>OZ012739.1:532937147-534254647 GCA_963859935.3 Lathyrus sativus
GTTACAAGAGATTACTGATGAGTTACAAGAAAATAGTTTTCGCCTTCAGGTTTGCAAGAATAACACTGAAGGCGCCCAAGAACAACCTTATTTTATACCCAAATGTTTCACTACCTCTCCAACTCTCAATATATGACTGAAACTTTATGCTATATTTTAAACTCTTGGTCTCTCTTATTGGTGAAAACTCTAAGATTGTCACACACCAAGCATATAAGAGATACATATTTATAGTAGCAAATATCCAACAAACAAAGCCCAAAATCACATGGATCCATCGACCGAATCGAAAAAGCTCGAAAACTCGAAAATACTATTCACCGTACGAATTTCACTATTCATCCGTACGGACCGACCGATTTTTTTTTCAACTTTTTAAAACTTTCGATTTTCGCAGTAAATGCAATCTTCAAAATATATTTTCGTTCTATTCATCAACAAAGATTTTAAGACACATTTATATATATATATATATATATATATATATATATATATATATATATATATATATATATATATATATATATATATATATATATATATATATATATATATATATATATATATATATATATATATATATATATATATATATATATATATATAAAAATTAGTACGTATAGATGTACAAGTTAATCCAACAAACACAAGAAAGTTTAATTTCTCAGCACTACCAAATGAACTAAGAAAGACAAAACAACTAGTCTTTACTGATTGATGAGACTGTGATTCTGGCCGAGTAAACATAACGAAATCATCATTCCCCTTGTATTATGATTAGGTAACAAACATCAAGATTTTGGAATCCAAAGAGACTAAGCATATATAGCTAGGAAAATTTGCCAGTGCTAAATTGTCTGTATCCTTGAAATCCTTCAAAATTTTCAATCTCTGGATGCTTAATATCTCCTTGAATCTCAGGAAAGAACCAAAGCTACAGTAAGGGTAAATTAAAGATGAATACGAGTATTATATATTGCTAAACTAAAAAAAGATTACCAAGTGATGGTGGAACATAAATTTATGCAGTGAAGTATACTGGAGTGATATTGATTCGGCTCGTCTTATAATTGCGCAAATGTGATTCTTCACTACAATCAATAAGATGAGCAGAAACAATAACACTCCTGTCAACTTCTGCAGAATTCATCTACTTCCTCACTTCAATATTGCTGATAATACATATACTAATATGCAATGAAGCAAACAAGAGTGATATTGATTCGGCTCGTCTGAAGTTGATATATATGACAGATTGATGGTTGAAGATAGACGAGCCGGATCAATATCACGCCATGTCCACTTTTGCAGCTGAAGCCACTAAAGCTTCTAGTTTAGTTTTTGTGGAATGAGTAGCAATTAATATATCCCTTCTATAAATAGGACTGTCAACCAAACCACTGTGCTATATATTATTATAGATATCAGGATATCAAATCTATGACTTTTATAGTTTTGAAAGATATATACCAAACCCAGCGATGTGATAATTTAGAATATTTATCGTGATAATTTAGATTCACCAATTAATTAGTCCACTATCAACCCGCTTAATGGAGGATTAATTCTTTATTTACTTGTACCACGTGAAAATACTATGCATGACATGTCATCTCCAATTCAAGATTATATGAATAAGGCATGTGTTCTAGTTTGCATAAGATATACAATCAAAAATTATTTTACACAAAAATCAAACTTGAATATCAATATAAATTCATATGATTTGTTTTTAAATATTCAATATAAATTATTTTTCATGAGTATATGGGTTGAAAGAAAATACACTACATAATTTATTCCGTGAAAGAAAAAGAAAATTTTGGAACGTTGGAATCTCAACACTTTAGAGTTGACTTTATATGGTAAGGTTCCATCGTTAGAAAACATACTGTGCTCAAAATTGGGGCCAGTTAAAGCATACTGTTTGCAACGTGAAAGTTACACTACAAAAGACAGCAACACCATCTTTCTTCGTTTTCCTTCTTCTATTCAATGATATTAATTAGTCTTTGGCAGTCTGACTCAAAAATCACATGGCTAACTCCATGGTCTCATCCAAAAGTGGGTCGTTACCTCCATCCACGAGCCATGTCACTGAAGTAATGATGGCTCATCTATGGTCTCGAATCATGATTTTAATACCCCAATTCTCAATCAACGTGTTTGATTACACACTAATGCAAATAGTTAATTTCGACCGTGAAATGCATTTAATCTCGACTGCACAATCGAGATAATGAACGGCGACATGAAAAACAATCACTTGTTATCTCAATTTTAATAAAACTAAAATTATATATTAAAAGGTCATGAGTTTAATCTTCATCAAATGCATATTTTTTATTTTCTAAATTTTGTTGCGCGCGATATTTACCTCTGAGATATATTTGAAAACCGAGTTAATAAGTTGTTTATTGACCTCGATTTTAAGTAATAACCGAGGGATAAAATCTCATTTTTTTGTCGGTATCATTTTCACTGTCTGTATCATTTTCATTGGCATGTATAATTTTCCGTGTATCATTTTCATTGGCATGTAACATATCATTATAAATCTATTAACCAGTATATATCATTTTTTACACCGAAGCTACAAAATATGCCACAGAATTGCAATTTATCATATCATTTACACTGTTCTGATCATCAAGACAGAATACACACATTTACATATTTACACAAAACAAATTAATAAAATTTACACATTTACAACCAAGAAAAAACTATTGTTTTAGAGAATCATAATAAGATAAAAAGACTCTAATCCAATTTGATCGGATGTCATCCATATCTTGTTTTGAGTATGGTATTTTGTTGTTAAACTCCTATAATTTGAATAAAAATTAAATTATAATAAGCTAACAACAACATGAACTTAAGAAAATATAGATTAAGTTAACTCCTTATACTTCATTCATCCTTCTTTAATGCATGTGGAGACAATATAGAGCATATACCTCATAACATATTATCCACATGAATGACCGTCATGTTGTTTTCCTCCGTGCAAATATTTTTCATATATTTATATCACACTAATACATAAAAATAATATAATGGCAATAAATGCACAAATAACATACTTACTTTTGGAGAAACATAAATATGCATTTTATCAAGTAAATTATGTTTGAATGCATTATACTCCTCCATCGCTCTTCACATGTCGGTTAAAATTAAACATAACTAAATATTAGTCAACTCTAAAGTTAAAAATAATACCACTTACCCATTCAAAGTGTTAACCGCTTCTTCGAGCAATTCCGAGTGTAATGAGCAAAACACAACTATAGTATTTCTCTTGAGACATATAACAATTAGTCGTCAATGTTCACTGCATAAACATTCAGAATAATTAATATGTATAAGATTGATTTATAAATGAAAACACAAATTAATATATACTTACTTGCGGTAAAACGAGGTCAAATAACAATCTTTGATGTTCCCTTTCAATTTATCTTTTAAATAATTACAGATATTGTGTCATGTCGAACCGCGTGTAAGACCAATGCGCGCCGAAGATACAATGCCTATTTTAAAGTTTTCTTTCAACACATAAGTCATGGATGTATCTGCAAGAGAAATCTTTATGTTAAAGTAGAGGGATGTATGAATATAAATAGAAATCAACATAAAAACTATACTTACGAGAACAAAATTTGTAATACGGAGTTGTCTAGGTACACATTTCCGAACAAAAATTCATGGACAGAAGTCCTAAAAAGCATGAATAATTTTTCTTGATCATGACTTAATTTAATAACCAACAATGTGTCTGGAAGAGTGTCAACGATAATTTTTAGTCTCTCAATGTTATCTATTCTTAACGGTGTGGTTTCAATACTGCCCTGGTTGGTAGAAAAACTTTCTTTCGCGCTTGAACCACCTGTAACTTTCTGAACTTCATTGTCTTGAATTTCCAACTAATTTGAATTTGTGTAGCTTAATAGACCCAACGAATTCAATTTCCACATCATAAAAATAACATAAACACAATCCAAAATTAAAATACGCAAACAATAAAAACAATAACATAAAACTTATACCTCAAGCACATCACAGGTACACTTCTCTGACACCTTCACCTAAGTCATCCTCTCTCGCTCCTCCTGCTGCTTCTGGTCACTCTCCCGCACCGTCGGCAACAACCTCTCCCTCTCCTCTTCCAACTTCCTATCCTGATTCTCCCTCCACCTTTTCTTCTCCTCCTCCTCAAAATTCTTTCTATCTTCCTTCAACTTCCTATCCTGCTTCTCCCTTTCCTTTTCTAACTCAACACAACAATCTCTTTAATCTCTATCTTACGGGTTTTCCCACTAGATGATTTAGATGGTCCAAAAAATACCTTGAAGCCAATGCTTCTTCCAACACCATGGACATGCCCAAGATGCTCCTCAGTTCCAATCGCTTCTACCAAAATGTCATGACGATCTTGTGAAGTGAAGAGGCCGATTTCAGTTTGTTCAACCAGGTCATCCTACAACACATATGAAATTTCATCTTTAACAAATTGATTTAACTAAAATAAATATTGTTGAAAAAAGTATCTATTTACAATCCTTTAAGCCACTTCGCACGTAGCATCTGATGTGAACTCACCGTCTTTTCTTTGACGTGCCCTCTTCCATTTCTCATGGCGTGATGGTGGAGATGGAGTGCGGTCAAGGATTATAGAACCTCTCAACTCTTCCTCCCTTTGTTTCCTTTTTTCTTCAATATCATTTTTTTAAGTTTACGATATCCTCTACGAGATAATCTATGTGGATAGATATTTCTAGCTCAATTTTCCTTTCCTTTTTGGCTCTTTTCCAAGAAGTCAGAAGTGGTGTGAGACTCTACAAATTTCTCCCAAACAGCTTGATCAATAAATGGATACACATCGTATGGAGATTTTTCTTTATCTTCTCCATATTTAATATAATCATGGGTGAGCTATGTCTTAAAGCCTCTCCAACGCTCACGACAATATTTAATCATCTTCTCTTTTACATAATCATTATTTAGACAAACAATGAACACGTCCCTATATTTACATAATAGAGATGTTATTAGTAACAATGAACACATCATATGTTTAAACAAAAAATAAATGATCATATATACCTGAACATCTTGCCATATGGTGTCTTTCAATTCATCTTCAACATTGTGCCAACTAACAATCAAAATGCTCACTTTACTTCTACCTTGTAACACAATGTAACCCACAAAATCGTCAGTGTGTTCACCATAAGTCCTGCCGGTTGCAGCATCAACTGTAATTGGGTAGCGAATACCGATTTCTTGGGGTTTTTTCACCTCGGCATACATCGTGGCACCTCTAGTTTTTTTCTACGATTAGTATTAATAGATGTTGCAGCCCGTGTTGTATAGTATGTGCTTGTCGAATCGACCATAACTATCAAGACACAAATACGTAAAAATAAAATGATCAAGAGATACACAGTGAAAAAAATGATATAAACTCATTTCGATGATATATAACTCGTTTCAGTGAAGAACAAACCTTTTAAAAAATGATATATGTTGACGAAATGGCTATCTAAATAGACCTCAAAATGATTAAGAGAAACTATATTAACTAATGTTTCAATAAAAACAAATAGAAAATCGTAGAAACGAAATGATCGAAAGGAAAACTAACGTAAAACACTAGACAAAATGATCAATGAAAAGCAAAGTAATATATAACTTACTTCAGTGAAGAACAAACTTGTTGTAAAAATGGCGTTTGATGAATATTTGTTGAAAGAGTTTTGATGAATATCAACTTGAAAATCGCCTAGGGTTTTTGCGAAATGAGAGTGACAAAATGAAGTTTGAGCATTGATAGGTAAATGAAAAGTTAGAAACTAGTTAGATTGTAGTATGAAGTATCTCATGCAATAAATGTTTCACGTCGGTTTTATATACAATCCGACGTAACAATATTAATTAAAAATATCAAATATAAAAAACATAATAGCGCTATATTCTGGAAATTATATATATATATATATATATATATATATATATATATATATATATATATATATATATATATATATATATATATATATATATATATATATATATATATATATATATATATATATATATATATATATATATATATATATATATATATATATATATATATATATATATATATATATATATATATATATATATATATATATATATATATATATATATATATATATATATATAACGTCGGTTTTATAGTATAACCAAAGGGTTTTTACATATCAGACAAAAAATTAAAATATGATTTTGAAAATAGTATTTTAAAATTGATTAATGCAAAATATATCACCTCTCAGTTGAACCATGTAGTCGAGGTAAATACTATTAAAAAATTATTAAAAATAACAATGATAAAAATAGAATTTGGATAGGGGCCAAGTGAGAAATACAAACTAAACAACTGAAGAAAAAAAAATATAAAATGCAAAGATCGGGTATCGAAGCGAGCTCTCTTATAGATCTACTCCCATGCTTTTCTAAAAAATTGAGGTAAAGGATTGTTAATTTAAAAATAAATTAAAGTTGGTGCTCCCAATACCTATTCCCTCGCTTTTCTATTGTTCAAGGTGTTAGTTTTGTCATAAAAAGTGTTACTTGTTATAGTGACATCATTTCGCCTATCAATAAGCAAGCTCTTTAAACGAAAGCCACTACCAAGATTAATGATATAGAACCCTAGAATCATCTTGATGTTGTCGTGTTGTAGTGAATTTATGCTAATCTATCACAAGATATCCTCAACTTTATACTTGTGATTCACGAGTCGACTAAACAATTTTGGAACTGTGTTACGACTATGTACCACGTCAACAAATACTCGAGAGATGTCCAACTCGAGAACCAATTCAAAAACACAAACTTGGAAGACTTTTTCTCCATCAAATCTTATTGCAAGCGTCTCGAACTCATAGCCGATTAATTGGTGAATGTCGACTCCCTTGTCACAAATACAAGTTTGGTGTTAAATATGATTTTCAGGCTCAATACATATAGTGATTTTGTGATGTACATTTAACAACATGATATGTTTCCAACTTTTATAACATCAAGTTAAGATTAGAACTCATAAAATCAACCATGCTTCAAAGTGTTTCCCGCGAATCTAGTTCCTTCTCATCTTTGACAACACTCTTCACAAAATTTCAAAACTTTGACATTTATTTAATCACTCAAACTTCTTCTCCGAACAATCTCAATCAACAAAATTGGACCATCGACAACATCTGATGCATCAATAGCGGCACAACTAAGTATACGTCTGGTGCAATTAAAACATCCTGCCAGAATTAGAAACTAGAGTAAATATCCAATTGCAACAAGATGAAGTATAGGCGCAAAACAATCCACCAATTTCATTTTTTTTCTATAAATTGAAAAATCTTATTTAGTCATTAAGATTCTGATATTTAGAGAGTCTAGGGTGTTTTATTGTATCAAATAGAAGGGAAAATGAAGGCTACCATTAGAGGTTAATTTATAATCGTTGTAAGTCTTTTAAAACCCTGAATCTCTTAAGGATGGTTGGTTAGTCTTCTTATATTATATTCCCTATTGATGATTGTACCATAATCATGTGATTTATGTAATTCTATGTGCCTATATCTATAATGAATTTCTATTTATGATTATATAGTTTTATTTAATTTTAATGTTTTCACATGTCTACGGAATTGGGAGAACTGATTTAGATAACAACTGAGACTTAACAGTGATTTGTTCACCCGATTGGTAAACCTATGAGATTGTAATGATAGTTCACGTTGTGACAAGAATAGTCTCGTCCATTATTCTAGTCTTAGAGCATCTTTAATGGGAGTAAGCTAAATGGGTAAACTAAGATATTTTTTGTGGGTCCAAAGTGTTTTGTAGGATTTAAAAAATTCATAGTTGATTTGAGTAGTTTTTACTTTAATGATGGTTGTCTATAAAAAACCAAAACTTGACCCCACTATTTTCAAATATCATGTCATTACTTTAATGCTGTTGAAATATTTTATTAATTAAATAAATAATATTATAATATATTTCACATAGTTAACGTTAACTATATAGATGATGAGAACTAAATTTTAGTTCACTTAGATGTCATGTCAGCTCTACTATAATGCAAATTCTTTATTACTAAGGTAAGCTACACAAAATTTTGGTTTAACAACCCTGCATTAAAGTTGCTCTTACACGTTATAAAACCTTAGTTATTGTGATTCTAGACTCTCGATATATGGGTAGTTATCTAAAATTCAAATGTTTCAATTCATTTATAAATTTTTAGAAGAAAAAAAATTTGGAATTTTTTTTTGAAAAAAGTTTGAATAAATAAATATATTTTTTTGAAAAAAATTATTATTTTAAAAAAATAAATTAAAGTGATGTTTAAGATGAGAGCTCAATTAAATTCCTCATCGGTGACTCCTTCAAATTTTACGATTAAATTTAATTAATAATATAGATTTAATAGGTAAAAAAATAGAATGCGTAGACATTATCAAACAATATTACTTTCACATCTTTTCAAATATTTACCTTTTTTTTAATAATTCTTTTCATTTAATTATTCTATAGAAGTTATCATGGTGATTGGATTAATTTAACAACTCCAACCAACACGTTTCAAGGTTTTTGGTAAACCATTTGGATTTTTTCTTAAATTTCTCTTTCATTACTTGCTACTTTCTTATCTCTTCCAAGTTATATATATTATACCTCCTCTCTCTATACCTATACTTTGTTACCATCGACAAACTGCACATGTAAAGATAAAATAAATTTCTTAAAAAAAATGTTGTTGTACTGTAGTTTACATCTTTATTTTTGGATTGGAAAATGCATCTTATTTGTATAGTTAATATATGTTGAATTTGTGAAGATAGAAGTTCGTGTATTTTTTACTTTATTTAGCAAAATATTGGTTTTATGAGATCGAGGAGACAAAGTATTATTAATAAAAAACATAATCATCCTTTAGCAAAACTCCTTTGCCAAAATATTTTTGATACCAAGATTGTATATGTTATAGTATTAAATGGAAAGAGTGATATTGAGAGAAACAATTTTGTAAAAAAAACAAAAGTACAAGCATGAAAATGGAAAGACTTGGAGGTAAGTTTGAGTGAAGAAATATCTAAATACTTTCATCAAAGTTTTTATTGATTCTAAACCATAGATTATATCTAATAGTAGCATTTTAGAGTATCACTTGTGAGATTTTAATTGAGCCTTCACTTTAGATATAATCGAGAATTAAAGTTTTTGAAAAAAAAAACTAAATTTTTTGGAAAAAAAATTTTGAAATTTTTTTAAAATAAAAAACTATTATTTTTTTAAATTTTTTATTTGAAAAAAACTTAAACCGAATTTTTAAAAGAAAACCGATTATATAAGCATAACCAAATTTATATTTAGTTTTATACAAATGTGGTTATGGTTTTGAATGCAAACCATTTAAATGGTTTAAAAATGGTTATAGTTTGATTTCTAAAAATAACCAATCATACACACCCCTAGATTCCACTAAGAAGTTTGTCCCCCTTAAAAAGAAAAATGAGGTTCTGATGTTTGACCACATGTTTCAACATCTTGCCAAACACAAATACCCTTGGTACAGAAGAAACCAGAGATATTCATGGAGATGTCACCACTTTGAAAGATATGATCATATAAGGCCCTTTTGTTATAAGCTATATGGATACCCTTAGTCTTATAATCATCCAAGGTTCAACAGAAAATGAGGCAAGAACATTTAAGTTAGGAAAATGTGGTAACCCAAAAAAATGTTCACATGTCTCATAACTCACACGTCTCTTAGAGTTTTCTCAAGAGAAGATTGATACTTTGATAGTGGACGTTCCAGACACATAACTGGAGAAAAGAACCATCTTAAAGAGTTGAAACCTTACTCAAATAGTTATGTTACTTTTGGTGATGAAGTAAGAGAAAAAATCAAGGACACAAGCAAACTGGTATATCCTGAACTCCCTATAATTGATGATATGTTCTTGGTAGAAGGATTAACTGTAAACTCGATTAATATAAGCAACTATGTGATCAAGGTCTAAATGTGAGCTATGCATTGTTTCTTAAAAAGGTTAAGAAGTGTTAATGAAAGGATCACAGTCCAAAGAAAACTGTTATTTGTGGGTGTCTCAAAATAAAAGTCAACCCTACACAAGTTTGATATCCAAGAAAGATGAGACCAAACAATGACACAAAAAGTTTAGAAGTATACATAATTTCTTATGGGTCACAAATATCATTCTATAAACCAATTATAAAACCAAATTAAATCTTAAAAATTTAAATGAATGTAGTTGTAAACTACATATAAGATATTTGGATTTTTTCAATCTAGTTTGAATATGGTTAAAGATCAGTTTTTTATAATTAAATATTTTACACAACCTTAAACATGACAATAAATTTGTCCAAAACTTAAAAAGTAGAGAATTACAGATTTGAAGACATTCCAACCTATAAAATGGCCATATAACTTTTAACTATAGGAGACAAAATTTTATTTTTTTTAACCATAGGAGACAATTTTATTTTTGAAAGGAGTATTTTGAGGAAAGAAAGAGGGGTGATGAGTAAGAAGACGTGTGAATAATATTTCACTAACTTTTAATCAGTATTGGGCTTAATACGCATCAGATCTGTATCACGAAAACCCAACTATAGCAAGGCAAAGAAAAAAAGAAAAGAAAAAAAAAACTCAGATCATCGAGAAGTGAGAATGAACCGAAGCACAATTCACCTGCATTTCTGTACTTAGAACTCGAATGTGGCGCAGTTCTTGAAGTTTGGGGTTTTGGAGAAGATACAGTAACGGTTCTCACATGGAGGTTCCGCTTTACGAGACGCGACGCCACGCTTCCAATTACCCTCCTCAACTCCAACTTCAACAAAATCAACAACACCAGGTCAGGGTTTCTTCAATTTCCTCTTTCAATTCTCATTCCCATTCACTGACTTCCATTGATCATCGTTCGATTTCAGGCAAATGAAGATTCCAAGGGAACGTTGCTTTCTCTCCTTTCAGTTCGAGGTACGTACTTTTTTACTCTACCGAGCAGGTTCGGTTATGGAATTTCGATGATCTTGATTAAGTTTATTTGGATCCGATTCATCTATTGTTCATGCGGTGAAGGTGTGACTCAACTCAAAGAGAAATGGACCGAGTATAATGAACCAAAGAGACTTAGGAAATTAGTGTCGCTGTTTGTTTCACCTACGGCCAAGTACGTTGCTGTTGTTGCTGGAAATCGAATTACGATTCTGAGTAAAGAGGATGATTATCAGCAATCCTATGCAATTTTTACCGGTAAGAACTTCTTCGGAATGCTAGATGTGATTATATTGCTTTGATTTAGAAATTGAAAACAATTTGATTCTGATGTTGAAATGGTGTTCGGTAGGTTCTGATTTTGGTACATTTAGTGTGGGAGCTTGGTCTGAAGATGATGAAATTCTTGGTGTTGCTGATGACTATGATACTCTGTATTTTATCAAATTTAATGGTGAAGTTGTGGCAGAAATTACAAAGAAGCATTTGAAAATCTCTTCACCTATTGTTGGTTTATTTTCTGACAATGACTCTGATATGCATGAGTCTTACTTGTAAGTGATTTTCTTTTCAGTGCCCTCCTTTGTTTCTGTTATGCTGCATAATTTGGTAAACTTAAACAGTTAAAAAGAATTGAGTACAAGTTTTAAGTTTTGGCATTGTTTGGAGTGTAGGTTCACTGCCATTACGTCAGATGGTTCACTTCAACAAATTGAGATCAGTTATGGACAAGGCATTTCTACCTTTCCTAAGTACGCCTTTTATCACAGGAGTCATCTCCGTAACAACGTTTTTTGCTTTGACCACCACCATGAACTTAACCTTTTTGTGGCTGTTCACACGCTGTCTGGTATGCATGTTATTTGGGTTATTTTCTCAATTATTTGCTAATTTATACAAGGGTTGACTCTGAATTTATTTTTATTTTGATCACTGACAAGGAGTAGTTCATTACTGAACTTGTATTATGTGATCCCAATTTAAATTTCATACACACCTTACCCTTTTCTTTTGTACCTCTTCTATTATATTCTCTAATTGTTTTGCTTCTTTTATCAATAACTTATTATTAGAACATGAAGAATAGACCGTAGGTCTCACAAGTCATTTATCTGCAAAATATTGTTTGTCCAGTTCTTTGCTAACTAGTTTTATATATCTTCTAGGATCTTGCCATCTTTCTCTTTGGCATAAAAATTCAAGCAAAGAACTGGAACAGGTATTTTCTTTACAGTTTGAGGGATTATATTCGAAACCAAAAGGTTATAGAGGTCAGCTAATATATCCAAAGTTGCTAATCTCGCCACAAGCTACATTCATTGCTACTCTGGATTTGACAGGATGCTTGCATATTTTTAAGCTGGACAAAGAAGGCTTGACACTCTCCCGGTTTGTCTTGGGAGAGAAGGATGATTCATTTGTATCTGGTAATTCATCGAATGGGGGTAATAGATCTTTTTTGGATTTTACTTGGTGGTGTGACCATGTCATTGCCACTGTAGATAGGAATGGTGTGGTTATGTTGATAGACATTCTAAATGGTTTAAAGGTCCAGGAAGAGAATCCTGCATATTTTTTACCTGCTCTGGGAAGAGCGCAGAAACGTAGGGGCTATCTTTTTCTTTTAGCAAGTTTATCATCCAAAGAAAGATCCAGTTCTTCTGATTTTGGATTTCCAGAGGAGTTGCACCAGACAGAGTGGGTTGTTGAAGATAGGCTTAAACAGTTTCACCTTTCTAGGTTGCTCTGGTTCCTTGTTTCATTTTCTGAGAAATCTGTCCCTGAAATGTATGGTTTACTGATTAGGAAGAGAAGTTATCAAGCTGCTCTGGACTTTGCTGACAGTCATGGATTGGATAAGGATGAAGTTCTGAAGTCACAGTGGTTGAATTCTAGCCAAGGAGTAAATGAAGTTAGTATATTTTTGGCAAATATAAACGATAAAAAATTTGTACTTTCTGAATGTGTTCATAGAGTTGGACCAACAGAAGATGCTGTGAAGGCTTTGTTGGCTTATGGTCTACGCATCACTGACCATCATAGATTCTCAGAAGTAGATGATGATGATTCTAGTCATGTATGGGATGTTCGCTTGGCTAGACTTCAAATCTTGCAATTTAGGGACAGACTGGAAACATTTCTTGGAATAAACATGGGCAGGTATACCGAAAGTTCTAGATATTTCAATTACATAAACTACACGTTTTCTATGCTTTTGCTGTGATATTTATAGTTCTAATATATTTTACTTTTGCAAGTCATACTTAAAAAATTAAAAAGGACCAGCAAGTCAGAGAAGAAATTACAATGAGTTAGAGAATAAGAAATCCTTTTAGACAATTAAAAAAACAAAGCTACAAGGAAAAAAAAAAGAGAACATCATTTAAGCAAAGTTGCCCAATACCTCAGTATTTGTTGGGAGACCCTTTTAAAATATGCACTTCATAGATGTAAGCCATGAACTCAATCTTGTCCAAGTTCCTAGGCAGTAAAAACATCCTTAAAGATATGAGATATGAGATACTATGAAGCATGGACATATCCTTGTGCATGGATTGCAAATCACCTCTAGACTGTTCCCTCTTTATTTCTATCATAATCATCAAAAATAATAATCACAATTACTTCAAGGACATTCAGCACATTTAGCTTTGACCAAAAATTTCAAAACAGAGTTCAAGTGAGACACAAGCTTCATTGTAAGATGACACGAGGAACCAATTTAAAACTAGCACCACATAACTCACAGGGTAAAACTCACATGGTACTTCAAGTAAGTTTTGGGTCACTTTATTTTGACATGATCCTTTTGGTTGCTCACTTTCTTGACTCTTATTGGTTTTAGTATCATGTCAACTTTATTAAGCCTTAGGATTCATATGCAGTACTATAGTAATAATTTCATTATAATATTCATTATAGATTTTTTAAATGTCATATTTTTATTGGCAAGATAAGTAGCATTTATATGATAAGTTCATTTCAAGGGGGTGGAATATTGAACAAATAGTCAAGCTGGTTAAATACACCACCTTTTGTTTACTCATTCTGTTTTTACTACATGTAGACACATATACAAGGAAATCTTCAGGTTTTTAACTGTACAAAATGTTGACATATAATATATTATGTACTTTAAAATCTTAATCATAGAATATTCTTGAAACTTCATGGTTGTGATAGTAAAAATTGAAACTAACAATTCTCTGTTGATTTCTTTTGGGTGTACCATAGCTTTTGAGCAAGATCTACAGGCATATACTTATTCACTTAAATGGCTACAAATGATAGAATTTTGAAAATTCACAATTGTTCAATAATTCTGATAGTTTCCACTGACTCAGAGTTCATTGACACAGTTTTCTGCAGATTTTCTGTGCAGGAATACAACAAATTCCGTATTATGCCTATTAATGAAGCTGCTGTAGCACTTGCAGAAAGTGGAAAAATTGGTGCGTTGAACTTGCTTTTCAAGCGTCATCCTTATTCTTTGTCTCCCTTTGTGTTGGATGTTTTAGCCTCCATCCCAGAAACAGTTCCTGTCCAAATTTATGGGCAGCTTCTTCCTGGGAGGTCTTTTCCTTCTGGTGTTGCTGTCAGGCAAGATGATTGGGTTGAATGCAAGAAAATGGTGGACTTCATTAATGCACCAGTTAAAAACCACGACATTCAAATCCAAGTCAAAACTGAGCCTCTTGTTAAGCATTTTGTTGGGCTTCTTTGGCCGTCAATTGATGAGCTCACAAAATGGTATATGGATAGAGCTAGATCTATGGATGATTTTAGTGGGCAGCTGGATAATTGCCTGAGCCTACTTGAGTTTGCTCTTCGCAAAGGCATATCTGAGTTGCAGCAGTTCCATCAGGATGTCCTATACTTGCATCAAGTTATATACTCTGATGACAATGATAGCGAAACAGGCTTACATATGAGTCTCGTCATGTGGGAAGAATTGCCAAACTATGAAAGATTTAAATTTATGCTTAAGGGAGTCAAAGAGGAAAGTGTAACTGAAAGATTACACAACAGAGCTATTCCATTTATGCGTGAAAAGTTTCACAGGGTGTCCTTATTTGGAGATGGCACCCATTGTACAAATCAAAGTATAGAGGAATCATTTCTAGTGAGATGGTTGAAGGAAATTGCTTTGCACAATAAATTGGACATGTGCTTGGTGGTAATTGAGGAAGGGTGCAGAAACTTCCAAAGCAATGTCTATTTTGAAACTGAAGCTGAAGCTGTTGATTGTGCTTTGCAATGCATATATTTGTGCACAGTTACAGATAGGTGGAGCATCATGGCAGCCATACTATCTAAGCTTCCTCAAATGCATGGTGAGTTTGGCTTCATGTTTATTTTAATATCTTAACAGCAATATAATGATGTAATTTTAGTAATTTCTTGGGGGTGGTTTATTGAACTTGTTAACATTCCAGAGCTTCACTACAATAGTAGAAAAAGTCATATTACAGGGGCAAAACTATAAGCTGGGAGGTTTACGAAAGCATATAAATTTAAGAGGGCATCATATTTTTAACAAATCATTCTTTACTTTGGGGGAATTTCAGGAACAAACTAAAATAATTCTCGAAGAGGGATGTCTGGGGTGATCTCTCAAAGCTTGGTCCTACCTTGGAATTTTCTTGGATGAGAATGTGTAGAAATCTTAACAGATGCATTCAGACCAGTGGATTATAGTAGCCATTTGTCATACTTGGTTGGGGATATTTTCTACATAATATATTTGCAGCAATAAACTTAGTTAGAATGTCATTTGGTCTGTAAATAGTTGGAATTTGGAATCTTTTATACCCCTTCCCTTAAAGAATTAAAATTTAAGAGTTCCTGTTGTAAAATTTTCTAGTTCTGAAAACTCACTAGACAAAACCATACCAGCGATTAATTAATTCAATGCATCGTAAACTGATTGAAACTAGTACTAAATATAACTTAATTGAACAATACAATAACTTTAACAATAATAATCTTAGAGAATGATAATATTTAACACACAGTACAAGTATGGCAGAAAGGTTACAAGGAAATAAGACGCAGAAGGACGAGGAAGCAAATAAGGTTTGAGGAAAATCCAAAATTTCCCTCATTATAGTTAAAAACTTAAGGGCAATTTTAGTTTTTCAGGGGTTGAAAGTGAAACCGGGTTAAAACCCGCTCCGGGCTGGGAAGCTGCTCCCGCGTTCGTGAAATGGCCAATTCTGCCTGCAATGCTGAACTGTGATGTAGAATAGTGGTTAGTTAGAGTGGTTAAAGCAGGGTTGTTATAGAAGTTAGTTAGTTTGTTAGTAGTTGAGATGATTATAAGGCTACTTGTATAAATAGGAGAATACAATGTAGAGTTGATATTTTTCAATATTGTAAATCATTTGTGAATAGAGTAGCAACTCTATTGTGAGGGAGAAACCCTTGAGGAGAGCTTCCTCTCATGTTATTTCCTATTTTCTAATAAAGACGGTTCTTTCTTTGGAATCCAATTCTTGGGTTCCTAACAGATTCAGTTAGGTGCTGGTTAGTAAATTGTGTATGAAATATAGGCTCAGTTTGTAAACTCTCAAATATAGTTCGGTTAGTTTCAGTGTCGGTTCAGCAGTTCGGCAGTTATTTTGAACAGTCCTATGTTTAACTGTGTTGTTGAGCTGGAGTGTGTAAAATTTAAATCCCAATCTCCAAAGCTTACCAAGATAGATGCTGCTTGTGTATTGTAATTTGCACGTGATGTTGAGTAAATTCTTGACGATATTGTTGATTCAGTTGCATTTTCTATCAATCAACTTTGAGTACTCTAAAATATGTATTATTGTGCAGATGGTGCAATTCAAGTTGAGAGTCTTGAGAGAAGACTTAGAGTTGCTGAAAGTCATATTGAAGCAGGGAGACTTTTGGCATTTTACCAGGTCCGTAGTTTCTCCTGTGACAATCAAACTTGTATGCCTTAAGTTGTTCATGAAGGGGATCTTTAAATCTTTCAATTTAATGGTGGAAATGATAATGAACGTGAGTGACTATACTTGGAATTTGTGTGTCACTAATTTGGATTGCACTAATATTTTGCATTGTTTCTCTTCTCTATTTAGCAATATGATTCTAAGCCTCCTGTAATTGCTTTTTTGCCATGTTGTGTTTACTATGTTATCTTTATGTTCTATGCAGGTTCCGAAGCCATTAAACTTTTTCCTAGGGGCTCAATCAGATGAAAAGGGTGTGAAACAGATTATTCGCCTTATTCTTTCTAAATTTATTCGCCGTCAGCCTGGCCGATCAGATAGTGAATGGGCCAGCATGTGGCGTGATATGCAGTACTTGAGGGAAAAGGCATTTCCTTTTCTGGACCTAGAATATATTTTGATTGAGTTTTGCAGAGGACTGCTTAAAGCTGGGAAGTTTTCTCTTGCACGTAATTATTTGAAGGGTACAAGTTCTGTTTCTTTGGCATCAGAGAAGGCAGAAAACCTTGTCATTCAAGCAGCTAGGGAGTACTTTTTCTCAGCTTCAAGTATTTCTTGTTCTGAAGTAAGATTTGGGTGTATCAACTTACTAAATGCAACATCTAATATTTGAATTTATTCATGGATAGTGCATCCTTCATCATATTAACAAGTATTAATTCATAATTACCTCATAATGCCATTTTCTAAAAATATTGAAGTTTTCTTTAAGAGACTCTGTTTATGCTAACGTAACCTAATCTCAACCACATAAATTAATAAATTATGTTACTCTGTTTTCCTCTAGGTCTGGAAAGCTAAAGAATGTCTTAATCTATATCCAAGTAGTGGAAATGTGAAGGCTGAGGCGGATATTATTGAGGCACTTACAGTTAAGCTTCCAAACCTTGGGGTGAATATTCTGCCCATGCAATTCAGGCAAATAAAAGATCCTATGGAAATTGTAAAAATGGCAATCACAAATCAAACCGGAGCATATTTTCATGTTGAGGAGCTTGTTGAGGTTGCCAGACTTCTTGGCTTGAGGTCTGCTGATGATGTATCAGCTGTTGAAGAAGCTATTGCTAGAGAAGCTGCAGTTTCTGGTGATTTACAATTGGCATCTGATCTTTGTCTTGTTTTGGCCAGAAAAGGACATGGCAACATATGGGATTTATGTGCTGCAATTGCAAGAGGTCCTGCCCTTGAAAATATGGAAGTAGATTCTCGAAAGCAGCTATTAGGGTTCGCGTTGAGCCACTGTGATGAGGAGTCCATCGGTGAGCTTCTCCATGCATGGAAAGACCTGGATATGCAAGGCCAGTGTGAAACATTAATCATGTCAACTGGGACAAATCCTTCAAATTTTTCAGTGCAAGGCTCAACTGTTGAGTCAATTCAAAAACAAAGTTTTCAAAATATACTAGATAGAAATCCGCGTTTTCAAGAGTTCGATGGTTATAGCAGTGACAATCAGGATGTTCATCTAGAGAAAATTAGAGAAAAGCTTTCCATTGTTGCTAAAACCTTGGCTGTGGGCAATCAAACTGATTGGGCGTCAGGCTTGACTGAAAATGGGAAAGTTCTGTCTTTTGCTGCCTTACAGCTCCCTTGGTTGATTGAATTGAGTAGGAACGGATATCCTAGTGAAAAATTGAGTACTAGAAAGCAGTATTTAAACATCAAAGCACAGGCTGTGGTGACTATTCTGTCCTGGTTGGCTAGAAATGGTTTTGCCCCCAGAGACAACCTGATCGCCTCTTTAGCAAGATCTGTTATGGAACCTCCAGTCACTGAAGAGGAAGATATAATCGGGTGCTCCTATCTTATCAATCTCTCGGATGCTTTTAATGGGGTAGAAGTTATAGAAGAACAGCTCAAAATAAGAAAAGACTACCAAGAAATTTGTAGCATTATGAATGTTGGGATGGCATACAGCTTGCTACACAACTCAGGAGTAGGTAGTGACCATATTCAACGAAAGCAGCTATTGAAGAGGAGGTTCAAGGAAAAACATACAACACCCAGTTCTGGTACTTGGCTTTTCTGTTATTTTCTTCTCCTTATACATTTATTATGTAGTTGATTCCCCGGTTACATTATTTTTTCTTTATTATGCTGTCCAGTTGAAATGTTGTTTGTTTATCATGCTTGTATTGATCGTGGACTTGATCATACTGACAAAAGACCTTGTTTGATTTTTTTTTTCCAGATGATATAGATAAACTTGGCAAGGTACAGTCTTCTTTCTGGAGAGAGTGGAAACTGAAGTTAGAAGAGCAAAAGAGATTTGCTGAGCATTCTAGAGCTCTACAGAAAATAATTCCTGGGGTTGAAACAGAGCGCTTTTTGTCCAGGGACTCCATCTACATTGAGAATGTTGTTATCTCTCTCATTGAGTCTGTAAAGTTAGAAAAAAGGCACATTTTGAAGGATATTTTAAGATTGGCTGATACATATGACTTGAACAGTACTGAGGTATGATATGAGCATTTGCACAAATTTGTTTGAAACATAAACCTTAAAGAAAAATGCATTGATTTAAAGGCATACATATTGGTGAGACCTCATTGTTTCATTGTTTTTATGCAGGTGCTATTGCATTTTCTAAGTGCTGTCCTTGTTTCTGATGTTTGGACAAATGATGAAATTACATCCGAAGTTGCAGGTTATAAAGGAGAAATAATTGGTAATGGTGTGAAAACCATTGAAACCATCTCAACAAAGGTTTATCCTGCAGTCAATGGGTGCAGCAAACTTCGCCTTGCTTATGTATTTGGTCTGTTGTCAGAGTGTTATTTACAGCTGGAAAATAGCAAAGATTTATCACCAATAGCACAACCTGATCACACAAATGGCAATATAAGGTTTGCTCATTATTACAAAGTCGTTGGGCAAGAATGTAAAAATGTTTCCTTTATCAATAACCTGAACTTCAAAAATATAGCTGGGTTGCGTGGTTTGAACTTTGAGTGCTTTAGTGATGAAGTTTATGCATGCATTGAGGAAAGTAGCTTGTCTGCATTGTCAAAAATGATACAAGCTTTTGTCGATATTTATGGTCATTCATTGCCTAAGGGTTTTATGTCATGGCAGGATGTCTACAAGTATTACATCCTGAGTTCGCTGAGTGCTTTGGAGGCTAAAGCAACAACTGACTTTAGTAGTAGAACTCCTGAATACCTTCAAAGCTTTTTAAGTAAGCTTGAGCAGAGCTATGATTCTTGCCGAAAGTATATTAGACTTTTGAGCCAGTTTGATGCTTTGACAATCATGAAGCAGTACCTCACTGTAATTGTGCCTCTCCATAGTTCATATGGATTCATACCTGACAATTCAACTTGGCAAGAGTGCCTCATTGTTCTTTTGAACTTTTGGATGGGATTGACAGATGATATGAGGGAATTTTCATTGGAGGAAAATTCAGGAGAGACTAATAGCTTCAACCCGCAATGTTTGACGAGTTGTCTAAAAGTATTTATGAAATTGGTGATGGAGGATATCATCTCCCCTAGTCAGGGCTGGAGCAGCATATATACCTACATCAACTGCGGCTTAAATGGTGATTGCTCTGTAGAAATTTATAATTTCTCCAAAGCTATGGTTTTTTCTGGTTGTGGGTTTGGTGCCATTTCAGAGGTATTTTCTGTTGCTTCATCGGAAACTGGTTCATCTTCTGATTGTGGCACAGGTTCCCAGGATCTTGCTCAATTTTATTTAGATATTCTTGAAGCTGTTCTGCAAGAGTTGGTCAATGGTTCCCATGAGAGCCAGAACCTGTATCATATATTGTCATCTTTAAGCAAGCTAGAAGGTGACTTAAAAGTCTTGCAATGTGTTAGACATGTAATTTGGGGGGAAATGGTCCAGTTCTCTGACAATTTACAGTTGCCAAGTTCTATTAGAGTTTATGTGCTAGAGCTTATGCAATTTATCTCAGGAAAGAATATTAAGGGTTTCTCTACAGAAATACTAGCCAATGTCCAACCATGGGAAGAATGGGATGAACTGCTTTATGCTAGTAGAAAGAGTGAGGCTGGTGTTGACAAGCAGTCACCAGATCACAAAGAAACCTCTAGTAGGTTTACAAATACTTTGGTTGCCCTTAAATCATCTCAACTTGTGGCATCGATCTCTCCTAGCATAGAAATCACCCCTGATGATCTATTGAATGTAGACGCGGCTGTTTCTTGCTTTTTGAGGTTGTGTGGAGAAGCTACTGAAAATCTCCACTTTGACGCATTGGTTTCTATTTTGGAAGAGTGGGAGGGACTTTTCACCATCGGGAAAGACGGAGAAATCACCACTGAAGCATCTGATGGAGGAAATGACTGGAACAATGATGATTGGGACGAAGGGTGGGAAAGTCTGGAAGAAGTAGACAAGCCTGAGAAAGAAAAGATTGAGAACTCTGTTTCTGTTCACCCTTTACATGTATGTTGGACAGTGATTTTGAAAAAATTCATAGGCTTGTCGAGGTCTAGTGATGTGCTGAGAATGATTGATCAATCGTCATCGAAAACTAATGGTATGTTACTTGATGAAGATGATGCCAGGAGCTTAAATGAGATAGCATTAAACACAGATTGCTTTCTGGCTTTGAAGATAGCACTCATGCTACCCTACAAAACATTACAGTTGCAGTGCCTGAGCGCAGTTGAGGATAGTATAAAACAGGGTATCCCGCATACGAGGAGCAATGATTGTGAGTTATTAATTCTAATTTTATCTTCTGGGATTCTCACTTCTATTGCGACTGGTTCTACATATGGTACTACTTTCTCTTATCTCTGCTATATGGTTGGAAACTTATCCTATCAAGTTCAACAAGCTCTGATATCAAGTAGAGGGATTACCATTGATGAAGATCATGAGAATCAGTTTTTCCGAAGAATCCTTTTCCCTGATTTCATTTCCGAACTTGTGAAGGCTGATCAACATGTTCTAGCTGGATTTATTGTCACAAAATTTATGCACACTAGTGAGTCGCTCAGTCTCATTAACATCGCTAATGCTAGTCTTAATAGGTATCTGGAAAGGCAGCTCCACATGCTGCAGACCAATGAGTTCCACGTTGAGATGGAATGTAAAACATTGAGGAATACTGTTAGCAGGTTGAGAGGCAGACTGAGTAATTTGATTCAGTCCACATTGCCATTGCTTTCGGCCAATGTAAGTTAATAGAAATTTCAATAAGACCAGTTGCCCCTTTTTGTGACCCCTATAAGCATATTGTCAATTGCTATTTGCATAGACTTTAGTTTGAAAGGTTGGGTTTTAAGGGGTCAGAAGAAAAGCTAGAATGTTAGGTTTTCATTCATACATGTATAGGTTTTAAAATGTATTTGTCCATGTATTTCTGCCCTTTCTTTCTTTCTTTTTAACGTTTGCTTTGGGCAATTAAAGACGTTTTCCAAGCTAGCTTTGGACTTGTGTACAAAATGATGAACTGTAGAAAATTAAATTTATCTTTTATTTTTTAGATGAATTCAGGAACCTATCAAAATATCTGCCCAACAAAACCAATTTAAATAAACAAGTGTACACATATCAATGCAATATTGAGTTTTACAAGCCGAAATCAATGCAGTATTGGATTTTACATCTGTGTCTGCTCCATTGTGTTTTCTTTATTTGCTTGGATATTAAATCCAAAAATCAACATTTGTTCCATATAAAACAAAGAGAAATGGGTTTAAAGAGTAGCTGTCTTTACAGCCTCTCAACCACACGCTTTGACAACCCCCTTGATATGCCTTAACACCGCTGTCATTATATCTATAGATGTGCGTGGTTAGTTCATTTTAGTAACCAACTCATTCATTTAATGACTATAAATCATCAAATGAGTTACTTCCTCCTATCCATTTGTGAAAATTTCATGTTTTTTTTTATAGTCGTTTTTAAAATTTAAAACAGTAATGATTATAAATTTGTCAAAATTATTTTTAACTAAGAAAAAAAATACGAAACAATTAAAAGCTAGGGGTATTATAGGCAAAAGAAAAATCATGTTTTTTCTGTCCTAATAATGAGTGATTCATTTAAAGTAAAAGTGTAGTTTAAAATAAATGATTAATTTTAACTTTCAATACATTTTTTTTTTTAATTTTACTCTCTAATATTACTTTCATCATTCTTAATATATATTTTAGTAAAAGAATGTCATTCTCTTTCATACTTTCATCATTCTTAATATATACTTTAGTAAAAGAATGTCATTCTCTTTCATTCTTTTTTTTGTTACTCCATCCATTTTAAAATGACGGTCGTTTTAGAGAAAAAAATTTGTTTTAAAATAACTGTCGTTCTCATTTTTCAAGTTAGTAATAATTACTATTTTTTTAATTGTGTCATATAATTATCATTTTCTACACTATTTCCAACACATTAATAAAATTAATTTAGTAAAAATACAATATTTTATGACTATTATTGAAGTCTTTAATCTGTGTGCAAAAACCTTAAACGACAGTCATTTTAAAAATGAGGGAGTAATTTGTGTAAAATAGTCAACCGAATCACTCATTGCGGAATGAAGTAGTTTAAAAAGTAACAACAATGATTGATTTTCTTGAAATGTGTAAAAAGTCAAAAGAATGACAATTAAAAAGAAATAGAGGGAGTATGATTTATAATCATGGTTATAAATTTGATTATAGTAATTTGGTTATTATTTCAAAACCATTTTTAAACCGACTATTTGTAAATTTGACTAAAAAAATCATTTAAAAAAAATTAAATATGGTTATTTCTTGAAATTGGTTTTTAGGATCACATTTTACAAAAATAAAATCATATTATTAACAAAATAAAAATTGATTTAAGTAATTATGATGTTACAAATGATTTAAAAGAACTGGATGTTACATATATTCTACTCTGGAATAAAGTGATGTTTTAAGTGGTTGAACTCGTGGTATGTTGCAGTGGTTCAAGGTTTTGTTGCAGTGGAGAGAGACTGTCATTTGGGATTAGCATTTTAACGTCCAAGTTAGTAAAAGTGTAAGAAAAAATGTTTAAATGAGAAAGAAATTCAATACTTTGAAAATTGCAATCATTCCTTTAAATAAAAGAATTAGTTAGCAACAGAATGCACGTGTGAGCGTGAAATGTGGTCGATTGTTAGATGAATCTGGACAACAAGGATGAAATCGACGTGTAAGTTTACTTATGAGGTTTGCAAAAATAAGACCCGCATATTCCTTGCCTTGTTGTTTTGGTCTTTATCAATATTGAGCTTTAGTTATTTTTTGGGCCTTACGAAAGATCTAGAACAATTTCCCCCAAATTCTTATTTCTGTTATGTAGGAATATGGTTTGTAATGAGCAACATTTGTTCGGCCAAGAGTCTTAAAAATAACGGTTTTTCAAAGAAATGTCGCCTTCCTCGAGAATAAACACATTTAAACACCACCCTCACACGGTACTTCAAGACGCTGAGAACGGGTGACACATACTCCTGCTTTAGTTAGTAATGATGTTTCTCCCCTATTTAGGATGCTTGAGTATCTTCTGAGTTGTTTTGGGTGAATCTTCACTGCGAATAGTACGGAGCGATTAGACGATCTTTAGCATTTCAAAGGGCACTTAAGGTTCTCAAACTGTCATCATTGCTCTTATGAATGTCATTGACTATGCATAAGAAAACGTTCTTGCTCTTTTCAAATCTCTCTTAGACATATATTTGCACCTGTGTCGGTTCAAGCTATGAAGATTTTACTTTGTAGATTTCATCTTTGTGTCTCTGATTTTCATAATGCATATAAGTTTCAATATCCGATCCTTCTACTTCCGCCCATGTTTGACATGTTTTAGGGTTTTTTGGGGTTGCAAGCGTTTAAGTTTTTTTGTTATCTTCATCGCACTTGCATTGGTTTACTACTATTTCTAGCCATGGTTATCACATCATTTTCAACCAAGAAGAATGATAAATATATTTCACGAGTTTGGGTGAATTCAAAAATATTAGAAGTTGCTTATGCCTTCTCTCACAGCGATGCTTTCGTTCAAGCAGTAATCCACGTTGGCTCGCCATAATACTATGGCATGATCCTTCTAGATGAGGATCAAAGGATTTATAGTCCGTATAGGGAGTGTACGATTCCATTCCACAAATTCCTATTTTCTTTCATTAGTTATCATATTTCCTTTAACGAGTTTCAAGCTGGTGTCTTAAACCATGTGCTCATCACCCCCTTCTCAGTTCCACCATGTGAGTTGGGTGTTTGTCAAAAATTTTCAACACTAATGTGAATACTAGGGGAGCAAGCCGATTATAACGTTATTTTCCACCCCTTCAAGGTAGAAAGAGGTGTTAAGTCTGCAAATGAATCTGACCTTGTTTCCTTGTAATATTGTCTCTACCATCTTCTATACTCCTTTTTACTCAAACTATTTCGATCCTGCTTCCGCTATACAAACTTTGGTATCAGAGCAATTAAAAGAAAAGGCTACCAAAGTTTGTATAGTGGAAGCAGGATCGAAATAGTTTGAATAAAAAGGAGTATAGAAGATGGTAGAGACAATATTACAAGAAACTTTAAACTTGTTATTCGAAGGTGTGTTTACAAAAGAAACTGAAATCCCTTTATATAGGGAAGAAAAGACTTACTATTTAAGCCGGTAACCGCTACTTACAATAGTCGGTAAACTAAAACACAACTTGTATAATTATTGTCGGGTACTCTTTGGGCCCCATCGACACAACAATTAACAAGAAACCAAAAATTTTAACAAAAGAAAGAAAATGTATGCAATTATGCCTAGAAATTCTAAAGACAAGATAAGATTCGTATTCCCCTGTCTTTTACAAAAGAAAGGAAATGCATGCAATTATGCTTAGAAATTTTAAAGACAAGATAAGATTCCCCTGTCTTTTGCTTTTGTAAAGATTTTTCTTCTATTATTTCTTGTCCTCTAGCCTTTGTCCATTGATTCTTATTCCATTGTTTCTAGACAAGATAATAATTTACTTCTTTGCTTTTCCTTTTACTTTCATAGATTGAATCATTGCATCCCAGAAATTTTCTGCAGTAGCTTCATCTGCTTGACCTTCTCCTGCCAAACCATCAAAGTTATGGGAATCCATTGATCCCATGGAAGAACTTGTCTTCATAGATGAATCCTCATCTTTTGATGCTTTTGTTGGAAAAGTAGAGAAGAATTGGTTCTTCATATGATCCAAAATTCTAACCATGATTTCATCTTCTGATTCATTGAGGTATTTCCTCTGGAAGAAGTTCTTCAAGTTTTCCATAGACATTTTTTGGGAGCTTTGCTCCTTTACCTTATTATTCTGGTCTTCAACTATAGCTTCTTGAATTAATTTCATTTTATTCTGGACATCCTCTGAACTCATCTTGTTCCACCATTTATAGAAGAAATTTCTTTCTAAAATGGGAATGTTGAATTTGTTTTTTGATATGGTGATTGACCATCTCCATATCCATGGAATATGAAATTTAGTAAAGAACAAGAATGGACATTGTCCAGTGATCAAATTATCAGATAAATTTTTTACAATAAGTGGACTATTATCACACCATGGATTGTATAAGTTAAGAATTTCTTTAGGAAGAATCTCCAAAGATGGACCAAATTTAGCCCACCATTCATAAAATCAATTTGGTATGGGTTTATTAACCATCTCTTGATTAATAGAGAAAAACCAAGAATGCTTGTTCTTGGGATTTTGGTAATAAAAAGCTTGAGTGAAAGCTTGGACATAGTCCCAATAATTAAAGTAAATATACTTTCCTTCTGTAATTCTTATTGCCTTTTCAGCATTTGGGTTGAGACCCCATTCTCTTGGTAACAAAATTTTGTTAATGTGACATTTACTGAAGTTTATAAAACTTTCAGGATTATTGTTTTGGTAATGGTGAGTAATTGTTTCCATGAAGACCTGGATATCCTCTTGATTCGAGGTAACTAGTTTTGATAGACCAACCATCATTTGGATTTATCTTCATATCTTCATCATCAATATACATGATTTTTTCAGTTACTGGATTTTCAAAATAATCCATTTGTTCTTGAGGTGGGTTATTAATCGCAACTTCCTTGTAGGATGTAGTTTTATTAGATGAAGAGGAAGCAATGTCTTCCTTTTTTGCTGAAGATGCAGGTAATTGTTGCATTTTTCTACCTTTGTAGACAGTAGTCCAATCCCCTATTAGAGGAATGTTTGATTCTGGCTGGGGTAACATATTGTTACTCCTTCTCCCACCACGACCATAACCGCGGCCTCTACCCCTATATGGGGTCATCATTTTTCCCTTGCTTTTAATTCTTTGGACTGCCTGAGAATGTTTTTCAGTCCAAGGGCCAGGATTCTTTTTAAGTCTAGCATGTAATATTTTCGTATCTTTAGCAAGATTTTCATAATAATCTGCTATGTAATTGAGGCTACCAAGAAACCTTTGTAATTGTTTCTTATCTGTAATAATATCAGGGAATTTAGAAGCAAATTCAATACTTCTATGTATAGGAATTATAGTTCCTTGGTCAATTTCATGTCCTAAAAATCTAACCCTTGTTTGAAAAAGTTTCATCTTAGGACCAGATATTACTAATCCATTATGCTTAATTAATCCTTTGAATATTTTCAAATGTTTAATATGTTGATCTATAGTTTTTGAAAAAACTAAAACATCATCAATATAAACAATTATAAATTCTGTATAAGGATTAAAAATATCATTCATAATATTTTGAAATTCAGAGGGGGAATTTTTAAGACCAAAAGGAAGGACATTCCATTCATAATGTCCAAAAGGTACGGTAAAGGTTGTGTGAGATGTTGGATCGAACTCTAGTATAGTCGAAGTCTGTTTGCGAGTAATGTATGTTGTAGTCGAAGTCTGTTTTAACATGCATTAGTAAATATTGCTAGGGTTGTTAGCATGTTGAATTGGGCCTTGCTTGTAATCTCAATTGTTTAAGTTAGCTTGTACCCTAAGTTGGCTTGTAATGGGTAATTGTTAAAAAGCTCATTAGGTTAGTGTGTTATTTTATTATAAATAGGATGTTAGTTTCTCAATCTTGACATAAGGAAAAATAGGAAGATAAAATCCTAATTTCAAGAGAGAGAGGTTATTTTGTTATTCTTGTATACTTGTAATCTTGTTCTAAGAGAAAGGAAAGAATAGCAGTTTAATAACCAATCCTTGTTATTTTCTTCTTTATTAACCTTAACCCTTATGTGTTTCTTGCTAAGAAACCATTTATACTTTGTTTAAAGGTATCCGATTCACAACAAATTGGTGCGGTGAGCATGGAGAAGATGCCTTCAACAAAGTATGAGATTGAAAAGTTCACCGGAGTGAACGACTTCGGTCTGTGGCACTTGAAGATGAAAGCCCTATTGGTTTAGCAGGGTTGTTTGGAAGCGTTGAAGGGTGAGGCAACCATGGACGTTGCGTTAACGACAAAAGAAAAGACGGGCATGATCGAGAAAGCCCACATCGCAATATTGTTGAGCCTTGGTGATAAGGTTCTTTGACAGGTATCAAAGGAGACTACAACATCGGGATTATGGATGAAACTTGAAAGTTTGTACATGACCAAATCTCTGGTGAATCGACTCTACCTGAAGCAAGCTTTATATTCATTCAAGATGAGTGAAGATAAAGTGTTGACTGAGCAGTTGAATATGTTCAACAAGCTGATTCTTGATCTTGAAAATATTGATGTGAAGATCGATGATGAAGATCAAGCAATATTGCTGCTGTGTGCTTTGCCCAGAACACATGCTCACTTCAAAGAAACTCTCTTGTATGGAAGGGAGTCCCTGACCTTTGAAGAAGTTCAATCAGCCTTGTATTCTAAGGACTTGAACGAACGAAAGGAGCATAAACCTTTGACGGTGGGCGAAGGTTTGCCTGTTAAGGGAAAATTCTTGCGAAAGGATGGTAAGTTCGACAAGAAGAAAGGTAAAAGTCAACAGAAGTCTTATAGTGGCGAAACATCTAGTATTCGATGTTATCACTGTAAGAAGGAGGGTCACATAAGAAAAGTGTGCCCTGAACGCCTGAAAGATCATGGAGGTAATGGCAATGCAGCCATTGTTCAAGATGACTTCGAATTATCTGATGTTCTTGTGGTTTCAAGTGGCGACTCGAGGAAATAGTGGATTATGGATTCAGGTTGCACTTGGCACATGACTCCAAACAAAGATTTGTTCGAGGAGCTATGTGATCAAGATGGTGGATCTGTGCTGTTGGGAAACAACAAGTCTTGAAAAATTGTAGGTATTGGATCTGTAAGATTCAAGCTCCATGATGAGTCAATAAGGTTATTGGCTGAAGTCAGGTACGTACCTATCTTGAAGAGAAATTTGATTTCTCTTGGTGAATTTGATAGAAAAGGATACATTTTTCAAGGAGAGAAAAGTATCCTAATAGTCATAAAGGGATCGAAGGAAGTCTTGAGAGGCGTGAAGAAACAAGGCTTGTATACCCTTGAGGTTGAGGTTGTAAGTGGTTCGACAAATATTGCATCCACGAAACCTATGTCGAAAACAAAATTATGGCACATGAGATTGGGCCATGTTAGGGAAAGAGGTCTGGTCGAATTGGGGAAGCAGAACCTGCTAGGAGGTGACAAAGTCGAAAAGTTGGAGTTTTGTGAATCTTGTGTATTTGGTAAATCCTGTAGGGCGAAGTTTAATAAAGGCAAGCAAAGAACACATGGATCCCTGGATTACATTCATGCTGATCTTTGGGGGCCTGCAAGAAATCCTTCACACTCAGGTGCAAGGTATTTTCTATCCATCGTTGATGACTATTCCAGAAAGCTATGGGTATTCATTTAGAAGACGAAGGATGAAACTTTTGAGAATTTCAAAAGTTGGAAGATTTTGGTCGAAACTCAAACTGGCAGAAAGGTTAAGAGGTTGAGAACCAGCAATGGCCTTGAATTCTGCAACGAAGCGTTCGACAGTTACTGTGTTGAGTCTGGGATTGCAAGACATAAGACTGTAGCAGGTACTCCTCAACAAAATGACTTAGCTGAGAGATTCAATCGAACAATCCTTGAAAGGGTCAGATGCATGTTGGTTAGTGTTGGATTGAAGAAGGTGCTTCGGGCGGAAGCTGTTTCGACAGCAACTTACCTGATAAATAGATGTCCCTCGACTACCTTGGGAATGAAGACACCTGAAGAAGTTTGGTCGGGACATCCACCTAGTCTCGACAGGCTGAGAGTATTTGGCTGTGTGGCCTATGCTCATATTAGGCAAGACAAGGTCGAACCTAGAGCTCTGAAATGCATGTTCATGGGATACCCTGAAGGAGTCAAAGCTTATAGGCTATGGTGCCTAGAGCCAGGTCACAGGAGGTGTATCACCAGTCAAGATCTAGTTTTCAATGAAGCAGAGATGACTTTCAAGAAAATTGATGATGTTGACGAAGAGCTGGAACAGGGAGAGATTCCTGTTGAGGTGGAACATGTTGATGCTGAATTGCTTACCCCAGATGAAGTCGAAGACGACGCAGAAGATGTTGTCGAAGATGAGGAGATTGATAATGACTACCTGCTAGCAAGAGATAGGTCAAGGAGAGTCATCAAGCCACCTCAGAGACTTGGGTATGCAGATCTTATAGCTTATGCCTTAATCTCTGCTAGTAAGGTTCTAGATGAAGAACCTAAAGACTATAAGGAAGTTATGAGTAGTCGAAAGAAGAATGAATGGATGAAGGCCATGAATGATGAGATGAAATCTCTTCATGATAACAACACCTGAGAACTGAACAAGAAACCTGCTGGAGCCAGGTTAGTCAACTGTAAGTGGATTTTAAGGTACATAAATGGGTCTCTAAATAGAGTCCTAATTTATGGTGGAGCCTTGGGTGAAGATAGTAAAGCAGCAATCGAAGGATATGTTGACTCTGATTATGCAGGTTGTATGGATTCTAGAAAATCTATCTCTGGATATGTGTTCACTATGTTTGGGACAACAATCAGTTTGAAAGCAACACTTCAGAAGGTCGTTGCTTTATCAACCACTGAAGCGGAGTATATTGCCCTAACTGAAGCTGTGAAGGAAGCATTGTGGCTTGAAGGTTTTGCAAAGGAGCTAAAACTTCAAGGTCGAGTTATCACTGTTAAATGTGATAGTCAAAGTGCAATACACCTGTCGAAGAATTCAGCCTATCATGAGCGAACCAAGCACATTTATGTGAGACTGCATTTCATCAAAGGGGTAATCGAGCGTGGAGAAGTCCAATTGCTGAAGGTTTCAACAGATCATAATGTTGCTGATATGATCACCAAGATGTTGCCCAGTTGCAATTTTTCCATTGTATGCAGCTAATAAAGCTGCATGAAGAAAGCTAGTTTCTTGATGTTATAGAGTTAGATCCAAGGTGGAGATTTGTGAGATGTTGGATCGAACTCTAGTATAGTCGAAGTCTGTTCGCGAGTAATGCATATTGTAGTCGAAGTCTGTTTTAACATGCATTAGTAAATATTGCTAGGGTTGTTAGCATGTTGAATTGGGCCTTGCTTGTAAGCCCAATTGTTTAAGTTAGCTTGTACCCTAAGTTGACTTGTAATGGGTAATTGTTAAAAAGCCCATTAGGTTAGTGTGCTATTTTATTATAAATAGGATGCTAGTTTCTCAATCTTGACACAAGGAAAAATAGGAAGATAAAATCCTAATTTCAAGAGAGAGAGGTTATTTTGTTATTCTTGTATACTTGTAATCTTGTTCTAAGAGAAAGGAAAGAATAGTAGTTTAATAACCAATCCTTGTTATTTTCTTCTTTATTAACCCTAACCCTTGTGTGTTTCTTGCTAAGAAACCGTTTATACTTTGTTTAAAGGTATTCGATTCACAACAGGTTGTTTTATACTTATCAGATTCATTAATCTGAATTTGCCAATAATCAGATTTCATATCAAATTTAGAGAAGATTAAAGCATTGTTTAATCTATCTAAAAGATCTTTTTTATTAGGAATATGATATCTAATCCATTTTAACACTTTATTAAGTGGTTTGTAATTTATAACAAGTCTAGGGACTCCACGTTCCCTTTCGGCGGCATTATTAACATAAAAAGTTGTGCAGCTCCAAGGAGATTTGGACTTTCTTATTAATTTTTTTCTCTAAAAGTGATTCTATCTTTTTTTTGCATAAATCCAAATACTCGTAGTTCATTTGAGCAGACCTAGCTTTAGTGGGAATCTGACTTTCATTAAAGTCATCAAGGCAAGGAAATAACATGTTTCTTTCTATCCCAAAAGGCATTAGGTAAATCATTGCATATTTCATCTCTAAACTGTTGATCAATTAATTTAATTTGATTTTGAATTTCAAGTTTTTTAAGTTGAGAAGTGATGTTTAATAAACCCACTTCTTCTTTAAGAAAACAATTTTTTTTAAGAAGAATATCTTTAACTTCATTAATCATCCTAGTATGAGGATCAGTAATAAATTCAAAGGTATTTCTTTTATTATTGATAATAGAAGTAATTCCCTTTTGATCAACATTAATCAAAGACATTATTTTATGCAGAAAGGGAGTTCCTAATATAATTCTATGAGTTAAATTTTTTACAAGAATGAAATGAGTAGGCAAACAAATTTCTTTGTTACAAACATAAGCATTAGACAGTTTATAATTAACCGTGAGTTTATCTCCTCCGGCTTGGGTAAGAGATTGGGTAGTTTTGTCAAAATATTTAGTAGAAATAATTCCTTCTTGAAAGCAATTTAAATCAACGCCACTATCAATAAGGACAACTTCATTTTCTAATATGAAATTTCTATTAATAACTAAAGTTATTCTAACAAACCATTTTTGAGAGGTCACTCTATCAATGAGAGAAAGGAAATCATCACTAGGTGAAGGATTACTAGTTGAAGTTATTTCTTCCACCTTTGAATTATTGGATTCTAAAAAAGTGACTCTTTGAGATAAACCATAGTTTTCTTTTTTAATCTGAGATATCTCATTTTTTAAGAGGTTTATTTCTCTATTTAAATCCATAATAGAAACGGGAGTTTCACGGATGTTAGATTGTCTAAACCTAGACAAAACCTCACTTAATTGGTAAGGTGCTTCTGTAATAATGGGAAACTATTTTTTAGAGTTTTCTTGTATTAAGACTTCAAGCATTTTTCTTTTTAGTTTTTTTTATCAGAAATGGATTCTATAACTTTTCGTCCTGTTCTGAGGTTAAAACATTTAACGCATTCATCTCAACAATTGATTTCTAATAATCTAATTGACTACATTGACAATCATTATTGTCAGAATATTCAGAAGAGGAATCAGTAGAGGGTTCATAGATCATATTAATATCTTCTTCTGAAGAATAATTTTCAGAATCAGAATTGAGAAGTAGAACTTTCTCTAATTGAGAACGTAATTGTTCATCTTCTATCTCATTAAGAATTTTTTTAGTCCAGCATTGGTTGACATAATGGCCAGGTTTGCCACATTTATGACATGTTATGTCAAGCTTTTTGCCTTTTCTTTTACCTTTAGGGTCAAAAGATTTTTCTTTAGGTCTACCCTTATTGTAGTGACCCCTTTTCTTATTCTTATAAGAATTTTTATAAGAATTTTTTGGCTTATCCCTATAAGGTTTATTGCGGAAATTTTTTCCTTTTTTCTTTTTATTTTCTGGAGATTTTCCAAGATCAAAAGCAAATTGTTCGCAAAATTCACCAAGTTGGTGTTTCTCAGAAAGCTTTTGCTTTTTAAGTTGACTTCTAAGCTTTATGTCATTACATAAAGTTAATCCTTCATTAACACAAGTACTAATTATTTGACCATAAGTAAGGTCAGAAAAATTTATATTTATTCCATCATTTTTTTGTCTTAAAGATTGTCTAACCTTTTCAGAAAAGAAATGGGGTAATCCATTAATAAATTTTGCTTTCCAGTGCAAAGAATTGGGATTGTTTAATTGATAAACTCTTAAAAGAAAAGTATCCTTATACCATCTAAAGTGGGTAAGAGAAGGACACATCTAAAGTGGGTAAGAGAAGGACACCTAAGGTTTTGGAGAAGTGTCTGGATTTTTTCTCCAATGGGGCCATTGTTTCCTACAAAATGTTGTAAGATGGAAAGACACAGTGTATACACTGCATCTTCTTCTCCTATGGTGGTCGTAGCCATAATAATGCTCGTACTAGTTCTTGGTTCGTTCTTAACGGTTTTTTTTATTAAGAATCTCTAATTTTTGAGATTCAGTGAGATAATGATCCCACCAGCCTCTAAGTTGGTCAACAAATCCTGTTGTTATAAAGGATACTATTGAACTATCAGAATTTTCATGTTGCTTGCAAACAGTAGAGTACATGATCATCATATGGATTGTATCTATAATTTGTTTGTCATTAAGACCATCAACATTCCATTCATAAATGGCTTTTCCTGAATAAGAATTTTGGAAAGGTTCTGATTCCTCAAAAAGCAAGTCTTGCGGTGAGGGACGCTTGTAATAATACTTTTCTATAGGTCTTAGGGAATAAACAGGGTTTATACTAGTAGTATTATTAATACTATTAGTATTATTAATATCAAGGATACTAATGTCTAAATTAGCAAACATATCAGAAAGCTGGTCAATATGGTTATCATTATTATCCTAAGAATAATCTTCATGGGACATGACAGTGATATTAAGTCCTTTTAATTTTTGTTCTAAAATACGAACAAATTTTTGTCCATTGGTTTCCATTTTAAATCTTTCTATTGAAACAGGAGGTTGCACATCCGAAATAGTGGATGCGGATATTTGGTCTTTAGGTTTATTTATGTGGTCAATAATGATATCTGGATGCTCTATTTGTTTTTCTAAAAGATCTTTTATGGATAAGAGATCTTTTTCCATGGAGATAAATTGTTCTCCTAAGCAAACAAGGTAAGCATTGGTATAATTTTGAGACCTGATGACTGAATTTAATTCCTTAAGAGTAACTTGACTTTGTTCAACTCTTTGTAACTGAAGGCTAAGGTAAGGGGTAGCTTCAGTATTTTGACTCAAACTTATTGTTTGTTCAGGGGGAAAGGAGATTCCATTATTTCTACTCTAATGTTTTCCCAAGGTCTTTGTAACATAAGAATTTCTTCTTGCTTTTTATTTATGAAGTAATTAACAAATCATTTAACAAAAGAACGAAATTCTGCTCAAGGTTCATTTGAGTGTAATACTCGTCTTTAAATTGGGCTAATTCAGGTTTTGAAATTTAAAAAAAAACGATTTCTAAGTTGAGAGTATCTCTCATGTTGAAACTCATCATTAATGAGTTGTCTCATCTTACCACCAGGGGAGTAATCTATCATTATAAATGGAAATCCATATCTGACTGAGTAGGTGATTCTACTCTTAGAGTATGAGGTTTTTGATAAATTCCATGGGAAACTCTATTTTCTCTTAGTCTTATATTCTCAACGACCTCTATTTCTTCTCTTATTTGAGAAGTAGAAGGTCTAGGTAATTGACTAGGAGCTGTATAAAATTCACTAATTGAGTGTCTAGTAGATAGAGACTTGGGTATTCTAGTTATTCTTTTTGAAGTGAAGTTTATTTCCAAATCTCCTTCAGTAGTCTCAATAATTTGGTCTATATCCCTATTAAGGATAGGTTCAGGATCTATTTCCTAGGGGAGAGACCATGTCTCTGGGAAGTTTATTTCATCCCACTTTATTAACCTATTGGTTGCAACATTGGATGTTAATAAATTTGTTTGAACCAAAGTAGTCGTTCCAGGAAATGATAAATGTTTTACTTTAGGATTAAGCGTAGTAAGAACTTTATAGTAGATTCTATAGCATATTGCTATGATTTCACTTCCAGGTTTAAAATTGTAACCATTAGTGTGAACTGTTAATTGCATAGCATCTAATAAATTTTTATCAGATAAAGTTAGATTTAAATTAGGTGAGACATCAAAGTAAACTGCTCCATGACACAGACTTGTCTCAACCATAACAGCTAAAGATTGTTTCAAATCTTTACATCTACCATCTCTAACATAAGCCATTACGCTAGAATTTAAACCTAATAATGTTAAAGGTTTTAATGCAATTTGAACCAATCCAATATGGATAAAATTATAATTTTTAAAAGGTTTCAAATCTTTTTTAATTAACAGTTTTATTGTCTGAGTTTCTTTAGAAATTTGAATTGTTTGCTCTAAAGTTTTACCAGCAAAACGAGAAAAAACATCTATCTTACCAAATCTATAAATTTGATTAGAAGGAACTGAGGGTATAACCCATCGGTTAAGTTTATCCATATTTTTTTGGATATTCAACTAATTCTTCATTTTTTTATTAAATTATTTTGATGATTATCATCATCAGAATCCATAAAGCAGCAGGCTAAGAATGTTGTAATTGGTTGATACGCAAAGTTAAATCTAAATAAATAACTTGGACTCATAATATAATGTTAACTGAAACAACAACCAATTAAAAGTCATTAATATATATATATATATATATATATATATATATATATATATATATATATATATATATATATATATATATATATATATATAGACACACTTTGGTGATAGGTTGAAATAGTTGTGACCTTACAATAATATGAATAATACTTTTATAAATTTAATAAACTCAAAGTCATCTATCATGCCACGTGTCAATTTGTTATGAATGGAAATGGAGATTGACAAGAGGATTCGGACACATGAGAAGGAGGAAGCAATTGTTTGCTGAATCAACCGAAAGATAATTTTATTATTTCCATATCAGAATCTCAAGAAACCACTCCTACCTTTCTTGAAACAAAACCAGTTACTGTTTTTGATCTTGCATGAATGAATTGAATTGAATTCTATTATCTAATCTCAAAATGGAGACTTTACCTTTGGAAATCTGTATGAAGATATTCTGTTTCTTAGATCACCACCATCTTGCTGTTTCTCAACAAGGTCAGTGATGGATGATATTGATGATGATGATTCCCTCTTTATTCTTGTGTTATTTTGTGTTTCAAATTATAATCTATGAGAATTCCATTGAAACATTGTTATTAGATCTGAAAATCTGAATTAGGTTTCTTCAATTCAATTCAATTGACTTTACATAATTGTTAGATATTATCATTAATTTTTACTATTTATCATCACAGTGATAAACAAGGAACCTAGTTGTTCCAAATTGAAAATAGATCAGATCATAGCGGTCTTTCTGGGCGTGCAAGACCGACAACCACATAGAGTCCAAAATTTAACACAATTAAGTGGGAGCTAAATAGGGCTTCATAAAATATTTGTCACCGTTAAATCATGACAAAATCGGGCCCCTATTTGTTTTGTCAGGTTTAAATCACACTAATCTACACAAAACTTCAAAAAACTTAAGACAGACTTGGTTCAGATCCAAATTGTCAATGATGCATTATATCAAAGCTATGAATTTGACAAATTGTTTTGCAGTTTGTAGGAAATGGAAGCTCATGGCTTCAGACAATGCTCTATGGGCAAAGCTCTTTAAGGAGAGATGGGGAGAAGGCCGTGCTACCTTTTATGCTCCCAATGGTTCAAAATCGTGGAAAGAAGTATACGAGGTGGAAGATCGTTGTGATCGAGTTGGACTGTAAGTTGTTTAGTTTACTCTGCAACAAACAGTTACTGATCTTGACCATCCAATCTCAAATCAACGTGAGATTGTCTAAAATTAATTTTCTAACTTAGCATTCTAAATTGTTTGATCTCAAATTGATGCCCGAGATTGGTTTGGTTTGATTTGGTTTGCAGTCATACATTATAAGATAATCTAATTTGTAGAAGTTTTCGAACTCTGATACAAAGGAAATGACTTTTATATAACTCTTTACAAAATAGGGGTTTGAAGATTATTAGAGAAGGAAGTGACTACTATCTTGTTCACCAAGGTGAAGTTCAACGATATCTGGGATCAAGAAAAATTCCGCGGCAAGTAACTGATCATACTCTTAGTTCAGAAACGGACTTAACTGAAGAAAGTTCTCAAGCTGAAGAAAGATCGTGCCGAGGAATTTTGGACAAAATTCTTTTTTTCATTGGGGATTTGGAAGCTGCTTCTGTTGATGCCAAACGCAGCCGTGTCATATGATGATCTCTTAACATTCAATCCAATATTGTGAAGTTGACTGTTGAACTTCTCTGTAATTGTATGTATGCATTATTTTTATGTATATGCTAATTCAATAAATATGTATTTGATATATTACTACAATGCTCTTATGCTGTCATAAAGTTATAGAACTGCACAATATGTATTGATATCTTACTACAATGGTCTTATGCTATAATGAAGTTATGTGTTTTGAGTGATACTTTTGTTCTCGAAATTTGAAACCATTCTTTGTTCCAAGTGAGGTTGCAGTGTCCCTAAAATCACCTCAGTATGTGTCATTTGAAGGTTTCTTTGAATCTAAATTGGTACTATTATGGTTAATGCCATAATTATCATCCTCAAGATGATTAAAAGATGTGTCTTCTTCACTCATAATGGTGGTAATGTTGCTTGAGTTGTGTAAAAATGAAGCAATGTGGGAAAGAGAGATGAGAAGATGCAAGAGATATTCAAACTATATTATTTGGAAGTTTGTAATTCAGTTTATACTAATTGCAAGCACAAATTATGACATTGTGAGGACAAAATTTATAAATTTATTATGCTAAAAATATAATATCTTTTTTATAAATAAATATTATAATTTTTTTATAACTTTTAATATTTTAAAAATATTAATAATTTTCTTATTTTCTATTTATAATTATACAATATATTTTATCTTCACAAAGTTTATAGATCATTAATGTTTCTTTAATTCTAAAAATATATAATCATAAACATATAATAAACATTCTGCTTATTAGTATATTTTAAATTGAAATAAGCATGCAATATATCTGTTATCAACATTATTATGTAGTATATTAGAATTGAATTTTTTTATTCTAGTCGGGGCATAGGCTTACATAGTCTCCGATGTAGCTTCGTCCCTGCTAGTGATAAGGTGGGATAGTTTGTTAATTTTATTGTAAAGGTGTTTGATCCGAGTTCTAACTTTATTGTCTTTTTTAATAAAGTTTGTTTTATTAAAAGTAATAAAATTGAATTCGAAATGATCATATCGACTTTTATTTATTGAACTAAGATTTAAAGTTCGAACTCTATTGATGGTGTCCAACTTTGCAAAGAGAATGACGGCAGAAGAAACAGGATTAAGAGTTACAATGATTGTCACCCTATTTATAGGCTAAAACTAGGGTTACTAGAATAAGATAAAATACTGAAATGCCCTCTAACAAACTTATGGGCTTAAGAAAATAATATAATAAAATATGAATTATTACTAATATCATCCCTTAATTCATATTCCATCAAAACTTGTAACACCAATTCCATCCCTTAATCTGAAAAATTGATCAGTCTTGATAGCTTTCGTCAGAACATCTGCCAACTGCTTCTGAGTGCTGCAGTGTACAACTTCTAACACTCCACTCTGAACTTGATGTCTTAGAAAATGATACTTGGTCTCAATATGCTTGCTTCTCCCATGCAGCACTGGGTTTCTAGCAAGGTTGATTGCAGACTTGTTGTCAATCATCAACTTCAGAGGTTTGTCTACCTTAATCTTCAGATCCTGCAACAGATTCAGAATCCACACAGCTTGGCATGCAGTAACAGCACCTGCAATGTATTCAGCTTCACAGGTTGACAACGCCACAACAGGTTGCTTCTTGGAACACCAAGAAATAGGACCTTCCAGAAATTTGAACAAGTACCCAGATGTACTTCTTCTGTCAACTCTGTCTCCACACCAATCAGAGTCTGAATAACTCAGAAGTTCTGACTCATTATTTCCTCCAGAGGGAAATAACACTCCATACTTCAGAGTTCCTTTGATATACCTCAGAATCCTGACAGCAGCTTGGTAATGGGACCACTTAGGTTTACTCATGAACCTACTAACCATCCCAACTGAGTAGCAAATATCAGGTCTGGTATTGCACAGATACCTCAGAGAACCAACCAACTGTTTGAAGGTTGTAGCATCCACATCCTTTCCTTCAGAGTCTGAATCCAGTTTCTGATTTGTATCAGAAGGTGTGACAGCCATCTTACAATTCTTCAGATCAAATCTCTTCAGAAGTTCTAATTCATACTTGAGCTGATGCAAAATGATACCTTTCTCAGAATATCTGAACTCCATCCCTAGAAAGTATGTCATTTTGCCTAGATCAGTCATTTCAAATTCATTCATTAGAACCTTCTTGAACTTGGCTATCTCCTGTTCAGAACTTCCAGTCAATAGTATATCATCAACATATAAACATACCAGAGTCATATTGCCTTCAGAAGTATGCTGAACATAGACACCGTACTCCATCTCACATTTCTGAAAGCCTTGCTTCTTGAAAAATGAATCAATCTTCTGATTCCAAGCTCTGGGCGCTTGTTTCAATCCATATAGAGCTTTGTATAATCTGTACACCATCCCTTCCTGATTCTTTTTCACAAATCCAGGAGGTTGTGACACGTAAACTTCTTCTTCTAATGGACCATTCAGAAATGCAGATTTTACATCTAAATGCATCAGAGGCCAATTCCTGTTAGCAGCTATTGCAATCACCATTCTGATTGTTTCATGTCTTGCTACAGGTGCAAACACTTCAGAATAATCCAGCCCAGGTTTCTGTAGAAATCCTCTGGCTACCAACCTTGCTTTATGTTTGCCAATTGAGCCATCTGGCTTTAACTTCTGCTTGAAAACCCATCTGACGCTGATGGCTTTCTTGTCTTTTGGAAGTTCTGTCAGCTTCCAAGTCTTGTTTCTCTCTATAGCATCAAGTTCTTCTTTCATGGCCTTCAGCCAGAGCTTCTGCTTAAGAGCCTCCTCTGTACTTATAGGTTCAGAGTCTACTAACATGGCACACTGAATAACTTCTCCTTCAGAGTCTACTTCAGTGTCTTGCAGCATGTCAAATTCTGCAAATCTTCTGGGAACGCTTTTGATTCTTTGTGGTCTCTGAACTTGTTCAGAGTCTTGAGCTTCAGAGTTTCTAGCTTCAGATGATTGACCTCCAGAGCTTTGACCATCTTCAGAGTCTGGCATATTTCCAGAGTCTGAATTGCCACCAAGATCTGGATTGCCATCAGAGTCTGAATCATCAGAGTCTGGGTCATCTGGGTCACCTTCATCTTCTGAGTCTTCTTCAGAGTTTGAATCAGTATCAGAGTCAGAGTCAATATCAGGGTTTACTTCAATTTCAGAAATTCTTAACTCTGGCCTTTCTTCAGAGGTTCTAACATCAGAATCAGATTGAGACTTATCCCAATTCCAAACTTCTGATTCCTTCACAATCACATCTCTGCTGAATTCAATTTTATTAGTTTCTGGACAATAGAGCTTGTATGCACCTGTACTGTGGTACCCTATCAGAATCATCACTTTGCTTCTATCATCCAGCTTCTGTCTTCTGGCTTCTGGAACATGTTTATAGCAAACAGAACCAAATACCTTCAGATGACTAACACTTTGCTTGTCTCCAGTCCACTTCTGCATAGGAACTATTTCCTTCAACTTCTTCGTAGGACATCTGTTGAGTACATACGTTGCAGTGGCAACAGCTTCTCCTCAGAGCTTCTGAGGAAGCTTCTTCTCCTTTAGCATGCTTCTCACCATATCAAGCAAAGTACGGTTTCTTCTTTCAGCAAGACCATTGTGTTGAGGGGTATAAGGAGCAGTAACCTCATGCTCAATTCCATTCTCCTCACAGAACTTCTGGAACTCTTTGGAGTTATACTCACCTCCACCATCAGTTCTAAGAATCTTCAACTTCTGACCACTCTGATTCTCAACCTTCATTCTGAACTTCTTGAATTCATCAAACACCTCGTGTTTAAACTTAATAAGGGATACCCATGTCATTCTTGTGAATTCATCAACAAATAACACAAAGTATTTATTCCCTCCAATTGATGCTACTGGAAATGGACCACACACATCAGAGTGTACAACTCCCAAGGCATGTTTTGCTCTTGGAGCAACTTCTGATGCAAATGGCAATCTTGGTTGTTTTCCTTCCATGCAAACTTTGCATGACTTTTCAGGCTTCTTAATTGTAGGAATTCCATGTACCAATTTCTTTGAATTCAGATGTTGTAAGCTTCTGAAATTCAAATGACCAAATCTTCTGTGCCACAGCTCACTCTCCATCTCAGTACTTGTTGCACTAAGACACTCTGAGTCTGCAGTTCTGACATTCACCTTGAATGTTCTATTCCTTCCCTGTTCTGACTCCATAATCAACTTCTGATTACAGTCATACAGCTTCAGAAGATTGTCCTTCATGGTAACTGAGAAACCTTTCTCAATTAATTGTCCCACACTCATCAGATTGCTTCTGATGCCAGGTACATACCACACATTCTGAATCAATGCTATTTTTCCATTGTTCAGAGTCACTCTGACATTTCCCATACCTTCTGCATTAAGATATTTGTCATCAGCACATCTGATCTTTGTTCTCTTTTCAGAGTCAAAGTCAACTAGCCATTTCTTGTTTCCAGTAAGATGATTTGAACAGCCAGTGTCCATATACCACCAGTCTGTCAGATCATCAGATTCAGAGGCCATCAATAGCACAGATTCGTCATCAGAACTTCTGGCTATATTTGCTTCTTCTGATTTCTTCTCCTTGTTTGACCAACAATCTCTAGCAAAGTGACCAAACTTCTTACAACAGTAACATTGGATATTCTTCTTGTCATACTTCTCTTTTCCCTTCTGAGCATTCTTTTGTCTATCAGAGGTTGAGGTTTCTGACTTCTGACCACCATCAGATCTTCTCTTGGCTTCTGACTGCTTCTGATACCTCCTATCAGAAATTGCTTTCAGAGCCTGCTGCTCTACTTCCCTTTCAGAAGTTCTCTCAGTCAAACGCAACTCTTGCGCTTCTAAACTGCTCTGCAGCTCTTCAATTCTCATTGTGCTCAGATCTTTGGAATGTTCTATTGCTACCACAATGTAATCAAATTGAGGAGTAAGGGATCTCAATACTTTCTCCATGATTGTTTCTTCAGAAAGAGTTTCTCCACATGCCTTCATCTCATTAGTGATCAGAATCACTCTGGAGATGTATTCAGAAACTTTCTCATTATTCTTCATGTTGAGATTCTCATATTGCTTTCTCAAGGACTGAAGCTTCACCTTCTTCACTGATGCGTCACCACCATAACATCTCACCAGAGTGTCCCATGCAGCCTTTGCTGTTGTAGAGTCTGCAATCTTCTCAAACACGTTTACATCCACACATTGATGAATGAAGAACAATGCTTTCTGATCCTTCTTCCTTACTTCCTTCTGCGCGTTTTTCTGTTCATCGGTTGCATCTGCTGCTACTGGAACATAACCATCAGTGACAAGATCTAGAACATCTTGAGCACCAAATAGTACACGCATTTGGATCATCCAACGATTCCAGTTTTTACCATCAAATACTGGAAGTTTGGTGTTCATGTTGCCGTTTCCGTTCATCTTCTACTTTGCACAATACACTCAGATTTCTCACACAGTGTTTCCCAACCCACAGAATAAAATTCTGATCAGATTTTGTTCAAGATTCAACACGAATCTAAGAATCAAAATCAAACACACAAGACCTCACGTTCACTCGTGTTTCCCGTGTTTCCCAATGAATCTGAAGCGGAGCTCTAGATACCAATTGTTGGTGCAAAGATAGAATAAATGATGAAAATAGGGAAATATTCTATTAAAGAGAATGACGGCAGAAGAAACAGGATTAAGAGTTACAATGATTGTCACCCTATTTATAAGCTAAAACTAGGGTTACTAGAATAAGATAAAATACTAAAATACCCTCTAACAAACTTAGGGGCTAAGAAAATAGTACAATAAAATATGAATTATTATTAATATTCTAATACCATCCCTTAATTCATATTCCATCAAAACTTGTAACACCAATTCCATCCCTTAATCTGAGAAATTGATCAGTCTTGATAGCTTTCGTCAGAACATCTGCCAACTGCTTTTGAGTACTGCAGTGTACAACTTCTAACACTCCACTCTGAACTTGATGTCTCAGAAAATGATACTTGGTCTCAATATGCTTGCTTCTCCCATGCAACACTGGGTTTCTGGCAAGGTTGATTGCAGACTTGTTGTCAATCATCAACTTCAGAGGTTTGTCTACCTTAATCTTCAGATCCTGCAACAGATTCAGAATCCACACAGCTTGGCATGCAGTAACAGCACCTGCAATGTATTCAGCTTCACAGGTTGACAACGCCACAACAGGTTGCTTCTTGGAACACCAAGAAATAGGACCTCCCAGAAATTTGAACAAGTACCCAGATGTACTTCTTCTGTCAACTCTGTCTCCACACCAATCCGAGTCTGAATAACTCAGAAGTTCTGACTCATTATTTCCTCCAGAGGGAAATAACACTCCATACTTCAGAGTTCCTTTGATATACCTCAGAATCCTGACAGCAGCTTGGTAATGGGACCACTTAGGTTTACTCATGAACCTACTAACCATCCCAACTGAGTAGCAAATATCAGGTCTGGTATTGCACAGATACCTCAGAGAACCAACCAACTGTTTGAAGGTTGTAGCATCCACATCCTTTCCTTCAGAGTCTGAATCCAGTTTCTGATTTGTATCAGAAGGTGTGACAGCCATCTTACAATTCTTCAGATCAAATCTCTTCAGAAGTTTTAATTCATACTTGAGCTGATGCAAAATGATACCTTTCTCAGAATATCTGAACTCCATCCCTAGAAAGTATGTCATTTTGCCTAGATCAGTCATTTCAAATTCATTCATTAGAACCTTCTTGAACTTGGCTATCTCATGTTCATAACTTCCAGTCAATAGTATATCATCAACATATAAACATACCAGAGTCATATTGCCTTCAGAAGTATGCTGAACATAGACACCGTACTCCATCTCACATTTCTGAAAGCCTTGCTTCTTGAAAAATGAATCAATCTTCTGATTCCAAGCTCTGGGCGCTTGTTTCAATCCATATAGAGCTTTGTATAATCTGTACACCATCCCTTCCTGATTCTTTTTCACAAATCCAGGAGGTTGTGACACGTAAACTTCTTCTTCTAATGGACCATTCAGAAATGCAGATTTTACATCTAAATGCATCAGAGGCCAATTCCTGTTAGCAGCTATTGCAATCACCATTCTGATTGTTTCATGTCTTGCTACAGGTGCAAACACTTCAGAATAATTCAGCCCAGGTTTCTGTAGAAATCCTCTGGCTACCAACCTTGCTTTATGTTTGCCAATTGAGCCATCTGGCTTTAACTTCTGCTTGAAAACCCATCTGACGCTAATGGCTTTCTTATCTTTTGGAAGTTCTGTCAGCTTCCAAGTCTTGTTTCTCTCTATAGCATCAAGTTCTTCTTTCATGGCCTTCAGCCAGAGCTTCTGCTTAAGAGCCTCCTCTGTACTTATAGGTTCAGAGTCTACTAACATGGCACACTGAATAACTTCTCCTTCAGAGTCTACTTCAGTGTCTTGCAGCATGTCAAATTCTGCAAATCTTCTGGGAACGCTTCTGATTCTTTGTGGTCTCTGAACTTGTTCAGAGTCTTGAGCTTCAGAGTTTCTAGCTTCAGATGATTGACCTCCAGAGCTTTGACCATCTTCAGAGTCTGGCATATTTCCAGAGTCTGAATTGCCACCAAGATCTGGATTGCCATCAGAGTCTGAATCATCAGAGTCTGGGTCATCTGGGTCACCTTCATCTTCTGAGTCTTCTTCAGAGTTTGAATCAGTATCAGAGTCAGAGTCAATATCAGGGTTTACTTCAACTTCAGAAATTCTTAACTCTGGCCTTTCTTCAGAGGTTCTAACATCAGAATCAGATTGAGACTTATCCCAATTCCAAACTTCTGATTCCTTCACAATCACATCTCTGCTGAATTCAATTTTATTGGTTTCTGGACAATAGAGCTTGTATGCACCTGTACTGTGGTACCCTATCAGAATCATCACTTTGCTTCTATCATCCAGCTTCTGTCTTCTGGCTTCTGGAACATGTTTATAGCAAACAGAACCAAACACCTTCAGATGACTAACACTTTGCTTGTCTCCAGTCCACTTCTGCATAGGAACTATTTCCTTCAACTTCTTCGTAGGACATCTGTTGAGTACATACGTTGCAGTGGCAACAGCTTCTCCCCAGAGCTTCTGAGGAAGCTTCTTCTCCTTTAGCACGCTTCTCACCATATCAAGCAAAGTACGGTTTCTTCTTTCAGCAAGACCATTGTGTTGAGGGGTATAAGGAGCAGTAACCTCATGCTCAATTCCATTCTCCTCACAGAACTTCTGAAACTCTTTGGAATTATACTCACCTCCACCATCAGTTCTAAGAATCTTCAACTTCTGACCACTCTGATTCTCAGCCTTCATTCTGAACTTCTTGAATTCATCAAACACCTCGTGTTTGAACTTAATAAGGGATACCCATGTCATTCTTGTGAATTCATCAACAAACAACACAAAGTATTTATTCCCTCCAATTGATGCTACTGGAAATGGACCACACACATCAGAGTGTACAACTCCCAAGGCATGTTTTGCTCTTGGAGCAACTTCTGATGCAAATGGCAATCTTGGTTGTTTTCCTTCCATGCAAACTTTGCATGACTTTTCAGGCTTCTTAATTGCAGGAATTCCATGTACCAATTTCTTTGAATTCATATGTTGTAAGCTTCTGAAATTCAAATGACCAAATCTTCTGTGCCACAGCTCACTCTCCTTCTCAGTACTTGTTGCACTAAGACACTCTGAGTCTGCAATTCTGACATTCACCTTGAATGTTCTATTCCTTCCCTGTTCTGACTCCATAATCAACTTCTGATTACAGTCATACAACTTCAGAAGATTGTCCTTCATGGTAACTGAGAAACCTTTCTCAATTAATTGTCCCACACTCATTAGATTGCTTCTGATGCCAGGTACATACCACACATTCTGAATCAATGCTATTTTTCCATTGTTCAGAGTCACTCTGACATTTCCCATACCTTCTGCATTAAGATATTTGTCATCAGCACATCTGATCTTTGTTCTCTTTTCAGAGTCAAAGTCAACCAGCCATTTCTTGTTTCCAGTAAGATGATTTGAACAGCCAGTGTCCATATACCACCAATCTGTCAGATCATCAGATTCAGAGGCCATCAATAGCACAGATTCGTCATCAGAACTTCTGGCTATATTTGCTTCTTCTGATTTCTTCTCCTTGTTTGACCAACAATCTCTAGCAAAGTGACCAAACTTCTTACAACAGTAACATTGGATCTTCTTCTTGTCATACTTCTCTTTTCCCTTCTGAGCATTCTTTTGTCTATCAGAGGTTGAGGTTTCTGACTTCTGACCACCATCAGATCTTCTCTTGGCTTCTGACTGCTTCTGATACCTCCTATCAGAAATTGCTTTCAGAGCCTGCTGCTCTACTTCCCTTTCAGAAGTTCTCTCAGTCAAACGCAACTCTTGCGCTTCTAAACTGCTCTGCAGCTCTTCAATTCTCATTGTGCTCAGATCTTTGGAATGTTCTATTGCTACCACAATATAATCAAATTGAGGAGTAAGGGATCTCAATACTTTCTCCATGATTGTTTCTTCAGAAAGAGTTTCTCCACATGCCTTCATCTCATTAGTGATCAGAATCACTCTGGAGATGTATTCAGAAACTTTCTCATTATTCTTCATGTTGAGATTCTCATATTGCTTTCTCAAGGACTGAAGCTTCACCTTCTTCACTGATGCGTCACCATCATAACATCTCACCAGAGTGTCCCATGCAGCCTTTGCTGTTGTAGAGTCTGCAATCTTCTCAAACACGTTTACATCCACACATTGATGAATGAAGAACAATGCTTTCTGATCCTTCTTCCTTACTTCCTTCTGCGCGTTTTTCTGTTCATCGGTTGCATCTGCTGCTACTGGAACATAACCATCAATGACAAGATCTAGAACATCTTGAGCACCAAATAGTACACGCATTTGGATCATCCAACGATTCCAGTTTTTACCATCAAATACTGGAAGTTTGGTGTTCATGTTGCCGTTTCCGTTCATCTTCTACTTTGCACAATACACTCAGATTTCTCACACAGTGTTTCCCAACCCACAGAATAAAATTCTGATCAGATTTTGTTCAAGATTCAACACGAATCTAAGAATCAAAATCAAACACACAAGACCTCACGTTCACTCGTGTTTCCCGTGTTTCCCAATGAATCTGAACCGGAGCTCTAGATACCAATTGTTGGTGCAAAGATAGAATAATGAAAATAGGGAAATATTCTATTAAAGAGAATGACGGCAGAAGAAACAGGATTAAGAGTTACAATGATTGTCACCCTATTTATAAGCTAAAACTAGGGTTACTAGAATAAGATAAAATACTAAAATACCCTCTAACAAACTTAGGGGCTAAGAAAATAGTACAATAAAATATGAATTATTATTAATATTCTAATAGTTTAGCCGTCTGTTAAAAAAAATATTGACTGTGCAAACGGTGCATATGTGGAATTGACTTATGCGTGTTTTTCATTTTTATCTGATGGACACGTGGAAATGCACGTGGAGAGGCCTTGAAAAGGAGGACGTTATCCAAAAAAATCACATTTTGTATTTTATCAATTCTTCTCTGTGTTCTCTTCCTCTCAAGAACTTCAAAACTTTACCAAGAATCAATTATGACAACATCTTCTGTAGAAAATTTCGTTGAGTCTTAAATCCCATTTTGTGGTTGCAATAAAGCTATGAGAATGTTTATTTCAAACTTAACTGAAAACCCTAAAAGAAGATTTTTGAAGTGTTCAAATTTGGAATTAGGTTGCAAGCAATTCATCTGGGATGATGAGCTTGAACACAACACGTCAAGTGAACACAAAAATTCAATTGGATATAATTACTCAGAGGTAGTTCATGAATTAGGGTGCATCGTTAAAGATCTTGAAACTAGGAGAAAAGAGAAGATGAAAATGAAGTTGGAAAACGAAAGGAAGAAGGTCAGAATGTTGAAGCTTTTGTTGACTCTTTCATTGTATCTCTTTTTTGCCTACCAAAACGGTAGTGATTCATAGAGTCTGTAATTTGCTTTTTTTTGTTTTAGTCCCTACTAGAATATTGGTTGTTGAAATGCGTCCTTGTAATGCTACATCATGTAATGAATCAGAAGTAATGTAATTTTTTATTTTCGTCCCTAAATGTTTGTTACTTATTGTTTTGTATCCATCTTCCTTAATGAAAGGATTGTATTACATCATTGGTTGTTAATGATTTGCTTGTATGTCATCCCTGTTTTACAATCTTTTAGTTAATATTGTATAACATAAAGGAATAAAAAAGTGATCTCAAAATATAGGCAAAACAGACCATACATAAACCAAAAGATGTCTCAGAATTACATATAGCCAAAAGGCTTATAAATTCATCACATAGTACAACAAATTCACACCTAAACATAAACCATAATGGTGTGATATGTCTTAAAAGTAAATAAAGTCAAAGGTCATAGACTTATGTCTAACAATACAATAAAGACACAACAAACATATCCAAATTATTAGGAAGTGGTACTTCAATAGAGTTGTTATACATCAATAGAATAATACCAAATTATTAGGAAGTGGTACAATATACTCAACTATTTTAAGAAATTTTGGAGTAGTAGGCACAGATGTAGCAGGCACATTGTCAGATGATTGAACAGGAGCACTCAAAATATAGTCAGGTATATCTTCAGTTTGTGAAGTTGCAATAGGTCCAAATGATGTAACAGGTGCAGTATTACCTGGTTCACTTTGTGCAGATGATGCAACAGGTTCAGTAACAACAGTATTAGGTTGTGTTTTAGTTGCCTCAAATGCTGCTGCAAGATTTACAGCAAGCATTTCAAACTCAGAGTAAACTTCGATTTAAGTCTCAATAGTTTGAGTTTGACTTTTTCCTTAAACTGACACAGCTTGACTTTGACTATGTTCTTGTCCTTTTCCTTGTCCTGGGTCAGTCTTCTTTGGCCTTTTCTGGATAAATAAATCATAGTCGAGTAATTGACATTATCAATGACAATAGTAAGATATGCAAAGTTATAGCAAATTCAATACCTTGCGTTTTTTAGCTTCAGGGTCAACCACTTGACTAGTACAACTTCTTGCATTATGGACATGGACACCATATCTAGTGCAACAATAAGTGGTTTGTGTTCTTACTTTACTAAGTTCCTCATCAAGTTCCCTCCTCAACTTCTTTGGTCTGCTAAGTCCTCTTTTATAGGTTGGATGCAACATCTCTTCCATGTCAACCTCTGCCCACATGTCTTGGCCATTAATAGGACTTACATTAAAACTATAGCATTTCTCATAGGTTTCCTTGGAATAACAGTCATCAACATAATCTTATGGGCATTGATTCCTAAAACCTAATGCAACTACTGCATGTCTACAAGGAATGCCCACAAGTTCCCAAAAATTACATGTGCAAGTTTTCTTTGAAGTATCCACAATGAAATTATTACTGGTATGTGTATGTTCCATTTTCCATAATGTATCACCAGACTAGTTAGGAATCCAATTCCCTGCATGTTCCACTTTCTTATCTAGCTTGAGTCTAGGTCTAGGCAATATCCTATGATTCCATCTAATAACCCTTTCTCTTAAGCTGACATTCTTATTCATGAGATAGTTTCTTATCCATTCACACATAGTTAATATTGGTTTATCCCTTGCAACTAATATAGTGCTATTAAAAGCCTCAGATACATTATTCATTAGAACATCACATCTAGGATAAAAAGAAAATGCATGCTTACACCATGCTTTGGTAGGTATGTGTGACAACCACTCCCAAGCCTTTACATTGAGCTCCTTCATCTCTTTCATTTTAGCCTCTCATGCTTGGATATATCTGGCTTTGGAAGCTGCCATCATCAGGTCTCTAATTTGTGTACCTCCACCAAACTTCTTTTTAAAATTGGCATATAAATGCCTGAGACGAAGTTTATGTTCCACTCTCTCAAACAACTCTTCAAACACTGGTATCAAACCATGCCAATTTAGGGATGAAATACAAAAGAAAACTTAACATGGTTAGGGATGAAATCCAAACAAATGAACATAATCAGGGATTAGAGCCAAAAAAACATAAAAAACACCTTTTGTTGATCAGAGATGAAAACCCATCTCTTACCTTGACCAATGTCTTCCATAAGCAATATTAGAAACCACCTCTATGAATCTTTTGTTTCAGTTTCACATACACCAAAGGTAACAAAATAGTATTGGTCATTTGGATCTCTGCTAACTGCAATAAGGAGAGTCCCTCCATACTTTTTCTTGAGATCACCAATGAATGGCCTACAAGAGGTTGTGAATCACTTTTTAAGCTCATCTAAGCAAAAATAAAAGCGGTCAAACCTTTGTTGTATTGTTGGCCCAACCCTTGTCAGATTAATTTTACAAGTGTTCCCAACATTCTCTCCTTAGCTGTGCAGAGTATCTCCATAAAAGGTTGTATTGTTTCATTACATCACTTTCTACCAAAGCTTTTGCAATTTATTTTTCCTTTCATGCTCTGCTCATAGTTATACCAACTAAAAAGTTACCCCTAATCTCAGTTACAATATCTCGAATCGTAACACCATCTGAAGAAGTCATTCTAGCCGTCACAGTTTTAGCAACCCACTTGGAAGTGGAAGAACTTTATTTAGTACCCTTCCACACTTGAAAGTGGAAGAGCTATTATTTAGTACCCTACCACACTTGGAAGTGGCATAGCTATTATTTAGTACCCTACCACACGTGTGTGTTCCAATCCATTTCTTCATTTTGTATGTGTGCTTATTCCCAACTTTACTTACAAGTGCTAAAAACCCACATTTGTCATTGCAAATTACCCTTACTTTAACTTTGTCATTTTTCACAAACTTTATCTGTCTACCACTCAATATTGACCATTCAGTTATTGCCTCCTTAAATTCTTCAAGTGATACAAACTCTAATCCCACTTTGTACTTGTAATTCTTCTCCAACTCCTGCATCTTAAACCTTGGATATTTTGGTTCCTTTTCTCCATTACAAATATTAGGGTCACTACTACCAAGTTCATCATTGGCATAGTTGATGTCCATCTCATTAACCACACCACTAGATCCTACATTATCAACACCAATTGGTACTTTCTTTGGGGTGTGCTTGTGCTTCCTTGTTGTAAATTGTATCCTACCTCTTTTACCATTATCTTCATGTTGATTTTCAACAACATCAAAACAATCATACAACCCAAGAGTCCTCTCATCCTCACTATCATCAAATGATTAACCATCAGCTACAAAGTCACTATCCTAACTATCTTCGCTATCCTCACTACCCTCATTTACTTCAACTTGTTGAACTCCATGAACATTATCTACTTTAACATTCTTAACACTACCAACATCATTACCTACTTCATCTTGCTCCACACCACAAACATTATCCACTTCAACATTTTTAACACCACCAACATCATTACCTACTTCATCTTGCTCTACACCACCAACATTATCTACTTCAATATTCTTAACACCACCAACATCATTACCTAGTTCAACTTGTTTCAAACGACCAACATTATCTACTTCCACATTCTCAACATTACCAACATCATTACCTAGTTCAACTTGTTCAACACCATCAACATCAACTTCTTCAACATCACCTACATCAGCTTCTCCTGCATTGTGTTTACCTTTATGCTCTACATATATATGCACTGCGCATTTCATTTCCATGGCATGTTGATATACATTAGAAGCATCTGTGTCACTAACCATTTTACTATACCTATCAACATCACTGATATATCACCATAACCAATACTCGGTCTGCTCAAACTCAGTTAACTCTTTCACAATACCTATTGCTTCAAATAAGCTCCACCTATCAAGATCTATTTCTACTGCATGTTTGTTTTCCTCCGTGTAATATATTAGGCAGTCCCTATCAAATTGCCCTCGTATTGAACAATCAAAGAAAAATCTATGAGATGCAAGCTTCAAGAATACACAATGATTGAATATTCGTACCTTCATTTTGAAATCTACTGCATGTGATACCCGTTGGATGATCTTGATATCAGTATTTTGCCATCTTCGTCTCCCTCTCTCACACAACAGCTTCAATGGAGTGTTTCAATTTTTTTGATTAAAAACTTCAATTTACATGGACTAAACACAAAACATAATTTATGTACACTATTATATTTTTGGCGGAAAATTTATAAATTTTCACATAGGTATGTTCATAAATGAAAAACACACAAACCAATTTTACATATACACCGTTTGCACAGTCAATATTTTTTTAACAGAACGCAAAATTGAGTTATAAGGACTCAAACCATAAAAAAAAAAATACAAAAACTAAATTTAAAAATTCGCCAACTTACCGAGACCAAATAACTATTTAAGTTTTATAATTTTTATTCCATTCCATCTTTGTACCTTCCAATTTGAGAGACCCACAAAATTGCTATCTCATTCCATAACTTTTGTACCTTCACTCTTTCGTTTTACGATATCCAACATTAAACTTATAAAAATATTTTGTAAATGAAATATTAAACATTTATTTTGATTGAAAACTTTTGTAGTAAACACAAAGTATCAGTAATTGATGAACTTCAACTATAATCGTACTGATTAGAAGTATCTTAGTTCAAATCCTTAGTAAAAACATTGATCAAATTATTGGAGTCTCTTAAATTATTGACATAGATTCAAACTCGTTTCTATGAGCTATGGAGGCATAAGAATAACCCTTTCATATTAATAACAGCCACTGTTTGTAAACAGATATATAGCATCTTTACATTTGTGAGCACAATGCTTGCAGTTGTACAACAGCAAAGGTACTAAGAGTCTTTCATGTTTGATAAGGGTAAATAAATGAAGACTTAGTAGGGTGCATTGATTAAATGTAGAGTTGTTTCAATACAAATTAAGACAATGAAAGTAGGGTAAATATACTATATTCCCTACAGGACAAACTTAGATGCCGCCCGCCCCCAAAAGAATCACATAAGAACTACCAAAATGGAGATTTCTCCTCAAGTAATAATAGCCAACAGAAATCTACTTACTACAGTATTGATAATCAAAAACACTAAAAAGAAATTGCTAAATCATCCTTTTAGCTTGAACCCCTTGGTTGGTGGGCATCAGATTTACCTTCACTCAAATTGTGTAGTACACAGTTTAGACAGAAACTGCATTATGTAAGGCTGTAGCAGCAATGTTCAGTGCCTCCCCAAAACTTAATGACCAATTACAGGTTCAACGGCTCTGACTCGGTGTCCCTTTCCTTCAATGACCAATCTTCTGTTTCTGTTTTTAAAATAAGGAACAAATCTCAGCACCAATTAAGAACATCTTTTGTTTTATATGAAAATGGGATATATTGTTTGTAAAGAAAATTTGTTTGGTCTGTGTATATGGTGATCATATTACTCATATTGCAGTCGAATTTCAACATAAGCAACAGATCATAGTGAGAGGGTCTTACTTGGCTTATCTGCAATCACCAGTAGTCGCCTTTGTAAGATACTAGCCATGAAGAGGAAAATTGAGCACATGCCAAACATAACGGTGATAGGGAATGCATCAACCTGCACATAGAAAACAAATAATTAGTCTAAACAGTTATAGAGAGAGGAAGATAGAGACCCCTATCTTTTTCTTTTTTTTCTTTTGGGGTTGGGTGGAAAGGGAAAGGATTCGTATATATTTCCAAGAAAGAGGTTGTCAGAGTAGAATTCGAAGGAATAACTTGTCCAACCAGACATTGTATTTAGGAAAGGGTTTATATTCCAGATTTAAATTAGTGCAGTACAAAAGTGGATTAGATTGTTGGAGTTTGGTAAGTTACGGAATCTAAATCAACAGAAATGCTACATTAAGATCAAGCATAATATCTAAGTCAGTAGATTGTGTAACTCACATTGTACAGCACAACACACACAAAAATGTTTAGAGGAATGCGGAAAAAGTTCATGATGGTGCTCCTGGCTTCTTCAGGAATGTATTGGGATCTCATCTTCATAATAGATGGCCAGAATATGCCAACACAACTTTCAAAAGTACAGAAGCCGAGAAGCTGAATGCACCCAGCGAATGAGAGACCGCCACCTGTTGCTTTGGAAGGAACTGCGAAAAACTGTTCCACAATAACAAAGTCAAACTATTGCAGAACAGTGTGAGATATATATCACAGTAATAAGCAACAGAGGGAGAGCGTATTAGAAGAATAGCATACGGTGGTAAGAATAGGAAGCATTAGAGAAGCAGAAGAAACTACAAAAACAATTTGCATATAGCTCTCTACACGGAATGATGAACGAGCCATCAACTTGGATGCAAGTGAGCTTCCCAACATTGACGATAACATGAATGTTGCAAAAATAAAACCATGGGGAATCTCTTCATCATTTGGACTCAATGCAGGAGTCCATAGGAACACAAAGGTATACATTGAACCTTCAAAGAGAGACTGTATCGCACCAAGCAAGGCTATTTTTTCATCTGAAACACAAGGAATGTAACAATTAGTTAGCGTTGGAACTTGGAAATGAGCAAAAATACAAGACAAGGTGAATAAAATAAATGATAACAGAAAAGGAAGGGCAAAACGAAAAGTTCATTTCAACATAAATCACTTTCAAGATGGAATGAAACGATGACCAGCCCACTCCTTATACACTAATGTTACACATTAAGAGTTAAAAAGTTCAAATTCATAGCACAGAACCACTTTAAAAACAATTGAGAAAAATACTATCTAAGGTAAGAAGTGTACCAGAAGCAATGGCCACAGCAGCACCCTTGAATTGGGCAAGCAAGCTCTTGTTTTCAGAAGCATCCCCGTAATTTTCTGTCCATGTAGATAATATGATGATCATACCAATTGTAAGAAAACCTGCAGCAGCATCAAAGGGAGCTACTGGTCCAAGAGCCAATGTATCAACAAGGACATTTCCAAACAGCCCAGAAAAAATGGCGACAAGACCATTTCCAAGAAATATGGCCTTCGAGAATGTTAATGACAGCCATTGCTGATCAAAGCCCCTCTGATAAATTCATGTGAAAAAAATTGAGATTAATAAATACAAAATGCAAAATGAAGGAATCAAGACAGAGGTATAAAAAAGCATGGTAAAATCCTTTAGTGTGGTATTTTGATGACCAAAAAAATCACTTCATTAGCCACTGGGGGATACTGTAAAATGCATGCTTATTTTTTTTATAGGGACATAATAAATTTATAAACCCCAGAAATGAACATGTTTTGGAATCAACCTAGTTTGTAGTTGTTAGATCTATCAACTAGCTAGTTCTGTTTAGAATGACATATTAAGAAGTTCATTTAACATAATTACATATTAAGTATTGGAAATTGCTCATTTGTATAAAGATACTCAATTGAAGAAACGCAAGAATAAATGTCGCCATAGATTTACACAACCACCCACCCATAATTTCTGTCAAAGCCAAACCAAACAATTTAGTTGTATTTTAAAAACGGTTCACAGTAACACTCTTGCCTTTCGTATACAAGTCTCTCGGAATATTTAGCAATGCTCTAAAGTATTACATAAGAGATTAGCCCGGTTTGAATTTTTACTTACCACAATCAAGCTAATATTATTATATCGAAGCTATACAACCTACTCTTCTCCATGTGGCCCTTAAAATAACTATATTATTCAAGACATTTACAGCCTCCATGTACAGAGAAGAATGTTATAAAGTCAACATAACCAGATGAAAATATGACGGTAAAGTTTGATAATTAACAGCAGACAACTTTAAAAACAAACAATTATTCCTCACCTTGAAATGCTCCGCAACAAGCCATGACTCAAATGCTGAAAACAGAAGTGAAGTGGCAATGCCTCCCAAGATACGGCCCACCATCAAAATTCTGTACTGAGGAGAATGTTTGGTGATGCAACTCGCAATGTAGGTTAAACAGTAGGTCACACAGGCCCTCTTCCGTCCCCTGATTTCAGAGTAAAAAGCATGAAATGCTGAAAAATATGACATACGTATATGTATGGTAAGAAACTAAGAATACAATTAGAAAACAAAAATGAATCTCACTGTTTGTCAGCCAGAGATCCCACAATTGTTCCAAACAACATTGAAGACCCAAAGCCAGCAATGAAGAGTTGTCCAATATCCCCTTTTCCATATCCATATGTACTATAAAGGTAGTAGACATATGGACCTTGCAACCAATCACCAGCTATAGCCATAGAAACAGAAACCTATTAGATCACCAAAAACCAACATCTCTGCTAACAATTTCCCACGTACAACCACTGCAATTTCGGGTCCCCCTTATATTCACCAAGAAAAAATAGCATCTAACGCATAACTAAGTGATGCAAAATGTTACTAAAATCAGATAATAACTTTAACGAATCTAAAATCAAATCAAATCAACTTCTTTTAAAGTATAATAACTTGGCCAGATCAAAACTTCTAATTTATATCCGATCTCAGTCTCACCCAACATTATCAAGATTTGAAGGATAATAAGTAACAACTGTAAAAGATAAAGAATATCATCATAAAATAAGGAAAGTATAGTGTACACAACCATTTCAAAACCAAAAAGCAAAGAGAGAAAGTAAAAATCACAATTTCCAGGACCCAAAAAACACATCACAACTGTCACAAGCAACCCAAGCTAAGAAGATCATAAAGAAAGAATCAATGTCCATTTCAGATACCGAAAAATACACTAAGATCCATCTCAATTGCTTTGTTTTCACACCAAATTCAATTTGAATAAACAAATCACAGACAAGTCGCACACAAAAAAACAAAAATAGCTTCTTATTTTTAGCAATTATTGTCATTAATCTATCAATCACGAAACAACAACAAAACCAAATGAAACAAACAATAAGCACAAAAACACGATCACGATTCACAACGACATTGAATCCACTAAAATGAAGCGTAAAACAAACAGATCGAGAATGAAACGAAAGAGATCTAAGAGAGAAAATCCAGATCTACCCATCATGAGAGAATAAATGAGTAGGTAATTGTTTTTGAAGGAATTGAAAACCGAAGAAGTATTGATTCGATCCTTATTGTTTTTGCTAAGCTCAAGAACTGCAACAACAGCGGCTAATCCACCGAACACAGCGTAGAAAAATAACTCCATTTTCGCGATCTCAGAGTTTGCTGAGAAATGCAAGTACCAAGGAAATTTTGGATCACACTCTTTTTTTGCAGAGTGTGAATGAAGGATTTGTGAGATAACCAGGAGTGGTGTAAAAGATAGATGGGGAGAGAGAAGAGAAGGGTGAAAGTTATATAGTGGTTTTTGAACGGTGCTGTGATCACCTGTGACAAGTGTTACATGTAACTCTGTATTAACGGTTGTCCGTTTCTGACTTTTTGATTAAATCTGCTTCTATTATTCCAAAATGTAAAAATGCCAAACACAGACAACATGGCTATTAACACTTAAAAAATTTATAAAACAATTTTAAAATTATTAAATAGTAAAAGTTCCTTTTTTTAAAAAAAAAATTGTAACGAACTAATCTAAAATCAATTTAAGAGAATTCTAAATTGAATTCAAATTGAAATGATTATTTATATTTAGAATTTAATTGGTTTGGTTAAAAAAATTAATTACAAAGGTCATCTATGTTAAGATAAATATTACACATTACATCACCATCACCGTCATATTATTATCAGGTGCTGTTAAGATAATGATTGACGAGTTTAGTAAAAATTTGCAGAATAAATATTTTTTAATTAAAGAAACTCGGAATTGTTCCTAAATGTCACATTAATTAAAGATTCAAGTGTATAGGCTTTTTTTTCATAGGGCTGGAAATGAGTAGGATATTTTATCTTCGAAATCTACTAATTCAAAACCTACACAACTTTAAAGAGATACATTTGAGAGTCTAATTCAAAAACTACTAAATTTAAGATTAAATTTGTCTAAGATTTAAAGTAAATATTTAAACCTAATCTTAAAGACAGTATAATTCTTTTCATATGTAATCGAGTTGACTCATGAACCTAACGAGTCGAACTATGTATAGTTCAAGTTCAGCTCATTTAGTTAACGAACTTAATTTTTCGCTCATACTCAACTCATTTGGTTCATGAACCTAGTTCAACGATTTAATTGTCGAGTCGAATTCCGAACTATCTTCGAGTTGGTTTGGTTCATTGCCAGCCCTACATAGGGGCAATATCCTACTCAAATAAAATGAACATATTCCACATAATCCACGTTTCGGTAGATATTCATCCAAACTCAGCTTCAAATTTATCGAAAAAATTGACTTTCATTTAGTTTAAGTTTAGGTTTGAATTTTTTCAATTATAAAATTTAGATACGGGTAGAATAATAGAGATATTTGTATTTATTTTGAATATACGCTCGTTTATTTTATAATATATTTTATTATTTAGTGTTAATAATTTAAAATATTAAATATGTGGTTAATGTTGAATATTTTAATTTGTATTTATTATTAAAAATATTTATAATATATGTATTAAATATTTTGAGATTTTTTTATTTTATTATTTGTAATGGAATTTGATTTTGGAAAAATAAATATTTTAATTAAAAAAATTGATTTTACTAAATAGATAATGGTGAGACCAGAATACTTAGACCTTGTTGAGTTTTAATTCATAATTGTCATGTGTACCAATTAGTTAGTAGTTTGTTACAAATTGGTTGTTAGTTAGTTACTATTCTAGACTGTGCCGACACTTAGCCCACAGTCGAGCAGGCCCAACTCCGTGTCGGTTGGAAGGCCCAATAAGAACTAAATCGTCGCTCCATCGGGCAGAGCCCTCTATCCTGTCGGGCACGAACCTATTGGCAGTCGAGCAGGCACCTCACATCTGCCAGGCACGCTCTCTCGTCTGCCCAGCCGTCGGGCAGACTCTATCCAGCTCGGGGGGCTCCTCTAACCTCCCCACGTTCTCAACGTGTCTCCGCTGGTAACTACCCGTGCCCTGATTATTCGGTCCTCCACCTCTAGCACGGAGCAGTTACACTAGGGCGAAGACCAGGTGCTGGTCTTCCTGACGCCACGTCAGCCCTAGTAGTTACCAGCATTGGGTCTGGCAGCCCAGCCCAACGCGAAGTAACTGTTGTCCCTGCGATGAGGGTACACTATAAATGCCCTCTTTCACTAGAGGGTCAGGTAATCTCATTCTTACTTCTCTTTCTATACTTGTTATCACTTTGCCCGACTCTTACTTTGACATCGGAGTGTGTTTCAGGTACACCCCCTTCATTCTCCCCAGCAGTCAGACAACTCAGACGTGTGGTCGGCCAGTGACTTCTTCTGATCAGGTGAGACCTCCTAGAGACAAATTTCATTTCGGAAGCTCGGTATACAACCTGGTTGTCCAACGTTGTATTGGTAAAAAAGAATAATGGAAAGTGGAGGATGTGTGTTGATTATATAAATCTTAACCGTGCATGTCCCAAGGACGCTTATCCCCTTTCTAACATCAACAAGCTCGTTGACAACTCGGCGGGCTTTAAATTATTGTCCTTCATGGACGCGTATTCGGGATACAATCAGATCCTCATGGATGAGGCCGACAAATAAAGCACGACCTTCATGACTGAGTCGGGCAATTATTACTACAATGTAATGCCCTTCGGTCTGAAGAATGCTAGTGCCACCTATCAACGGATGATGAACAAAGTCTGTCGGGGAGATATTGGCAACATGCTCGGATTTTACATGGACGACATGATCGTCAAATCACAGACCGAGGTCGACCATGCGGTCTACCTCAAGAAGGTCTTAGAAACGGCAAGAAAGTGCAGGATGCGATTCAACCCGGAGAAGTGCACCTTCGGTGTACGGGCGAGAAAGTTCCTCGAATTCTACTTGACCGAACGAGGGATCGAAGCAAACCCGGACAAGTGTCGAGTCTTATCCAAGTTTGCAATGCCGAGCACAAAGAAGTCGATCCAGTCGTTGAATGGAATGCTCGCCTCGCTATCCCAGTTCGTCGCCAAGTTTGTTTAACATGCCCTCCCATTCTTTAGACTATTAAGGAAGGAGGCCACGTTTGAATGGACGGACGAATGCGAGCAGGCCCTTCTCCATCTCAAATGTGTCCTCTTGGAGCCACCAGTTCTAACGAGACCGAACGTCGGGGAAACCCTCTACTTGTACCTGGCTGTCTCCACCGAGGCCGTCAGCGTCGTACTGATTCGGGAAGCTCTCGACGGACAGAAGCCTATCTATTTCACGAGCAAGGCCCTCAACGGCCCCAAAGTGAGATACCAGTAAATTGAGAAAGTCGCCTTGGCCCTCATCAATGCGTCCAGAAGGCTGCGACACTACTTCTTAGCCCATACTATCGTGGTTAAAACCGAGCAGCCCGTCAAACAGCTGCTCGGTAGACCAAACATGTCGAGGCGCATGTTGAAGTGGTCGCTAGAACTCTCCGAGTTCGACATCCTCTACAAAGACAGAAAAGCACTCAAGGCACAAGTCCTGGCTGACTTCATCGTCGAGATGACGCCCACCACGAAACCGACTTTCGGGGCTCACAAGTGGATCATCTTCGTCGATGGTGCCTCGAGCTCGTCGGGAAGCGGCGCGGGCATTATCTTGGAAAATGAAGAAGGAACCGTGGTGGAAGTATCCCTTGCCCTGGCCTTACCGACAACAAACAATCAGGCTGAGTATGAGGCGTTCTGGCGGAAGACCTCAGAGTCAAGGAGATAAAAAAATTCACGGACTCCCAGCTGGTCGCCTCCCAGGTCTGGGGTGAGTATCAAGCCAATAACGACAATCTTGCTGAGTATCTAGCTCTTATAAAGGAGTGGATGAAGAGCTTCGACTCTGTCGAATTGCAGCATGTCCCCCGCGAGCATAATACCCGAGCAGGCATCCTCTCGAAACTGGCGAGCACGAAGAAGTAGCATGGGAACAAATCCGTCGTTCAGGAAGTCCTTGCTCGGCCAAGCATGGAGAAGGCGAAAGCGATGCTCGAGGTCAACGTCATCGGGGACAACGACTGCTGGATGACCCCGGTGTACACCTACCTTAGCGCGAGACGTCTCCCTGACAATGCGAAGGAGACCATCACAGTCAAACGCCAAGCTTATTCTTACGTACTGCTCGAGGACAAGTTATACCGGAGAGGCTTCTCGATCCCCCTCCTCAAATGCATTGATAAAGCCCAAGCCCCGAGCATCTTGTAAGAGATCCACGGGGGAATTAATGCACAATACTTGGGGGGAATAAGATACTTTCTTAGTATTTTAGTGAACTAAAGATTCTATTGGACTAGCTTGAGGATCTTTGCCTAGCTTCATCTTGTTCTTGCCAAATTCCTTACATCTGCGACTTTGCCAAAGTTATTCACAAATACAAACATATGGAGTATGTTTCTTGCTTTCTCAAAGGATTCAATGACTCTTAGAATAACATTCACACTCAAGTATTGATCATGGATTTTATTCCATGCATTAGTCATGTTTACTCGCTCATTGTCCAACAAGAGGTTTTGTCCCTCAGCCTTTCACCACTAGTTCCACAATCTTCTTTGCCAATAATTCTAATTCCATGGTACACGTAAGACAAAGAGGTCATCCAAGACCCTTAATGATATGTACCTATTGTAAGAAAACTAACCATATAAGTGATGTTCGTTATTTTAAGCACGGGTCTCCTCTAACATATCGAACAAGAACCCTAACTACACGTCTTGATTCTCATTTAGAAAATAAGGCAACATCTAATCTTGTGGAGCCTTCAAACAAATAGGTAAATCATCTCCAAAAAAGACTACCAACACTTATTTCTTCTTCTTCTTCTTCAACAATCAAAGAAAGATGCTTAGAGTCAGAACACATATAAGCACATCTATACTGATAATTCACATTTAGTTTTAAGTATCACTAATACAGATGTTTATTCAAAGCAATTATCTATACAGCTTCTTGACTTATGGATATCATACCATGTTTGTCATCACGTCAAATTTTTTCCAACATTAAACGTATTAACCTTGTTCATATTCACTTCCCTAATGAGAACAACATCACTGCCAATTTTTCTGGCTCTATCTACTTTGGTAATCATTTGAAATTAGTCAATGCTCTTTATATACCTGAATTTCAATTTAGTCTAATTTCTATGTCAAAATTATGCAAGAATTTACAATATCAGATATTGGTATTTTATGTTTTGAATAAAATAGAAGTGCGGAGAAGAAATGTAAAAGATATAATATTGACTATAAAGTTGTTTTTTATTTCAATAGCAATTGGTATACTTAAATACAGATAAAAGTAATAATTGAAATGATAACTAGTGCTCCATAATTGTAGAAACAACTACTGACTAAGTGTAAACAAATAGGAAATTTACTTGTAACCAAAAAATAGGAAACTGAAAATCACTAACAGAGACTTACTCAAACTAAAATCACTTTACCAGTATCCAAAGATGCATTTCAACACTCCTCCTTGTCTTGGAGGCTGCAAACTCCTAGCTTCTTCCCCAAAAATTTGAACTTGCTAAATGGATAAGGCTTGGTAATTATTTCAGCAGCTTAATATTATGTTTTACAGTAAACCAATTTTATATCACCATTTTTTTCACTTCTCTTAGTTAAAATAACTTGACACTAAAGTGTTTTGTCTTCCAATGAAACACTGGATTATATGATATTGAAATGGTTGTTTGATTATCAACAAAAATCTATGTACTTTGCTTATACTTCGGGGCCAAATCTACTAAGATATTCATTAACCGAATAGCTTGATTTACAGCTCTTGTTGCAACTACAAACTCAAATTTTGTTGTTGATTGAGCTTGAACATATTTCTTCTTTAAAAATCAATCAAAACACTTGAACCTTTGATAAAACAATATCCTGAAGTACTCTTCATATCACCAGAGCTACTTGCCTAATCACTATTAGAATAGCTAAATAATTTAAAGTATTTGACCTTGCAGTACTTGATTCCATAATTGACAATTCCTTTGATGTAGCTTACAACCCTCTTTGTTGTCTTCAAGTGCAATTCAATAGCACAACGCATGAACCTTGACAGTAAGCTAACTTAAAATAATATGACAGGCTTTGTAGATGTAAGATACATTAAACATCCAACCAAACTTATGAAATGAGCTTCATCAACTTTATCAACTTCATCCTATTTGATAAACTTATATTTTTTTTTTATTCATATGAGTGTTCATTACTTTATATTCAATAAGCTGGATGTTTTAAAAAAATCTCCTTTACATACTTTTTTTGAAAAATAAAAATTTCACTCCTCTTTCATACGAACAAGATAAGTTATCTTAAAGACTTCTTTCATTTCTTGTTTGAACTCTCCAAGTAGTGATATGTTGCTTCTTGTTACTAAAAGGTCATCAACATACAAAGAAATGATTAAAATATAAGCACCAACATGCTTGACATAAAGTGTAGTTTCATATAGACTCTTTTGAAATCCCAATTGCAGTAAATGACCATTAATTTTGTTGTACCACACTATTTGGGCTTACTTTAAGATGTAAAGTGACTTTTTCAACAAGTAGACTCTATCTTCTTGGCCTTTGACAAAAAAACCTTCCGGTTGCTCAACATATATCTCCTCCTACAGAGTTAACTTAGCATCCATATGAAACACTTGCCATCCTTTTTGTGCAACAATGGGAAGAAGTTGTGTTGTGTCTTTCTAGAGGAGAAAAAGTATATGAATAATCAATTCCAAATATTTGAGAATATCCCTTAAACAAGTCTTGATTTATGTTTGTTTGTAGAGCCATCGGGGTTGAACTTTGTTCTAAATACCCATTTCATTTTAATGACCTTTCTATCATGAGGTCTTGGAACCAGCTCCCATGTTTGATTTTTATCAATCATATATAGCACCTTCGAGAACACAATTAACAATTTCTCCTCCGTAACGGCTTCTTCAAATCTAGCTGGTCCAAATACAATTATGTTAAACACTACTATACTGCTTATTTGATAGATATCAGATACCAACCTTGTGCCTCGAGCTGGTAGATCATCTATTGTATTGAAGCTAAAATACAACATTATAATTGATTGTACCTGATCAGAGAGATTGTTGACTAGCCATGCATCGTCGACTGAAAGCTGCTCACCGGAGGTGGGGAGAAGGAGGGGGTGTACCTGTAAGACACTCTGATGCTTAAGTGAGTAAAGGACAAGAGTGGGAGAAAATATAGAAAGTAGGTATGGAGAATGAATACCTGAACCTCTAGTGAAAGAGGGTATTTATAGTGAGACCCCAGCGCAGGGCCAACGGTCACTTGTGTTGTGCAGAATTGTCAGGCCCAACCCAAGTGACTACTAGGACTTACGTGGTGTAGTGAAGACCAGCACGTGGGCTTCGCCCTAGTTCAACTGTCCCGTGATCTCTGGAAGGTGGGCTGACCAACTCATTCGGAGGTGGGTAGTTGATTGATGACGTGTCCTCGCGGAGGGAGCACGTGGAGAACGTGTGAAAGACGTGTTTTTCTGCCTGACAGGAAAGACGTTTGCCCGACGTATCTAGACTCGTACCCGACATTGGGGGATTTGGGCCTTGTTGGGCCTCTCCCATACGTCGTTGGGCTGGGCCTGCCCGGCTGATGGGTAGGTCTTGGCCCACTCCAGAACAAGAGCCCCCTAAGTCGTAGCTCCGATGCGGAGGAGCGATGACTTGATGGTAACTGTGTCGGGGATGAAGAAGGGCGAGGATGAAGCTCGTCGGACTGTCATGTCGAGGACACTAGGAGGCGAGGATCTTGAGCTTGTTGGGCTGTCAGGTTGAGGAGGTGGAAGATTGTTGGACACCTGCTTGCCCGTATTTGAATGGGGGGAACAAAGGGACGTGACTGTTCGCGGTGGCCACGTGTCTGACACTCATTGTTCCACTTAGGAAGGCTACCCTAGGACACTCGAGTGCCTAGGGGCGCTTCGAGTCCCGTGCTGCGTTTATAAATAGACAGGTGCCTACCCTTTTATCATTTTTCGCTCTCACCATCATACATGATATCTGGATCTCCCGCACACGCACTGTCGCGCAGTACCACCACTGTATCGTCCGCCGCGCATTCCTCCGTCTTTACTACATCCAGTAAGTTTTCTAGATCTTCTCTTCTGTTTTCTTAATTTATGCGTCCTCTGTTATAGACATGATGAATGTCCCGAGGAGAGTGTGGGTTCTCCGGCGAATACGGCGGGATCCCCTTGACCTGGGATGAAGGCTTTGAGGTCACCTAAGGCATTAAGATGAATGTCACAGGGACAGACGACAGGGTAAGGATGAACTCCTAATGGATGTAGGATAATGTTAGATGAACACCCCGAGGACGTAGGATAAGGTTAGATGAACGCCCCAAGGACGTAGGATAGGGTTAGATGAACGCCCCAGGGAGGAACGCTTAGGTAGAGATGGACGTCGCAGGGACATGAGCCGCCGCCGGATGAATACTTTGGGGATGTTTGTCGTAGGCGCGTGGCTATGTTGCCGTCAAGGAGGAGTCTGAGTTGTAGTCGTCGTCCTCGTCGCCCTTTCACTTGATTAGTGGTGGAAGGATGAATTTGATCTTGAAACATCGAATTCACCATTTCCTTCTGCTTTTCAGGTGAACATGGACGCGTGGGCAACAGGAATCATGGAAGTTCACGTGGAGCCAGAGTCCCCGGTGGCCCCGCCTGTCGAGGGGCAGACCTGAACTATTGAGGACTGGGTCGCGGAGGAACCTCTAAACACGCCATTTTGTTTTGTCGAGGATAATGTCGTCGCCTTTGCGACTATCGAGGACCATTGTGAGGGCTCTTCTGTGAGCTGGCAAGCGTACCGGCCACGAGACCATCATCGTATATGCTCAAGCTACGGGAAGATGAGGTTTCCCATGTACGAGTTTTGCTTCCGCGAGGCGGGTCTTCGGCTGCCCTTCACTGATTTCCAATTGGGTGTTTTCGACTAGTTGAAGCTGGCACCTTCTCAGCTACACCCCAATGCTATAGCCTTCATTCGAGCATATGAGCTCGTCTATCGGTATTTAAAGATCAAGGCCACCCTTACCCTGTTCTTTCAACTTTTCCACCTACAGAGGCAGGCGGTAGATGGCCGACAAGGATAGGTGTCATTGAAGTAGTCGAGGAGGCTTTTTCGGGCGTACATGGACTTTGTCTGGGATTTCAAAGAACTATTTTTTGTGGTTTGACCTATTTCTTTCGAGGCGTGTGCCTTGTTGTATCGACATGAAGCCTGGGAGGTGAACGGGCAGAGGGAGGAAGTCATGGTGCCGAAGAGGATCATGACATCATGCCCACTGAAGAGGTCGAGCGAGGTCAACCATAGATCTAGGTTTTTTTTTTTTGTTCTTGGGCCTGCGTGCTCGTAAGTTTCCTGGCCTGTGTGCCTATTTTATTAACTCGTTTTGTCGGGGAAGCGTGCCCTTTTATTGTAATTTCCGAACAGCTGGGCCAGTGCCCTCGATTGTATAATGCAATGATTTTTTTCTAAGTGTGTGCTCATTTATGTATGTTCCTTTGTATGCTCGTATGTTTGTATGGACCTTCGTATTCTTGTATGTGTATTTTTTCATGTTTGTATGGCGGGAGTAGTAGCTTGACGTTTATTTGTTGTGCGGTAGTGCAGGAAACTGGCCAGGTGACCGAGGTTGATACCTGGTCGGTTACAGAGGTGGACCACGATCGTGGTCCTAGCTCCGTGGCATAAACGTCCCATCGCGAGCTGGGTGTTCTGCCATCTCGATACGGTGACAATGGTTCTCAATCAAGGGGTCCCCGTCGAACAGAGCACTCTGTTCGCACAGACAAAAGGGTAGGCACTTGTTATCATTGAGTTTTTGGGAGACGCGTTTGTACCAGGTCGCGCTCCCGTGATCACGAAGTTGTTCATCGCTGGAAGCGTTTAACTGTAGTACCTTTTTAGCTTCTCAGCGTTCCACGATCGAGTAATCCTATCCCTGTGTAGGTCTTTGAGGTAGTAGGTCCCGTGTTCTGTTTTGTCTCGGACATGATATGGGCCCTCCCAATTTGCGACGAGCTTGCCCTCGTGCGAGTCTTTCTGGTTTCTTTACAAGACCAGGTCACCGACCTGGAAGTCCCGTCTTATGACTTTGCTGTCATAGCGAAGGGTAATTTTCTGCTTCAGTGTGGCTTCGTAGAGAGCTTCCCCCGAACGGATCTCTTCGACCAAGTCGATGCTGACTATCAGGTATTTGTTTTGATAGGAGCCTATGGTAAACGGACCGAGGATGTCCATCCCCCACCAGGCGAATAGTCATGGAGAAGAGAGGGTCTTGAGCTTGCTCGGAGGGGCGAGGTGCATGTCCCCGTGTCTTTGGCACCTATCGCACTTCTTCACATGCTCTTTAGCATCTTGCTGAATTGTCGGCCAGTAGTATCCTGCTCGTAAGGCCTTCCAAGCGAGGGACCTTCCCCCCAAGTGCTGAGCGTTGATACCCTCGTGGATCTCTTGTAGGATGCTCGGGGACTGGGCTTTATCAACGCATTTGAGAAGAGGGATTGAGAAGTCTCTTCAGTACAATTTTCCCTCGAGCAGCACATAGAAGCAAGCTCGACGCTTGACAGCGCTGGCCTTCTTCGCGTCGCCGTGGAGGCGACCAGTACTAAGGTAGGCGAGTATCGGGGTCATCCAGCAATTGCTGTCCCCAATGGCGTTGACCTCGAGCGTTGTTTTTGCCAATTTCGTGCTGGGACGAGCGAGGACCTCCTGGACGACATATTTGTTCCCGCCTTTCTTTTTCGTACTCGCTTGCTTCGAGAGGACGTCCTCCCGAGTATTCTGCTCGCGGGGGACGTGTTGTACTTCTGCAGAGTCGAAACTCTTCATCCGCTCTCTTATAAGGGCAAAATATTCGGCCAGGTTGTCGTTCTTGGCCTGGTACTCGCCTCGGACCTGTGAGGCGGCCAACCGGGAGTCCGTGAATATTTTATCTCCTTCGCTCCGAGGTTTTCTACTAGGAGGAGTCCGACCAAGAAGGCTTCGTACTTGGCCTGATTGTTCATCATCGGGAAGGCCAAGATAAGAGAAACTTGTATGATTGTGCCTTCCTCGTTTTCCAGGATAATGCTTGCGCCGCTTCCCGAGGAGCTCGAAGCGCCATCGACGAAGATGGTCCACTTGTGGGCTCCGGGGGTTGGTTCCGCGGTGGGCTTCATCTCAGCGACGAAATTGGATATTACTTATGCTTTGAGTTCTTTCTTGCCTTCGTAGACGATGTCAAACTCGGAGAGCTCCAACGACCACTTTAACATGCGCCCTGACATGTCGGGCCTACCGAGCAGCTATTTGATAGGCTGCTCAGTTCTGACGACGATGGTGTGGGCTAGGAAGTAGTGTCGCATCCTTCTGGCCGCGTTGATGAAGGCCAGGGAGAATTTCTCGATCTACTAGTACCTCACTACGGGGCCATGGAGGGCCTTGCTTGTGAAGTAGATTGGCTTCTGTCCGTCAGGAGTTTCTTGGACCAGTACGATGCTGACGACCTCGGTGGAAACGACCAAGTATAGGTAGAGGGTTTCCCCGACGTCTGGTCTCGTCAGGACCGGTGGCTCAGATAGGTCGTGTTTGAGGTGGAGGAGGGCTTGTTCACACTCCTCCGTCCATTTGAACGCGGCTTCCTTCCTCAGTAGCTCGAAAAGTGGGAGGGCATGCTGTGCAGATTTAGCGACGAAGTGGGACAATGAGGCGAGCATCCCGTTTAGGGACTGTATCGACTTCTTCGTGCTCGACATTGCGATCTCGGAGAAGGCCCGACATTTATCCGGGTTTGCCCCGATCCCTCGTTCGGTCAAGTAAAACCCGAGGAACTTTCCCGCGCGTACACCGAAGATACACTTCTCCGGGTTAAATAACATCTTGCACCTCCTAGCTGTTTCGAAGACTTTCTTGAGGTGGGTCGTGCGGTCGACCTCGATACGCGATTTGACGATCATGTCGTCCATGTAGACTTTGAGCATATCGTCAATCTCTCCCCGAAAGACCTTGTTCATCATACACTGATAGGTGGCATCGACGTTCTTTAGGCCGAAGGGCATTACGTTGTAGTAATAGTTGCCTGACTTGGTCATGAAGGTCGTGCTCTGTTTGTCAGCCTCAACCATGAGGATCTGGTTGTACCCTGAGTAGGCGTCTATAAAGGACAACAATTTGAAGCCCGCGGAGTTGTCGACGCGTTTGTCGATATTGGGGAGGGGATAGGCGTCCTTGGGACATGCGCGGTTGAGATTGGTGTAATCAACGTACATTCTCCATTTTCTATTAGATTTTTTGACTAGTACAACATTGGACAGTCAGGTTGAGTACCGGGCTTCCAAAATAAAATTTGCCTCTAGGAGGTCTTTTACAGCTTTTTCAACAGCCGCCGACTTTTCGGGGGACTGCCTACACCTATGTTGTACTACGACCTTCGTGGCTGGGTTTGGTGGCAGGCGACCTTGGGGTCAAGGCCAGGCATCTTGGCGGCGCTCTAGGCGAAGAGGTCGGCGTTCTCACGGAGGCAGGCTTTTAGCTGCTTATTCTCCAGGTCAGGCAGGCCAACTCTAATCTTCACGCTCCTGGTCGTATCATCACCGAGGGCTACTAGCTCGAAGTCCCCGTCTGGAATGGGGCACATTGGGTGGAAGGGCTTCTTGTTGACCGTTGGAGGAGCGTGCTCGGCTTCGTCTTCGTGGTCCTGTTCACCAGGGAAGCGGCAGTCGAGGTCCATGGTGTCGACGTGGTCCTTTGGCCTATTCTCTTAGACGGGAAGAGGCTTGATCACTTTAGAAGAGGGACCAATCATGTTGAGGCCCTTCATTGCTGCCTCGAAACATCTCCGAGTTGCCTCTATATCCCCGTTGAGGGTGACGACGGCTCCTCGCCTGGTGTAATACTTCATCTTAAGGTGGACCGTCGATGGCACTACGGTAAGCTCTGCCAGGATCGTTCTGCCTAAGATGCAGTTGTACAAGGATGGACACTCGATGACCAGGAAGTGGTCGTTGATTTCATGTGCCTCGAAGGTGACCTTGAGCTCCACGTATCCCCACGGTCTCGTTATCGTCCCGTTGAACCCCTGGAGTTCAGAGCCGACATAGGGGGTCAGGTTGGTCTTGTCGAGCTGCAATATTGAGAACAGGTGGGTATACATGATATCCACCAAGCTCCCTCCGTCGACCAGGATGCGGCAGACGTCAAAGTTCGTCATTTGTGCCCGGATCAGCAGGGGAATGACGGAGTTAGGGGCCCCATCGGGCAACTCTTCGAGGTAGTACATGATCGGGTTAGATCGACTGTGGAACTTGTTGAGGATGCTCATTTTGCCAAAGTTGTTGCTCATCAACTCGTCAAACTTCCTCTTCACGAACTCGATAGAAAGCTTGTTCGGGGACCCGCCTGAAATGACCATCGCAGTGGGAAAGTATTCCCACGGGCTAATAGGGCGTATTGGTTCTTCGGGCAGCTGGTTCCTGGTAGGGAAACTGTGTTCTCTCAAGGGGAACAAGTCTTCAGGCCGACTTATGCTGAGGGGCACCTGCAGCCCAGAGTCGTTGGAGGGCGGAGGGATGTCTTCGACCCTTTTGGCTTCATGGGCCTCTTGTCGAGGGGTATCTCCCCCTGGTACACCTCTTCAAGTGCCCATCCTTGATGAGTATCTCGATTGCGTCCTTCAGGTGGATACAATATTCGGTGACATGCTTGTGGCTGCGGCGGAAGCGAGAATATTTGGACTTGTCCATGTTGGCCTTGGGGGGTACCGGTTTAGGAAAACGGACACCTCCCAAGACGAACTCCGAGTTGGCGTACTTCGCCAGGATGCGCTAGCGGGAAGCGATAAGGGTTGTGCATTCAGTGAAGCGGCATGCGGGGCCCTTCTGCTCTCGGGGATCCCGGGGACGATCATCTCGTCGTCGATCTCCCCTTCGTCGGTGGGCCGATGCTCCTTCTTCCCGAGATCCACGGGGGATTTCGCGGTTACGGAAGTCTCAAGCTAAATTAGCAGCTTCGGTCTCCTTGTACCGAATATAGTGGCGGGCTTTCTCGAGGAAGCCTTCTAGGGTGGTCGGCCGGTGGGTTGCCACGGCCTCGTAGAATTTAGAGTCGTGGTGCAGGTCCTGCTCCATGAGGTAATGCTTCATGTCGTCTGAATTCGTCACCTGGACGGCCTCCCTTGTGAATCTCTTGATGTAGTTCCTGAGAGGTTCGTCCTGGGCTTGGATGATCGCGCCTAGGGCGACCTTCGTCTTTGGATGGCGTCGGGACGCTGTGAAATGTTACGTGAAGAGATCCTTCAGGACCCTCCACGACATGACAGACTCGGGCTCCAGGATTTTGTACCAGGCCATGGCTCCCTTCCTCAGCATCGTCGGGAAGAGCATGCACTTGATGGCTCCTCATACGTTCCAATAATCGAGCATGTCCTTGATATCTTCTAGATGGTCGACTGGGTCCGAGGTGTCGTCATAGGTAGGGAGTGCGGGCGGCTTCTCAATCTCGTAGGGGATGGGGGGTCTCCATGATTTCCCATGAAAGGGGGGTCCTGTGGTCGTCCTCGTCGCTGCGGACAGGGGAGCACGAGGGCGAAGGATTGTGCCGAGGGGCTTGATTACGACCCCCCGACCTCTTGCTTGAGGCCTCAGGTCTGTTTCTTCTTGGGGCCGGGGAGCGCCTCTCCTTCCAGGGAGGTGATCGGTCGCGCTTCTTGGAGGCCATGGGTTGGGGCCTCTCCAATTACGGTCGGCGCCCCCATTGACGGGGAGAGGGGCTCCGGGAGTCCTCGCGCTGGTTTCTCCGCGGGGGAGAGCGGGATGAGGTATCCTGTTCCCGTATCCCGATGCGTTCATTCTACTGGAAAAACATCATATTAGTTTGTTTAATGGCTGCGAAGAGAGCATTCATCATCGGGTTCGCCCCTGCTGGCATGGGGACGGGTTGAAAAGCAGTCAGGCTCTTTATTCGAGGTGCGACGTGGTGTGCCGCCTTCTCGGACGTAGGTGAGGTAGTCTGACCGTCCCTCAAGGATGTGGGAGGGCCCAGCCTAATCATCACCGTTGGTGAGTGGGGCGAAAGCGGAATTGTGGACATCATTGTCGTGGCATGGGTTGGTCATGATCTCGGAAATTGAAGTTGAAAAGCTTTGGTTCTTCTACTCGGGGGAAAGGGAAGCTTCAGTTCCCACAGACGGCGCCATTGATCGTACCTGATCAGAGAGATTGTTGACTAGCCACGCATCGTCGACTGAAATCTGCTCACCAGAGGTAAGGAAATGGAAGGGGTGTACCTACAAGACAGTTCGATGCTTAAGTGAGTAAAGGACCAGAGTCGGAGCCTAACGCAGGGCCAACGGTCACTTGTGTTGGGCTGGATTGCCAAGCCCAACCCAGCACGTGGTCTTCGCCCTAGTTCAACTGTCCCGTGATCTCCGGAAGGTGGGCTGACCAACTCTTTCGGAGGTGGTTAGTTGCTTGATGACGTGTCCCTGTGGGGGGAGCACGTGGAGAACGTGTGGAAGATATGTTGTTCTGCCTGACGGGAAAGACGTCTGCCCAGCGTATCGAGATCCGTGCCTGACATTGGGGAATTTGGGCCTTATTGTGTCTCCCCCATACGTCGTTGGGCTGGGCCTGCCCGACTGATGGGAAGGTCTGGGCCCACTCCAGAACAATAATTTTTTGGATCACTATAAGACCATTTTTCATTCTCCATGAAATGCACATCTATACTTACTAAAAAACATCTAGTTTGAGGTTGAAATTTTTTGTAAGCTTTAAAGATTATGTTATAGCCAATAAATATTCCAAGTTCATCCTTTTTGTCAAGCTTGTCACACTTAACTTAAGGTACATGTGAGTAGCACAACAAGTAACCAAACACTTTGAAAAAAATCCAAAGAAGGTTTAAAACCAAAGCATACCTCATAAGTAGTTTGATTTTGCAATGTTCTAGTAGGGAGTCTATTTTGTATGAAAACATTTGTACTTGCAACTTCAACCCATAACTTCTTTGGTAATTCCTTCTGATGAATCATACACATAACCATATTCATGATTGGTCTAACTTTCCTTTCACTCGCTCCATTTCTTGGGAATGTATGAAGCAACTAATTGATGTTTAATCCCTACTTCATAAAATTGTTGAAACCGATTTGATACATACTTTTTCCCATTATCTGATCTCAAAATTTAAAATGACAATTGCTTTGATTTTCAACACGAGATTTGAATTTCTAAAACACTACGGCTACTTTTGATTTGTTTCTAAGAAAATAAATCCAGCATATTCTGGTTATGTCGCCAATAAAAATAGTATAATAAAGACTTCTATTTAGCAATGGGGTTTTTATGGTTCAGCAAGATCAATGTGAATAAGTTGGAGCTTCTAGTTTTCCCTCCAACTACTTGTAGGAAATGGATTCCTTGTTTGCTTCCCAAATTGACAAGTTTCACATTCAATTGTCTTTTATGTTAAGAAAGGAACTCCACAAACTAGTTGATTTTTCAGCATGTAGTACATTCATGAATGATGGAAAGGGTAGAACCTTTTGTGCTAAATATTAGTAGTGTATGTTGTGACTGGAAAAGCAGATTGCTCCTTATTCATTGGATCAAATGAAAAGCTCTTGCTTTTCATTTTGAATTTGAACATTTCTTGTTTTGTTGGGTCCTTGATTATGCAATTTTTATATTTAAAAATAACTTTGAACCCTTTTTCAAATAGTTATCCAACACTGATCATGTTTTGGTTAATTTCATGTACATATAGAACATCAGTGAGATTTTCCATACCTATGTAGCTTGTTATAGCTATTGTTCCCTTGCCTTTAACTGGAATTTGTTTGCCATTTTCAACTCTAGTCCATTTTACTTTAGTGCCTTCTAAATGCTTGAACAAAGCTTTGTCACAAGTTAGGTAGTCAGTGCAGTCATGATCAATCCACCAAGATTCACATGAATTGTTGGTAGAAAACATGTTGCAAGAAAGAGATGGTCATCCCTTTATTGTTGTGCATTTTCTTCTTTAGCAACAACTTGTTGGAATTAAGCTCAACAAAACACATCTTCATTACCCATTTCATTGAACTTCCTACATTTTGCATTTGACCTTTTCCAACATCTATAAGAGGCGGATAACTTTTCCTTTTATCATTTCCTCTGTTATAATTATTTGCACCATTTTCACTACTTAATACATGTTTCTTAATAGAGTTTGACGGTTGTCTCTTAACTGGTAAAACACCTTCAACCATGTGATTTTGTCTCATAAGCCTTCGCTGCTCATAGGTCTGCAAGGCATGTATGACTTCTTACAAACTGATCTAGATAGATCCTTTGTGTTCTCTAAAGAGGCTAGAGACACCTCATATATTTCGGGCAATGCAACTAAAGTTTTCTCTACAATTCTAGAATTAGAAAAATTAGTGCCAAGTAATCTAACTTTGGTTGTAATGGAAAGCAATTTCTCTAAGTATTCTTTGATTGTCTCAAACTCTTTCATACTCTACAACTCAAACTCCTTCATCAAATTCAGCACTGACATGCTTCAGATTCGCTCATCCCCTGTATAGTCTTCCTATAAATAGTCCCAAATTTCTTTTGGTGTTTTGAAGATCATGATTCTGGTCAAAACTGTTTTTGAAACACCAACGAATAAACATGATCTTGCCTTTGTCTTGTTGGTTTTCTTCTCCTTGTGAATTTTCATCTGAGCCATAGTAGGATTATTCGGCAGTAGAGGAACTTTGTAATCCTTTTCCATAGCTCCCCAAATGTCCTAAGCTTCTAGATTAGCCTACATTCTTACTATGCAAAGTTCACAATTGTCCCCATAAAAAATAGGAGGGGCAACTTTTGAGAAGCTTATTTCATAATTCATTTCATAGATCCCATAAAAGGATAGCACAAATACCAACTGTTGTTTCTTGGAAAAGTTCATAGAAGAAACATAAAAGAGATAATATTGGCTACAAAGATGTTTTATTTCACTAGAAACTGATATGGTTAAATACAAATGAAAGTAATAACTGAATGAAAACTAATGCTCCATAATTGTAGCAACAACTACTTACTAAGTGCGAACAAATAGGAAACTAAAAACCACTAATAAAGACTTATTCAAATTGAAATCACTTTGCCAACATACAAATACATGTTTCAACAGATGCATTTCTCACACAATTCATGTAAAATTTAGGATGTGTCTACATAGAGGTTGATTGGTCAAGTGACCCAACATAATATCCTTTACATCCTCAAGACACCCACATTCACACATTATATACGTATTTATAACTATAATGAATGTACTTCTGATATTGTTACTGATCACACCTTACATAAAACTTTAGATGTATAACACCATAGACTAGGTTATCCATCTAATGATATTTTACAACATATGTGTCATTTTTTCATGTAACAATATCACAACACCATGATTTGTCATACTTATCTCATTGCCAAACAATGCAAACTGTATTTTCCTAATAACTATTCTATTACATCTCATTCTATTAAATTGGTGTATATGGATATCTAGGGACCAATAAGAAACCATTCTTTAGATGTTTTTTTTCAATATTTCTTAACCATTGTGAATGAATTTAGTGTGATACTTAAACTTTTTATGCATATAAATCTAAAACTAAATATTATATTAAAAATTTCATTAAGTACTCTCTCCCTCAATTTTCTTGTAGAATCAAAGCAAATCGTTATGATAATGGAACTAAATTTATCATGTCATCCCATTATGCATCTTTAGGAATTATTCATCAAAGGAGTTGTGTGGAAACACCACAATATAATTTCGTAGTAAAGAGGAAACACAAACATGTCTTAAATGTCACAAGGTATCTCCTTTTTCATGTTAACTTGCCTAAATATTTTTTTGTATTTTCCATTTTCCATGCTACTTATAACTTATATAGTCAATAGAATTTGTAGTCCTATCGTGCATAACAAAACACTATTTGTGCTTCTTTGTAAAGAAGTTCCTAACTTCCTTAACATTGAATCCAATGGATTCTTCCCCTATGCCTCCATTCTAACTAGACATATATACAAACTTGACCTAAGAGCCAACAAATGCATTTTTCTAATATATACTAATGGTATTAAATGCTTCATTCTCAATAACCTCCACACCAAATCCACTTTCATATCTAAAAATTGCATCTTCTATGAACACAATTCCCCCCCCCCCCCCCCCCCCCCACACACACACACACACACACACACACACACACACACACACACATATATATATATATATATATATATATATATATATATATATATATATATATATATATATATATATATATATATATATATATATATATATATATATATATATATATATATATATATATATATATATATATATATATATATATATATATATATATATATATAATCCCTCGCCAAACTACATCCATACCTCTTTAGACAATGAAAACAACAATTTCCTCTTTGACTTTCCTACAAAACTTGAAATTGTTACTTCCTCAATCCAATCTGCCCCTTAGAAAGTTCACAAGACATAAAACCAAACCCACCTACCTCAATGAATTCATTTGCAGTGCTTCTCATTTACCCCTTCTATATAGGGATATGAATAAGTTAGGCCAACCTACAGGGGCCTATAGCCTAACATATTTAAGACTGGTCAGGCCAGACTTATTTAATAGAAAATGTCAGGATTAGGATTTTTTAAAAGTCTATTTAATTAAATAGGTCAGGTTTAGGCTATTAAAAAAATCCTATTAAGACTTATAGGTCAGCCTATATTTTCATATATATTAAAATAGTCTATATATATATATATATATATATATGTGTGTGTATTAGAAAAAATGCTAAATAGGTTGACCTACATATGCGTATACATTAGAAAAAATGCTAAATATGTCGGCCTGTATATATATATAGACCGACGTATAAGACTTCTTAAGTAATATGGATTAATTGAAAATCTTAATAAGAAACAAGTTTTTAAATAGGCTTTCAGGCCAGGCCAAACTTTTAAAAAGAACATGCCAGACAAAAAATAAGAGCCTACAGTAGGCCACAGGTCAGACTCAGGCCTTGTAAGTTTATCGTAGGCCAGACTCAGGCCTTCTAAAGCCTAGCCTAGCCTATTTCCACCTCTACTTCTATATGATTTTTTCAATTTTTTAATATAAAAATACATCTTTAAAATTTTATGATTTTATCTCTGTTATAGCTTCAAATTGTGAACCTCTATAACTTCAAAATGTGAATCTACTTCTTACAAGCAAGCCATCACACAACCTGTGAGATGTTGGATCAAACTCTATTACAGTCGAAGTTTGTTCGCAAGTAATGCGTGTTGTAGTCGAAGTCTGTTCTAACATGCATTAGTAAATATTGCTACGGTTGTTAGCATGTTGAATTGGGTCTTGCCTGTAAGCCCAATTGTTTAAGTTAGCTTGTACCCTAAGTTAGCTTGTAATGGGTAATTGTTAAAAAAACCCCATTAGGTTAGTGTGCTATTTTATTATAAATAGGATGCTAGTTTCTCAATCTTAGAATAAGGAAAAATAGGAAGATAAAATCCTAATTTCAAAGGAGAGAGGTTATTTTGTTATTCTTGTATACTTGTAATCTTGTTCTAAGAGAAAGGAAAGAATAACAGTTTAATAACCAATCCTTGTTGTTCCTTGTTGTTTTACCTTGTTTTCTTTATTAACCCTAACCCTTGTGAGTTTCTTGATCATTAAGAAACCGTTTATACTTTGTTTAGCGATATCCTATTCAAAACAAATTGGTGCAGTGAGCATGGAGAAGATGCCTTCAACAAAGTATGAGATTGAAAAGTTCACCGGAGTGAACAACTTCGATCTGTGGCGCTTGGAGATGAAAGTCCTATTGGTTCAGCAGGGTTGTTTGGAAGCGTTGAAGGGTGAGGCAGCCATGGACGCTGCATTAACGACAAAAGAAAAGACGGGCATGATCGAGAAAGCCCACAGCGCAATATTGTTGAGCCTTGGTGATAAGGTTCTTCGACAGGTATCAAAGGAGACTACAACATCGGGATTATGGGTAAAACTTGAAAGTTTGTACATGACCAAATCTTTGGTGAATCGACTATACCTGAAGCAAGATTTACATTCATTCAAGATGAGTGAAGATAAAGTGTTGGCTGAGCAGTTGGATATGTTCAACAAGCTGATTCTTGATCTTGAAAATATTGATGTGAAGATCGATGATGAAGATCAAGCACTGTTGCTGCTGTGTGCTTTGCTCAGAACACATGCTCACTTCAAAGAAACTCTCTTGTATGGAAGGGAGTCCCTGACCTTTGAAGAAGTTCAATCAGCCTTGTATTCTAAGGACTTGAACGAACGAAAGGAACATAAACCTTCGACGGTGGGCGAAGGTTTGGCCGTTAAGGGAAAATTCTTGCGAAAGGATGGTAAGTTCGACAAGAAGAAAGGTAAAAGTCAACAGAAGTCTTATAGTGGCGAAACATCTAGTATTCGATGTTATCACTGTAAGAAGGAGGGTCACATAAGAAAGGTGTGCCCTGAACGCCTGAAAGATCATGGAGGTAATGGCAATGCAACCATTGTTCAAGATGACTTCGACTCATCTGATGTTCTTGTGGTTTCAAGTGGCGACTCGAGGAAAGAGTGGATTATGGATTCAGGTTGCACTTGGCACATGACTCCAAACAGAGAATTGTTTGAGGAGCTATGTGATCAAGATGGTGGATCTGTGCTGCTAGGAAACAACAAATCTTGCAAAATTGCAGGTATTGGATCTGTGAGATTCAAGCTCCATGATGAGTCAATAAGGTTATTGAATGAAGTCAGGTACGTACCTGACTTGAAGAGAAATTTGATTTCTCTTGGTGAATTCGACAGAAAATGATATGTTTTTCAAGGAGAGAAATGTATCCTAAGAGTCATGAAGGGGTCGAAGGAAGTCTTGAGAGGCGTGAAGAAACAAGGCTTGTATACCCTTGAGGCTGAGGTTGTAAGTGGTTCGAAAAATGTTGCATCCACGAAATCTATGTCGAAGACAGAATTATGGCACATGAGATTGGGCCATGTCAGCAAAAGAGGCCTGGTCGAATTGGGGAAGCAGAACCTGCTAGGAGGTGACAAAGTCGAAAAGTTGGAATTTTGTGAATCTTGTGTATTTGGTAAATCCTGTAGGGCGAAGTTTAACAAAGGCAAGCAAAGAACACATGGATCCCTGGATTACAATCATGCTGATCTTTGGGGGCCTGCAAGGAATCCTTCACACTCAGGTGCAAGGTATTTTCTATCCATCATTGATGACTATTCCAGAAAACTATGGGTATTCATTCAGAAGACGAAGGATGAAACTTTTGAGAATTTCAAAAGTTGGAAGATTCTAGTCGAAACTCAGACTGGCAGAAAGGTTAAGAGGTTGAGAACCGACAATGGCCTTGAATTCTGTAATGAAGCTTTCGACAGTTACTGTGTTAGGTCTGGGATTGCAAGGCATAAGACTGTAGCAGGTACTCCTCAATAAAATGGCTTAGCTGAGAGATTCAATCGAACAATCCTTGAAAGGGTTAGATGCATGTTGGTTAGTGCTGGATTGAAGAAGGTGTTTTGGACGGAAGATGTTTCGACAACAGCTTACCTGATAAATAGATGTCACTCGACTGCCTTGGGAATGAAGACACCTGAAGAAGTTTGGTCGGGACATCCACCTAGTCTCGACAGACTGAGAGTATTTGGCTGTGTGGCCTATGCTCATATTAGGCAAGACAAGGTCGAACCTAGAGCTCTGAAGTGCATGTTCATGGGATACCCTGAAGGAGTCAAAGCTTATAGGCTATGGTGCCTAAAGCCAGGTCACAGGAGGTGTATCACCAGTCAAGATGTAGTTTTCAATGAAGCAGAGATGGCTTTCAAGAAAACTGATGATGCTGACGAAGAGCTGGAACAGGAAGAGATTCATGTTAAGGTGGAACATGTTGATGCTGAATAGCTTACCCCAGATGAAGTCGAAGAAGACGCAGAAGATGTTGTCGAAGATGAGGAGGCTGATAATGACTACCTGCTAGCAAGAGACAGGTCAAGGAGAGTCATCAAGGTACCTCAGAGACTTAGGTATGCAGATCTTATAGCTTACGCCTTAATCTCTGCTAGTGAGGTTCTAGATGAATAACCTAGAGACTATAAGGAAGTTATGAGTAGTCGAAAGAAGACTGAATGGCTGAAGACCATGGATGATGAGATGAAATCTCTTCATGATAACAACACCTGGGAACTGATCAAGAAACCTGCTGGAGCCAGGTTAGTCAGTTGTAAGTGGATTTTAAGGTACACAAATGAGTCTCTGAATAAAGTCCTAATTTATGGTGGAGCCTTGGGTGAAGATAGTAAAGCAGCAATCGAAGGATATGTCGACTCTGATTATGCAGGTATTGCCCTAACTGAAGCTGTGAAGGAAGCATTGTGGCTTGAAGATTTTGCAAAGGAGCTAAAACTTCAAGGTCGAGTTATAACTGTTAAATGTGATAGTCAAAGTGCAATACACCTGTCGAAGAATTCAGCCTATCATGAGCGAACCAATCACATTGATGTGAGGCTGCATTTCATCAGAGGGGTAATCGAGCGTGGAGAAGTCCAAGTGCTAAAGGTTTCGACAGATCATAATGCTGCTGATATGATCACCAAGACATTGCCCAGTTGCAAGTTTTTCCACTGTATGCAGTTAATAAAGCTGTATGAAGAAAGCTAGTTTCTTGATGTTATAGAGTTAGATCCAAGGTGGAGATTTGTGAGATGTTGGATCGAACTCTATTATAGTCGAAGTTTGTTCGCAAGTAATGCGTGTTGTAGTCGAAGTCTGTTCTAACATGCATTAGTAAATATTGCTACGGTTGTTAGCATGTTGAATTGGGTCTTGCCTGTAAGCCCAATTGTTTAAGTTAGCTTGTACCCTAAGTTAGCTTGTAATGGGTAATTGTTAAAAAAGCCCATTAGGTTAGTGTGCTATTTTATTATAAATAGGATGCTAGTTTCTCAATCTTAGAATAAGGAAAAATAGGAAGATAAAATCCTAATTTCAAGGGAGAGAGGTTATTTTGTTATTCTTGTATACTTGTAATCTTGTTCTAAGAGAAAAGAAAGAATAGCAGTTTAATAACCAATCCTTGTTGTTCCTTGTTGTTTTACCTTGTTTTCTTTATTAACCCTAACCCTTATGAGTTTCTTGATCATTAAGAAACCGTTTATACTTTGTTTAACGATATCCTATTCACAACACAACCTTATTGGGGTAAGGTCAGGAACAATGAAATTGAAGCTTTTAGAAACAATAAAACATGAACCTTTACACTCTTCCCCAAGTAAAAAGATTGTTGGTTGTAAGTGGGTAAACAAAAACCAATGTTAAGTCCGATGGCACAATTGGAAGATACAAAGATATGTTTGTGGCTAAGGGTTTCACTAAAATATAAAGTATCAACTTTTTTGAAACTTTTTCTCCTATTGCTAAACTCACCATTGTAAGATTACTTATTGCCATGCTTCTTTATTAAATATGCATTTACACAAAATAGATGTAAATAATGTTTTTTTCCATAGTGATTTGGATGAAAAGGTATACGTGACCTTACCTCAAGGCATCAATCACTCTAATTCAAATCAAGTTTGCAAACTTTTAAAATCATTATATAGTCTTAAACAGATTAGTAGGCAGTGGTTTACAAAGTTATCTACTATGTTATTATCACATAACTTTAAACAATGCTCTGTAAACCAATCTCTTTTCATATATCAAATTTCTAACTCATTTATTTCCTTATTATTTTATGTTGATGATCTCATGATTGCGTGTAATAACATGGCGCCATACAAAGCATAAAAAATACCATGCACCATCATTTCAAAATTAAATACCTTGGCATTCTGAAGTACTTTCTAGGTCATGAGGTAACAAGATCAACTAAGAGAATCTATATTCGCTAAATAAAGTATGTCTTGAACATTATTTCCAACACATATTTGCTTGGATGCAAGTTTGTCACCACTTCAATGGCTATGGACACTCGTTTGAAGCAAAATAAAGGTATTCCATTATCAGAACCAACTACTTATAGAAGAATTGTTGGCCAACTCATTTATCTTCATAACACAAGAACATACATCGTATATGTTGTCCATCCATTAATCCAACGTATGAGAATCCCAATGAGTCTTCACTATAATGATGCGATTTAAGTTTCGCGGTACCTTGAACTTTCTTCAGCCTAAGATATCTTATTTTCCTCCTCTTTTTCATGATATTTGAAGGCCTTCTTCGACTCTGATTGAGCCATATGCCCTTATACATGACGTTTCATTAGTGGTTTTTGCATTTACCTAAGCATCTCTTTTGTTTCATGGAAATCAAAGAAATAGCCAACTGTCTCTCGAAAATCTATTGAAGTATATAGAGTAATGGAAAATGGCTTCCACAGTTTGTGAACTTCAATGACTAATAAATATTACCAAAGAATTGCAAGTTTCCTTCACAAAATCATGTCTAATTTGTTGTGACAATGCATCTCCAAGATACATTGCCAAGAATTTCTCATTCCATGAATGAAAGAATCATATTAACTTGGACTACCATCTAATTTGTGAAAAACTTCAGTTAGACGTTTTTTATTTAGTGCTCTTTTCCTCTTCACAATATATGGTTGACATGTTCACCAAACCTTTGGACTCTAATCATTTCACCAAACCTTGTTAGGTTTTTATTATCAATTTCTTAGGTGTTCATATCAAGTATGTACAAATTACTTGGATCAAACCTTTAAGATTATTCAATATGTGTTCTCTTTCATACATGTATTGTTATCATACGAAAATGTGGTAGAGGTTTACTTTATTTCCTTTTTTAAGAAAAAAATATTGAAGTTATTTGTGACAAAATGAAGTATTCATCTTAATAATAATAATAATAATAATAATAATAATAATAATAAATTTTTTTTTTAAGTTAATGGTTCTTAAAATTTAAAAAAGAAAAAAAAGTTATCCTATTAATTTATGTCATTGTTGTTATTATCTAGTCATTTTGGCTGTGAAGATAACTTACCTTAAATTTTGGGTTAATTTTTTAATTAAAATTTGGATCAATGCATTTTTTTCAACAAATATTTAATTAAATAATAGTATTTTTTTTATCAAATCAATAATAAAATAACAAAAATCAATATGTTTTCAACAACAAAATTGTTAATTTGTAAAATTCAACATTTTATTTATATTAGTGAATAATATAACTAAATGCTGTTGTTTGAAATTGATCTCTGAAACATCATAATACATTTTAGGTTTAATTAGACACAAAGTTCTTTAGCTTAATTTCAAATTTCACTTTAGTCCCTTACAAACAAGTCTCGTTAACCAACTTAATTCTTTCTCTTAAATATTGAGAAAAAAACGTTAACTTGTGATGATGTGGCATGAATGCATGATAAAAGTCAAAATAATGAGTGAATAATCTTTTTAATGGACTAAAAACTTATAGTTAGTTAAAGGACTTGTCTAGGACGATAACCAAATTGTGATTAAAGTAGTTATACCAAATTTTCATAAAATTTTATCAAACTATAAACTGTTATTTACCATACTAAAATTTCATTTCAACAAATTCTTAAATTTAATTATAACATTAAATCAGAATTTTATTACAATCTTTAATTCAAACCAAAGACATTAAACTAAAATGACATTAAACATGTTATAAAATGTATTACGACACACATGCACAATAACAAAAGGTGTCCACAAAAAATATTACAAAAGATGTACACAAAAGATTAACACAATTATGGTTGGCTCCAGGTTTTGCCCCTTTTCGAAGCCTTCTTTTTTCTTTGGAATTAGCTGAATTGAAGAAAGTGGTGGTGTAAATTGTGTTGGTACTGACTGACTTGGTAACAAATACTAAGTTGGTGTTGTCTTACTTATTGATGTCGATTTAGTTGGTGTTGTTGAGTTTGTGTTAAGATGAGTTGCTTATAATATCAAAGACAGTTGATTTCAAAATTTGTTAACTTCAGTCGTGTCCTTCCATATGCAACCATATTTACTCGGTTGAAAGTAGCATTTTTATATATTAACTTGAAACTTTAACTATAGCTATATAAACATGAACTTTGAGACTAACCTTCAGAAAAATCCATTTTTTATTAGGCTGGATTATGCTATACAACCAAACAGAAATTGACAACACAAATCTAATAAAGAATTAATAATTGACAAGTGTCCTGTTAATTGAATGTAAAAATTAGTTATGATTGAGATATTACAAGAAATAATTCTCAGATATTTTATTTTAGTACAAAATTGTAAAAAACAAATCCCATTGCAAGTGAATTTTATTAGTAATTTAGGCAAAGTGACAAAAAGATCACTTCAGAATTTGCAATTAAAGAAATGAAATAGAATGCTATACTTTTGATGTTTCTACAATATATTCAATATTTTACCTTGCTTTAGCATGCCATACTTTACCTGCTTTCTACAATATATTCAATTTAAAAAAATGGAAAAAAGTTAATAAAAAATACTTTTTAATATATACAATAAAATGCCACTAAAAAACTTAAGCAGTTGATTCTTCAATGTAATAATTTACTTTAAAAGGAAGTTATTACTCACATTATTTTTTTCACTGAATTTGGATCTATACCATAAACCTTTCCATCTGCATCTCGGTTAATTTATAATTTTACAGTAAAAGAAAGTTAGTGTTAATTGCAATAAATTGTGTAGAAGTGAAATTAATTATAAGTAAAGGGTATAAAAGTTACTTTACAAGCAAAAATTAAGTTTTAAAAAACATCAACAGAAAATAATTGTTAATTACTTGTTATATGTTAATGAGCATAGAAACAATATTATGAAAAACAATGTTATTAGAAACAATATTTCAACAAGTATCTAATTCAAAAAATTCTTCAAACACTGCAATCACAAAACAACAAAAATTCATGATTCCAAATTTAAAAAAAGATTGATTTTCTTTCCAACAAAAATTTTCTAAAGTTCAAAAAAAAAATTAAACCTACCATCGTATAATCAGGTAACGTTGAAAACGAAAACAAAATTAGACATAACATTGAGATCTAAAATAACTCTGAGATTTGAAAACGGAAATGCTAAATTCAAGTTTTAGAAAGACAAAGATGAAAAAGTAAAAGAGATGGTGGAAAGAGTTTGCGGAAGAGAGAAGAAATTGTTTTATAATTATACATTTTAGTTTCTTATATTTTTAAAATTTTAAATTTAAATCAATATAAAATAAAAAATTTCATGTCATTTAACATAGAACCAGTTGGACTGCCACACATACAAAATTTAATAGAATTGGATAAAATTTAACAGAATAGACTAATTGATTAATAAAATAACATTTAAGGGACCTATATTAAACGTTTATTAAATAAGAAATTAAAGTGAAATTTTAAATTAAATTAAAAGACTAAAAAATATATTAAGCCTACATTTTATTAACTCAACTCCTACGTAAAAAATTATGTATTCTCGATATTTTCTAAACTTTCGTTGTTTATCTGAAATTCGTTTCCCATTCGAATTCAAATATTTAATTAAAATTACGTATCTTTAAAGCATTCATTAATATATTGAAAATTCTATAATCTCTTTTTCTTACGGATAAAAATTGTTTTTTAAATGTGTTTGCTTAATATTCAAAATGTGTTTTTCGGGCATAATTTTTTTGATTATAGTTAAAAAATATAGACTTTATAACTTTTCTATCCATTTTGTTGTTTTGGACGAATGTGCAAATTTATAATTAAGACGCGTAACAAAAGAGTGTCACGTTGCATAGCATAATACCGGTGTATGACGACGCGGTTTGCTGTTGATATGTTATTAGATGACACTTGGCATCCTGTAAAGCGTCCGATTAATATTTATTGAAGAGGTTGATGTGTCGGTGGTAATTGGCTGTGGCGCGACAGAGAAACACTCCATGCAGCGTGGTCTCGGATCTAGTAATCTGCAAAAGCATAAATGGGTAATGGAGTACTGTGCGGTGGTCCCCACCCTACCTCACTTTCCCAAATTTGCATCAACATTTTCTTATACTTTTGACTTTCATTACACTTGTTTTTTAATGGTTAATGCTAATTTGTGTGGGAGAAGGAATATAGTACTTGCTCTCAAAAATATTATTTATTTTTAGATAATGACTCTCTAACTTCTCTCTGATGTTTTTATCCAACTTTTTATTTTCTTCTAAACTTTTGTTTGAAGTATATAAATATGTTTTTTTCTCAAAGAAACAAATATTTTTTCCGGTACTTTTTATTAAAAGAATAAAAGATATTATACTTTTTTTTACCCCTTTTTTAATTTTATAAAATATTTTTCATTTACAATATTAGTACGTCTCCAAATAAAATTTAATTTATGTTTATTAATAGTGTAACACAATTTTTTTTTTCAAAAATATTTCTTTCATCTCAAATTATAAATTTTCTTGTGCATTAATATTATTATGATTTAAAAAATATTATTATTCAATAATTATATATGAAAGAGTAACTAAAAGTATTGAAAAGAAAAAAAATAAAAATAAATAGTAGAGTATACAATACGCGCTTATTCCATTAAAATCAACTTTTATTATAATATTTTAATTGATACATTATATATATATATATATATATATATATATATATATATATATATATATATATATATATATATATATATATATATATATATATATATATATTATATGCAAAAATTGATTCTTAAGTTCATGAAATAATTGATATATCTAGTTAATATATAGTTCAATTACATTATTTAATAAATAAATCTAAAAAATTAAAATTTGCTCTATAAAAGAGAAGGAATATATATATATATATATATATATATATATATATATATATATATATATATATATATATATATATATATATATATATATATATATATATATATATATATATATATATATATATATATATATATATATATATATATATATATATATATATATATATATATATATATATATATATATATATATATATATATATCTTATAGTTTTTCTACGCCTTTCATTATCTTTATAGTTGTTTAACTTTTTTACATCTAATCTATTATCTTTACCATATACTCTATATGTCTTGTATTTACATGCTTAAATAACGTAAGTCTATTTTTCATCATTTTTTTTTTTTGCTAGAGATGTTACCCCAACACTTTATTTAATATTATTATTTCTAATCTTATCATGTACACTCTTACCACTTATCCATCGCAACATCTCCATCTTTTTTACATTTACTTTGTTCTCATATTGATTTTTAACTGTTCAACATTTTGTCTCATGCAACATCGCAAGTTTTATCGTAGTCTGATACAATTTTCCCTTCAACTTGTGTGGTATCTTTGTGCCGCATAAAACCAATAAGCCCACTTTCATTTCAGTCACTAAACTTGAATTCAATGATTTATATCCTCTTATATTTCTCCATTATTTTATATTATGGATTCAAGATATTTAAACTACGTGACTTATGAGATGATATGGTGTTAAACTTTCACCTCTAGATTAAAAACACTTTTCTTTTTGTTGAACTTACATTCCATGTTCCGTCTTACATTTGCTTAGGTGAAAGTCATTTATTTCTAAAACTTGTATGTTCCGTCTTACATTTGCTTAGGTGAAAGTCATTTATTTCTAAAACTTGTTTTCATTAAAGGTGACTAATTTACAATAAAGAATTCAAACTCAAACTATTTACTAAGGACGACTTATTTTGGAAAACTATTTTACCAATTTGAATTTAAGATCCTAAGTATGGGAAATTTTTGACAGAATGAGAAGTATCCTTTATAGTTAGTAAGATTTTTAAAAGATGAACTTATCAACTAATTAATATGAGTGGAAAATTAAACAGAAGTATGAGTGGAAAATGTTTGAAAAAAATATTATCATACTATTTATAAATAATTGAAGAACACATAACATTTCATTGATATCTTAAAAATAGTGATAACCATGGGTTGTCTACCTAGCTGATTTACAACGAAACAAAAAGAAATTCTAAGAGGCTAAGTCACAATATATTCCCTTACATGATCTTGTAAAATATTCTTGGTTAAGGAAAGAGCTTCCAGAGGATGTTTCCCTTGGAATACCCCATTTCTCTTTCACTTCTTCATTATGAGAGACTTGTAGTTTCTTGATCTAAGAGGTTTCTTGTGGAAGATCCTATGTGACTTATGATTCTTCTGCCTAGGAAGTAGGAACTTGTGGTTGATCTACCTAAAAATCTTCTTATAGAAGGTCCTTTTTTAATTATAACTTATTCATTTTTAGTTACTTATGGTTGCTCAACTTCATATTTTTCTTGTAGAATGGATCATTTTCTGTCGTCTCTTCATTCCGAGGAACATGTGTGTGCTTGACCTCAAAAACCCATGTATTTTTTATCATGGAGTTTATATATAGGACGACTACATGAGAAAAAGATGGTGTGAATGAAGGAGCAGAAGGTGGTACTCTCACTTCTTCCATGGAAATTATGAAATTCTCTCCTATTTAGCAATAGCGTTTTAATTTGGTCTGAACATTTTGAAAATCCATATGCAATGTGATGGACTATACTAGCAAGGTTACCCGTCTCGTCAAAATAATAAAATAATTTGTCTTCACAGAGATTAAAAGTTTAACAAGGTAATAACAATGTGATTTAAATAAATAATAGGGGGTTTTCAATAGTGATTTGGTATGAAAAAAAAATTGCCAGAGTAAAGTTCGATAAGGAAAAACAATTAGATTTTTTTATTCTATAAATAAAAGACTCCTTTATCATTTCAAATCATCCCGAAAACATTTTGACCCCTCTTTCTCACTCTCCACTTTTTTTCTCTAAAAATATCTTATTTCTCGTTTTAGTTTTACCTTAGTGCTTTGAGAGTGACTTTATGTTTTGTGAGAATTATTGTTTTTGGTGAATGGTAAATTTGAAAATTGCTCAACAAGGTATTATCTATTTTAGCTATTAAGGTAAACCACTTAAAACCTCATATTAGTTGGGGAGGTCTCCATAATAAAAATTCTCAATCAGTTTGTAAGTTTAGCCTACTATTAAAATGCTCTCAACTAATTATGAAGGTCTTCATATTTAAAATTTCATCTTGGGAGGGTAGTTAGCCATTGAAAAATTCCAATCCTTATAAAAGGAGGTTCATGGGCAAAATCTTTAAAAAGCTCACATCATATTTGAAACTTAAAAGAAGGAATTATCGGGGAGAGGACTAGGTCAAATCTTTAAGAACAAATCTCTATAAATCTTTGTTGCATTTCGCTCATCCCTTAACTATTTACTTTTCTATTTTAGGTTTGATACCCTTTTTGGCCTGGTGTGTTAACATTCAGGTTCATTTTGATCTCTTAACTTAAAAAATATTTATATTGGTCCTTTAACTCTTAAAAATGTATCATGTTAGTCCTTTTCCTCTAATTAATGATGAATTTAGCGATCAATTTTTGAATTTTTTTCGTCACTAATTAGACGAAAAAACTAGCATGATAAATTTTGAACACAATTATTTATTTTCAAAAATATTTATTTCATCCCAAATTATAAATTTTCTTGTGCATTAATATTATTATGATTTAACAATAATATTATTAATTAATAATATATGAAAGAGTAATTAAAAGTATTGAAAAAAATAAATAAATAAATAATAGAATATACAATGCCACCAACTAGATCTTATTCCATTAAGTAGGTTCGGCAATATTGATAAACTTTCATTATAATATTTTAATTGATATCTTATATATATATATATATATATATATATATATATATATATATATATATATATATATATATATATATATATATATATATATATATATATATATATATATATATATATATATATATATATATAATATGATAATGTCATTTTTATGTGAGACCATGTGAATAAATCTGAACCATTATATTTAAAATAAGAGATGTGCTATGCTTATACTAAAATTGTACACCGTATCATTTTACACCGTAGCGAATAAAAATCATTGCAAATTTGGCACAAATTTCAATGCACCAAAAAATAATTAAAAATGAAAAAAGTATATTGGATACTATTAATATACGGTGTATATGTCAAATATGGTGTCATCATATCATTTTTGTTAAAATAAATAGATGAGATTATGTGTCATTTTTATTTTCTCTCTCCTCAATTATCAAAATAAATGGATTAAATTAAAATATTATATTTTTGACAATTAACATTCTCTCTCCTCTCACCCATTTATTTTAAATCTAATGGTTTAGATTGATTTTCATGTTATCACATAAAGATTACATTCTCATATGACATATAAAAATTATATATATATATATATATATATATATATATATATATATATATATATATTATATATATATATATATATATATATATGTATATATATATATATATATATATATATATATATATATATATATATATATATGTATATATATATATATATATGTATATATATATATATATGTGTATGTGTGTGTATATATATATATATATATATATATATATATATATATATATATATATATATATATATATATATATATACACACACATATATATATATATATATATATATATATATATATATATATATATATATATATATATATATATATATATATATATATATATATATATATATATATATATATATATATATATATATATATTATCTCTTATAGTTTTTCTACGTATTCCACTATCTTTAGTTGTTTAACTTTTCTACACCCGATCTATCTTCTTTACCATATAATTTATATGTCTTGTATTTATATGCTTAAACCACGTAAGTCTATTTTTCATCTTATTTTTTTGCTAGAGTTGTTACCCTAACATTTTATTTAATATTATTATTTCTAATCTTATTATGTATACTCTTACCGCATATCCAACACAACATTTTATCTCATACAACATCGTAAGTTTTATCATAGTCTGATACAATTTTTCCTTCAACTTGTGTGGTAACTTTGTGCCGCATAAAACCCCTAAAGTCCTCTTCCATTTTAGTCACTCAACTTGAATTCGGGGATTTATATCCCCTTATATTTCCCCTTCATTTTGTATTATGGATTCAAGATATTTAAACTGCGTGACTTATGAGATGATATAGTGTTCGACTTCCACCTTTAGATTAAAAACACTTTTCTTTTTGTTGAACTTACATTCCATATTTCGTCTTACATCTGATTAAGTGAAAGTCATGCATTTCTAAAGCTCGTTTTCATTAAAGGTTGAAGGTGAGAAAAACACAAAAAATGGAGGGGGTTTGAATTGGGGTTTTTAAAAACAAAATCTTTTTACTCACTCAATAAAAATCACCGCTAATAAACAACAAAAATGCACTTTGATTTTTATACTGGTTCACTTGAAAATCTCAAAGTTAATCCAGTCCACCCGCTAAGATGATTTTGCCTTATACCCAAGAACTTAATCCACTATAATCAACTGTCTACAACTGCATTAGTAGCCGTTGATGACTAACAAACCACAAAGATACACAATCTATGTCTTCTCAAGGATTCTGACCTAACTGGTCCCTTAAGAAAATACAAACAACAATTTGATTACAAATTTGTGTTTACAAAGATTTCTTCCATACAAGCAAGTATAAATAAGTTAAAAGCACAATACACTTAAAGAAAATTCTGCACAAATTTAGACAACAATCTTGTAAAATTTCTTCGTTATTTTGCTTGCTTACTCGCATGCTTTTATCTTCAAGTCTTCAAGTCTTTATATAGTCAATAAAAAAGATTCGTTGAAGGGTAGATCCGGTATTCTTCATGAATAAGCTGGCGACTTGACTAACAGTTTGATACAGAGGGGACAAGAATCATACTACCTCAATTTTCTTACTCCATGAAATCCGCTTAGTGGAAGGAATATTGATTTGTACCATGTATTATTTTTCCCACCTATAAACTCGTTTTTATCTTCTATTCTTCAGTGGCTTTTGATAAATAGTTGTTTGAAGCATGAGATAGAAGAGTTGATTTTGCTTGAGTTCATAAACTTTAATCATCAATCAGAAGCTTGATCACATCAATATCTGACTTGAGATTCTTTAGAGTTTTTAGAACCTTCAGCGTTTAATCTTCAGAAGCTTGAGCAGTCTTTATAAGTGAATTGATCAAAGTCACACGTCAGAAGCAAGAGCCAAAAGAAGTTGCAGTAGCAACATACAATTTTCTTATAAGCTTCTCATATGTGAGTTTGAGCAAAAGTGATTTAGACCAATATATTTAGAAACTTGTAACGTTTTACGTTCAAGAGTCAGAATCAAAACTATTTTCTAAAGATACACAATAATAAACTGTTAGGGTACCAAAATTATTCTCGCACAAATACTGACTTGTTATCATCAAAACTTAGAGATACAAATGTAGAACCAAATCTTGTTCTAACAAAGGTGAATAATTTACAATAAAGAATTCAAACTCAAATTATTCATTAAGGACGACTTATTTTGGAAAACTATTTTACCAATTTGAATTTAAGATCCTAAGTATGAGAAATGTTTGAAAAAATAGGAAGTATCCTTTATAGTTAGTAAGATTTTAAAAGATGAACTTATCAACTAATGAATATGGAAGGTGGATAATTAAAGAGAAGTATGAGTGGAAAATATTTGAAAAAAATATTATCCTACTATTTATAAATAATTGAAGAACACATAACATTTCATTGATATCCTAAAAATAGTGATAACCACAGGTTGTCTACCTAGCTGATTTACAACAAAACAAAAAGAAAGTCTATGAGGCTAAGTCACAATATGTTCCCTTGCATGATCTTGAAAAATATTCTTGGTAAGGGGAAGAGCTTCCATAGGATGTTTCTTGTGGAATACCCACATTTGTCTTTCACTTCTTCATTATGAGAGACTTGTGGTTTCTTGATCTCAGAGGTTTCTTGTGGAAGACCCTTTGTGACTTATGCTTCTTCTCCCTAAAAACTTATGGTTGATCTACCTAAAAGTCTTCTTGTAGAATGACCTTTTGTATTATAACTATTCATTTTTAGGTACTTATGGTTGCTTAACCTCATATTTTTCTGGTAGTATGGATCATTTTCTATCGTCTCTTTATTCCGACGAACATGTGTGTGCTTAGCCTCAAAAACCCATGTATTTTATATCATAGGGTTTATATATAGGACGACTACATGAGAACAAGATGGTGTGAGTGAAGGAGCGAAAGGTGGTGCTCTCACTTCTTCCATAGAAATTATGAAATTCTTTCCTATTTGCCAATGGCGCTTTAATTTGGTCTAAACATTTTGAAAGTACATATGCAAGGTGATGTAATATACTACCAAGCATACCTGTCTCATCAAAATAATAAAATAATTCGTCTCTACAGAGATTGAAAATTTAACAAGGTAATAATAATGCGATTTAAATAAATAATGGGGGTTTTCAATAGTGATTTGGTACGAAAACAAAAATAAAAAAATTGTTAGAGTAAAGTTCGATAAGGAAAAATGATTATATTTTTTTATCCTATAAATAAAAGACTCCTTTATCATTTCAAATCATCTAAAAAACATTTTGACCCCTCTTTCTCACTCTCCACTCCTTTTCTACAAATCTGTTATTTCTCATTTTAGTTTTGCCTTAGTGATTTGAGAGTGGCTTTATGTTTTGTAAGGATTATCGTTTTTAGTGAAGGGTAAATTTGTAAATTGCTCAATAAGGTATTATCTCTTTTAGCTATTAAGGTAAACCACTTAAAACCTCATATTATTTGGGGAGGTCTCCGTGATAAAAATTCTCAATCAGTTTGTGAGCTTAACCTACTATTAAAATGCGCTCAACTGGTTGTGGAGGTCTTCATATTTAAAATTTCATCTTGGTTGGGTAGTTAGCCATTGAAAAACTCCAATCCTTATAAAAAGAGGTTCGTGTTGGGAACAAGTGTGAGTTGTGTGGAGAAACAAGTGTGAGTTCTAAGTTCCACATTACTTAGAAAAATGAAGGTTAAGCACTTTATAAGTAAGAGGACCCACACACCTACCATCTTAAGGTTTTAGGTGAATATGTGGTGTCTCTCTCACTTGTTTGGATGAGTATTTGAACTTTAGGTTAGTGTTTGATCCAATGTGAATGCTTCCCCTTTATAATGACCCATTAGTGGTATCAGAGCCTGGTTCGAGTAAGGGACCGACTCTTTATGTCGAAAGTCTTCCTGACACGTGGTCAGGCGGCATGTTCTGTTGAAGCTCCCATGACGAGATAATGGTGTCTCTCAATGGCGGTACAAGCATGTGAATGAAAGAGCTTTCGCTTGATGAGGAGTGTAGTGGATGGAATCACATTTGAGTGGGAAATTTTTGGAAACAAGTGTGAGTTGTGTGGAGAAACAAGTGTGAATTCTAAGTCCTACGTTGCTTAGAAAATTGGAGGTTAAGCACTTTATAAGTAAGAGGACCCGTATACCTATCACCTTAAGGTTTTGGGTGAATATGTGATGTCTCTCTCACTTGTTTGGATGAGTATTTGACCTTTAGGTTAATGTTTGACCCAATGTGAATGCTTCCCCTTCATGATGACCCATCAGTTCGTGGGCAAAACCTTTAAAAAACTCACATCACATTGGAAACTCGGAAGAAGTAATTCTCAGGGAGAGGACTAGGTCACATTATTAAGATCAAATCTCTATAAATCTCTATTGCATCTCATACATTAACTCTTTACTTTTTCTATTTTAGGTTTAATACCCTTTTTGGCATTGTATGTTAACATCCAGGTTCATTTTGGTCTCTTAACTTAAAAAATATTTATATTGGTCCTTTAACTCTTAAAAATGTATCATGTTAGTCATTTTTGTCTAATTAATGATGAATTTAGCGATCAATTTTTGAGTTTTTTCGTCGCTAATTAGACGAAAAGGACTAGCATGATACATTTTGAAGAGTTAAGGGACCAATATGAACATTTTTTTAGTTAAGGGACCAAAATGAACCTCGAAATTAACATACGAGACCAAAAAGGATATTAAGCCTCTATTTTATTGTTTTTGCTACCTTTTACGCTTTTGTTTTACAAAATGGTTTTGAACTTTGCTTTTATAAAATATTTTATTTTGAAAACGAGTTTTCAATCCAACATATATTCACCCCTCTTGTGTTTGGAGTCTTATGTTCAAAAATATATATTCCTAAAAACAAGATGATCCATAAGCTTTATATTACTAGGGTTCTGACCATGTGTTGCCCTAAAAGTTTCGGGAAAAGAGAGCTTGTTGCTCATCTCGAGCCCCTATAGCGACATATGGATCCGTATAAGACCTAATGGAGGAGGCAAGACAAGCAACCACCTCCCTAAAGTCTAGATTGTTAATGTTCCCCACTCCATATTTTTTAGAAGTATTAAGGGGACCATCACCACTCTCTACAGAAACCCCTTCGCACCCAAAGTTATCACTAAGTGCAATGAATTTGGGATTTGAGTTGTTAACCTATAAGGGCTTAGCATTTGGAACATCACGGTTCTCGTATATCACTGATATTAGAGAATCTCCGCCATCAGGCTCATTCTTTATGTTTTCGGGAATATTTTTCAACGTTTTCCATAATAGATGCTAGAAAAATAACACTAAATGTAAGGAGAGAGACTAAAAATAATACCAGGGACAATGGAGCCAAACAAGAAGAAGAATATGGAAAGAACATGAATCACCAAAGCTTATGAGAAGAAGAAGAAGAAGAAAGAGTTTACAAAGAATATAAGATTCAGGTATGAGAGGGAATGAAAATTGTTTGAAATGCCAATGCAACCGAACATATGAAGCAAATTAAGGTTGCAGAATGAAAGAAAGTGGAGGATGAAAAACCAAGGATCCAAATGAAACCTCAAAAATCCAACGACGCTTGAGTGCACTCGATCACCCTAAGGGAAAACACCACGCTCTAACCTATGTACCTAGAGCAACATCTGGAGAAAATTTGTGAAACGTCTCAATGATGCGATTGTCATTTAATGTGGTTGTGTCCCAATCTTTGTCAGTTGTCAAGATAAGTTCCCAATTAGGAGTAGTTGACCCAATTTCTTGAAAGACTTCCCATGTATCACGTCATAACAAGCCCTAGAAAAATTGTTTTAGGTTGGCCACATGCCTATTACGGAGTTAGCCCAATATTTGTCCATTGTATAAATACCATATTGAGAACAATAAAAAGGTCGAATTCAATCCACAATCCACCCTATTCTCTTTTATTCATAGTCTCATTTGAACTTTTAGTGCTAACCTTATATCACCCCTCACACGACTGCACTTGAGCAACTCACACCTACACCAGCCATCCTGCTTCTGCTTCTGTAACGGAACGTAAAGAAATTTCAACTTATAATGTTCTGATAAAAAATATTTTTGCTATTTATCACTTAGATCTTAAAATAAAACCATAAAAATATATTATTCACGTCAATCAAAAAAATTTAGTCATATATGTAATTCACAAATTGCTTTATGCGTTAATTTAGGGATATGCCTCTATTAACTATGGGATTAGAGATAGATAATATAAAGATCAATGGTCATACCAAATAATAAATTTCAGCAGCAAAATTAATTCAGAATACTAGTAAGAAAAGGCAAAATCAATGTCATCTCTAAGATATTCTATTATCGCAATAAATTCACATAAATTAATTTTAATCTCTAGTATAAATATTCAATCAACCTAATTAGACCATTTTGTTCAAGCGTATCATGAAATATTAATATTCTTTGAATTCTACACTCGATAGCTTATGCTGTTTTCTAATGTAATGCCTTTTACTAAAATTGCAATAAAAAAAGCTATTAATTGATACTTCTTCCATGCAACAATACCAAGAATAAATTGTTTGCTTGCTTCTTACCGTTCTCCCAGTTTCTCCTCGTTATCATACTAGTCATTTGGATTAGTTCAAATTGAATTAAATTTTATATAAGACACAATATTGGATGAAAACCATACGATTTAGGTTTTAAGTTTGATTTATTTTAAAATAATTAGAAATTCATATATTATAATGTGCTTGATCTGAATTCAACTATTATGCACTGACTTGGTGTATCAATAAAATAATTCATCCCAAATCTTTTTGTAAGAGGATCTTGTTTTGTACATAGTGGTCAAGTAACGAAACCTGGTAGAAGTGCTTTGTTTTGTAGGTAGTGTTTTTCAACCAAACAAACGAAATTCTTATATATAATCATCACTTAAGTAAATCACAATTCAAATTTAACTTTAGGTTTTGAGTCATGGTTATTGGAATCGTAAGGTCAAAATGAAAATTAGATCAACTCGCAGTCTTGCATTATCTTGGAGTTTAAAGTCCAACACCCTGAATAAGTAATCAATAATATATATTCTTCGGCTTGTTCGTTAATTGGCCACTTAATTTTAAGTTTTTCTGAATGTTACTACAATAATATAATCCGGAGTAAGTTAATGAAATCATGCCAAACTTTTTTTTTCCTTTAATTGAAGTTTATGCACATATTTTCTAATTCAGTATTAGCTTTTCTACGTTAATTTTGAGTAGAAAAAGTTTGCAATGAAGCATACGTATTAACAATTTTTTAAAAATATATATAATGAGTATTCCAAAAAACAAGTTAGAAAGACTCACTAAAAAAATAAAGGCTTGTTTTAGAGGGGTCAATCGCTCAAGAAAAGTGTTGAAGCTGATGTCAGAGCCAAGGGCAAGGATGCCAACAGTGGAGAAGAAGAATGTGTTGGAATTCAACCATAACTTATGAAAAATTTCGCTCAGTCTTGATCTCAAAATTGTTATCAATCATGTAATGATAATGAAAAGGTTGAGAAAGACAGAAAAAAAAAACGTTGGAGAAGAAGAAGAATGAATATTCTGCAGAGTTTCTCTCTGCTTCCAAACTGAAATTTCTTATTCACTTGCAACTGCAAATTCTGTGAATACAACGTTATGAGTTATGAGAGTTGTATACAAAATAAGGGTTACTCCCTATTTATATATTTATATTAGCTTGCACTCCAAGACAAAGCGCAAAACTATAAAAACCCAAGATAATTAACATTACTAAAATAGGCCTAAGTCAAAATCCTGTGTGAAACAACCTGCTTTGACACTTCGACACACTAAGCAACTCGACACTCACACACAAATTAGGCTAATTCAACTAGATCTTATTTTTGTCGAGCTACACTGCTTCGACACAAGGAATTACAAACTCAACACACCACCTAATTCATTGTGTCTAAGTTATATACATTCATCATAGACCTTAGTTTTTTGAACACTTCGACTTGCACTCCTTTCGTCATGATATCTGCAATCTAGTTCTCAGTTCTGCAGTGTTCCAAATTCATCTTTCCTTCTGCTACCTGCTCTCGAAGATAATGAAACCTCATTTCGATGTGTTTGCTTCGACCATGTGCTATCGGATTCTTCGCCAGATTGATAGCTGACATGCTGTCGATCTTCATGGTAATTGTTCCATGACTCTTCGTTGTAATCTCTTCGACCAGGTTTATCATCCATGTTGCTTGGCATGCACAAAAAGAAGCATCTATGTATTCTACTTCGTATGACGATAATGCCACTACTGGCTCCTTTCTTGAACTCCAAGTAACTGGTGCACCACCTAGCGTGAACACATAGCCATCAGTACACCGACTTGAATCAGTGTATCCCACTATCTTGCATTCTTTTCCTTCATCAATTGTAGGAATCAACATTCCGTAGTTGAGAGTTCCTTTCAGATACCTCAGTATCCTCTTCGTCGCTGCTAGGTGTGATACCTTTGCCTTCTACATGAATCTACTTACCATACATGATAACGAGAAAACGCATCGATTATATTGTTAGGTTTCATTAACGTTTTATCGCATATTCACCGTTTTAACACTCGATTTCTCGAGTTTTTCTTACCATTTTGCAGGTACATCATTATATGGAGCTAAATCATGAATTAAGAGCAAAAGGAACAAAAGAAACCATAAAGAGATGAAGAAATGAAGAAGCCTGCAAAAGACTGCATAATTTGTTGCAGCCACGATCGTCACAAGGGTGTCACGACCGTGACACCCCAATTTGAGCCATCACGACCGTAAGAGAGTGGTCACGACCGTGACACTTAAAAACCACAAGTTACGAACGTGAAGACCTTGTCACGACCGTGACAAGGGTAAAATTAGGTTTTTGACTCAGACAACGTCAAGGCATTACGTGAAGACCACTTCTCCTATTGGCATTACGTGAAGACCACTTCTCCTATTTTGTTGCCATGTTCCTGCATTCCTTCAACAAATTCAGCAAGGCCCATGCAACAAAAGAGCAAAAATCCAGCCCATTAAGGATTCTATAAATAGTACAAGTTCTATGAACAAAAGGAGGGGCATTCTTTATTCAAATTCCTGCGGAAGCTCTGCCGAACTGTATTACGAACCAGCCTTTCTATTCCTGCATTATTTTTAGTTTTCTGTTTCGTTTTTATTTGTATCCAAACCAACCATATAACAATTCCCAACATCAGGAAATTGTTATACATTTATTTGCTTCTAAACCTTCAGCATTCGTTTATTTTCAATTTCCGCCAACTCCAAGCTTTCCGGTCTGTGGAAGAAGGAGTCTGCTCGAATATTTGTTAACCAGGTTTTTCATTATATTGCAATTTAATTTAATTATAATGTTTATTTATTTTTCCGCCATGAGTACGTTATTATTAAATTCTCTGTCTCTGTCTGGTTCAACATCGATGAGTAGCTAAACACCTTAGGGCGGTGTGTAGTTATAACAAACTTAACCGGTAAAATATAACCGTAGGCTGAAAATAATTAATCACTTAACATTCTGGCTGATACTTTTTAATTGAAATAGACCTTTTCGTTACGAGAGTAAGAAAAGAGTATTAGGTTAGGTCAAGACCACGAGAGTGTGAGATTTTAACCAGATAGCTAAAGTTAGGCATTTAAATTAAACACAGCGAGAGCGCTTTAAGATAAATTAGAATTACTTAGTTTCCAAAAATTACCTCTAAACACTTATGGGCTAGCGAGAGCAGGCATAGGGCTTTAGGGATAAGATCTGATATAAGACCACGAGAGTGTGAGTTGAGGGTATTTAAACTGGTAATCTCTACCGAATAGATTAAGTGAACACCTTTATAAGCCTAGGTTAGATTGACCCACCTAAGTTAGTATAATTACATACCGACCGCCTTAGTATTACTTTATTAAAACTTAAATTTAATTCCGCCTTTAATAGTCTTAAAAATCAACAAAAAATCGTGACAACCATTCGCCTTAGCTAAACTAGAAGTTCATCTAGCACTAAGTAACCATAGAATCCCTGTGGATCGATAATCTTAAATATTACTTCGATAGGCTGTGCACTTGCAGTAAGATACCGCTAGACGCATAAGTAGACACGTCTTTAGCCCATCAAGTTTTTGGCGCCGTTGCCGGGGATTCCTTAATTTAGTTACTAGTGCATTTAGGTAGCATTGTCTAGACTAAGGTATCAACTATTTAATTTAATCTAATCTCCGAGTGTATGCCAAGTACTCGCTCTAAAAGCGAAGACTTGCAACCTCTAATCCCTGAATCGGAACGCTTCTTACACGTAAGAAGACGTATATTCGATTTCGAAAATAATTACAATATTCCAGATCTTCAATTAGATCCTCCTAAACCAGTCGTAAAATCAAAGGACGCAGAGATGGCTGAAGAACAGACTCATCCACTCAAGTATTACGCTAATCCTTCGCAAGCTGAACCGCATTCAAGCATTGCAGCGCCGACTATCAACCGAAATGATTTCGAACTAAAACCTTCGTTGATATCAGCCGTGCAACAAAATCAATTCGCCGGAAATCCTACCAAGGATCCGAATCTTCATCTTTCGATCTTTGTGCAATATGCAGATACCGTAAAAGCCAATGGAGTTACCCAAGAAGCTATTAGACTACGTTTATTTCCTTTTTCGTTTCGAGACAGAGCAAGAGCTTGGCTTCAATCTCTGCCTTCGAACTCAGTAACTACGTGGGCAGAACTTAAGAGAGTTTTCTTGAATAGGTATTTTCCACCTAGCAAGACAGCTATGCTGAGAGCTCAGATCAACGGATTTAAGCAAAGAGAAAGTGAATCATTATTCGAAGCTTGGGAACGCTATAAGGATCTACTGAGACTTTGTCCACATCATGGACTAATAGACTGGATGGTCATCCATACCTTCTATAATGGACTCTTGTACAATACAAGAATGACAATTGACGCTGCCGCGGGTGGTGCATTGATGGACAAAGAATATAGTGATGCCTATGCACTTATCGAAAGTATGACTCAAAATCATTACCTTTGGGGAAGCGAAAGAGTCGCAACTGAGAAACCAACAAAGGGAGGTATGTACGAAGTAAGTAGTATGGACCAAGTCAATGCGAAGTTTGACCAACTAAGCCAAAAGATCGATAACTTGGCCATAACACCTACAGCCACCGTGGCTGCAGTAACACCTAACTGTGAGTTATGTGGAGTCCCAGGACACGAAGTTTCTGATTGTCAACTATTGGCAGGAACTCCCACTGATCAAGTGAATTATGCTCAAGGAAACCCTTACTCAAACACATACAACCCAGGTTGGAAGAATCATCCGAACTTCTCCTATAAGAATAACAATGCTTATTACGCACCAGGTCAAGCACCAGCTACATCACCAGGATATCAAAAGACTGCTCCTAATATCCCTAGAAAATCGAACCTTGAATTGATGATGGAGAACTTTATAGCTAACCAATCTCAAACAAACAAGGACTTCTTAAACCAAAACATTCACACTAGTGAGCAGATTAAACAATTAGTGAGCAAAGTAGATGCATTAGCTACACATAACAAAATGCTTGAAACTCAGATTTCACAAGTAGCTCAACAACAAGCACCTACTGCTGCACCAGCTGGAGTATTCCCTGGACAACCTCAACCTAATCCGAAAGGACATGCTAACGCTGTAATATTAAGAAGTGGCAAGGAACTTGACGGACCTACCGATCCAAGACTTGACAATCCAGCCATGTACCAAAAACTGGATAAACCGACTGAAGTGGTGAATGATCCAGAAGAAAAGGAAGATGACAATCGAGAGGTAGTGGAGAAAGAACAACCTTATGTGCCTCCACCACCCTATAAACCACCAATTCCGTACCCTCAAAGATTAATAAATTCCAAGACGACGGGTCAATTTAAGAAATTTGTCGAACTTCTGAAACAGTTGAATATTACTATTCCGTTTACAGAAGCAATTACCCAAATACCCTCGTATGCTAAGTTTTAAAAAGAAATCTTATCCAATAAGAAAAAGATAGAGGATAACGGAACAGTTACACTTACTGCCGAGTGTAGCGCCATAATTCAGAATAAAATGCCTCCTAAGCTAAAAGATCCAGGAAGTTTCTCTATACCCTGTGTAATAGGAAAATTCGTCATTGACAAAGCTCTATGCGATTTAGAAGCCAGTATCAGTGTTATGCCCTTAACGATTTGCAAAAGGCTAGACATGGGAGACCTAAGACCAACTAAAATGTCTGTTCAACTAGTCGATCGCTCTGTTAAATATCCTGTAGGCATACTAGAAAACGTCCCAGTACGTATAGGACAATTCTACATCCCTACTGATTTTATAATCATGGACATCTCTGAAGACTCCACTACACCTATCATACTAGGAAGACCATTCTTAGCTACCGCCGGAGCTATAATAGACGTAAAAAGAGGAAAGCTAACCTTTGAAGTAGGTGAAGAGAAAGTTGAATTTGTTTTAACACAATTCTTACAATCACCAGCTATAGAGGATACATGCTATCTATTGGACGTAATTGACGAATGTGTAAGAGAAATGGAACTGAAAGAGACCACTTATTCTGAAATAATGAAAATTCAAATCCCTCCGATTTTCGAAGATGATAATTGGCGAAAACCGTATCAGGATGATAGTCTAAGCGAAAGTTTAGCACTTACACCGGATCCCATGCCAAGTAAAGATAAACCTACATTAGGATTAAAAACTTTACCTCATAACCTAAGGTACGAATTCTTAGACGTTGAATGTAAAAGACCAGTTATAGTAAATTCTAGTTTAGGAACTATAGAAACAAAGAAACTTTTAGATGTCTTGAAGAAATATCCAACTGCATTAGGGTATAACATATCTGATCTCAAAGGAATATGTCCTTCAGTTTGTATGCATCGTATTCTGCTAGAAGAAGATTGCAGAACCTCCAGAGAATCTCAAAGAAGAATTAACCCAACCCTCAGCACTGTAGTAAAAGAAGAAGTTAAGAAATTATTAGATGCCGGGATAATATATCCAATCTTTGATAGTGAATGGGTTAGTCCAATACATGTAGTGCCAAAGAAAGGAGGTATCACTGTTGTGAAAAACGCTCAAGGCGAATCGATATCGCAAAGAGTAGTGACAGGATATAGAGTGTGCATAGATTATCGTAAACTAAACAAAGCCACTCGAAAAGATCATTTCCCACTACCTTTCATAGATCAAATGTTAGAACGATTAGCCAAGCATTCTTACTTCTGTTATCTTGACGGTTACTCAGGATTTTTCCAAATCCCTATCCATCCTGATGATCAAGAGAAGACTACATTCACATGTCCTTATGGAACGTTCGCTTATAGGCGAATGCCCTTTGGATTATGCAACGCTCCTGCAACCTTTGAAAGATGTATGATGTCAATCTTCGCAGATTTTATAGACAACATCATGGAAGTGTTCATGGACGACTTCTCTGTATGCGGGCAAAGTTTTGAAGGATGCTTATCGAACTTAGAAATGGTGTTAGAAAGATGTGTAAAAGTAAATCTCGTGCTTAACTGGGAGAAATATCATTTTATGGTCAACGAAGGAATAGTATTAGGTCATGTAATATCCGACAAGGGAATTGAAGTTGATAAAGCTAAGATTGAAGTAATAAAAGATCTTCAACCCCCTAAAACCGTTCGAGAAATACGAAGCTTTTTAGGACACGCCGGTTTTTACCGACGATTCATCAAAGATTTCTCGAAAATCACTAAACCTCTTACTGGTTTATTAATGAAAGACGCTGAGTTCATATTCAATGAAGATTGTCTTAAATCATTCGAAACTCTAAAAACAGCCCTCATCACCGCACCAATCATGCAACCCCCTGACTGGAGATTACCTTTTGAAATCATGTGTGATGCGAGTGACTATGCTGTAGGCGCAGTTCTGGGCCAGAGAAAGGAAAAGAAACTTCATGCGATTTACTATGCCAGTAGAACCTTAGATTCTGCCCAGATGAACTACGCTACTACAGAAAAAGAATTGTTAGCAGTTGTCTTTGCGCTTGACAAATTCCGTTCTTACCTAGTTGGAGCGAAAATAATCATTTACACAGACCATGCTGCTATCCGATATCTATTAACTAATAAAGATGCTAAACCAAGACTCTTAAGATGGATTTTACTCTTACAAGAGTTTGATCTAGAAATAAAAGATAAAAAAGGTACTGAGAACGTCGTAGCGGACCATTTATCTAGAATAGAAGGTATTAAACCCGAGCAAGTGCCGACTAACGATGATTTTCCGTATGAACAGCTGATAGCACAAATAGGAAGCGACCTAGCTCAGTTAGATATAAATGAACCAGAATCCGTGGAAACAATCCAGACAACTGTAGGACTGCCATGGTACGCTGACATTGTCAACTACCTAGCCGCAGGAGCTCTTCCACCCGATCTAACCTATCAGCAGAAAAAGAAATTCTTTCATAATCTGAAACATTACTATTGGGATGAACCATTATTGTTCAAAAGAGGATCAGATGGAATCTTTCGCCGATGTATTCCCGAAGAAGAAATAGAAGATGTCATTGCTCAATGCCATTCATCTCCTTATGGTGGACATGCAAGCACTTCCAAGACTTGTGCAAAAATCTTGCAAGCCGGCTTATTCTGGCCTAATCTATGGAAGGATGTCCACATCGCTGTTATAAATTGCGATCGGTGTCAACGCACTGGCAATATTTCAAGAAGAGATGAAATGCCTCAAAAAGGAATTCTAGAAGTAGAAATCTTTGACGTCTGGGGAATAGATTTTATGGGACCATTCCCATCATCTTTCGGTAACAAGTACATACTCGTAGCTGTCGATTATGTTTCGAAATGGATTGAAGCCATAGCTTCTCCTACAAACGATACACGAGTAGTAATAAAGCTTTTCAAAAATATAATCTTTCCCAGATTTGGTGTGCCTAGACTCGTCATAAGTGACGGTGGCTCGCACTTCATTTCAAAAATCTTTGACAAGTTACTATCTAAATATGGAGTAAGACACCGAGTGGCTACACCATATCACCCACAAACAAGTGGACAAGTCGAAGTCTCAAACAGAGAAATTAAACAAATCTTAGAAAAGACTGTCGCCATATCTCGGAAAGGTTGGTCATCTAAACTTAATGAAGCTTTATGGGCTTATAGGACCGCTTACAAGACACCCATAGGTACTACACCTTTCAAACTAGTTTATGGAAAATCTTGTCACCTCCCAGTAGAACTAGAACACAAAGCTTATTGGGCGATCAGAACTCTCAATATAAACTATAATGCTGCAGGAGAAAAGCGAATCCTAGACATTAACGAATTAGAAGAATTAAGGTTAGACGCATATGAGAATGCTAAGATATATAAAGAAAGAACTAAGCGATGGCATGATAAACGCCTATCTAGGAAAAAATTTAGTGTGGGAGAAGTTGTACTCCTCTTTAATTCAAGGCTTAGGCTCTTTCTTGGAAAATTAAAATCTAGATGGTCAGGACCCTTTGAAATAACTAAAGTATTCCCGAGTGGAGCAATAGAAATTAAGGGTAGGAATAGTGAACCATTCATAGTAAACGGACAACGTTTAAAACACTATCATAAAGTTGAAAATAGAGATTATGCGAATAATCTAAAGCTTTTAGAATTGTCCACTAATTCCCCTGATTAATCTAAACCTAAGCATTACGTCAGGCTTTTGACGATAAAAACAGCGCTTAGTGGGAGGCAACCCATTTACTTATTTAATTATTTAAACTGTTCTTTTAGCATATTGTTATTTATCGTTTTACTATTTGTTTAATTGTTTTGTCATTTTATAGTTTTATTTTATATTACTATTATTGCCATTACATTATGCATTTCATTTTCTTATTTTTATCTTAAATCACTTTTTACAGATTTTCTAAAGTCTTTTCCACTGATTTGTTTCCCCCATATTTGCACTGACCATGGCTAACCAACCAATTAACCATATGGAAACCAAATTTAGAGGTAGGAACCAAAGAATGAAGTTTGAAGAGTTATCACAGAGGCAAATGGATTTGACCCTGTACCCGGATGATAAGACTATGGAAACCCTAGGTATACATGATAGTGTCATGTACTTGTTAAACCGACTCGGATGGGAGAATGCATTGATCCAACATAAGTTTGTGACTTACCGCGAGCTCACCCTTGAGTTCCTTAGCTCCTTAATTTACCTACCTGAGCGCGGTTTTGGATTTAGGAAAGGATTTATTAGTTTCCGCCTATTTGGAATAGAATATGACTTTAACCATAAAGAACTAGCTGACTTGTTAGGATTCCCTAGTGGACCATTTGCTTTTACTACCACACAGGTAGAATTGATGGATATGGAGCTAGATTTCTTTTGGGGAACTTTAACCGGAAACTACCACCCTGAACCAAATAACATGAATAACGATGAGATCCATAATCCTGCTCTCCGTTACTTCCATAAATTCCTTGCCCACACCTTCTTTGGAAAAGAAGAAAACATTACCGGAGTTTCTAAAGATGAAATATTTATTATGTCATGTTTCACTAATGGACAGCCTGTTAATGGTGTACCTTTCATGATGCAAACCTTCACCCGTATCCAAGAAGAACCTGAATTACCTATATTAGTAGGAGGTCTTGTAACCATGATTGCTGATGCCATAGGACTTAGGTACCAACTGGACAGGTGCAACCGTCTAGGAACAATCCGCCCTATGAATCTTAATTTCTGCTTCAATAGACATATCATAAGGAATTTAGGACACCCACCTTTTGAGTACCTAATCCGGAACGAAGTAGTAACCCTGTTCACATTGCCTAATCATGTTAGAGTAAGTGTTCACAATAAGGATAACTGGCTTTATGAGTTAAACCCACCTGATTATCCATCTACTCCTGAAACACCTCAGCCTTACAAGATAAAAGATGATATAATGACCGTTGTCGAAACTGACCCTGAGACACCTCCTGGTTACCATGACATTGACCACACTGAAGAAGTACATGAAACCCCTGAAGTGAATCAAGGAGATTATGCTAACAACTTACAAAACATCATGAACACTCTCAATGCTTACCAAACTGACATTAATTTATTTAAAGAAGACATTAAGAGCATGCGATTGGACATTATAGGATTGACTGACATAGCCTGCGAACAATTCTATCACTTGAACTCCGCCATCGAAGACTTGAAGAAACGCTTTTGAAAATGCTATAAGTGATTTAGTTTATTTTTCTCATTGTTTTCGTTTCTAGTTAGATTTATTTTTCGCAACAATTTCATACTGCAATTTCCGTTTATGTAACTTCATTTTCAATTACTTTATGCAATGCACCTTTAATTCCAAAATTTCTCCATTTTTAGCAATTTATATATTTTTCATTCTATGTACTGTTATGCTTGCATTATTTCATATTATATACAATCTCTCATGCCATGCAAGTTAGTATAGTACTGTGTTGAAATTATATACTATATGGTGTTTATAATTTAATATGAGTGTTAGTGAAGAAAATACATTATTATAAAATATGTGAATTAAGTGAGAAAATGTTTTTCTGGAAATTATTCAACGAAGCGTGCCCTCACGGTCGTCATACCTATCTCACGATCGTGACGTGCTTAAATAGTGTGTCACGACCGTCACACCCCTGTCACGACCGTGACAACCCCTATTACAGGAATCGTGAGAAACAAAACTGTTTCTCATCGTGCCTCTTCTTCTTCTTCCTCCATAACTTCCTCAAAACTACCCATTTTCTCCATAACCTCCGTAACCTCCCCATTACCAACATTAACCCCCCATTATCATAACCTATCACATTCTCACTCTCCATTATTTATCCCGAATCAATATTTCTTTCATTTTACCAATTTTTTCACAGAACATCAAAACTCTTCATTCTTCACTCTAAGCTCTTGCATGAAATGGATTCTATTACTTTTAGAGAAGGTGATGCTGGAGAAACTCAGAGAGAACGTTTTCTCCGATTCCAAAACCGCGGTGTGCTACCTACACGTTACATTGACACTGTCTGTTTGAGGGAACTCGGAATGCTTGCCAGTGTTCAAAGCCTGCTTCAAAAAGTCGGTCTGTGGGATCTTTGCAGTCAACCTCAGCCCACATTCGAACTTCTGACACTGGAGTTCTTAAGCTCATTCAGTTACATCACCGGTGCCGGTTCTCAGAGTCAGCTCACCGGTGTCGCCAAATTCAGATTGCATGGCCAATAGTTCAACATTTCGCAAACCAGGATAGCCGAGTTGTTAGGCTTCGATCACGGAACTGAAGCTCACCGTCGCGTGCCCGATAATTTTAGTGAACAAGCTTTCACTCTATGGCACGACTTAACCAACACTCATGCATCAGCCTTCCAAAGCCTCAACGCTACGCACATTCACAACCCGGCAATCCGCTATTTCCACCGTGTCATATGCAACACCATCTTCGCTCGAGAAAGCAACCATAAGCTCAACTCCAAGGAGCTTCTATTCCTACACTGCGCTCTTAATGACGAGCCGATCAACGCTGCCCCTTTCATGCTTTATCATATCCAGGCCATTGCACACAGAGGCTCCACCCCGTTCTTCATAGGCGGCATTGTCACCACCCTCGCCATTCAGTTGGGGCTTGGTGACTTGGTCGTTAATCAGCCTCACCTAGCCGCAGAATTCCTCACCAAGAGTTATTGCAGGTCCGCTCACCTGATTGCGCAGCGAGAGGATGGCAGGTATAACCCTGTTGTCAATGGCACCATTTTCCATCATATCATTCTGCCATCCCGCGACCGCATCGATCCATCCAACCGAGCCAACTGGCTCTTTGTTTTACCTGCTGCTGCCGATCACGTCCCTATTCATGATGATCAGGCAGACCCTCCAGCGGATGAGATGCAGGACGCTATGGATGCAGCTGAGCCTGTCCAGGATATACCAGAGACATCTACCCGACAGCCCCCTGCTCCCGAAATCACACTTGAGGAAGTCCTCCGTGCGATTCATCAGCAGAACCAGATGAACGCCGCACTGGAGCGAAGGCAGAAGGAGCAGTATGATGCTTTACTCAGCACTATTGCAGCAAACCAGGAAGCTACTAATGAGAAGTTTGGAGAAATTTTCAGCGAGCTAGAAGCCCTCCGCATTAGCATCACTGCTGCCTCCGGCACCGGTTTTGATCCTGAAGCGACTCCTTCCAGACGCCGCTCCCGCACCAGAGGCCGAGCCCGCGGTCCTCAGCAGCCATAGTTTTAGTTTGCTTATGTTTGTTCTTCGTTTTTGTCGTTGTACTGTACTTTTACCGCATTTATATCACAACATTGAGGACAATGTCTGATATAGTGTGGGAGAGGTACCTTTCATTTCCGCATTTTCCCCTTTTCGCACTTTTCCATTTCGTTGTATTTTCAATTCCGTTGTATTTCTTTTCGCAAGTTAATGAAATGAGCAAATCTTTGTGCTATTTTCTTTAATTTCGAACTTTCCCCGATTATTTAGCTATACCAGAAAAAATCTTTAATTATTCGCATTACCCGACTTACCTACGGAATCGTAATTAGGAAGCCGAGAACGATTAAACAAGACCAATACAATCTTGACATCTTTGACTCCCTACTTAAGCAATTCCATCCCGATTACCATTACGAGTACACTTTTAGTTTCAGTTCAAAAGTAACCCCTAGTAGTTTATACTAGCAGTCAGCACCGTCTGAACACAAACCACGTGGGGAGCCGATGAATATAAGCGTTTGATGCCTAATCAATAATGATCCTTCATATCTCGATGCAAAATAAAAAGAAATTGCACCAAAGTACACGGTCGCATATAAGAAACGAGAAATATGAGAAGGAGTCCGTTGCAAGTTGGTTCAGAGGTACTGGTTCTGAACTCGGTAGGGCGTGCTACGGCTCGATCCCCCACAACCTCCAAATCGGATAAAATATGTAGGGTTACCACACTCGTGTACCAGACCCCGTGCTCAAAAAGGATCAAAGTCGCTAACCGGCTACTCCACTACGTGCGTGCTAAGGCAAAGGGCTTAATGTGATTGCGCTAGAATGAAACCGGGCGAAATAAGATCGAAAAACTCCAGGTGAAATCGTAATGTAATTGCCGATTGTTTCGTTTAATGGGAAGTCGACGACATAGCTTGTTGCTTGTGTCATTAGTGTATCGGTAGTGTTCTATCAAAGCACCGGATTATCCGACAAAACGATCCCTCGTACGGTTTGTTATGAGTATGCGTGAATAAAATCTTGTCCGCCGATTTTCAACCGACTATTTGCTTGAGGACAAGCAAAGGTTTAAGTTTGGGGAAGTTTGATAACGAGAAAACGCATCGATTATATTGCTAGGTTTCATTAACGTTTTATCGCATATTCACCGTTTTAACACTCGATTTCTCGAGTTTTTCTTACCATTTTGCAGGTACATCATTATATGGAGCTAAATCATGAATTAAGAGCAAAAGGAACAAAAGAAACCATAAAGAGATGAAGAAATGAAGAAGCCTGCAAAAGACTGCATAATTTGTTGCAGCCACGATCGTCACAAGGGTGTCACGACCGTGACACCCCAATTTGAGCCATCACGACCGTAAGAGAGTGGTCACGACCGTGACACTTAAAAACCACAAGTTACGAACGTGAAGACCTTGTCACGACCGTGACAAGGGTAAAATTAGGTTTTTGACTCAGACAACGTCAAGGCATTACGTGAAGACCACTTCTCCTATTGGCATTACGTGAAGACCACTTCTCCTATTTTGTTGCCACGTTCCTGCATTCCTTCAACAAATTCAGCAAGGCCCATGCAACAAAAGAGCAAAAATCCAGCCCATTAAGGATTCTATAAATAGTACAAGTTCTATGAACAAAAGGAGGGGCATTCTTTATTCAAATTCCTGCGGAAGCTCTGCCGAACTGTATTACGAACCAGCCTTTCTATTCCTGCATTATTTTTAGTTTTCTGTTTCGTTTTTATTTGTATCCAAACCAACCATATAACAATTCCCAACATCAGGAAATTGTTATACATTTATTTGCTTCTAAACCTTCAGCATTCGTTTATTTTCAATTTCCGCCAACTCCAAGCTTTCCGGTCTGTGGAAGAAGGAGTCTGCTCGAATATTTGTTAACCAGGTTTTTCATTATATTGCAATTTAATTTAATTATAATATTTATTTATTTTTCCGCCATGAGTACATTATTATTAAATTCTCTGTCTCTGTCTGGTTCAACATCGATGAGTAGCTAAACACCTTAGGGCGGTGTGTAGTTATAACAAACTTAACCGGTAAAATATAACCGTAGGCTGAAAATAATTAATCACTTAACATTCTGGCTGATACTTTTTAATTGAAATAGACCTTTTCGTTACGAGAGTAAGAAAAGAGTATTAGGTTAGGTCAAGACCACGAGAGTGTGAGATTTTAACCAGATAGCTAAAGTTAGGCATTTAAATTAAACACAGCGAGAGCGCTTTAAGATAAATTAGAATTACTTAGTTTCCAAAAATTACCTCTAAACACTTATGGGCTAGCGAGAGCAGGCATAGGGCTTTAGGGATAAGATCTGATATAAGACCACGAGAGTGTGAGTTGAGGGTATTTAAACTGGTAATCTCTACCGAATAGATTAAGTGAACACCTTTATAAGCCTAGGTTAGATTGACCCACCTAAGTTAGTATAATTACATACCGACCGCCTTAGTATTACTTTATTAAAACTTAAATTTAATTCCGCCTTTAATAGTCTTAAAAATCAACAAAAAATCGTGACAACCATTCGCCTTAGCTAAACTAGAAGTTCATCTAGCACTAAGTAACCATAGAATCCCTGTGGATCGATAATCTTAAATATTACTTCGATAGGCTGTGCACTTGCAGTAAGATACCGCTAGACGCATAAGTAGACACGTCTTTAGCCCATCAATACACACACTGTATGCTAAGTTAGGCCTTGTGTGACAAAGGTATCAAAGTGACCCAATAAGTCTTATATATTGGGTTGGATCAACTTCATCTTCATCTGAATCTTTTGACAGTTGCATTCTGGGATCAGCTGGAGTCGAAGTTGGGTTACAATCTTGCATCTAAAATCTCTTGAGTATTTTTCCTGCATATCTTCTTTAGTGCATCATCAAACCTCTACCACTATTTTAGAATTCGATGCCAAGGAAATATGAGAGATTTCCCAAGGCTAACATTTCAAACTCCTCACTTAGGTCATGTTTGAAATCTTCGATCTCCTTCTTGCAACTTCCTGTTATCAACAGGTCATCGACATATAGATATAGTATAAGCAATTCACTATTACTTCTCCTTACATATACTTCATGCTCAGTTGTGCACTTCACGAATTTCTTCTCCCTTAGAAAGCTGTCGATCTCCTTATTCCAAGCTCTTGGAGCTTGCTTAAGTCCATACAGGGCTTTATGCACCATGTACACCTTTCTTTCTTCGCCTTGTTTCACAAACCCAGCTGGTTGTGCAACATAAACTTCTTCGTCTAAGGGGCCATTCAAGAATGCACATTTCATATCCATCTGATATGTGTGCCAATTGTTCATGTTTGCTAAACTAACAACTAACCTGATTGTTTCGATCCTAGCAACAGGTGCAAAAGCTTCGTCGAAGTCGATTCCTTCTTTCTGAAAAAATCCTTTCGCCACAAGTCTCGCCTTATGTCAAGTTACTTCTCCTTTAGGATTCACATTCACCTTGTAAACCCATTTCACATCAATTTCCTTCTTGCCTTGAGGAAATTCGATAAGTGACCAAGTATTGTTGACTTTGATGGACTTTAACTCCTCATTCATTGCTTTCACCCACTTCGAATCTTTCAATGCCTCAGACTGGTTTGACATCTGCATAGAAAGCATAGTGTACCAACTCACCTTCTTCATCGACCACATCATCTGATGTAATCACACATTCTCGCAACCTTGCAGGCACGTGTCTTATTCGTTGAGGTCTGCTTGGGCCTGCTTCGCCTCTGAATTCTTCTTTTCGAACTTCTCTTTCGACTTCACTAGCTAGTTCTTCACATAATATTCTCACTGAATCCTTCTTAACATCTTAGTCCAATCTCGTTCCTTAAGCTCATCTATGATCACATCCATGCTCATCAAAAGTTGCTTGTTCACTGGGTCGAACAACTTGTATCCTCCAGTTGAATGATATCCTATTAGGATCATTTGACTCGACTTGTCATCAAGCTTTTTTCTCAACTGATCTGGCACATGTCTATGTGTTATAGACCCAAACACTTTTAAATGACTTAGGCTAGGCTTGACACCAGACTAACATTCTTCTGGCGTGATTCCTTCTAGCTTTTTCATCGGACATCTATTCAAGATGTATGTTGCATTCGACTTAGCTTCTCCCTATAATTCTTTGGGTAGATGCATGATTTTCAACATACTTCTCATCATGTTCATGATGGTTCTATTCTTCCTTTCTGCAGTTCCATTCTGCTGCAGAGTGTAAGGTGTCACCACCTTATACACAATCCCTTCTTTCTCACATAATGCTTCGAAATCTTTCGACACATACTCTCCACCACCATCAATCCTCAGAATCTTTAGCTTTCGACCACTCTGTCTTTCGACCTTAGATTTAAATTTGGAAAATACCTTAATCACTTTAATTTTCTTCTTGATCAAGTAAGTCCACAGTTTTTGACTAAAATCATCTATAAACGCGACAAAATATCTGTTACCTCCAATCGAATCCACCTGGATAGGACCACATACATCAGAGTATATGACTTCGAGAATTTCCTTCAACTTGCTTCCTGCATCCTTACTGAAGCTATTCTTGTATTGTTTCACCTGAACACATTCTTCACACACTTCACTTGGAATGTCGATTTCTGGTAACCTTGAAACCATATTTCTTCTCTTCAAATCTCTGATGTTTTTGAAATTGAGATGACCAAGTCGATAATGCCATATCCATTTACCTCTACTGGCTTCATTTGCAAGGCACTTATGCTCCATCATATTAAGTTCAATCTTGAAGGTTCTATTATGAGACATTGGAGCCTTCAATATTAACCTACCACCTGAGCCGAGAACTCTCATCATCTTGTCTTTGATCGACACCTTGTAGTTATTTTCGACCAACTGCCTTATACTGAACAAATTACTCTTCATGCCTGGTATGTACAACACATTGGAAATTACTGACCTCTTGTCATCTTTCCTCATAATCAAAACATCACCAATACCTTCAGCTGCTAGAATATTGTCATTTGAAAATTCACCATGTTCTTCATTGAGGGTTTTATGTTGACAAACCAATCTTTCCTTCCAGTCATGTGTGATGAGCATCCTGAGTCCAAGTACCACTGGTCCTAAAATCTTTCTTCATCTCTTGTTGTGACCATCAACAATATCTCTTCTTCTTCATGTTTCGCCAACTTTGCATCAGTTTATTGATTCTTCTTCTTTTCTCGACATTCACTAAATTAGTGACCATACTTCTGAAAATTAAAATCATGAATGTGACTTTTATCATGTTTTTAACCACCACCTCTTCCTCTACCTACATCACTACCTCTTTGGTTGCCTTGGTTCTAGAGTTTTCTCTAATTCGACCAGTTTCCTTCCTTCTGATTTCGACCAGTCGAATTATTGTAGCCTCCTTTACCTTTGTTGCCATTCCGACTTCCTTTGCATTTCTTTTCTTTTTCTAACTGCGCCTGCAAAGCCATATCACTCTTCAACTTTCCTGCAGTTCTTCCATTCATCCTCTGTTGATGAGACTCAAGCGTCCCTTGAAGCTCTTCCTTCGTCAATACTGACAAGTCTTTTGACTCTTCTATGGCTACTACCACATGGTCGAACTTTGGAGCCAATGAACTCAAGATCTTTGCAACAATTGATATTGATGTCAAAACTTCTCCACATCCCTTAATTTGATTCACCAGTTTAGTAAACCTAGTAAAGAAATCATTTATGCTTTCACTTTCTTCAATTTGAAACAATTCATAGGTTCTCTTGTAAGTTTGTAACCTCACCTCTTTCACCTTCTCTGCTCCTCCAAACGGCTTCTCCAGAATTTCCCACGTTTCTTTCGCTGATTCTACATCACTAACCTTTTCAAAATTATCTGGATCAACATATTGATGAATTATAAAGAGATCTTTATAACCTTTCTTCTTCAATTCTTTGTGTTCAACCTTTTCTTGATCCGTCGTGTTTTCTGCAAGCGGTTTTACTCCTTCCTTCACAAGACCCCAAAGATCTTGATAACAAAAAACCACTTTTATCTGCTTGCACCAATTCTCATAATAGATTCTTGAAAATCAAAAGGTTCGTCGGAAAGTGCCCATTTGGATGATTCATCACCATCACGATTTTACTTCATTGAATCACAACCGGAGCTCTGATACCAAATGTTGGAATTCAATCACAACCTATGGAGAATTTCACTCAATCTTGATCTCAAGATTGTTACTAATCACGCAATGAAAATGAAAAGGTTGATAAAGAAAGAAATAAAATAACGTTGGAGAAGAAGAAGAATGAATATTCTACAGAGTTTCTCTCTGCTTCCAAACTGGAATTTCTTATTCACTTGCAACTGTAAAATCTTTGAATACAATGTTATGAGTTATGAGAGTTGTATACAAAATAAGGGTTACTCCCTATTTATAAATTTAGGTTAGCTTACACCCAAGCCAAAGCCTAAAACTATAAAATCCCAAAATAGTTAACATTACTAAAATATGCCTAGGTCGAAATCTTGTGTGAAGCAACCTGCTTCGACACTTCGACACACTAAGCAACTCGACACACACACACACACACACTAGCCTAATTCGACTAGACCTTGTTTTTGTCGAGCTACACTGCTTCGATACAAAGAATTATAAACTCAACATAATGACACAATAAAAATCCTTCAAAGGGGTAGTGAAGAGGAAGGTCATTGGGTTAGTGCCCATCAGCAAGAAGGATGAAAGCACTTTAGCCAAAGGTTCGAGATGTCAATCCTCACCGTTTTGCGATAGCAAGAAAATATGGCAGATAATAACTAACTTTGACGTCTCCTGGATACTTATTGATGGCAGTGAATTTGATAATCATGTTTGAGATCCCTATTCCATCTCCTGAATTCATTATTCAACGGCTATTTCCAATCGACAAGTTATGTGATATTGTGTCCTCCAACACCTGTCATTTTCCAGATTTCTTTCTACTTATGACATACACTATCAATTGACAAAGGAAAGATCAATTAGAGTTAGGGTTTTTAGATTTCAAAAATATCAACAAAGATCTGAATTTCAATCTGCCTTTGATTTTGAAAATCATTATCACTCATTTAAAACTGATAGGATTCCTTTTGGATGACGGAAGCTCGTGCAACATCCTCTCCGGAGACACGTTGAAGCTAGTAGGATTCCTTTTTGATGTTGCATTTGACATGGATGTGCGTGAGGAGGAGGTTAGGCATATTCTAGAGTGTGAATTTGAATCTGTCTAGCTCGGCAATAACCTTACACAATCGATGAAGATAGGGTTATAGCTTTCCCCAAGAGTAAGGTCTAAGTTGATCGAATGCCTTTAAGAAAACTCATACCTCTTACTATCTCCTCACACGAAATTCCCAACATAGACCTTGGTGTGGCATGTCATCGGTTGAATGTAGACACTAAAGCCCGCTGCGTCTCACAATGGCGGACGGGGAAGTCACCAGAAAAGGTTGAAGCCATTGCAAGCAAACTAAAAGGTCTATTGGACGCCACATTCATCTCTGAGGAAACTTATACATAACGGCTCTCAAATGTTGTTGTAGTCAAGAAAGCCTTAGGGAAATGGAAAATGTGTGTCGACTATACTCATCTCAATAGAGCTTGCCCAAAAGATTCTTACCCGCTCCCTAACATTAACAAGCTTGTGGAAAACTCAGTAGGTTACCAGTTGTTATCCTTCATGGATGCTTACTCCATATACAATCAGATACCTATGACCAAGCATGCTAACTACCATTAGAACATCATGCCATTCAAATTAAAGAACGTTTACGCAACCTACTAGAGGATGACGTATAATATCTTCAAGGAGGAAATCGAAGAGGCATTGAAAGTGTACATAAATGACATGATTGTGAAATCTATCTAGGAAGGAATCCATGCTCAATATCTCAAGTGGTTATTTAAGAGGGCCCGCCACTATAATGTGAGACTCAACCAAAAAGTGCACTTTCGGGGTAAAAGTTAGAAAATTCTCGGGTTTTTATTTAATTGAGCGAGGGATCAAAGTAATTCCCGACAAGTATGAGGCAGTGATCTAAATGAGATCAATGACATTGAAGAAGGAGGTCTAGAAGTTGAATGGTATGTTATCTGCCTTGAACATATTCATTTCAAATTCTTCCTTGCACGCTTTTCCTTTCTACAAACTATTAAGAAATAAGACCGATTTTGAGTGGACAATTGGGTGTGAAAATGCATTTGAAGCTCTGAAAAAAATCTGGCCACACCCCGATTCTCACCAGGCCACTTCGGGAGGAAATACTATACAAGTATATATCAATTACTAAAGAGTCTGTAAGCACCATCCTTATTAAAGAATCAGACTCCAGCCATAACTCGGTGTACTTAGTGTCGAAGGCCCTATTAGAGGTACACATGCGATACCAAAAGATTTGAAAGGAAACCTTTGCATTGGTAACGACATTGAAAAAGCTAGGAAGGTACTTCCTTGCACATTCTATAGTTGTCCAAATGGATTTACCCCTGAAGCAGGTTCTATATCGATTGAATATGGTCGATGTTTGACGAAATGAGCCATAGAATTGTTCAAATTAAGGGTGTCTTTTAAAGAAAGGAAGGCGTTGAAGGCCTAACTATTCGTCGACTTCTTATCTGAAATGACCTTAGTACCTTTAGAGTTGGATCGCACATGGGTGGTACTTACGGATGGGTTGTCTAATAGTCGAGAAAGTGGTGCTGGCGTGATTCTGGAAAATGGCTTGGGAATGGTGGTAAAAGTCTCTTTGAGGTTTGAGTTCTGAACCACCAACAACCAAGTTGAGTATGAGGCATTGATTACAGATATCACGCTAGTGGAAGATATGGGGGCTAACATAATTAATCTAAAAACAGATTCCCATATGGCCGTTTCTCAAAATAAGAGAGGAGGCATAGGCCAAAATCCAATTATTGCAACGATACCTTAAGCTAGCCCCTAATAAGATGGCTAGGTTCAAGGTATTCAATATTTCTCATGTTCACCAGGAAGAACAACACTCACGCTGGAGATTAGAAGTTGTTAACGTATGGCTTGCTTGCTTGAGAAACTTGAAGGCATGGAGAGGATTTGCCCCTCTGTAGCATACCTTGCCCTAGTCTATGACTCATCTTGCCCCAGTCTATTGGGCATCTGAAAGTATTCTCCTCGAAAGGAAATTAGAAGCAGCTTGTCATGACTTTGAAGTGGTCTGCCCCAATATCTTGAACTTTGAAACGATCTACATCTGATTACCCAATTCTTGGGATGGTAGACTTATGATTGACCTCTCTTTGGGGGGTTGAACTCTCTCTGTCCTAGTCTAAGTCTTGAATCAATTTCCCTCGGTTACTCGACTTTTGGAGCTATTGGCTTCTATGTACTCTTAAGGTAGCTTTCCCTAGAATGAGCATTGAAGCGACTTAACTTGTGCTGATTGAGCACTAGAGGTATTTTCTCTTAATCAAAAGAGCCTTTGGGTGGCCTGCCCTTAGCCGATAGAGTCTTGAGATGACTTGCTCTGATCAACTGATACTTGAGTGATTTCCCCCTTAATTAAAATTGATGTTTGAGGACTTACTATAGATTGATTGATTCCTTAGCTACTAGATGCCAATGCTTCTGACCCATAGGGTTACGATGTGGTCTTGATTTTGGTCAACTTTGCTGGATGACCAAGCCCTCTTAGATTGCTCCTTGATAGAATTTCCCTGATGTCAAGTACTAACTTGCAGCCAAAATTGTTCATTCACAAATGGTAATTTTAATGCGATGCTCATGCAAGTTTTGAAAAAATCAAGCCTTATTGGAATGGTGTAATAGTGTGTGATGAATGAACCATTAGTTCAAACGCAATGTTGATTTAGCTGGTGTAAAAGATACAACAAGAAAAAGATTAGTAAATCTTGTAGGAGCCTGTTTACGCAACCTTGCTGTAGTATGCTTTCAAAAAACTGCCTCAATTAGGTCTTTTAAGGGTTGTAACATGGTCTGGTTCACGATTATAGAAACAAAGGATGTAAGGCTCAAAGCTTGTTTTAACCTACCCCTTCTTCGTGATGATATCCAGTCCTATGTTTAGTTAAATTTGACACACATTCGTCATCAAAGAGAGTTCAACAGTGTGAGAGTGGAGATGAGAACCCAATATTTGCTTGAGATGGCAGTCACTTCATTTATGAATTTGTCATGGATGTCAGTGACCCTTTGATTTTTGGCATGATAGTCACTGCATCTTATTTTGTTTTTGTTGAGGATTTAAGGACCTCTTTTTTTGATTTTTATTTGATCCCTAACTTTTGTATGGATTTATTTTGCTTTTCAAGTCCATCGAGATAGCCTTGATTTTTGCCTAAGTCTCCTCTTGAGGTGTTCGACTTAGTAGACTTTTTATTTTTGCTTTTTGATGAAAAATCGTGAATGCCAAGTCATTGGTCATCGAGGAACAACTGACGTGACCCTTATATTTTGCATGATTCTTTTGACACGTCAGGATGTGCACGAAGAATATCATGTGGTTGATCCCCAGACAGGAAGTTTCATCTTGATAACTCATATTAACTGAACACTATCCATGCCCCAGTTTAAGCTTAAGGCTTAAAAATCCGAAGGAAACTCCTACTTCTAGGCTCAAAGTGGTTAACTAGGGGCTAACTCCTTATCTCTCCAGTGTTTGGGGATTTGAAACAATGCATGTACATCATTGACAAGATCTTTTCTGAAAGTATACCAACAATAATTATGGGTATTTTGTTTTCATCATCCTCCCTCCAAGTCTTTGCTAAAACAACAGTTTGATAAAGAAAGTGGACGAGAGGTATATGAATTCATATTTTTTGTTGATATAAGTGAATAAAAATGAGCGAATATGACATGATTAATTCAGAAAAATCATGATCACTTCATTAATATTACCAATCAAAACAACAATTTTTAAAAGCAAACAATACCTAACATGCAAAGAAATTACAATGAAATGCTGAAACAACCAAATGATTGTCAACTTTAGGGAATTGAACTTCATGGTCTGATCCTTGGAATTTAAGGAAATCTTTTGAAACTTGATTCATGCTTCACGCTCCGTGCACCGGAAGGACAAAATGCAAGGTATTATTAGGGAAGGACGGAATCTTTAGATCAATCAACTCTCGCACCCTATGCTTTAGAGCATGACAACCCTCCAAATCATGTCCGGGAGCCCCCTCATGGAAATGACGATGCTCATTTGGATTAAACCATAGAGGTATGCGATCAGGAGGAGTTCCTAGAGGCCTTGGAACCACTAGTCCTTTTTTCTAATAAAGAAGGATAGAGCTCATTGTATGTCATTGGAATCGGATGAAAGGGCGATCTAACCCCTTGTCTTCTGTTCTGGTAGGGAGCACTTTACAGACGAGGAACCTGAACTCTTGGCTATTGATAAGCTGACACTACAGGAGCTTATTGATGCTGACGGGGAACCTTAGTCCGTTGATTCTTTAGTCGTGGCTGCTGGAGTGAGACCCTAGGTGTTATTGGTTGTTCACTCTTAACCACCCCGGTGATGAGGTATGCGTGTTTGTCGGGAACAACATGAGAACTTATGAATTATTTTCTTTCCACTTCATCACTAAATGCAACATTCTTATATCTACTTCCCAGCTTTTCTTTGCTTGCACTTGCGTGAACCAAAGTATCACAATTTTGTGGCGCCATTTCAGTGCTCTTGGATGGAAATTGTGACATCTTACTAGCCAAATCTTCTATATCTTCCTCGTGGCACAAGATCTTAAGGGATTTCAGAGGTCCCTGGCCTTTCTCACCACATGGTTCAGGAATTAAGACATTTGTATACGTTCTTTCTTCCTTGAGGGTAGGTGATCTTGCATGGATCAAATTTTGCACCTTGAGCCTAAAACTCTTGCATTCCTCAACAGAGTGTCCTACTGCTCCAGTATAGTATTCACATCTCACCTCTGGATGGTCTTCTTCGAAAATTAATTTCCTATTGTTGACCAACCGTCTGACTCTAGATTGCAACGCAGAACAAGTATCCAAGTTATATCCTATAGCACCTTCATGATACTTGCATGCTAGATTTGGATCATATTGCGGTAGATAGGTGGTTGGCAAAAGCTCGACGGGCCGGTGAGTTACCAACGAATTTTGCACCAACTGTGGGTAGAGTTTTCTATATGATACAAGAATCAACTTGAAGTGATTTTCCTTCATTCTATTCTGGTCAGGATCCTGCCCTTGATCTTGACTCTGATGCCCTTGGGGGAAGATATCCACTGGTGGTTGATCTACTGATTTGGCGGTCAAAGGCTGAAGATGACATCTTGAAGGAGGACCATGTGTTGACAAGTGAGGAGATTCCCTATGGAATGGCTCTTGACTTGGAGTAATACCAGATAAATGTAGATGATTATCTCTCTTTACTGTAGCAATGGGCATGAAGTGACCCCCTTTTGTCAACAAGGTCTGCAAGGTTTCCAAGACCCAATTCATTTGGTTCTTCAAAAGATTGATCTCCCCTTTCAAAGCTTCTTGTCCTCTCATTAGCTCGTCCACCATTTCTTGATACATGGTTCTTCATTCTGAATGAATGTCAAGAATCAACTTGCTGATAATGGACAAAGGACGAAATGAGTTTCTTGTTTTTGGAAATGATATGCAATGCATGAGATGTAGATGCAATGCAGATACAATGATATACAAATGGATGTAAAATTTGTAATCTTCCAGGTACAAGATCTCATAAGTTCAAAGTACAGATGTTGATACATGTATGAATCTATCACCAATTTTCAAGTAAAGATGCTAATTTTAATTAGTTAATGGGGATAGATCCAAAATTAGTTAATGGGGATAGTCCCTGAGGGAATGAGGATGGACGGAAATGTTTCCCCGATGATCCTCTTGATATTTTAGATCATCATTCAATTCTATTTTGCTATGCATTTTGGGATATTTATCATCAGTTTTTGTCTAGATATATAGAGGGACGAGCACCTACTACCTTTGAATATGGTGTTTGAGAATTACACACTCGCCAAGTCACACGGCTGTTGGATGACTCGTGCTTATTTTCAAGTTAAATCGTATGTGAATTACATTCAATGTGGAACATATTTGAGTGAGAATTTTTCCAATTCAGATAACTGCAAGATATTTTCATACATTCTATCAAATCTAATCCACCTATTATCATTTCATCCTAGATTTGTTAGAGGTATGATGAGTACTTGGACAATGTTTTGTCTCCTCAGGATCAAGACACCTAAATCTTCCATGTTGCGAAATTGTACAGGTTAAAGGTGAGAAAAACACAATAAGGGGGTTGAATTGTGTTAGCTTTTTCTTTCTTATGTAACAATCTCTTATCATATTTTAAACATAAAGTCTAGAATCTGATATAGAGGCAAGTGTTTATAGCGGATAAAAACAGGTTCAGAGATAGAGAGTGAAATAAAGAGAGACATAATCAAGTTTATACTAGTTCCTCCCACAAAACGAGAGTAGTATAGTCCTTTTTCACTTCTGTGTGATTTTACTATAATTACAACTGATTACAAATGGGCAATCACACAAGCAAGATGCTTTTAATGCTGAAATACAAAAGTAAGAGACTTCTAATGATCAAGCACACAAGCAAGAGACTTCGTATGCTCAAGAACACAAGCAAGATACTTTAGATACTTAAGCACACAAGCAAGAAACTTCTAACAATTTGACTTAATCAGATAAAATATTGTTTGAATATTACACTTGATATACAATAAGAGGTGTAAATAGAATACAACTCAAAAAGACTCTTAAGACTTATCAGTTTCTAAGATATAAAAATAATAATAAATTCTAAGTTAATTTTTTTTCTTTTGGTTTGACAGAGTAATAGCTCTATTGATAGTTAAGGATTCATTATTTTTCTTCAAGTCTTCAGCTCTTTATATAGTGAGACAGAAAATAGTCGTTGAAGAAAAGAGCTTGCACAAGTGAGTCTTGGAGAAGCTTGAACATAGAAGTTAGAATGTTTCTTGATATGGTTAATGTCATTGAAAAGACATTTGAATCCCCTTTGCTTTAAGAGGAATTATTTGTTACACCCCAATTGTCTGTGCAAATTTTTGTTTGCAGCTGCATGTGATCAGAAGAAGACAAAATGATATCTAAGTCTGATATTGACCTATCAGAGTCTTCTTGATCCTTACGTTGGTATCCGTAGTCGTTGGTTCGAGTGAAGGACCGACTCACTTGTATTTAAAGTCCTCCTCACATGATGGTGGGTAGGAGGCATGTCTCGTCGAAAAAGTCTCAACAACAGGGTAAGAAGTTTATATGGGTGAATGAGCTTCTGCTTTAGGGAGAGCATTGTGAATAGACTCACACTTGAGGGGGACTGTTCAGGAAAAAATGTGGAAAAGTCCCACATTAATTAGAAAAGTGGAGATTTTATAAATATGTAATTCTTTGTATCGAAGTCGAAATAGTGTATTTGTATTTGACAGGTGTCGAAATGTGTTTTAGTGTGTTTCAAAATAGCATGCGTCAAACAAAGTTTGTATTAGATATACTTGATAGAAAATTAAATATAACTTGTCGAAGCATGTAGTTGTCGAAGGAATCGACAGAGTCATAATATATTTAATTAACTTAGTTTTAGTTGAGTTAGTTATTTTGTGATTACTTGGAGTGTAAGTAATCTCATCTATAAATAAAGAGGATCTTTATTTCATTTGTATAAGCGTGAGTAACAAGTTTTGTAGTATCTTTGTGTAGTTTCAGAAATCACAGTTGTGATTAACACACATTGTAGCAAATACTTAGAGTGCAGTTTGCATAACAATACATTCTTCTTCTTCTTCCAAAATTTCTATTTTCTCAATTCCTAATTTTATTTTTTCTTCTTTTAATTCTCTATGTAGCGTAGAGTCATCTTGCAACTATAGATTGGTTATTTCACCTGAGTAAAGGGTGGAGAGCAAGAGGTGTGATCAATCAGAAAGATTGATTCTTCTTCATCAAGATTGATTCGGTTAACTTCAAAATTGGAGTTTTCCCAACATATGGTATCTAGAGCACTGGTTGTGTGATCTTTGGGACACTCTGAATCACGATGAGTAATCCAAACGAGAACTTTCCAATGAATGTTCCAATCTTGAATGGTAAGAATTATGAAAATTTGTGCAAGCAGATGAAAGTTGTTTTATATTATTAAGATCTTTAGGATCTTGTGAAGAATAGAGTAACACCAATTAGAAAGAATGATATGGATGAATAAAAGGTTGCACACAAAGATTTGAAGAAGAAAGATTATAAGACTCTCTTTATAATTCATCGATGTGTTGATCCAGACAACTTTGAAAAAGTTGGTGATGTAGATTCAATAAAGGAAGCATGGGACATCTTGGATAAATCATTTGGATGCGCTAAGAAAGTGAAGGATGTGAGGTTACAAACTCACGAAAGAATGTATAAATTTATAACTATGGAAGACATTGAAAATTTGATTGATTTCTCCACTAAAGTAACGAAACTAGTGAATCCAACAAAAACGCGTGGAGAAGTGTTAACATCAAAATTTATAGTGTCAAAGATTTTGAGGTCATTACATCCAAAGTCTGATCATGTGGTAGTAGCCATAAAAGAATTGAAGAATTTGTCAATTATGACTAAAGAAGAGCTTCAAGGGACGATTGAATCTCATAAAGAATGGCTAAAAGAATAACAAGCTAGTCGAAGACTGATGTGGCTTTGCAAGCTCAGTTGCATAAAGAAAAGAAAAGCAAAGGAAAATGGAATGAAGGAAAAGGCAGAGGAAACCATCAAGAAGGTAATTCATTAAATCAGAGACAACCTTATAACTAAGGAAATCATAGAGGTGGTGGTGCAGGTAAAGGAATAGGTGATGGAAGAAAACCTGATATAATTCATATTCAGTGCTACAATTGTCAAAAATATGGCCATTATGTAAGTCAATATCAAGGAGGCAAGAAAGATCAAGAAAGTGATGCAAAGCTTGCATAAGACGAAGTGATGCTAATGGTCACAACAAAAGAAGAAGAAAGATTAAAAGACGAATGGTATCTTGACTCAGGTTGCACGTCACACATGACTGGAAGAAAAGTTTAGTTTATCAACATTAGCCCCTCGTTGAAGAACAAGGTAAAATTTGCAAACGAAAGTACCTTATCTGATGAAGGTATTAGTAATGTTCTGATCAGGAGAAACAATGGTAAATGATCAGTAATTTCTAATGTGTTGTACATAACTGGCATGAAGCGTAATCTACTAAGTATAGGTTAGCTGATCGAAAGGAATTACAAAGTATTGATAGAAGATAGAATGATGAGAATGATAAACTCGAGTAACAGGTTAATCTTGAAGGCTCTTATATCTCAGAATAGAACCTTTAGGATTAAACTCGATGTGTTGGAACACAAATACCTGGCGACTGCAGCTAGCAGAGGTGAATGGTTATGGAATTATAGACTTGGTCACTTGAATTTTAATGACATCAGTAATCTAAAGATGGATAACATGGTTTCAGGCCTGCCAGAAATCCATATTCCAGAAGAAGTATGTGAATAATGTTTTCAAACAAAGCTAAATAAGAATAGTTTCAGCAAGGATGCAAGAAGAAAGTCGAAAGCCACTATCGACATAATCTACTCAAAATGTGTGTGGTAATTTCCAGGTATATTCACTTAGAGGTAATAAGTACTTTGTTACATTTACCGATAATTATAATAGAAAGCTATGGACCTACTTAATCAAGAAGAAAATTGATGTTATCGATGTTTTCACCAAGTTCAAAGCAATGGCCGAAATACAAAGTGGCCACAAGATTAAGGTTATGAGAACAGATGGGGGTGGAGAGTATGTGTCAAAAGATTTTGACACACTATGTACAAAAGAAGGAATTATGCATGAGATGGTGCCACCATATACTTCTCAACAAAATGGTACTCCTGAAAGAAAGAAAAAAACCCTTATGAATATGGTGAGAAGTATGTTAAAGGTCAAGCATCTCCCAAATGAGCTATAGGGCAAGGTTGTTGTTAGTTCCATAGTTCTATGATATAGAATTGTCCATGGTTCTATGATTGACTAAATTTTGGTAAAACATGATCCTGCACTGATGTTAAGCAGAATGTTATAACATCTCTATCTGCTGTGGTGACAGAACTGCTGTGGAGTGTTTTAATGTGAATGTCATGCTGAATACCGTGACATCCATCACGACATCCATCTGCTTTCATGACAGAACTACTGTCATGTGTGAGAAACAGCAGGAGTGATGGTGCAGTAGGAGCTAGCAGGAGCTGTTGACAGTATTGTTGTCATGGGTTTTAAACAGGATGTCATTACCAATGTTATGACATTGCTTTCTGGTGCAGCAGGAGCTGAAGACAGAACTGTTGTCATGGATGTCATACTGAATATCATGACATTACTATCTGGCACATCAGGTTGAGTTGTGATGAAGTTCCTCAGAGGTGGTGAGTGAGGTGTGCAGCCACAACAGTTTGAGTTGTGATGAACTTCCTCACAGGTGGTGAGTGAGGTGTGCAGCCACAATAGGTTGAGTTGTGATGAAGTTCCTCACAGGTGGTGAGTGAGGTGTGTTGTAATGTGTTTTAAGCAGGACATCGCTGCATGACAACAGAAGAAGCTGCTAGTGTATATCTCTTGACAGAGTTGGTTTGGTTTGATGAGACTGTGTTGGATATACCTTATCAGTAAGTACAGGTCAAGGAGATTGATTAGGAACAAGTACAGAGTGTATTGATATTCATAAAAGGATCTTGAAGACCTTTTAGGAAACTTTAATATATTTGTTCCTACTATTATTCTGCAGAAGATTGGGAGAAGCCATGACTTGTGTGAAGAAGAATCTGCAGAAGATTGGATGTCATGCTGAGTGTCATAACATCAAGCGTATGACATCAAGTAGCTGACGTGCACAGCAGGCATGTTGGTTTTCTGGTGTAAAGCGTGAGTTAGCTCAGGCTAGATTTCAGGAGACTTATTAGGATCCCCTAGGTATCTCAGGCGAGATCCTAGGCAGTGCTGAGTGTATCATGAAACGCCAATGACCTAATAGAAAGCTGGTTGAATTGTGGAAATTAGTTTAACTTTGTTAAACTAATGTTTGCCACTTGTGAACAGCCCAAGCCCAGTCTGCAGTGCTATAAAAGGAGGCGCAGAAGCAAGGGAAAATCAAGCACTCACATCAAGAAAAACCTGAGTGTAGAATAGGTGTTTGAGAGTCGTTTGTATGACTTTGTAAGTCACCCTTTGTATCTTATGATGCATTGTGGTAGACATGTGTAGGCTGTTAGGATTGTGAGTCATTCACACATTGGTTGATGTGTGAATTAGACGTAAGTGTTCACTCAAAGCTTTTAAGCAAGAGTGTATTGTCCTTGGTTGAAGCTGTTAAGCAAAACCAAGTTTTGTGACTTTGAAGTGTCTCTTCTAAAGTCTTTCCTTTTGTATTAAATTGTTTAAAATCACTATTGTGTGATTGAGGGGGAGTGAGTGGGTATACTCAGGTCTAGTGGTCTCTAGGCTGAAGTGTCATTGGGTAGAGATTAAGTGAGAAGTGCAAACTGAAGGTTTGACTTTGAATTGATTCTGCTAATAGTGAATTTCCTCCCTGACTTGGTAGCCCCCATATGTAAGTGTTGTTGACACTGAACTGGGTGAACAATTCATTGTGTTATTTATCTTTCAGCATTTACAATCCTGCACAATTTAAATGGTTAGATAAATAGGTCTGTCAGCCTGCTGATGTTACAACAGACATCATGACATTGGTACAATTTAAAGAAATTTAAATTGGTCATGGTTTGTCCTCGTCCTTGTTGAGCAGAGATCAATGTTCTTAGGACATATGAGATCTGCATACCAGAATTTCAGTTGTGTTGATTGCGACATACATACTAAACAAATGTCTGACAAAGACGCTTGAAGGTGTCACACCAGAAGAATGTTGCTCTGGTGTCAAACCTAGTTTAAGCCATTTGAAAAAGTTTGGATCCATATCACATATGCATGTGTCAGATCAACTGAGAAGAAAGCTGGATGATAAGTCGAGTCAGATGATCCTAGTAGAATATCATTAAATCGGTGGATACAAACTGTTCGACCCAGTAAACATGCAAGTCGTGATCACCGGGGATATGATTATAGATGATCTTAAAGACTCAGATTGAACTAAGAACATAAAGAAGGATTCATCGAGAAACCTGTGTGATATACCAACCAATAAAGCTGTTTGAAAAGTTTGACAAGAAGCTGTCTAAAAGACATCATAGAACCAAAAACTTGTCTGCAAGACTGCAGGAATGTGTAATCACATTAGATGATATGGTTAATGATGAAGTTGAATTACTTCACTATGCCTTTTATCCAGATATTGAGCCAACTAATGCTGCTGAAACATTGAAAGACTCAAGGTGGATGAAAGCTATGGTGGATGAGATAAAATCCATAGAAGACAATGATACCTGGACACTAGTCGAGTTTCCAAAAAGGAAGAAGGAAATTATGTGAAATGGGTATACAAAGTCAAGCTGAATCTAAAAGGTAAATTAATTTGACACTAGGTAAGACTTGTAGCAAAGGGGTTTCTTCAGAAAAAAGGAATCAACTATGATGAAGTCTTTGCACCAATAGCTAGAATCGAAATAATCAATTGGTTCTTGGTCTATCAAATATGCATAACTAGTTGATATGTCAAATGGAAATTAAATGTGAATTCCTAGATGGACCTCTAGACAAAGAGGTTTATGTAACACAATCGGTTGGGTTTGTGAAACAAGACCAAGAAAGGAAAGTATACATGCTGCATAAAGCCCTGTATCGATTGAAACAAGCTCCAAGAGCTTGAAACAAGAAAATAGACGGCTTTCTAAGAGAGAACGAATTTGAGAAGTGCACGATATAACATGTTGTATATGTCCGGAGAAGCAAGAGTGAGTTGCTTATATTATGTCTCTATATCGACGACCTGTTGATAACAAGCAATTGCAAGAAGGAGATCGAAGATTTCAAACATGAATTAAGTAACGAGTTTGAAATTTCATATTTGGGAAATCTCTCATAAATCCTTGGTATCATATTCTATAAGAGTATTAGAGGCTTGATGATGCACCAAATAAGATATGCTGGTGAAATACTCAAGAGATTTAAGATGCAAAATTGAAACCCAACTTCGACTCCAACTGTGTCCAGATTGCAAATGATAAAAGGTTTGAATGAAGATTATGTTGACCCAACCTAGTACAAAATACTTATTGGATCACTTTGATACCTCTATCACACAAGGCCAGATTTAACCTATTGTGTAGGCATGGTCAGCAAATTCATACAGAAGCCGAAGGTATCTCATCTTGCAGCCACCAAGAGGATACTAAGGTATTTCAAAGGAATAATCGAGTATGGTATTTAGTTTCCTTAAATTTATGAAGGAAAAGAATGCAAGCTTGTGGGTTATACTAATTTTAGATGGTGTGGTTATGCTAAAGGTATAAAATCAACAGTAGGATATTGTCGCTACTGCGAAAATCGGCGCCGGCTGGACAGAAGAGTCTCCACCGTGCGTTATTTATCCCAACGGAGGGAAAGGAAACGCTCGAAGTAAACCTCGCAAAAAACGGGGAAAAGGTATGGTCATCGCAACCAAAACCTGTGTTCGGGAGTCGGTTACGCAAGGGGAAGGTATTAGCACCCCTCACGTCCATCGTACTCGATGGGATCCACGCTTGCTTGGGTTGTCTAAAGGATGCAAAAACAATCTACCTACGACTGCTAAATCTAAACGGAAGGGAATTGACTCGATAGAGCGTCGCACTCTATGCCTACGTATTCTCAAGAGAGAAAGTCAGAGTCAACGTAGTTCGGGACTATGGGGACATTGGCTCGCCAAGACCTCGCGTCTTGTGCCTACGTACTTCCACACCGCATGAAAGATCAGAGCTTTACGTAGTTCAGGCTAACTACGGCTAAACAGGGTATTCTCACACAGCAGTGAGAAAATCAAACCGGTTTCAAAGGTTCGGGGACCTATGGGCAAAACTACGGCTTGGTCTCAAATGCCCTCGAGCAAGAAAAAAAAGGGTATCAATTAGTCGTCAGCAGGAAAGTCTCGATCGCACAGCAGCGAGAGAACAGAAAGTCAGTCGTTAGTGTGCTCGCTAGGATATCGCATCCTATGCCTACATATCCTCGTCTGGTACGAGGAATCAGAGCAGTTGTAGTTCGGATACTTCGGGACCACAGCTCAAATCTCGTTTTATTAACATTCTGAAAATGGTTACAATGAGTGAATACTGAAAATAGATCTCCTAGGAAATACTATCCTATCCTATGAAGAAAAATCAAATGGAAAAGTCCCCTAACAAGTGGACTTTCTAAACTATCCCTAAAAAAGTAAACAGTCCCCAACAGATGGACATTTAAAACTACCTCTAAAAAGGTAAAAGAATTTCTATGAAAAAAATATACTCTAAAAAAATATTAAATCTATACTAATATTTTTTTTCAACTATTTTTCTCTCTTCTTTTCCCCTTTTTTTAAAAATATTTCTTCTTCATATTCTTTTTCATATTCTTCTCACTATTTTTTCAAGTATTTTTTCCACATATTTTCTCCTCTTTTTCAATATGCTTTTCCTTGAATATCAACATATTTTTTATGAATATTTCTTTTTTCACTATTTTTTCTATCTTTTTCATTTCCTCTTCTTTTTCTTTTTTTATACACTTTTTCATATTTTTCTCTTTTTTTAAAATCTTTAAGCAAAAGGAAATAATAAAAGAAAATAAAAAAATACAAAAGGGGGGGGGGGGGGGGCAACAGATTACAGGGGTATGAGACTGGACCCAACCCACAAAAAATAAGGAAAAATGGGGGGAAGGGGGGGTGCTGGAAGAAAACTGGGGGTGGTGAATTGTAAACAGGCGTTGGGCCCAGGCCCACTTCGCCATAGAACACACAGAGGGGGGGGGGGGGGGGAATAGGAAACGCAGGTGTATGTTACACAAAACCTAATGGGCCTTTGAGCCCAATTCACCATACAGCCACGTATCACTTCTCCCTCTTCAGAAACCCAAAACCCTAAGTGCCCCTACCGTTCACTGTTCACGGCCTTTGCGCCGTTTCTCTCTCTGAGCCCTCTCTCGTTCTTCACCTCTTCTCTCACCGCCTCCCTGATTCAATCTCCATCCTCCTCCGTCTCCCTCAATCCCCATCTCCGATGTATAACACTTCAAAATCCCAATAAAACCACGAATCCCCCAAATCAAGACGAATCGCGAGACATCTTCACAGCCCGGAGGATAAATCGAAGGTTGAGGATCTTGAAGAAGAAGAAAAATCTGGAAAAGTTGCCTTGAAGACTGTTGAACATTGAAGCAGATCTTGAAGGAATCTGTTGATGAGTTAATAACCTGGAGATTAGATGCGGTTTGAAGAATCTGGAGGTTGCTCGTACTAATGTTAACTCGAAAATGGTGACGGAAGTTCTCGATCTGGAGAATGGTTCTTGATGACGAACTGACGATCGTGGTTGATGTTCTTGGAGCTGAGTCGAATCCGATGAAGAAATCTGGAGAAGGTTCGTATCTTGATTGATGATTATGGATGAATCTTTCTGGGGAAGACGAAGATGCACGCGCAGAAATTCTTGAATGTTCTTCGCTGATGCGTTTTGGGAGAAGGACGAGGGAGATCATGGCGATTCCGAGAGCGTTCTGATGAAGATCTTCAAAGATCTCTGAAGATCTTGAAGATAAATGATGAGCCATGATGATCTTCTTCGAAAGTTGCTGACGGATCTGAAGAAAAAATAGCAACAATCTGGAAAATGTTGGAGTCCATTGATGGTTGATGATGCTTGGATGAAGGGCGATCGGAAAAGATGAGGATTGATCGGATTCTGGAATTTCATTGATGAGTGTTCTTGAGTTCTGGCGATGGTTGTAGGTTCCGGTGAGTTGCACCACCGCGTGGACTGCCGTCTAATTTCTCCGGCGTGTCATCGCCGGTGTTTGCATGGCCGGAGAGGGAAAGGTGAGGTGGGACGCGTGGCGTGGTCAGGGAGATGGTGGGAAACAGGTGGAGCACATGCGGAAGGGGGTGGACGGTGAGGTGTCACGGTAGTGGAGGGGTGGAGTGCATGCACGCCACGTGTGTGCGCGTGGCAGAGAGATGGGAAATGATGAAAGTGATGTGTCAGCGTGAGAAATGAGATATGTGGGGTCCCCCCTGCTTCACACGTGGCCTGGACTTATTTATATTGCTGCTGGCTTTTTTCTGGATTCTTCTTTGGACCTGAAATGGGAAAAACGTGAACTGGGCCTTCAAAAAACCCCTGGCCCAACGAAAACAGCAATAAACCCAAAATCTGACTAATAATGGATTAATGGATGATATGATTAATAAGGATGATTAATGGACTAATTGAATTGCAAACTAAAGAATTAAAATTCTGATTAACCTAAAGCTAATTAAATTCTAAACTATTCAATTAACCTAATGTAACCTCTAATTAAATCTAATGCTAATAAAATTCTAATAACCCTCTAACAAAACCTATACTATTTAAAAATGATTTAAAATCTATTATTAATAACAAAAATCTATATTATTCTATTAAGAAAATGATAAAATCTATTTAACTCTATTTAAAAGAAAATCCAATAAAACCTAATATTCTATTAAATTTCTATTAAAAACCACTATATATATTAAACCTATTATTCTATTTAATATGCTAAAAGATTTTAAAATCTATTAAACTATTAAAAAAGAATCTATTAATATCCTAAAAATTCTATATTGTCTTAAAATGATTAAAAATCTATTTAAACCCTAAAAATGCATAATAAAATCCAGAAAAGTCACAATAATTCCCGAAGGAACAAAAAAAAAGCACCGAACGACAAATAACATTGCGAGCGCGCAACAAAAAAAAGCCGGTAAAAATAAACGGACACCGAAATACCCCTAAAAACAACAGCGCGAGCTGAAAACACCGGGAATAGCACGGCTTCCCGAAAATACGATTCTACCTATCTGAACTGATTAAAAACACCTGAAACGCGAGACGAGAGCTGTGATCCCGATAAAATCAAAACAAATGAAAGATGCACTGTATGCGATATGCGGATGCGACTGCGGTCATGCGTCGAAACATCGAGCCAGATACGGGACCCGGTTGGTCAAATTTTGGGGTGCAACAGATATGTGTTCATGTTAAGTGGTGCACCAATCGCATGTAGTTCGAGAAAGAAACTAGTGGTAGATTTATCGTCATGTGAGGCTGAACACATATCTACTTTGTTATGTGCATGCCAAGAAACATGGATGATGAATCTAGTTAAGGAAATTACAAGGAATAATCATGGAGCAATGACCATGAAGATCAACAACATGTCGGCTATCAACCTGGAAAATAATCGGATAACATACGAAAGAAGCAAACACATCGAAATGAGGCTCCATTACTTGAGAGAGCAGATAGTGAATGGAAATTTGAGCCTAAGGCATTGAAGATCAAAGAATCAGATTGCAGATGTAATGGTGAAGGCTGTGCAGGTGGAATTATTTAAAGAACAATGATCAATCTAGATAGCTTAGACACAATGAATTAGATGGTGTGTTAAATATGTAGTTCTTTGCGTCAAATTTGAAATAGTGTGTTTGTATTCGACATGTGTCAAAAGGTATTTTAGTGTGTGTCAAAATAGGATGCATCCAATAGAGTATGTATGAACTGAATTTGACATAAAATTAAATACAATTTGTTGAAGCAAGTAGTTGTTGAAGGAGTCGACAAAGTCGAAATAGATTGGCTTAGTTTAGTTTTAGTTAAGTTAGTTATTTTGCGATGACTTGGAGCGCAAGTAATATCATCTATAAATAGAGATCTATTTCATTTGAATAAGTGTGAATAACAAATTTTATAGTAGATTTATGTAGTTTTAAAAGTCACAGTTGTGATTTACACACATTGTAGCAAACACTTAGAGTGCGGTTCGAACAACAATACATTCTTCTTCTTTTTCCAGAATTTCACTTTTTTCAATTTCCAATTGTATTATTTTCTTCTTTCAATTCTCTGTGTAGTTTAGAATCATTTTACAACCATGTATTAGTTGTTTCACCTGAGTAAAGGGTGAAGAACAAGATGTGTGATCAATCAGAAAGATTGATTCTTGTTCATCAAGATTGTTTTGGTTAATTTCAAGATTTGAGTTTTTCCAATAGATTTAGCATTTTACAAGTGAGAGAACCCACATACCTATCAATTTAAAATTTATTTATGAATTTAATATTTTTGGATTTTAAAATTTGAAGATTGTTTTGAATTTTAAATTCTAAAAAGAATTGTAAGTTTAAAAAATTTGAGAGGCTTAAGAGATAGAAAAAAGCTTCATCAAAATTTTTGTGAAATTTTCACCCATAAATTTGAAATCCTAAAAAAGAAATTTCAAGTTTCAAATCTTTGAGAGGTTTAAGATATAGAAAAAAGTTTCACCACAATTTTTGTGAAATCTTCACCCATTATTAGGTAGAGGGGTCGAATCCAAGTGAACTAACCTTTGGCCCGGATAAATGTTTCACCCATTTGTTTAGAGAATTTCTTATTACACCCTATGCGTTTCTTAGACACCATGTGGATTTCCTTTATTGCCCTTAATTTCCAAAGATATACCTCCGGACGCACCCTTTTCACACTCAAGGAAGGCCATTCTGGATGATTCCCCATGTAGTTGCTAAAAGTTTATTCCGGAGATGCATCTCCAGAACAATTCTATAGTTATATTTCCAGAACAAAACCAGAGACAGAAATTAACACAAGATGAACTTTCCAAATATAAAATGAGCATTCATAACATAAAATGATCATTACAATGATGATTTCAATATAAAATTAAATACAACATTTCAATATTCCGGTGGAGGCTTGCCAATCTCCAAGATATCGTCGACCGATCTTTGCAATGTCGCTTCCAACTCGAGCGGAACTTTCTCCTCGAAACCGAAAAACATTTGCCACATCGCCATAATATCCGCTCGAGTCTTGAGCTCAAATTTGCTGAACACAATGTTCCCTTCATTGTCGACCGAGGGTGAACAGTACTCAAGTTTGAAAATCCTTTGTGTGTCTCCTTAAGGTAGAAGATAATGGATTTCGTCCATCATATCGTCGAGGGGGTGAGATCGGTGAGCTTGAACGTCCTCCTGAGTGTAAAGACGTCGAAGTAGGAGACACTTGCAACATACCAGCGGATGTTTATTTCACACATTTAGGACATTTTGAGTTTTTATGAAGTATAACACAAGAACACCCAAATTTATAGAAAACCTAGTTCAGTAAGGACCACTCATTGACTATCATTCATACTCCAGATATATATCTTTGGAACACACACCATTATATTATTCCGGAGATGCATCTCCGGAACTTTCCTTGAACCATTAAAAAATAAAGCAAATAAAAGAACCTTTCAGAGGTGTATCTCCAGAACTTTTTCTGATACATTTTCAAAACAGAATCATATGACAGAAAGTTGAGAAAGACCAAATAATGCCCCAAATATGAACCAAACATGTATAAAGACCAAATATAAATAATAATTGAATATGTAACACTTCATTTATATTTAGGCACACTTATATACAATTATTTGTCCGATTACAAAAAAATTAAAACGAATCAAAACATGTGTCGACGGATAAATCTATCGGTTCCTTTTCAATTATTTTTTGCATTCGTTTCCTTTCCAATGTTGTTCAATCTATCGGATTCTTGCATCCTTTCTATAAAATGATCCGGCCACGTCTCAACATTTGTGATTGAATGAGTCGTCCATTCTAGTGATGTAGGTGGTGTGGGGAATCATGGTTTCAAGTAAACTTGAACAAAATGACTTGATTTTGAAAGTCATCCAATACACATGATGCAATCAATTGGGTTTTGGGGTGGTGTGGTGTGTAGTGGAAAAAATGTTTATGAAAACCTGTAGCGTGTCAGGTCAATGCACACCCTATCATATGCAGATGCAATCAGGTGACCCATATCCGGGAAGTTCATCTATTTTGACTCTGGTGCCAGACCGCTCAAGCAAGGAATAAGTAACTCATAAACTGCATCGAAACCTTTTTTTTTCCCGGTACAACCGCGTGTATGATTCCTTATGTGTCTTCAACTCTTGGATAAGTTGATGACATACAAGTGCATTAATATCTTCTCCCTTATCAAATAAAGCCGAAATGGCTCGATAACCGCAATTATTGTCTCCCGCAACATTGACGATATGATCGATATATTTTTGCATAAAAACCGGCATCTCGTAGATGAATGGAATCTTCAGTGGAAGCGGCGTCGGAGGTGGTTTTCTAATTCGAGCTCTTTTAACAACACTTTTTTTGAGATTTTAGAGTCAGTGAGTCGGGAAATACTCTGTCAGCATGTTCAAAGTATGGAGGATACCATGTAGTCAAGTTGTCATTCGGTGTAGGCTTCATTTTCTTCGGAGCACCCTTCGTTTTTACCGGTTGAGAAGGTGGTTTCATGTCTGTGGTTTTGAGATAGGCAATTTTCCTCGATTGTTCTTTGATGTGGAGTTTCATATTGTCATCGGCCTTTGAAATTTTCTCTTGTATCACTTCCCATTCGGTAAAAATAGAGATATTTGATTTGCCTTCATCCATGCATCCATCATCATCGAAACTAAGTCTCTTCCAATGAGAGAAAACCTCCTTCATTCTTATTGGCTCACCGAGTTTCACTTTTTTTTAGCAATAACACAAACACATGAGAGACCATATGTTTTCACAATAGTGCAACCACACTTTGCACTATCAGAGCCTACATTATCAGCTTATTTGGCCTCACGAAAAATATAGTTCAACACTGCCCAAGAAATGTTGCCCACCAAATGAGAATAAAGGTGTTGTCTTTGAATCGGTGTTCTAAAACTGTGATGCTCTGACCAAATGTTGTTTGTATCTTATTATGTTGGTTTTGAATCATGTGGTTCACCGAATTCCAATCTCGATACAAATCCCCTTTGTTATTTCTCAACCAATTTTTCAAAGTAGCATGAACCGACTCAACTCTCTTGGTGGTTGTATTTCCAAGGTGTCAGACATTATCAGTCCATGCACAAACAATCTTCTCCTTCACTTGATCAACAATGGTGCTTTCAACATATTTCAACAAAGTCAGATACTTCTCACACACTTTTCGGAAATGAATGACGGAATCAACATATAATTATTTTATGGAAGAATTTATTATGTGATTCCATGCATCCATTATTTTCTTCACAATCGCACCCAACTTCACTAATTTTCCACCTTCGGACTCTACTTGTTTTGTTCCTACCGCAGGTTTAATCTGACTTCTCACATTCTTTGTTATGTGATACTTACAAAGTAATGCATAAGAAGAAGGAAACACCTTTGCAACCACATTCATCAATGAGGTATCACGGTTCGTAACAATAACTTTAGGTATCTCACCTTGATCCTTCAAAAGTGAACGAAACACGTCTAATTCCCAAGTAAAATTATCCTCTTTTTCACACTATAAAAATGAAAAACCAACGGAGTATGTCTTCTCAGTTGAGGTAACATCAACCATCTCAAATAATGGAAGTCTATACTTGTTGGTCTTGTAGGTAGAATAAAAAATGAGCACTGTCGGAAACATGTTGAACAACTTTACCGAATTCGGATGAGTCCAAAAAATATCTCTAACCGTAACTCCATCGCTGCAAGTTCGGTACCGGGACACGTAATTGTTATCGTCCAAGAGTTTCAACAATTGTTGCATCTCAGTTCTATCTTTCTTAATCGCCTTGTTAGTGAGGTACCGAATGTTATACACTTGCTTGATGTTTGATATATTGTCAGCTTGCTTCCGTTTCAATATTGCAAGTATATTTTTCGGTTGGACAAGATTCAAGGTCATGTCACTAATACATACCTTCTCTTCCGGCTTGAGCCGACATACACTAGGATGTCTGGCTAATTTTAAGTACAATTCATGGTTATGCACATCACAAATGACATAAAATCTCCATTTTTTGCTAGCCAACATGTAACCACGAAGCTTAAACGGACACTCACATTTTCTACTACCCGTGTCTTCTCTCTTAAATTTTCGAAGAGGAGTTCGATATTTCCCGCTTCTTATGCACAACATAGTCACAAAGACACTTCTTCTATCCGAGCCATTATCTGACATTCCAATAACCACACCAAATCCAATTCTAGATGGCACCATACGAATCCATTCGAGCATGTTATCACGATTTTCAAACTCTTGCTTGTTATTAAATTCATTGCGAACATCTACGACCTTAACAACAATCCCTTGAACATTCGGAGAAACTTCGTTCGAAGAAACTACTTATTTCGAGAGATTATCAAGGTGCACCATATCTATTGGAAACAATAAAAACAATAAACATACTTAATCTACGGCTGCAGAAAAGGATGGAAAATGAACACAGAAACATTCCGAAAATATATCTTCTAAAAAGTTCATGTTCAGCACGTTCCAGAGATACATCTCTAGACACTGCGTAAGTTTTTTCCAGTAAAGTTTCATGATTAATGTGAGCAATGCATAATAGAATGAGCAATATTTACCTAAAATTCAATTTTCTTTTCTTCCCTATGATATGCTGAACCAAAAAGATGGAGATTTGGAGTGAAATATGAGATTGAGAATGTAGAGTTTTTAGGGTGCGAGTTAGAGTTGAAATGAAGAATGTCAACAATGAGGGGACTGATCATGCAACTTGATACTATATTAGATATTTTCGGAGATATATCTCCGAAACAATCTGGCATACAAAGGTGACAGAAAAGTTCAAATTGTCGCTCACATCTTTCAGAAATATATTTCCGAAACATTCACTGGACTGATTAATTTCATTTCTCTAAATGATTTCGGAGTTATATCTTTAGAATAAATCTTTAACAACTATATGAGACGCGCCATTCAAAATGACCTTTTTTAAAGCGTCTAAAAATATATCTTCGAAAATTAAAGATAATATTAAAAATCGGAATGGTATTTAAAAAATAGATACGGTGTCTTAATAAATTCTCTTTGTTTATACGAGGACTATGGAAGGATAAAAGATCTTTTGGTTTTCCTTGTGTTAACCAAAAGATGTGTATGGTAGTGGATAGTAAAGAAAAAAATAAATTGAAATATTTATTAAAGAAATGTCGGCAATCCTCCAATTAGTGCATTATGGATCAAGAATGGTACTTTACTGCTTAGCCAGTCATTATCACGATTCATGGCAAGACATTGACATTTATCAATTTTGTTGTCTTCTTCCCAACTGCGTGTACGTACTATTGCTAGTATTTGACTCGCACGTTTATGCACGACTGGTATTTCACCGACAGACACTTCCCACTTTTCTTGATACCGTTCGTGCCAACCTTCCTACCCAATTTCATCCTGTGATTGAGGAAAGGAAATACTAAATTTTATACTGAATTTGTAAGCATCCATCTACTAATGAATTTGTTTGAGATTTTTGGAAATAATAATAAATTTAAGTTGAAATAGTAATATATGTAGAAGATGAAAGGTAAACAATTATCAATAATAATATGATTAAAAAAACTATTGAAACTTGTATTAGATAAATTAATCGATTAGGTTTTTTTTAACAAATAAGACAATTATGTTATAAAAGAGAATATAATAGTCGATAAATTGTAATTATTCAATATTTGAACCAGTAGTAAAGTTGTTCTCGTTTATAACAATAGTAATTGTTTTCGTACATAAAAATATTTTAATCAACCATGTATTTTTTTTCTCATATATAAATATTAGTTTTGTTTTGACACTATTTATACAAAATAATTGAATGAACAGTAAAGTTGTTTTCGTATATTAAAAAAATTGAATCAAAAGTAAAGTTGTGTCTGTTTATAACAATAATATTTTTTTTGTATATAAAAAAATTTGAATCAAGATTAAAGTTGTGCCAGTTTAAAACTATAGTATTTTTTCTGTATATATAAAAAAATTAAATCAACATTAAAGTTGTGTCCGTTTATAACAATAGGATTTTGTTGTATATACAAAAATTTGAATCAAAATTATTGTTGTACCCGTTTATAACAATAGTATTTTTTCGTATATAAAAAATTTGAATCAAAATAAAAATTGTGCCCATTTATAACAATAGTATTTTTTTTATATATAAAAAAATTTGAATCAAAATTAAAATTGTGCCCATTTATAACAATAGTATTTTTTTTATATATAAAAAAATTTGAATCAAAATTAAAGTTATCCCCGTTTATAACAATAGTATTTTTTTCATATATAAAATTTTTAATCTAAATTAAAGTTGTGTCCATTTATAACAATTTTTTTCTGTATATAACAAATTTTGAATCAAAATTAAAGTTGTTCCAGTTTATAACAATAATATTTTTTGGGTATATAACAAAATTTGAATTAACAATGTATTTTTTTTCATATATAAATATTATTTATAATTTTTTTAATCAATAGTAAACTTGTTTCCGTTATCATTCGATATTTTGATCAATAACTTGATTTTCTCTGTTTCATATAATTTATATATTAGAAAAAAATAAAATTTATTAAATTTTTAAATAAATATTATTTTCCTAATTAGCTATACAAATAATTGAAAAATATCTATATATACTACACAAATATTTGAAGATAGTAATTATTGAATTTAAGTTAAAATACACTAACAGTGTAAAAAAGTTTTGCACTATCAGTTAATCATAGTCGTTTAATTTTTATAGTTGTTTAACTTTTTTCTTTAATCACGTATAAAGTATCACTTGCGAATGGTTATGATACACTGTAAAATATTTTACACTGATAGTGCATAACAATTATTCTCTTCATTATTTTAATAACCATCAAAATCCAATTTCATATTTAATTAATTTATTAAACATTTATATTTGAAAAGTTAAAAATATTGAAAAAAAATATTTGGAACAAATTATTATACTAAAATATTAATAGATACCAAATTATGTGAATGTTATACTTAACTGGCAACTAAGATATTAACACATACCATCAATATAAAATAATATATAGCATAGTTGTTATTTAAGTTAAATGGAGTAGTGAAATAATATGTATGCTTTTTTATTTGAAAAGCGATATGTTATGCCTACAAAGTACTAAAAAGTACTAAAACTAAAACTAAATGATGTTGATTCGTTAACGTAACAACTGAGGCATATGGAAACTAAATTATGCATATAAATAGAATATTCATAAATTTTAAGTGAATAACAGGTTTCATAGAAATCATGTTGACCATAGAAATCATGTATGTCATATAAAAGGAAGTTGCATTACAAAATTAGTTGAAGTCTAGTGGAACAGGTTTCTAAGATTGTACAAAAAAATTGTTCTCCAAGGTTGTAAACATCGATACATGTCTCACAATCACAACTTCATGATTCTAACAACGACAACCCAAAGATGAATCACATCAACCAAAACTGCACTCTGAAGTCAATGGTATGTCTTTCCGTATGACTTATAAGGCTGTCAAGGATTCCAAGAGTAACCAAGAGTTATGTGCATGTATTGGATCTATTCAGTAGTTCCTGCATTTTAAAACTCCATTGAGATAACATTGACTAAAATATGCATTAGGCCAAAACCAAAAGAAAAAAATCAGCAGTAAGAGACAAAAAGGTAGCTCCAAAACAACCAATTCTATTCAGTATGGTATTGTTTGAAAGGTATTTATATACCTGTAAAAGTAGACACGATACTGATATATTAGTAGATGAATTAATGTGCTTCTGCAAATTTGAAATTGATTGTCATGTGAAACATTGAAATTGAAACATCAAAAGCAAATCAAAACTAATAGCTAATAATACTAAACTTCACAAATTCTACATAATTCATTTATTAAAGCTGATCACCATACAATATCAGAATGTTCTCTATGCTTTTATGCTCAAAATCTTTAACTCATTAACCAAACTCTTTAACTCAGTCCAGGTAGAACAATAAACACATAAACACGATAAATACAGTGCATAATATCAATTTTTGGAAATTTTGAATCTTCTAATTTAAAGCTTGGAAATTTGCATTAATTTAGAACAACCAGCTTACTGTTATAACATGGAGAAATGAAAACATGGTGAAGAAAAATGTACCTGATGAATGGTGTGGGATCTCCGATCATGATAGTTTCACTACTTTTTCGAATAGCGGGAGAAATGTCCATGGTAATCAAATAATAATCATCACAATCTAGTCAATTCAGTAGAATTATAAAAACTATGAACAACCATTAGATCTAACGCAGAAATGAGAAACATTAAATCAACGAAATTTTCTTCAAAAATATGAAGTCATTATCATTCAAAATGCATGTTTCACAAGTTCAAGTTTCATATTTAATACAATTAAAACTCCTGAGTATTGAAGACAACAAAGAAACTTTTAAGTTTTAATTATCAAATCTAAATGCCCTAGTTGACATAAAGTTACTCCAACTATACGGTGCTACGTCATCATCATCTGAATCGAACGTAGTTGTGTTCCTTATCCTTCTTCTTGATCTCCTTATCCTCCTTCTGGTTCGTCTTCTTTGCAAGGCGACCGCCTGTTGGGTCTGGACAGGTTCTTCGACCTGAAAAACTTATTGGACCTCTACAACTTTTTTAACCTGGACAATTGTTGAACATCTAAAGTTTGTTGGACCTGGACAACATTGTTGGAACTCATTTTGACTATTCATCTTCAATAATGTTGCTTGTGTGATGGTAAGAAGAAGAATAACGTTTTTATAATGGTTTCTCTGATTCTTTGTCTTTTATCTACATTGAGGATCTAATACATTTTGTTGAAAGTCACTATTGCTTCTTTAATTCAAAAACAATTGTTGGTTATTGAATAGTGATGGTCAAGTTTATCATTTATTTTATAATACATTGTTATTTAAGATGGGCATTGTAAATCAAAACATTAAATAAAGTAATAATGGGCCTAAATTTTATTTACATAAGAAGCGGTATTGTGTGTTTAAGGAATAATGGGCCCTAAGATGCCACACCATGATGTTGTTGTAAACTATTATAAGGCTTTCCTATAAATTTTCGTTATGTATAAAAGTTAAGTATCATTTTTTCACATTTCTATAAAAGCATTAAATGCATACCTAGTAATATTTCTTATCCCATCATAATGACAAGTGTGAGCCACATCGACCACAGGCTTTTAAAACAACTTAAATCAGCTGAAAGAAAGAAAGAACAAATGAATAAGGTATAATAAGAACATTGGTCAAGAAACGTATAGGTATAATAAGTCCAAATGTAATGGTACAACTGAGTTATTTACCTCCGATTGGTCAAAAAATGAATATATGAAAATATGTTCCTCTTTAAAGGTAACCTGCAACATTAAACACAAATTTATCAAGTAATAATTGAAAATGTTCTGAAATTTCTACAAATTGCAGAGCATAATGCATAACAAATCACAACAATTTTTTGCAGATTACCTCAAAAGTACTAAAATAACCTGCTTGGACTATATCATGATCTTCTCAAATTTCCTCCTCTCTGCAATAGTGAAGACAACTACTTAATCAATGGACCTGGTTACACTCCTATCACAATTCTCAACAAAAATTTCAAAAATGGGTGAGATTCTAGACAAAAAGGACTAATGTAATCTGAGTTTTAAAAATGTTCATTAATCATTTTGAAACTCCTTTACCTCTGAGACCAAACTGCTCTACACCCACAAATTCAAAGACTAAATTTTTGTTTATATTATATGATTGATAATTTAGCATAAATCCCTTTCATTTCAACAAACTCGGATATCCACATCCTACAACTCTAGAGTGTTTTTCTACTAACATGAAACTTGCATCATGAAATTAACAACAGAGTTATTCCACACTAATTACAACATTGACATAGTCAAATCATGACTAACTAAGATACTTAGAGAAACATGTTGAATACTTGGAAGGTTTCTGGCCATGACCTTCCTTAATAAATCGCTTGGTAACCTTCTGATGAAGAACCTCAACTTCAGAATCAACTTTTAGGGGACTACTCAATAACTCTTTTGGTTTTTCACCTTTATCATTTGCAGAACTTTTATCAAACACTTCATCTGCATTTTCTTGACCTACAAAACATTAAATAATAATGATATAAAAACATTTATTGATGATACATGTACATGTTTACGATAAAAAAATTTAGATTAGAAGTTTTAGTACACAAACATCAAATTAGACCAGATTACGAATAAATTAAGTTCGGAGTAGAAGAAAATATAACTCACGTGCTTATTTCCTGAACTGCTGCCCAAAAAAGACGCACTGTCTACTTGGAGCTCATTGTTCCATTCAATCCATGAATAGCTTCCTCAGCATTCTTTCTGTTACAGAAACACCTGAAGGCATTAAAACATAACGTATATAGCAAGCGAGGTATAAATAACACACTACTGATGATATTGGCAATACCACAAGTGTTACCTAACACCAAGTTGAACAAAGCCACATCCTTTACCAATTGGAATTTTCACAGAGACAACATCGTCGTATAGCAAAGACAACAGGAGCATCATGGCTACCCGATTTTTTGCACAACTTTGTAGAACCCTGTTCTATATACCTGTAACTTCCACAAGAGAAATCAAAATTCTATCTATAAAAACCAACAAATGTCATATCATAGCCAATGAACTCAGATTATTATGGCATGTATTAAAAATTGGTAACTTATACCTAAGTACAGTCCATCAGACAATCAGCCATCAAGTTTTCACTAATCTATTCATCACTTCAAAAGCTTTTGCAGAATCACACAACACAACTATAAAACTCATATGAAGTGGTAATTACAGGCATAAGTTAAATGAATTCATCAACCAAAAAAGAAGAAAAATAAAATGATAATTATGATACAAAAAATTTCAAAGAGAAGATAGTAAATAAAATAACTGGAACATAAGTACCGAGAAAAGCAAGCCCATAAAAATGTATAACTTACATGTATTAGCTTGTGAGGAAACTGAACACCATCAACACCAACAAACGCACCTCCATTTATTCGTTCATCTGGTAGTGTTTCACCTAAAACAAAACAAAAAGAATATTAAGGAATATAACAATAACCACTTACCAAGAAAAAGGGGATCTCAAAAGATCGTAACTTTCGTTTTTGATTAAACATCATCTATTATTCATTAGGCTTGTTCATAAAAGAGAGCTTAGAAAATTTACCAAACTTATTAGGAGGCATAACGACCGTCCTTTTAAGCAGCAATAACAACTGAAAGGTAGAAAATATGTGAGTTCGAAAGGTGAAAATAGAATGAAGAGTACATCTTCAAGGTTTAGAGCTGAAAAGAATTAAATAAAAGCATGCATATTCAAGTTCATATAGAATATACGACAGGCAAATAAACTTACTCCACAAGTTTTAAACGTTCATATTAAATAACACTTCTCATGGTAGGAGTTCTAATATCCATCAACAGAAGAAATTCATTCGATAAAGCATGATCAGAAATTCATCCAAATTGACTTTCTTTGCAACTTTCATTGTTAAGACTGTTGAGAGGAGTTGTACAAGAACATTCAAAACTCAATGTTTCAGATCTATACATCAAGTACTTTTTTACCAAGATTCACCGCAGATCTACCACCGCGATACCCAAAAGTGCTACAATAAACAAAATGAAAAGCATTTTAAGTGTCATCAAGCTTCAACAAAATGAGAAAATGGAAGATCAAAAGAGTTACATGTAAAGCCTTACAGGAGGAGTTCATTTTTTTGTGTCAAGTAGCAGAAGGAATGTTTCATCACCATCATCCATAATACTTCATCACCTTCAAACAACATAAACATTAACCACATCATCATTAGAAACATATTGAACACAACACTAATAACACATATGGTCAGACGAGCCAAATCCAGAAGAATGGAACAAATCAAGGAGGAGAATAACAAAAGGGCAAGAAAATGAGAAAACTAGAGTTTACCTGTGTCGAAAACTGTTGTGTTTCACTCAGTCCAACCGTCGCACCACCACAAACGAATTGGCACACCATTCTTTTTCCAGTTTCCTTTTCCGACCACGAAAACTCACCCAGTTTCAATCAAGTCGTCCCCATCATCAACGCTCAGTCATCATGATACAAATGAAGCTTCTTGAGGAATCAGTGAGGCAAATGAAGCTTCTTTAGGAGATTGTATTCTCCAGACACAAATGAGGATAGAGACAGATGAACGAAAAGAAGTGAGAATCAGAGAGAAAACTATGAAAAGAACCTAAAGTCATTTTTTAAAAGTTGGTGGTACTTTACATTCACATTGGGAACAACATTTGATTACATTTCTTATTACTTCAAATTTGTTTGTAACAATTATCATGTTCAGAACATAAAAGGCAAAAACATGTAGAAAGAAAAAGCTAACTATATCATTTGGAAAGGTCATTTGGTTGCAAAAAGTATTAATTAGACACAAAATACCCTAAAAGTGATTAAGTGACAATTTTTAAGACAAGGACAAGGATTACATTTTCAGATCATCAATTTTTCATAGATTAAGTGCCACTAATCCTATTATAATAATTAGTTACTAAGATGTAACCATCCTAACATAGTTTTTTTTACTAATTTTAGTTTAATCGATTATTAAGTGTTATTGAAAGATTGTTAAAATAATTAATTAATTAATTAATTATAAATAATTGATTATGGATTGAAACCTACTTTGTTAAATTAAATAATTGATTATGAACTGAAAGCTATAATTAATTTTGTTACCATATTGCTCTGATTTAGTTTTCTATATCTCTAAGGAAAATTCTATTTTTGTTAAATAAAATAATTGATTATGTCCGGAAACCTAGAATTAGTTTTGTTAAATATTGCCCTAATTTAGTTTTCTTTATCTATAGAGAAAACTCTTTTTTGGTGCGTTTCTTTTTTATTTTATTTTTTATTTATTATAAATATTATTTTAAAAAATAATTAAATAGAAGTTTGTTACTTTATTAGAAAAAAGTGATTTAAAACAGATAAATATTTAGAAAAAAAATTATCAACACAATAAAAAAGTGAAAAGACGTGTCATATGAATCCTAATTTTCTATTATGTAAATATTTTATTGGTGAATCCTCCAGTACTTTGAGATTTAGTTAGCTAATAGTACTCTCATTTAATAAAAGAATCACATTTAATGTCATGTCATTATATATATATATATATATATATATATATATATATATATATATATATATATATATATATATATATATATATATATATATATATATATATATATATATATATATATATATATATATATATATATATATATATATATATAGTTAGTTAATAGTACTCTCATTTGATTAAAGAATCACATTTAATGTCATTATATATATATATATATATATATATATATATATATATATATATATATATATATATATATATATATATATATATATATATATATATATATATATATATATATATATATATATATATATATATATATATATATATATATATATATATATATATATATATATAGTTAGCTAATAGTACTCTTATTTGATTAAAGAATCACATTTAATGTCATGTCATTATATATATATATATATATATATATATATATATATATATATATATATATATATATATATATATATATATATATATATAAAAATAATAACATAACATTAAATGTGATTCTTTTATTAAATGAGGGTACTATTAGCTAACTAAATCTCAAAGTACCGGAATATATATATATATATATATATATATATATATATATATATATATATATATATATATATATATATATATATATATATATATATATATATATATATATTATAAATAAATGAATATTTTTATTTAATTTTCACACCCAATAGATACCTAAAATTTTTTCTATTTTGTTTGTATTATTTATAATATTACCTTTGATTCTTAATATATTATCTTTTTTTTAAATTTATTTAAAATTAATATATCTAAACTACATATAATTCAAATACATTAATTTATATATATATATATATATATATATATATATATATATATATATATATATATATATATATATATATATATATATATATATATATATATATATATATATATATATATATATATATATATATATTAATATTATGTTAAGGATTTTTCTTTTATAAATACATAATCAACAACTCAATTATTTCATCTAAGATGATAACTAGATTTAGATTACTCTAATTATTTTTATTTTTCTCTCTCTTTCTATACATGTCCACTTTGTCATAAAAAATAATAATGCTATTGTATAAGTAGTCATTTTACACGGTCACAATTACATTAAACATGTCATGGCTAAATTAAGGTTTTGAACTCGTACCATCTATTTTAATTGTCCCACTCCATTTTTTCGGATTTTGTCGAGGAGGATATTTTCTCAGGCTTCACAATTCATTGAAGAGGAGGAAAAATAGGTCGGGGCCACACGTTTAACGCACTACTTTTAATGGGCTTAGCCAAAATTTCGAACACACACCCCTTACTTTGACTTATTGTCCATTTTTGGCAGGCTTAGGCATGACAGACCTAAACAGGACAAGCATCCTATCATATGTCCATAAGCCACTAACTCGATTATCCTCAACAACTTTCCTGATGCATAATGGACATGTGTCATTCTCAACAAATATGATTGTTTCAACACTTCTCTAGTTCAAATCCTCAATGCCTCCCTATCAATATTGGAAATTGGTTTTCATATTTGACTCCTTTAATACATATTTTTAATTTCCCTTATTGATTTAATTGACTTTTGCATTTGTTTTCAATGACATTAACTCCTTACTATTAATTTTTGGTACACCCCAACAAATTCCAACAATTACCGCACACACTAATTATTCTGGGTTGGCCATATCCTCGACGATCTGGCCCATCCCTAGAGATCTGGCCACTGTAAGGAAAGAACTCCCCAGATTTATCTGATCCATACATGTTCCTTTTCTAGTCCAACCACCTCCAAGCATAACATGTCAGACCTAGTTCGAGTGCATACTAAAGCTTCTAGAACATTCTCTTGACCATTGAACCTTCAGTAATCTAGAAGTAAGGGATCCACCCATCTAACGCATCCAATGATCCTCTGCATTCTACGTCGAAAAGTCAGCAAGTTAGTTATTTGACTCCTTTATATATGCCAATGACGCCATTTCAGATAACATGTTTCGAACATAATTTGAATACTCTTTCAACATTCACATACTGACTTCAACGTCAGAGTGGTAACCTTGCAGGTACACGCCCCCCCACTCCGTCGCATCGGAAGCTCTCATCCTTCATAGCTTTCGTGACTACACATTTTTCTGGTTTTAGTATGGAATAGTGGCACCGTATGTGGGAATCGACATTTCATTACCGCGTACCTTACAATTCCCTATCTCCAAGTACACTCCTCTAGCGTAATACTCTCCTTGAATTCGAACCAGAGGATTTAACGACTCAAAGAATATTAAGTTGCGTATGACGAAATCAAGCTCAACGCTAATCAAGATACACTGATTCTTCAGATCTTCGTTTTCAGTGCTTCAAAACTTTGTCGAGTTGTAGAAATGGCTGGATCAAGAACCACTCGTTCCATCACCGTGCGGAAGTCGCTTTGGCAGCTGCTGGTGTGGTACCATCAACCACGAGTCGACCAAACACTACTTCTCTTACTAACGAGGCAAACCTCGATAACAAGGCTCTTCAACAACAAAACGTGATTCTCCCTCTACCACGGGTGAGAACAATTTAAACACCACAGATTGAGATTCCATCTCCAAATCCTAAGGAGCGACCTGAGATCCCGCAAGGTTTTAGTATTCTTAAGGCAAACCTCGAATCTCAAGGCTCGAACAAATTGATTAACGAAATTTACAACATCGTTCAACAATAAATCTCCAAGGCAATGGAAGAAAAGTTAATGTGTTTGGATGAAAACATCCAACACGTTCAACCCCAGAAAAATACAATGCAAAAAGTCTATTCAATAAGAAATCGGTCTAAAGGACCGAAGTCGCCTGCAACAAAAAAAGAAGGAAAAGTATAGAAATTGAAAGAATGCTCCAAAGGCGATAAGCGTAATTCTCCCCCTAGGATTCAAAGAGGTGGCAGAGGGAGTTATGTTTCATCCTCGAACCGTAATGAACGTCAACCAAACTGTGTGCAACCTAAGTATCCTTTATGTACTCGAACCTTGGAGAGAAAAATCCCAAAATCCATTCAAAAACCTCCTAAATCAGAGTAATTCAACGACCGACTCAACTACTATTGCACTGACGATGCCTCCAAATACAAGTAATTGGCATTGGTGTTGGTCGGACTAACATAACTATGGTTCAATGGCCTTCCTGAAAGTTGCATTAATCGTGGATGGATTTTTGTGATTGACTTACCACATATTTTAGCATGCAGAAAAGATAACCAATTATTATATCTTCCCTTAGTTGTATCATACAAGGAGGGGAAAAGAGAATGTGATCATACATCAATCAATTCACTCATGTCGCAATAGAAGTTGAAGGAACCAAGGAGTCTCTACAGTGTTGGATATTCGATAATGGCATCCTTAGTGACCATCATTTCTGCACCAAACTAGGAAAGAAAAAGGTAAAGACGACTCAAGATATGTTAAACCTGGCTCAACCATGTGTACTATTGGAGGAAAACATAACACTTGCTTTGATAATTAGATCTCATCCATTGATTTTTGTTCCAAGCGCTCACCGGGAAAATATCCCTGTAGGCGAAGAAAGGATACTGATAAAGGGACATACAACCGATATGATAGGTATACTCCCGTAAACACTCCCTCGGGACGAATCTACCAAGAATGCGCAAATACTAAGTATAAATCTGATCTCTTAACACCGTGTGAAAATCCTTCCAAACGAATATATCGAATTATTATCGTTTCCATAGAGGAAATGATTATAACATTAAATATTGCATTCAGCTCAAGGACATGGTTAAATATTTGATCAAGAGATGATGACTATCCGAATACGTTCAAGGACATGGTTAAATATACCATAAAATCAAAACCCTTGTGAGGGTTCCTAAGTCAGGTTTTGGAATTGAAAAGTGAGAAACTAGCAAGGGAAAACACAAGCATATTGCTTCCATCACTGGTGGAGAACATCGTGCAAATCCCCCTTCCAAAGGAACACTCAAGAGAAAGACCGTTGAGATGATGGTCGTTTACAAAGGTGGAGGCATCTCATTGTCTAGTACCATGAACCATCCCATGTTGGGGTTTCGAGAGTCCGAAAAGGTTAAAGGAATCCCCAATGAGTGTTCCCCTTGGCGATCGTAGCTACTATAGAATAACCCGACATCTCAGGAATTCTGATAGATGGAGGAAGCATGTGTGACATGCTATACTCATTGTTATTTGAGAAAATGGGCCTGGACCGGGGGAGCTTGATATCGTACTACTATTCGTATTTGTAGGCATTTAATGGGATGACCCCTCATCCCTGGGGCTATATAGAGCTAATGGTATCTCTGGGAAAGGACAAAGACATTTGATCCATCAATTCCCATTTTTGGTAGGTCCTTTATTACAGTATTGGAGGTCGTGGCCTCTCCTGTGCACCTCAAACTCTAGTACCATAACCTCCACAATGAGCCGACAGTTTTACTCGCAGATCTTGAGGCAGCAAAAAAATGCACAATGTGCAACAGGATTAGAGGGAGAACTATGTTATGGAGATCAACGTGACCTCCCTTGTGTGTGTGTGTGTGGGGGGGGGGGGGGGGGGGGGGGGGGCTACTTCAAAAGTTGAACATTCGTAATCTGGAACGTGGCTAAGAAAATAAAACCCCATCCAAAGAAATAAGTAGCGGGATACACGCTTGGTTATGTTTCATTTTATTCCCTTAACATATTTGTATATGAAAATTTATAGTGCTGGAAACAAGGAAATTGTTTGTTTAAATTAGCCAATTTTATAGAGGATCTGGGTAATGAACCCAAAAACACATGAATATTACCTGAGATTGAAAAAGGGATTAATACTTGGAAAGCCCATATGACAATTTTTTCTTTCTCCATTGGTGGTTCAAGGATATGTGTGAAATTTCCAGAGAGAATATGAGCAGTAACATCAGCAAAAGAAGGGATTGGAATTGTTTAGTTGTACTAGAGGAAAAGGCCATTATTCTAAAGTTTGAATAGAAGACAAGAATGGAAGTTTGCAGAAAAATGAAAGATTTTAGGGTTCAAAAAAGAATAAGTTGCGAAAAGGAAAAGTGAGATAATGAGAGTGTATAACATTTTATTTTTTGGATTAAAGTCAATTAAATAAATTTCTTTTAAATTGGCTAATTATTGTGGCATACGATGGCCTCAGAAGTTGGAACCATGTTGGTGGGTTCACATATGTAAGTTGATGCGACAACCAGGTGGTAGTGGTCATGATGACTATGATGTATGCAGACTACCTTGAATAGTGTTGTGAGTTTACTAAAAACATCATGATTATGATCACTCTTTGTCTGATTTTTGATTCAACTACTAAGTCTGGTTTAGCATGTGATTTTTGACTCAACTACTAAGTTTGGTTCGAAAGAATCTCAAGAACAGATCCATTTGATTATGATCACTCTTTGTCTCTAAAAAAAGGTTCAAAATCTTGAAAAGGTTTGTAGTGATTTAGCATATTCGACAGGGGTGAGGGAGTGAGGTAAATACACAAGCTACGTACAGGTGGATAAATCATATTTTCGACCTCAAAAATTACAAGGTTCAATAGATAGGATTATCGACAGAAGCAATTGGAAGACATGCAATTCGAAAAAGGAAGTTAGGAGACCTGAAGATGTTCTTTTGATATAAATGGTAGTTATTTTACAGCTCAAAGGATTGAAGACAATTGGAAGCAATGCAGAGGACAGAAGGTCATATAATGGTGTATGTGTTGATTTCTTGAGAGTTAGCCATTGTCGACAATTACTGATGTACATGTGTATAAGTCAATTTAATCTCTGTAACAAGGGTTCACATTTTTCATTATTAGCCTCTATAGAATTCAACATCCAAGTTACAAAAATAATGAATTTATGAGAAAATGTATGAATCTGCGTCTCATCTTTAACTTAAGTATTTCATTTGTTTGCTTTTATAATTTGATTTTTATTTACTATATCTATTAAATAAATCTGCATTTGTATTTTTTGAAGTTTCCATCGAATTGTTTTACATTCAAACACTAAGTTATAAATCCTTCAACACATTTTATTTAACCATTTCTACATAATATGTCTTGGAATTTTTTCGAGTTTAATTTTGTAAGTGAATTAAAACTTATGATTTGATTTATTAGAAACAACGATAAACACTTTGTGAGATGTTAGATTGAACTCTAGTATGGTCGAAGGGTAGCTTCTGGTTCGATATGAATTAAGCATGAGGTCGAAGTCTATTCGCATGTTGCTGTCGAAGATAATGTGTGTTGTAGTCGAAGTTTGTTCTAACATGCATTAATCAATATTGCTAGAGTTTAGCATGTTGAATTGGGTCTTGCTTGTAAGCCCAATTGTTTGAGTTAGTTTGTACCCTAAGTTAGCTTGTAATGGGTAATTGTTAAAAAGCCCATTAGGTTAGTGTGCTATTTTTCTTATAAATAGGATGCTAGTTTCTCAATCTTGACATAAGGAAAAATAGGAAGATAAAATCCTAATTTCAAGAGAGAGATGTTATTTTGTTATTCTTGTATACTTGTAATCTTGTTCTAAGAGAAAGGAAAGAATAGCATTTTAATAACCAATCCTTTTTGTTTTCTTCTTTATTAACCCTAACCCTTGTATGTTTCTTGATCATTAAGAAACTGTTTATACTTAGTTTTAAGGTATCCGGCTCACAACAAATTGGTACGGTGAGCGTGGAAAAGATTCCTTCAACAAAGTATGAGATTGAAAAGTTCACCGGAGTGAACAACTTTGGTCTGTGGCGCTTGAAGATGAAAGCCATATTGGTTCAGCAGGGTTGTTTGGAAGCGTTGAAGGGTGAGGCAGCCATGGACGCTGTGTTAACGGCAAAAGAAAAGACAGGCATGGTCGAGAAAGCCCACAGCGCAATATTGTTGAGCCTTGGTGATAAGGTTCTTCGATAGGTATCAAAGGAGACTACAACATCGGGATTATGGGTGAAACTTGAAAGTTTGTACATGCCCAAATCTCCAGTGAATCGACTCTACCTGAAGCAAGCTTTATATTCATTCCAGATGAGTGAAGACAGAGTGTTGGCTGAGAAGTTGGATATGTTCAACAAGCTGATTCTTGATCTTGAAAATATTGATGTGAAGATCGATGTTGAAGATCAAGCATTGTTGTTGCTGTGTGCTTTGCCCAGAACACATGCTCACTTCAAAGAAATTCTCTTGTATGGAAGGGAGTCCCTGACCTTTGAAGAAGTTCAATCAGCCTTGTATTATAAGGACTTGAACGAACGAAAGGAGCATAAACCTTCGACGGTGGGTGAAGGTTTGGTCGTTAAGGGAAAATTCTTGCGAAAGAATGTTAAGTTCGACAAGAAGAAAGGTAAAAGTCAACATAAGTCTTATAGTGGCGAAACATCTAGTATTTGATGTTCTTACTGTAAGAAGGAGGGTCGCATAAGAAAGGTGTGCCCTGGACGCCTGAAAGATCATGGAGGTAATGGCAATGCAGCCATTGTTCAAGATGACTTCGACTCATCTGATGTTCTTGTGGTTTCAAGTGGCGACTCGAGAAAAGAGTGGATTATGGATTCAGGTTGCACTTGGCACATGACTCCAAATAGAGAATTGTTCAAGGAGCTATGTGATCAAGATGGTGGATCTGTGCTGCTGGGAAACAACAAATCTTGCAAAATTGCAAGTATTGGATCTGTGAGATTCAAACTCCATGATGAGTCAGTAAGGTTATTGACTGAAGTTAGGTATGTACCTGACTTGAAGAGAAATCTGATTTCTCTTGGTGAATTTGACAGAAAGGGATACGTTTTTCAAGGAGAGAAAAGTATCCTAAGAGTCATGAAGGGGTTGAAGGAAGTCTTGAGAGGCGTGAAGAAACAAGGCTTGTATACCCTTGAGGCTGAGTTTGTAAGTGGTTCGACAAATGTTGCATCCACGAAACCTATGTCGAAGACAGAATTATGGCACATGAGATTGGGTCATGTCAGCGAAAGAGGCCTGGTCGAATTGGGGAAGCAGAACCTGCTAGGAGGTGACAAAGTCGAAAAGTTGGAATTTTGTGAATCTTGTGTATTTGGTAAATCCTGTAGGGAGAAGTTTAACAAATGTAAGCAAAGAACACATGGATCCCTGGATTACATTTATGCTGATCTTTGAGGGCCTGTAAGGAATCCTTCACACTCAGGTGCAAGGTATTTTCTATCCATCGTTGATGACTATTCCAGAAAGCTATGGGTATTCATTTAGAATACGAAGGATGAAATTTTTGAGAATTTCAAAAGTTGGAAGATTCTGGTCGAAACTCAAACTGGCAGAAAGGTTAAGAGGTTGAGAACCGGCAATAGCCTTGAATTCTGCAACGAAGCGTTCAACAGTTACTGTGTTGAGTCTGGGATTACAAGGCATAAGACTATAGCAGGTACTCCTCAACAAAATGGCTTAGCTGAGAGATTCAATCGAACAATCCTCGAAAGGGTTAGATGTATGTTGGTTAGTGCTGGATTGAAGAAGGTGTTTTGGGCAGAAGCTGTTTCGACAGCAGCTTACCTGATAAATAGATGTCCCTCGACTGCCTTGGGAATGAAGACACCTGAAGAAGTTTGGTCGAGACATCCACCTACTCTTGACAGGCTGGGATTATTTGGCTGTGTGGCCTATGCTCATATTAGGTAAGACAAGGTCGAACCTAGAGCTATGAAATGCATGTTCATGGGATACCCTGAAGGAGTCAAAGCTTATAGGCTATTGAGCCTAGAGCCAGATCACAAGAGGTGTGTCACCAGTCGAGATGTAGTTTTCAATGAAGCAGAGATGGCTTTCAAGAAAGCTGATGATGCTGACAAAGAGCTGGAACAGGGAGAGATTCCTGTTGAGGTGGAGCATGTTGATGCTGAATTTCTTACCCTAGATGAAGTCGAAGAAGACGCAGAAGATGTTGTCGAAGATGAGGAGACTGATAATTACTACCTGCTAGCAAGAGACAGGTCGAGGAGAGTCATCAAGCCACCTCAGAGACTTGGGAATGTAGATCTTATAGCTTATTCCTTAATCTCTGCTAGTGAGGTTCTAGATGAAGAACCTAGAGACTATAAGGAAGTTATGGGTAGTCGAAAGAAGACTGAATGACTGAAGGCCATGGATGAGGAGATGAAATCTCTTCATGATAACAACACATGGGAACTGATCAAGAAATCTGCTGGAGCCAGGTTAGTCAGGTGTAAATGGATTTTCAAAGTTAAGGAAGGAATCGAATGAGTGGCGTCAAAGATATACAAGGCAAGATTTGTTGCTAGGGGGTTCACTCAAAAAGAAGGCATTGACTTTAATGATGTGTTCTCTCCTGTTGTGAAGCACATATCCATTCGAATGTTGCTTGCCATGGTGGCACAGTTCGACCTTGAACTGGAATAGATGGATGTGAAGACTGCGTTCTTGTATGGTGATCTAGATGAAACAATCCTGATGAGGCAACCTGAAGGATGTGTCGAAACGGGGAAGGAAGATTATGTGTGCAAACTGAATAAATCTTTATATGGACTAAAACAATCTACTCGATAGTGGAATAGGAGATTCGACAAGTTCATGGCACACATAAGTTTCATTAAAAGTCAGTTCGACCACTGTGTTTACTTCAGATTTTGACCGGGTAATTCATTTGTTATTTTGTTTCTCTATGTGGATGATATTCTAATAGCAAGCAACAATGTCGAAGAGGTAATGAGGGTGAAGGTTAAACTCAATAAAGAGTTCGACATGAAGGATCTGGGAGCTGCGTCCAGGATTCTTGCGATTGACATCTGGAGAGATAGAAAGAAGTCGAAATTATGCTTATCTCAAGAGGCATACCTATAGAAGGTTCTCGAAAAGTTTGGTATGTCGAATTCAAAACCTGTTGTGACTCCGACAAACCCTCAATTCAAGTTGAGTATAGATCAGTGTCCCAACACTGATGTTGAAAGAACTTATATGAATAGCATTCCATATACTAACATAGTAGGTTCTTTGATGTATGTTATGGTCTGTACTAGACCCGACATAGCATATGCAGTAAGTCTTGTAAGCAGGTACATGGCAAATCCTAGAAAGGCTCACTGGCAAGCATTGAAGTGGATTTTAAGGTACATAAATGGGTCTATGAATAGAGTCCTAATTTATGGTGGAGCCTTGGGTGAAGATAGTAAAGCAGCAATTGAAGGATATGTCGACTCTGATTATGCAGGTTGTATGGATTCTAGAAAATCTATTTCTGGATATGTGTTCACTATGTTTGGGACAACAATCAGTTGGAAAGCAACACTTCAGAAGGTCGTTGCCTTATCAACCACTAAAGCGGAATATATCGCTCTAATTGAAGCTATGAAGGAAGCATTGTGGCTTGAAGGTTTTGCAAAGGAGCTAAAACTTCAAGGTCGAGTTATCACTGTTAAATGTGATAGTCAAAGTGCAATACACCTGTCAAAGAATTCAGCCTATCATGGGCGAACCAAGCACATTGATGTGAGGTTGCATTTCATCACAAGGGTAATCGAGCGTGGAGAAGTCCAAGTGCTGAAGGTTTCGACAGATCATAATGTTGCTGATATGATTACCAAGACATTGCCCGGTTGCAAGTTTTTCCACTATATGCAGTTAATAAAGCTGCATAAAGAAAACTAGTTTCTTGATGTTATAGAGTTAGTTCCAAGGTGGAGATTTGTGAGATGTTGGATCAAACTCTAGTATGGTCGAAGGGTAGCTTCTGGTTCGACATGAATTAAGCATGAGGTCGAAGTCTATTCGCATGTTGTTGTCGAAGATAATGTGTGTTGTAGTCGAAGTTTGTTCTAACATGCATTAATCAATATTGCTAGAGTTGTTAGCATGTTGAATTGGGTCTTGCTTGTAAGCCCAATTGTTTGAGTTAGTTTGTACCATAAGTTAGCTTGTAATGGGTAATTGTTAAAAAAAACCATTAGGTTAGTGTGTTATTTTTCTTATAAATAGGATGCTAGTTTCTCAATCTTAACATAAGGAAAAATAGGAAGATAAAATCCTAATTTCAAGAGAGAGAGAGGTTATTTTGTTATTGTTGTATACTTGTAATCTTGTTCTAAGAGAAAGGAAAGAATAACAGTTTAATAACCAATCCTTGTTGTTTGTTACTTTATTAACCTTAACCCTTGTGTGTTTCTTAATCATTAAGAAACTGTTTATACTTAATTTTAAGATATTCGATTCACAGTACACTTTAATAATAAAAAAATAAATGGGTCCTCCTAAATTTAGAGCCTAGTGTTATAACAGACTACACCTACACTGGATTGGCCCAACTCAAAACACTTATCCCATTTATATTTTTCTGAGGAATATTTTTACATTTGTACCTCATTTCCCCAATTAAATTAACAAACTAATCAACATTTCATTTTATATCCCAAAGTACCCAGCTTCAAAAAAAATTGTCCTAAATTCAATTGAAGCATCCTCCTAATATTAACAAGGGAGCACTAAAACAATTGCCATGTTCTTCTGTTTTTAAGATGGTGTGCCAATGAAACCTAAGTATAAATTTATTTATTAACAGGCCACTCCAATTGGATTCACACTTCCATTATAATACATAACTACGCGCCAGTTAATCATAAGTGGCCTCTGAAAATAAGGTAGGCATGCTAATTGAATTGGTGTTTGGTTTACGAATTTAAACTTTTTTGTTAAGGTATTGCCATTTGAAGGAGACTGAAATGTTAAATTGCAAACCCATTGAGACACCTTATTAGAAGATGTAGTAGCTTGTACACTAAGGCATCAAGTATTACACAATGTATGATGTATGAAGATGATGATAACATCTAGTTAGCAATGCATGAGAAACATAAATGACGTGCATGGCATGCATGATAACATAAAATTAGCATGCCTAATTTTCGATAAATACTAGGGCATTCCTTGTGTAATAACTAACTCATTAGTACATAGTATAATAGAGTCCATATATATAATTCTATATAATTCTATCACACCTATGGAACTAAATACCAAGTTTATATTAAATTAAGGGAAGTCTTTGCAAACCTGGGTAGATATCAAAGTTTGGTTGAAAAAATAAACTACCTTATCATGATTAGACCTAGCATATCCTTTCATATAAGTGTTGTTATCCTTATTCTTAATTCTCCTTGTGATAGTCATTAAGATTCAGTGGTTCATATCTTAAAATGTATAAAGGGTCTCTAAGAATATGAATAATTTATAAGAATATATGTCACAATAATGGTTCATATATAGATGAAGATTTAGCTTAATTTTTTAGTGGTTGATGTTCAACATCCGGTTATTATGATTTTATTGGGAGAATTTTTGTTTTTTTATGAGTTATTTATTGACAAACACTCATTACTTTTCTTACTACCACTTGTGACAACCTCTTTTTATGTAGTTTTATTTCATTATTACGTAAAAGTCTTTTCACCACGGCTAGAAAATAAATACTATTACGATTGACCAACTTTGATAACATAGACACTGGTAGTAAGTATGTTGCTTTCCACCAAAGGCGTGTGACCGTAACGATAAATCAGGTCGCGTACTACCTATCACAATGGTTATCTTAAACAACTGTGGTGAAATATATAATGGTCATAAGTTCGATTCCTAGCCATAGTATGGTATATAATAATTAGCGCTCTACCTATCACCACAATGATCTTAATCAACCATGGTGAAATACTTTATTTTTTTAAAAATAGTATTTTTTTTAGTTATTCTATATATGACCCTTTTTATAGCACCTGTATTTTATACGCTATATTGTGCCACAAAAAAACCAACAAATATGCATATCTTTGTGTTGTAAATGTGCCTTAAAACCTTTGTTGATGAAGAGAAAGAAAACATATTTTAGAGATTGCATTTACTGCGAAAATCGAAAGTTTTAGAAAGTTGGACAAAAAGTCGAAAGAAAAAAAATCGGCCGGTGAATAGTATCATCCGCACGGTGAATAGTGACGTTCGTACGGTGAATAGTATTGTCTGTATGGCGAATAGTATTTTGATTTTTCGGGCTTTTTCGATTCGGTCCATGGATCCATGTGATTTTGGGCTTTGTTTGTTAGGTATTTGCGATTATAAATATGTATCTCTTATATGCTTGGTGTGTGGAAATCTTAGAGTTTACACCAACAAGGGAGAGCAAGAGTTTAAAGGTATAACATAGGGTTTCAGTTATGCACAAAGAAAACTTTGGATTACACCTTGGGTTTGAGTGATTCATATATGAAGAGTTGGAGAGATATGGAAACACTTGGGTAGAAAATATGGTTGTTCTTGGGCACCTTCAAGGTTATTCTTGGGAACCTGAAGGTGAAGACTATTTTCTTGTAACTCATCTGTAATCTCTTGTAACAACTTTCTGAGTATAGTTAATTGTTGCTCCCTCCCCTAGAGTAGATCGTTTGATCGAACTGGGTAAACAAACCTTCGATTTTTTCTTGCCTTATTTTGTTATATCATTTGTGTACAGATTATTATTGTTGAAAACCATTTATTTTGGTTGCTATTGTTCTTTGCCTCACAAATTGATATTGAGTTTTGTCGTAATTCACAACAAGATTCACAACAAGTAGTGCGATGAGCGTTGAGCAAAGAGATATTATTGACAAGTAAGCACCATGGTTAGTAGATAGCAGATCGAGAAATTTTCCAGTAACAACGACTTCGGGTTGTGGAAAATTAAGATGCAAGCAATTTTAATTCAAGAGAAGTGTATTGGTGCTTTGAAGAGTGAAGCATTGATGCCTGCAAGGCTTACACAAGTACAGAAGACCGAGATGGTGGATAAGGCCAGGAGTGTCATTATCTTGTGCCTCAGGGATAAAGTTCTAAGAGAATTCGCCATGGAACAAACTGCAGTTGCTATGTTGGCAAAACTTGAATCATTGTACATGACAAAGTATTTGGCTCAAAGGTTGCATCTGAAACAAAAACTTTATTCATTCTGAATGGTGGATAACAAATCCATAGTTGAGCAGCTAATAGAATTTCATAAGATTATCGATGATGTTGAAAATATTGAAGTGAAGATTGATGATGAGGACAAGATTTTGCTCCTGTTGAGTTCATTACCCAGATCTTTTGAGCACTTTAAGGATGCCCTTCTTTATGGTAAAAAAATGTACTATTACTTTGGAAGAAGTCCAAACGGCGGTGAAATCCAAAGAATTTTCGAAGTCGAAAAATTTGGAGATTGAAGATAGTGGTGAAGGCTTAAATGTGTCAAGAAGAGGAGGTGAGCGTAAAAGGATGTCCAAATCAAAGATGTCTGACAAGTCAAAGGTAACATGTTTTAATTGTCAGAAAATCAGTCACTTTAAAAGGGATAAAGATTTTGTTCAAGCTGTAGTTGCACTGGGTGAGAAAAGTTATGAGAATGTCGAAGCACTAGTAGTATTGAGTTTGGAAACTGAAGACAGTTAGGTCATTGACTCAGGTTGCTCTTATCACATGTGTCCAAAAATTGAATACTTTGAAACTTTGAAGATGGTGCAAGGTGGAGTAGTTCGCCTTGGTAATAATAAGGCATGCAAGGTTCATGGTATTGGTACATTCAAATTTAAAATGTTTAATGATCGTAAACTTCTTATTCACGGTGTGAGGTATGTCCCAGAACTCAAGCAAAATTTGTTATCTATAAGTATGTTTGATGATCTAGGCTATTGTACTAGAGTTGAATGTGGAGTGTTGAAGATTTTTCGTGATGAATTGATTATTGCTAAAGGGTCTAAAATATGTGGTCTATATATTTTAGAAGGTTCAAATGTTATTATTCATTGATCGTTAACTAGTGGAGACTTTCATGACAAGGAAGAGCTATGGGATTTGAGTTTAAGGCGTTATGAATGCCTTGAGAAAGTTTCAGAGGAATACAATGAATTTTGCATAAATCAAAGGATAGAAATGCATGTTACCGCTGAGTTGTTATTGAGTTTTGGGGGAAGACCTGAGGTTAAAAAAACTTACTTGGTTGGTAGAGAATTTCTTCAGAAGAAGAATAGTAAAAACCAAGAGAGAAACCTGAGAGAAACTATAATGGAGAAAACTTAGTTTGAGGTGGAGTTACCTACTATGGATGCTAGCAGTAGTAAGGAAACGGTTATAGAGATCTCTGATTATCATTTGACTCATGATAAGGTAAGGAGGGTTATTGTAGCATCTCAAAGGGACGGTTATGCTAGCCTTGGATATTATGTTTTTAATGTGGCTGAAGGAATGCAAAATAAAAGAAGAAAAACCTTCAGGGAGGCATTTGAAAATAGGTGGAGTTAAGAGTGGTTGAAAAATCATACTTGTAGGCTTGTTAAATTGCCTACGCAGAAAAGGGTAATTGGGAACAAGTGGATGCAAGTTACAAGATCAAGATTCAAGAGTTGCTTGAATTTGATCAAAGTTATTGATTAAAGTTTCAACTTGGTAGAGAGCAGCAATATTGTTGATTGGTATCAACACGGTTTAAAGTCAAGGTGGAGATTGTTGTAAATGTGTCTTAAGACCTTTGTTGATGAAGAGAAAGAACACATATCTTGGAGATTGCATTTACCGCGAAAATCAGACGAAAAGTCAAAAGAAAAAAATCGGTCGGTGAATAGTGTCATCCGTACGGTGAATAGTCTTTTTGAGTTTTTGGACTTTTTTAATGCGATCCATGGATCCATGTGATTCTGGTCTTTGTTTGTTGGGTATTTTCTATTATAAATATGTAGCTCTTATATGTTTGGTGTGTGACAATCTTATAGTTTAGACCAACAAGGGAAAGCAAGGGTTTAAAGGTATAGCATAGAGTTTCAGCTATGCACAAAGAAAACCTTGGGTTACACCTTGGGTTTGAGTGATTCATATATTGAGAGTTGGAGAGATAGGGAAACACTTGGGTAGAAAATAAGGTTGTTCTTGGGCGCCTTCAGGGTTGTTCTTGGGAACTTGAAGGCGAAGGTTGTTTTCTTGTAACTCATTTGTAATCTCTTGTAACAACTTTCTGAGTATAGTGAATTGGAGAGCTGCTATCTCCCCTAGAGTAGATCGTTTGATCGCACTGGGTAAATAAACCTTTGATTTTTTCTTTCCTTATTTTGTTATATTATCTGTGTACGGATTATTATTGCTGAAGACCATTTATTTTGGTTGCTATTGTTCTTTGTCTCACAAATTGATTTTGAATTTTGTCGTAATTCACAACACTTTGTAACCAAAATGTGGCCATAATATATTTACATCAAACCCAAAAAGATAGAAAAAATATAATAACAAAATATAACTATACCAAAATGTAACCAACATAAATTTTATTTATATCAACCACAAAAATATAGCAAATTTATTTTACAACTCATGTGTGATCAACCTCACCTATAAAGCGCATTGAAACAAAATGCCAAACATGTATGGACATCTTTAAAGTCCTTTTGTGAGAATAGTGTAGTGTCATTAAACATCTATATAAAAAGTGAAGGGAATTGAAGATTACATGATTTGAAATAATAGAAAAATTAAACATTAAAATATTTTTGTAAATATATATACCTGATCCTAAGAATTAACAATGTCGACAGAGATAATGTTTAACATATGTTTCAAGACAAAAAATCACACTCGCATCCTCCTTTCTATTTCATCATCTACAAATTTAAACACTTCATGAATATATAAATAAATGTCACAAGTAACTCACTTACCGAAAGCAAACAAAATGATTACTTTTCTTTTCTAAATCCTTTCAATATATTGTGCTGCTCCACAACTCTGTATATTGAACATGTTTCATCTTTGTTTCAAGTGGTTTACCTAAGGAACATAGCGTAACTACCATATTCATACGATAACCATTGAATGAACACAAGTATAATTAGTACGAATTTGGTAAAACATGAAAACTAACTATAATAGAGAAACCAAAATTTCAAAATTACTCACTCATCGATAAATTGTGCTAAGTAACAATCTTTATTCTCCTCACTTAACCGTGATGATATGAATGTTTCAATCACTTTTGAAGAATTGTTTGTAAATTGAATATTATATGGATTCAAGAATCCATAAATATCTAATTTATTTAATTCTATACAAACAGGATGAAGGTACATAAATGGTTAAGCAAAATAGAAAAGTGAGGAATTAGTTCTATAAAAACATGATGAATGTACCATAATGAGATATTTAATTATATACTTAGTGAACCACAACTATAATATCCCTAATTCAATCCACTTATTTCCAAATATAAAATCCCTTATATATTTAGGATCTACATACAAACATCTAACTCTCGATCATGATTTTATTGAAGACGGATTAGATCTTTCTTATCCATAATGTGAAATACCAATTGGTTAATCAAATTATCATATGGAACCAATATCTCATTATGGATATTGGTATGGATGGCTGACCACTTTCCTCGTGTGCTCTCACCGCCTACAACAACTCTTATTGGCAATTTATCATCATCTTTATTTGTACACGGTTGGATTGTACTAGTATATCTTACATTTTAGATAAAACACTAAAAATCCTATTTATCGAGATAAAAAATTATTTTCCCATACCTCAACGAGCTCGACCATCTCTTTCCCTCGAATTTCCCGCTTCTGTGCCAACACATCTTCCAATTTCTTATTGTACACCACCTTTAAATCTTTCAACTCTTTCTTTTGCAATTTGCGTTCACTTGCTAACTTCTTCTCAACAATCTCTCAATCTCTTTCTTTTGCATGTGTGTGCTTTTTATCGACGCACCAAACCATAATATCATGTTGATTCCTTCTTCAACATCATGTACACGACCACCATGATCCTTTGTTCTGATTGCTTATACTAATATATCATATCATGGTTGTAGAACAAATGTACCTTGACTGACCATATCAATCAATAAATCCTACAAAACTTTCAATCATACGCACAACAAATCTAACTTACAACTTTCTCAGCGACTACTCGTGAGGCATTTGAAGTGAAATCTTCACTTGTGTCTTTGTCGAGCCCTCTTCCACTTTCATGTCTGATAAGCATAAAATTTTCGGAAAATGAGATTACTATACTAACCAAGAAATTAGAAGAACTACAAAACTTCAAAAACTTTTCCTAAACCTTCTTGCCAATAAAATTATATTTCACAGTTGGATGATCTTGATCAGCCTTAAGATGTGTAATGTAGTTATGCGTGAGTTGTGACTTAAAGCCCCTCCAATGCTCACCAGCATAAGCGGTCCATTTTTCTTCAACATTTTATCATCAGTAAACTCAAAAGTCAACTACAGTTGCATCAATAGTTTTTATTAGTAATTATAAAAAAAAATACTATCGAATCATGTAAATTAAAACTAACACCTTAACGTTTGTTCATATGTTGTCTTTCACATATTTTGGTACTTGGGTCCAATCATCTATCAAAATAATCACTTTGCTACGTCAAAGTAACACAACATAACTTCTAAAAAACAAAGCATTAACACCGTAACATGTCCAAGTTACAACATTAAACTTAGGGGTGGAAATAGGTCAGGCTAACTAACAAGCGCATACGGTCTAACCTGCTCAGGCCAGGCCAGTTTTTTTTTCAAATAGAAAAGACCTAGGCTTTTTTATAAGCATATTTAGTATAAAAATAAAAATAAAGATACGCCAGAGGTCATAAAAAAAAGTCTTTTAAGCCTATCAAACCAACTTATTTAAATAAATATGAATAATTTTATTATTATTATTATTATTATTATTATTATTATTATTATTATTATAGTATTGTATTTGTATTTTGAATTAAACTAAAAAGTAAAGCTTAGTTATCTTCAAGAACTTATGAAAATAAGTTTAAAAAAACCTTATGATCAATATCACCATAACATGTCCAAGTTACAACATTAAATTTAGGAGTGAGAATAGGTCAGGTCAACTAACAAGTGTCTGCGGTCTAGCCTACACAGCTCAGGTCAGACCAGATTTTTTTTCAAATAGAAAAGAACTAGGTTTTTTATAAGCCTATTTAGTAAAAAAAAGCTAGGCCAGAGGCCATAAAAAAAGTCTTTTCAACCTATCAGACCGGTCTACTTAAACAAATATGAATAATTTATCATTATTATTATTATAGTATTGTATTTGTATTTTGAATTAAACTAAAAGGTAAAGCTAAGTTATCTTGAAGAACTTATGAAAATAAAATTAAAAAAACCTTATGATCAATATCATAAGTTCTCTCAAACAAATAATATCGCAAAACTTATGTTAATATGTAAACTTGAATAAGCCAATGCAAATAAGCATTTAGTTTCATTGATCTTTTAATTTTTTAGTCTATTTAAACATGGATGTAATTGCTTATTTACAAATGTTCAAATACAATAGAGTTTTATGTAGGCTAATAGGCCAAACAGACCTTCGAAAAGGTCAAACTCAGACCTAAAAATAAGCCTACAATACGCCATAGGCCAAACTTAGGCTTTGAAAGTTTTAGCAGACCAGGCTCAGGCTTGGCAAAGCCTAACTCGATCGCCAATTTGTTACTTGAGTTGCAGAATTTTGATAATTTAGTCATTATTGTAGTACCTCTTTGTTTTCTTTTCTCTTTTCTCTCTAAAATTTGAGATTTATTTGTACGAGTTTCATTTGTATGAGTTTCATTTGTATTAGTTTCATTTGTATGAGTTTCCTCACTAGATGAAGAGTTCATCTATATTAAAAACAACAACAAAAGATTAAATCAATCTTACAAAAACATACAAAACAACAATAACAATAATGTGTCTAATACATATTCATCAACAACAACATACAAACAACAACAACAACAACAACAACAATGTGTCTAATACACATTCATCAACAGCAACATAACAAGGGTGTCTCATACACATTTAACAACAATAACAAAAATGTGTCTAATACTAATTCATCAACAACAACATAACAAATGTGTCTTATACACGTTCAACAAAAACAATATTTAAAGAACAATATAACAAAGGTGTCTCATACACATTCATCAACAATAATATAAACAATAACAACAACAATGTGTCTAATACACATTCATCAACAACAATAACATACAAACAACAACAAAAATACCGTGTCTAATACACATTCATCAACAACAACAACAACATAAATAACAAGAACAAGAACAACAATAACAACAACAACATAAATAAATAAATAAATAATCAAGAACAACAACAACCATAAACATTCAACATCAACATCAACAACATAAACATAAACATTCAAATTCAACAACATAAATAACAAGAACAACAGCAACAACGAGCTAAATATTGTGAGTTTTTTTATTGTAGATGCATGGTGAAAATTAAATGTACCGTTAATGTGGTGAGTACGTAAAATCCAACAACGTTGTGTTTCATGTAAGATTATTTATCTTCGTTTCCTGTGTTTTTTTATTCTTTAATGGAGATAAGACAAGAACGCTTGTGATGGCATTTATTCCACGTTAATCCAAAAATGATTCTAATAGCTATGTGTTTTATTTCGTTAAGGAAGACTGTGTGTTAGGATTCAAAAGGTTTCACTCTGTGTTACGATTCAAATGGTTTTGCGATGAAAATATGGCAACTAAATATACAATAAGTTGTGTTTCTTGTTTCTAAATAAAATATTTCACAACAGTTGTTTAAACAAACCATGGTGATATATTATTTATTTGATAAAACTTTATAAAAAAGCAAAAAAATTTAATCATTTAAAAATGAAAGGGAAAATATATACATGCGGTTTATAAGTCAATGCAAATAAGCAACTTATGAAAAATCATTCAAAATTGGCGCATTGGCTTATTTTATGTACCGTTAATGTGGTTTATAAGTCAAACTAATAAATATTATTCAAAAAAATAAGTATCGTCTAATATTAAATTAACACAACATATATATTAATAAAAAATAATTATAAAAAATATATACATGCGGCTTGGTTAGGTTTGAATTGATTTTGAAAAATCAATCTGAAATCCGATCCAAACCGAGCGGTTTTTACGAAATGACATTCAAAATTTTTTTGATTTTTTGCGGTTTTTAACTTTTTTTGGATCGGTTTGCGGTTTTATTTAGATTGATTTGGATTTGAACACCCCTAATCTCATTTAAGAAAAAAATATGTTTGGATTACAAAATTCCAACACATCTAATAACAATATTATTGTGTGCACTTCATTATTCCGATAGCAAAGAGGTAAATCTGGATTTCAATATTCAAACAAACCCCTAAGGGTGTATATATATATATATATATATATATATATATATATATATATATATATATATATATATATATATATATATATATATATATATATATATATATATATATATATATATATATATATATATATATATATATATATATATATATATATATATATATATATATATATATATATATATATATATATATATATATATATATATATATATATATATATATATATATATATATATATATATATATATATATATATATATATATATATATATATATATATATATATATATATATATATATATATATGGTGAATCCAAATTTTAATCTCCCGACACTCCTAAAAGGTATCAAAGGGATGAATTTGGATTTTAATCTCCGAACAAACCCTTAGACAATATTATAAATATCTGGACAATATAATGCATAAATCATTATCCATAAATTAATCACATAACTATACATTATTCACACAATAAACCATACATATGTCATTCATTCATAATGTTTATATCAAACCATACATTATGCATACATCAATCATAATTCATCACATAATCATTTAAAATGTTTATATCAAAATACAAATTAAAATACAACTTCTAAGTATATATAACGTCTATGTTCCTCCTCTACCTTATATGCTTGTAGTTCAAATAATGCCTCAAGTAATATCACATCCAATGTGACCCTCTCAAGAGTGTCTTTCTGAAACTCTCAACTAGGTATAACATATCTTTCAATAACTATAATACATTGAAATATAATCAATACATCCATGACATGGTATGCCTTTCATGTTCTTTTTCTAGTATATCCTGGTGAGCTGGCTTATAGAGATCTCTTTCTTTCACTAGTGTCATATAAGGATGGGACACTCTATAAAACCATTAGATGTATTTGTATACCCTACTTCGCGGATGAGGAGCTGACATGTTACATATATCGTATAGCGTTAAATGCTCATGATAGTCGGAAAATATCCTATCAACATTTTTACAGAGGACATTGGTAGGTGTTGTACATATGACTTCACACAAAATAGGGGGTGAATTATGTTTCTTAGAAAATTCTAAGTTTGAAAAAATTTTAGGATTGAAAATAGAGTTTTAAAACATTTATAAGGGAAATTTAGAAATAAGCATCGAAAATATAAGTTGAAGAAATTAAAGTGAGAAAATTAAAGAGTTTAAGGGAAGAGAGAAAACACCGAAAATTATAGAGGTCGGCTCAAATAGGAAAAAGACATACTTCTCTCTCCTAATACTTGATATTTTAAGTATCTTATAAACTTCAGAGCGTTTAGTAGGTTATACTCATAAACCCCCTTATACAAGAAAAGGTGAAGTTTAAGGTTGACTTCCAACCAAAGTGTAAACCTAGTAATGAAGTGGACATTCTTCCTTTCAAACAGAGGATTGAAGCGGTTAGTCCTTTTTACACAAGAATCTTGAAGCAGTAATTCTTCAACCTTCTAAACAAACTTTGCAAGCTTTTAACACCAAGTTGAGCTCACAAAACTTAAACCTGAGTTTTATACCAAGCTAGCCAAGAACCTTTGAGATTTTTACAGCGATCTAAGCTTGAGCCTAATGTTGGCTTTACCGTGGGCTAACTAAGAATCTTCAGTATTTTAATATCGGATTGATCTCGAACCTAAACGGAGACTGAATCACATAATCCCCAAACTAAAGCTTTTTACGGGCTTAGCTTCAAACCCAAATAAAATAATACCTAAGTGGATAATATTCAACCAAGGTGTAAACAAAATTCCCTTAGTGAATTTACAATTCTACCCTTCTAGAATTACAAGTTCCTCACTCGTAAAAAGACTTTCTCGAAAAGCACTTCGGCTAAATTCTTAGTGTGAGAAAGTAAACAGAATAATTTTTTTAGAGAGTGAGAATTGTGGAATGAAACTCGGTTCTAGAATATTTGAAATGACGTAAGGGGCCTCTATTTATAGGCTATAGGTGGCTCAAAAAGGAAATTAGTTTTAATGCATTTTATGACTTTCGATTGGAAATATGCATTAGTCGATTGGTTACCTTAAAAAAATTGATTATTAAGTTTAAAAAGGAAATCAAACATATTTATCCGTTATACATCATTAAAGATTTGTCCCAATCGCTTAGGGTTCAATTTTGAACTGATCATTTTGATTAGGTTAGTGTGCCAATCGATTGGAAAAGAAAAAACTTTTCCCATAGTTATTCTAACACCTCTTAACTCATCTAGAATGGCTTCAAGACATTTTTGAAAAGGTTTTCTTTAAGAGAAATCAATTTGAAAATAAGTTTGTGTGTGTGTGATTTAGCCGTGTACTTTTATGAGAACACCCTTATGCTTTATAACATATTCACTCAGACTAATCATGGTGGAGATTTCTTGTACTTCAAGACTTTATCGGATGCTTTATTTCTTTTAGAAAATATTTGAGTTCACTTGACATGAGGCTTGATGTAAACATGGAGAAGTGTCCAAGTATTCAAGATTGATCTAGCTTGCTTAAGCTGTAAAAAGGGCACATGTTAAGTGCAATGCTCAAGCATATTGGTATGACATCTGGGCCTCGCTCAACAAGCACCAAATTATTGCATTTTGGATTCATCTTTTGAGAAGATTCAATTCTATTTTATTGCTAATTGACTTAGCAATATGATTAGGTGATTTGTTTGACAGCTGGATTGATTCATATTTAAATAAAGATTTAATTTTGAATTTAAATTAAAATAAATCATATCTTGTTAGAGATATTCAAGAAATAAATCAAATATCCAACAAATTCTGCATTAGTTTGGGACAAAATTAAAGATATTATTCAAGGAGAAAAACCCAAAATTATTATGTTATATAAGGAGCTCAAAACCTACATTAGAAGCCAGACATCCCCGTTGAATATTTTAGAGTTCTAGGTTTTGTGTCTTGTATTTCATGCTAATTCCCTAATAGGATTAGTGTAGAATCTTTATGTTCACCTCCATGTTTCAGTAACTTCCCATAGAAGGTTTGTATAGTTGAATTTTAAATTCAACATCATTCATGTTGTTGATTGAAGTTGAATTGTAAAACAATCATGATCATATATTTTGTCATATTTAATATTTTATCATACATTCAATCATGTAAATAAAAAACACATACCAAAATTAAATCTAAATGGTTAGATTAATTTAATTCTCTTAAATAGACTTTTATCATTTACATGACATACAAAACATACATAACATACATGAATATTCTTGAAATTTATTATACAATTATTGATCATTATACTTTAAATGAGATTGAATTTTAAGTCATAACACTTAAATGAATTTAATAAAATGAAAAATATTTTCAATTTTTACCGATAAATCAAATGACATTAGTCAAAAGCATATTAAACTCATCATAAGTATATTTATTTATGTCACAACTTTTATTAAAGGAAAATTCAATACTTTATGATCAATATTTATGAAAATATATAACAACTAAATTTCATACTCAATTTCTTTGTGAAATAAATACAAATCCACTTTTATATAAATATACCACACAATAAATTATACAAACCAAATAAATTCACACTTTGTCATATACAACACACTTAATTACAAATTTTTCAACATCGAATACATTCGTAAAAGTGAGTAATTTCTAGAAGTTACTTCTATGAAACAAGATGAACATTTCATGCACTTGAGTTCTTCTCTTTGTTCATCTTTTCAAAAACCTACATTCACTTTTAAAATGTCTCAGTTTGCCACAATGGAAGCAACTTCCTCTTTTTCTTTTTCTATGTTCATTTTCATTGTTATCATGAACCTTTTCATCATCTATGTTCATATTATCATTTGACTTATTATATTTTTCATCTTCCATGACATGTACTTTCTCATGAGTAAATTGGTCTTTAGTATCTTCTTTGCAATACTCTTCTTTTAAACGAAGGTGATTACTCAATTGTTCAAGAGATGTATCATCTTTTTTATATTTCAAGGTCCTTTTTATATCATTCCACGAAGGTGTGAGTTTGTCTATTATGGAAGACACAATGATAGTCTCGTTCATATGCATATATATTATGTTGTTTATAATTATTAAGAATACGTTCAATTTTATGTAATTGTTCCATAACATGTCTATTATCTACTATTTTATAATTATTGAAATGGGAAAGAAGAAATTTCTTGCTTGTAGCATTTTCTTGCATGTATCTTGATTCTAGTTTATTCCATAGATCTTTTGTAGATTGACTGCTTTGATATATATCGAACAAGGAATCTGACATATACCACTTTCAAAGCTGTAAGCAAAAATTTCATCTTTTGCTGCCAACGAATAAAGTTGTCTCCATCAAAATTTTCCAATTTTACAAAATTAGATGTCATTTCTTTGAGTGGTGATGTCATTGTTTAAGTAATAATTGAACCTAAAGATTGTTGGATATTATGGTTTTTGGAAATATGTAATAGCACTTGAATAAAGGTGTTGGTGAAGATTACACTTGAAAATTCAAAGCATGTAAATTTCACACTAGCTTTTTGGTTTAATTGGCCCTTACCAATTATTATATATCGAATGCAATAAGGATTAACGACAAATTCCCTTCAGGATACTTTGAACACCTTAATATGAATTGTACAAACACACTAAACTTATTTTTTGATAATCGACTACCACTACAAGAAAATGTTGTTTTTCCCTAGTGATTTAGTGACGTGGTAATCACGTGGGAAAAAAAATTTGTTGCCAAGTGATTCCCATGTCACTAAATTATTTAATTAATAAATTTTGTTACCCTAAAATTTTCAACGAAATTTTGGAATTTTTAGATGGAGGGAAGTTTGAATTTTTCACAAATTCAGTTGTGACGTGTAAATCACAAGGGAATTTTAAATTCAAAAAAGTTCTTTTGTTTCCCACGTGAGAAGCATGTCACAAATTACCCACATACTTTTCACGTCGCAACGGATATAATTTTATATTGGGGAATGTTCCGACCCACTTTACACGTCGCAAACTTCCGAAGTTGTTTTCACGTCGCAACTTGTTGGAATTATTAATCTTTCCGACGTGGAGTTCACATGGGTATCTTCCCACGTGTTCCCCACGCAACATCAGAAACCTCACCCACAATGTTTCACTCCACCTTCTTTCTTCGTTTCTTCACCTTCTTTCTTCTCCTAGCTTCATTCTCATTTTCATTTCACCCTCATATTTTCATTTCCAGAGCTTCATTCTTCCAGCTCCAAGTGTAACGAAAATTTTGCAAATTTAAGGTGAGACATTTATATGTTGTGTTGTGAGTTACCATTTATTTTAAATTTTTTTTTATGAACTGATAATTTTTTTTTCAGATCTAAATATTGAATAAGTTAGGAGTTCCATTGGAAGCTCTTGAGAGGTATTTATGCATTAAAATTTGGTTATATTTGATATATGAGAATATTATTTTAGAATATTTATTAGAAAATTTTAGAATTTTTTTTTATTAGATGGAAGTGTATATTGTGTTGTTGTTGTTGAAAGAAAAAATAAAATATATTGTTATTAGAATATATTTTTGAAAAAAATATATTATGTATTGTTATTAGAAAAAATAAAATGTGTTGTGTATAGGTGTATATTGTTATTAGAAAAACAGAATATTTATAAAATGTATTATATATTAAGTGTATAAAATGTATTTATAAGATGCATGTATTAGAAAAACAGAATAATTAAAAACAAATATAAAATGTATTATATATTATGTATTTTTAATTAGAAAAACAGAATATTTATTATATTAGAAACAAATATATTGTTATTATAAACAAATAAGAAAAATAGAATATTTATTAGAAAAACAGAAATTTTGTTATGTATTTTTAATTTTTATGTATTAGAAAATTTTTATGTATTAGAAAACAGAATATTTATTAGAAAAATAGAATATTTAAATTTTATTATATATTAGAAACAAATTAAATATGTTATGTATTTTTAATTTTTAAAAACAGAATTTTTATAATGTTAGGAAAAATAGAATTTTTAAAAATATTTTTAGTAAATAATATTGTAAATAGAAAAAATTAAAATATATTTTTTAAAAACATAAAGAATATGTATTTTATTTAAAATGTGTTATTTTTAAATGTATTACTTTTTGAAAAAGTATATTTATTAAAAATAATGAATCTGTATTAAATATGTTATTTTTAGTAAATAATGAATATATATTAAATGTGTTATTTTAGAAAAACAGATTTTTAAAAATAATGAATATGTATTAATTATACTTTAAATATGTTATTATTAGTATAATATATTATTTTAGTGAATTTATATTATATTTAATATAATTATACTTTAAATATTTATTATAAATATGTATTAAATATGAATATTTTAGTGAATATGTATTAAATATTAGTGAATATGTATTAAATATGAATATATATTTAATATTTAATATTTATTTTAATTTTATAGTTGTTTTCGGTTAATTTTTTTTTTATAATTAAATTTAATAGTGGAGTGGATCCCATGTCACTAATTAGTGACGTGGGAATCACTTGGGAACGCGTGCAGAGCAAGTTGTTCCCACCATTGCATTTCCGGCGTGTTTTACCCACGTCGCAACCATTGGCCAGTGAAGTGATTTTTATATTAGTGACGTGAATATCACTTGGGAAAATGCAATATTTCTTGTAGTGTACAGAAAAATGTTTCCTATACTTTACTCATGCATTAATAAAGTAAGGAATGATTTATAATAATTAAAATGGTAGAGAAAATGAGTGTGTATATTTCTATTTTGGTGTCCCTTCTATTTTTCAAGTGTCTTTATGTATAGAGAAGTTCATGCCACTTGATGAAGAGAAACAATACTGCACCTAATTATAAACGAGTATATAGTAACAACGTTCATAATGCTTCAAACAGATTGCAATGGCTCAATTGGTTAAGGCGTGCAGGTTTAATTCAAAGGTTGTGAGTTTAATCCATTCAAAGGTTGAGTTTAATTCTTGCATGAATTAATTTTTGTTACCGTTAGTAAAACATTTAAAAAGTGGCCAACATAGGATTCAAACCATTCACACTATGATTAAAGAATATGCCTCCATACCAATAGGTCATGCAATTCAATGTTTCAATTTTGCTTCTCAAAATTATAGATTAGTATAGAAGTATAAACTTCCATATTGTAAAAATCTCTTACACTTACTACTAGTTACCCTTCTCTTGAGAGAAGTGGACCTGATGGTCTTGTTCTTGTGGATGAACTTAGGGATGCTGTTTGTGAGAATATTAATCTTTTTATGGAAAAGCATAAGGAGGAGTTTCAGGGATTCTGGAATATTTTGCACTTGCTGTGTGAACTTTGTTTGGGAATGTCTCAAAGTCGACACGTCGTGATCAACTTGTCGTCACAAATATCAAGTTTTATGTATTTTAAATTATGCTCACTCTTTCTTCTCATGATCTTAGGTATGTTTAAATTAGAAAATAAAAGTAGGTGGCTCAAATGAATGATAATGGCAGTGCCAAATTGAGTGACATCTGAGTTATACATTCGATTGATACAACATTTTCAACTACCTCATAGTAATGCAAGCGTCCATTTACTTAATCCAAGAAAGGCATAGATTCTGATGAGCATGAAATAACATTAACCATATCAAAATCACTACAAGCTAGCTTGAAACCTCATGTTAATTCTCATGTTTATTGTCTTTATTTTCATTTTTCGTCTATATATCTTTCTAATGCTTACTTGATAATGAAACTATTTCGTAAGTCTAAAACACTTGGTAGACTTATGCTTATTTTGTGTATGGATTGTAGAAAATAGCCGAAATTTTGGCGAATGGGGCACAAAAGGTTGAAAGATTAAGCTAGAAGTCCTTTTATATATATATATATATATATATATATATATATATATATATATATATATATATATATATATATATATATATATATATATATATATATATATATATATATATATATATATATATATATATATATATATATATATATATATATATATATATATATATATATATATATTGTTTTTTTGTCGTGAGATTTATTTTGGTGGTTATAATTATATAATTGATATTACTTTGTTATTTTCATATGTTTGTAAGACTTACTATTTTGAAAATATAATTGAAATTTTATTTGATGTTGCTTTAAATTTTGTGTGGTGCATATAAAAAATATTGTCAAAACTTGATTATTAAAAAATATTAATTATAAGAAAGAAACATTTATATATATAAAAAAAAAAAAAAGACATATACCAATGGCTAATTTCATCCTATACCAACTTATATGTGATTGATTAAGTTGTTAAATAGTGTAATGAGTCGTTGTTATAGTCCTGATATTTTTAACAACGCCGGAAAATTATCGTTGGTATAAAATATTGAGACGGAAAAGTGTCGTTGGTAGAGAGAATTATAGTTGACGGAAACAAACGTTCGTTGGTATAGGGTTTTTGGCCTTTACCAATGGTTTTTGGACCTTTAACAACGGATTTTTGCTGTTGGTAAATGTCAAATTTCTTGTAGTGTAAAAACTAGATTAGATCAAACGCTTCAACCGATTGGACCAAAAACCGAAGCTAAAGTTTGGTCGAATAGGCTTAAAACCCCACTAATGGGTGAAAAACGATAAGAAATCGGAAAAGCGTTGTCTAATGTGTTGTTTCTTTAGATTTTTAACAGCGCTTTTTAATGAAAAGGGCTCTCTTCCCCCCACCCACCCTTTAGGCAGTGCTTTCTAATGTATTGGTATTAGCAGCGCTTTTAAATTAAAAGCGCTATCTCCCCCCCCCCCCCCCCCCCCCCCCCCTTTAGCAGCGCTTTCTAATGTATATTTTGTTGAGGTTTTAGCAGCGCTTTTCTATAAAAGCGCTGCCTTAGGTCCACTTTTGGCAGCGCTTTTCTTAGAAAGCACTTTCTTTTATTCACGTTAATAGATGTTTTCAAAAGCACTTTTTATGGAAGCGTTTTTTTGTTAGAAGCGCTGTCTATTATGCATTTTTTTAAGAAGCGTTTTTTGTTAAAATCGTTGGCATAAGTCTAATTTTTTACTTATAAAATGGAACTAAAAACCATATAGGCCTTACATACCTTTATAATTCAACACATAAACCTGCTTATAACCATTATAATTCAACACAAGCCTTTATTTCAACACATTATAATTCAACACATAGGCTATATACCATTATAATTCAACACATAAACCTGCTTATAACCAATAATTCAACACAACTTTATTTCAACACATAGTCCTTATATATATACTATTATAATTCAACACATAAATCTGCTTAATTCAACACAAGTCTCATAACCATTATAATTCAACACATAAACCTGTTTAATTCAACAGAAACCTCATAACCATTATAAGTTAACATAAACCTCCATAATTCTAATAAAACATATCCACTTCCAAAACCTTTAACTTCTAAATATTCATTATACATAATTACAAGTTCCATCAACTCACAACAACTTCTATAAGTATATATACAACAACTTGCAAAACTATACAATAACTTCTAGAGCTATTTCTACTCAATAGTACAGAACATCACAATAACTAAAATCTCTAAAGACCATAAACTTCACACAAAATAAAGAAATACAATATATACCTTATATAATTCTCGTCTCAAGAATGTATTGACACAAATCCTCTTTAATTTCTTCCAGTTTATCTTTCGAGTAAGTAGCACACTTGAATTCATCAAAGTACTACATAATATAACATAATATGCATGATTTAGTTAAAACTAATTAATATTAGATGAAATATATATATCTGTTAAATATTAAAATAAATCCTAACTTATAAATCAATATCGTGTTTAGAATCTCTATTCGACCCAAATGAAGAGTTTCCTTCATAAATCTCAATACAAAATAACTGCAATCTATACCATTACGCTGACGAGGATACTACACATAGAAGAAAAAAAGAAAATGAATATATATCAGGATATATAGTTTAACTTTTTTTATCAAATAGCGTCACTATTATAATCAAAATTGTGAAAATATACCTGCACTCTGATCCATGTAATGTTGTTTGCTTTACTCTTTGGTACTCGAGCTTGCCTCCGTGATTGGAATATTTGTATCGATTTAACATAATATAAACGAATATTTAGAACATTCTCACATAATAACTAAATATACACAAGAATGTTTAAAACAATCTCATCACTTATGTATCAACCATCTTCTTCATATTTGGGTATTTTGTTTCATCACCATCTAAGAATCAAGATAATATACTATTTTTCTTATCGGATTAATCGCAACCAACAGCTAGTGTCCACTGTAAAATAATACAAAAGTTTAGATGGAAATTTTCTATAAAACGGAAAAAAAAAAACGAATAATTATAATAAATGAAATTAGAATGAATGCTAACCCACGACCAGTATTATATGGCAAAAAATACAACTTTTTTGTATCTTTGTTGGCCATAAATGCATCGACTAAGTAATTTTGGACTGCATTTGGAATTTGTTTGATTAACCGTGCGTTGAGCTGGCAGATAAGAATGAGAATATGTCTGTCAATTTACGCAGGAGCATCAATTTGCCATACAAGAACCTTAAATAGAAACATAATCAGCATTAGAATATTCATTGAAATGAGTAAATAAATTGTTCAATTATTTAAACAAAACTGATCGGAGTACCTGAAGTATGAATGTATACCACCGATGCCTAATTCAGAATGTTGAAAAATCTGATCCAAATCCTCTTTAGCAATTGTTTCGGTATAAGCAAACCCGAAAATACCTTCCTCCGTAGGTATTTCATGAATACTACCTTCCATCACATATGTTGTTCCTACGTATGTTTCAAGGCACAACCTAAATCGAAGAACAAATGCTTCTTTAGGTTCGATCTTCGCAAGATCCTTTTTTTTACACATTGTTAAATTCAAGCATGATATTCTTGCTGACTTGTTGCAACTCTTGAGCATGAATCTAAATATCATATAAGTTAAGTAAGTAATGTATAAGATTATGAAGCTTTTGAATTAAAAGGATATAATATAATTGACACTTTATATGCATATATATAAATGTACTTGTTTTTCTGGTGCAGCTGACCCGTTTTGTCGCACAGTCTCCTTATCTTTTGATTTGGATTTTGTAGGAGTCTAAGATTACCATGTAAATAAAAGGTACGTAAATGTAAGAATAACTTACATGCATGGCTCGTAAAACATTTGAATACTAAAAGGTTCATAATGGTGATCAATATACCTCATCATCTATGAAAATGAGGTTTGACAGTCATGCAACATACGATCCTATTGCGACTCTCATCAACATTGCATCTAAAATATCGTCTGGTATAGGTAATAACGCATCCCCCTCTAAACAATATCAATCAAGACTTTCAAAAATCCAGCAGGGAGCGGTTTATGGTGAAGTAAGTCTCCCAAAGTGCTATGCACTTTTCCCTTGCCAACCATGCGATAAGTCGGTGACGATAAATAGATCTGACAAGGTGAAATGCCCTAAACCAATAATAAATATGATTAACTACGTAAATATGGCAGCGCAAAAAAATGTGATAAATTAATTTCAAGTTAATATATATAATTACCTCGGGAAGTTTCTATTGAAAATTACAATTGATGTTATCTTTGTCACTAGTATCTTTAAATTCTGAACCGCACCTTTCTGACATATATATTTCCTTATCCTTTTGCAATTCACAAATTTGAGCTTTTAATTCTTCAAACGATTCCATCACTTGTTTATTTCTAGGACTTTTACTCTTTGGATGCTTATACAATGTTGTTAGAGTGACCCCAAATCCCTTACCCCTCACACGACCAGAATACTCAGGAACATTTAATACGCGACTTAGTACGCTCCTGCAATTAAGGTCTTCATCTGGAGTTAAGAAATGAGATAAATTCTCCTGAAATTCATATGCATATAGGAAAAGGTTAGTGGGTATTAAAAAACATAAATATTATATGTTAATGAACTTTTGATTTTATTAATGTTATACTTACACATTGCTCAAAAACTTGTTGAACATCTTCCTGAACAACTTCATCCTTACCCACACGAGCAGCCTTCCACAAAACATGTTTCAGAAGAGATCTTTCTTCAAATTTCTCCTCTTCTAACTACATATTAAGACAAATATTAAGACCAATTACAATGTACATGTTCCGGAAGAGATTTGCACTTTTCTCCTCTTCTAACTATATCATTGTAAAACATTTATATATACTTACTATTCTTTGTTGTAAGCGTGCATATCCCAAATGCCCTTTTTTGTACGGATACGCGGGTTTTGATGCTCGTTGGCGATTTATGTCACTCGCAACCTAGATAAACAAGTTTAAGTCGTATCATAACACATGTGTAACAAGAATATATATTATACAGTGTTCATGATAAGTAAAAATTACATGGAATTCTTGGGTTCTTTGTTTGGCAACAAAAGTTTCTCATTCTTCAGGTGAAATCAAATCTGCATACTTCTTTGGATGTTCTGATTCAACAAAATTTCCATCGGAATCCTTAAGAAACTTGTTCATTAAAAATGCTCGAAACCCTCTGATTTTTTTTCTGACCAATTGAAGACAATATTTTTCCGCTCGTCACCAATGTTAAAAGACCTCTGCGAACAAATTAACATACATAAAGTGTGTTAGTATAAGTAATTTAAAGACATAATCGTTGACAAAAACAAATAACTTTGCATATGATACCTGTATCTCACTCCATATTTTTTCTTTAGCGGGTTTCAAAGATGGAGTTCTCCAATTATCATAAGTGATTGGAATTTGTAAATGAGCAAGTGCTCCAATGTAACTTGTCAACATTACACCGTTAGACTCAACTAATTGGTATGTTTCATTCCAATGTACGTCATATTTTATACCTTTGTCTCTTACACGAATTATTCCCTTCATAATCGTTATTCCTCGTTTAATATCTCCTTCCACATCATTATTAATTCGTTTCCATCATTTTTAGAAGTATCATGTGCATTTTCCTCATTGCTAGCCATTTAACCTGTAATAAAGAAAAACATAAATATGAAATGACAAATATCAACATCTATATCACCTTGATCTCCAATGTTATCACCAATTACTTTGTTAGATAAAAGCACTATAGGCCACTTCGTACTTGTCGGATCAGTGACATAGAACACTTGTTTAGCTTGTGTGGCTAGAATAAAAGGCTCATCTTTGTACTCCATCCTATTAAGATCCACTTGCAAAAATCCTAACTTATCCATTCGTATGCTACTATTATTTTCAACCCACCTGCAACCAAATATAGGAATCTGAAACTTCTCATAATCAAACACCCAAATGCGCTCGATAACCCCAAAATATGACAGATTTACATATTTGGGGTTTAAGTCCTTCACACTTGAAATGCGCGTTGCTTCAGCTACCACGGTGACACCACTATTTTACATAGTACTGTTATCATCTTGTTCTTTGGTATAAAATGTGTATCCATTAATTGCGTATGTGCTATAAGAAAACACATGCAAACTTGGACCATATGCTAAACATCTCAATCTTTCTGTTATTGAAGCGGGATCTGAATAAAACTATGAATAAATATGATCTTTGAACCATGGCATAAAACTTCGATTGTGCTCCCGTACTATCTAGTTTTCATTTCTATTAAGATTCAAACCTCGGAGTTCATCCTTGTGCATTTCAACATACGGTTCAACCTCATTATCATTGTGCAGAACATACAAATGCACTTGCTCTCGTTCAGCCCTTGATATTGTCACAATTTTATTTCCAATTAACTGTTTTCCTTCTTTTTTTCCGGCAACATGAGATTTGGGGAGTCCAATGGAGTGAACATTGGACAAATATTCAGTACAAAACTCAATCGTTTCTTCAACAATGTATCGTTCAACAATACATCCCTCTAGTCGACTTCGATTTTTCACATACCCTTTTAATATTTTCATATAACGTCCAACAGGGTACATCCATCTCATATAAGTTGGTCCACATAATTGTGTCTCTTTCACAAGATGAACAACTAGATGAACCATTATATCAAAAAATGAGGGAGAAAAATACATTTCAAGCTGACACAAAGTAATAATTATTTCTTTTTGCAATGATGGTAAGATCGCAGGATCGATCACCTTACTACAAATGGACCTGAAGAATTTAGTTATTGCACTTCTTACTTTTTCTAGAAAAATTGAACGTATACTTATTGGTAGAAAATGTTCCATTATAACATGGCAATCATGTGTTTTTAAACTTTTTAACTTGAGGTCTTTCATAGGCACAAGTCTTCTAATATCTGAAGAGTATCCTTCTGGAACTTTAACTTCACTTAGAAACTTACACAATATATTTTTCTCATTTCTAGATAGAGTATAATCAGCAGGTGGTAGATATATTCATTTTCCTTTTTTCAAGGGTCCTAATTCATTTCTTATTCCCATCGCTATCAAGTCTTTTCTTGCTTTAAGGTCATCCTTAGACTTTCCTTGTATATTGAGTAACATACCAATAACACTTTTAAATGCATTTTTTTCAATATACATAACATCAAGAAAATGTATTACATACAACGACTTTCAATATGGCAATTAAAAAAATTGACCTCTTCTTCCACCCACGTGTGACAATAGTATGTACAAAAGGCTTGCCAAACTGAGTACTCACATCTTTCACATTTTCAAAAAGTTGGTCACCTGTCAATGTAGGTGAAGCTCTACCTTGTTCTAGATTTCCATTGAATGCTTTTCTCCATCCACAGTAGTGATGATTGAAATTTAAGAATCTACGATGATCGAGAAAGACATTCTTCTGACAAAATTCCAATCGCATCCAATCTGTGTTTTCTTCGCAAATAGGACACGCACATTGACCTTTAATGTTATACCCTAATAGATTTTCGTATGCTGGAAAATCATTAATGTTGCCAAACAACATCGCCCTCAAATTGAAACTTTCTTTCCGGTATCCATCATAAACCTCCACACAGTTCTCCCACAAAATCTTTAAATCTTCGATTAAAGGTGTCAAGTATATGTCTATGTCATTCCTTGGTTGTTTAGGCCCAGAAATTAACATAGATAACATCATGTACTTACACTTCATACATAGCCATAGAGGTAGGTTATAAATCATAATAATTACAGGCCATGTGGAACGTGAGATACTTTGCAGACCATTGGGTTCATTCTATCAGTAGATAATGCCAACCGAAGGTTTCTTGATTCTTCTCTAAAATCAGGATAATCATTGTTAATTTTCATTCACTGTGGTAAATCTGTCGGATGTCGAAGCTTTCCATCTATAATTCTTTCATCTGCATACCAAGTCAAGTGTTTTGCATCAGTTTCACTATGAAACATGTGTCTAAATCTCAGAATTATAGGAAAATACCATAAGACTTTTGCTGGAGACAATTTTTTCTTATATCGAGAGACACCGCATTTAGGGCACTCATTCAAGGATGCATATTCATTTTGAAACAAAATCCAATCATTTGGACAAGCATGTATCTTATCATAGCTCATGCCAATAGAGCACAACATTTTTTTGGCCTCATAGGTTCGATTGGGAAGAACATTATCATCTGGAAGCATCTCTTTCATAAGGGCTAATAACTTTGTGAAACATTTATCCGACCATCCATTCTTTAAGTTGTACAACTTTAATACCGCAGACAATCTTGTGAATTTAGTGCAACCTTTATACAATGGTTTCTATGCATCGCTTACCAACCTCTCAAATATTTTGGGATAATCCAGAAGATCTTCATCAAGTGCTTCTGCAATCTCTTCGAATCGATCACAGTCGTATGTATCTGTGTCATTGTCCTTTGAAGCATAGGTCTTATTATCCCCCGCTTCAACATTCTCGTTACGTATCTCACCATGTAATATCCAACATGTATAACTTTGATCAATTCCATGTCTCTAAATGTGATTCCAACTGAACTGCGTCAACCCGACGCCCATAACAACAACCTAAGCAAGGACATGTGATCTGATTGGGGTCTTTGGCATGTTCAACAGCAAACTTAACGAATTCTGATACCTTATCCTCATACTCTTTTGACAATCGATTGTAAGACATCCATTTTTTATCCATGGTTTTGACTAAGTAAGCTAAACAAAAACACTAAGTACTTCAGACAACTATATCTACCGAACAATTATAGCAAACATGCAAATTCAATCACACTTAATGTTTTAACTCAAGTAAGTCACAAAAAATCATCAATTCGAGCGTAAATCAATCACGAAAATCATCAAATCCACATTTAAATTACCAAATATAACAACTTCATCACTTAAGTTCAAACAATCAACAACATCACAATATTCAACAATTTGTTCACGAATATCATTCAAGTTTCAATCAACAACATCACCAATTATAAAAAATAAATTCACAATGTCATCATTATATTCACCATCTTCAACCTTAACCATTAACAATTAATTTCATTATCATTTTCAATAAACAAATTTGATCAAGGCAAAGTAATTATCACTATTCATCATCATTAACATTCAACATTAACTTATAAAATTATTAACACCAAAACTCAAAAAGAAATTCAGCACAAATATCATTATTCATCATCTTAAACCTTACTACAACAATGACATTCAAACTTCCATTGAAGTCAAATAACAACAACATCACAATGTAAACAAATAAACAAATAAACAAATACCATGTAAATAACCTTGAAAATGAAGAAAATAAAGAAAATGAAGAAATACCTTCAAAAATAGTGGAACGCGGCCGCCAGAGTCGAACAGTGGAGAAGGAGATAATTGCAGACGAAGGATGCTACAGCAGAGAGAGTGGTGAGCGACGAAGCACGGCTAGACGGAGGAAGAAACGGCGGTCGGAGGTCTGGTAGGGTTCGGAATAGTGCGTCTGAGAGAGAGAGAGAGAGAGAGAGAGAGAGAGAGAGAGAGAGAATGTGTGCTAAATGTAAGAAGCGACATATGAATTTTGTTTTAATTTTAGAAAAATGACCTATAGCAGCGCTTTTTAAAAGCGCTTTCTTCCCCCCACCCCCACCCCCCCTATAGCAGCGCTTTCCCTTAAAAAGCGCTTTCATATGCTAGCCCTTTAGCAGCGCTTTTGAAAAGCGATGTCTAAGGTGTGACCTAAACACCCCCTATAGTGACGCTTTTTTAAAGCGCTTTTTAATGTTGGACTTTAGCAGCGCTTTCTATTGGTTACTCACGTATGACCTTTAGCAGCGCTTTTTACTCTTGTTTTTTTTTTAATTTTTTTAAAATTTTTAGCAGCGCTTTTGAGAAAAAGCGTTGTTTTTATAGTGCTATCAAAAGTCACTTTTGACGTAGTGTTAGCAATTGTAATTTTTTCATTGTCGTTGTAGCACAAAAGCTTTCACAACCCGATTGTCGCAGATCAGCTGCATTACTTTGTCTTCCAAATTCACTTTTCTTATTGTTATTATTACTGTAATGTGGTTTTAATTTTAATTTTTCACATTGACATTAGCTAGTGTATTTTATTTCACTATGAGTGATATTTGAAAGTAGATTTCACGATGAGCTAGGGTATTTTATTTCAAGGTGAGAAAGCTACTTCTTGTATTTAACTTGAGTATATTGTTTGTTATAGTATGTTAGATGATGAATATGATAGACTTATTTACTAATTATTTATTATTTGTTTATGAAGAGGCACCCGTTAATGGAGTCGAGGATGAAAGACTTGATTTAAATTCATTTCCCCGTGATGATGTTGATAGTTATAATGGTGATATTGATACATTTAATCCATGTGATCCTTAAAATTGATTGTACTTATGTTTGATTTTATAATTATGAAGCATTGTCATGGTTTTTTTTTATGTGATCCTTAAAATTGATTGTATTTATGTTTGATTGTATCCATGTGATCCCAATGTTATGGATTTAAAGCATTGTCATGGTTTTTTTAACTGTTATGGATTTTATAAATTTTGATTTATTAAGTTGTAAACTTATCATTATGTAAGAGTTAATTGTGTATGACCTATCTACAAAATTTAGTTTTATCTTATAGATTTTATTTATTTATTTATTTAAATATTTAGTAAATGGTTCAACTTTAAGTTTAACCGATTGAACCTTGAATCAAATATCTTGTCGATTTAAGTTTTGGTCATATATTTAAAACATTAGTTAATCACTTTAGTATGTCACAATATTGCAAAAGTAAATACATCAATGTCAGACAATACAATTTGTATAAAATAGATGTTTAAAAGAATAATTAAACATCTAAACTACCTATATTGATTCGTGGTCAAATACATGTCAAGAGTTGACTTTCTATATTGATATGTTGATGTATGTTACTAACCCTTTTATAAAGTTAACCTCTATATGGATTTGAAGTTTCTCTTCATTTTTGAATATTAAACAGTGTTGAGGAAAATGCGAGTTCTTGAGAATCAAGTGTGAGTTCTAAGTCCCGCGTTGCTTACAAAAGTGGAGGTTAAGCACTTTATAAGTAAGAGGACTCATGCACTTATCACCTTAAGATTTTCGGTGTGTGGTGTCTCTCTCACTTGTTTGGGTGAGTCTTTAATCTTTATGTGAGTGTTTGACCCAATGCGAATATTTTCCCCTCATGATGATCCATCAGTGGTATCAGAGCTTAGTTCGAGTAAGGGACCAGCTCTGTGTGTCAAAAGTCTTCCTGACATGGTGGTTAGGCGTCGTGTCCTGTTGAAGTGTCCATGACGAGATAAGAGTGTCTATCAATGGTGGTACAAGTATGTGGATGAAAAGAACTTCCGCTTGAGGGGGAGCATAGTGGATGGACTCATACTTGAGGGGGAGATTGTTGGGGGAAATGTGAGTTGTTGAGAATCAAGTGTGAGTTCTAAGTATCACATTGCTTATAAAAGTGGAGGTTAAGCACTTTATAAGTAAGATGACTCATACACCTATCACCTTAAAGTTTTTTGTGAATATGTGGTGTCTCTCTCACTTGTTTGGGTGAGTCATTGACCTTTAGGTGAGTGTTTGATTCAATGTGTATGATTCCCCCTCATGATAATCCATCAACAAGTTGCCTTATGTCCAATTTATCTTTTATAAAAAAAGTCTTATTAAAAAAATGTGTGTGGAAAAGAAAAATCCAACATGTTAGGTTGGTTAATTATATCCGATTTAAGAAAGAAACTTCTTAAATCAAGTGCAAATGGCATAAGCGCTCTAGAATTATTAAGTCAAGCGCAATTTGACAAACCTAATAACTTTTTCTTAATTCAGGTCCAAATCCAACTTAAGAAGGCAAAACTTCTTAGGTCAATAATTCATAGTTCATGCTTGGAACCGTCTTAACAAGTCGTTTTTAATCGATTTAACAAAAAAAAAATCTACTAGTGAATCTAATTCTTTTATTGTGATTTGAAACAAATTATGTTTTTTTAATCAAGTAGCTTGTCTCCAAGATAACATAATGACAGTATCAAAGTTTTAAAAGTCGGGTCGAACTGGCAGGTTCAATTAGTTGCATCGAGAACTGGAGATGAATCCAGTTGGGTCAATCTTTCAAAACCGCCAGTGGATCAAAATCGGAGTAAAACCAAAAAACTCGGATTGAACTGTCCAAAACTATTCAAACTAAAGAACTGGAGTCTGTATTGTAAAATAGTCTGATTTTAAAAAATACATCAAATTGACCATTTCTTTAATTTTTTTAATTTTAATATGTTAATATCAAAATTTAACATACATTCCCCAATCATAAAAAAAAATTCTCGTGTGTTTTCACAACCATATAAACTTCTAAGTTTTGCCATTCCATTATAGTTTTTCTTTCAACCACGCTCTATCATCATCATGTCGTCTCTTTCAAACATAGTCACGATGTTCAACTCAATATTGATTGTCGTGCAAGTCAATATTGTTTGTTGTTTTCAATTAAGACTTGTTTGTCGTAGTTCAACTCAAATTCGATTTTTTGTTGTTTAATGAAATATATTGTATTATTTACATTTTGGTATTTCATCTTATTTAATTTTTCTATTATTAATTATTTGAAATTTATTATAGTTATTATTATTTTTATTTTGCTTTGAATTAGTTTAATTTATTTTATTGTAATTCTTTAGTTTGGTCAAAATATTTTTAAATGATGGTTGAAATGAAGTGTAGAACTATGTTATGTTATGTATTATCGATATTGTTGTATTAAATTTGTAATAAATTTTTTAAATATTTATTTTATTTAGTTGTGAACATATAATTATGTGTGACATATCTATAAAATTTAGTTTCATATTACTACTTTATTTTAAAAACGGTTCAATCGTAAGTTTAACCAATTAAATCTTAAAACATAAGTTTCATTATTTCAATCTTCGATCCGATTTTTGAAACATTAATCAATATACTTGAATTTAAAAAAATAAAAGTATTAAAGTATTAAAATGAATTTGTGATGAAAAGATTAGAAAGGAAAACAAATCTTTAACTATTAAAAAACAAAGAGGACTTTTATATTGAATGATAAATGAACACTTGTCATTAATAAATTCTTTATATATATATATATATATATATATATATATATATATATATATATATATATATATATATATATATATATATATATATATATATATATATATATATATATATATATATATATATATATATATATATATATATATATATATATATATATATATATATATATATAATTTAGAGAGGTTATCTTATCTCTCCAAAATCTTTCAAAACACTCCCTACAATTTAACATTTTAGTTCTCCAAATTAAAAAGATTTTGTATTATAAAAAAGAATTTCAAAACCCTCCTCTTACAAATGCATCAATTCTTTCTACTTTATTCTCCCCTTTTTCTCTTAAAACTCACTTTCCATTTCCTCCAAAATTCTAAACTCTCCCAAACAAATCTATGGAATCAAACTCATAATTATACTAAGACACATTTGAGATTAACAAGACTACGATGTTATCGAGGTTATAACTACATCGCCTTAATTCAGATATGAAATTTATATTATATTATATTTATTAATATTAATTTGATGATATAAATTTTATTGTCTTCAACCTTAAAGCGATTCACTCATGCACACAATCCGTAGCAAAAATGAGTTGAAAGAAAACAAATAAAACATAGAGAAGAAAAAAAAAATAAAGAATACAATCACAACACAAAAACATAACGTGAAAATTTTAAATTTGAAAGAAAAAAATCACAACGGTTATCAATAGACAATCAGAAAATAACATTATGTAAAAATTATTACAACACATAATATACCCTTAACAAATTCAGACCCACATTACACTCATACTCTTCCGAACAAATATTTAAATGTAAGAGAACAAAGAAAGTCAAATACAAATTTAAAATACTTTTAAATAGTGCATCTTCTTTCACAAAACTAAGCAATGTGAGACTTTAAAGAACTTGTATTCTATATATAGTATTTGACTCTCTTCATTCACAAAACTAAATGATGTGGGACTTCTCCAACATGTATATATTTAACCAACTCCAACAATTTCCACCTTGAATGAAAATAATACATAAGTTTTAATTGTCTTCAGTGACAATCATACTCAACCATAAAGAGTATCAACATGTATATTTTCAACTAACCCTAACAATCTCCACCTTGATTGAAAATAATACATAAACTTTCATTGTCTTCACACACAACCATACTCCACCATAAATATTATCAACATGTATATTTTCAACCAATCTCAACAATATCCACACTGATTGAAAATAATACATCAACTTTCATTGTCTTCACCAACAATCATACTCCACCATAAAAAGTATAGTCGCTTAAAGTTACATCACTCGTAAAGAATATATTTCACTTGAAGATAAACCACTTCAAGAACTTCACATTGACATCACCGACAATCATATATTTTATCATGAAGAATAAATTTCACTTGAAACTAAATCACTCCAAGAATTTCCACATTATCTTCACTGACAATCATAGTTTTAAAAAACTATCATAGTACCTAAGGAAGAGTATACTTCACTTGAAGCTAAACCACTTCAAGAATTTCACATGTTGAAAACTAGGTTGAAATATTATGGTGCAACTTCCATGTTGGCAGGAACCTCCTCAACCACCGATATAATCTTGCACCCTTGTGTAATCTTAATTGTATCAACACATCTTTTACTTGAACTTTTCACGAATAAAAAACAAATTCTTCCATCAATTTTCTTTACCGCAAACTGCACAACAAAATTTTTAACTGCAGCTCAAAAACTGAAAAAAAACCACGGGCGTTGTCAATCGACAACCAGAGAATAATACTATGTGAAAATTGTCAATCAGGCCAACACTACATCCACACCCTCCAAAACAAATATTTAACTACATCTCACGATACTATAATACAAGAGTATAAGAGAAAAAAGAAAGTCAAATACAAGTTTAAAGTGCTTTTGACTGGTGCATCTTGGAATGAAGAACTTGAATCCTATATATAGTCTTGGACTTCCTCTTCCTTCATAAAACTAAGCGATGTGGGACTTCAAAAAACTTATATACTATATATAGCCTTGGACTCTCTTTATTCACAAAACTAAACGATGTAGGACTTCTTTAACATGTATATTTTCAACAAACTCCAACAATCACCATCTTAATTGAAAATAAGGCATAAGCTTTCGTTGTCTTCATCGATAATCATATTTCACCATAAAGAGTATCAACATGTATATTTTCAACCAACCACAACAAAGTGAGACAAAGTTGCACTGATAAATTAAAAAATAAAAGAGATAGAAGAGTACAGGGGGGCAACACAAAACCCTCCAAGAGGAAATAAATCGAAAGTTGGAAAGACACGACTTATTATAATTATACAAAGCTACAATTACAAAAGGGATTGTGAAATTTTCTGGCACTATACCCCATGTTGAAACTTATGTCCTCACATCAGAACTTGATGTCAAGACAGATGTACGACATCTTTTGTCTGACAGAAAAGTAAAATAAACCAGACTAAAAAATAAACTGCAGAAACATAAATAACACAACCAATTGGTAACCCAGTTCGGTGCAACATCGCCTACATCTAGGGGCATCCAAGTCAGGAATGAAATCTACTATGATAGTATTAGTTCAAAGCTAAACTCCCCCGTTTACAACTTCTCGCCTAATCCCTACCTTGTGCTACTTCTACCTAGAAATCGCCATCTATATATGAGATCCCCCTCTCACTTCCTAACAACCAGTAATAGTCCCAATGACTTATGCCTCAAGAAACCAAAAAAACAGAAGAACACTTTTCCAACTATAATAATAGGTTTTGCTTAAAAGCTTCAACCAAGAACAATACTCAACTCCTTACTTAGAAGCTTTAGTGTGAGAACAACAAAGAATAAACAATTTTCCTACCACAATGTATCAAAATATACAAAAGGTGACTTACAAAGTCACACACAAGAGACTCTTAAAACTTAAGTTTCTAAAACTTCCCCTGGTTTAACAAAAGTGAAAGTCGTAAATACATTAAGTCTAAGCATTTCTTTAAATACTCCTTAGCATTCCATGGGTTTCGAAATCTTCACCCAAATATTCCTTAGTCCATACACTAAAGGTTGCACCAATTGTGCAAAAAAAGTCCCCTTAAATCTTGGAACAAAACACAAAGTTTTCTAAATTGTCTCATCATCCAACTTTGTCAACTTGTGTACAGCTGAAGATACAAAAATTTGTTCCAGATAAAATCTTCTTGACCTGTGAAAATTACTGAGATATATCCAAAAGGAACATCACAGAATCAAATCAAATCTGTCAAGATTTAAAAACAGCCAGAGTTGATGTTTTGGTACAGCATGTTACAACATCTGTCAGAACATCTGCTCATAAAGTGAACTGAACAGCATGTCAGAACATCACACACAACATCCTGATGTGAACCATGTTTTAGCAAAATTGTTGTCAATCCTAAAATCATGGATCTAACAAATTGTATCAAACCAAGTGAATTATGCAGAAACGAGGTTTAAAGAAAGTTAGTTTGTTGCTAAGATATTATCTTTTTAAATATGAAAAATAATAAAATTCAAATTCTTAATCAAGAGAATACAATTCAACCACCTATTTCTTAAACGCCAAGAAACTAGAAAAGATGAAACATAGGCCAAACTTACCTTTTTAAAATTCATTTTGAGCATCAATGAGTATGTCTTGGATTGTCAAGGGTACTCTTAAGCTTAGGGATGTTATGAACAACATGGATGATTGGGATACTGTGACAGCGAAGTTTGCAACGAAAAAGTTTATCAGCATATCATTAGTGTTGGTTTTGTCATGAGTCGGAACGGTTTGCTCCATAGGAGTATTGCTCGTCTCAAGGCTCTTTTCACGCTCTGCCTAGCCTGCCACAGAAGATTGGCAACTAAGGATCGCCTCAAGCGGTTTGGCATAATTAAAAATGATAACTGTGTGTTTTGTAATCAGGTTGAAACAATTGACCATTTGTTTTTCTGCTACCCCAGTCTGAAGATCTCTTGGCAGAAGGAGTGATCTTGGCTACAAATCAGTCATGAAGTCAAAGCTTGGGATAAGGAGCTGCTATGGCTTAATGATGTTGGTAGAGGCAAAGGTTGGAGAGCTCTTATAATTCGTAGTGTTGCGACTGAAGTCATATACGAGCTTTGGAGATATAGAAATAGTTTTATTTTTGGTGATAATGTAAATAGCATAGATATCGCGGGTATAGTTATCGATACTCTTACTTATAGGAAATGGTATTATCCTAGTATTATGAGACACTTAACTAACTTTATGTTGATTTCGGTTGGTTCTTTGTCTTGCTAGTTTTTGTTGAATTGGACTTTTGTCATCTTTTTTTTTTTTTTTGTGTGTGTTTTTGGCCTAATAAAAAAAAATTTCCAAAAAAAGAAATCAAATCGTTTCGAGCCACAAATACCACCAATTATGGACATGAGGTGCCTCACTCACATGGATGACCCCCAAAAGCTCTGCATGAAAAGCAATATCAATATTTAAGTTGGCATATTGAAGCCGCCAAGAAAAATTGTACCATAGTCCCTAAAATCAGTTGTACAAAAAGCTTGACCAAGGCAGTAAAGTGTATCATCATCTCCATTACATTTTATCCAATAGGCAAGAAAAGCCCCCGTATGATTTTCTTAACAGCAGAGGGTTTGGGAAGGAAGGGTGAATGCCAACTTTAAAAGCTTTAAGGATGATGAGATTTTTTATGGCCGTGCAAGAGAGAAGGTTGGTAGAATTGTCTGAAATTTCAGTATTGGCCAAAATCCAAGATTTAGAAAGATTGCATATTTAGGGTTAACATCCAATGAATAAAATTCAAGCTTTGTAAATTAAATTCAATGTTTTTGTGTTATATAAAATTTTAAATTTATGAAATTCAAACACTTAAATGTTAAAAAATTATTTACAGTCAGACTTTTAATAAAAATGTCAATAAAACCAATCTCTAAAAATGAAAATTTTGAAAACGTAAATCAAATGAAACTACAAGCAAATTTATATGATTTTTTGCCATCAAGCAAGTTGAATGTAATAATGAAAAAGAATAGTTTTTCCAGACATATTGTGTTCCAAATCTCGACCATAGTTACTTTAGGTTTTTTATTGAACATGAGATGAGACTAATAAATTGTAAAAGAAGAAATTAGAAATGTAATTTTAAAAATTTGGTTAGAAAAAATACGAAGTAGAAGAATTTAACTCATATAAGAGATGTAGTCCGTAAACTTTTGAGTTTGAAAGGAGAAATTGAGAATGAGCGCATCAATATTTTGAAGTGGTGTATTTGTATTTATATGAATTACCTTATTAGTTATGCAACATATGAATTACCTTTTTTCAATAACTTTACCCAACTTTTTTAATTGGGTAGTGTAGTCCTCACCTAGAACTATATTCTATGTTAAGTAAGAAAACCATAACATTTCAAGAGATAAAAAATATAGCAGTAGGAAGAAAAAAACAATTAAAACAAAAAATAGGAAAAATAGAAAGTACTAGAACTCCTAAAAAAAGTACTACTAGTATATCTTATGTCTTGGTTTGTGACAGCGGAGATGGACAAAACATAAGTAAAACGCTTATACCGAAAGACATAATAATGATCTAAAAATTACGTGTCAAGGTAAGAAATGAAAGAGAGCAAAAGAAGACAAAAATAATGATAATAAGGATATCCAAATAGCATAAGACTCCTAAAACATCGACCACAAATTCAGATTTTGTGCCCAAAATATCCACAATGCTCAGATGCACACTTCTCACAAACTTACCAAAGAACTCACTTGGCAACAGGGCTAAGTAGTCTGATCCCAAGTACTTCCACTCAATTAACTATTTACCCTTAAATATTTGATTTCTCTGTTGAAACTGAGAGCTTCAAAGCATGACGGCTTTTACACCAACTGCTCTACAATATTCATCCACATCATATTTACAATCCAGGGTACCTTCTTTAGAAGGTACTCGTGATCATAATTCATGGTGTGCAAGACTGAGATCATACAAACCCACTTATCAAAGATTTCACCAACAGAAATTTGCAAGAGGACTAACAATTCAGAATGCAGCCACAAAACCAGCGAAATCACCAGGTACCTGTTCTGAGTTATACTCTTACTGGATTAAATTGTCCTAGAACTTTGAAGATGTGATAGAACCTTAATTTCACTTTTTTTGGAGGTAATAGCTGAAGAAGAGTGGAAGGTTAAGCGAGAATTATTGCTGCAGAAAAGGGTAAGGCTCCACCTCCGTGTCACACATGTATTACTGAATGTACAAATAAGCACACTTGCATCTTTAGCATTTATATATTAACGTGAGCACAATGAAATTTCAAGATAATACAATAGCTTGAAATTACATTTCAAACTAAGAATAATTGCACAAGTCACTAATAAAAAACAAGAAGATGCAAGAAAACGGGAAAGACAAAGTGCCAGAGAGATTATAGAGTAATGGAAACAAGAACAAAGAAACAGAGGGGAAAGGAACTATGTAGTCAAACAAGTTTGACAGTACAACTAAGAATAACATACACATCAAGTCTTTGGGTAAAATCTAAGGAAATGTGATTTCATGCAAGTCTTTATATCACATGCAAGTTTATATTTGATATAAAATGCAGGTAAAAAGTGTGGAACCAAAGGAAGCTCTGCGCCTTCAGAAAGAAAATAATTTTGTGATTCTTGATGTAAGGCCAGAAGCAGAGTTCAAGGAGGTTAGTGAACATGTTTTAGAAGCCTTTTTTTTCAACTCCAATGTGCCTGTTCAATCACGTTGCATTTTTTCTGTGCACCTCTTGTGCTTTCTACTTTTGATCAATGGATAGTGAATGATATATGGGATGCTAAGAAGAAAAAACTGATGGAATTGGCTATGATCACTGCAGGCTCATCCCGCAGATGCAGTTAATGTGCAAATATACAGGCTTATAAAAGAATGGACAGCCTGGGACATTGCCAGACGTGCTGCATTTGCATTTTTTGGAATTTTCTCTGGAACAGAAGAAAACCCTGAGTTTATCAAGTGTAAGATAAATTTGACTCACCGTCCATTTCTTGAATTCATGCATTTCTTGTTTTCTGAAACTAAATATTTGATTCATGCTGGCAGCTGTTGAAGAAAAATTAGATAAAAATGCAAAGATAATAGTAGCTTGCTCAGCAGGGGGAACAATGAAACCAACACAAAATCTGCCAGAAGGTCAACAATCTAGGTATTAAATTATCTCTCCCCCTTTCCTGCCGCTTTCTTCTCTCTGGTTTTTAATTTTGCTCATACATGCTGTAAGAATAATATACAGTCCAAAACAGGTTGGCAACAGTTTATGAAATCGGTCTGTTTTCACTTTTCAAGCAAACAAAGTTACTCATGAATGTGTTGCACTTTGCATCCAACATCAGATTCATTCATAAATTTAAGAGAACTGGACAAATGACATTCATAATATTGTAAACCATCCTACCAAGTTATTAGTTATTTAAAGTAATAACAAGACAAATTAGTTATTCATCAGCTAAAATACACAATGGAAGGTGTCAGTAATAACTTGGATTGCATGGATGTAGTATCAAAGAAAGTGAAAAAGCTGAAAGCTGCATGTTGCATATACATATATTCAAGTGATTGATCCGATGTGCTAAAGATCACATTTTTGTACTTTCACAGGTCTCTAATAGCAGCCTACTTGTTGGTCCTAAATGGTTACGCCAATGTCTTCCATCTAGAAGGAGGGCTTTACAGGTGGTTTAAAGAGGATCTGCCAACTGTTTCAGAGGAGTGAATTCATTGCTAACATTGTGCATGCAGAGAATCCTGGACCTAGTTTTGACCATATTGAGGATGCTGATAAATGCATACAAAGAACAGAACAGATGAATTGAAATGTAATCATTGAACTGGTGTAGAAATTTAGCATGAGAAAAAATGTCATGTTGCATTTTTTAGAGATTGCCTCCATAGCATTAGCATGAGAGGGTTTATTTATCAGCATCGTATTATCACTTATCAGCAGTTTGCAATTCACTGATTCGCGTGAAACATGCTTTCAAACCACTAAGTCATACCGATTGAACTAAAGCAGAAGTTTAGTGATCAAGCATTTATGGTTCCATTAGCATCAAATCCTTATGTCCAAAATCCAATTCAAAAGAAGAAAAACCATGCAGAGGAGAAAGGTATTTGTTTAACCTACAATTTCCTAAGCCTTCAGAGATGTTTTTGCCATTGCTAGAGCACCGTCATAACTTTGATTTCCTCCAATAAAACCACTCATGTGCACAAATGTACAACCTGGGATTCCAGCAACCTCAGATAGCCTGTCATTTTCCAATCCTCTCCAAAGATATGGTAGTGGTTTTCTGCTCTCAAATCTACCAGGTGAAATTGCCACTGCCTGTAGTCTCCACTTCTCACTCCTATCATCCTAAAATTAGGAATCATGTATAGCATAAATCACAGATGAAGTAATCATTTATAATTGAATAAGAAAATAAAGAAAACTTTTGAAATTTACAAGTGACCTTGGTTATGATGAACTTGAAAATAAACTAGTGTGTGGGATTTTTTGGGAGGGGATGCTGACAATGATGGATGCTTATATAAAATTTGAGATTGATTGATTAACTCAGCCAAACATATCTACCTGATAAAGAACATATTTGATGGAAGGGTTGATTTTCATTTCCTCCTCGAGCTCATGTATGTGAAATTTCCACTGTGGAACAAGGGAGAAAAAAAAATACTTAAAAGTATATCCAAAAACTTAAAACCAAATTTTACTTTCCCTAGCAAAGATGGTTATACAACAAGTATTAACAAGGTGTGTCAAATTGACTAAAGAGTTTGTGAGCTTAGCTTACAGGACAAGATCGATTTAGCTTTATAATCTCCCCACTAGAATCAACAGCTTCTCTTGATGCAAGACACTCCATAACAATAGACCGTGCCGGCAACCATGATTTTGCATAATAATTCACATTCTGTAACACACAATTGTCAAAACTAAAATAATTGTTGAGTATAAGCAGTTAAACACGGTGAACAACAGAAATCAAACAAACGTGGACATTCCAAAACAGTCTCACCTCCAAAAATTCACCACCAGCCAGAGCCATTGCCCTATGAAAAGCCTCATTTTCTGCATCTGATGACTGATCAGAATCCGTCCAGTCCAAATTCAATCGTTCTATTCTAGATCCCAAGAATGTGTTGATTACATATTTTTGAGATTCGTTCAAGTCATATTGATTCACTCCATTATCCTCAGCATCAACTGACTGAAAATAAAACAGCATTTTAACCAATGTTAAAGAGAATTTCACTAATTTTCAAATCCAAGATTTCAACGACGAACATTTGAATGCATAGTAAAAATATCTACCTCTACAAAGTTTTTGTATATAGCTGGATATAACTGGTGTACATGAGGATGATCTTCGTCAAGACGAAGCACATTTGCAATTATTTCCAACCCAAAATGCTACAGTATATAATGAATGAATAATGAATTAGGTTTTGACTAATAATGAAGAAACAAAATCAGAGACTGAATTAGAAGGGTAGAAAGACCTTATATACAAGTCCGGCGCTACTGAGCTTAGTGGCGAAGCATTCACTGAAAACCTGGTGAAAATCCTTTTGATGATGATCGTAACGGTGTCGTATGGGGTCGTAAACGCCTCCAACATCGACTACGGCATCCAATGATTCGAGAAGCTTCGGGTCCCTGGTTCTAACAATATCTGCACCGGAGAAGAGTTTAGAAAGGCGAAGCATGAAGCAAGCGAGGGCTTCGTCGCAGTGAAAGGTTCCGCTGTGAGTGCCCACGCGCTTAGCGGAGGACGTGGAGAAAGATGACGATGGAATGGTGTGAAATGTCATTAGCAGAGGTTTGTGTAAAGGAAACGACTTGTGCCACACTCTCGCAACTTTGACCATTTTTGAAATTTCCTCTACCGTGCCTTAGCACTCAGAAACGGGGAAGATACCGTGTAACGACATCGTATGGCAGTTTTTTGAGATGTGTATAATTTGGGCCGCATGGATTCGCACGTATGGTTAGGTTTGATGGATTTCATTTTTAACTAATACTATTTTCACCCTTACACGTTTAAAATATATTCAAACGTTTATATAAATTCTCCGGGTGGGTTAACTCCAATGAGATGATGGTAATTTAAAATTATTGGGGAAATAAATAAAATTTGTCTACATATTATCCTTGACATATATATTAGTAACCTATTTATTTAATTAATGTAAATATCAAAATAACATGTTTTTTAAATTAATTATTAAAGTGACCTAATTTTAAGTGAAAAAAAAATGTAATTTTTGTTTTATTTGGAGTCAGTACGTTAATTAAAAGTGTACATGTCGATTGATTTGGAGCATATACAAGGTGTAGCCAAATTAAATAGTGCTACCATTTAGATTGTCTTAAAAATGGAGTGCATGTGCCATATGAGATAGTACATTCTCCTTTTTTTATTTTTTTTTATTTTTCAGTTAACTAGGAAATTAAATGAAAAAAAATTAAAATAATCTCCTTTATATATTTTTTTTTTCAATTAGCCATATATGATGGCACCTAAGTGTTTTTTATTTTACTTATTAATTTCTTATTTTACATTAGTCATTTTAAATGGTGCAAAATTATTTATTTTTAATGGGTAGATACGTCATATGATATAACTACTACATTATTCTATTTTTCTATAAATAAATAAGATTGTATTCTCATTTTCTACTCTACAACAATTACCACCAATATCATCAACTCAATCTAAAAGTATGTCTGCATTCTTAAATCAGCGTTCATCATCATCATCATCGGATTCACCGCTTTCAACATTTCCATTTATGAAAAGAAATACCCTAGTTTTTTTTAGCAACAAAGCCTCCAATGAAGATCCTACTCTGGAACACGCAGACCTTGGAGCATTTTCATAGGGAATTAAACCGCTGACTAGAAGGAGACATTGTTGCAGGTGAAAAGATCAGAAAAATTGAGAGACAGGTTGAGGAGTCAGGCCCAAATGGAGTTACTCGTGCTTGGAGAAAAGTGGAAAATGATGTTGGTGTCCTTATGATGATGTTAACACCAAAGGATATTATGTTGATGGTTGTAATATCATAGATAAGTTGATGCATTGAGTTGTTTTATTTGGGTATGTTGTTGTTATTTTCTGATTGTTGAGAATGGTGAAGACTTCTGGTATGTTGATGTATGGTTCTCAAAAAATTGTTTTGATGATTGTAATTGTGTAGTTATGTTTTTTTAGTCGTTGTATTTGTGTGTTATGTTATTGAGTTGTTTAAGTTTATCTCAGTTGTTGTTTTTAAAATATTGTTATTGAATATAATACTATGAATGAAATGAATGTTGTTTTTGATATAAAGAGAAACTATTACATTTAATTAAATTATGTCGTTGTTAATTGTTGTTGTTAAGATATTAAGTTATGTTTGTTTAAGTTATGTCGTTGTTAATTGTAATCGCTTAGTTGTGTTATCAATGGAATAAAATTTGTTGTTGATATAAAGAGACTAGGGACATTTTGTACGAATGTGTCCGGACTAACGGCACGAACTACATAATCTGACCGTTTTATTTGTCGTATCTATCTCCGTTCGAATAAGCGTGCTATTAGGGCGACATTTTTTCTTTCTTCGCATCAGGTCATTATGCCAGACAATTTCACCTTCGTATGGAGGCCAATAATCGTCCTTTGCTACCACCTGAAAGCTAGTGTTGTAGACATTGCATAGAATAATGACTTGGTGAACAACATAAAGATAGTTGGTTGGATCCTAACGAGCCTTTGAACGTGATGTTATTATATGGGAACAAGGCATATGAAATGCCTGAAACTTTCCACAGTCACACCAACTCCTATCTAGTTCCACTCGGTAACATCCCCTAGGCTTTCCTTCATTGTGATCAATTGACTCTGCAACATTGAGTCAACCTTTATTACAGTCAAACACTGTGACCACATGTGTGTTGGCTTTGGCAGCTTTGTCCTTCATGAATTTCATTAAACTATTACTAAACAGTTGCCCAAATTGTAAGGGAGAACTCCACCTTGTACGTCTGATATCAAAAAGTGCCTCGAGCTTAAAATTTTTTGCCCTTACCAAAGCGGTTATCGGTAGTTTTCAGATGCCCTTAAATACAGAGTTCATTGATTTGACGAGGTTTGTTGTCATGTGGCCTCATTGTTGGCCATTGTCGTATGCCCTTTTCCATTTCTCTAGTTGAATATTATCAATCCATCTTAATGCATATGCATTTGTCAGTCTGATATCGTCACGGTAGTGTTTGAAAGTGGGATTTGTTAGTGCATACCATGCGTTCACAACCTTCTTCCGTAGCGATTTTTCCTTGATCTCCCGCATGAAATTTTGAGCGATGTGTCTTATGCAATACACATGGGTTAACGGAGGATCTTGCCAACCGTTATCAAGTTTCTTGTATGCACTCTCGATTGATGGGTGTCTATCAGAGATCAAACATAAGTTAGGTTGGGGAGACACATATAATCTAAGATTTTTTAGGAAAAAACTCCAACCCCAACAGTCTTCCCTTCAACTAGAGCGAAGGCGATTGGAAAAATATTTGTGTTGCCATCCTGTGCCACTGTTATGAGTAGTGTGCCTTTATATTTCTCGTACAACCATATTCCATCAATTTGAATAATAGGTTTACAGTATGCAAAGTCTTTGATACATGGTTCAAATGCCTAAAATAATTTGTGGGAAATACCATTTCCACTGACACAAATCATGTCTGGCGTATACGTCGGCAATGTCTCCAAGATGGCAACGGTCCTTGAAGATATTGTTTAAGTATCACCGAGTATTTTGGAAGTTATTTTTACGAATCCTCCCAATTTTCGAACACCGTTTCGACTGTCTTAGTCCTAGCTATCCATGCTTTCCTGTGCGAAGGAGTATAGTTGTATCTTTGAACCATATATGAGATTATGATACTCACCTTCAAAGAAGGATTGTCGCTAATGAGTGACATAATTTCATTGCATATCAACTGAGAGTTGAGTTTGCGATGATCATGCATTGGATTCGTGATTATGCAAGTGTGCTCTAGACCCGTTGACCCTATCTTCCATAAATCACCTCTCTTCAGGAAAGATACTGCCAATCAAAATGGGTGCACCTCGTTACGAAATTAGATCTTATACATAGTCGAATTCGTTCGATCGACTCTATAATCTGCTGATAATTCCATGTGATATTATTTTTTAACTCGGACACAGTCTTCTTTTATACGAAAATTGTCTCCCTCTTTTAACACTCCTTCTGTTTGCATGTATGGATTGTAAAAAATATTTGTTGATGATTCAGCTGCATCTAAGTTGAGACTTGTCATGTGTTAAGGTGGGCAATAAACATGATTGGCTGGTAATATGTCTTACTCGTGGTTGGTAGTGGAATCATTTACCCTTTCATCAACAATGACTTCAACTTCTTCTTCTTCTTCGTCAATGACATCGACTTTAGCTTGTTTGTCGTCAGATTCGTAAAATATTTGAGAAGGATCAATAAGTTGAGACACTTGTTGTTGTAACGTAATATATAGCTCAATATCATTGAAACCATAATACTCATGACTGAGAAACATATTACACACATCTTCATCGTCTTGAATCTTTAATTGGAAAATTTTGCATTGATTGTGCCCGACAAAAAACACAAGATTCTTGTAGATGATTTGGCCAACTGGACCATACTATAATTTCTTTTCTAATCTCGCTTTCAAATGTAGAATACTTGATTTTCTATCAATTGAAAATCTAGTAACTTCTGTATTTTGAAAATTGAAACCGGTTATGGTACATTCAAATATCTCACCATTGAGATGTGCACTGATCATGTATTGTGGTGTTTGAGCCATAACAAATATGTGTTGTAAACTCGTGATTGGAAGAATTGTTTGGCAATTTTTTAGTGTATTAGTGTTTGAATATGTTACTAAATGATATGATAATAAAATGTATATCACAAGTGTATTAATAGACACATTGTTTGAATATATTATTGTTTTATCATTTTTTAATAGTCTTACAATCTACCATAAAGTCTTGCATGCCTACAAGATTCTCACATGCATTAGTCATGTCTTCATTTATGCTTACAAGTTATAATAGTCTTACAAGCTACCATAGAGTCTTGCATGCCTACAAGATTCTCACGTGCTTACAATAGTAGTCTTCCAAGCCTATTATAATGTCACATGCAAAGACATTAAAGTGATAATTGAATCACATGGTGAGAATCTAATGTCACATTTCTTGCATTTTATCACAACCATTTATGTCTTGTGTAACACCCTTCTAAACCCCACGGAAAATATATGAATAATCATAGTAAGTAATCATGCATTCACAAAAGGGCGTCACGCATAACTTTCAAACATCAAAACCACATGTCATGCTTATTAACAATTCAATAAATAATTATGCTTTTCAAAGTTTCACTTTGCATGTAGCAGCGGATTCAATTATATCACAATCTTCGTAAAAGAAACATTTGAATTCACCACTTAAATCAACATCATTAGGCACTGGGGCCAACATCATAATAATTCGATAAATATAAAAACATAGTATAGAGTACATAATATATCTCTAAAATATATAACCCAAGCGATCCCAGTGTTACATGACCAGAGCATGACTCGACCCAACGACTAGATACATATACAATATATCACAAAAGAATTCTATACATCCTAGCTAACCGACCAAAAGATGAAGGCACGCTTCACAAAAGGACCTCCAGCCAACCTACTCTGCATTGCCTCATAGAGCATCATAAAATAGCAGAAGGGTGAGAAATATTATCATAATAATCAATGCATATAACTATATATATATATATATATATATATATATATATATATATATATATATATATATATATATATATATATATATATATATATATATATATATATATATATATATATATATATATATATATATATATATATATATATATATATATATATATATATATATATATATATATATATATATATATATATATATATATATATATATATATATATATATATATATATATACAATCAACATTCAACATTCTCACCACAAGTCATCCACATACATCACAATTTATATACAAATGTATGGATAATCACCAAACACATTCTTCATGCATACATCCACAATTCACTCATTCCACATACACATTTACAATTATGTTTATTCACCAATTCACAATCTCAGTTCGACCATTCATACACATATGCATACTTTCAATACAACAATTATCTATGCCATGAGACTCAATGCAACTCATGTCATGTGGTACCAACACTTGTTATTATTTTTCGGTTTTTACATTTAAACTGAGTCTGTCCTCTAGACCAATAACAAACAAAAGCCCGTCCTCTAAGCTTTCAAACCCCTCTCTAGGTTTGGGACAAGTCACTAGTTTCCACGAAACTAGCAAGTATTGCCTCTTGACCAAATGATGCGTGTGCAATCAACAACCAACTGCACTTAAGACCGTTCTCGCATCTTAATCTCATGCATTATCAAATAATTCATCACACAAGAATTATAACACGATTGCACACACAACACATTTCATAATAATCAAAGTATTCATACTCTCGACATCATCATTACATTTATCAAGTAATGCACAAGAATCAGTTAGATTCAATCACTATCTTCATGCACTATTAATCAATTTTAAAAAATGCATATCATTGTCAAACGACCACAATTCACAATCGATTCCATAATCTAGGATTCACGCCATACGGCTACCCACAACATAACATATCACAACATACAACTATGCCTTAAGAGAAAGGGTTAATCAATTTGAATCGAAGAATCGACATTGGATGGAAACAACAAGAAAATAAAACACTGTCACGCTCGCTGGACCACTCGCCTAGCGAGATCCTAGCGAACACTCGTTACTGGTTCGCCTAGCGAACAAGCTCGCGAAGGCAAACAGAAGCTACTGGAAGGATTCACTACTGGCTCGCTGGAGCCTCGCCTAGCGAACAACTCGCTACATCACTCGCCACTAGCGAAAAGGATCATTTCCATTATGCCCAAGTCTGGGGACGTTCGCTGGAAGCTCGTTACCAGCTCGCTTAGCAAACACTCGCCACCCTGCTCGCCTAGCGAACGTGCTAGCGAGCGGCTGCGTACTCCAAAACCCCAACTGTCCAAAAACCTCAAAAACTCCTGAAATCACCCGATTCAATTCCAACAAGTTCCATTAGTCTTAGCCTAACATTCCTCGACTAAACTACACCATTAATTCCAGATTCTAACCGTTAAATCATCGATTTCTACCGATTAAACCATTTGTGACCTAGAATGGAAAAGATGGAAAACATCCAAACAATCCAACAAAAGCATACATAATCATACAAATTGAGAAGATAATAAGATTTCACACCCTTACCCGATTAAATCGAATCCTAGATGTTGATCTTGATGAATCCAAGCTTTTCCTCTATTTTCCTTCTCTTTTCTCTTCTTCCTCTTTCTTTCTCTCCTTTCCTTCTTTTCTTTCTATCCTTTCTTTTCTCTCCTCTTTCTCTTATATCTCTTTATATTCTATTCCTCTCCATCATATTTTCTTCTCTCAAAATATCTACCCATTCATTTAAATTAAATAAATCACACAAATCAATTAATTAACATAAATAATTAATTATTAAAAATTGGGTTGTTACATCTTACATGCACAAATCTTGTGATAATTTTATCATAATGTCTATCATAAAGATTCTCTTCTTACATCCCTATCATAAAGTGATAATTTTATCATAATGTCTCATTTATGTCTTGCATGCACGAATCTTGTAAGAGATTCTCTTCTTACAAGACTACACATACATGATAATTGAATGACTACACAACCATGACAATTGAATGGCTTCACGTGCATTGCATAGAGATTCCATGCATGACTATAACCAAGAATCGTGTAAAAGAACACCAGAGATTCCTTACACATTTGATTCTCTTCACATGCATAAGAGTATGCGCCATATGAGATGGTGTAAGTATTGAAATACAAATCCATGTGTCGTCTCATATGGCGTATGTGTTATATTTTTTATCCCATGCGCCATACCATATGGCGGCAGTGTTCACTTCACCATGTAAAACCTAATTTCACGTGACTCTTCTGATCCATTATAAATATGCTCATCACAAACTCTTCTCATCACATTTTCCAGCAAGCACAAACTCTTCTCATCAAACTTTCATCAAGAAAGCAACAACTTCATCACAACCTACCTTTATATCACTTACTAAAAAATGTCTCTACTCACGATGGGTAACGATCACAGAGGAACAATTGAGAACATTGTAGAATTTGTAAGTGTTTTGCTTTATTTGTTTTGTCTTCCCTTACTTAATTGTTTTTTTCTATATAACTAATGTTATTTAAATTCTTTGTCAGGATGTAACAAGGTTTCGTTGTCGTGTACATGACTACATACCATACGATCCATTCATACAAGGATACCTTGAATCATGTGGCTTCGGTGATTTGATAAAAATCACTCCGTACTCAATTTGATCCCAAATTTATTCTAGCTTTGCTAGAACGTTGGAACCCAGAGACCCACACATTTCACCTTCCTTTCATCTACCCACCCAATCAATCTTCCAGAACCACAACTCATTCATGCCACCCACTCAATCACAACAACAAAAGTCTTACCCTTACTGCCAACCTCCCGACACTGATACTACATCTGCCTATAACCCTGATAACTCTTTCGACTCTACCCTAGCACACCATAGCCCCCCACAAATGAACACACAATCATTCTACCACCAAAATAATCAACCACTATTTGACTACCAAACCCCACAACAACCATTGCATTGTTTCCAAAAACGATTCAATGTACTAATTCAGCCAACCATACCGTTCACACCCAACCCAACCCCCCTCCCCCCGGTACCAACTTCGAAACACATGGGCATGAAAATAAATTACGGAAGCGTCGTTGGCAGCAATCCCCCATCGGCTATTAGGGACAAATGATTCAAAATTTGTCAGATATGTCGGGACCCTCTCAACAAATACATTTTCCACAGGGCAACATGCAAATACCATAAACACCTCAACAAATTCGTGGTAGACCTCGACGTCGCACAAATGCACCAGGATGTGAAACCGGTGGACGTTTTGATCGGGTCGGTCATTTAAGTAAACTTTTTTATATTTAAATATTGTTATTTATTCTTTTTCTTTGAATTATTTTATTTTTTTCTATTTAATTTTCTAATTAATCAAAAAAATTAAAATAAATAAGAAGGATGTGTCATCTCATATGGCGCATGCACTCCATTTTTAGGGCAACCTAAATGGTGGCGCCATTTGATTTGACTACACCTTATATATGCTCTAAATCAAATGGCGCGTACACTTTTAATTAATGTACGGACTCCAAATGAAATAGCGATTGCATTCTTTCTTCACTTGAAACTACGTCATGTTAGTAATTAATTTGAAAAACATGTTATTCTAAAAAAAATTCACGTATTATTTAATTCCAAAATCATATTTGAATTCTCTAAAACTATTAGTATTTAAGTTAGATTTATTAATTACTTGTACTTGAACTCAATTACTTAGTTAAACTTAGAATTATATGTTATAAAGAGTTTAACTATATTTTTTCATCTAAATAAATATAATGTATTTTGTTTTGAGCCTTAGTAAATATATTTTGTTTAAAATAGATATATTTTCAGTATTAATAAATATATTGAGAGAGAGAGAGAGAGAGAGAGAGAGAGAGAGAGAGAGAGAGAGAGAGAGAGAGAGAGAGAGAGAGAGAGAGAGAGAGAGAGAGAGAGAGAGAGGAGAGAGAGAGAGAGAGAGAGAGAGAGAGAGAGAGAGAGAGAGAGAGAGAGAGAGAGAGAGAGAGAGAGAGAGAGAGAGAGAGGGAGAGAGAGAGAGAGAGAGAGAGAGAGAGAGAGAGAGAGAGAGAGAGAGAGAGAGAGAGAGAGTATTCTTTTATATAATTTTTAATATTTTTGAAATAATACATTTTTATAATCTATCATTAAATTAATTTATTTTAAATAATACTTACTTATATATATATATATATATATATATATATATATATATATATATATATATATATATATATATATATATATATATATATATATATATATATATATATATATATATATATATATATATATATATATATATATATATATATATATATTTATATATATATATATATATATATATATATATATATATATATATATATATATATATATATATATATATATATATATATATATATATATATATATATATATATATATATATATATATATATATATATATATATATTTGTTATTTAAATGGGAATCTTTAATAAAACAAGAGGTTTGTCCAATTGAATATTTAAGCCAATAAAATATCATATATTGAGATATGCTTGCCTAAAGATAATAATATTTGTATCATATTTGAAACATGATTAAAATATTTATAACTTTATTATTTATTGAAAATTCAAATTTAATCTCTAACATAATAAAATAGATATTATAAAGTCAACAATTGAAAATCTAATACTTAATAAATTCTCCTTAATTTTATTATTCAAATTTTGCATTTAAAAATATATTTTTTCACATCTTTTTCTTCTTCTATATATAGTTCATTAATAAACATAAAGACGTCCAAAAGTTTGAGACATTTTAAATATAAAAAAATAATAATAATGTTCCTAGAGTCTTATTTAAATTATATGATCTTAGTTAAAATATCAATTTTTAATTTTCTTTTGATTTGATCCATTTTTTAATTTTGAGTCAAATTCAAATTATTGAGGCAAACTGCAAATTTTGATGAAACCGCGTTTAAACTTAAAAAATTATAAACATTAATTGAATTTTAAACTAAATTAGTTATAGATTCGTTTGTTTTGATTTTTTTTTAAAAAATTTTATAATGCAACATAATTTTGTAAAAAAAAATTTTATAAAATTTTTTTTCATAAAAACTTTAAATAAAAATTTAATTTAAATAGTAAATCTTAAAATGTAATTTTAGACATATTAACATTTTATCGAGAAAAAAAGTTGAATATCTAAAATTTCAAAAAATTATTTAATTTTAAAACTATTTTAAATGGTTTTTTATAAAAATTATTTTTGCGATTCAATTTTTTTCAAAAATTATGATTTCGACTCTGTTTTAATCTTTAATAATATAGGTTTATATTGTATGATGTCAAAATTAATCTTATAATTTATAAAAAATAAATATAAAAATATTTGTAATATTTTAAAAAATTTATTTTTAAAAATATAAAAAAAAAATCCATTTTTTTTAAAGATAAAACAAAGAGACCCATAATTGAACCAAAATGAATCAAATTTGTGACCAATTTTCACCCCTATGTTGAATCTTTCATAAACACTTTTTCTTTTGTTACATTACTCACGTCGAAAGAGTGGATAGATAAAATCCCAATAGCATATCCTTTATGTTTGTTATGGATTTGGACTATATTGGATCTCACTTCTCTTTTAATTTAGGTGGTTCATTTTCTATATTAAAAAAATTCTCTTTTTAATTTACGTGATTTATTTTCTATATTTAAAAAAGAAGAAGAAAAAAGAAATTCAACAATCCAATAGAGCTGCCACATCTGTGCTGTTCATACGAGTTATCTTCTTGTAAATGGTTTGCAACTTCTGGAAGCAAGAACACTTCAGACTTATAATTTCACACGCTACTTTAGCCGCAAAAGACAACACCAATTTATTTTATGTGATGAAACAAGTTATATATTGGGCAAGACTTTACTTAAATAGTTATGACCTATAAAAAATTCTAAGGTCATATCTTGTAATCTAACAGAATTTTTTAAGTTATATGGCACTTTAACCACTTTAAATAGATATAGACTTGTGAGTTCTAAAAAAACTGTTTAAATGTACATAAGCGTTATTTTTATTAGTTAAATACTATACTTTTAAGGTAGTTTTCTCCAACTAGAATAAATATTTGTTTGGTATTATAGTGAATTTATCGAAATTACTGTTAATTATTGTTCTGGCCTGAGTCTCGGCCTGACTGGAAAGGCCTAGCTCACATACACTTGGAGAAAGGCTTAAATGAACCTTTCTCATCTGTGTCGAGCATAAGACTCTCCGTCGACAAGACACTGCCCCGTCGGACAGAACCTTCCTCATCTGTGTCGAGCACAAGACTCCCCATCGACCAGACACTGCCCCGTCGGGCAGAACCTTCCTCATCTGTGTCGAGCACAAGACTCTCCGTCGACCAGACACTGCCCCGTCGGGCAGAACCTTCCTCATCTGTGTCGAGCACAATACTCCCCGTCGACCAGAACACTGCCCCCGTCGGGCAGAACCTTCCCTCCGCCGGGCAGAACAACGTGTCCTCCACACGCTCTCCACGTGCACCCTCCGCGGGGACACGTCATCCACCAACTGCCCACCTCCAAAAGAGCAGGTCAACCCACTTTCCGGAGTTCACGGAGCAATTGAACTAGGGCGAAGACCACGTTCTGGTCTTCACTACGCCACGTAAGCCCTAGCAGTCACTTGGGTTGGGCCTGGCCATCCAGCCCAACTCAAATGACCGTTAGCCCTGCGCTGGGGTCTCTCTATAAATACCCTCTTCTCCAAGAGGGTCAGGTATTCACTTCTTACCCTTTTCTGTACTTGTGATCATTCTGTCCAACTTCTTACTTTGGCATCGAAGTGCCTTGCAGGTACACCCCCCATCTCCTTTCCTCAACACCGGTGAGCAGGCAGCAGGTCAACGGCGTGTGGCAAGTCCTTGGTCCCCTTCTGATCAGGCCAGATCAGTGGCGCCGTCTGTGGGAACGCGAGCACGTGAGTCCTTCCTCGTCATCGGGTGTCCGGGGGTTGAAGACACGTGTTGGCGGGGAGATGTGAAGGGACGCGACTGTTAGCCTTCACCACGTGTCATGCGCTGGGTGGCTGCTAGGGCGGCTACCCTAGGGTACTCGAGTGCCTAGTGACGCTTCGAGTTCCGTGTTGGGGTATAAGTAAGCGAGCCCTCGCTCATTCTCCACTTTTCGCCTTCTTGCTTTCAACCACTAAGATCCGCCTCTCTGCTTCCGTCTGATATCTCCGTCGTGACAGCCGCCTCGCATTCCACCGTAGATCGCAATACAGTAAGTTTTTCTTCTCCTTCGTCGGGCATATCAGCCAGCCTTTGTCCTCTCCTTCGTCGAGTAAGACCTTGGCTGCCAATCAGCCAACCTTTATCCTCTCCTTTGTCGGGCAGAAGCTCTGTCGAGCAGGACCTTAGCTGCCAACCAGCCAGCCTTTATCCTCTCCTCATCGGGAAGAAGCTCTGTCGAGTAGGACCTTGGTTGCCAACCAACCAGCCTTTGTTCTCTCATTCGTCGGGCAGAAGCTCTGTCGAGCAGGACCTTGGCTGCCAGCCAGCCAACCCTTGCCCTCTCCTTCGTCGAAGCAGAAGCTCTGTCGAGCTGGACCTTGGCTGCCAACCAGCCAGCCTTTATCCTCTCATTCGTCGGGCAGAAGCTCTGTCGAGCAGGACCTTGGCTGCAAACCAGCCAGCCTTTATCCTCTCCTTCGTCGGGCAGAAGCTCTGTCGAGCAGGACCTTGGCTGCCAACCAGCCAGCCTTTGACCTCTCCTTCGTCGGACAAAAGCTTTGTCGAGCAGGACCTTGGCTGCTAGCCAGCCAGCCCTTTCCTCTCCTTCGTCGAAGCAGAAGCTCTGTCGAGCAGGACCTTGGTTGCCAACCAGCCAGCCTTTGTCCTCTCCTGCGTCGAGCAGAGCCCTGTCTTCACGGGGCAAGACGGAGCACAGGACATACTACCTCGAAAACCTACACGGGGATTAACTAGCTCGACCATGGAACGTGGAGAAGCTGAAAAGGTACTACAGTTAAACACTGTCCGTGACGCCCAGGCGTCGCGACCACAGGGGGCGACATGGTACCGCCGCACCTCCTCGTGTCTTCGAGAGACAAACAAAACAGCAAGCCCTACCTTTGTGTGCGCGGGCAGAAGGCTCTGCTCAACGGAGAATCCCTCGATCGAGACTTCCCGTCGCTGTACCAGAATCGGCAGGACACCCAGCTCGCGATGGGACGTTCACGCCGTGGGGATAAACTACCCCCAAAACAACCAGGTAACAAAACCGATCAATCAGCCAGTTCTCTACACTACCGGGCACCATCATCGTCGAGCTACTTCTCCCTGATATACCAAAAAACATAATAAACACACATCTCAAATATACTAACCTACATTCTGAGCATACAACGTGCATAAATAAAACAGACATATCATCATGCAGAAACAAAACGAGCGCACACTTAAACAAAATAGCATTCCATAAAACGGGCACAAGCCCAAAAGTCAAAATGTTACAATAAACGGGCACAACGAGCAGAAGCTTTGTCGAGCAGGACATTGCCTGCCAACCAGCCAGCTTTTGTCCTCTCCTTCGTCGAGCAGAAGCTCTGTCGAGCAGGACCTTGCCTGCCAACCAGTCAGCCCTTGTCGTCTCCTTCGTCGGGCAGGTCCCCCTCCTCTTCCAGACCTCCTACAGACAGCTAGCAGATCGACGCCGCGTGGCAGGTCACTGATTCCCTTCTGGTCAGATCAGTGGCGCCGTTGGAGCCGCCTCCTCGTCGTGGACGTCCGTCAACCCGAACACGTCCATGCTTGCAACCCGCTCACGTTCGTTAGGAACACTCCCTCGACATCTTTTCCCGACAGTAGCTCTTCCCAGAGCACTTTCCCGCCTAAGCGCAACATTATCAAGTCATCGCTCCCTCGCCTCGGAGCTACGACTTGGGGGGCTCCTGTTCTGGCCTGGCCCCCGACTTGACTGGGAAGGCTCAGCCCATATACACTTGTGGGAAGGCCCAAAGGAACTTTCCTCATCTGTGTCGATCACAAGACTCCCTGTCGACCAGACATGCCCCGTCGGGCAGAACCTTCCTCACCTGTGTCGAGCACAAGACTCCCCGTCGACCAGACACTGCCCCATCGGGCAGAACCTTCCTCATCTGTGTCGAGCACAATACTCCTCGTCGACCAGAACACTGCCCCCGTCGGGCAGAACCTTTCCTCCGTCGGGCAGAACAATGTGTCCTCCACACGCTCTCCATGTGCACCCCTCCGCGGGGACACGCCATCCACCAACTTCCCACCTCCGAAAGAGCAGGTCAACCCACTTTCCGGAGTTCACGGAGCAGTTGAACTAGGGCGAAAACCACGTTCTGGTTTTCACTACGCCACGTAAGCCCTAGCAGTCACTTGGGTTGGGCCTGGCCATCTAGCCCAACTCAAATGACCGTTGGCCCTGCGATGGGGTGTCTCTATAAATACCCTCTTCTCCAGGAGGGTCAGGTATTCACTTCTTACCCTTTTCTGTATTTGTGATCATTCTGTCCAACTTCTTACTTTGGCATCAGAGTGTCTTGCAGGTACACTCCCCATCTCCTTTCCTCAATACCGGTGAACAGGCAGCAAATCAACAGCGTGTGGCAAGTCCTTGGTCCCCTTCTGATCAGGTCAGATCAATTATAATAGTCTTAAATCTAAGGATGAATAATGAGTGATCTACTTGTAAGAATATTCCATTAAAAATCTTTAATTTTGTATATGATAAAGATAAATGTATGAATACATGATAAGAATCTTTTAATGATAAGAATCTTCTAGTAAAAGTAATATTATCTTTCTATCATTGTTGATAGAGGAGATGAATACAAAAAGAGATTTGTCATGAAATTACAAGTTTTTAAATTTAAATTGTACTATTTAATAACAAAGATTCATAATAGGTGCTTGAAGGAAGGAGATGTGAATATTAAATATTTTTATAGCCGTATGAACCAGCAAAGAAAATATAATAAAATTTTATTTATAGAAGTAAATGGTAAAAGGTTGAAAGAAGCTAATGAAAAAAAAATCTTTGATCAATTTCATATATTTTTTTACGTTGTGTGAGACCGATTCCGGCCAACGCAATTTAAATCCGTAGGTATAAATGCTAGCAAAGACATGGACATACACTTTTCAGAAGATGAAGTTTGCAAAGAGACATTGAATTGTTAAAAATCTAAAAACTCATGCTCAAACACTACAAAAGAAATTAAATTTTGTCACGTGAAATTTATTTAACAATTTAAAAAATAAGTTCATAAATTGATATTAACGACGTGACTATTCATGTGGCAGAAGCACGTGTGGCAACTCTGTTGTCACGTGAAAATCACAAATCACATCACAACTTTGCCACGTGATTTTCACATTGCAAAAAATAAAACAGAGTTGCAGTCACAATAGGCGTAACAGAGAAGATGACAGGCGTGTGTAAGAAGTTTGTCACGTGATATTCATGTACCAAGTTGTGACGTGATATTCACGTGACAAGTTGCGACGTAAATATCACGTGGTTGAGTTTTTTTTTTTATAAAAAAAATTGATTAATTTTTTGGTACACGTTTAAAAATAATTTGTATTTTTATTTATAATTTAAGTTTTTAATTATAGTTTATTTTTTTAATCACTTTTAAAATACAAAATTAATATTAAATTTTTTCAATAATAATTTAAATTGAAAAATTAATAAATATAAATAACAAATATTAATAAATATTAATAAATATAAATAAATACCAAAATAAAGAATAAATTTTTTAAATAAAAATGTATAATATACTAAAATGTAATTAATATTTTACAAAAATAAAAATTTAAAATTACATTTCAACAATCAGTGTCAAAATCATCGTCATCCACCTGTTGTTGGCTACCAACTTCTTCATTTTCAACAACTAGATTATCGCCACCTTGTGATTGCAAAGATTTGGCGCATCATCGCCTCCATTTCAGCTTGCCTCTTCTTCATTGCCTCTATCTGACGTTGTTGTGCTCCTCCATTTGGACCTTTAGTGTCGCCTCGCTTCAGTTAGCGCTAGTTGTCTTACTATTTCTAGCATCTCGGGGGTCAATTGTGATGAATATGACGTTCTCTCACCATCTCTAACTCTTTGAAATAGAGTTTTGTCCCATTTTCTCATACCACCGGCCAAAACTCCAGCACCAAATAAACATTCATTAAGTCCCTTTCCGCCAGTTACTAAACTCCAAATATAAAAATTCACTCTTGGATTAAGCGGCTCAAAACATCTTAGAGTATAGTGAGGATTGTCTACCAAAAATTGTGTGAGCAATACCTGGTAATCCTCCTACACATAAAATAAAATAAATTAAATTAAATATAGTTTAAACAATTAAGTTAAATTAAATAATAAATATTGCCACGTGATTTTTACGCCACAATATCTCAGTTGCCACATGATAATCACGTCACAAAATTGTCATTAAATATAAAAAAAAATTAAATAAAATGAAACGACTTACTTACCAAAGCTTTTTTGGTGCGTTCGTCAACAAAGTCCCCCGATTTTTTTCTTCTAGTCTTTACAACTAGCTTTGTCATGAGTGGAGGTCTCCCCAATCTCTTTTGCTAAATAATAAAATTAACTTTAATTAAAAATATATAATAAATCATAATATAACTTAAAATAGTAGTAATAATTACCATGCGTCGAGCATGTTCGGCAACACTTATACGTCCAACTGCATTAAGGCTACCTCCTTTTTCAGATGCTCTCATTTTTTTTGCTTTTTCAGATCTTGCTTTAAAATCAGCATTTGAATCCCAATAAATAAGAAGTTCATCGAATACTTCTTTGTCTATCCAGTTGGGACGAATATTTTCAAATTCCCAATGCTTTCTAGCACGTCGTAGCATGTCAGAAGTCGAACTGCTGTTCTGCCAAAATAATTTTTTCTAACCTCTTTCTCATTCATTTTTTCCCACGTACACTTTTCCTACAATGTTGTAAGACATTCAAATAAAATAGTTAGACAATTATAATTAAAAAAACAATTTAAACAAAAATAAGTTGACAAATAAATTACATAACTTAATTAAAATAAATTAATTATATCTTAAATAAATTAAATCAAGATTCTCTTTCGTCCCCTTTAACTTCTTTAAATCTCTTCCAAACTTTTTTATACTTTTGCTGAATAACATAACTTATACACTGGGCAGCAGTCCGACTCGGCTCGAAACTAAACATCAATAATTTATATTAATATGAAATATAAGTTAATATAAAAAATGGAAACATGTATACTTAAAAATTTTAAACTTACGAATTTCTGCTGGGCCAAATAAAATATCTTCCATTAATGATATGAACCACCTCATCATTGGGAGCCTCCTCATCGTCATCCTCAGTTGCCTCCTCATCATCATCCACCTCATGATCGTCCTCAGTTGCCTCCTCATCATCATCCTCACGCATAGGTATATGTGTGAATGGTAAGGGTACATGTGTGGGTTGTGCAATATGGGATCCCCTAGACTGTGTGAAGGATGAAGGTACCTGTGGGGAGTTGGAAAACTAGATCCCTCAGACTTCGTGAAGGGTGTGGCAACCTGCTAGTAGGGAGGTAGAAAGCTAGATCCTCCAAAATGTGTGAAGGGTGAGGGTACCTGCTGGTATAGATAACTAGGTCCCCTAGTCTGCTGATATGGATAACTAGGGCCCCCAGACGGGCTAATAAAAGTTGGTCCCCTAGATGGACTAATAAAAGCTGGTCTCCCAGATGGGATAATAAAAGCTGGAGTCTCAGATGGACTAATAAAAGCTGGATACTCCTAAGGGAAGAGTAATGTCATGAAATGCTGAGAACTGACCATGGACATAAAATCTAACTGACTTTGCAGGGGAGGACATATGACTGACTGAGGTGCCTAACATACTACTACTCTCAGACATTGAGACTTCTTACCCTTATTCTTATCAGTTCAGGGTTGCATTTTACCTATTTATAAAGAATACACATTTAATATATATTCATGAACAACACAAATAATAAATCTAAAAAAACAAAATCACACACACACACACACACACACACACACACACACACACACACACACACACACACACACACACACACACACACACACACACACACACACACACACACACACACACACACACACACACACACACACACACACACACACACACACACACACACATATATATATATATATATATATATATATATATATATATATATATATATATATATATATATATATATATATATATATATATATATATATATATATATATATATATATATATATATATATATATATATATATTGATAACACAATCAATATAAGGTTTCATCAAGTTAAATTACAAAAACAATTTATTCAAAATCATGTTCATCCATATCGTAATCATAATATGATATGATATTATCCTCAGATCCAAACTCTTCATGCTCGTCGTCCACTTCATTTTCATCCAACAATATAGACCCATCAACTTGATGCCCCTCAATAGTTGCATTAGACAAACTTGTAATTTGTTCAACTGCAATCACATCATTAATTTTTTCAACTTCATCAACTTGGTAAGCAACATCTTCCACTAGATCCCTCCAATGGTTTTGTTTTGATTACAACAGACCACCCTCATTTACGTGATATAATTGAAGGATAAGGAACATAATAAACTTGTCTAACAATATATGACATTATGAAAGGGTCATACTCTTTGTGCCTTCGGTCCATTCGAATCTCAACAGTACCATATGTCTTATCTATTTGTGTACCTCTGGTAGATGGATCGTACCAGTCACAATAAAACAAGACAACTTTATTTTTTGAGTCTAAGTAATTGTATACCAACTCGTAGATATGTTTAACAAAGCCATAGAAGTCGTCCTCACCACCATCTGTAACTCCATTTACAAATACACCAATGTTTATGTTTTTTTCCTTCAGTCCATGTCTTAGTGTAAAATTTATATATGTTCACGAAGTATGTGTGCCATTTGTTTGCGCTTTGAATAGAACCTTCAGAAACGTTTCTCAAATAGAGTATTTCTTGAGTCGATGCAACAAAGCTTGACAATTTCTCCTTGAACCATGCTGGAAAATGAGCATGTATGTGATCAGAGGTTGCTTGTACATCGGTGCTATGAAAGTAAGAGATGTTAAATTCCTTATAAAGAAACACACTATAAGTTTCAAGGTAATAAGTTTTGTATTCATATGGTAAATAATATTAAACAGTTGGGATATACTTACTCAAGATATGGTATACTTACTCAAGATATGGTTTAACTTCAACACAGTTAATTAAGACATGAACATGTGCAGATTGCATTTCTTTTTGAGTCAGCCAATGCACACCCTTCTTTCCAGAGGGATGACCAGGAAGCCCGAAGACTGATAAGGTAAATTGACTTCGTTCGTTAACATTTACAGAATTCCTTATGATTCTTGGAGTTAACATCAAATGATTGAAATAGTGACTGCAAAAATGAGATGTTTCTCAATGCAAGTAATGCGCACATATTGATCCTTCAACTTTAGCTTTATTTTTCACCGATCGCTTTTAATCACCCATGAACCTTTCAAAGGGATACATCCACCTATATTGAACCGGGCCACCAAGAAAAGCTTCCTATGCAAGATGCACAGGTAGATGTTCCATAAAGTAAAAAAAAACCAGGCGGAAATACTTATTCCAACTTATAGAGAATGACTGGAATATTTCAATCTAACTTAACAATGTCATCCACTCTTAAATCCGACATACAAATATCTCTAAATAATTGACTAATTTTAATTAGTGGATTAAGCATGTGATTGAGTAGTGAGCGGAATGCAATTGGAAGCAATCGTTTCATAAAAACATGGCAATCATGACTTTTCATACCATGTAACTTCCCAGTGTTAACATCGGCACACCTTGCCAAATTTGAAGCATAACCATTGAGCATTCTCAATTATTTTAACCATCGAAAAACCGTTTTAGCTTCTTGGGAAGTCAGACTGTAATTCGCCTTGGGTTTTAACAATTTTCCATTTGGTTGATGCTTCAACTCCAAGTCTTTTCGATTACACCAAATTTCCATGTCTAGTCTAGCCTTCTCATTATCTTTAGTTTTGTCTTTAACATCCATCACTGTGTTAAATACATTATCAAAAAAATTCTTCTCAATATGCATAACATCAAGATTATGGCGCAACAAATTATCTTTCCTATATGAGAGGTCCCAAAATATACTTTTTTTGTCCAATTATGTTTGGCCCCATATCCTTGAATTCTACATGCTCTACCAATATCTGTGAATTTTGGTAGTTCACAAATTCGGTTCCATACTTCACCTGGTGACAATCGAGGCGGAGACAAATCTTTTACTCGTTCATCTTTTTTGAAATCAGTCTTGTTTCTTCTATAGGGATGATTTCTTGGTAGGAATCTACGGTGACAGTCAAACCACGAACTTTTCCCCCCTTTTTCCAACGTAAACGGCTTGGTGTTCCCCATGCAATGCGGACATCCCATTTTGCCATGCGTACCCCATCTAGATAACATGCCATATGCTGAAAAGTCGTTAATAGTCCACATCAAGGCAACTCGCATAGTAAAATTTTGTTTACTTGATATATCATAAGTCCATTCTCCAATCCACAACCTCTTCAAAACATCAATTAAAGGTTATAAATACATATCGATTTCGACTTTTGGACTCGACGGTCCTAGAATGAGGCAGGTCAAAAACATGTATGGTTTTGTCATGCACATCTCAGGAGGGAGGTTGTAAGGGGTTACAATAATTGGCCAACAAGAATACCCACTTCCAGACGCTTTGACATATGGAGTAAAACCATCAGAGCATAATTCAAGCCTCACATTTCTAGGTTCTACGGCAAAATCAATATGTATGCGATCAAAGTGCTTCCATGCCTCGCCATTAGATGGATGTCGCATAGTGCCTAAACTTATTTTGTTTGTATGATTCCATGTAATTTGGCTTGCACTGTGCATTGAAGCAAACATTCTTTTCAACCTTGCTATTATTGAAAGATAAAACATGGACTTCACCGCTACACGTTTTTGCTCACAGTCAATGGCTTTAATACGAACTTTATATCTTGGACTCTTACAGAACTTACATTCCTCCAATGCTCCATTGTTAGTACCAAACTCAGTGTCATAAAACAACATGCAACCACTAATGCAACGATCAATCTTTCTTACTTCTAAATCCAACTTCGACACCAACCTCTTTGCATCATAAAAACTTGTAGGCAAGTTGTCTTTAGTATGAGTCTAATCGAGCATCATTTTTGCGAAGAATTCCAAACACTGATCAAGAACATTCCAATTTGACTTGGCAGCCAATAATCTCACACACATTGATAACTTTGAGTCTGACGACCCCTCAAATAACGACGTATTCATCTCATTCAACAACTTATAAAATCTTTGCGCTTCCTCATTCGACAACTCTTCCCCCATCAAAATCTTCAGGTTCGTCATAGGTCACGTTCACACCAAAATATCGCCTATCATCTCGCTGATCAAATTAAAGTTTTCCCCATGTTCCATCGGAGATCAACTACTTGAAGTATGCGTATTACTGGTCTCTGGTACGCTACTCGACAGTTTTTCTCCATTATATGTCCAAACCCAATAATTTTCAATGAAATCCCTTCTCTTCGTTCTACTTCCTCTGGATCACTAATTGTAGGTCTGCATCCATATTTAAGACAAGGACATCTAACTCCTCGTTCGCTTCGACAACATTCCTGAGAAAATGCCCACGTGATAAACCCTTTAACTCCCTCCTCAAAATTTATTTAAGTTCGCGTCTTCCTGAATATAACCTATCGTACATCCAACTACGATAGTACCTATAATACTTTATACTGCACATTTATACAATCATTATCTTTTTAATTGCAAATGTGATTTTAATATCAATTTCAGAAATTTTTATAAAATATTAAATACAAGTATTAATTAACTTATCATTATTCTTTAACATAAACTTATATTATCTAAAAGTTACTTTTAATAGGAACAAACTTTCTACTATAACTAAACATTTAATAAACATAAATTATAATACATATAATACATATAATTAGTAAGCAAAACATAACATACAAAATATACATATAACATGACATATTATACACACATAACATATAATACAACATATTACATAATTAATATAACATATTGTTTTAATTTATTTTAACTATTAAATATACTAAATATACTATTAAACAATAGCTATTAAAAATTAAAATTATTTAATATATATTATTCTTAAACATATTATTTTTTATTTTAACTATTAAACATTCTATATACTATTAAACATATACTATTAAAAATTTATTCTACATATACTATTAAACATATACTATTTTTAATATATAAATTTATACTATATATAAAAATCTGTTTTTAATAACAAAAATATAATATAATAAACAAAAATATAAAAAAATTGTTTTTAATAAAAAATAATAATATAAATATAATTATGTTTTTAATATAAATATAACCAAAAATAAATAGAACAGTAAATATAATATATTCAGTTTTTAATATATAAATTTATACTATATATAAAAATTTGTTTTTAACAAAAATATAATATAATAAACAAAAATCTATTTTTAATAACAAATAATAACATAAATATAATTTTGTTCTAATATAAATATAACCAAAAATAAATAAAAAAATTAAAAATAATATATTTTGTTTTTAATATTCCGTTTCTATAAATATTCACAAAATATTATAACCAAATATTTCTGTTTTTAATATTTTGTTTCTAAAAATAATATAACTGTTCTGGCCTGGGCCACGGCCTAACCGCGCGGCCCAGCCCAATGATGCACGATAAAGGCCCAACCCGGTTTAAGCAGACTGGTCGAACACGTGGCTCCTCGACGGGCAGGGCATGCTCCCGTCGAGCAGAACAACGTGCCTCACGACGTTCCCTGTGCGCTCCCCTACGCGGGGACGCGCTGTCAACCTCTGTCCCTCGTCGGGCAGAACCGTCCCCCCCACGGGCAGAATCCTCAGGCCAACGAGCAGGACAACATGTCTCCCCCACGCCCTCGTATGCTACCCTCCGCGGGGAGAACAACACACCTTCGGAGGACCTCGCGGGCTCCCCTCCGCGGGGACACGTCACCGGCCAATTGCCCAGCTCCGAGAGAGCAGGTCAAACCCACTTTCCGGAGATCACAGGACAGTTGGACTAGGGCGAAGACCACGTCCTGGTCTTCACTACGCCACGTAAGCCCTAGTAGTCACCTGGGTTGGGCCTGGCCATCCAGCCCAACGCAAGTGACCGTTGGCCCAACGATGGAGTCTCTATAAATACCCTCTCTCACGAGAGGGTCAAGTAATTTCACTTCTTACCCCTCTTTCTGTACTTGTGATCACTCTGCCTATATACTCACTTTGGCATCAGAGTGCCTTGCAGGTACACCTCATCCTCCTTCTCATCACCGGTGAACAGGCAGCAGCCCAACAGAGTGTGGCCAGCTAGTGATCCCCTTCTGATCAGGTCAGATCAATAACCAAATATAAATATTCACAAAAAATTAATAGTTTGTTTTAAAAAATATATATAGATAAAATTAAACGTTAAAAATTATAACTTTATATATATATATATATATATATATATATATATATATATATATATATTAATATATATAATCTATTTTGAAAATATAAAAAATAAAAACAGACAAAGTTATTTTATGTTTTGATAATAAATACATAAAATAAATTATTTAAACAGAAAAAATACAAAAAATATTAATATAATAATTTTAAATACAAAAAATATTAGTAAAATAAATTATTTATTTTTTGTTTCATAAAATAAATACAAAAAATAAATATAAAAAATATTAATATAATAATTTAAACAGAAAAAATTAATTCACAAAATATTTTACAAAAACAAAAATAAAATTAAACAGCTACCAACAACCCAAATATTTATATATCAAACTAAAATAAAAAATTAAATAACAAAAATACCTCTTCTTCAAACTCCTTCATTCTTCTTGTAAAATATCTTTGTCAGTCTCCTTCTTGTTAAAATTCTTCTTTCAATAGCATTGATAATTTGACCGAATAAAATAAACAAATATTAAACTCAGAAAAAAAATGCACTTTAAACAAAATTAATAAAAATAAATTGAACAAAAACCATATTAAGTGAGAAAATATATTACCTTAGAAGCAATTACATTTTGATTTTGGAGAAGCAGAGGTAGAAAGATGAAGAAAAATGGGTAAGAAAAAGAAACAAAGAAGAAGAAGAATATGAGTAAGAAGAAGAAGAAACAATCAACAAGAGAAAGAAGAAAAGTTTAATTAAAGTGTGGTTTGGGAAGTGGGTCACACGTTTAATAAATAAAACCCCAGCGATGTGAATTTCACGTCGCAAAGTTGTCACGTGATATTCATGTCGCAACCTCTAACGGTTAAATTTTAGAAATAAATATTTACTATGTAGCGGCATGATTATCACGTCGCAACTTTACCACGTGATAATCACATTGCAAATGTTCCAACGGTCATATTCTTTTTGTCAATCAACCTACAGCACCAGTGACCCATCACTTCCCCGTCATATTTTTTTTCCTCCTAAACGGTTGCGACGTGATATTCACGTCACAATAAATTTTTTGAATTTTTCAAACTTTCTGCTTCAGTAGGTCTGACCCTTTTAATTGTTTTTTTTAATTTAAATGTTGCGACGTGATATTCACGTCACAAACATTTTTTTTTAAATCTGACACCCTATGGGCTACCTTTACTTCTTATTATTTTAATATTAAAAATATTAGTGACGTGAAAAACACGTTGCAACTGTCTATATTTTGCCACATGTTTTTTATTTCACTAAATCACGTGGTTGGAGACAATTATTATTGTAGTGAAACAATATAGATTTTCGATTTGTAAAAGAGTTTTAGGAGGATATCCAAGTTGACTTAAAAGAGCTATTGAAGAATTTATTTCAAACATTCACAAGACACCAAGATTGGTTATGCCCTGAGTTATGGGTGGAGGAGTGTGTTTGAGGTTTAAAAGTTGGTGATGAAGGGCACAAGGTGGATAACTGGAGATGGTTCGAAAGTCCGTATGTGGGAGGACAACTGATTACCAGATAACAATGGTTTCAAAAGTCTGAGTGTACCTAGGGAGAAAGAGAGAGGCTAAAGTTCACGAGCTGGTTGATCATGATTTACACGAGTGGAATAATAAGGTGGAAAAGTGTTTTGTTCCGTTGGAGGCTCGTCAAGTGATGAGTATCCCTCTTTTGATGCGGAATGCTGAAGATAAGCATTTTTGGCACAGAGAAATTGACGATATTTACTCGGTAAATACAACTTATCACATGCTTTTTTCGGAGAAATATGCTAGGAGAAGTGGTATGTCCAGTCCGAATCAATGTAGCTTTTGGAAAAATTTATGGAAAATACCTATACATGTGCGTATCCAAAACTTCATGTGGAGGCTCTGCAGGAACATTCTCCCCACAAAAAGAAATTTGTTAAAGAAAGGATGTATGGTGGAATCCCTTTCCCCTTACTGTTACCAGGAGCCTAAAATTATATCCCACCTGTTTTTACAATGCTCTTCTGCCAAGATTGTCTGGTTTGCTTTGCCTACATGTACGAGAATCCCATATAACTTGAATTTCTTAGTCTGGTTAGAAGCGTGCTTGGATTGCTAGGAAATGTATATGATTCAGCTCATCTGCACAACCTCTGGAAAATGTGGCATGCACAAAACAAGACGGTGTTCGAGGAAAAAGATTATGATCCCAACAGTATTGCTCAAGGGGAGGAGGAGCTTGTCATTGAACTTTCCAAAGCGAACCTGGACAGGAAGAATTTCCCAAAGCCTATAGGAGTTTCAATTATAATGATCATACACATTCTGTTTTTGTGGATGCAGGCTGCTTTGCTAACGATTTTGTGGTCCTTGGATGCGTTATAAAAAATAAGAATGACAATGTGGTGCTCGTTACGTGTAATAAAATTGAGAGTGATGTCAGTCCTTTAGTGGCGAAAGCTTTGGCTTTAAGATGGGGGATTCAAGTGGCTAATAATATTAACCTGTTCAAGATTGCAGTTCACTCCGATGCTTTGATGGTGGTGGATTGAGTGAACAGTATCATTACTTGTTCCGTCATTGAGCCAATTATAACGGATTGCCAATTGTTGTTTAAGGAGTTTTTATTCTATATTGTTTTGTTTATTGGTAGATATAGGAACTTTGAATCCCATTCTTTAGTTGGGATTGGTAATGTAGTTGGTTCTTAAACTTGGTTGGGTTTCATCCCATCATCTGTTGTTCCCGTTTCTTTAGTTGTTTAATGAATTAAGTTGGTTATAAGAAAATACCAAAATATTTATTTCAGGTTCTGATTCCAAAGAAAAATAATCCTGCACAGATATTAGAATGTTAATCAATATCATTGATAGGATGTACATACAAAATCTTTCTTAAGATTTTGACAAATAAATTGAAAAATCGACATAGTCATTTCAGAGACGCATCTTACACGAGGTTCTTGTTGCAAATGAAAAGTTGATGAAGCTGAGAGAAAGGAGAAATAAATGAAATTATTTAATGTAGATTTCGAAAAATCATATAATTCTATTGAGTTGGATTTTTTTGAGTTTGTGAAAAAAAATAGGTTTAAAAGTGAATTTATTACAAAATTTCGCTAGTGGAAATCAATCCTTCTTAAAGTTGGATGGAATAAAAAACAATCATACTGAATTGTAAAATTTGATTTATGCCCTTTAAATATCCAGGTCTCTAAATTGGGGAAAATCTAAAGAGAAAAGATACTTTAAAACATGTGATAGTGGCAGTGAAATCTAGATTATCTATATGAAAGAATAAATATTTGCCCATCGGTGATTAGTGAGTAAATTAAAAAAGGTGTATTGATTGATAAATGAAGAGAGATTAAAGGTTTAGAAATCCGAGGATATTTATTGTTGCACTTTTAAGAAAATGTGAATGAAAAATTAAATTAGATAGGATGGGTCTATGGTAAAGGGCGTTGGTAAATAAATAGGAGATGACCAATGTGTTTATCAAGTGACTTCAAACACAAGAGAAAATGAATTGTGATATAAATATTTTTAAATACTTAAGAAAATAAATTGGTTTTTAGACTAATTTTAAAAAGAGAGGTAGACGAAAAAAAAGACGAAGAAAAAATAAAATAAATAAATACATAAAACAAAGTTTAGAGATCAAAGAAAAATACATCAGATTTTATCCTAGTTTGTTCTAAAACCACCAAAATCTGCATCCAGTCCCCAAGGAAAACACCTTGAGATTTCAACTATCATAAAGATCTTAACACAAAATTATGCCACAACCTTGTTACACAAGCTTTTATCTCAAATTCAACTTACAATCTTAATACTTTTATCACTTGAATAGAACAACCCATTCTTGGTTTAACAAATTTAAAATATGATTACAACAATGAATTACATGAGTTCTACTAAAAAACAATTAGTTTCTAAACATTAAAATTATATTACGTGAATTTTTAGGAGTAAAGTGATAGTAGATAAAAAGAAGTTTCTTAGAAACTTGTGTGTTTTAAAATGAACATAAGTCCTACTTATAAAAGATTTAGACAAACTTGAAAATTTTATACTAGACTATAATCGATTAGGCTATGACTATAATCGATTATTCCCTAGCAAATAAGGAAATATTTATTGGATCATAAGCATAATTGATTATTTGGTCTTCATAGTTGATTACTAAGCAAATTTCCTCTTATAATCTGTGTGATTTTGGGTCGAACTCTAGTCTCGACAAGGGTAGCTTCTTGGTTCGACAGAAGCTTAGCATCCAATCAAAGTTTGTGTATATGTTGTCGAAATTTATAACTTGTAATTTAAGTTAGTATGTCTAATTGGGCCTTTTGTTAAGCCCAATTGTTTAAGTTTTCTTATTTCTCAAGTAAGCTTAGTAGTCTATAGATAGGCTAGTTCTCTCAGGTTGTTGAGAGAGGTTAAGTGTTGTTATTCACTTGTAATTTTTGAACCCTTATTGAGTAAGTGAATAGTAAAGTAGCTTTAACCATTTATGATTCTTCTTCTGGCTTATTCTCTCTCTTTCATAAAACCTAATATGATTTCTTGTGTTTTTTCAAGAAACACAATCTTTATCTCATATTTTGATTTATTCTTGACGACATCAATTCACAACAAATTGGTGCGGTGAGCATGGAAGAGAAAACATCATCAACAAAGTATGAGATTGATAAATTCATTGGTGTGAATGATTTCGGTTTGTGGCGCTTGAAGATGCAAGCGCTGCTAGCTTAGCAGGGTTTGTTAGAAGCGTTGAAAGCATCGAAGAAGATGAATGTTACCCTAACGAAGAAGGAGAAAATGACGATGATCGAGAAATTCCACAGTGCCACCATATTGAGCCTTGGTGATAAGGTTCTCCAAAAGGTCTCAAAGGAGAAGACATCAGTGGGTGTATGGATAAAACTCGAAGATTTGTACATGACGAAGTTGTTGGTCAATCGTCTCTACTTGAAGTAAGCTTTGTATTCGTTCAAGATGAGTGAAGACAAAGTCTTGGCTGAGCAGTTGGATATGTTCAACAAGTTGATTATTGATCTTGAAAATATTAAGGTCAAGATTGATGATGAAGATCAAACATTGTTATTGTTGTGTGCATTACCTAAGTCTCATGCTCATTTCAAAGAAACACTCTTATATGGAAGATATTCATTGACCTTTGATGAAGTTCAATCAACCTTGTATTCTAAGAATTTGAACGAACGAAATTAGCACAAGTCATCTTCTATTGGTAGGTTTGAGAAAAAGAAGGATAAAATTCTACAAAATTCTTATGGTTGTAAACTTGTAATACTTCTACAATTGGGTGTTATAATTGTAAGAAGGAGGGACATACAAGAAAAGTGTGCTCTGATCAACCAAATAATAATGGTGGAAAGGACAATGGTAATTCATCCGTTGTGCAAGATGGTTATAAATCATTTAATGTCCTGATGGTTTCAAGAAGTGACTCTAGCAAGGAGTTAATTATGGATTCAGGCTGTATTTTGCACATGCCTCTATTTGCTATATTTAACATCACTATCACCAACTTTAAAGGAAATAATATCAACTTTATTTTATATTTTTATTTTTATTTATTTTTTAAATAATGAAAACGACGTCGTTTTAATTTTAAAAACAAAAAAACACTTAAACCGTCGATTTTCTATTGTTTACTGGCTTACACTGGTTTTTACCGATATTCTCATCGGTTTAATTACTTATCGATCCAACAATTGAACTAGACCGGTTACCACTCCGGTTCTTGGTTCAACCGATCCGATCAGCCAGTTCGGTCCAGTTTTTAAAACTATGTAGGCATGTACCTGATCTTAAGAGGAATTTGACTTCTCTTGGTGAATTCGACAAGAAATGATATGTTTTCAAAGAAGAGCAAAGTGTGATAAGGGTAATGAAGGGGTCGAAGGAAGTCGTAAGAGGTGTGAAGAAACAAGGCTTGTATATCCTTGATGATGAGGTTGTAAGTAGTTCAGTAGATGTGGCATCCACAAAATGTGTGTCGAAGACTGAGCTATGGCACAAGAGAGTTGGCCATGTCAGCGAAAGAGGCATGGTCGAATTGTCGAACAAAATATATTTTGTGGAGACAAGGTCGAAAAACAGAAGTTTTGTAAACCTTGTGTATTTGGTAATTCATGTAGGGTGAAGTTTAACAAAGGTAAACAAAGAACACATGAATCCCTTGATTACATTCATGTTGATCTTTAGGGGCCTACAAGGATTCCTTCACACTCAAGTACAAAGTATTTCCTATCCATAGTTGATGATTATTTTAGAAAGTTATGGATATTCATCCAGAAGACTAAAAATGAAACTCTTAAAAATTTCAAAAGTTGGAAAACTCTGGTCGAAAACCAAACTGGCAGGAAGGTTAAGAGGTTAAGAACCGATAATGTCTTAAATTTTTCAATGAGGCTTTCGAGAGCTATTGTGCTGCGTCTGGTATTGCAAGACACAAAACTATTGCAGGTACTCCCCAATAAAATGTTTTGGCTGAAATGTTTAATCGAACCATTCTAGAAAGAGTGAGGTGCACGTTGGTTAGTACAGAATTGAAGAAGGTGTTATAGGTTGACGTTGTTGCGATTGCAACATACATGATAAATAGGTGTCATTCAACGGCCTTAGGGATGAAGACACCAAATAACGTTTGGTCAGGTCATCCACCAGACCTCGACATAATTGATGTATTTAGTTGTGTAGAATATGCTCACATTAGGCAAGACAATGTCGAACCTAGAGCTCTGAGATGTATGTTTCATAGATACCCTGAAGGAGTCAAAACTTATAAGTTATGGTTCCTAGAGCCAGGTTACAGAAGGTGTATCACAAGTCGATTTTTAGTTTTTAATAAAGCCAAGACGACTTTCAAGAAAATTTATGACGTTGGTCGAAGTATCAAGATCTCTGGAGAAGAGCTGGAACGGAAAGATATTCCCGGTTGAGGTGGAACATAGTGATGCTGAATTGGATAACCTATATGCAGTCAAAGAAGAAGCACAAGTTGTTGATGAATATGAGGAGGCTAATAATGAATACTTCTGGAAAGAGGTAGGTCGAGAAGAGTCACCAGTCCACCTTAAAGACTTGGTTATGCAGATTTTATAGCTTATGCCTTAATCTCTGCAAGTGAGGTTCTGGATGAAGAACCTAGAGACTATTAGGAAGTTATAAGGATTCGAGACAATACTGAATGGATGAAATCCATGGATGATGAGATGAAATATCTTCATGATAGAGCTTATCGAGAAACTTGTTGGAGCCAGGTTATTTAGATGTAAGTGGATTTTCAAGGTTAAGTAAGGAATTGAATGAGTAATATGGAAAAGATTTAAGGCAAGGTTGGTTGTTAGGGGGTTGACTCAAAAATAGGGTGTCAAGTTCAATGATGTGGAAAAGATTTAAGGCAAGGTTGGTTGTTAGCCATGGTGGCAAAGTTTGACCTAGAACTTGAACAGATAGATGTGAAGGCTGTTAGACGATGACACAGATCTAGAAGGGGGGTTGAATAGATCTCTTGCTTTAAAAGAGTCGGCGCTACCAATAAAATTGGTTTTTAAAATTGGTTTAATTGTGGAAGCGACCGAGGAACTATATATGTCTAAAATGAACGGTTACTAGAAAACTGGATATGCGTTAAGCCTATGGAATAGGATAAATGAGATATGAGAATCACTATGTTAATCACACTTCCAATTTGATTATGCTCACAATACGGTGTGACAAGTCCCAATGCCTTTAAAATATTAACAACATGAAAAGACAATACACAAGGTTTTTAGTTCAGATAATTTCACACGTGGATTGCAGAGCACTACAAGTGAGTTCTATTTTGAGAGTTAGGTGCTTAAGTTCCCTCTTACAATCAGTGATTGTACTAGGTTCAAAATTACTTCAGCACACCTCAAATCAGTCCTATATTGATATAATCGTTTGCACTAAAAACCACAGATATTAAGCAATATAAATGTAAAGCAAAAGACATAATGATTTGTTGAGGCAGTTCCCCCGCCGTCCTCACTCGGGGTACGTCTGCCCTCAATTCTAACAATAGAATTGAGACATGTTAATAGATAGATATAACTTGTTGGTCAAAGTTTATACAAGAAGTGAATAGTTATCAAACAAACGAACACTATTGTTGTTGTAGATCCTATTTCCTCTTACCCCTTAATTCAAGTTGAATAAAGTACTTCGACAATTGTGAATAAACCTCTGATTGCGGCACTCTCTTTGAACAACCTTCGGTCTTTAAAATCTGGCTCGGCTGATTTCAATCACGCGTGTGCCGAACCCGAAATTCCATTCACAATCCTCCGTTTACCGTTACTAAATCTACGGAACCTCCAGCTCCTCGATTACTTTCACTCGGTTGAATATGTGATGAGACGAATCGTGTAAAAACCCCTAAAGTCTGAGATTCTTGGAGGGCAAAACCCTAGAGGTTTTATTCAAGAAAAACCTGTCGATTGCCCAACCTAAACCAGATAAACCAACCTTCGGCATTGGATGTTATCACCTCGAACATGCACAATGTACAACAAAGATGATTATGTGTGATTGTTGTGAATTTCTATGAAGAGAATGAAGATGGCGAGAACCAAATTGACACCTATTTCACTTTTCTTGTTTTTCTCAATGTTTTTAAATGAAAGAGTAAACCGAACTTATATACCAAACATAACTGACATAACAAACAAAACAAATTCACAAAGACAGTTGACATAACAGAATTTAGACACAAAACAGTGAGTCGTCGACCTATGCAGTAGAGGGGGTTGACCTGAGCAGGCCCGAATGTAAGATTGTGTAGAAAACAGGACCATGCACCGACCGGAGCAGAGCATGCGTCGCCCCATAGCATGCATTTTTATCCAAATAAAAATGCTCACAATATGAGTCGACCGGAGGGTCGACGCGAACCCTCCCGAGACTAAAACACCAAAATGACTTGCAGTGTGAGTCGACCGAAATAGGTCTTTGGTCGACTCAAAGCCCTGAAACACTCAAAAATGTCTATTTTCATACTTTATGATGCTTTTGTTGAAACCTATAGTATAACAACCATCACCAACTAAGTGAACCCTATGTGACACACATATTTGGCTATCTATATGCAACAATCGTGATTTTTACAAACATTTGAATTATGAGAGACAAAAACATGCAACTACGACAAGATGATAACGTTCGATATATATTCTTCTATGTAGATGAGTTTTGACATCATCAAAACAAGCACATCTATATATGAGGTTTTACCCTCACAAAGACAACCTTCATGTATGGAGATTTATATGAAACAATCCTGATGAAGTAACATGAAGGGTATGTAGAAAAGGGAAAAGGGGATTATGTGTTCAAGCTGAATAAGTATTTGTATGAACTGAAACAATCTCCTCGACAATGGAATAAGAGATTCTACAAGTTCATGACACATATAGGATTCACTAGGAGCTAGTTCGATCATTATGTTTACTTTAGATTTTGACCTGGAAATTCACTTGTTATTTTGTTGTTTTATGTGGATGAAATCCTCATAGAAAGATATAGTGTCGAGGATATTATGAAGGTGAATGTTGAACTCGATAAGGAGTTCGACATAAAAGATTTGGGAGCTGCCTCTAAAATTCTTGGGATTGACATCTGGAGAGATAGAAAGTTATCGAGATTATGCTTATCTCAAGAGACATACCTGAAGACGATTCTCGACAAGTTTGGTATGTCGAATTCAAAGCTTGTTCTATCACCGACTAATCCTCAATACAAGCTGAGTACAACTCAAAGTCCCAGTACATAATTCGAAAAAGTCTATATGAATAACATTCCATAATCGGTTCTTTGATGTACGTTATGGTTTATAAGAAGCCATACATAACGTACGAAGTGAGACTTGTAAGCAAGTATATGGCCAATCCTAGGAAAACACACTGGCAAGTATTAAAGTGGATTCTAAGGTACATTAACGGGTCTCTAAGCAGATTCCCTATTTATGGTGGAGCCTGTGGTGATGATAGCAAAGTTGAAATTGATGGATTTGTCGACTCTGATTATGCAGGTTGTATGGATTCTGTAACGCCCCGATTCTGAATTTCTCATTATTTTGTTGAGTCTTTTAATTTATTTAGTTAATTGTTATTTTATTGTGGAATCATGTGATAATATGTTAGGTGTGTATGTTGTGGCATTTTATTATTTGGAGAGGTTTGGGAATTAATTAGAGGGTGTTTTAGATAATCCTTGATTAGTAGCTATTTTGAGAGAAATAGAGTAGAAAGAGTATAAGTGGAAAAGAGAAAGAATAGGAAGAATAGAAACCAAAAGGAAAGAAAAAGAAGAGAAAGAAAGGAAGAGAAGAGAAAAGAGGAGGAAGAGGAGAAAAACCTAGAATCATCAAGGATCCACTTCTAAGCTTTCGATTGATCGGGTAAGAGTGTGAAACTTTATTATTCTTGCAATTTGTATGATTATGTATGTTCTTGTTGGTTTTGTTTTAGATTGGGGAGAGTTTTACTCATTTTTTCATTTTAGGGCATAATGAGTTTAATCGGTAGAACGGATGTTTTATCGGGTAGAATCCGATGAAAGTGATGTAGAATAGTCAGGGTATGACAGACTAAGGCTATCCGAACTGATTTGATGAGAATCGGTCGGCTTTGGAGAGGTTGGGAAATTCTGAACAGTGAGGAATTTCTGGTTCGCAGACACTCGCTAGCTGTTCGCTAGGCGAGCTGGTCGCGAACGTTTGCTAAGCGAGCAGTAGCAAATAGGTAGCGAACGGTCTCAGACTTGGACAAAATGCATGTTGTGGTGTTCGCCGGTAGCGAATGGGGGTAGCAAAGGTTCGCTAGGGGTTCTCTGAGCGAGCGAGGTAGCGAACGAAGTCAGAGGCTTCTGTTTGCCTTCGCGAGCTTGTTCGCTAGACGAACAAGTAGCAAATACTCGCTAGGAGTTCGCTAAGCGAGCAGGTGGCGAATGTGACAGGTTGTGTTTTCTTTAATGTTTCCATCCGTGGTCGGATTTCTGACCTAACTTTGATTATTTCCTTGCTCGAGGCATCAATCATGCCAAGTTATATTGTGTTGTGGGTAGCCGTATGGCGTGAATCCTAGATTGTGTGATGTGGTCGTTTGGCAATTTCGTGCATTTGTTTGGATTAAATGGGAATGCATGGTGATATTAATGTGAATGCATATATTTGTATATACTCGTATAATATGAAGAATGCATGAATATGTTTGTTAACATGTGTGGATTCTAAGAGTGTATTGAGTCATGTTGCATGTGTAGCATCATGATTGCATTCTTGTGTGTTTGATCCCGCGTAGGATCTGCAGAAACCTCGTGTGCCCTTGTGGGGTGTGAGCGATGGTTTAGTTACTTTGATCCCTAGGAGGATCTGCAGAAACGATCATGTGCCCTTGTGGGGTGTGAGAGATGGTTTATTTTTGATTCCGTGGAGAATCTGCAGAACAGTTGTGTGCCCTTGTGGGGGTGTGAGCAACCGGATTGTGTGCCCGTGTGGGGTGTGAGCAATCCTGAAACATCGTGTGCCCATGTGGGGTGTGAGCGATGGGTGAACATCGTAGGCCCGACGGGGATCTACTTCGGTAACGAGCAATGGTTCCATTTTAGTTCTTCAATTGAACCTGCTGAATGAGTCGGTACCGCATTTGCAACTGCATAGAGTCGTGAGTCGGTCTCTATGAGTTGCATTATCATCTTTATATGATGTTTTGGTGAAATGAACATAATTGTAAAAGTGAAACGCTATGAATTGTGAAGCATGAATTGGTGAATGTGATTGATTATGTATGTGTACATTGTGATGTATTGTAACGATTTGTGGTGAGAAATGTGAATCACGAGTATGTTATAATTGTGTTTTATGATATATATATATATATATATATATATATATATATATATATATATATATATATATATATATATATATATATATATATATATATATATATATATATATATATATATTTTATGCATTATTTGTTATGATAATGTTTCTCACTCTTCTGCTGTTTTATAATGCTCTATGAGGCATTGCAGAGTAGGATGTTGGAGGTCTTTTGTGAAGCGAGTCTACATTTCTTTTGGTCAGATGGCTCTGATATGTAACACTAGGTAGTTAGGAATTATTTTGATTCTTTTGTGATACATCTGTGTATGTATCTGCTGCTGAATGTTTTGTAAACTCAACGGATGAATTGAATTAATCTGAATGATGTATATGATGCTTATGTTAATGACATGATTTCAATGTTTAGATGTTTCCGCTTTATTATAAATATTGATATGTGGGTTTTAAGCGCTATGCTTTGTTTTTAGTTGAGATTTACCCCTTTTGTTACATATCTTTATGAGCAGGTATTATTTATGTTTCGTTTCAATGATAATGTGATGCGCCTATTTTATACCATGTTTTAATTTATACTCTGATGAAACTTTTATTAATTGCTTATATGATTTTAATTGTTTGTTTGGGGGTATAGAAAGGGGGTGTTACAGATTCTAGAAAATCTATTTTTGGATATTGTTCATTATGTTTGGCACAACAATTAGTTGGAAATCAACACTTTAGAAGGTTATTGCCTTATCAACCACTAAAGTGAAGTATATTACCCTCGTTGAAGCTATGAAAGAAGCATTATGGCTTGAAGGGTTTGCTAAGGAGCTGAAACTACAAGGTCGAGTTATCACTGTTAAATGTGATAGTCAAAGTGCAATACACTTGTCTAAGAATTCAACCTATCATGAGCGAACTAAACACATCGATGTGAAGCTGAACTTTGTCAGAGAGATAATCGAGCATGGAGAAGTCCAAGTGCTTAAGGTCTCGACTGATGACAATGTTGCTGATATGATTATCAAGTTGCAAGTTTTTCTACTGTATGCAGTTGATTAAGCTGCATGAAGAAAGCTAGTGCGTTTCCTTGTTATTGTAGAGTTTGTTCTAATGGAAAGATTTGTGAGATTTTGGATCGAACTCTAGTCTCGACAAGGGTAACTTCTTGGTTCGACAAAAGCTTAGCATCCAGTCGAAGTCTGTTAACATGTTGCTGAAATCACTTATCTCATCAGGAAAAACTTCCAGAAAATCAAAAACAATTGGGAAAACACCAACTTCTCCACCTTCAATAATACTCAAAGTTGGCATCAACATAAACATCTCAACACCATCCTGCACCGACTCACAAAACAATCCGTAAGCATTTGGCTTAACTCCAAACAATTCACTGCACACACCATCTAAGCTCGTAAGACACGTCTATTCCATCAAACATGATCCTGTCCACTATTAACAAGAGATTAAGGGTGAACAGTTCCTCAATTTGTTAATAGACAACCGACAATCATGATGGGGTATAAACCATCTTTACCAAACTATAATAGCGTTTAATGACACACTGAGCAACCTCTCCATACTTGAATCATCTTGGAGAAGCACAAGCTTCTCACCCACTTGTTTCAATCCCACTACTGCAGACAAAGGTTAGAAAAACAAACGTGTACTAACAGTGTTTTCACACATATGTCGCATACTAGGGAACAAAGAACATTATACAACCTGGCCGGATGGACCGACCTGCTCTGATACCACTAATGTAACACCCTCCTAAATCCTGCAGAATATATATAAATAATAAGATTAAATTATCATGCATCTCAAATAAAGGTGTCACATATAATTCAAAACATCACACATACATTTGTCATGCTCAATAACACTTAAAATAAATTCATGCTTTTCATATACTTTCACATAGCAGGTAGCAGCGGAATTACTTCAATCATAAATTAACATAATGAAAGTCTCATACTCATCTCATTCATAATCAATACTTAGGCATAAAGCCTATACTCCTCATAATTCAAATAAACATAAAAACATAAAGTAGAGTACATAATGTATCTCTCAAACATAAACTGAAATATCTCAGTGTTACATTATCAGAGCACGACTCAATCCAAAATAAATAAATAACTAAATAAGATACTCCAACGGCTACCTCGCGCTAGAAGCAACTCTACTCCTCGGTACCTGAGCGATGTCGTATAAAACATCATTCCAACAGAAGAGTGAGAATTTACATAATTATTGAAATCATAAGATAATAATTAATTTTAAGGCATACAAGTATAATCACAATCGTTCTCACACTTCAAAGTTTCATCAACAAAGTATCACTCAAGTAATCATATCATTCACAAGTATATACACACAATCCACAATTTCACCAATTCAACAATTCACATAGATACACATAATCTTATATCACAAACATATACACAATGAGACTCAATGCAAGACTCAATGCAACTCATGTCATGTGGTACCAACACTTGTTATTATTTTTCAGTTTTTATATTTAAACTGGGTCCGTTCCCTAGACCAATAATACATAAAAGACCATTCCCTAAGCTTTCAAACCCCGCTCTAGGTTTTGGGACAAGTCACTAGCTCCCACATAACTAACAAGCATTGCCTCTTGACACAAATGATGCGTGTGCAATTTCAACAACCATGTGCAATTAATATCATTCCCTAATCTTAATATCCATGCATATCTTCAATAATTCATCACACTTGAATTACCACACAATTACACATACTTGCACATTTTTATGAATCATCCACACACAATTCACTTTCAATTGGTATACAACACATTTTACAATACAATTACAATTGTATTATCATTACAACAAGAAATAACTATCATGAATTTCATGTGTATCACACCCAAAATATACTTATACAAGCACACACATAAGTATTCGATAAATTATCCACAATAATTTCACAACCGGCAGCAAACATTGCAACAATTCATTAATAGAACATATACACAATTGACTTCCCAAATATATTAGATATAAAAATATTGGGCAACCAATTCTCTTATATATATTATGATATAAATTTATCCATTAGCTTTCCAACGCTTTGAATAGGGACCAAAACAGACTTACGGATCAAAAGTTACGTCCATTCTGTCATCACTCGCTACAGGTTCGCTACTGCTCACATCGCGACTTTCGCTATGCAAAATACAGCTCGCATTGCGATGTCCGCTATGCAAAATACAGCTCGCATTGCGATGTCCGCTATGCGAAATACAGCTCGCATCGCGACTCATTGCAGAATGTAAACCATGGACTTTCGCTACTGGTTCGCTATGCGAACTCTCCATGACAACAAACTAGAAAAATGCGGTTTTTGCAGTTTGAAGGCCTTCTGGACCTCTGAATTCGATTCCGTAAAAAATTCCAGTTTTAGAATTCGAAATATTACCATTATATGACAATTATAATAGCCTAAAACATATATTTAAGGATCCTACCATCATACATCATGTAATCGTCAATTTTAAAATCATAGAAATTAGGGATTTTGATCGTAAATATGATATTATCCATTATACAATATCATACAATCACATAACCATGTAAAGACCCGCCCTTACCTTGACTTTTGATGATTCTTGAACTCTCTCTCTTGGTTCTTCTCTTCTTCTCCATTTCTCTTTCCCTCTTTATTAACTTTTTCTCTCTTTCTATTCTTTTGTTAAACCCTAACATTGTCTTAATCAATTGGGCTTAACTCAACCCACTCCCACTTACTATTCACACCTAATTAAGTCAAACTAAATAATCTAACAATTCTAAATTATTCTACCAAATAGAATAAATCAATTAATTTAATTAATTCAATGAATCACATATCTAGATTAAATCAATTAAATTAATTAACTCATAAATTAAATAAGTCAATTATTTTATATAAATCCAATAATTCATATAAATCAAACAATTCATATAAATCAAATCATTCAAATAAATCGAATAAATCACATAAATTAATTAATTCAAATAAATCACATAATTCAACTAAATCCATTAAATGAAATAGGCACAAAATTACACAATTAATCAATTAATTTAATAAATAAATAATTACTAAAATTGGGGTGTTACATGAAACTGAACTTTGTCAACGAGATAACCGAGCATGGAGAAGTCCAAGTGCCGAAGGTTTTGACTGATAACAATTTTGCCGATATGATTATCAACACATTGCCAAGTTGCAAGTTTTTCCACTCTATGCAGTTGATAAAGTTGCATGAAAAAATGCAGTTTATTCCCTTGTTATTGTAGAGTGTTTCCAATGGGGAGATTTCTGAGATTTTGGATCGAACTTTAGTCTCGACAAAAGTAGCTTCTTGGTTCGACAGAAGCTTAGCATCCAGTCGAAGTCTGTTAACATGTTGTCGAAATTCGTTAACATATAATTTAAGTTAGTATGTCGAATTGAGTCTGTTTTTAAACCTAATTGTTTAAGTTTGATTGTTTCTCAAATTAACTTAGTAGTTTATAAATAAATTAGTTCTCTCAGGTTGTTGAAAGAGGTTAATTATTGTTATTCACTTGTAATCTTTGAACTCTTATTAAATAAGTGAATAGTAAAATAGTTTTAATTAATTATAATTTTTCTTCTTCCTTCTTCTCTCTTTTTCATAAAACCTATTAAAATTTCTTGTATTTGTTCAAAATTTTTAATATTTATTTAATATTTTAATTTATTTTTTACGACATCATTTTACAAATGTAATTCATTTCACAACTACTATAATCAATTATCAGCCGAATTTTGCTTCATAATCAATTAAACACACTTCATAATTAATTGTGTTTGGTTTTTAAAAGTTTTAGATAAATTCAAACTTATTTTAAATTGAGATGAAGATTTGAAATAGATTTTTTTGCGTGTGTATAATGTTAGTACTTACAAATTAAAACACTTAATTTTATTTTTTAATGCCGTTGATTTGAGTCTTACGTACTTCTCATCCAAACTGTGTCTATCCATTGGAGCACACTATATATTCTTGTAGCCAAAATAATTTGCTTTCTTTTTTATGGTCAAAAGGTACACACCCAAATCCGCGGCCTCCAACGAGAGACCTTTGTTCGCCAGTCAATGACTCAAATGAAAGTAATTGAATAGATTCTCAACCCTAAAATAGAATTCAAAGAATAACACAAGGTGTTGAATATAGATTCTATCAAAATTTAAAATATCAAACAACGAATATGAATTCTAGTTTAATCTACCTAACCGCCCAACCATTATTTTCCTGTGTACATGTGAATTATAAAAGAAAGAAAAAAAACCTACAATAATTGTTAGTAGCAGCTAGCAAATAACTGTCAAGCCACTTTACATTTTTCCAAGAAAAACAAATATATTCAAATCGGGTCGTTTCATCCGACCCGACCCTCGATGCGTGGCGGTTCTTTCTCTATGGGACCCGAATAACCAGACTCCTCCTTCCTCCTACTTCCCAAACGCAAAAGCCCATACAACTTTCGAAACTCCCTCACCGTATGAACACTCTCTCTACATATCACACCATTTGCATCACTAACCTCGTCGGAGCTCCGACCCGAACCACTATTACTCAATCTCTGCCCCTGGCCGTTGGATTGCACCTGCATAGCGGTTATAACTGTTTTCAAGGCTCGACTCGGCGAATTTCGGTTCGATATCATAATTTCACCGATTTCCGCCGGGCTGAGCCGCGCACCGGTCTGAAAAACCTCTTCCACCTGAGGGAAAAGTTTGTGTTCCTTCAACCCTAAATAACTATTTGCGAGAATCTTAAAGGTGGAGAAATCACATAAGGGGAAGTGTATGTGAACATCAACTCTCCCAGGTCTCAACACAGCTTGATCAACTTCATCTTTTGTACCGTTCATCGTGAACACCATCACACGCTCTTCACCGCAACAAGACATTATCCCATCCATGAAGTTCAATACACTTGATAAATTAACAGACGTTGATTTTCCCGCTAGTAAACGATCGAGATCCTCGATTAAGATCATTGACTTCGGCGTAGTTTGCATCAACAGCGTTTTCCAATCGGAACCGTCCACCACCTTGGAAACGTCGATATCGTAAACGTCATAACAGAGGAACTTCGCCATAGCAGCTACGAAACTAGATTTCCCGGTACCGGATGCACCGTAGAGAAGATAACTCCTCTTCCAAACGCGGCCTAATCTGTTGTAGTATTGCTTTGATTTCAGAAACTGATCCAGATCTGTTTTAACCTTGTTTTTCAATTCTACATCCATCGCCACCGTTTCGAAGCTTGCCGGATGCGTGAACGGAACCGAACGCCACCGATGTGTTTCCCCGGAGCCAGAATTCATGAACAATTTTATATCCTTCTTCCTTCGTTGTTCAATTTCATCTGCCACCGAGAGAATATGCTGGAAGTACTGCTGAAAAACCCTACGTTTATCTTTCTTTTTCATTCTAAGCACCAGCGCTGACGCGGAGTCACCGGCAACAGTATTGTTCGTCCAAGAAAGCTTAGCTCCTAAGAAAGTATCATGAACGATTTGATTCGCGTCGAGATGAAGGAAGATATCAGACGGATTAGTACCGGAGAAGAGGTTGGTGAAATCGGAGTCCTGAACGGAAGGTAATGAATCAAGGTACGTAATAATTTTCCGGTAAAGCTGATTTTCCCGGAAATTATGGTCGTAGAGCGGAACTTTGAAGGATTGATGAAGATGAAGACGGCTTTCAAACGAAAGCCACCAGCGTTTCAGAAAATGAAGTGCAGAGGTTTTACGGAAGAAACGGAAAATAAAGAAAAAGAGAACGAAAATGAAGAAGATGGAAGAGATTGTCATGGAAGTGGCCCAAAGCCAAACCATAGTTTGATTGAGAATAAATAAAAATACTGATGAAAGATAGAGTTAGATTGAAGAATCAAATATTGAAGAGCATGCTTTTAAATTTGGGAATGTAAATGGAATGTTGATGCCAAAGTGTAAACATTGTGCACTTTGTATATATCAGTATATCCTTTGAACAGGTCATCGCATCCGTAAGGTCAGTGCCGGCAAATTTAATATTCTTAATAAATTTATTTTAATACTGCATGTGTTCTTCTTTGGGGTGTTTGATTTTCAATTTTTTTGACTCTTGGCAAACTTGCGGCTTTAACAATTTACTATTTTTTGTTGGATTTTTTTTTCTTTTTTTTACTACGTCAGAGTTTTATAAATTGTGATGTTGAACGAATGATGACTTCTAAAGCATTTCCAATAACTATTTTTAAATACTAACAACTTACTTAAGAATTCATATATAATTAGTATTAACAAGTTGTTTTCACATTATCGAATCATACTCTACTTTATGCAATTAATACATATACTTTGTTTTAATAATATGCATCTTAATCAACCACTTTTTATGTCAAAAAAAAGTAACCCGTGTGTTTATACTTTTTTATTTGCATGAAATAATTTATTTATTCCAATATTATTTATCTTAATTAAATTTATTTAACAAAATATATGTAATCCACTTTATTATTTCTCAATAAGTACAAATTAATTAAGGAACTGATTCATTCTTTTATAAAATCTTGTTTGATACCCATTAAAAATGCTTTTATGATAGATTCCTCGCATTAAAACATTTCATATTGTGGAAACTTCATAAGGAAGAAAAAAAAAAGGACATTCACAACTGTAAGTTTTCGTTAAACTTATGGACTAATGTTAAGTTCACAATCAAATAAAATAAAAGGATAACACTATTAAGTAACGATGAGTTGTTTTAAAACATTACATATATGTTATCAAGATAAAGTACTTGTGCTAAAATATGCTTAAAATAAACTTCTTGCGGGGATATCAAACGATCAAAGGACATTTATTAACAATAATAAAATAATGGTTCATTTAAGTTTTTGGTTCTTTATATATAAGTTAAATGTATTATCTAATCTTTTAATTTTTATATAATATCATCAACTTTTCTGTAAATATTAAATTAATAGTTATGTCTGTATTTATTTAAATTGTTAGTCTTTTAATGAAAGAGATTTAAATTTTTGGACTTTTTCGTGACTTTAGACATTTCTTGTAAAGAAAGAGGGAAAACTAGAGGGAGAATTAGAGACCACTTTCCTCGTAAAGTCATTAGATTATGTTTATTTAATGAAATATTGTTAAAAAAATGTGGTGTATCCATTAAATATGTCACATGGCATGAAATATCATTTTAGTGTCCAACATGTACAATAATGTTTCAAAATTAGGATTTACTTATGAGATACGTTAACAAAATTGGAGAGAAATCTAAAGAAGAAAAGTTTCAAATTTGCTAAAGTTAGTTTGTTGGTTCTTGTACAAAAATATGTTGTCTTCCTTATTCTAGGGTTACTTAAAGTTAATATTTTTAATTCTCCAAATTTTTAATTGATTTTTACATTGTTTTTTTAATGTAGATAGGAGGGCTTCTGATTTTGTCTAGTTTATAACTTTTTTATTAAAAGTATTATATAATCCTCTGTTAATTTAATAGAATATGTTATTTTGTCTATAAGAACATCTTTAGTAAAAGTATTTTAAGTGGATAAACTAATATATTTTTTATGGGTTTAAAGTGATTTATAAAATTTTAAAAATTTATAGTTGAGTTGAGTTGTTTTTACTTTAATGATAATTATTTATAAAAAACTAAAACTTGACTCTATATTTTATATTTTTTAATTGTAATTATTTTTTTATTGAAGTTACCATTAATTTAATAATATAAATAATAATATTATATGTTTCAAAATAAATAGCATACGTTAGCTATATAATTGCCGGAAACTAAAAGTTAGTGAATTAAATGTCATGTCATAGTCATTCCAATCCAAATTATTTATAATCATCGTTAACTATAAAAAATTTAACTATTAAAAACTTGCATTAAAGATGATCTAAGCTTTATATATAATATTGTTTTTTAGGGTTTCGTTCCCCATTATTTTGTTTTTCTTATTTAATGTTACATTTTGGGTGACATGTCTTGATTCTTTATTGAATTAGACCATAGTCAATATTTTGAGTTACATGGGATATTGGACGAAATTAGTGCACATGTGTTGATTTAACACTTTCGGAATCAGAAAGATATCAATATTGTTAAACTCTTCAATGTTTTCAGTAATACTCCACATATATTTTATGAAATTGCAGGTATTCTCACCTATAATATTCTAGGTATGATGGTAGAATTTGGATGGATAACCATCAAGCCTAAGAGTTTTCTTATGAGCCATTTCAAATACAACTTTCTAAATTTCTTCAACACTTAAGTCTCTCTATCCATGTCCTTGTATGTACTTTTTTCTAGTATTCGATAGGTGTATCCAATTTGGTATCAGCTACTTGATTTAGTATATGTTGTGAAAAGAGTATATAAGTTGTTCTTGACTGGGTTGATGCTTAGCCCACAACCAGGCAGGCCCAAACCCCAATGAGGTTAGGCCCAAGAGTACCGCGATGTCGGGCAAAAGTTCCTCCGAGCACAACCTTTCCCCCGTCGGGCATAGGCCAACAGCTGTCGGGTAGGACCCTCACAGCCGACCAGCCAGCCTCTTCCTCCCCCATCGTCGGGCATAGGCCAACAGCTGCCGGGCAGGACCCTCACAGCCAACCAGCCAGTCTCTTCCTCCCCCGTCGTCGGGAAAAATACAGCCTGCCCGGGAACTCCTCGAGCCTCCCCCCACGTTCTCCACGTACCCCTCACGCATGGACACATCATAAAGTAACTACCCACGTCTTGGAGATTCGGTCTTCCTCCTCCTGGATAGCGCGGAACAGTTACCCTAGGGCGAAGACCACGTGCTGGCCTTCACAACGCCACATCAGCCCTAGCAGTTACTAACATTGAGCCTGGCAGTCCAGCTCAGTGCTAGGAAACCGTTAGCCATGCGTTGGAGACTCACTATAAATACCCTCTTCACTAGAGGGTCAGGGAACTTAACTCTCTTACTCTCTCCCTGTACTTGCTTCCATTCTGCTCGTCACTTACTTTGGCATCAGAGTGTGTTTCAGGTACACCTCCCTCCTCTTTCATACCATAGGTGAGCAGCTAGCAGATCAACGATGTGTGGCAGGTCATAGATCCCCTTCTGGTCAGGTACGATCAGTGGCGTTGTTTGTGAGAATCTAAGCTTTCCCGTTCCTCCGAGCAGAGAATCAAAGCTTCACCTCTCAAATCTTAAGATCATGACTAGCCCACGCCATGATGACGTTGTTCACAACTCCGCCATCGCCCCGATCACCAACGACGACAACCACCCGGGGACGTCTCAACCCCGGGATATCGACTCAGGGACAGCCAAACTGCTTCTCCCTCGTCCGAGGAGGTTACACGCCATGATGTTCCTCGGGCGAGGAGTCCGACGGTATTCTAGCTCATTCCCACACCGGATGGAGCAAAACCGACGATGATTGCCCTTTTTGTGACCATCAACCAGACGAACCAGATGTTGTTCCAGAAAAATGAGCGCATCGGCGCGCTAGAACACAACACCTCGTCAAGCTCTCCTCCACAGAGAAATCAGCGTGGGAGCTCCTGGAGCCCCTCTCCACGACCACGGAGGCATCGGTCACAGCTGGAGAGTCCCCAACCGGTGCCCTCTAAGAAGCAAGCAAGATCACCACTCCGGAAGGGGAGGCGGTCCCCGGAGCCAAGAGCGAACGGGCCTGAAACCCCAGCCAGAAGACCGAGGGGGCGTAACCCGCCTCCTCGACATGAACCGTCGCCTCCGCAATCCCCAGTTCGCAGCGACGAGGACGACTATAGGATTCCTCTATCGCGGGAAATCATGGCAGCTCCCATCCCCCACGGGATGGAGAAATCATCCGTGCTCTCGACATACGACGGCACCTCGGACCCAGACGACCATCTGGAAGACATCGAGGCTATGCTCGACTATAGAAACATATGAGGAGCCATCAAGTGTAGGCTCTTCCCGACGACACTGAGAAAGGGAGCCATGGCATGGTACAAGAGCCTGAAGCCTGAGTCCATCACGTCGTGGAGGGTCCTAAAAGACCTATTTTCACGGCACTTCACGGCGTCAAAATGACATCCGAAGACAGAGGCCGCACTGGTCGCAATCATCTAGGCCCCAAACGAGCCTCTCCGAAACTACATTGAGAGGTTCAAGAGGGAGGCGGTCTAGGTAACGACATCAGATGAGATGAAATGTTACCTGATGGAGTAGGGCTTACACCGAGACTCCAAATTCTATGAGGCTGTGGCCATCCACCAGCCAGACTCTCTCCAACACTTCCTCGAAAGAGCCTGCCATTACATCTGGTTCGAGGAGACGGAGGCCGCCAACACCGCCCGTGACACCAGAAATCAGGAAACCCTCCGCGGGTCCCGAGATGGAGGGGCATCAGCCCACCGACATGGGGGAGACAGGCGGCTGGAGGATTGTCCCCGAGAACCCCGTGAGCATCGGGGCCCCGTTGGCCGTCTTACTGAATACACGACACTGGTCGCTTCCCGCGAGCGTATACTAGCTGAGTGCGCCAATTCAAAATTTGTCAAGGGAGGTGTCCGTTTTCCAAACCCGGCACCCACCAAAGCCAATGTGGACAGATCCAAATACTGTTGCTTCCACCGAAGCCACGGGCACGTGACCGAGGATTGCATCCACCTGAAAGATGCAATCGAAATCTTAATCAAAGACGGGCATCTGAAGAGATACACCCGGGGAGGAGAGCCCCGCGACAGAAATCCCCTGAGGCCAAAAGAGTCGAGGACCTCCCCCCTCCCAACAACGATTCTGGCCTACAGGTGGCCCTCAGTGTTGGGCGACCTGAGGACTGGTTCGCATTAAGAGAGTTCGATCTCCCTACCGAGCTTCAGCTGCCCGAGGAGCCAATACGCCATGTCAGCTGCTGGGAATACTTCCCCAGGGCAATGGTCATTTTAGGCGGGACCCCGAGCAAGCTCATGATCGGGTCGGTTAAAAGAAAGTTCGACGAACTAATAACCAGCAGCGCAGGCAAGATGAGAACGCTCGATAAGTTCCAAGGACGATCCAACCCGATCATCTTCTACCTCAAAGAGCTCCCCGGGGGAGCCTCCAACTCGGCCCTACCTCTGCCGATACGGGCACAGATGGACAACTTTGATGTTCGTCACATCCTGGTCGATGGAGGAAGCTCGGTGGATATCATGTATACCCACATCTTCTTGACGCTCCAGCTCAACGAGACCAACCTGACACCCTACCTAGGATCCGACCTCCAAGGCTTCAGCGGGACAACGACGAGGCCATGAGGATACGTGGAACTCAAGGTCACCTTCGGGGAAAAGAAACGACCAGAGAAATCAACGTCCGTTTTCTGGTCGTCGAATGATCATCTCTACATAACTGCATCCTAGGCAGGACAACGCTGGCTGAACTAACCGCGGTGCCATCGATCGTCCACCTGAAGACGAAGTACTACGCCAGGTTGGGAGCCGTCGTCACCCTCAATGGGGACATAGAAGTTTCCCGACGATTCTTTTAAGCAGCAATGAAGGGCCTTAGCACAATCGGTCCCTCGACCAAAGCCACTAAACCCTCTCCCGTCCAGAAGAGTAAATCGAAGTATCACGTCGACACCGTAGACCCCGACTGCCATTTCGCCGAAGAGACAGACCACGGGGACAAAGCCGACTACACTCCTCCAACAACCAACTGGCATCCTATCCATCCAATGTGCCCCATTCCAGACGAGGACTTCGAGATCGTGACCTTCGGAGCGGACGCGATGAAGACAGTGGAGATTGGGGCAGGGCTACTCGACCTGGCGAAGAATCGGAGATGAGGTCGTTCCCAAAGAAGCGACGGTCAGCTCCCGCTGCGCAGCAGGGGCTCTAGCTAGAGCACGACGGCTACCCCTGTTCATCAACTTCGTCACTCTTTCTTCCACGGAACCCATTGAACCTGCAAGACGAACACAAGAAAAACAGTTAGAAGAAAAATCTAGATAAGTGACAAGATCAACCCGGAGGCACCCAAACTACCTAGGAGTCGATGAGCCTCAGCCTCCGTCCTGCATTCGAGCAGAGCCTTTACGTTAATATACATGGCTTCTGTCAGTATATGCCCGTCTTCCCCGCGGATATACTCCCCGTCGGGGGACACACACTTCCGAGGAGGAAGACAACTGACGAAGTCCACCAACCTTCGGAAGGCCAAGTTGTCCTCCTCGCCTGGTCAACCAAACCTGAAAATGAAGTTGTCAGTACCCGAACGAAAATATAGGTCCCTCCAGTCCAAGGGGAAGTAAGACTCATAGTTGTCCTCGGTACGCCCATCCACGGCCACAACTTCGTTTCGAAATATGGTCTCATACACTTCGTCCGTGTCCGACATGACCATGAACCAACGATCTTTAAAACCCCAAACGAAATCAGTGTACAGCCGAAAGAGCCTGGTCGCCTGCTTCAGCGAAACCCAGCTATGTCGGTCAGCCGTCGTCTGGCGCTGCAGGTGGAAGACGCAGAAAAATAGCGGAATGGTGGCCCCGAGCTCCAAGTAGTTGCAGACGATCTCAAATGCTTAGATGAAGGCCAGGGAATTCGGGTGAAGTTGGGATGGCACCAACATGAGATGATTGAACACGCCTTACTAGAAACCAGTGAAGGGCATTCACATTCCCACCTCCTTCAAGGTAAACTCGTACATCGGGAACCGACCGCCAAGATATTACGAGCATATGCGATCAGTCTCCTGGGGGCGGCAGGCACGAAACTGACGGGGGCTCCCCGCCACTTTGTCTTCTATCACTGCAACCACATCAGAGTCGTCGAGGATGAACCTCGACATATAATTTAAGGGTTTCTCCCCGATCCACTCCTCCAAAGGTCTCTCCGGAAGATCCAGATCGACCTTCTCCTCGCGGCCCTCCTCGTCCTCGGATAGATACCACTCCACCTCTTCCTCGGCGTGACCATCCATTTTATACCTGAAAAGCAGAGGAACTTGGTGAATTCGATAGCCAAAACAAATCCACCATTCCACCGCAGTTCAAGTGAAAGGGCGTGGTCGCCTAACAGCCCATAGGACAAGCTGGGGCAATCTTAACCCCCAAGGAGACCCGAGAGCACATCCTCTGTCCTCGGCGCAGGCATCCACTTGTGCCTGGGGCATTCGTCCCATCATCCTTGGGGCATTCAAAGTTCTTTCAAATCCTCCCCGGGGCACCCATCACTAGGGCCGGGGACAGTCTTTCTCTACCCTAATTTTGAAGGATCCTCCGGTGTATTCGCCGAAAAAACCCACGGTATTCTCAGCACCCCCAGTGGGGCCGACGGAAACACCATCGTGAACAGCAAAAAACACCAGAAAGACTGCAGAAACTTACTTGATGTGGATGCTGAAAGGTTGTCTTCGGACAGAAAAATCTCAGATGTCGGGCAGAAACAATCCAAGCTGTCGGGCAGAAGTCTTGTGATGTTGAGCAGCTGCGAGTAAGCGTATGAGCGAAAAGACGAGCCAGGGCAACACATATATACCCCTATCACGGGAAATGAAGCGTCGCTAGGCACTCAAGTGCCTAGCCCATAACCGTCACAAGAAGACACGTGGCGACTCTTCATCTTCACTGTGTCTCTTCAGGTTCTCCCCTTGTTCATGGGCTCCACCTTGTCGTTCACCCACCTTCCCGACACGATTGCCCCATGACTTACGCGAGTGCTCCCTTCCCGACATATCAACACGCCCGACGCCAGTCCTTGCTCAAGCCATAGCTCGCCTGGCCGCGAACAACGACTTGGGGGATACTATTCTGGACTGGGCCGACGCTTAGCCCACAACCAAGTAGGCCCAAACCCTAATGAGGTTAAGCTCAAGAGTACCGTACTGTTGGGCAGAAGTTCCTCCAAGAACAACCTTTATCTCGTCGGGCATAGGCCAACAGCTGCCGGGCAGGACCTTCACAGCTGACCAGCCAGCCTCTTCCTCCCCCGTCGTTGGGCAGAATCCAGCCTTCCCGGGGAGCTCCTCGAGTCTCCACCCATGTTCTCCACGTGCCCCTCACACAAGGACACGTCATAAATTAACTACCCACGTCTTGGAGATTCGATCTTCCTCCTCCCGGATAGCGCGGAACAATTACCCTAGGGCGAAGACCACGTGCTGGTCTTCACGACGCCACGTCATCCCTAACAGTTACTAACATTGGGCTTGGCAGCCTAGCCCAGTGCTAGGAAACCGTTGGCTCTGCGCTGGGGGCTCACTATAAATACCCTCTTCACTAGAGGGTCAGGTAACTTAACTCTCTTACTATCTCCCTATACTTGCTTCCACTCTGCTCGTCACTTACTTTAGCATCAGAGTGTGTTTCAGGTACACCCCCTCCTCTTCCATACCTTCAGTGAGCAGCTAGCAGATCAATGACGCGTGGCATGTCATAGATTCCCTTCTAGTCAAGTACGATCAACTATCATGTTCTTTACCATTATGAAACCCTGATTTGATTCCTTTAACTCTCCCCATGAGCCTCTTTTTTTGTCTTTGAATTCCATTTAAGAGAATGCATTTTCCATAACTCCATTTTGTTTTTGAGATGCTCTATATTAGTCTTGAAGTTGTGATTCTGGTTGCAAGCGATTTTCACCATCTCTTCATATCCTTCTTCCAAGAGCCAAACACTTGCAAACTTAAATTTCTTATTCACTCTCCTGTTCTCATTTGTGTTTGTAAAGAGGATGATTAGATGGTGGAATGAAAAGTCTAATTTAGTGAGGACTTTCACAAAGGCATTTGAGAATTGAATTCCCTATGTTTCATTTCACATACCTTTATTCAGTCTTTCATAGATCTGAATTCCTCCATCGTAATTTGGCCCTCTCCAGATGAACTTATGCTCTACATAGCCTAGGTCCATAAGTTTGAAATCATTTATTCTATTATTGAAAGCCTTGCACTTCCTTTTGGGCGCAGACACACCTCCCCTTTCTCAGTAGCATATAGGATATCGTTAAAGTCCCCTCCCAAAATCCAACCACCATCCATGTTAAAGGAGAGTCGTTTCAGATCCTCTCACAGCTCATTTCTTGTATCCTCTCTAGGACTAGCATAGATTGCAGTAAAATACCAATTGCGTCCCTTGACATTGTAAAACTTTGTATGAAGAATTTGGAATTTCTTATCTATGGTAATGATATCCATTTTCTCAGTCTTCCAAGCCATGGCTATACCTCCTGCATAGTCTATAACATTTGCGTACTCATCTCCGTCAAATCCTACAACTTTAATTTTCTTTGATAATCTACATGCGTCCATTCTGGTCTCAAGAACAATAAATGCATCAAGTTGACACAATTTCATATATTGCTTACAAACTCTTTGGAAACTCTTACTCGTTACTCCTCTACAATTTGAAACAAAAACATTTCAATTTTTTGGATCCATAAAAACTATAGTAAAGTAAAATTTTCTCCCTACTCCTGAATTAGGAGTTTCCTCAACAATCTTCATATCTGAATCATTATATTTTTCATCCTTGTTGTTTGACGCTTCCACAAAATATTCATTCTTGTGATATCTTTTTGAAGATATATGTAATTGATTTGTTGCTTCCCAAATTGATGGAGTCACACTCACTACATTCTCCATTGCTACTTTGGGTGTTCTTGGGCCTTCAACTCAGTTGGGCCTAGCTGGTCCAAGTTAATTATTTTTCTAGCTTGGATCCCATCAAGTTAAGTGTCTTTTATATGGAAGGTTCTTCATTGTGAGTTCCAATCATTGTTAATCCTTTTATTAGCTCGCTAACATCCTTGATGTTTCACACTTTTGCAATGTTGCTCCTAGCATATCCATGTGCTCGTTTTACTTTTTGTTCCTTCATAATTCCACATGTGGCTACATCTAGGGTCCTTCCATATTGTTTTTTTTTTGCTGCATGTTGTTATTCTCCATGTTGGCTATGTGTCCTTCCCTCATTTGACCATTTGAAAATTCTGTTTTCCTCTCCCCGTCTTTAGTTCCATTATGAATTGGTTAAACCTCCGCACTTTTTACTGAAATAATTTGAGCTGGTGAATTAATTTCAAGTATATCTTCATTAAGAGCAATGAAACACGATCCCATGATTGTCTCTTTTCCATTTATTCTATGATGACCTTCATCTTGATTGGTTTTCGGTGCTCCACTGTGTGTTCTTGCAGAAGTATACTTATTTCCTATTCCTTCATTTTTATCTTTTCCTTTGCATTGCCTTTTATTCTTTTGAACCCACTTTCCAAGGGCCAATGACTTCCTCTTCTATGTTTCCTTTATTTTCTCTAATGGTCTTATCCTTTTCACCTTCTTCAGTATTGCCTTTAGAAGTTTCAACTATTTGTCCATTACAATTTTCCTTGTAGTGTTCAATCTTTCCATGTGTTAAACATAGTAGGTGCATCTCCTCATATTTCATTTTGTAATGTATCCCTTTAATTGAGAATATTTCCAACGGAGGTTTGATCTAGTCCACTTGTATGCATAATTTGGGGTATTTTCCTCTCTTTGTCTCTCTCTCTCTCTCTCTCTCTCTCTCTCTCTCTGTCTCTCTCTGTCTCTCTCTCTCTCTCTCTCTCTCTCTCTCTCTCTCTCTCTCTCTCTCTATATATATATATATATATATATATATATATATATATATATATATATATATATATATATATATATATATATATATATATATATATATATATCGAGAGAGAGAGAGAGAGAGAGAGAGTATTCTCGCCCATCTTTATTGTTTAACCTATCAGGTCACCAGTGAACGTGAGTATGTTGTCATCATAGTATTCTATTGGAAGGCTTGAAATTCTTGCCTACGCTGCAACTTTAACGATGGCGTCATTGTTAGGGGAAAATGTGGACTTCATTCTCTCACTAAAAGGTAGTGGTCAAATGTAAGCCAATGACCTTCCATTAGGGTAATGTATTGGTCCTCTTCGTTTGTGTAAGTTACAACATAATAATTATGTTCTAGATCCATAATGTTCATTGCTCCCTTTCTAGCCCACATTTGATTAAGTCGGTTTTCTGGAGCTTTCTATCCTATTTTTCTTCCAAGTATTTTCACTATAACTTCTTTTTCTCCAAGTTTTTTCTATTCTCCTCTCCTCTATCTCCTCTCCTCTAATGTGGATAGTATGAATTCAGAGCAATCATACTCTCCAAATTTTCTTTCTTCTAACCTTAGTCCATCAAATGTGACATTTCCACTTCTTGAGCCTTCAATATCTTGATCTTTTGTTACATTATCATCTTTCTATGAAGGTGTCTCACCGGTAACTGTAACCTTGTAAGATAAAGTTATCTTGCGCTCATTGATAGTGGTTGTAGTTGGTATGACCACTTCTTTCATTCTCGATTTATCAGTATGATCATATCCTAGACCGTCATAAACAATAGGTAGTGACGATGTACTAATACATCTTTTCTCTTCCTTTGACTCATTTTATACTCTGATCCTTCAAATTGTCTTCCGTAACCTGATTCTTTTAATTGTCGCAGGCAAGCCCTAAAGAAGCATTTGTCGTTATATTTCACCTAGACCTTTTTTTGTTAACTAACATTCTTTAATATCCTTTAGTAATTTAATTTACTAAATATCCACATGTAAATTAATTCCCTTTATATATTCCTTCTTTCTTAAAATATATATTTTTTTAAATTGTTGCACATAGATTAAATAATAATTGAATGATTAAATGTAACAATTTTATAAAACTGTCCTTAATTACTATTGTTTATCATAAAAGTATAGTATGATATAATAGATTGAAAGTAGTGTAAACAATATTTATTAAAAATAAAATTGATAAAAATTAATTAATATTGCATTAAAAACTAAAAAATTCTCATTTTAGAACCAATATTTTTAATTAAAAATTTTTTATTTTAGAACAAAGGAAAGAGAGAATATAATATTTTGATTTCATTTATGACAAGGTTAAGGTAATACAACACAAGGAATTTTATTTGAAGAAATAAAAGGAAGTCTTTTTTCCTTTGGCGATGGTGAAGTGATACTAAGGAATGTTAAGCTATTGTCTTAGTACTATGATAAACTTGTCCAATACGTGTGAATACTTTTTATCATTAAATATCCATTAATAAATACGAGTACTTTTAAGCTTTTAAAAATTATTGGCACGCTTTTATTTGATTGGAGAATTTAATGAAAATAGTAACTTAATCCAAATTTGGTTCATACGTTTTGTACATAAGTTGCTGGTCAATGATGATTTGCCATCAATTATCATTCAACAAAAAACATCAAAGAATTAAATATAGTACTAGTTCTACTTTTATACACACGGTATTTGATGAGAAATGAAAATATATAAAAAACTGTTCAAATTAAAATATAATTTAAAAAATTAAGACGGAGTCCAAGAGAAAGAAAAAAAGACAATATTATCATTTTTCTTTGATTTTGAAGGTTGCCTAGCAACTCTCTTATTTTTAACTTTTTTCGCATTGTTTCAAGTTTCAACTGCGCGTATGTTGTGTAGAAGAGAAAAAATGAAGAAAATTGGTCACAAAAGTACACTTTATGGGAACCTTTATTTTTAAAAGGGAGCCTTTATGAGAGTTTGTTACGTGACAATTAATTATTCATAAAAATATAGAAATCGCATCACTATGTTCTATTAAAGGAATTCTCGCATTTGGGTATCCTTGGTTCTCCGAGTACATGCGCAAATGAAAAGTTGAAAATGAAATGAAATTTTTCTTAACTATCTTATAGAGTACTCATACATTATGTAAAAATATTAAAATGTTATTTAGATTTTGTAGATGTATTTTTGAACGCATCGAATTTTGATTAAATGTTGAAATATTTTGGAGATGTTTTTTCGCTTATTTTACGGAGATACATCTATGTAACCTATCAGAGCATAATAATTCATGTTATGTTTTGTTTACGTGTATTCATATGCAGATTTATGAGCACTATGTAACATTTTATGTGACGGAATTTAAACCATACAATCGCAATTCAAAAAATGACGTTCATAAATTTAGATGGTAAAAAAAGTCATAATAAATAAAGTCGAGAACAACGATAAAATAACATGATGTGAAAATAAAATACAATCTATAGTATTGTTACTATATACTAATGTACTACTAAGCATGTCGGACTACATCTCCATTGCCTCGTCTAGTTTCTCTGCCTCTTCGGGCTCCTCGAGCATCAATCCCCCTGTCCTCTGGCGCTATCTCTGATACATCAATGCTCCTTGTGCCTCTATCATAATGGCATCTAGGATCTGCCTCACATCAGACTCATCAGGGAAGATACATCTGTCAATGTTTGTCTATGCAATATCCATTATGCGACGACATCTAGGCAAGACATCTTTAGAATGATCTAACTGTGTCTGCTCTTCCTCTAGTATCTCCTGATGAGTTGGCCTTTGCGGATCTCCTAGAGCAGCATGCACCATATACAGATGTGACACCCTGAAGAGCCACCTTATGTACCTGTCGACGTAGCTCCAACCGCTTTCAACTATGGTACTCTATGACTCCTTCGGTACCAGATGACTATCATAATCATCAAACATATCATTCATCTGTTTATGTGTCAATGCAGAAGAAGCTGAAACCACATTGTGTTTGAGAATGGTCTGAGTGTAGTCAAACTACCACATCGCTCGGACAGATGAGGAGCAGTGAGATGTGACCCGTATATCAACCATCCTAAGTATAACATTATCTCGTCAAATGGTCGTCTCTCTCAATGATCCACTTAGTTGTTGAAATACATGTCCTCGGCAACCAAACGGTCTAGGTACACTCAGAAGGGCTTTGCCGCTTAGTTCCATTTAGGTGAGGCAAATGCAGTAGCACATGACATATCCTCATTGTAAGTCGATACACTCGTCCAGCCGGAGATGTGCGGGAAGTGCTGGAGGATCCAAGCCTGAAAAGTTTGGAACACATGAATCATCAGTAATGGTGTTTCAAAGATAAAATGAAAATGACATAGAAACAATAAAAGACAAATAAATATTATCGTCAGTAGTGTGATTATATTGGTGACCTGCTTCGTCTTCCATCTACAACCCTCTGATAGATTTGAGTACAGGTAGACCAAACAAGCGGCTCCCTAGTTGTACTCATGGATATGCTTGAAGTCCTTGAAGTACCATAGGTAAACGACATTTGTATAAGTGGCACTCCTATCCTTAAAAATCACAGTACCAACCAAATATAGCAGGTACGCTCTCGTAGCATACGCTCTATGGAACCCCACCTACTCGTCATCCCATGTAGCCTACTGTTCTCTAACGATCTCTTCTATGTATACTTTTTTCAAGAATTTCAAACCTAGCATGAGCACCCTGGTTCTATCTAACTTCTACATCGTTGCTATTGGGTCAACTCCCAGATAGTCTATCATCATCTCGAGTGTCTCGTCTTTGGTAATTCATCCATGATATAGAATTTTCCCCCTGATCATAAGATGTAGTAAACATGACACATCGTCGAGTGTGATAGACATTTTACCATGCAGGAGATGAAATGACGAGGTATCAAAGTATCATATCTCTACGAATGCATTAAGCATCCCGCGGTTGACCGTAATATAATCGGTCATCCACAAGCACTTCATCCTAGATAGGGACAAAGCTGTCTGAAATCACTCCTCATTTGGTTGAGGCAAGCTAGTAATCTTCCTAATGGTTAATAATCTTCAGCGAATCACATTCCTGTAGAAAAATAAATAAATTCCAAATACTTGTAAATTAAAATAAACGTGAATTAAAAGAATGAATCCAACTAATGATACCTCTCCGTCCCAAAAATGTCTGGCAGTATGGACTAGGTACCGGGGCAGTATTGACAAATCTATAGGGCCTCCTTCAAATGTCTCTAACCCAGCATCCCTAACATCCTCACCATTCGGAGGTGGCACTAGCTCAACAACAGCATCAGCAATAAGAGGTACCACTAGCTCAGTAGGAGGTACCATCAGTGACTCAGGTATGTCAGGTGCCTGAATAGGTGAAACTTGGCGCCTGCGGGAGGTTGATGAGAGTGATGCGTCGGTAGGTGAAAATGGTCTCCTACAAGAAGAAAAAGATGTAGAAGCATGAGGAAAAGCATGAGCTCCAGAAGTAGATGGTTGTGCATAGCCAAAGGGGACATAAGCCTCTAAAACCTGTCTTTTTTCCTGCCGCACTAATACATTTTATGCAATCCTCGCGTGCATCGGCCTATCGTGTCTATCAACCATAATGCATGTAAGTTAAATTAAATCAGACATTAATGCAAGCAAGCAACACTACAAGCAAGAAAATAATAAAATAAAATAAAAACTGAGAAAATTCTGGAGATGCATCTCTAGTTATTGGGAAAGTTAAACGTTGAAAATTTTTGGAGATGTGTCTCTGAAATTTTCTGTAACTCAGCAAGTGCGTCAATGGCGGCAATGCAGACATGGAAACACAAAAAGTATTGATTTGGTAATCATTTTCAGTCAACAAACATTATTTACACTATGTTTAAACTATCAATCATATAATATCTACTTATTTCTTACCTTTATCATCAATGTCTACTCATTTACACAAAAACTCAAAAACTTTTCAAAACATAAAAAAAAAACTTACAATTTTTCACTTTACTTTAGTGTTGGATGATGTTTCTGATGTTGATTGAAAATTCTTTAAGATTGGTTGTTTGATTTTGCACTTGGTGATGAAAAAAATTGAGAGAGTTTGAATAGGTTTTGAGAAATATCAAAAATGAGAAGGAAAAGGGTTCTGCCGCGATTTTAACTTCAAAACATTCTGGAGACGCATCTCCGTGAAAAGTTCGAAGATGCATCTCCAAAATTTTTTAATGTTAACTGAGATTTGGGTGTGTCCGGAGAAGAATTTTCGAAATCTGAGATCGTTTAGTATCTTTGTGTGGTTTCTAAATAACCTATACGGTGCATTAAAAAATCCTAAAAAAAATAAGTAAAATTAAGGGTCCGTTTAATTTGATTTTGTAAAACTGTTTTTTAGTTTTTAAAATTTAAAAATATAAAACTTGTTTAATAAAATATATTTTTATTTTTGAAAAATATTATTTATTTAGAGTTTTAAAAATTAAAAAACTAAAATAGATTTTAAATATTTTTTATTTTAATTTTGAAAATTAGAAAAGGGAAAAATACAGAGAAAAATAATGCACTTTTTATTAATGATAAATTTGTGATTTTGTTCATCTTTAAAATGATTTTTAAAAGTTAAATTATCAAATATGTTCTATTTTTTCCTTCACTTTTTTTTTTTATAAAATTAATTCAAAAATGATTTTTAAAAATTAAAAACCAAAATTCATTCAAACGACTCTAAATATTTGGGTTTAATATAGATTGTCTTAAGAAATAAAAGAAAAAAAAACATATTTAGTGAGACGTTAAAATTTGAGAATCTTTATAAGCAGATGAATTTATATTTGATAACACCTTTGAAGCAAAGAAGCAAGTGAAACTCTTTGTAATAAGAGTTTAAAAGGGAGTGTAATGTCAGTGTAAAGAAATATTATACATTTATCTAATTAGATTATTTTAAAGTGCTAAATCATAATAGTATTTTAAAAATAGAGGCTTAATTGCAACTTTGGTCCCCCTATTTTGTGTTTTTTTGGGTTTTGATCCCCCCATTTTAAAAACTACCATTTAGGTCCCCATTTTAAGTTTTGAGTTTGATATTAGTCCCCTTGCCATTTTAAGTCATGTTTTTAATGATATGGCGCGTTGAATGAAGATGTGGCATTTCCATGTCATTTAAAATGGTCTTATTCATCAAATATCATTTCCATATCATTTATTCTTTTGATTTCATTTTTCAGAAAATTAAGTTCAATTTTATAAAACCCCAGCGCACGAAGAACAACCCATTTCTTCAGCCACTTCTGTAGCCATTTCTTCAAACTCAGTCCTCCTTTCCTCAACAAACTCATACCAGGCCTTCTTTAGCCATTAATTTCGAAACTCATTACTTCAAAGTTTCTTCATACCCTTCTTTACAAACCCAACGTGCCTCATACTTACTAACATGTCCGAAACGAATTTTTCTTTTTCCTCAACAACCCAGTCTGGGTCTGGTATAAGAAGAAGAGGTAATGGATATTGGTGTGAGCTTGAGTCACCGTTGATGATGTCATGGACATACGATAATCTCGAAAGAAGATTTCATGGTTGTGGTAATTTTAAGGTGATGAGGAAAAAAGGATGTATTTACTTTCAGTGGTTTGATGAAGACGTTAGCAGTCGTGCTAAAGATGTGATAAGATCTTTGAAAGACAATAATGAGGAGCTTATGGATGTGATTAAGGACATCAAGAAAAATGAAGATTTGTTGATGATGAAAATTAGGTTTATGTATTATTTTGTGGGGTTATCTGTGATGTTTGTCTTTTTAATTGTGTTTGTATTAGTTGCAACACATGTACTCAAATGATGTAATGTCAAATGTTGTAGTTACTTTGATGTTTATGTATTTGCAAATAAAGTAATTTCAAATAAAGAGTTATGGTTGTCTGTGTTAATAAAGTAGCAGCATAGTATTGTAGTAATGAGTAGCAGCATAACCTTGTAATAACACTCAAACTGAAACTGAAGTAATTTCAAATGAAGAGTTACTTTGAGTAATATTGTTTATTTCAAATGTTAATTTCAACTGAAACTGAAGTAACATTGTTTATGTATTTGCAAATGAAGTAACTTCAAATGAAGAGTTATGGTTGTCTGTGTTAATAAAGTAGCAGCATAACACTATAGTAATGAGTAACAGCATAACATTGTAATAACACTCAAACTGATACTTTATGTAATTTCAAATGAAGAGTTACTTTGAGTAACATTGTTTATTTCAAATGTTAATTTCAACTGAAACTGAAGTAACAATGTTTATGTATTTGCAAATGAAGTAATGTCAAATGAAGAGTTACTTTGAGTAATAACACTGAAACTGAAGTAGCGGCATAACATTGTAATAATAAAGTAGCAGCATAACATTGTAATAATAAAGTAGTAACCAACATTAAAGACAACATATTTTACATAGCAGCCAACATTAAAAGACAACATATTTTACATAACAACACTGCACTGAGGTAACTTTACATAGCAGTCAGCATTAAAGACAACATATTTTAATAAAAAGACCTTGAGTTTTTGGTCATAACATATGCTATAGTAGCATCACAAAACAAGAAGACCTTGAGTGTTTTGGTCATTACATAGCAGCATCCCAAAACAACCATTACACACTTCATTAACATAACAAAAAGTAAAGTAAAACATAGAACTATTCTTGGGTTGGTGGCGGTGATTGCGACCCTTCGTCTATAACAGTTTGTCCCCCGTCTATAACAGTTTGTCCCGCTTCCTTGCCCGACTTGTCACCATTTTTTTAGGTTTTTTGTTGCCACCTTTAGGAATCACTCTCTTCGCAGCTCACTTCCCTTTACACATTCGCTTGTTATGGCCAAAACTCCCACATTTCTTGCACTTGACAGTTTGAAGAGTTCTAGGCAGTGTATTTATTATCCTCGGTTCATCATTCGCCTGTTATAATTCTTCTTAGGACGACTGATAGATCTTCGCATGACTGGAGGGTTGATTGGGTTAGCAACATTAACAAACCTTAGTTGTGGGCCATTGGTTGACATAATAATATGGCTATAAGTAGCCAGAACAATAGACTTCCTATATAAAATGACACAATGATTTTAGTAAGTGTTCAAAAAAGATGAATGTAAGTGAACATAATATATGAGTAGGTGATACCTATAGAATGATGAAACGTACTCTTCGGGCTCCTTCTTGTTATACCATATGCATGCAATAGCATGTCAACATGGTATTCCACTTAAATCCCACTTCCTACAACCATATTTCTGTTGAAGCAAGTTCACAACATATGTCTCAATACCGTTTGAAATTCCGAATATAGCAGTCATCATTTGCATGCCATGTTGAAATCCATCCTTCTACTGCCCTCTTTGTTTTTTCCAAGACTTTTTGAATGTTAGGACTTGTAACACCTGTGTACCTACTTAATTTCTCCTTTTGAGCAGAGATTCTCACTATTATGTAATGTTTGATTCCTTCAAGTAGTGAAATGATCGACTTATCTCTATACTCCAAGATTGCGCGATTAAAAGCCTCACACATATCATTGACTTGCAAATCACATTGTGTGTCTGTTTTGAAATGAGACCGAGTCCAACATGCAGCTGGGACATCCATCATGTCTTTCCAAGCATTGATATTGAGCTCTTTCATATGATTCATTGCTCTTTCCTATACAGGTACTATTGTGGCTCTAGTTGCCTAGCATAAAGCCTCCTTCATGAATATCCCAGGATATTTCTTTCTCCAATTGCCATACAAGTGTTTAACACATAGTCTGTGTTCAACATGTTGGCTTGTCTCAAGAATAATCAGTACCAATCCCTGAACATACAATCCATAACAACACTGTAAATAACATTGTAAATCCATAACACACATGTAAATAACATTGTAAATCTATAACACATAGTAGCACTGTAAATAACATTGTAAATCCATAACACACATGTAAATAACATTGTAAATCCATAACACATAGCAACACTGTAAATAACATTTAAATCCATAACACACATGTAAATGACATTGTAAGTCCATAACACATAGCAGCTCTGTAAATAACATTGTAAATCCATAACATATATCAGCACATAGAAGCATGTAAATAACATTGTAAATCCATAACATATAGCAGCACTGTAAATAACATTGTAAATCCATAACACATATCAGCACATAGCAGCATGTAAATAACATTGTAAATCCATAACACACGTGTAAATAACATTGTAAATCCATAACACATATCAGCACATAGCAACATGTAAATAACATTGTAAATCCATAGCAGCACTATAAATAACATTGTAAATCTATAACACATATCAGCACATAGCAGCATGTAAATAACATTGTAAATCCATAACACACATGTAAATAACATTGTAAATCCATAACACATATCAGCATATAGTAACATGTAAATAACATTGTAAATCCATAACACATATCAGCATATAGCAGCATGTAAATAACATTGTAAATCCATAACACACATGTAAATAACATTGTAAATCCATAACATATATCAGCACATAGCAGCATGTAAATAACATTGTAACATATCAGCACATAACAAATAGCAGCACTGTAAAACTAACCTTCTGTTGATCTGATATAAATCCATATTTGTTATCTTGAATATATTGCAAGTCTTCTAGTAACAAATTAACGAACCATTGCCAAGAGTCTTTCGTTTCAGCTTCCACAACGACATAAACGATTGGATAAATCTTGTTATTTCCATCCTTACCAACAACACCTATAAACTGACCTCCAAAGTCCCCTTTAAGAAAACAAGCATCCAGTCCTATTTGACTTTAACAACTCCTCACCATAGCTTTTAAGATGTGTGAATTATTCACGACCAGCACCTTGAATCAATTCCATTGCCTTTTTTTTGGCTCTATAAGCTTGATCCTTTGACAACTTCACCCCCCACTTCTTAATAGCTTCTGCAATCAACCTTTTAGTTTTTATTTCAGGAGTGTGTCTTATAGTGTACACAAATTGGCGACCCAACCAATCCGTTTTTGCTTGTCCTATGACAACCATGACGGTCAGTTAAGCTAACAAGTTGCCAATATTGGTTGGTAGTCCTCATGCTAAACCTAATATAAAATGCACAACCATCTAAACACTTGACAACCATTCTCTTCTTGTCATTTTTCTTGAATACAAGATTCTTCTTGTTCTTCATTGCATACTCCTTTATGGCATCTTTGATTTGTGATTTATCCTTGAATATCATCCCTACTTCAAGTTTTATGGTTTCCCTAAAGATCGGAAATTTTTCTATATCACCTTCAGTATCACTACCGGGTGAAGTTTGAAGCACATCTGAATCACTACCATTATCAGGATTACCATCCAACTTTGAAGGTTTTTCTATTGTAGCATTAGGTAAAATGGTCTTCCAACTAATACCAACGTCAGCATCTAAATTCATCTCATCAATTTCATCTTCCAAATCTTCATCGTCTTCCTCGTCATCCTCACTGCCCATGCTATAATCTAGATTTGTTTCACTCTCTTCATCTACGTCATCAACATTAACGTTCACCTCTTCATCTACTCCACCAACATTAACCTCTTCATCTACTCCATCAACACTAACCTCTTCATCTACTCTATCAACCCTAACCTCTTCATCTACTCCATCACCATTAGACTCTTCATCTGCTCCATCATTTGCTCCCTCAACAGTAACTTCATCGTTTGCTCCCTCAATATTAACTTCATCGTTTGCTCCCTCAATATTAACTTCATCATTTGCTCCATCGACATTAACTTCATTGTTTGCTCCCTCAACATTAACTTCATCATTTGCTCCCTCAACATTAACTTCACTGTTTGCTCCCTCAACATTAACTTCACCGTTTTCTCCTTCACCATTGACTTTTTTACCACTATCCTCCTCAAAAATAACATCCTCAATACTTATTTCTTCAATTTTGTGTTCAACATAAATATCAACTACCTTAAATCCTCTAACATCCTCCATTAACCTTAAGACATCATTATCATTGTTCAGAGGCCGCAGTCTACGAGAAAAGAAAAATTTAGGATTCCAATACCATAAACACTTTTTATTACGATACCCCTCACTTTTAATCAAATCTTCAATTTGCATTTAGGACATCAAGTCTACATCCAAATCCCAATTTATTTCAGTTACAAACCCATCAACATACAACAGAACTGGATTCTGAATTAAATGTCCCCTATGGTGTACTCTAAATCTGACAACTTGGGTATTAGAGGGCCTACAACAGAACATAAACAAATTAAAACATAGATAAAAACGGGACCACATCAAATTAAGACTACATGGTATAAACAAATCATATGCTATGACAGAACACAAACGACATTTGTGTGCTTAGGGTTTTTGAATTCAGAGTTGAGTTACGAAACATACCTCGACACGTAACTTCGGTTTGTCATTTCAGAGACGAGCTAGGTACTACAGCGACAACGGGAGTTGATTTGTGGTTTGATTTAGAACGACAACTGCAGAATCTTTAATTACAGTTCGTCTTCGTGCGTGAAAGGGGAAAAGTAAGAATCTTCATTCCTGAACCGGGTTTGAAGAAATAGCTACAAAAATGGCTGAAGAAATGAGTTGTTCTTCGTGCGCTGGAGTTTTATAAAATTGAACTTAACTTCCTGAAAAATGAAATCAAAATAATAAATGACATGGAAATGATATTTGGTGAATAAGACAATTTTAAATGACATGGAAATGCCACATCTTCATTCAACGCGCCACATCATTAAAAACATGACTTAAAATGGCAAGGGAACTAATATCAAACTCAAAACTTAAAATAGGGACCTAAATGGTAGTTTTTAAAATGGGGGGATCAAAACCCAAAAAAACACAAAATAGGAGGACCAAAGTTACAATTAAGACAAAAATAAAAATGTAATACACGTCTATTATTGATTGACAGTATAAAAATATTTTTCACAATCAGTAAATATTTTTTTCTATTCTAATAACATCTCGAAGATAAGATCTCTAATTTTGTCAAAAAATTAAAATTTTTTAATATCAAATATCTTGTTTGGTTCTTTTTTTCTTAATATTTACAAGATACGTGTAAATTTTAAAAATAGAAAGTAAGAGAGATGTTGAAATATATTTTTTTATATTCAAACAATATCTCGTAGGATATGTCATTAACAATAGGGACAACTCTATGTTAAGATCAATGTGGCTCAAGATAAGATAGGATAGAGTCAGTATCATAAGCTTTATAACCTGAAAAATTAACACCTGCGACCAAAATGATTATAGCCATAAGAAAATCGAAAAATCCACATACACTAGATTTCAATGTTAATACAATTATCACGCCGTTTTCAGTATCATACTATTTTCCATGTCTGTTCAACCATTTGCATGGCCATAACACTATCTCCACAAGAATTCAAGATTTTCGATAACGATTGAGATACTTCTAAACATAATAGTCAATTCCAAATAAATATTAATGTTACACCTTAGTTGTGCAAGTGTTCAATCATGCATCATTCACTATTCCATTATCTATAATTTGTTAAACAAACATCATGTTTTACTCCAACGTTAAAAGTTGTCAAGTAATGATGAACAAACTCTAGAATATATGCTTCCTAAGTGGTGGTCCTAATGCATTCACTGTAGAAATTTCCTTTGAGGTTGGAAAGTTCAAATTTGTGGTCCTTAACCATCATGAATAAATGTGGATGGGAAGAACTTTCGACTTTCAAATGTTAAAGTGAATCATCACATATGCTTGTGGACCAAAAAGACAACAGATACACATGTATGAATACTAACCCACGTTGAGTAAAGTATAAACATGTTCATCCCACTCCAAAGCAAGTTACTTCCCCAATGTCTCAAATCATTGATGGATGTTGTTGCAACAAAAGTACATTTGCATTACCAAAAAGTGTTCTAATAAAATTTGGCAAAATATAGAATATCATGTTATACAAAAACCAGACCAACATTGGCAGTTTTATAAACAATGGTTGGATAATACTGCATAACAGAGGTAGTTACTGATGTTACAATCTGGACTATACTAAATGGCAGTAGAAGAGTTTTTAAGCATCCTGGGAATCTAATTGGAGGTTAATCATGTGAGAGCCCATAAGCTTAGAGATTTCCTTGATTGCAGCTTGGACATCATAGTCACTCTCACCGGGAAACGGCCGTCTTGACGATGACTGTTGGTTCATTCTTTCGTATTCATTTGCAGCAACCGTTGTCTTCTGGGAAGTGGCAAGGGCCCTCTCCAAATCTATCTGTGATAATGGTCTAGGTTCCTGAAACGCGAAAAATAAATAAATCGGCTTAGAAATTTTCATCACTAAGGCAATGAAAAAAGTAGAAGAGAATGACGAATATACTAACATGAGTTTGTTCCCCTCTCTTTTCATTATCCAGTAGTTCTCTAACAGGGAAATATGCAGCCTTCTTGCAAAGATCAAATAGATCTGAACCGGTGTAACCCGTGCATAATCCCGCTATACGATCAAAGTCTATGTTGTTTTCAATCCTTTCTTCCTTTAAGATAACCTTCAGTATCTCAGCCCTCTCTCCCCGGCTTGGAAATCCAATTTCAAAAGCTTGAGGAAGTCGACGGAGTATTGCTTCGTCAAGTTCTGAAGGGCGATTAGTCGCTGCAAGTACCATAACTCGAGCATTCTCTACACAAAAATACAAAATAACATAAAGCAGTTTACACAACAAATAAAAACTAGATGACAAGTAATTTAAATCTTACTGTTGGTGGTGAATCCGTCCCATAGAGCCATGAACTCAGTTTTCATGTTTAGCATAGCCTCGTGATCTGATGAACGGCGTTGACCCAAAAAACTGTCAACTTCATCAATGAATATGATGGCAGGCTGAAGCTTATCAGCCAAGCTAAATACAGCAGACACTGAAGAACAGCAAAATATTAGCGATAAACCACAACAAAGAATCACACTTAAACAAAGAACAAAACAAATTGACCACAAAAAATTAGATACAAATTAATACTCCTTCCATAATAAAATACATTCATAGAAAACAAACATATTGATGATACATTTGAGAATTGGAAGCTAAAAAAAACAAGTTCAATGATCAGTCACATTGTATACCAACATATTCTTTCACAAGACAAAATTAAGGCAGCCTGATGGTGTGAAAATCCAACCGTAGCAGGGTCTAGAGAAGGGATTTTTAGTGCTCCTATGAACTAAGATTTCCTGCATAGACAATTTGAGATATTTGTAGTTTCATCCTACTCGTAAACCATTAGTTTACTGGCTAGTATTACTATTTTCTATTAGTAGTTGTGCTTGAATGTCTCATGTATCATCATGATGGAGAAAGATCAAGATAGGGAGGTCAGTCATGGATAAAGGAGATCAATCAAGATAGTAGTTGTGCTTGAATGTCATGTCATATAAGGTTGTCGCCAAAATTATTATGCATGGCAATCATAAAAATCAAAGTTAGTCAATTTCCTGCCATACTTCTGCCCCCACTTGAGCCGACAGACACCGGCAGTTAGTGGTCGGGTGCCTATAAGCAAAGTACAGTAAAATTGTGTTTGAACTCATAATATCAATCTTTGACACTGAACAATTCTGATCCCGTACAGAAACGAAACATGGTGGTGGGATCTTGTGAAATTGCTTGGATCGTTGTGCTAACTTGTGAAATCACTTGGACCTCTAATCTTTCACAATTTCACTGATGCAAGTACCAACTGAGTTACATAGGTTGGATTTCTCTAATCAGTCACAAAAGTCAGTTTTCTAGGTTAAAAGTGAAAGTGTTAACAGGATGTCAAGCTTAAATCTAGCAGTAAACTGTGCTAGCCTCCTTCAATTGAGTTTGTCAGCTGATTTTCTCTCTATCTTCGGGTTCCTGCATGTATGAGCTGTTTGGACATCTCTCTATGCCCTTTGTTCGAGCATCACACTCCTCCAGGCTACAATAGCAAAGCATATCTCTCAGGAAAGGTTGGATTTCGATGAGCATGTGGAGCCTATATGTAGGTTTTTATACATTGGGTCCATTTCTCTCGACCTAGTGAGCCAAACCCAAATTGATCAGTTACAATATACGTGAAAAATAGCACATTGGAAGTTTTACTTTAACCTTTATTAAAAACACAATAGGCCAAAACCCAAGCAAATGGAATCGAATGATATAAGCACCCATTTTCTTATTATTCCGACAGCAACATAGATTATAGGTTCAGGACAGAAGTGTTTCTATGTTCCAACTGTTAGATTGAACGTTAGAGGGATAGGTTGATTTTGAGGGGAAGTATTTGTTAAGCTCTCATTCTCTTATTGTTAGGTTTATCGGTTAGTGAAAGAGGTGGACACACATAAATAGGACACAAGGGGAGAGGGACATAGTTCACATGTGGCATGATCCATGACTCGATACTCAGCCTTTTTACTTGATCGAGTAACGACAATTTGCTTTTTGCTCTTCCATGAAATCAAATTTCCACTGAGGAAAGCACAATAATCCGATGTAGACCGTCTATCGAGATATGTATAGCCAATGACATCAATGTTGCCTCTTGCGTTAAAAACCTTTCCAAGGAATTTGAATAACTGCATGCTAATGGTTGTCACAATGAGAGTTGAGAGTCTGACTGACTACACTCACCAGAAAAGATATATCAGATCGAATCATGGTGAGGTAATTCAATTTGTTCACATGTTTTCAGTATCTGATTGGATCAGCATAAAGCTCCCCATGATAAAGAAGAAGCTTTACATTAGGATTCATAGGAGTATCAACTAGTTTGCAAACTCTAAGACATGTCTCTTCCAAAATATCAAGAGCATACTTTTTTAAGAGATAACAATACCTGACTTCGATAAAGCCACCTCAATTCCAAGAAAGTAACAGAGGAACCAAGTCCTTAATATGAAAGTTTTGAAACATGTGTTGCTTTAATGCCTCGATACGCTCAAAATCAATCACAATACCATTAACATCAGAATTATTAATAGCGGATAGCGGAGCAGTCAACCTCAAAAATGGGATAGCGGATAGCAAGACAAGTTTTGTTGACTTTTTTAGAATTGACTATTTATTGAGCTAAATATATAAATAATCTATACAAATAAATTATTTTGGGTGAACAATTAAAAAGAATATTAAATTAGCAATCCAAAAGTTTTATAAAAATCAAATTAATAAAATAAAAATAAATTACACACTTAATTATTTGTTCTGATATATTTATTATTATTTTTATTATTAAATGTTATTAGGGGCTAATATGCCTTCTTTTTAATAATTAAGATACCCAAACATAAAGAGAAACACTCAGATATGTACTCTAGGGCCTTTTAACCCGTCCATTTGGTTACACCTCGAATATAACCCTAACCACTATTACCTTTCTTCTCCATTTGCAAAACAACCTGAGAACCAGAGAAACACAGCCGGAGAGAAGAAAAAAAAAACAAAAGTTGTTTGAAACCGCTCCGCCCAGGGAGCGCAGCGCTACCCACGAATCACTTTCTCGCCGGAATCGGCCGCTCTCTCAGACTATGATTCACTCCCATGTTTGCGTGCGGATGGGGGCCAAACCTCCCAAGATCGTGCCGGAAGCGGCCGCAATTAATAACTCTGATTAACATAAACCACTAGATAGATATACTTGATTGAAGAGGAAAATTTGATAAAAACAGAGTAATCTGCTTCACAACGTATCATCCCAAATTGTTGTAATTCTTTGTTAAATCTTCCAAACCATGCCTGAGGTGATTGTTTCAAACCATACAAGGACTTGTGCAATTTGCTTATCAGATTACACTTCCACTGAGCGACAAAACCAGGAGGTTGCTCTATGTAAATCTCCTCCAAGTCACCAAGTAGAAATGCATTCATGAAAGAAAATCCAATTGAAATAGAGGCTGGGGTTTCATGGAAGCCATGTCCAAAAAGAAGCCGAATATATGCCATTTTTGCTACAGAAGAAAATGGGTCATTGTATCTTACCATAGACTTGAGTATATCCTTTTCCACTAGGCTGACTTTGAATCGATCTACATGTCTGTCAGGGTCCACCTTAACATTAGATGTCCACCTGTAACCTACAAGATCTTTCCTAAAAAGAAGTGGAATAAGCTCCAAAGAACGATTAGATTCCAAAGTTGACATTACATCAAGTATTGTTTGCCTCTAATCTTGATGGAATAATGCTTCTTGAATAGTTTTAGGAATAGAAACATCTGAAAATGTAGAAACAAAAGCACAGTAGGTGCGAGATAAATTGTGGTACGATGCATAATTATAAATAGTATAAGGGTTGTGGGTTTAACATGGAAATGGGCGAATCAAGAGACGCAGAAGGAGCTAGAGTAGGGGTAGAGGCACTTGGAATAGGAGCTGAATTACGTGGTCAAGTAGGGGTGATGCCATATAAGTTCAAAGATGATGGATATCACTAGCTGGAGGACAGGAAGATAAAGAAGTGGACTCAACTGACTCAAAGATTTGATGCTAAAAGACAAGATAGTGGAAAATCAATGTGTAGAAGCAAAAAACGGTAGAAACACACCTCAGACGTGAGATCGGAAAAACTAGAAAGGGTCCCAGAAAAGCATGAGAGAAAACCGAGCATAGAAGAATAAGTATCGTCGCAAAGAGATGCACAAAGGGTGGTACGGGTCACACACCGGCAAGGTCTTATGAGTGTGGGGGCATGTGGAGAAGATTATGACACTGGGAGGTAACGGTCGATCAGAGATTCCAATCATGGTAGAAGAAACCTGGTGACGATAACAATACACAGCAGTATACCCAAAAAATTAAGATTATAAACCTTGCTTTGTATACCAAATTGAGATTGAAAAGTATTTCTTTGTATATTACGTGAGGAATATATATATATATATATATATATATATATATATATATATATATATATATATATATATATATATATATATATATATATATATATATAGAGAGAGAGAGAGAGAGAGAGAGAGAGAGAGAGAGACACGAAACCGCTAACATTTTTATTAGACACTGACACCAGCATATATATTTATTATAATAAAATAAAATTATATATATATATATATATATATATATATATATATATATATATATATATATATATATATATATATATATATATATATATATATATATATATATATATATATAGAGAGAGAGAGAGAGAGAGAGAGAGAGAGAGAGAGAGAGAGAGAGAGACGAAACCGCTAACATTTTTATTAGACACTGACACCAGCATATATATTTATTATAATAAAATAAAATTATAAAATTATATATATATATATATATATATATATATATATATATATATATATATATATATATAATTTTATTTTATTATAAAGAAGTTAGTATTAAAAATAAGATTTTAAAATAAAAACATTACTTCAAAAATAATATTAGTACTACTAGAGTTAGTACTAGAGTTAATAACTAATAATATGTTAGTACTAAAAACAAATAAAAAAATTCTAGCATTTTATTAATATAAGATAGTAATGCTTTCTTTTCATTTTAATAAAGTCAACTAACCAACAGTAACAATGAAAACAAGCAAGCAAGTTTTTTTTAACTATAATATAAAAATAATAACAATTTTTAAAAAGTATACAGCAGCAAATACACACATTTTACATCAAACAAAGACACGGTACATTACCGTACAGTAGCAAATAAAGGAAGTAAGCAAAGAGATATGAAAACACACTTAATGATATTATACAACAAAGAAAGAAAAAAAAAGCAGAAGCACTAAACAAAGTGCAAAAAACACAGAAGCAAAATATGTTATAATGTTACACGGCAAAAGAAAAAAGAGCTAAGAAGAATTGAACCTAGTGAACATCAAAGTCAAACGGCAAAGAAATTTAGAAGAGAGTATGAATAAGGCAGTGTTTTCAATGGTGAATGGCAGTCCATGACAGAGAGCCAAAATTTCGCAATACTAGACGCATTGCGACACCGTTATAGCAGAATATGACAGAAAACTGTGATATCGGTCAATATTTACCATTGCAGCGAGCCCAAAAACTGCCATGTATATCCGCCATAGCGCCGCAGATATTTGATAACACTGGAATAGTGCAAGTAATATTTAATTTATATTGTTTTTTTCTAGTTTTGCTATGCATAGCTGGTCCTAAGCAGGGATAAAAGGAGAGGGTTGTGTTAGGCAGTCGGCAGTCGACAGTCAACATAAAATTTTGGATAGAAGCGTAGTCTTTAATAGAACATTATAGCAGAAATTGATCCAAGTAGCCAACCCCACTTAGTGGGATAAGGCTTGGTTGTTGTTGTATTTTTTTTTTCTGGGCTTTAAAATCATGTTTCAACCCATAGAGTATTTTGTAAAACAGTGTCCCTTCTGTGTCTTCTTTTTGTTTTCTTTTTTTTCGGAACAATCACTTCTTCTGAAACATGTCGTGCAGGTGTCTGACATGTGTCAGACAGTGACAGTGGCCACACAAGTTGCAAGCAATGTATGTGCTTTTGATTCCAATATCTCAACAAAGTGAATAGAGAAACAACTCAATTGTAAAATAGAAAAATTGTTGGAGTCTTTTCGCATGTTCCATACATTGAGTCATCTTTGTCATTTCCAAGTAGTTCAGTAAACTAATCTCAAAGCAAAATTGTTTGTCATGCATTCAGAAAATTCAAAATCAAACTTGTAAATTTTGTGTTGAACTAAAATTCCCTTTTAAGCAAAGAAACTATACGTCACTATATCAGAACTCCTCTAATCCTATATTACCAATGAAGGCACGACTAACCATACAACTCCACACAATACCACTTATAACAATGAGTCAAACAGGATTGCAACACATTCAACTTATACATCCAAAATAAAAAATGATACACAGCTATTACAATAGTTGATACGCCAAACTTTTGTATATAGTGCAAAGAAAGCATCAATAACTGAATGGGTATTTGCGCAAACATAAGGATTTTTTGAAAAATATAACACTTATATTTTACTGAACTAAGAGAATCATAACAATCATATGAACAAACAAAAATTCAATGTAATATCAAAATACACTAAAAGATAATTCTATGGTGCATTATAAAAGAATTCATAAAGATAGCACACACTTACCAAGCTTCTGGGCATCCCCAAACCATTTGCTCATGAGGTTAGATATCTTCACATTAATGAACACAGCTCCAGACTCCTTGGCAATAGCTTTTGCAAGCATGGTTTTCCCAGTGCCAGGGGGTCCATACAACAAAACCCCCTTCTGTGGTCCAAGAAGCTTGCCATGCGAAAACAAGTCAGGCCGTTTCAACGGTAGAATAACAAGCTCAAACAAAGCTTGTTTAATGGTTTCCAGTCCCCCAATGGAGTCAAATTCCACATCAATATGGTCGGGGTTTATAACATCACAGGCTATCACATCCTACACACAGTAAAGTGCACAAATCAAACATACAGTTAACTAGACCTAGAAATCCATTTTTGAACTGATTATAGAAGTAATCATCGGTACACCAAAAGGTTGCGAAATTGGTACCTCATAGGGATTGGTTTGAATGAGGGGGCGACCAAGACGTTTGGCAATCTGTTTCTTTTGCTCAAGAGCTTTCTTGGTTGATTCACGGTTAGGGTCAAGGTATCGGAGTCCGGTGACCAATACCCAGTAACTCAGCGCCGCCCTAGCTGCGTACAGCAACAGCTCTTGCAGAAACTTGGTATTGGCTGAACCAGTCATTCTCTAAAATTCAAGATATAACCCTAAAAGTTAGAGTCAAATCTTTTTCTTCTTCCTCAAAGTATAACTCCAAAAATTCAAAAGTATTATCAACTACCGAGATTCTAGGATGAAATAGGAGGTTGTTAAATAAAAGGAAAATCGAGAATATCTCAAGTTTTCTAGCGGGTGAGGATATTGAAATTACTGGGCCTTACTTTTCTAATTCCAAGCTTTTTTCACCCATCAAGCTTTACTTTTTTTCACCTAGGATATATTTGTATTAAATTTTTTATATTATTTGTTGTGTTTCTTGTGAAAAATTAGCAACATTTTAGTATTAGTTTATATTTTATGCAAAAATATTATATATTTTAAAATAATAAAAAACAAAAATATCTAAAAGGTTATTGTTTCTACCCAAACCGAACTCAAGAGAATATCATCTTGTTGAGATATTGGTTCATATCAAAGATGATATAATCTCAATTAGAGTTGTCAATTTAAAAGATTTTTATAGGAGCCTACAATTTCAAGAATATATAAACCTCAAAATAATTAAGTTTCTTAAATTAAAGGTCAATTATAGTAGGGTTTTTAAGTCCCAAGCTTTCCTCTCAAAGTTTTATTTAATTTTAAAAAGAAAATTAAAAAATATCGTTTTCAAAAAAAAGAAAAAAAAAATCATTTTTTTAATATTTTTAAACACAAATATTTAAATATTTTTATATTTTTCTATTTTAATTTTTCCGAGTTAAATACTTGTGTTAGCACATATTTGTTATAGATACTTTTATTCTAATATTTTTATTAAATAGATAAATATAATAAAAAGTTTAAGGTTAAATTATAATGTTAGTCCCATTTTAATCTATTATAAAATTAGTCTTCTATTTTAGTTATTTAGTGCATTTCACATTTTTTATTTTAAAAAATAAATGTTGATGAGTAGTTTATTAATAGTAGTCACTCATTAATTGACGTGGTCTATGTCATTTCTTTTACATGTCATTCACATTTTTTATATTTATTTATTTATTATTCATAAATAATTTTAAATTTTATTTTTTAAAATACCCATAAAAATGTAAATCTAACAAAAATAAAAATTTAGATTTAAGAAGAATAATTGCATGCTAACAAAAAAAAATAGACTTTTATAATTCACATTTTATGTCACTTGCAACGAAATTTATTTTGGATTTCACTTCTGCGTTTTACATTTAGATTTGGATGATTTTTCTAACATATGGATTGATTATGATTTAAGTTTTTTCTTTAACTTTTTCTTGTTGCTTTGGGTTTATTATGATTTAACCGTTTGTTGAGTGTCAATGTCTATTCCTACAAAATCTTATTTGTGACTTCTTTCGATTGTCTCGATATATTTCTTGCATACCCTTCTCCTTAACAACTCGCTAACAAAGGGACTATAGGCTGGAGCATAAAAGAAAGAGAATGTGAAAGAGAAATCATGAGAAAATATTCGCTTTTAAATTATGTGTTTGGTATTTTTGTTTTTGCAGAACCAATTTTATAAGTCTAAATTTTTTCTAATATTAGACTTGGACATTAAAAAAATTACTTAATTGAAGTATAAGGATAAAGAATTAATTCTTACAAGAAATGGAAGTAAAGAATAATGAGGTCTTGTTGTGATTTTTTATTTATTTGGATTTTAAGTTTAAAATCAATTAGAATTATTGAGAATATTAGAAAAATCAAAAGGATTAAAAAGATGAAAAATCATGATTTTGAATTTTGGCCATAAATGAACAAGAAAGAGAAAACATAGGTTCATCATGAGTAATTGTTTAAATTTGTAAAGGGCTCACAATGGACGATGTGAAATGGGAACAATGTAACATGTCACCCACAACATTTTCATGGTCGCTTGTTTTTTAGATTGAGCAACCATCATTTGGATTTGACGCCTATTTCACATATCGATCGCCCTCCTGTGGAAATATTGAGGTGATGTGTCCCAATTTGTTATAGTATGAAAGAAGGAGTAAAATGAAGTTAGTCGTGTTCCCTAAAGAAATGGGGGAGATAACCATCCTATTCCCACTCTCCTAGGAATGGAAAGCATGGAATCTATCTTCTTGGGATCTGAGACTCTAGACCTACAAAATTCTTATAAATATCTTAACCTTAAGGTTGAGAAAGAAAGGTTGCTCATTACGCAAAAACACCACATGCGAAGCTTATCACCGTCCATACTGGACTTACTTTAACACCACATCAATCCCAAAAAACTTTGACATCCCTACACGATAGGGTATTGTCACGTATTATACTTTTAGCAAGTACAAGTGGCACCCACCATGGATCCTGGTAAATCTGACATGGTCCACCATTAAAACATTTGGTTAGGTTGTTGTCTTTGTGTTCAGTCCCTTCATCCATCATGGTGAACAACAAGGTGTGAAGAAGATGTTTATCATCTATCTTAGTTTAGTTTTTATGAAGACAAAAACTTATTAAAGAAGAAAATCAAGAATGCATAAGCTTATGGATATTTTGGAAGTAAAGGAAATTGATATTGATGCTAAGGTACTCAATTGCAATTTATTATCTATAAACTTTAGATGCTCACAAAAATAATATTTATATTTATCTCTAAAGTTCTCAAGTTATCATGCATAAAAATCTTTGAAGCAAATCCTTAAAAAAACTTATTTTTTAAAAATTGTCTGCAGTTTTTAAGTCAGGTCAGTTTCATTTTTTAAGTCATGTCTAGTTAACCGATTTAAAAAACATGTTATTGTTTGAAATTTGAAAAACTATTTGAAATTTGAAAATTGTTTTGCATTTTTTAAATCAAGTATTCATTTAACCGACTTAAGAAGTATTGCAGATGCATAATTGTGTCTTTTCATGAACCATTGTCATTCTAATTTATTGTAAAACTTCATGAAAATGTCTCAAGTTTTTGCATAATTTCATAGATGTTTCTTAGGATGTATTTAAGTCAAAATACATTAGTTTTCAAATAATATTTTTTATTAATTTTTCATATCAATTCAAACAATTTCAAGTGTCCATACAAATTTTAACAACAAAACTTTGTGCATAACTTTCATATCATTCAAAGAGTTTCATTCAAACTTTTTGAGCACTTAAGATCTATGTAATTGAATTGTAATACATAGAAACAGAAGATCAATTTTCTTCTTGAAATTACTTCAAGAATTATTCTTATTCAAAATTGTTCAAAGTGTATTGTGAATTAATCACCAAAGCGTGTGGTGATAAGTTTGTGTAAATAAAAAGTGGTGTATTTTATATTTGTGAGAATCATCATAATTTTTTATGATTGTGAAAAAGATTATTTGAATTGGATTAATTCAAAATCCACCATATATTTGGTGTTTATGTTAGAATATTATAAGAGAGGTCTAAGTGTAAGACTTCTACAAAGATCTAAAATGGTATAAAATCCTTCAAGGTGTAAAGGGGTTAGATGTACCATTGGTTGATATAAGGAAAACTATGATAGTTCCTTGTGTTCATTTATTTTCCAGCTCTTTAATTTTCTACACTTTATATTGCTAAGAAAATACCATTTTCATATCCAAAGAAAATTAAAAACATGGAGCAAAAATGAGAAATATTCTTAAAATTTAATTCACCCCCTTTTAGGTTGTAATTTATACTTCTAATTGGCATCATAGCAAGTTAAGGTAACTTGCTCCTCGATTAAGGAAACTATGACTTCCACAAAACCATTCTTGGCATATGATGGCAACATCAACAAAGCACCATATTTCATTGGTGAATGTTATGATTTCTGAAAATTTCGTATGCAAATATTTCTAGAAGCACAAGGTGTAAAAATATGAAATGTTGTAAAAATAGTCCTTTCATTCCTACACAATTATTAATGGTCCAAGTCAACCAAAATCAAAAGAATAATGGAATGAAGAAGACAACAAAACTTTCTACATGATAAAAAGGTAAAAAAAAAAACTTTATTGCATCCTCTTTAGGGGTGAATGATTTCTTTCGGGTGTCTAATTGCAAAACAACAAAGAAAATATGGAAAATATTGGAATTGGACAACAAGAAGGATAAAAAGTCAAGAAAAGCATATATCGCTTGGAAAGACAATGATTTTGATTATTAGTTTCAAAAATGAAAAACAAATGCATCTATCTTTCATGGTTTCACATCAACATACAGATGGCGATTATTGAACTTTCAGACTCTCTTAGCTGCAAACTTCTCTTTGAAACCTTCACAAATGCATCCTTGAGATGGTACATGGGTCTGCCACAACTCTCGATCATCAACTATCAAGACTTGGTGAAAAAATTAATCCATCATTTTGTGATAAGTAGGCACAGAAAGATGGCTTCCATCAGCCTTTTTAACATTCATCATGGTCCTCTAAATATTTGATGGAGTATTTCACCTATTTCAATGGGGCAAAGATTAAGCTCGTAGGTGCATTTCAATAGGCTGAAGGCGGATAATTTTAATAAACCTTTTGCCTAAAGGCCCGCGTGTTCCATGGCTAAGGTAGTAACACATGCAAAATTATATATAAATGACAAGGAAAACAATGCTGAAAAAAATCATAAGATGGTGATCATGTTTGAGAGAAATGACCTTGATATACTTGTGTCAAACCTTGAGAATAGTTTTAATATTCAACGTGTAAAGGTGCGTGAAAATATTAAGTAAAACGATGATAAAAAATTAAAGTAGTATGACTAATCTTAAAACAAACCTGACATTGAACATCGGTAAATCTACCTCTACCACATCATTTTCCTCCTCTTGCACCTCTACCACATGAGATGCTTTCACCAAAGGAGGAATGATATGGAAAACTTATCCATCATCATTAGAAAATGAGGATGAAGAGGATTCTTTATGACACAAAGTAATGTTAACCTCTAATTTAGATCGAGTGAGATTATAGAGGTCACGTCAAGTTGAACTTCCTTATTGAACTTTAAAAGACGCATCTCATGCGCAATCAACAAGACTTTAACTTCTTCAAGCTCCATTAACTTAAATTTGCTTTGAGTGACTGAAATAATAAATCCATAATCTTGTGGAAGATCTTTTAGAATCACATTAATATATCATTGAGAAGGAATTGGATAACCAATAAATGTGAAAGAATCAACAATAACTTTAACTCGTGAAAGATAAGCTTCGACGCCGCAGTCATATAATGTATTTAAAACATTTCTGCAATTGGCGTGCACAAGCTCAAGTGAGATTTTGAAAATGATCATAAGTTTGTGTCCATAGCTATGAAGCATGAGAACAACCTAAGAAACGAGCCATGAAGAAAAGATTCTCAATTGTAGTGTAGTGATTAGATTGATGGTGTACTGATCTAAAATGTCACAGCAGCGAAGGAAACCTTGAAGATTATGAGCATTCACAACCGATTCAATTTGTTAGCACCAAATAAGAAAATTCTTCTCATCGAGAAAATAGATTGTAGTGGCATAGGTGGTCGCATAAGTTGAGGTGGAGGCAACAATTGTGCTTCACTTAGGATCGTGGGTTTGAATCAGACTTTATGATATCATTTTAGAGATGATTAAAGTTTCTTAACCTACAATAACCAAGAGTTATCACACACCCTAGAGCATCTTTAGTGCAAGTTCTGTAGTATTAAATTCTTTAATAGTAACGGTAGTTATAAGCAATTTGCATTGGAATAAGAATGACATGTCAGTAAGTGAACTAACAATCAGTGAGAGTAAACTATATAACCAACGCACATTATACATTCTCAATGACTTTTATTATTATTTTATTATTGTTTTATATTATTAAAATATCAATAAATCTCCAACAACTATAAAATGTGGAATCAAGTTTTGGTTTTTTACAAGCAACCATCATTAAAGTAAAAACAACTCAAATCAACTATAAATATTTTAAATCCTACAAATCACTTTGAGCCAACAAAAAATATCTTAGTTTACCCATTTAGTTTATTCCCATTAAAGATGCTCTTAATAACTAACTTAATGGGAATTGAAATAACTATGCTCCCGGGCACAACTTTAGAAAATAGAAAAAATTAATTCAAATTACATTTAACTCTTACGTTAATACAATTTGTATCATCTATACATGATTAGGGTATTTAATCAACAATACATAATTACAACAAATATGCACTAATAATAAATAATATTTGCCGTAATTGAATATCAAGCTAGTCAATTACATACAAGGCATAAATTATACCAACTCAATTTAAGTTTCAATGTAGTTTTAATATTTAGATTTTATTTTAAAATAATTGATGTTTCAAAAACACTATAATTCATCATTATTTTTCCAATCATAATCAAAGGTATGATTAAGATTTCCTTTTACCTTTATATTGAAAAACTAGAATTCATGAAATAATTCCTGAATAAAAGTATTGGTACTTGTATTACGTATATACACATCAATTATACAATTGTTAATACAGTATGTGTGCAAAAAACTCAAATTACCAAACATAAAGAGTGAAGGGAGTAACCATGCCACACCCACTCCAACTCCAACGCCAGTTATTTCCCCCGCATCTCAATCATCATTGATGAATGTTGGCAACTTGATAACTGCATTGTCTTGGTGAACCTTAGCTACTCTGTTAAAGTTATTGGACATTTCAGTGTTAGATCCAATTATATCACTCGAGGATTAAATCATATAATACAGCAATGGAGATGAACTCTGGGTTGTGTTCAAATTAAGTGTTCTGTGAAATGATGCGCGCCAACAGGACCAAAAGTAAGTGTTCTTTAAAATTATTTCCAGATTATAGTTTTTTTCTCCATCACAAATCTTTAACAGAACAAAATGGAATGTCTGATTCAACTCTATCCTTGACCTTGAGTGATACAATATTACAAGTAGGGTTTAACGGCAACAATATAAATGGAACCATACATAACAAAATGCAATAGCCAATCTTGGCACTATAATAAAAAGTGTGTATAATATAATAAATAATACATTTTCTAGAACTAGTATAACTATGTAAGCTACGTCTGTTGTAATTATAACTTAATAGAGCAGTAGAAGAATGCCCAAAAGAGAAATTCAAAATTTTAAGGATCCTGGGAATCTGGTTGGCGGTTAATCATACGAGAAATTATAACTTTATAGAATTCATTGATTGCAGCTTGATAATCACCTGAATCAACAGGAAATGTCCGTCTTGATGATGACTGTTGGTTCAATCTGTCGTATTCGCTTGCAGCAACCATCGTTCGTGAAGTGTAGAGGGCCTTCTCCAAATCTAACTGCGACAAACGTCTAGGTGCCTGAAACATGAAGAAAAAAAACTGCTCAGTAATTTTCATCTCCAGGACTAATCAGATGAAACTATAGCATAGGACATATTATTCACTATCTTGAGAATACAAAACTATAGCATAGGAGAGAGGGAAAGAGAATGGCAGATATACTAACAGGAGATTGTTTCCCTTTCTTCTCATATTCCAGCAGTTCTCTAATAGGAAAATAGGCGGCCTTCTGACAAAGATCAAATAGATCTGAACCAGTGTAACCCTCACATAAGCTAGCTATATAATCGAGGTCTATGTTATCTTCAATCCTCTCACCCTTTAAGATAATTTTCAATATGTCAGCCCTTTCCTTCTGGTCTGGAAGTCCAATTTCAAAGGCTTGAGGAAAACGCCTAAGTATTGCTTCATCAAGTTCTGAAGGACGATTAGTTGCTGCAAGTACCATAATTCGGGCATTCTCTACAGAAAAATCAAAAGAAAAAAATATTAAGTAGAAGTCATTATTAACAAAATCTGCATCAAAATTGTCATGTGTTTTGAAAGTTTATACATTAAACAAAAATTACATGATAACTGCTAACTTACGGTTGGTAGTGAATCCATCCCATAGAGCCATGAACTCAGTTTTCATGTTTAACAAAGCCTCGTGATCTGATTGACGACGCTGACCCAAAAAACTGTCTACTTCATCAATGAATATGATGGCAGGCTGAAGCTTATAAGCCAAACTAAATACAGCAGCCACTGCAGAAGAACAGCAAAATATTAATGATAAACCAAAATAAAGAACTGCATTTATAACAACAAACATATAGCAAATTGATTACATAAAAAGTTAGATACAGTTTTATATTATATAATCACAGAGCTAGAGTTTGAGAAATGAAGTATAGTTACATAAGCCACGATGCCCTCGTTAAATATTCTAATGAAGAATTTCATCTATGAGTGGAAGATTTTGCTAATTCATAACAATTAGAGAACCAACGGGGGTGGCCAGCACTCTACAGATGCACTCCTCAACAAGGAACATAGACGGATGAAAAACCCTTATACTCATTCTATAACTGGAATTAACTGTACAATTTTAACCTTACATGAAACCACTTCTCACAATAACTTATTTCAGAAAATAATGTATTGCTGACTGATTTCACTTCTTAGCAGCTAAAAAGTTTTACAAATGGCCATAAATTAATGGAGAGAGGGAGTTTCCCTGCTATTTTTAAGTGATCCTCGTGCTATAAACTCATTTTCCCAATACAAGGTCACTGTCATCAATCTGAGACCAGCAATCTGCCATTAGATGACCAGATGGTCTTACCCATCAGACAAACTGAGACAATGGTTTAAAAACACTCAATAATATAGATATGTTAATTTAAAAGAACATCCACACTCCACAATATAAATTGGAAGCACATCAAACAAAAAGTAGCCGGTTTTATAGCAGAAAAGGTTAATGATAATATTGGCACGGGACATGAATACAATACAACGAAGCAAAATACAAGAGAACAAATTCTCATAAATATGGAACAACATACCTGCAATATTAGTCAAAAAATCTAAACAAGTCTGCTGAAATATATGGATTTGTAGTATGACATTAAAAATCAAAATCGTTGTGAATCTTTTTTAAACATATGGATGATTTTGGGGATAGCTTATAAGCATCAATGTTTTCAGTTGCGGATTGTTAAAATTCTGTAATGCAATAGTGATATAGCACCATAACAGCTATTTGACAACATTTTGTACTAAATAGCATATCACAGAACAATAGTGGTTTATCCAAATTCTGCTACACCATTGCGGCTATTTAACAACATTGATAAACATTAATAATGTACATTGCAAATTCACTAGAGATTGAAAACTCAGAAGATTACACAGTATCATCATTTTTTAGATGTTCTTAACTTCATTCATAGAAGCAAGAAATCAATAAGATTCATTAGGTTGAAATTGATACAGAATATCTGTCAGATAAACACTTCAATATAGGATTTGCTACCTTATAGAAAGAAATGGCTTGATACTTATATATTGAAACAAAAGATGGGTTCAGCAACTACATGACGAGAAAGACTGTTTTCAACAGCCACATCAAAGAAAGTTAATACTTTATCGACTGGTAAAACATGGCAAACGTTTTAGGTTCAAGATCATTTATCTTCAAATTATGGGATACTAATATAATATAAGATTTTAAACTAATATTACTTCTTCAAAGATCTTCATTCTCTTTAGACGCTATTTGCCCTATGTACTATCATAATACATGATCAGAACAACCTTACATGTATGATATAAATAAGTACTCGTACTAACTGATTTTCTAATATTTGTAGTTCCACCTAGACCATGTACTAAGAATGCAGGCTTATATTTTTCTTTTTGTTGCTGTGTTTCGGCATAGGGTGATCAAGCATAGATGAAGCACCCCACAATGGCATATTATGCCAAGCAGTTTTCTGCTGTCTTGGGAGCTGTTATGAATGGCAGTCATGGAAATCCAATTTATGCAATGTCACATATAAGCCATTGGACCCTAGCAGTTACCGGACCACTTCCAACAAATGCCGTGGCCCATGGGTGCCCTGTCTGCAACAATAAAGCATATCTCTTAAAGGAAATATTGGATTTCAATGAAGAACAACTGCGTGGAATGAGCGGGGTTTCTATACAATGGATCAGTATCTTTGACCTAATGGACCAAGTCAAAATAAGTCATAGTAACAAGATTGATGAAAAAGGAGAAGATGGGAGGTCTTATCAACTAACCTTTGTTTTAGGACATAGTGGGTCGGTCCAAGCAACTGGAATAATGTGGCCATTCTCTTATTTTCTTATAGCAATAGGTTACAGGTTCAGGACAAAAGTGTTTCTTATATGAAGATAAAGAATAAATAGAAGTTAGAGTAATTACTAATTAGGAATAAATAGGTTTGTTGGTTAGTTAAGGAGTTATGATGTACAATTAGGACACAAGGGGAGAGGGAAATCATTCTGATTAGTGAACATTGACTGAATAAAGCATTGGCTCTGTCGTAGTCGATAAGACTCGGAGGAGAGTCTTCTCTCCTATTCTAATTCTTCAGTAAAATAGTCTATCGTCTCAATTCTTGCTACCAAATTTTTTATTCTTTTCTAGAGTTCCAAACATTGCATCACGTTGTCCATTCAAGGTAATTCAGTAAGCAAATTTAAGGGAAATTTGGTTCTCCTACATTTTAAACTCAAGACTACAGTAGTATAGTTTGTGTTAACCTAAAATTTCCGTTCAAACAAAATAATCACAAATGTGTTGGAGCTCCTCTAATCATATCTTACCAATGCAGACATGACTAACCTTGGACGTGATTTAATCAATGAATGAAACAAGATTGCAACACATTCAACTCAAAGACAAAATACAAAAGAAATTATATACTGTGGTAACAACAGTTGGAATGCAAGGTTTTATATGTACAGACAAAAACTCAAGTCTTAATTGAATATGCCACATATTTCATGGTGCATTAAAGAACTATAGAACTATTCACAAAAACACAACACACTTACCAAGCTTTGAGGCATCTCCGAACCATTTGCTCATCAGGTTGGATATCCTCACATTAATAAAAACCGCTCCAGACTCCCTGGCAATAGCTTTGGCAAGCATGGTTTTCCCAGTGCCAGGGGGTCCATACAACAGGACCCCCTTTAATGGTCCAAGGAGCTTGCCATGCGAAAACAACTCGGGCCGTTTCAAGGGTAGAATAACAAGCTCAAACAAAGTTTTTTTAATCGATTCCAGTCCCCCAATGGAGTCAAACTCTACATCAATGTGGTCAGGATTTATAACATCACCTTCTATTATATCCTGTACATAATAGAAATCCATTACCCTAACAACAACAACAACAACAACCCCTAATCCCTCATAGGAAGAAAATAATAGTACTTGGCAATCATAAAGGTTAACATTAATTCAAATAAAAGAAATGCGAATTTGGTACCTCATATTGATCTGTATGAATGAGGGGGCGACCTAGACGTTTTGCAATGGCTTTCTTGTGTTCGAGAGCTTTCTTGGAAGAATCACGGTTAGGGTCTAGGTAATGGAGGCCCGTGAATAATACCAAACAACTCAAGGCGGCGCTTGCTGCGTATAGGAGAAATTCTTGCATGTACTTTCTCTCTGATGAACCCTTCATTCTGTTATTCAACAATTAATAGAGATAAGGGTCAATCTACGGTTTCTTCGTTAGTTTATTTAATTGGAAACTCTGTTTAGATCAGACGCCGAGGAAAGGGGTTATTGTTAGAAGAAAGAATCCCCAATGCTTGGAATTGCGGATGACAATTGAGCGAATTTCGAATGACTTGTTTTTGGGATGGGCTGGTTGTGATAAACAAAACGTTGTTGGGCTTCAATTAAATGCACGAGGGGTTGCTCTTCAAATAAAAAATAAAATGAGAATTTATTATTGCCCCGTGTTTGTAACGTACAATGTGAATTTTTATAAGAGATAATAGTCTAGATATATCTCCGAAGCATATCAGAACACGTGTTTTTTTCTATAAGTTGTGTATTTGATTTCAGATGAACTATGAAGCACGATCTCAAATTAAAAATAGACGTACAAAATAATAAGAGAATAATAGTGGATGTGTCGAAAATGACATAGTAATATATGTAGAAAATGTCGTACAATCGAGATCCAAAATATAATAAAATCATAAAAATAGAGTTGAGAGTATAGTACTACAAAAAAATAATAACAAACCGCTACTGTGTATGCCTGACAACATCTCATCCACCTTCTCTGCTTGTTCTGCCTCCTCGGCCATCAATCCTCCGATCCTCCAGCGATGTCTCTGGTACAACAGTGCCCCTTGTGCCTCCACCTTGATGGCATCCCGGACTCGCCTAACAACTGACCCATCAGAGAAGATACCCTCTTCAATGTTTGCCCATGCGATCTCCACTATACGATGACACCTAAGTAAGACACCATCAGTTCGATCTAGCTGAGCTTGTTCGTTCTTTAGTATCTCCTGATGAATTGGTTTTGACAGATCTCCTAGAGCAGTCTGCACCATGTACGAATGTGACACCCTGAAGAACTATGTGATGTACCCTTCAACGTAGCTCCAGTCATTTGATGTTATGGTAGCTCGTACCTCCTCCGGTACCAGATGACTCTCATAATCAGCAAACATCTCATCTATTTGTCTACGAGACAAGGCAGGAGAAGCAGAGACAATAGGGTGTCTAGGGATGGTCTGAGTGTACCCAAACTACCGCATGACGCGTTCGGACTGATGAGGAGCAGCGATACGCGATCCTCAGGCCAACCATCCGAAGTATAGCACTATCTTATCAAATGGTCGCGTCTGACGGTGATGCACATAGCTGTTGAAGTGCATGTCCTGAGCAATCAAACGGTCAAGATAGATTCTAAAAGGCTCAATTCAACGCAGCGCTTGCTACGTATAGGAGAAATTCTTGCATGTAATTTCTCTCTGATGAACCCTTCATTCTCTTATTCAACAATTAACACAAATAAGGGTCAATATATGGTTTCTTCGTTAGTTTATTTAATTGGAAACTATGTTTAGATCAGACGCCGAGGAAAGGGGGTTCTTGTTAGAAGAAAGAATCCTAAATGCTTGGAATTGCGAATGACAATTGAGCGGATTTCAAATGACTTGTTTTTGGGATGGGCTGGTCGTGATAAACAAAATGTTGTTGGGCTTCATTTAAATGCATGTGGAGTTGCTCTTCACATAAAAATTGAGAATTTTTTACTACACCTGTGTGTTTCTTAAACACCATGCAGATTTCCTATATTGTCCCTAATTTTTGGAGATATATTTCACACTCAAGGAAGGCCATTCTGAATGGCGCCCCCATGCATTTGCTAAAGATTTATTCTGGAGATATATCTCTAGAACTGTATCGTAGTTATATTTCCGAAACAAAACCACAGACAGGATCAACACAAGATGAACTTTCCAAACATAAAATGAGCATTCATAACATAAAATTAGCATTACAATGATGATTTCAACAAAAAACTCAATACTACATTTCAATATCTCAGTGGACGCTTGCACATCTCCAAGATATCATTAACCGATCTCCGTAATGTCGCTTCCAACTCGAGCAGAACTTTCTCTTCAAAACCGAAAAACGTTTGCCACATCGCCATAACATTCGCTCGAGTCTTAAGCTCAAATTTGCTGAATACAATGTTCCTTTTGTTGTCAAACGAGGGTGAACGATACTCAAGCTTGAGAGCCCTTCGTGTGTCTCCATAGGGTAAGAGATAATTGATTTCGTCTATGATATCGTTGATGGAGGTGAGATCGGTGATCTTGAATGTCCTTCCAGGTGTAGAGGCGTTGGAGTAGGAGACACTTACGACATGCCAATGGATGCTTATTTCACACATTTGAGACATTTTGAGTTTGTGTGATGTATAACACAAGAACACCAAAATTTATAGAAGACCTAGCTCAATAAGGACCACTCATTGACTGTCATTCATATTCTGGATATATATCTCCGGAACGACACCTCGTTATCTTGTTTCAGAGATGCATCTCTAAAGCTTTCCCTGAACCATTAAAAAACAAAGCAAATAAAAGAACCTTTCAGAGATGTATCTCCGAAACTTTTCCTGATACATTTTCAAAACATAATCATATGACAGAGAGTTAAGAAATACCAAATATACACCAAAAACCAAACCTGCATAAAGACCAAATATGAATAATAAGTGAATATGTAACACTTCATTTATATTGAGACACACTTATATACAATTATTTGTCTGATTACAAAAAAATAAAAACGAATTAAAACATGTGTCGCCAGATAAATCTATAGGTGGTACCCCTTTTGACTTTTGTGCATTTGATTCCTTTTCAATGTTGTTCAATCTATCGAATTCTTGCATCCTTTCTATAAAATGATTCCGGCATGTCTCAGCATTTGCGGTTGTATGAGTCATTTATTCCGGTGATGTAGGTGGTATGGGGCATCCCGGTTTTAAGTAAACTTGAACAAAATGACTTGATTTCGAAAGGCATCCAATACACATGATGCAATCATTTGGATTTTGGGGTGGTGTGGTGCACAATGGAAAAAAGGTCTCTGAAAACACGTAGTGTGTCAGGTTAATGCGCATCCTATTATATGCAGGTGCAATTAAGTGACCCATATCCGGAAAGATCGTCCATTTGACTCTGGTGCCGGGCCGCTCAAGCAAAAAACAAGTGACTCGTAAACCGCATCGATTTTTCTTTTTTTCTGTACAACCGCGTGTATGATTCCTTATGCGTCTTCAACTCTTGGATAAGTTGATGATAGACTAGCATATGATTATCTTCTCCCTTACTAAATAAAGCCGAAATGGCTCAGTAACCACAATTACTGTCCCCCGTAACATTAACGATATGATTGATATATTTGTGAATAAAAGCCGACATCTCATCAATGGATGGAATCTTTGGTGGAAGCAGAGTCGGAGGTGGTTTGCTAATTCGAGCACCTTTAACAACACTTTTTTGAGATTTTAGAGTCGGTGAGTCGGGAAATAATTTGTCAACGTGTTCAAAGTATGAAGGATACCATGTAGTCGAGTTATCATTCGGTGTAGGCTTCATTTTCTTTAGAGCACCTTTTGTTTTTACCGATTGAGAATGCGGTTTCATGTCGGTGGTTTCTGGATAGGCAATTTTCCTCAATTTTTCTTTGATGTGGAGTTTCATATTGTCATCGGCTTTTGAAAATCTCTCTTGTATCGCTTCCCAATCGGTAAAAATAGAGATATTCTATTTACCTTCATCCATGCATCCATCATCATCGAAACTAAGTCTCTTCCAATGAGAGCAACCCTTGTACATTCTTATTGGCTCACAAAGTTTCACTTTTTTAGTAATAACACAAGCAAATGGAAGATCATATGTTTTCATAATAATGCAACCACACTTTGCATTATCGGATCCTACATTATCAACTTGTTTGGCCTCGTGAAAAATATAATTCAACCCCATCCGAGAAATGTTGCCGACCAAATAAGAATAAAGAATGTTGTCTTTGAATTGGTGTTTTAAAACTGTGATGCTTCGACCAAATGTTATTTCTATCTCATTATGTTGGTTTTGAATCATATGGTTCACTGAGTCCTAATCTCGACACAAATCCCCTTTGTTATTTCCCAACCAATTTTTCAAAGTAGTATGGGTCGACTCAACTCTGTTGGTGGTTGTGTTTCCAAGGTGTCGAGCATTATCAGTCCATACGCAAACTATCTTCTCCTTCACCTGATCAAGAATGGTACTCTCAACATATTTCAACAAAGCCGGATACTTCTCACACACTTTTCGAAAATGAATGACAGAATCGACATATAATTCTTGTGGAAGAATTTATTATGAGATTCCATGCATCCATTATTTTCTCCACAATCACACCTGACTTCACCAATTTTCCATCTTCGGACTCTACTTGTTTCGTCCGTACCGCGGGTTTAACCCGACTTTTCACATTTTTTGTTATGTGATACTTACAAAGTAATGCGTAAGAAGAAGGAAACATCTTCGCAAATGCATTCATCAATGCGGTATCGCGGTTCGTAACAATAACTTTAGGTATCTCACCTTGATCCTTCAAAATTGACCGACACACCTCTAATGCCCAAGTAAAGATGTCCTCTTTTTCAAACTATGAAAATGCAAAACCAACAGAGTATGTCTTCTCAATCAAGGTAACACCAACCATCTCAAATAATGGAAGTTTATACTTTTTGATCTTGTAGGTATAATTAAGTATGAGCACTATCGAAAACGTGTTGAACAACTTTATCAAATCCGAAGGAGTCCAAAAAATATCTCTAACCGTAACTTCATCGTCACAAGTTTGGTGTCGTGTATCGTCCAAGAGCTTCAATAGTTGTTGCATCTTAATTTTATCTCCCCTAATCGCCTTGTTAGTGAGGTATCGAATGTTATACACTTGTTTGATGTTTGATATATTGTCGGTTTGCTTCTGTTTCAATGTTGCAAGTATATTTTTCGGTTGGACAAGATTCAAGGTTATGTCACTAATACATACCTTCTCCTCTGGCTTGAGCCGACATACACTAGGATGTCCGGATAACTTTAAGCACAATTCATGGTTATGCACACCACAAATGACAATAAACATCTATTTTTTGCTAGCCAACACGTAACCACAAAGTTTAAACGGACACTCGCATTTTCTACTACCCGTGTCTTCTCTCTTAAAATTCTGGAGAGGAGTTTGATATTTCCCACTTCTTTCGCACAACATAGTCACAAAGACGCTTCTTCTATCTGAGCCATTATCTGACCTTTTGATAACTACACCAAATCCAAGTCTAGATGCCACCATACGAATACATTCGAGCATGTTATCACGATTTTCAAACCCTTACTTGTTATTAAGTTCATTGTGAACATCTACTGCCTTAACACCAATCCCTTGAACATTCAGAGAAACTTTGTTCAAAGAATTAATCTAGTGCTGCAGAAAAGGATCTACTGCCTTAACACCATATCTATTGGAAACACCATATCTACTGCCTTAACAACATATCTATTGGAAACAATAAAAACAATAAAAATAATTAATCTAGTGTTGCAGAAAAGGATGAAAAAAGAACACAGAAACATTCCAGAAATATATCTCTAAAAATGTTCATGTTCAGCACGTTTCAGAGATACATCTCTGGACACTGCGTATATTTTTTTCCAGTAAAGTTTCATGATTAATGTGAGCAATGTATAAGAGAATGAACAATCTTTACCTGAAATTCGATCTTCTTTTGCTCCTTGTGATATGTTGAACCAAAAGGATGGAGATTTGAAGTGAAGAATGAGATTGAGAATGTAGGGATTTTAGGGTGAGGGTTAGAGTTGAAATGAAGAATGGCAACAATGAGGGGACTAATCATGCATCTTGAAACTATATCAGATACTTCCGAATAATCTGACATGCAACGGTGATAGGAAAATTCAAATTTCCGCTCACGTCTTCCGAAGATATATCTCTGGAACATCCACTTAACTGATTAATTTTCATGTTTTATCTAAATGGTTACGTAGCTATATCTCTGAAATAAATCTTTAACAAATGCATGGGGCACCATCCGAAATGGCCTTCCTTGAGTGTGAGAAGGGTGTGTCTAGAGATATATCTCCGGAAACTAGGGACATTATAGACAATTTACATGGTGTCTAATAAATACATATGGTGCCTTAAGAAATTCTATAAAAATTTGGGAAATGTTCTTTCTACTTTTATGGGTTCTTGCACACCACTATGTAAAAAGTCCACAATGTCCCTGGTGTGAACGCATCTATTTTTACCATTTCTCAGACCAAACTAAAGAGACACTTTTTTATGTTAAAATTTTGTTCGGAGATGCATCTTCATATGTATTAAAAATGTGTCCATGTATTCAAAAATGTGTTGGTGGCCCGAAGATGCATCTCCAGACGATTTTCTTTCATAACTCATGCCATAACAGTTCCCTCTTCCTCCTTCATTTTCTAAAAAACTCTAAAAAAGAAAATTACACCTCTTCCTCTCCCAATCTTTGAAGCATATATCATTGAATTGAAGCATCGATGAAGCTCTTTCTCCTCATTTCTATAATCTCATAACATCGAAACATCTTCTTCTCATCAATCAATTCCATTTTGGTAAGTTTTTCAAATTTTATTTTATTTTTCTGTTTTGATTTGTTGTTAATTTTTTTAGGATGCACTAGTAACAAACCTATGAATACACATGATATACGTTTTAGGTTGGGATATGATATTGGACGCACATTTGTTTGTAGATTGTAATAAAAATATGAAGTTAAAAAAATTAAGAATGATAGTAAATTTAAATTGAAATAATAATACATGTAGAAGAAGAAATGTAAACAACAATATTATAAATAATATGATTAAAAAAGACTATTAAAACTTGTAATAGATAAACCATTCGTTTTAGTTTTTTTACAAATAAGTCAATCATTTTATAAGAGATAATACAATTTTAAAATATCTAACTTTATTTAATACACTCCCTTAATCTTGTTCACATGTTTATAAAAAATAGTTGATAAATTTCTTCTATTCAATATTTGGATCAACAGTAAAGTTGTTCTCTTATATAAAATTTCTATTATTCAACTTTTTCTGTATATAAAAATATTTGAATTAGCAATGTAATTTTTCCCGTATATAAATATTTTTTTGACATTGTTTATAAAAATATTTGAATCAATAGTAAAGTTATTCCCGTGTATAAAAATTTTGAATCAACAACATATTTTTTTCTAGTATAAAATAGGCAAAAATATTGTTTAGGTTCCTTAAGTTATTTTAAAATAATAAGTTAGTCATTTAAGTTTTTTTTGTAACAATTGGGTCCTTTATGTTAAGTAACGTTTGCATCGTTAACCTTTTTTAGAATCTTCGTTTCAAAAACGCCTATGTGGCACAAACGGAGATGAAATGACAGTTAACAGGGATGATGTGTCATGGACGGTTGTTAAATTGGCATTTGTGTTATTCCTCGAATTATTAAGACGGTATAATCCCCAAATTTAGGTTACACAACCCTAATTTTCTTTTCCCTTTGCTGATTAAGACTATTACGGTTGGTGAAGTTAGTTATTCCTCTTGCATTTAGGATACATTAAAGGTGAAGAAACCCTTGCGTGCAACTACATTTAGGTACGTACACTTACACAGTGATGGTAGTTTTCTGTGGTTCTCATTATTTGAATAGTTAGGTTACACACACTTACACATTTAGATACGTAAACTTACATGATCCTGCGTGATAGAACTTAGGTTTATGGTTAGGTTAATGTTGCTTATCTATAATGTTTGTTTCAATTATAAAGTATGTTTCTTATTTTAGGTTGATGTAAACAGGAACAAAATGGTTATGGAAGAATTTTATGTTGACTTTCATCATGGGGTATTTCGTTGATGACAAATATATAGGAGGTGAAATGTCAAACTGGAAGTGTGATGGTGACAGATGGAGTTACTTTGAAATATTGGAGGTTGTTAAAGAGACGAAGTATCCAGAAGTTCAAGAAATGTGGTATGACTTTGCTGGAACATTGAAGGCGCTGGAAGATGATTTTGGTGCAATAGAAGCACTGAACTGGTCCAAGACTAAGAGAAAGGTTGACATATACATAGTCCACCCTATTGAACAACCTGATTTAGTTGTTGCCCTACCTGAAACCCTAACTATTAAGGTTTGTGAGGCCCAACCTAAGGAACAAAATGTGGAGGATTGTAGGGACCAACCTGATGAACAAAATATGAATGTGTGTGGGGACCAGCCTATTGAAGAAAATGTGGATGTTTGTGTGGACCATCATGAGGAACAAAATATGAATGTTTGTGTGGACCAACATGAGGAATGAAATGTGGAGGATTATGGGGACCAGCCTGATGAACAAAATATGGATGTTTGTAGGGACCAACATGTTGAAGAAAATGTGGATGTTTGTGTGGACCAACCCAAGGAATAAAATGTGGAGGATTGTGAGGCCCAAACTGATGAACAAAATGTGGATGTTTATGGGGACCAGCCGGTTGAAGAAAATGCGGATGTTTGTATGGACCAACCAGAGGAGCAAAATATGGAGGATTGCGAGGCCCAAGTTGATGAACAGAATGAGGCCCAACCTGATGATAGTGATAAGAAGGAGATTTTGTTGACTCAGTGTTGCACCCTAGAATTTGACCAACCGGGTCCCGTATCTGGCTCGATGTTTCGACGCATTCACGCATCCGCATCTGCATATCGCATACAGTGCATTTTTCATTTTATCGGGATCACAGCTCTCGTCTCGCGTCTCAGGTGTTTTTAATCAGTTCAGATAGGTAGAATCGTATTTTTGGGATATTTCGGTGCCCGTTTATTTTTACCGGCTATTTTGGTGCGCTCTCGCGGTGTTATGTGTCGTTCGGTGCTTATTTTGTTCCTCTGGGAATTATTGTGATTTTTCTGGATTTTATTGGCCATTTTTAGGGTTTAAATAGATTTTTAATCATTTTAGGATAATATAGAATTTTATAGAATATTAATAGATTTTTCTTTGAATTTTTGAATATATTTTTAGATATAGAATATGAATAGGTTTTAATTTTTTTTTATAGTTTTTAGAATATTAGATATTAAATGGTTTTGATAGAAGCATATAGTTTTAGATATAGAAATATTATAGATTTTTATTTTGGATTTTATAGAATATAATAAATTTTCTTTTAAATAGTATAGAATTCAATAGCATTTTTTAATATAGAAATAAATAGATTTTTTCTTTTAATAGTTTTTATTAGATATTATAGGAATTTTATAGAATTTAATTGATTTTTAGATTAATTAGATCTTAGTTAATTAGGATTAATCACTTTAGTTTTAATCAATTAGTTTAATCATTTTTTGTCTTATGCAGTTTTTTGGGGGGTTTTATCATCCATTTCGTTGGGCCAGTATCCATAAGTCATCCAAAGCCCAAATTCGCAGTCCAGCAAGCCCAGTTTCGTCCAGAAATTTCCAGCAAAGTCCGGAATATTCCAGAAATGTCCAGAGAATCCCAGTGGTATAAAGTCTCAGATTACACGTGTAGCTGCAGAGGGGGACCCCACGTTACACTGCCATCACCACGCCACATCACATTTTCCTTCTCCATCTATCTGCCACGCTAGTGCCACGCGTCCTGCATGCGTGCACTTCCTCCACCAGCCGCAGCCATGCGTCTTCTCCACCGGTCCTCACCGTCCCCCCTCACCGGCCGGCATGCATGGCCGGCGGCCACCATCAATCTCGCCGGAGGTCATTTTTTCCCAAAATCGCTTCATTCTTCATCCTTCAACCACCGTTCATTTTCCTCCATCACCGTTCAACCTTCATCTTTCTCATCCAACCTTCATCCTTCTACCAGAAACATCATCCCTTCCGGCCATGCAACCACCCCAACTTCCATCGCCGGCCACCACAACTACCAACCGCCGGTCACCTAACCTACTCCGGCCGCCGTATCGGTCACCGGAAATACAAAAAACCTAGAATCATCAAATCTCCTCTCATCTTCTCCGATCCATCATCAGCCATGACCAATACAACCCAGAAACCTCCGATCAACCTACATCACCACTAATGTTCGCCAGTTTCCGATCATCAATATCATCTCAGATCTTCATTCAACATCCTTCAAGAACATTCATAATGTTTCCAGAAACCTTCAAGGTTCTTCAGAGAAACCTCCAGAACTTCATCTTCCTCCGATTCAACCTTGTTCATCCTTCCCAGAAGTTCATGATCTCAAACTTCCTTCCACGATCTTCATCAATCTCGCCGGAAGAAATAATCATCAGCATCACAATCTTCATCAGCGATCTTCGTCATCATCATACAGTTCATTATTTCCAGAAAACTCTTCGCAAGAACGTCGTTTTTCCAGACATCGCACGGATCTTCGCCTTCTCCGATAAGGATCCTCAACGGAAGCTTCATCACAGGCTCATGCATGTTGTTACCAGAACTCGCATCAAGATTCCTGCGCATTTTCCAGAAATTCCTCAAGTGTTCATCAAGGATTCTTCAACGAACCTTCATCTTCTTAAGAGTTTCTGTTGAAATCTTCAGGCTGCGATTTGAATCTGCATGGGTTGAGTGTTTGTTATTGAGAATGAGAGAAAGGCTGAGAAAGGTGAGAATGAGAGAAAGGCTGAGAAAGGACGAGGAGACAAGGAGGAAAACGGCGGCGGATGCTGAGTGAGGGAGAAGGGGAAAATTAGGGTTCTGTGGAGTTTGGACGAAGGAGGGTGGAAGATTCGTGGACCGGTTTGGGCCTCGCAACCCCTTGAGCCCAGATGTTTTTGCTAGTCCATACCCCTCAATTTCCAATTCCACCCCTCTGCTGTGTGTCTGTAGCAATGGGCTGGGCCCAACGTTTTCCTGGACTTCACCTGCGTTTTTCTCCTCATACCCCCTCCTGCGTGTGTGCAGTGTGGGACTGGGCTGGGCCCTTGTTTTTGTATTTTATTTTTTTTGCAGTTGTCACCCCCTTGTAGACATGTACCACCCCCCTTGTATTTTGTTTTTTTTCTTATCTTCTTTGAATAAAAAAAAAGGATAAGAAATACTTGAAAAAAGAATATAAAAAAAAAGAGAGAAAATATTTAAAAAAAAAAGAATATAGTTGAAATAAAAAGAAGAGAGAATATGAAAAAAAGAGAATATTGAAGAAAAAATATGTGAAAAAAGAAGTGTAGAAAAAAATATAAAAAGAAATAATATGAAAAAGGGAAAAGAAATAGTGAGAAAAAATATGAAAAAGGAAAAAGAAATATAGAAAAAAGAGGAAAAATATTTTGAAAAAAAGAAAAGGGAAAAGAAATATTGAAAAAAAATATTAAGGTAGATTTAATATTTTTTTTAGAGTACATTTTTTCATGGAGTTCATTTTTAGGGATAGTTTAAAAGTCCACTTGTTAGGGGACTCTTTTCCATTCGATTTTTCAGGATAGGATAGGATAGTATTTCCTAGGAGATTTATTTTCAGTATTCAATCATTGTAACCATTTTTCAGAACGTTAATAAAACGAGATTTGAGCTGTGGTCCCGAAAGTAGCCGAACTACAACTGCTCTGATTTCTCGTACCAGACGAGAATATGTAGGCATAGGATGCGATATCCTAGCGAGCACACTAACAACTAACCTTTTGTTCTCTTCGCGGCTGTGCGATCGAGACTTTCCCGCTGACGACTAATTGTTACCCTTTTTCTCTCTTGCCCGAGTGCATTTGAGACCAAACCGTAGTTTTGCCCATAGGTTCCCGTACCTTTGAAACCAGTTTATTTTCTCATTGCTGTGTGAGAATACCCTGTTTAGCCGTAGTTAGCCTGAACTACGTAAAGCTCTGATCTTCCATGCAGTGTGGAAGTACGTAGGCACAAGACGCGAGGTCTTGGCGAGCCAATTTCCCTGTAGTCCCGAACTACGTTGACTCTGACTTTCTCTCTTGAGAATACGTAGGCGTAGAGTGCGACGCTCTATCGAGTCAGTTTCCTTCCGTTTAGATTTAGCAGCCGTAGATAGATTGTTTTTGCGTCCTTTAGACAACCCAAGCAAGCGTGGATCCCGTCGAGTACGACGGACGTGAGGGGTGCTAATACCTTCCCCTTGCGTAACCGACTCCCGAACCCAGGTTTTGGTTGCGATGATCATACCTTTTCCCGTTTTTTGCGAGGTTTACTTCGAGCGTTTCCTTTCCCTCCGTTGGGATAAATAACGCATGGTGGCGACTCTTCTGTCAGCCGACGCCGATTTTCGCAGTAGCGACAGCTGGCGACTCTGCTGGGGATCCAACGTCCCCTGGCTGCTAAGGACGGCGATAGTTCTTATGCATTTGGGATCCAACGTCCCCTAAGAGAGAGTCAATCCTAGCGCTTGTTTGCTTGTCTATTGGGGCTTATTTATCGATATTATCTGTTGCTGTTGGGGTGTTACGGGTGTTCTATGATTGAGAGAAGCCGGACCTGGGCTTGAGTGCACCTTAGACTTAGAGTAGAGATTAATGGGCGCCCGCATGCTTTGCTTGCCTTGGTGTCCCGCGAAATCTACACTCAGACGAGGTTCTTCTGGTTGGCCTCTTGACCCACCCTTTGGGTGGCTTGGGTTGCTGGTTAGTTGGATTGTCGACTCTGGGAACCGATCATTTGGAAGTTAGCTAAGTGAGGCCTCTTCAGGACTTGATGATGCCACTCCTTCTGGGAATCGTATCGTCAGTTTTGAAAGTCTGTGACGCTGACGACCGCATAGGATGCCGTACCTTGTCAGATATAGGTCCATACCTGTGAGTGGGGGGGTTTTTTGCAAGAAACTTGACTTCCAACCTACCCGTTATTTTGGTTTCCTCTTCAGAGCAAACGTCTCCGTCAGCAGCGCAGCAGTATTCAGAGATTGTGTGGGGGCTGTGATCCCGTGTTTGTTGCATTGCATTGCATTTGCATAGGCATCTTCGCATCATGTTGCATACCATTCTCCAGTTAGCCAGAGTTCTGATCCAACCTTTGTTTCCTGAAGGTGATTACCCGAAGTTTGGATTGAGCAGCTGTTGATTGTCAGAAGACCGACCTAGGGGTTGAGTAGATTTGAGCAGAATCAAGCATTGAAGACAGCTGAAGACTATTGGTAGCTATGTCTGAAGGCAATTTCCAGTCTCCTAACGCCTTAACAGGGTTCACTATGGCGTCCAACCCTCTGTATGATTCTATGGAAGACTTCCCGCAAGTGAACAACGTTAATGCAGACCAAGTTGTACAGCCTTCTGTTGTAAACCGAGATCGACATGAGCAGTTTGTTGCCCAGAATGAGCGTCCTCCTCCTGTTAACAATCAAGGTGTTGCTTTCCCTGTGATGAATTACCGAAGAGATATTCCAATGGCTGGGATGGTAGATCCAAGAGCTCTTGACGAGGATAGAAGACTCTGAGCATTGGAAGAAGGAATTGAAGCTTTGAAAATGAAAGATGTTGTTAACCTGGATGCTGTAGGCATGTGTTTGGTTCCTGACCTGGTGTTGCCTTACAAGTTCAAAGTGCCGAAGTTTGAGAAGTACACGGGAGATAGCTGTCCGAAGCTGCATTTGATGATGTTCTGTCGAAGAATGACTGCGTTTGTGCAAGATGACAAACTGATGATCCATTGCTTTCAAGATAGTCTGGTTGGGGCATCTTTGAGGTGGTATATGCAGTTAGAGAAGAATCAGATTCAGTCATGGATGGATTTAGCCAGAGCTTTTCTGAAGCAGTACGATTATAATTTGGACATAGCTCCTTATCGCATGCATTTGCAAGAGTTGTCTCAAAAGGACAATGAACCTATCAGGAAATATGCTCAGAGATGGAGAGAATTTGCTGCTAGAGTGCATCCACCGCTGGTAGACCAAGAGCTGACAAGCATGTTTGTAGATTCCCTACAAGATCCGTACTTCAAAAGATTGCTCGGACTTCCGTCAAGTTTCTCTGACGTGGTAGCATTAGGAGAACGCCTTGAGTACGCCATAAGAATTGGGAAAATTCAGGTTACTTCAAATGATCAAGCTGGTGAAACTGAATATCCTTGTGACTATCAGAGTGAAGAAGAAGTTGTTATCAATGCAGTCATGCCAAAGGTTGAATATCCTCGAAGCGAATCAGTGAATTTTGTTGGTTCTTCATCTTATCAGAGATCAGTACCTCCTGTGGCTTGTTATGCTGAACAGACGGTCGTGCCTAGGGCACCCTATCAGGAACCTTATGTCGCTTCCATTGCAAAGCAGCGAACTCGTGGCCGAGGTTACCAGAATCAGAATCAGAACAGACCTCGCAACAACTTGGAACGAAGGAAAGCTCCTTCTCATCCAGTGCCTATGCCGTATAGCCAGTTGCTACCATCTTTGATCCTGAAGTCTTTGGTGGAGCCGAAAGCTCTTAAGCCAGTTCTAAAACCTTACCCTCCTGGGTACAATCCCCACGTTCAGTGTGGTTATCATGGTGGCTCTCCAGGGCATTCAACGGAAGATTGTAAAGCATTTCAGGCGAAAGTACAGCAGTTGATTGATCAGGATCGCATTTCCTTTCGAGAAGGATTTCTGTTTGTTCATCCCAACCGCTCAGCTGTCTAAGCTCGTAGACTCGGAAAGTATTCCCCAGCAAAGGAGCCAGTGATTCAGACAGGCGGGCGCCTCAGCATTAGCAGTCCTCAGACTTTTATATCATTTGCATTTGTAGTTTCTTTTCTGTTAGTTACTACTTGCTTTTAAACATTGTATGTTTCGAATGGTGATGATAATAAAGTGACTATGCATTTTTCTGAATTAATCATGTCGCTGTCGCTCATTTATTGCATTGCACTGACACTTGCATTTTATTCACTCCACTTTATCACTGTGACTAGCAAAGTTAGGAGGGAGGATGAAGAAACTGAAAACTCATAACCGATGATCGTATGCTTTCAGATAAGACCTTACCGATGACGTACAAGGCATTGTTTCAAATCCCCTAAACACTGGAGATATAAGGAGTTAGTCCCTTGTTAACCACTTCGAGCCAGGAAGTAGAAGTTTTTTCGGACTTTTAAACCCTCACATCTTAACCCGGGGCAGGGTAGTTGTCAGTTAGCTTGACCAAGCATTCAAGTCTTACAGAGGAAGGTTGTCTTTTGAGGACCAATCAGTTTATGCCTTTCAAGAGGCCAAACCTCACCAATCAGGAGTGAGACAGTTACAATCCTTTCGGAGCAATCAAGACAACCAGTGTCACACGACTTTGTTCCAAGAGAAAGAATAAGAAAACCCGCTAAGTAAAAAGAAAGAAAAAGCTAGAAAGCTAATACTTAGGCAAAAATCAGGGCATCCCGCTGGACTTCAAAAGAAAAGAAAAAATCGAAAAGAACTCAAAAGAAGTCAGTCCAGGCAAAAGTTAGGGAATCAAAAGAACGAAAAGGAGGGGATATCAAAAGAAATTTTCCCCAGCGAATCACAAAGTCGTGTACACAGACACCGAAAGCGAAGAAAGAGTAACTATCACTCCGAAAAACCTTATGAGTTCCTTAACTGTGGGTCTTACCATTCAACATACCTCTCGAAGAGGCGAGCGCTCGTGCCAGGTTAACTGAACCTTAGGATCGGAGATCATCACGTAGACGGGGTGGGTACAAAGCGAAATTTGAGCCGAATATCCTTTGTTTCACGAACCGTGAACCCGACCACGATACAACCCTTAAAAGACCTAATTGAGGTAGGGTTATTCTGAAGCGCATTACGATAAGGTTGAGTAACCTGACTCCTTCTTGACTTGCTAGGCACATCCTTGTTGTATTTTTCACTGACCACGTAAGCACTACGTTTGAACTTTGGTTCATTCGTCACTCATAATCGTTGCATGTAAATGAGTGACAGCTCAAACTTTTTTCAAAAAATCTGCATAACCATTGCATTAAGATTACCATTCGTAAACAGACGATTCTAATTGCAGGTTAGTAGTTGGCATAGAAGAAATTCCAACAGGGAATAATCGAGCAGGACTGAGTAATTCAGTAGTCTGAACCAGAATGGTGTATGTTGTGAAGCCTAGTGAATCAGAGGCATTGACTTCCAGTGAGTCAGTATCAGTTAGTTTGAGGACAAGTCCCGAAGCTTCAGTTGATCAGGGGCAGTTTGCTTGAGAAGTAGTTAATCAGAAGTGAGTCTTCTCGAGAGCCAATCAGGGGCAGTTATACAGAATGCGGATATTTGAAAGCAGATACTTCCAGTGGATAATCAGATCGGGTTAAGTCGCTAGGACGCTCATTCAGGGGCAAGCCACTGCAGAGAATGTTGAAGCCAGTCTGGGTGGATAGGGGTCTAATGGAGATTGAATTCTGTTATCGTACAGATACCGGGGCAAGTAATCGCGAGGTTGTCTCGTAGCAAGCTGTTCAAAGAAGGTATTCCCAAGAGTTAGATTGGGGCAAGTTGAGTGTACTGGGGCAAGATGTTCAAGCCAGTCTTGTTATCCCCAGCTGAGTGTACTGGAGCAAGTTGTGCAAGCTAGTCTGTTTATCCCCAGCCGGAGTTGAGTATCGGGGAATCATGTCAATACCCTTATCAAAAAACCTTAACCTTCCAAAAGGGCCTTGTTGAAAGTGTTGCTGTTCAGAGCTGCTTTCCGTTTAGCTTGGGGGTTCATCATGTGTTTGTTGGGGATTCATTTGTTGGGTGCTGTTCAGAGCTACAGTTTGTTTTGGGGTTCATTGAAGTTTGTTTTGAGGGTCCATTGGAGTTGTTTCGGGGTTCATTTGAGAAGTTGTTTGAATTTTGTAATCAGTCGTTTCTAAAGTCCAGTTCTCGCCTAGCAAACCGGTAACCAGCTCTCGTCTAGCCCACCCTTCCGTAAGCATCAGTTCCCGTCTGGTGCAGTTTATCGTAAGCATCAGTTCCCGTCTAGTGTAGTTTATTGTAAGTATCAGTTCTCGTCTGGTACATGTCGTTGCGTAGCCAGTTCTCGTCTGGTTACCGTTTCTTCAACTGTTGTATCAGTTCTCGTCTGGTACATGTCGTTGCGTAGCCAGTTCTCGTCTGGTCGCCGTTTCTTCAGGTGTTGTATCAGTTCTCGTCTGGTACATGTCGTCGCGTAATCAGTTCTCGTCTGGTTATCGTGTGTTTTACCCTATGTGTTATACCAGTTCTCGTCTGGTGTATGTCAGCTTTCAATCAGTTCTCGCCTGGTTGTTTATGCCTCAGCCTGTTATCCAGTCAGCCCCGTCTGATGTTCAAAACACAAAAATCAATGTTTGTTCAATTTTCCTAACCTATCAGTTCTCGTCTGGTAGTCTACCTTTGAATGCTAGTTCTCGTCTAGTATTTTCCATATCTTCCACTGTGTACATAGTCCATGTTTATCCTAAACCAGAAAAACAAAAACCTAAAGGTACCTGACACAAAAGTTCCCAATGACTCGCATGTTGTCATGTTCCCCGATACGAAGCTCGACGGATACCAGTGCTTCGATTAATGTTTGAATTCCTCGTGGATGTTGTTAAATCAGAATTGCTACTCTTCGACAGATGAAAGTTGCGTATTATCCCCGGAAGAGTCGAGATTGTATTTTACCCCGCATCAGAGTAGGATCAGGAGTATCCTCAGCAGATTAAGATTGATATCCTTGATAGTAGGGGCATTTCCAGCAGTGTGTTGCGCGCAATCAACCCTAGTTCGGGTCAATCCCCGCAGAGCACAACCAGTTCCAATGGTTTGAAGGGAACATCCCCAAGCAGAGTTGTTTTCTTTCCCTAGTGAAGTCGCCAAGCAGGGCTGCTTTTCATTTCTCCAGCAGGACGGTTATCCCAGCGGATTTGATTTCCCTTTTCCAGCATTTATTTTGCTGAGATAATTCTGTGACTTCGGTTCATACCAGTAGAGTTGACGTTACCTTCGGCATTTATTTTGCCAAGTGGTTTTCAGACCTGGTGTTCTCTGGCAGCTAGAGCTTACATTAGCATTTGCATATATCGCATATCCATGCCGTCTGGGCATCGCATTTTCAAACAGAACGCATAACATTTACATGTCATATAGGGCATCGCATCATTATCACATACGCATTTCGAAACATGGACCAGGTTGGTTACCTATTGGATTTCGAATTCGTTCACCTGCAGAGTTGTGTGGTTAAGCTTCTCGTCTTCCCCAGCGGAGTGATTCTTCATTTGGTTGTTACGTCGGCATTGAAAAAAAACAACAACAAAGATTGACATATATCAAGTTTCTGAAGCTGCGGCCTGTTGACAGAATGGGTGCCAAGCAGTTGATTTAGAAGTTCCCCAGGAGAATTGTCCTCAAGTTCACCGTGAACTATGAGTCGACAGAAAAAATCCCATGACAGATGGGAAGGTGTTTGCTTTTTTGAAGCATTATTCCGAAGAATCAGTATCTGTGGCGTCACACAGGTGATTGATTGTTGCAAGGAGAAGAAAATTTATCAGATAATTGACCAGTTGTTGCCGTGACAACCAAACTTCAGTTCATTGAAGGCTATTCCTCAAGCAGCTTCGCAGTTTATTTCGTGCGGTTGGCAAATTTCAGGGTTTCATTTGTATTCAACCGTCATCTACCTTGAATGTTTGAAGGCTGAGCGCTCTTCACCCATTCAGGTCCAAGCCGCTTGAATAGGGGCAGCTGTTGCACCCTAGAATTTGACCAACCGGGTCCCGTATCTGGCTCGATGTTTCGACGCATTCACGCATCCGCATCTGCATATCGCATACAGTGCATTTTTCATTTTATCGGGATCACAGCTCTCGTCTCGCGTCTCAGGTGTTTTTAATCAGTTCAGATAGGTAGAATCGTATTTTTGGGATATTTCGGTGCCCGTTTATTTTTACCGGCTATTTTGGTGCGCTCTCGCGGTGTTATGTGTCGTTCGGTGCTTATTTTGTTCCTCTGGGAATTATTGTGATTTTTCTGGATTTTACTGGCCATTTTTAGGGTTTAAATAGATTTTTAATCATTTTAGGATAATATAAAATTTTATAGAATATTAATAGATTTTTCTTTGAATTTTTGAATATATTTTTAGATATAGAATATGAATAGGTTTTAATTTTTTTTTATAGTTTTTAGAATATTAGATATTAAATGGTTTTGATAGAAGCATATAGTTTTAGATATAGAAATATTATAGATTTTTATTTTGGATTTTATAGAATATAATAAATTTTCTTTTAAATAGTATAGAATTCAATAGCATTTTTTAATATAGAAATAAATAGATTTTTTCTTTTAATAGTTTTTATTAGATATTATAGGAATTTTATAGAATTTAATTGATTTTTAGATTAATTAGGTCTTAGTTAATTAGGATTAATCACTTTAGTTTTAATCAATTAGTTTAATCATTTTTTGTCTTATGCAGTTTTTTGGGGGGTTTTATCATCCATTTCATTGGGCCAGTATCCATAAGTCATCCAAAGCCCAAATTCGCAGTCCAGCAAGCCCAGTTTCGTCCAGAAATTTCCAGCAAAGTCCGGAACATTCCAGAAATGTCCAGAGAATCCCAGTGGTATAAAGTCTCAGATTACACGTGTAGCTGCAGAGGGGGACCCCACGTTACACTGCCATCACCACGCCACATCACATTTTCCTTCTCCATCTATCTGCCACGCTAGTGCCACGCGTCCTGCATGCGTGGACTTCCTCCACCAGCCGCAGCCACGCGTCTTCTCCACCGGTCCTCACCGTCCCCCTCACCGGCCGGCATGCATGGCCGGCGGCCACCATCAATCTCGCCGGAGGTCATTTTTTCCCAGAATCGCTTCAATCTTCATCCTTCAACCACCGTTCATTTTCCTCCATCACCGTTCAACCTTCATCTTTCTCATCCAACCTTCATCCTTCTACCAGAAACATCATCCCTTCCGGCCATGCAACCACCCCAACTTCCATCGCCGGCCACCACAACTACCAACCGCCGGTCACCTAACCTACTCCGGCCGCCGTACCGGTCATCGGAAATACAAAAAACCTAGAATCATCAAATCTCCTCTCATCTTCTCCGATCCATCATCAGCCATGACCAATACAACCCAGAAACCTCCGATCAACCTACATCACCACTAATGTTCGCCAGTTTCCGATCATCAATATCATCTCAGATCTTCATTCAACATCCTTCAAGAACATTCATAATGTTTCCAGAAACCTTCAAGGTTCTTCAGAGAAACCTCCAGAACTTCATCTTCCTCCGATTCAACCTTGTTCATCCTTCCCAGAAGTTCATGATCTCAAACTTCCTTCCACGATCTTCATCAATCTCGCCGGAAGAAATAATCATCAGCATCACAATCTTCATCAGCGATCTTCGTCATCATCATACAGTTCATTATTTCCAGAAAACTCTTCGCAAGAACGTCGTTTTTCCAGACATCGCACGGATCTTCGCCTTCTCCGATAAGGATCCTCAACGGAAGCTTCATCACAGGCTCATGCATGTTGTTACCAGAACTTGCATCAAGATTCCTGCGCGTTTTCCAGAAATTCCTCAAGTGTTCATCAAGGATTCTTCAACGGACCTTCATCTTCTTAAGAGTTTCTGTTGAAATCTTCAGGCTGCGATTTGAATCTGCATGGGTTGAGTGTTTGTTATTGAGAATGAGAGAAAGGCTGAGAAAGGTGAGAATGAGAGAAAGGATGAGAAAGGACGAGGAGACAAGGAGGAGAACGACGGCGGATGCTGAGTGAGGGAGAAGGGGAAAATTAGGGTTCTGTGGAGTTTGGACGAAGGAGGGTGGAAGATTCGTGGACCGGTTTGGGCCTCGCAACCCCTTGAGCCCAGATGTTTTTGCTAGTCCATACCCCTCAATTTCCAATTCCACCCCTCTGCTGTGTGTCTGTAGCAATGGGCTGGGCCCAACGTTTTCCTGGACTTCACCTGCGTTTTTCTCCTCATACCCCCTCCTGCGTGTGTGCAGTGTGGGACTGGGCTGGGCCCTTGTTTTTGTATTTTATTTTTTTTGCAGTTGTCACCCCCTTGTAGACATGTACCACCCCCCTTGTATTTTGTTTTTTTTCTTATCTTCTTTGAATAAAAAAAAAGGATAAGAAATACTTGAAAAAAGAATATAAAAAAAAAGAGAGAATATTTTAAAAAAAAAGAATATAGTTGAAATAAAAAGAAGAGAGAATATGAAAAAAAGAGAATATTGAAGAAAAAATATGTGAAAAAAGAAGTGTAGAAAAAAATATAAAAAGAAATAATATGAAAAAGGGAAAAGAAATAGTGAGAAAAAATATGAAAAAGGAAAAAGAAATATAGAAAAAAGAGGAAAAATATTTTGAAAAAAAGAAAAGGGAAAAGAAATATTGAAAAAAAATATTAAGGTAGATTTAATATTTTTTTTAGAGTACATTTTTTCATGGAGTTCATTTTTAGGGATAGTTTAAAAGTCCACTTGTTAGGGGACTCTTTTCCATTCGATTTTTCAGGATAGGATAGGATAGTATTTCCTAGGAGATTTATTTTCAGTATTCAATCATTGTAACCATTTTTCAGAACGTTAATAAAACGAGATTTGAGCTGTGGTCCCGAAAGTAGCCGAACTACAGCTGCTCTGATTTCTCGTACCAGACGAGAATATGTAGGCATAGGATGCGATATCCTAGCGAGCACACTAACAACTAACCTTTTGTTCTCTTCGCGGCTGTGCTATCGAGACTTTCCCGCTGACGACTAATTGTTACCCTTTTTCTCTCTTGCCCGAGTGCATTTTGAGACCAAACCGTAGTTTTGCCCATAGGTTCCCGTACCTTTGAAACCAGTTTATTTTCTCATTGCTGTGTGAGAATACCCTGTTTAGCCGTAGTTAGCCTGAACTACGTAAAGCTCTGATCTTCCATGCAGTGTGGAAGTACGTAGGCACAAGACGCGAGGTCTTGGCGAGCCAATTTCCCTGTAGTCCCGAACTACGTTGACTCTGACTTTCTCTCTTGAGAATACGTAGGCGTAGAGTGCGACGCTCTATCGAGTCAGTTTCCTTCCGTTTAGATTTAGCAGCCGTAGATAGATTGTTTTTGCATCCTTTAGACAACCCAAGCAAGCGTGGATCCCGTCGAGTACGACGGACGTGAGGGGTGCTAATACCTTCCCCTTGCGTAACCGACTCCCGAACCCAGGTTTTGGTTGCGATGATCATACCTTTTCCCGTTTTTTGCGAGGTTTACTTCGAGCGTTTCCTTTCCCTCCGTTGGGATAAATAACGCACGGTGGCGACTCTTCTGTCAGCCGGCGCCGATTTTCGCAGTAGCGACACTCAGGTGATGAGATTTTAAATGATATATTTGCTAAAGTATTGGTGGGAGAAGGAGTCTTACCTGCTGGCCAAAGTGATCAACCTAATGGTGATATACTAGCAGATGAAACAACTCATAATAGAAAGAGGAAGGGAGGGAGACCATCAAAAAAGAAGTCAAAAGTTTGTTCTAAAAGGCGTAAGGGAAGACCTAAGAAAAAAGGTGTGGATGAAGGAAGTTCAGTTCCCATCAGAAGTGTTGAAGTATCAAGTGATGAAACTGTCATTACTCTTGGAGTTATGGAAAGAAATACATGTAAGCAAGTATGTTGCGGTTTGTCAGATTCTGACTATGCAACTGAGGGTTTAGATAGTGAGGATGACATTAGTAGTAAAAATTCAGATGAGGGTGGGAATGTTAAATACCCATCATTTGTCATGCCTAAGAGGTTCAATGACTATATGTGGGTTTTGGGAAGCTTGTTCTAAACAAAGGAGGAGTTCAAGGAAGCTATTGCAAGTTATGTTGTTCATAATGGAAGGGATTTAAGGTATGTGAAAAATGACAAGACTAGGGTTAGAGTTGGTTGCAAGTAAGGTTGTCCATGGGTGGCCTTATGTTCCAAATTGCCTAATGCAGATACATGGCAATTGAGAACTGATCGTTATTTAGTGTGTCTAAATAAATCTGAATGCAAGTATACAGTCGTATCGTGTAGTTTTAATAGATTATCGATCCACGGAGACTAAAAATCGAACGTACCGTGTTCTAATGTTACTATGTAAATCTAAGGCTAATCGTTTTAGGAAAGCTAAGTACGAATGATATTAAATCTAAAAATGCTAAAATTTCTAATAAGAATAATTAAGAATGGGATGTCAGTATGTAACGCATCAATCGTCAGGAATTTAATGAATAATCGATGTAAGTTAGGTTGTTCAAAATACTTTCTATCAGAAAAATACTTATTTAAAAATCTTCACCTCACACTCTCGTGTTTATTGATTTAGACTATATTGTTAAATTAAAATGAGCGCTCTTACTGTATCATTCGAATTTAACGATACCTTTTGAAAATAAATAAGTCCTAATTAATTCTAAAATACTTCCGTTGTGTTTAGAATTAATGCCTAATCTCAGCTATCTAGTTAAAACCTCAAATTCTCGTTCATCTTGGCCTTAACCTTAGTTTCCCCTTTTTACTTTCGCAAGAAAGGTTGATTGATTAAAATAAGAAACTAGAGCCTAAAAAATAATTTGTAAAAAAAATCAACACCGATTGTTATTTAATCCCCTCCGATAGATTTGTTACATACCGACATCAATTACTCTAGCCGGACATGGTGGGAAATTCAAACATCATAATACAATGTAAAATATTAATACTAATCATGTTGTAATACGATAAATAACATAAACAGAATAATTGAAACCTGGAAATTAGAATAAATTGGAGATACAAGTAGATGGCAGGCTAGAAGGAATAACTGGTATTCTTCAAACTGGTACAAGAAATTAAACGGGTACGAAGAAAAATAACAAAAACTAGTGTTGCGCTAATGCTAGAATGAAAATTGAAAAAATACTAATTCTCGTGAAAAAGCTGCCAACCCCATTTTGTAGGGTTTCTCTGATATTTATACTCGAAAAAGGGGGAGAAGGAATCGCTGATAACCGTCCGGAAACAACGTGGGATTGGACTGGAAAATAGGGGAAGTGGGAGAATATTTCTCCTCACTAATAGGTGGCCTGCGCCACTTTCTCTCTTGGTGGTGGGAGCCACCTTTAATGTGGCTCGAGCCACATTTGGGTGGTGGGCTCACCTTTTTTATTTTCTTTTTCGTATTCTTTTCTTTTCTTTTTTTCTTTCCTTCCCATTTTCTTTTCTTTCCTTCCCATTTTCTTCACTTTTTCTTCTTCATTTTCTTCACTTCCCAATTCTTCACTTCGAACTGAGTACCTGAGAAACACAAACAAATAAGGGTAATATAAAGCATAAATAGGGGGAAAACCAAATAAAACATAGTATAAATTCATGCATGTTAAGTCAGATACACGATATAATTTCGCCTTATCAAACTCCCCCATACTTGAATCTTTGCTTATCCTCAAGCAAGTAAAACTCTTTAGGCACGGGTGTAAAATAGACATACGTTCAAGCCAAGCTTCAGTAAAAAAGATAGGTACTAAATATCAATAATAAGGATACCGTAGTGACACAATTTCAAAAACTCCTATCCTATGCAAACGAATCCGAATTATGTTATTATAACTCGACCTATACTTTTTTTGCACCTCTCTTTCATTCTAGCGCAATCACATTAAGCCCGTTATCCATGCACATCCATGGTGAGTAAACCTGTTAGTGTTCAATCGATCTCATTTCTCAAACTTCTTTGGATTTCCTTTTTGTTTTTCTTTTAATTTCGAGTTTCAAGGGTCCAATTCGTTGGGCTAAACGGTCGGGTAAGGACCACCTAACTTAGAAGTAACATATCTTTAGTTTGCATTTGGCATTAAATTTAACACTTTTTTTATTATTTCAGTTTCGAGATCAAACAAAAATTTGCATCGGCTTATCACTTAGGCTGCGCTTTAGGATGGTACTGACGGCTGGTATAAACTACTTAAGAGGTTGGTCTTGGCATAATAAGTATTCAAATTCATTTGCATAATCAAGGGGTTCAGGGTGTCAAGACAGTATCGATACTATTAACACTTTCCCAGGTCTTTCTAACTTAGCCTAATGTTTTTAAACTGTCATGTCATGTATCAAACCAAAAATTGGAATTTTTGTTGTGGCTCAAGAAAGATGGGAGAATCCAAATAATAGCGGAAACTGCGTGTAGAGACTCGACAATACATGAATTTATTTTATTGAATCATATAATATTAACCATACTAATGAAAGGAAATAAGCATAAAAAATTTTAAATCTACCTAGAAAACAGTAAATAGCTAAAACAATTAAATAAAAGCGATAAAACTTCCTCCCCCACACTTAAATTAAGCATTGTCCCCAATGCAAAATGTAATGTGGAAAAAGGAAGGAGAAACCTAGAAAATAGGGCTACTGGCGCCCTCTTCCGCGAGTTCGTGGTTTCCTGACATTTCTGGTTTGCTGGTCCGACGTACCCAGATTCGGATATTGGTCTTGTCCTTGAAAGGACATACCGGTCATCCCATGTATCAGCTTTGCTATCGAAGTTTGGCCTTGCTGCATTTGCTGTAAGATTTATATCATCTCTGACTGTTGGGTGTATATTTGGTTTTGCTGAGCCATCATTTGAGCTTGTTGAGTTTTGAGGCTTTGTAACCGTTGGTCGCGGAGAGCGTTTGATTCGCCCTGTCTCATCACCTCCGCATATATGCTATCTAGCGTTCCGAATGATTCTTCCTCTCGTCTCCTAGGCCTGCATCTGGATGATGTACCTACAATAAATTTGGAGGAGGATGGTGTGGTGTGTGATTGTATGTTAGTTCCATCCCCACCAGCAACAACATTCTCAAGAATGTGCGTGGGGCCTAGGTTGGTAGTATAACAAATGTTGTTCTCATCCCGCACATTTGTGCAATCAATGTTAGGAATTGTAAAATCAAGGAGAACCTTATTATCAATTAATAAATCATATTTACCATCTCGCATTCTCTTTACTAATTTCATGTGTTCAGTCATTTTTAGATCTATAGTAAGATATGGAAGTGGTGTCATACATGCGAACTTATCTTGGAGATTTAACATGCGAGCTATTGTTGTTATTAGACCGCCAAAAGTTACGGCACCTTTATTTGAGGAGGTTATCATACACGTATGGTTAAACATAAATGGTACATGGTTAATCTTATGGGGTGTAAAGGCGTTTAGCAAGTAGAGAAACTCTTTCTCATTTACTTTGTTAGAGTTTGACCGACCAAAAATAGTTGTGGCCAATAATTGGCGAAAACATCTTACGGTCGGGTTTCTAATGAGGGTGGCCTTATTTCCTTTACAACCATGTGTATCGGTGGCGGTTAAGCCTTTATAGAGACAACAGTACTGTGGACCCATTGAGGTCCACTCGGGATGCTATAAACTACACCATTTCCGACGGGGAAACTAAGTATCACAGCCATTTCATCAAAAGTATATTTATATTCTTTGTTAAACATTCTGAACTGGACCACTCCTTCCAGATCATATATAAGGGAACTAAGAAATTCCACAGTTAGCGGTTGGTAAACAGGGTCTTTATTGGATAAAAATTGTTTCAAATTTAGGTTGTCTAATAAAAACTTTACGCTATCAATAAGACCTAAGGTTTCTAAACAAATAATATCAGCATACCTTGTTGGCTCTATCTTGCGTTGTACCAGTGACCGGAGAAGGCTAGCCTGGTCTTGATCTCTGCAAAGTATTTGATATCCTTGTGCTTCCATTGCAACTACTCACTCACGACTAAATTAAATGTTGGAATTTTCTTGTGAAATGATACTGAAAGTGAGTTAGAAATGGTATTATTTATAGGTGAAAAGGGTAATATTTAATAGGGGTAGTTGGGGTGGGTGTTGGTCAAAGGGCATTAGGGTTGGATAAGTGTCTGCATGCATTGGTGGGAAATTTCGATGGGGTCCCACAAGAGAAGGAGTGGCTGAAGCCACATTGAATTAAAGTGGCAGGAGCCACATTGATATGAGGTGGCGCAAGCCATGCTCTAAAGTGGCTGGAGCCACATGGTTAAGGACATGGCACAAGCCACATCTCCCTTAGATGGTACAAGCCACTATGAATTTGGGGTGGTGGTTCACATGCAGAGATTCTTTCCTCTGCATGTGATGCTGTTGGTAGTTCATGGTACTTTTCAATGCATGAATTCTTATTGGACCACCCATGTTTTTGTTTCTATTACACACTTACACACTTTTTTTTTTTTTTTGTCTTTTGACCATGACCAAGACTTATGATAGATAGATATAGCATAAAAATAGTAAGAAATATGGTAGTGTCACAGTGTGCCTTTTTATACTGTATCGGTCAAATGGAAATAAATACTAGAATTTAAAAATTGATATGCAATAAAATTCCTGAAGTAAAAAAAATAAATAATAAACTGAATGAGGAGAGAAAATTCTAATTGATATAAATAGAGTAAAGGTATTGAGTGTTGATATAGCAGTATCAACATTAATTATCATGCTCTATCAATCAATTAAAAATATTAGATTGAATATGAAAACTGAAATTCATTAAAATCGAAAAAAATTTTAAATCCATAAACATACATTCCAAAAATGTATAATCTGATACATTAAAGTTAATGTGAAATTTAAAATTTTTAAAATGCAAGAATGAAAAATGACTAGAAAACGGGAAATCCTAATTAAAATTTTCCTTCCCCCACACTTAAAATGGACAGTGTCCTCACTGTTTAAGCGTAGAAGTTGGAATGCCATAAGATATGCTCTCCTAGCCACTTTGATTTGGATTGCTGGCGAGTCCTCTAGAAAATAATTGTTGATGAAAGTGATCCAGTTTTTCTACTACGATGTCCATAAATCCATGGAACTCAATGCGAATAGTGGTGATTTCATCTTGTAGGCTAGTCACACGGTTCTCTAAGGCAGTGATGGCAGCAGTGAAATCAACGGGTGGAGGAGGAGGAGCTACAATAGGTGTGTGGGACTCAGCATCGGAAACATAGTCATCATAATGGTCATAAATCTGTGGAGTCTTGGGAGGTGATGGTGGGGTGTTATTAGGTTCATTCAGGTCGTACAACCAGTTATTTCTGTTGTGCACACTGGTGCACTCATGGTTTGGTAGAGTGAAAAGATGGACAACCTCATTATCAATCAGGTAGTCAAAAGTATCTGGCCCCAGGTTTCCTACGATTCGTCGGTTAAAACAGAAATTAATGTTCATTGGTCGGATGATGCCTAAGGGTTGATCTTGTTCATAGGATGTCTCAGCCTTATGGCATTTGCTATCACGGTGACTAAACCCCCGATGATGATTGGTGCACGAGCATCCAGAATAAGACTAACAAAATTGGCTATCATAAAGGTAGCCGCATTTACATGCCGACCCTGGAAGGCACAATACAAAATGAAAAGTTCATCTTTCGATACTGAGGTATCATTTTCTTCTTTTCCAAATATGGTACGGGATAGAATCTTATGAAAATAACGGATAGCAGGGTTGTGGATATTCTTAGAAAGCATGCTAAAAGGCTCAGGGTTGTAATTTCTAGTGATGTTACCCCAAAAATAGTTCAGGTCAAGGTTAAGGAGTATTCTTCTTGGACTACGGTAATCGCATCAGGGCCACTAGGGCATCCTAGAAGTTCAGCAAGGTCTTTGTGGTTATAGGTATAATCATTACCAAACAGCCTAAAAGTGACCAGCCCGCTATGGAATCCATATCCATGGTCAGGGATGTGATTCAGGGAGCTTAGGAACTCAAGGGTAAGCTGACGGTAGGAAGTAAATCTTCTTCGGAAAGCAGCAGTCTCCCACCTTATTTGGCTAAACAAATACATAACGCTATCCCTGATACCTAACTTATCCATAGTATGTCCATCATAGTAAAAAGTGAGACCCATATCTCTTTAAGCTAACACCTCAAATCTCCTTCTCTGAGCTCTGCCTCTGAAAATAATGCCCATGTAGTCTACCCGTTGCATCGTGAAAGTTAGTTACTAACTAAACTAAGTTAGCCTATAAGTAAGTAGACAATAGTTTGCAAAGTTAGTGACTAAAACTTATGGCATTCAGAATGGAGATGAAGGAGAGAAAATAAAAATACAAATAAGCATAAAAATAAAAATAACAATAAATGCAATAAAAGATAAGAAGTATTGAAGGGATAAAATTTGAAAAATAAAATAAAATACGTGGGTTGCCTCCCACCAAGCGTTGTTTTTAACGTCTTAAGCCTGCCATAGTTCTAGTGCAACGTCAGTTTTCAGAATGAACGGGCAGCTCTATGAGCTTTAAACTAGCGGAGTAGTCTTTATTGTCTACACAATGATAATGTTTTAAGCGCTGTCCGTTTACTACAAATGGTTGACTAGATTTGTTTTTGATTTCTACGGCTCCACTTGGAAAGAATCTAGTTATTATAAAAGGACCGGACCACCTAGATCTAAGTTTTCCTGGGAAAAGTTTAAGGCGTGAATTAAATAATAACACTACGTCACCTTCATTAAACTCTTTACCGAAAATTCGCTTGTCATGCCATTTTTTAGTTCTTTCTTTATATATCTTAGAATTCTCATATGCGTCTAAATGAAGTTCTTCTAGTTCGTGAATGTCTAGGACTCTTTTCTCACCGGCGGCAGTATAGTCTAAGTTAAGGGTCTTAATGGCCTAATAAGCTTTGTGCTCTAATTCGACATGTAGATGACATGATTTTCCGTAAACTAACTTAAAAGGTGTGGTTCCTATTGGGGTCTTATAAGCTATCATATATGCCCACAGAGCTTCATGTAATTTTGATGCCCAGTCTTTCCTAGAGGTTGCTACAGTCTTTTCTAAGATTTGTTTAATTTCTCTATTTGAGACTTCGACTTGTCCACTTATTTGTGGATGATATGGCGTTGCTACACGGTGTCGGACTCCATACTTCAACAGAAGTTTTTCAAATATCTTTGATATAAAATGGGAGCCTCCGCCACTGATGACAATTCTTGGCACACCAAATCTAGGGAAAATTATGTTTTTGAAAAGCTTAATTACTACTCGTGTGTCATTTGTTAGAGAGGCTACAGCCTCAATCCATTTTGAAACGTAGTCAACAACAACGAGTATATACTTATTACCAAAAGAAGATAGGAATGGCCCCATGAAGTCAATCCCCCATACTTCAAAGACTTCCACTTCTAAAATACCCTTTTGTAGCATTTCATCGCGTCTAGAGATGTTACCAGTGCGTTGGCACCAGTTGCAGTTTAATATCGCGATTTGGACGTCTTTCCATATATTAGGCCAGAAAAGGCCAGATTGTAAGATCTTAGCACAAGTCTTTGAAGTGCTTGCGTGTCCACTATAAGGAGCAGAGTGACAATGAGAGATTATGTTTTCTATTTCATCTTCAAGGACACATCAGCGAAAAATACCATCAGCACCTCTCTTAAAAAGCAGAGGCTCATTCCAATAATATTGTTTAAGGTCATGAAAGAATTTCTTCTTTTGTTGATAAGTTAGATTTGGTGGAAGTACTCCGGCAGCTAAGTAGTTGACAAAGTTAGCATACCACGACAGTGTTGTGTTTGTTTGAATTTCTTCCACTGATTCTTTTGATTTGATATCATTCAATGTTTCCAGTAGTTAATTCTACATGGATCACACCCAAACTGCATCCAATCTTTCCTTCATAGTTTGACAAGACCATGTTGTGGGGCTTAAGTTCTATGTCAAACTTTCCCACTTTTTGCAACATAAAGTACGACATTAAATTGACTGTTGTTCCACCTTTCACTAAGATCTTATTGATTGTCACATTTTCCACCTTTCTTCTAATAAATAGATGCTTCAAGTGACTTCTCATCGCTTCGTTTGGCCTCTCGAAGAAGGCATTTTGCTCCTTGATGCAACCATTATTCATGATGTAATAGCACACTGGCTTATGCCTGGCTATTTCAATCTTCATCACATCCTCATGTTCTTTGACCTTTATGAGCCGGTCATACTCTCTAGATAACACATATTCCATATTGCAAGTTATGTCCAAAGAAGGCTCTGATTATGTGTCTTCTAAGTTATCAATAAGCATTTCATCATCATCATCCACTGGCTTCCTTGACTTGTCATTTAATTCCACCTTTTGAATGGGAAACAACTTCCTCCGCACAGGTTTCTTCACTTTGACTCTGTTTTTCTCTGAAGGTTGATTGGTACATGACTCAACCATTTCCTTTTTGTTGACCTCCCTCCCAGCTCTTCACCTCTTTTGTTATCTTCGCCATTATGATCTCGACATAGGGTTCTTCCCCTTATAGTTCTCAGATCGGAAAGCTTGTTGCTTTGAAACTTGAAACTCCATTAGATAAGCAATCAACGAGCGTCGTCCTACCTCAAAACTTTGCCACTTCTCTCATCCTCTGTCTCTTTTTTTCAGCAGGCCTTACCTATTTTCCTTTAGCTGCATCAGCAGTAGTGTAGCACCCCAAAATTTGCCTTCTCTATTTTCTAACCTTGACTGACTTTTGCTTCATGTTCATTTGCATCATTAATCATATCATTGCATTGGTCTTCTAAGATATGGGATCAAAGGATTTTCTTGTTAATGGTGTTTGCAGTATTCAGAGGATTTCTCAGGAGTGTCAGACGCTATGGATTAGAGTTTGTTTCATTTTTAACATCTCAGGCTACTATCTTCATCATTGTACATCTCAGGGAGGATTAAGGTTTCTGATTCGTGTCTGAGCTTGTGGACTTTTATCAGTTTTCCTCAGGGATTTGTTCTTGTGTTGAGATTATTGGTGTCAGACCCTAAATTTGTCCTACCTATGTATAGCTTTCATTCTATATATCTGGTCACTAACCTTTATTCATAAAATCAGAAAGTATGTTATGCAAGATTGAATTCAAGATGTCAGGGCAAGTGTGTGTTTGATATTGATTGAGATTCATATTGTTAGCCTTGGTCCTAGTCAGTCAAGAGTTTATTTCTCGATCAAGGCCAGGGTATGCAGGATTCATGTGGTTTTTGTTTGAAGTTCTATTTAGGGTTTTCGTGCCAATTCAGGTTGTCTGTATGGGGATTGAGTTGTCAGGATGTGTCAAGTTGATAGTGCTCTATGGTCAAGGATTGTCAAGGATCAATTCATTCGGTTAGAATTTTATGCAGCACGTGATTTTGATTTCAAGACAAGTCCATAATATTTCTCAAGAGGTTTTAGGTTTAACATAATTAAAAGTTGTTAGGGCAAGGATGATTCATTTGTGGTTAATTCATGTTCAGTCTCATTTTTCAACAATTGAATCACTAGCCTAATTCATTTCAAATTCTCATGATTTATCTGAGGTCTTCACATGATTAATTGTTAGAAAAATTCAAATGCAATTTGTGTGGAAGATTTGTTTATAAGATCACTTTAGGGGAGTTAGTGTTGTCAAGTTTAGTCTAGATTCAAGGGTTGATTCATGTCAAGAATAAGAGTGCTAGTTTGAAACTTGGAAGTGAAAATACAAGCTAGTAAAGTTCTTCATTAATTTATGCCCATTTCAAGTTCATTATTTTTCTCTTAAATCCAAGTCCATGTTACAAGTTTTACAATTAAAGACCATGAATCACAATTCATACACCAATATGCAATGATAAACAGTTGATGGACCTGACATGAATTAGTAAGGCCCATAATCCCAAATTGTTAAAATAAAATAAAAAAGACAAAAAAGAATCTACATTCCAATTCTTAGCCATTCCTAACAGATCCAACATCCAGCCACAACAATTACATAACAACGAAATCATTATGCCTTCAAAAATTCCGTATCAGTTGCAACCAACTCCATGTCAACCTGCAAAATAAAAAGCTCACAATCGTATTTCCCAGAATTTTAGAAACGACGAAAACAGAAAAAAGAGCCAGCAACCACAAAAGCTTGACGCAAAATCTTTTACAGACAACAATTCATACGTAACGCACATATGCCTCTACTTAAAACAAGAACAACCAAAATCACGCCACCAAAACCTGCATTATTTCGTACACAGTCCTGCAGAATTCAGAAGAAAACAAAAAAAACACATCCCTAACGCAATTCGTACACACAAAAACTATTACACAACTTTCCCAGTCTCTTCCGTAAATACCCTCAAATTTTTCCCATAAAAGGGGTTTTTGGCAGCTAAAAATGGGTCGGATTTTCTTCTTCTACAACAACTTAAATCAAACAACCCTTCATTTCAATTGAGAAAACATAAATCACCAAAAATTCAGAAAGAAACCCAGAAAATCAAAGAAGAAGAAGGAGCAAAATGAAATGAACCTGACCGAAGCTTGAAACTGAAACTCGAATTAAACTGAGAGCAAAAACACATCAAACTTCACCTATTTTCTTCCAACAACGTAGATCAAAACCCATTTTCATCTTCTTGATTGAACGAACCTCACATAAGGAAATCAGACCATAAGAAGATGAGGAGAAATGCAAATGACGGTTGAATGCATCGTTTACATCTTTTTTGTTCGAGTTTGGTGGTGACGCGCAATGACGAGGGCATCGTTTCTCCGAGCGATTCGTTTTCCCTCTTCTAAGTTAGCTTCTCGTTTTCTTTGCCATGTGCAATGTTGTTGTTTGGCGTTAACTTCATTGCGTTTGTTTTTTATGCTGGTGATTGAATCAGGCAATGGGCTTTGCAGCCCAAGGCACATGCTGATAGCACCCCTGTTTTTCCTTTTTCCCATGCCAAACCATTCTTTCTTTTGGGATGATGGGCTCTTTGAAGCCCAAATGATTCCTAATTTTAGTTTTTTTTATTGTTTTAACACACCTCCTATTTCTTGTTTTATTAATTTTAGCATTTTTACTTTTCTTAAAATCCTTTTTGTTCAAAATATTTTTTCAATGGGAAATTTGGTTTATGAGTTATACTTGTTTTTTTTTCACTTCCATTTTGTTGTCTTTTAGTATTATTTTGTTTCTTTTCATTTTCATTACACACACACACACACACACACACACACACACACACACACACACACGTACGCACACACGCACACATATAGGTCTATTTTCCATTGTTTGAGGATTTGATCACTTTTCATTTTTGATTTTCCTTTCATTTTCATTCATGGTCGATGACGAGACCTCCGAAATTATTATCGGTCAAATTATTGATAGATAATAGCTTATCCGAGACCACCTTCTTTTATCTTTCAATTTCTTCTTCATTTTCAATTTTATTTAATTTTCTCGATATATGAAGTCTTCGATTCACGAATGTTGGTTTTCAAGGTTGATAACCTTCATTATTTCAAATATGTAGAAAATGATCATTTGGATCATTTTTCTATACTTTGGGATCGTGAGAGGTTTCCCTCGATTAATTAACATGAGTTTCTGATTAAGACGAGATCCCACCTTTCTTTTGTCCGTGCGACATGATTAAATCGGAAAATGATCTTTAATATCATTTATCTATCTTGTTTTTAGCACGAATGTCAATTTACATGACCTCCTATAGTTCGAATTTCATCATAAGTTGAGCTGCGACGGTTCAGGGTTACATTTTGTCCCAATTCAATTCACTAACAACCTAACGACTAACTTTACTTTCTGTCAATATACACCTGCTTTATTTCCAGTCAAATATACCACTGTTTTACTTTCAGTCAATATTCTCTCGATTATATTATCTTGTCCATATACTTGTTAACATTTATCTTGATATATTGTTATGAATATTCTTGTATATATTGTTATATATTTTGTATATTATTCATATCTTGTATATATTCATTTCATTTCTTCTCTTACTCATATTCTTTCAAAACACTTAATAAATGATCGAAACGCTAAAAGCCTAAATTGGCGGTTTGTTGGATCATTGGACTTTGTCAGAAACCCTAGCTTGGATTTGTGTTCAACTTTGGCTCAAGGCGTAGCTTAGGACACATTGCACACACACACGGCTTCCTCTTGGGCTACTTGACAATGAGACATTTTATTTTGTGCAATCCCGTATAATTTGCATGTACCCCTCTCCCATTTTTTATGTACGTATTTCGTATTTCTCTGGATGTGGTTTATCTTCTAAGAGCACCCCTGGGGACTAGTATAACTATTTTCAAACTAATTCTCGATTCGTCATCGAGCCATTTTCAAACACCCCTCTGTAAGTCGATTGCTCGTCCGCATTCGCCATCAACCTATCGCACACACACTGCTGCACTCCATTGTGGACTCGATATTAGGAGCACCCCCAGGGACTAGTATCGTTTCTCACACCTTAACCCTTGATTCGTCATCAAGCCGGTTCCGTTTTCAAACAAAACTCTCGACCCGTCGTCGAGCCATCTTCAAACCCACTCCCATTTCATCAAGTTTTTGCACACAAGTACAAGTCAAACCCTTGATCCAACGTCAAGCAGATTTTCTCAACAAACTGTCAAACCAATTCACCACCTATTCTCTTTTACAACTTTTCTCCTAAAACCTTGGTCTTGCACCAAGTGCATTTTCAAACTCTTTTTTTCCTAATAAAATTTGAATGGTTATGGAGTAGTTAGGCGTAAGCCTTCTCCTATCCCTAGTGCTTTATATTACCTTTAGAGTTCACTATCATAAAGCAATTACCATTCAAGATCAAAATATCTTTAATAAGAGAATGAAGTTCTATTTGTATTGAACTAATGAGAGAGGGTTGAGTACAAACTTCTTCTTCTCCGAGTATTAGTTTGCTCACTGTAGAGTGTGTGGTCTCGATACTCGTCTTTCAAATTGAAGACGTAACTATGTTCGCCACACCATTTCACAATAAATCTTTTGAGATAAAGAATTGGGTACTACCCACAAGGGATTACTATCTGAGGACCTATTTCATCCCTAAAAATAAATTTTCACAAACCAAATGTGATATCTTGCCTCAATGGAGAAAACTCTCTTTTCGAGAAGGACATGCTACGTCCGTTTTACCGCATACAGGTAACGCCTAAGACTCCACAAGCGAGTTGCAATACACCAAACTGCTAGAATGCGTATGTTAGCATCGTCTACCAGAACTTCCCAGTTAACCGTAGGGCGAACTACGGCTGCTCTGATTCTTCACCTCTTTTAAGTGAAGATATGTAGGTACAAGGGCCCCAATCCTTGCCGAGCACACTTTCCCGTCTTTTATCTATAATTTTTCGAACTACGTTGACTCTGACTTTCTCATACCTGTTGAAAATACGTAGGCATAGGACCGCGAAGTCCTACCGAGTCTCTTCTTCCCCTTCATCTCTCTTTTCCCTGTTTATGGCCCTTCTTTTTATCCTTCAGAAAAATCTTAGAAAGCAATACCTTTTAGCAAATACCTTCACACATAGACAAACAAATGGTTCCCATCGAGTACGATGGATGCGAGGGGTACTAATACCTTCCCTTCGCATAACTGACTCCGAACCCTTGCTCTTGGTTACAAGACCATCTTATCCATTTCTTTCTTGAGGTTTTCTCGATGTTTCCCCTTCCCTTTTTGGGATGAATAAAGTTTGATGGCGACTCTTCTATCTTTTCTTTCTCGCCTCTCCGTCGTTGCATTTCTGAGTAGCGACAGTTTGGCGACTCTGCTGGGGATACCTAGTAAGCCAAACCTAGTTTGTTTGTCGCATTCACGTTTTATTTTCTTTTGTTGTTTATTAAGCTATTTTCCTCTCATCTTGTTGGGTTTATTGGGGGTGGTTTGTAAAAAAGCTTTCTACCCAAGCTTTCTAGTATACACTAAGTTAGGAGGTGAATGCTTTCTGGTTTGACTTCCACCGCTCAGATGAGGCCCCTTTGGGATGATTATATCTTATGAGTAGTCGGGATGGCGTCTTTATTTCCAACCTGGGAGTCCTTGACTCTGAGGATCCTTTGTAGAACCTTATTTCGAAGGTTACTAGACATAACTTTGTGTTCATCCTTTGAAGGGATTACCGTCTTACGAATCGTCGTTATGATAGAAAACTTTTGAGGGTTAGTGTTGCACCCCAAAATTTGACCAACAATTATTTATTCATTGAGTGTTTGAAATTTGATACCTTCATCAGAAAGTTCAAGAGATCCTCAGAGGAGTGGGTTGAAACCAGGGTTGTGTGCTTCATAGCTTGAGAGTTGTGGGTGCTCCTCAGACGATTCTGAGACTTTGAGAATGAACTTGATGTTTTGAGAAAGCCTATGAGATGTCTTGAAAGCCATCATGAAGTCCAGAGAAGTCATTGTGCAAGAGTTCAGAAGATTCAACCATGAATGGTAGAATTAGGGTTTTGACTGGGTCAGCCCTAGGATAACTGAAAATTTGGAGAAGGTTGAGGCATAATCCAAGGGCCATGAGATCATGGAATGATGCATAGAGATGTTATAAATATGATTCCTATACCAACTCATCATGATTGAAAAGTTTGAGAAGTTTCAAGTCAGGGTTTCCAAGGATTGTCAGTGAAAAACCCTAGTTTGACCCCTATCTTCCAGGCAGTTTTAGCTCAAGATGTGATTGATATCTCATCTTCCCCACAACATGAATGTTGTAGAGATTGTTCTTAGCTTTAATTTGAGTGGTGGAAGTACTTGATAGGAGTTGCAGAGCTCAAGTTATGGTTTTGACAAATTACAGGTCAGCTGAGGTGTGTGAATCTGGGTCCTTGAAAGTCACCCAACTTGCAGACAACTTTTGCCCTAGTAGGATGATTCCTATGATCTCTTGGTCAACATGAATGTTGAAGGGCATCTTCTTAGCTTTAATTTGAGTGGTAGAAGTCCTTGATAGGATTTGTGGAACTCAACTTATGGTTGGAACAAGACAGGGGTATTTTGGTCATTTGGCAGTTATAGGTCATTTTAAGCAAAGGCCATATCTCCTATTTCCAAGCCTCAAATGGAAAAACTCAAAACATGAAAGTTGTTCAAAATGGCATTTTAAGCCTAGAAAAGTGGTCATGAGTTATTGAAAAAACTTTTAGCAAGGATTTCCAAAGTTTGGTAAATTTGAACTAAAAATGGCTTATAAGTTGAAAAAGTTGAATTTGGAAATTGGTTTGGAAGATCTATGAATCCAAAATAGGTCATCCAATATATCATTTTGATTGGAAACATCATTTTGAAGACAATGGTTTTAACACATTTTTCATTTGAGGTTCAAAAATGGGACATGCTTTGTAATATTGAAACTTGCATTATAAGGCACCTTTGGAAATCTTAACACAAGGCAAGAAAAAGGCTTGTATTTGCTCATTCCTTCTCAATATCTCACATAAGGAGAATTTGACACAAAATTACAAGGCTTAATGCATAAGATATGAGATATACCACTTATCATCACATGAGATTTTCAAGCACTTTCTAGCTCATTCTAGAAGGATCTAGTTGTTTCCATCCATCACTATAAGAAGAGTGATCCACAAGGTATTGAAGGTGGGTGAGATAGAGAGATTTCAGAGGAGAAAGAGAGAGAAATTGCCATTGAAGAGCTTCCTTCAAGATCAAGCAACTTGAGATTTCTTCCATCACAAGACCTCTCCTTCAAAACCAGTGCAAACAGAAGGTTGTTCACCATCAAAGGATCATCTTGAGGCCAGGACAAGCCCTGAAACCATCTCCACGAGCACTCACCATCACTTCTTGACAGGTTGGGATTCTTCTCCCTTTCTCTTTAATTATGTAGTTTCTGTTAGTTCTTTAGGTGTAGAATTAGTGTACTAGGCTAGTTGATCTTACCCCGTGAGTTTGAGAGTTCTGTATGAGATTTCATGGCAGGTGCATGAATCTTTAACTTGCAAGAACTGGCTGGATCTTGAGTGTTAGTTAGTCTAGACTAGGTTAGAATGTTTAGTATAGAGCCAAGAGCATGTTTACACCATTAGATTTGAGCTTCCCCGTGATCGATAGCAGTGAAAACAAGTTGAACCCTAGTTTTCATCCATTCTGTTTGCGCGTTTTAAGAGGATTCAAGGGGAAATATGAGCATGGTTGGATTCCTGGGATTTAGTAGTGTGATTTTGGTTTTGGAATTTTTGGAATTCATCAGGTATCGAGGGAGATATAGGAGATGGAAGGTCTGCGCATGGAGGAAGGGTTTCCTGAAAACCCTAGATGTTCATTGGGGACGATGGCCATATGCCGTTGGATTAGTCCCAGGATTTGACTAAATCATCTCATCCGAGGGCCACGATTTAAAGGAAATTGAGAGGGAAATCTGGGAATTGAAACGCTGCGTTTCATTAAACGCAGCGTCTGGGCTTAATGTATCCTCTTCTATCCGCACCCCCCTGATCCAGCCCATGAAAATTGAACTAGCGCGTCTTGCTTCTAGCACCCCCTCCCCTTTATTTTGATTTCTTTTTATTTTTTAATTCCTTTAATATTTCTTGCACTTTAAAAATTCATAAAAAATAGAAAATTAAATATTTTTTAATTCTTGTTTTTTCTATAGGTTAGTGAATTTGTCTAAAAAAATATAAATAAATAAAATTTCCATTTTATTTTCTTTTCATATTTTTAGTATATTTTTCATTTTAATAGCTCTTTAATATGTTTAGTTTGATATCCAATTTTGTAGAATTTGTTTTAGGACCTTCCCTTAGTCTTTTTAATTCATTCTTTTTGGTGTGATTAGATATTGAATCATAGTTCCCCATAGGATTTAATTCTTGATTTTTAGATTAAAATTTGATTAGTTTAATTAGGTTAGCATTAGGGTATCATAATTAGGGTTTATGTTATGCATAGGTAAGGAAATTCATTTTCTTTAGATAGTTTTGTCTTGATTTTTGGGTAGGGGCATATGGGGATGTTATGGGTAGATGTTGTAGACCCTTGTGAATAATTGTTAGAATTTTTACCCTTGTTTTAGTATTTTTAGGTATTTTCTGAAGTTGGCTGGTGATTTTGTCTGTTCTGTGGTTATCTGTTCATCTCTGGGGTTTATTTTGGGGAATTTGTTGTGGGGCTTGTGTTGTCTTGAAGAGCTTGTTGGAGAGCATGATGAAGAGAAGATTGAAGATCAAGACTCAGAGACCCAGAGTTTGGCTTGTTCCCTGTTTGTGAGGTTTGAGATCCTGAAGTTTGAAGGGAGTTCATGGTACTTTCCTGAGGAAGGCACTATGAATGACTTTCATTCTTTCTTTTCACCTCTTTCTTAAGTATCCAATGATGTTGGAGCCAACTTGTGAGTTTAATTTCTCCTGAGGAGGAATGTAAACTGATCACATGTTGTTGAGCCACATGGGGTACAATTCCTAAGTGGAAGCCTCCTAGTACTTTCCCGAGGAAGGTCCTATGGGTCTATTCACTTAGTTCCATTAGTTTATCTAGGATTTCTTAAGTATCCAATGATGTAGGAGCCAACTTGTGAGTTTAATTTCTCCTGAGGAGGAATGTAAACTGATCACAGTTGTTGAGCCACATGGGATACAACTCCTAAGTGGAAGCCTCCTAGTACTTTCCTGAGGAAGGTCCTATGAGTCTGTTCATTTAGTTCCACTAGTTCAGATAGGATTTCCTAAGTATCCAGTGATGTTGGAGCCTGCTTGTGAGTTTAATTTCTCCTGAGGAGGAATGTAAACTGATCACAGTGGTTGAGCCACATAGGATATGATTCCTGAGTATACACCTCCTAGTGCTTTCCTGAGGAAGACACTATGAGTCTGCTTACTTAGCTCCCTTTCTTTGGTAAGCTTGTTCTGAAGCTTGAAGACTGGGATTGATTTCTTTTGGTTAGGTTTTGCTTTAGGGCTTTGCTTAGAGTTGATCAAGATTCTGTGTTAGGGTTAGGATTAGATGTAGATTCTTTCTTTCTCAAGCATGTGTTTTGTTGGCCTGATGGCACTTCATTCCTTTTATCTGGTTATTGCTTGATAGCATGTTGTTTATCTTCAGTATGATTACTGTTATTTCATGACTGGCTTGAGGTTGAGATGAGCTTGTGGAGGCTGAAGCCCCACACACATTTCCTCCCTCACTTGCATTGCATGCATTTTACTGTTAAAGCTGATGCTTTTGTCTGTTTTGGTGTATCATCGACATGATCCCTTAGGACTCTCATTTCCTCTGATGAGGATTTGATGATAGATTTTTAGGTTGAAACCTATGCATGACAACTTCTAGGAGTTCCCTGTTCAAACCTCAACCATAGGATGAATCCATGGCATGATAACAGTAGGACTTGATAGTCTCCCTCCTAGTTGGGCCTGTTCTCTTCTCATCTCAAAGCAGTTTAAGATACAGTAATCATGAATGATTTCTTTCGTACGTTACGAGCCTTAAGCCATCTGAGGTGGGATGTTTAGTATGGTACCCTTTTGGGTGACATGCGACACATTCACTCTCAGGTCATAGTCTCTAGTGCGATTGAAATCGCAAACACAATAAAAAACACTTCTTTTAGGAGATAACCCGTAGTTTCCCGAACTACGTTTGCTCTGATCTTTCATACCAGATGGAAGTACGTAGGCATAGGATGCGACGTCCTAGCGAGCAACCTTCAACCTTTCCCCATAACCCTTCGTAGGCCGAACTACGTTGACTCTGATTTCTCATTCTCTGATGAGAATACGTAGGCATAAAGTGCGACGCTTTGCCGAGTCACTTTTCTTTTCTTTTTCAGCCAGCCTTGATAGGTAGATAGATTATAACCAACCCGTCCAAGTAAACAAACAAGCGAGGATCCCGTCGAGTACGACGGACGTGAGGGGTGCTAATACCTTCCCCTTGCGTAACCGACTCCCGAACCCAGACTATGGTTGCGACGACCTTGTCTTACCCTTTTTCGTCAGGTTTTTCCGATCGTTTCCTTTCCCGCTCTGAGGGATAAATAACGAAAGGTGGCGACTCTTCTGTCATGCCGGCACCTTATTTTCGCGCAAGCGACAGCTGGCGACTCTGCTGGGGACTTCGTAGCATCTAGGGACTTTTCCCATCCCTTATGCTGGGACCGTTTCCCATCCCCTACGCGAGTCAATCCTAGCGCGTGTATGTTTGCTTGTTGGGTTGCATTTATTTATCGCATTTTTACTTCCCGCACTTTATTTCCCGCATTTTATTTCCAGTTTGATATGATTATCTGTGCTGCTGTGGGAGAGGGATGTTACTATGAGTGAGAAGCCGGACCTGGGCTTGAGTACACACCTAGATATAGTTGCGGAGAAGTAGTAGACGAACCTGTCTGCTGAGCAGGCACAGTTCCCTACGAAAATCTGCGCTCAGACGAGATTCTTGCAGAGGTGCTCCTTTCCGGTCCTGAGGATCTGAGGGGAGTCCAGACGTGAGGATTGTCGACTCTGGGGACCGATCATTTGGAAGTCAGCTAAGTGAGGCCTCTTCATGACTTGATGATGCCACTCCTTCTGGGAATCGTATCGTCACTCATGAAAGTCTGTGACGCTGATGACCGCATAGGATGCCGTACCTTTGTCCGTGGATTAGGTCCATACCTGTGAGTGGGGTCGGGATATTGCAGGAAACTTTGACCTCCAGACTACCTGGTTTTCTTGACAGTGAATCAGTTATGTTGGGTTCTCAGTTGCAGATATGTTCTTGATAGAGCAAGGGTTTGATCAGAGGATATTATCATCGGGTGTTTGTCTGTTCTTGATAGAGCAGGTTTCGATCAGGATATTGTTATCAGTGGTTTGTTCTGGATAGGGCAGATTTTGAGTGGGGTCTGAAGATCTCATCGGCAGCAGTGTGTTTGTTCTTGATAGGGCAGATTTTGAGTGGGGTCTGAAGATCTCATCAGCAGCTGTGCATTTGTTCTTGAGAGGGCAGATTTTTGATTTGGGGTCTGAAGACTTCATCAGCGGACGTTTTCTGATCATACATCCCGGGTCCTTATTATCAGGCACTTACTCTTGACAGAGCAGAATTTTGATCTCGATCCTGTTAGATGGGTATTCTCAGCAGATCAGATCAGTGGTTTTACACCGGGGTTTCCTTCTCATCAGTGACTGTTGATACCGAATCTCCACAGCAGCCACCTGGATATATTGTTGCATGCCTGCATTTTGTATTAGTTTGCATAATCATTCGCATTCCATTGGCGTGTGTCTGTGACAGGTACCGTTTCCCGATCCAGGATCTCTCGCTTCTTATTGTGTTATTACAGCAAGGCTATTGCGTACGAGTTCTCGATCCTTGATGTGTCGGAGTTGACTATCACTAATGCTATAGGCTTCCTGTGTGTATGTGAGATTGCTGTTTCCATGATGGGGCCCAGATTCCTCTCCTTATTATTGTCAGCACTGGTACTAAGGCGCCAGGATCGAGGAGAAATCTCTCGAGCACACAGACACACGCATACATCTGCATAAAGCATTTTGCATGACATACATTCTGTTGCTTTTCCTAACCTTTAATGTTGACAGGTTTTTCAGGTACACAGGTTTCGAGCTGCTTTCGATCTCCAGGATTGATCAAAAACTCATCCACCGCTACTCAACTCGCGCTAATCAGACAAGGATAATGGACCAGGTGAAGTCAGATGTTCAAGAGCTTCGTGAACGGATGGATCGTTTTATGGAGCTGATGCAGGTGGTCGCTAATGGTCAAGACCAGCTTCGTACTTTGGTTCAACCTCTAATCTCCAGGGTTGACAGTAATGGCATACTGCACGGCGGGGCTGTGCCTACTCCTCCTCCAGTGGACGCTCCACAGAATGTTGTTCCTGTTGCCGGGGGCAACGGCAGTGCTAACGGCAATCTGATGACTAATCTCGGACTCAACGCGACAGGCGTCGGCAATGGTAGTTTGGGAGCCAATGTTAACATAGGGCCGGTCAACGGCAATGCTGGTGCAGGAAATCTGTTGGTGCCTCAACCGTGGCTGGAGGACCATCAGGATGACATATTCTCTCAGAGAGGTGTAGAAGCAGAGTTGAATGCTGAAGCTCGACTCAGGTTCAAAGCGCTGGAAGACAAGATGAGAGACATTGAAAATCAGAACACATTGGGCGCTGACATGTCCAAGCTCGGGTTGATTGCTGATTTTAAAGTACCTCACAAATTCAAGGTGCCTGTCTTCGAGAAGTATAAGGGTACTACTTGCCCCCGTGTTCACCTCCGATCTTATTATAGAAAGATGTCCGCTCATTCTGACGATGAGAAGTTGCTGATGCACTTCTTTCAGGATAGTCTTTCTGGTCCATCACTCGAATGGTATATGGGTTTGGAGCCCGCTACTGTGCGCACCTGGAAAGATCTTGCAGAAGCGTTCGTCCTCCACTATCAATAGAATAGCGACTTGGCTCCCAACCGAGTTCAGCTTCAGAATCTCTCACAGCGGAACAATGAAAGCTTCAAAGAATACGCCCAGCGGTGGCGTGAATTGGCTGCTCGGGTTCAACCGCCGATGGTTGAGCGTGAGCTAGTGCAAATGTTCGTGGCTACCCTTCCTGGAATCTACTATGAAAAGCTGGTCAGTGGCATGTCTGGGACATTCTCGGCTCTCATCACTCTGGGCGAGCATGTTGAGAACGGTATAAAGATTGGAAAAATTCAGGGCGAATCATCCTCAGCTGGAGGAGGTAGTAAGAAACCTTACGCTGGCAAGCGTCGAGAGGGAGATGCCAGTGTTGTCACTAATGCTCAGAGAAAGGGCAAGGGCCCTCAGCCTCAGATTGCTAGCATAAATATCCCAGCTGCCCCGCCGCAGCAACAGCAGCAGCCCCAGCAGCAGAATCAGCAGGGGTATAAAAGATATCAGAATCGGGCTCCCCTGACAAATCGTCATTTTGAAACTCCACCTATGTCGTATGCACAGCTTCTGCAAACTTTGCTGCAGCTTCAGCTAGTTCAAAAGAGGACGTTGGCTCCCTTAACAGGGGCACCACCACCGGGGTATGACGCCAATGCTACTTGTGAATTCCATACTGGGGCACCAGGCCATACGATTGAGAATTGTAAAGCTTTTAAGCATAAAGTCCAGGACTTGGTGGACGCCAAGGTTATCAACTTTTCTGACAACGTGCCCAACGTCACCAAAAACCCGATGCCTCATCATAAGGGGGGCGGAGTGAATGCTGTTATCACTGAGGAGAGTACAGACTTGCTGACTGATGTCAAAGATTTGAAGACGCTGTTGAGTTTTGTCAAGGCTAAGTTGCTGAAGAAGGGCTTCTTTCCTGGATGCGGAGAGTTATGTATGGCTTGTGCTACACTCCCTGATGGGTGTGAGCAGCTGATCGAAGGTATCCAAAGTCTGATGTCTGAGGGTATTTTACAGTTCAGCCGGAGCGTTGAGAGTGCATCAGGGGAAGTCGTGCTGAAGCAGGCAGACGAAGTTGCTACCATTACTATTCCTCATCACCCTATCACTATTTCAGCACCCCGACCGCCTACTATTACTATCACCAGGGCCAGACCGATCCCATTCGAGAGTACTAATGTCGTCCCATGGCATTACGGTGCCGAAGTTTATTGTAATGGTCAGAAGATAGAGCTAGAGCCATTCGGATCAACTGTGCAGAATCTTACCGGAGTCAGTGGTATCACTCGAAGCGGTAGAGTATTTGCACCGGCAGAGGTTGCAGCAGAGAAAGTGGTCCGAGCTGACGCTGTGGATAAGGGTAAGGGTAAGGCTGTCGAAGAGGTCTCTTCTGGGGCAGAAAAGGATCTGCTAGTTAAAGATGCTGAAGAGTTCATGCGCTTAATCAAGAAGAGCGACTACAAAATTGTAGATCATCTTCATCAGACTCCGTCAAAGATCTCTATTCTTAACCTGTTGCTGTGCTCTGAAGCGCACCGCAACGCGTTACGAAGGTATTGAACGCTGCATACGTGCCGCAGGAGATATCAGTAAATCAACTCGAAGAGGTGGTGGCCCATGTCAATGCTGGTAATGGGCTGGGATTTACAGATCTGGAGCTGACTCCTAAGGGAAGAGATCACAACAGCGCCTTGCACGTCTCGATAGAGTGCAGGGGCACTATTATGTCGCATGTCCTGGTGGATACGGGTTCCTCGCTTAATGTGCTTCCGAAGAAGGCACTGATGAAGTTGGATACCCGTGGATTGCTTTGCACGCCCAGTGATCTGGTCGTGAAAGCCTTTGATGGAACCAAGTGCCACGTCTTCGGGGAGTTGACCCTGCCAATTCAAGTTGGTCCAGAGACGTTCAATACGGTTTTCTATATCATGGATATCATGCCTGCCTACAGTTGCCTCTTAGGTCGGCCATGGATCCATTCTGCTGGTGCCGTGACGTCCACGCTGCATCAGAAGCTCAAATATGCTGTCGGGGGCAGCATAGTAACCGTCTGTGGTGAGGAGGACATTATGGTGAGCCACCTGTCGTCCTTCAAATATGTTGAAATGGATGGCGAGATCCATGAAACGCTCTGCCAAGCATTTGAAACCGTCAGGGTGAAAGAGGTAGCTCCCGTCGTCGCAGAGAAGCAAGAGATGAACCTCTCCTCGTTTAAAGAGGCTCGGGCCGTTGTCGAAGCCGGTTCCACCCCAGGTTGGGGGCATGTCTTGGATATACCAATCAAGCAGGATAAGTTTGGATTGGGGTATTCTCTTGGAGCTGAAGCTTCATCTTCTTCTGGCAGCTCGTCTCGTGGGAAAGTGCCGATCCTATTCACCAAGGGGGGAGTAATTTTCGAGAGCATCAACGCTGCGTCGGAAGACAGCGGGGATAGTGATTGCGATCTTGACGCCTGGGTTCAACCGAGCAAGCCGGGCGAGCGCCTCCACAATTGGACCATCAAGGAGATTATCAAGCTGACAAGTGAAGAGTAATGATTTGCTTTTTACAATCTTTGTACAACCCTATGTCCTGCCCGGGGCATAGTGGTTTTACTGTCAGGGCCTTGTTGGATTATGTGTATGCATTTTGTTAATAAATAAAAGGCGTTTTCTTCGTACTCAAATATTGTGTTCTCTGTTATTCCTGTTTTATGTTTATTTCGAAAAACAGTAAAATGGCAACGAGGTTTGTGCTAACCTGCATATTCTTGCTTTAAATTTAACCCTTGTTATTGCAGGATCCACATGACAGATGACATCGACTCTGGACCCTCTACGGCTCACTACGACTTTGATTGCCCGATCTATCAAGCCGAGGATGAGATTGACGAAGACGAGGACCTTCCGGAAGAATTGGCCCGCTTGTTGAGACAAGAGGAAAAGGTTATTCTGCCTCACGAGGAGGATATTGAGATCGTAAATCTGGGTTCTGAAGAGCTCGTCAGAAATGTCAGAGTAGGGGCTGCGCTGCAGAGTGATGTCAAGCGTAGACTGGTCGAGATGCTTCGAGAGTATAATGACGTCTTTGCTTGGTCATATGAGGACATGCCCGGACTCAACACTGATATTGTGGTTCATCGCTTGCCGTTGCGAGAAGATTGCCCTCCAGTCAAGCAAAAGCTTAGGAGGACGAGACCAGACATGGCTGTAAAAATTAAAGAAGAAGTCCAGAAGCAGTTGGACGCAGGATTTCTAGCCGTTACCACTTACCCTCCGTGGGTCGCCAACATAGTGCCTGTACCGAAGAAGGACGGTAAGGTACGCATGTGCGTCGATTATCGGGATTTGAATAGGGCGAGCCCTAAGGATGATTTCCCGTTGCCTCATATCGATGTGTTGGTCGACAACACAGCCCAGTTTTCCGTGTTTTCGTTCATGGATGGCTTCTCCGGTTACAATCAAATTAAGATGGCACCGGAGGACATGGAGAAAACGACGTTCATCACCCCCTGGGGAACATTTTGCTACAAGGTAATGCCCTTCGGTCTGAAGAACGCAGGGGCCACTTACCAGCGAGCAATGGTAACTTTGTTTCATGATATGATTCATCATGAGATCGAGGTCTATGTTGATGACATGATTGCAAAGTCCCAAACGGAGGAAGAGCATCTGGTCAACCTACTGAAGCTGTTTGAGAGGCTTAGGAAGTTCAGGCTGAGGCTGAATCCTAACAAGTGCACTTTCAGAGTGCGGTCCGGAAAGTTATTGGGGTTTATCGTTAGTGAACGAGGTATTGAAGTTGATCCTGCGAAAATAAAAGCTATCCAAGAAATGCCAGCACCGAAAACAGAGAAAGAAGTCCGTGGTTTCTTGGGCTGGATAAACTACATTGCAAGGTTTATCTCTCAGCTCATAGCCACTTGTGAACCAATGTTCAAGCTTTTAAAGAAAAATCAGGCGATTACTTGGAATGAGGATTGCCAGAAGGCATTCGACAAAATAAAGCAGTATCTTCAAGAACCTCCAATCTTGATACCCCCAGTGGCTGGACGGCCATTAATCATGTACCTGACGGTTCTGGAGAATAGTATGGGGTGTGTTCTCGGTCAGCACGACGAGACGGGCAGAAAGGAGCATGCCATTTATTATTTGAGTAAAAAGTTCACTGAGTGTGAATCTCGATACTCGATGCTGGAGAAGACGTGTTGTGCATTAGCTTGGGCCGCCAAACGTCTACGACAGTATATGCTCAACCACACCACTATGCTAATTTCGAAGATGGACCTGATCAAGTACGTCTTCGAGAAGCAGGCTCTTTCGGGCAGGATTGCCAGATGGCAAATGGTGTTAACGGAATATGATATTCAGTACGTCTCTCAGAAAGCCATTAAGGGAAGCGTATTGTCTGATTACCTTGCCGAACAGCCAATCGAAGACTACCAGCCGATGAAGTTCGAATTCCCTGACGAGGATATCATGTTTCTCAAAGCGAAGGATTGCGATGAGCCATTGCCCGATGAGGGGCCAGATAGGAAGTCTCAGTGGAAGTTGATATTCGACGGAGCAGTTAATTCCTATGGAAGTGGTATCGGGGCTATCATCACGACTCCTCACGGATCCCACATCCCGTTTACTGCGAGACTGACGTTTCCAGTTACCAACAATGAAGCCGAGTATGAAGCATGTATTATGGGTCTAGAAGAGGCAATTGATTTGAGAATCAAGAATCTAGACATATATGGTGACTCAGCGCTTGTAATCAATCAGATTAAATGGGAGTGGGAGACTCGTCAAGCGAATTTAGTGCCGTACATGAATTATGCCAGGAGGCTGTTTCCGTTCTTCGATCGAGTGGAACTTCATCATGTACCCAGGGCTGAAAATCAGATGGCTGATGCCTTAGCCACGTTGGCTTCGATGTATAAGGTCAATTATTGGAATGAGGCTCCAAGAATTGTGCTTTCGCGTCTTGATAGACCGACATTTATGTTTGCAATCGAGGATGCCAACGACGGCAAGCCATGGTTCCACGACATCCAGACCTTCCTTATGACTAAGGAGTATCCTGCGGGTGCGTCTACCCAGGATAAGAAGACTCTAAGGAGGCTATCTGGAAACTTTTATCTCAATCTTGATGGAGTGCTATATAAGAGAAACCATGATCTCGTGCTACTCAGATGTGTAGATGAGAAAGAAGCGAGTATGCTCATGGAAGAAGTCCATGAGGGCACATTTGGTACGCACGCCGGCGGGCATGCCATGACGAGAAAGATCCTGAGAGCAGGGTATTACTGGCTGACTATGGAGTCGGATTGCTTCAGATTCGCGAAGAAATGTCATAAATGCCAGATTTATGCTGATAAAGTTCATGTGCCGCCGTGCCCATTGAATGTCATGTCCTCCCCTTGTCCGTTCTCCATGTGGGGCATCGACATGATAGGCAAGATCGAGCCCACTGCATCCAATGGTCATCGTTTCATTCTGGTAGCTATCGACTACTTCACCAAATGGGTGGAGGCAGCCTCGTACGCTAATGTGACCAAGCAGGTGGTAGCTAAATTCATAAAGAGGGACATCATTTGTCGCTATGGAATTCCCGAGCGGATCATTACTGATAATGGTTCGAATTTGAACAACAAGATGATGAAGGAGCTGTGCCAGAGCTTCAAGATTGAACACCACAACTCATCTCCTTACCGGCCAAAGATGAATGGCGCTGTTGAAGCCGCCAACAAGAACATCAAGAAGATTGTTCAGAAGATGGTTGTGACGTACAAAGATTGGCACGAGATGTTGCCGTTCGCCTTGCACGGTTATCGTACGACGGTGCGTACGTCGACCGGGGCAACTCCTTTCTCCTTGGTGTACGGTATGGAAGCTGTCCTACCATTAGAAGTGGAGATTCCTTCTTTGTGAGTTTTGGTTGATGTGAAACTCGACGAGGCAGAATGGATTACGAATCGCTTGAACCAACTCAGCCTGATGGACGAGAAGAGGTTAGCATCGATTGCATTTGGTCGCCTGTACCAAAGCCGAATGAAGAAAGCTTATGATAAGAAGGTGCGTCCTAGAAGCTTTCAGACGGGTGATCTCGTCCTGAAGAAGATTCTTCCGCCACACTCCGATCACCGGGGCAAGTGGACTCCGAATTACGAAGGGCCGTATGTCGTCAGCAAGGTCTTCTCAGGAGGAGCTTTGTTGTTATCCACGATGGATGGTGAAGATTTTGCATCCCCGGTGAACGCGGACGCAGTTAAAAAATACTTTGCTTGAAAGAGACCCGCTGGACAAAAAAAGAAGAAGAAAGAGTCCAGGCAAAAAAGGGCATCCCAGCGAACCAAAAACAGAATAAAAGGTTCAGGCAAAAATTAGGGATATATTGAAAAAATGTACACCCGCGAAGTCGAAAACCTACACTGGGCGGCTTCGGCAAAAAAGGGTATCCCGGTGAACTGAAAACCCGTAAAGGGCGGTTCACGCAAAAGTTAGGGATTTGAATAAGCAAATGACTGCGTTCCGCGCGTGGACTTTCATTGTTTAGTGGTTTGGAGGACCTGAGGTCCGTTTATCTGAATCAATCTCTTCCGAAGCTGAAGCGTCGGAGAAGTATCGAAGTCGAGTGGGTCTTAGAGGGATCAACTCATGGTGTTCGTCTACGCCTCGTTGCCGACATTTGTATATACTGATGTATATTTATGTTTTCCTTTTGCGCAGCTTCCTCATTCCAGGAGCTTGCCTCTGTTGTAAAACATTTTTGCCCATTCAGGGGTTCATCATCAATAAAATGCACATTATTCAGCAATTCTGCTTGTCTGTTTAGCATTTATCTGTTTTGTTTGCGAACGAAAACGCCGATGTTTTTAATAAAATGCGCATACATAAACTTACGGGCCTAGGCTCATTGATTGTTGAAACAATTAATTAATTGGATAGGCCCCTTTGAGGAGGGTATCTTGTCTGTTTGTTTGTGTTGTTGTAGGTGTAGCACTTTCCAGAGGATGTGCCGTGCGCATCCCCGAAGCAGGGCGAGCCCTCCTTCTCCAGCAGAGTTCAGTAGTCTCTCCTCCGCAGAATCTGAATGCAAATAGTGAGCATTGATATGTCTCCCCACGCAGATATGATTCTTTTCCCCAAGCAGACGCATCCTAAAGGAACGTCACCTCATCAGCTGAGCCAAGCACCGAAGAATGATGTCGTCTTCCCCCAGCACCGGGTCACAAGTGCAGGATTCGCGGGAAGCTATTCGTATGACGAAGGATGTGGTGACTGATGGTGCCAGGCTGAAGTCTCCTGCGGAATTGAAATTTCCCACCAGAGTCGTATTCTCTCCCGAAGTTGGATGATTCCCTCTTCCCCAGTAGAGTGTTGGAACAGCTGATGTTGTATTCCTCTGCAGAATTGTACTCTTTCCCGAAGTCAGATGATTCTTTCTTCCCCAGCGAAATTGAAATTCCGCACCAGAGTCGTACTCTCCAGTGAAGTAGAATGATTTCTCTCCCCGGCTGAGTCCGCAGAAAAGCAGAATCCTTGGAAGCAGTTGAGACCGTGAGTGGTTTTCCTAGAAGAGCATTGAACATCTGATGATGTATTTCCCCAGAGTCGTACTCTCCAGCGAAGCAGAACGACTTCTCCTTCCTCAGCCGAGTTTGCAGATGTCCGCGGAGAGCCAAGTCCTTGGAAGCTGATCAGACCATACTCAGTGTTTCCCCAGTAGAGTGTGGAGCAGCTGAAGTTGTTTCCCCACAGAGCGGTTATCCCCAGAAGATTAGCCGAGACGGCCACGCAGTTTATTCTCGCAATCGATATCAGCAAGTCTGGTTTCTCGTAGAGCTTCGTCCCCTGCAGTAATCAACTGAAGTTGTTTTCCATGCAGCAGTCCACGGAAGATCAATTCCCCAGACGGAGGCCTATTGATACCAGCGTGTCCACGTTCTCCTCAGCAGGATGATTCCTCTACCTGAGTAGTTCTTGTCTCCTTGACAAAAGGGTTTCCTCCTCCCAGCATTTATTTTGCGGACGGGATCGCATCATTGTGCATGACTGCATAGCATTTAACCCTGCAGAGCATCTAACATTGCATAGCACTGTACATGATTGCATAGCATCTAGCATAAACGCATATCATTCCCACCGTGTGGGGCATAGCGCAGAAGCATATGCATCATAAGCATGATCTAGGTCATTATTACTCTTGCCTTACAGGTGTTCAGCCGAAGGATCAGCTGCTCGGGATGATTCCTGACATTCTCCACCAAAGGATCAGTTGCTCGGGACGATTCCTGATATTCTCCAGCGAGGTCGTTTTCTTGAGAAGATTCTTAAGACCCCGGTGTAATCCCCACAGTCGCTTGGCTCAAGATGATTTTTGAGATCCCCAGCGAAGTCTTCAGTTCAAGACGACTCTTGAATTCCTCAGCAGGGCCGTTTGCTTAAGATGATTCTTAAGACCTCAACGCAGGTTTCCTAATGGTTTGCTTAGGATGTTTCTTGAGCTCCCCAGTAGCGTACCCAGCAAGAGTTGCCCAGGAAGATTCCTGGAATACCCAGCAGAATAAAGTCTCCAGAATGGTTATCGGTTCAGGATGATTCTTGAAGGTGCCCGACGGAGTTGTTTGTTCAAGATGATTCTTGAAGTCCTTAGCAGCGTGATGTGTCTGCTCCAGCAGTGATGTCTAATCTGAAGATTGGCTTCGTAAGCGCCTGAAGGCGGTATCAGGAGGTTCCTGTGAATTCAGATTTCCTGGTTGATGAATCAACGGGTGGCTGAAGACAAGGTTCCAAAGTTTGTAGATATGACAAGATGATCCGTGTTGGTCTGAAGACCAAGTCAGTTGTCCTGAGGAGATGATTGATTGCGATCAAGTGGATAGTTTTCCTTCTGACTGAAGTCGAAGATGTTTCTCCAGCTGAAGCGGAGTTTTGCCTGAAGGCAAAGTGTTTGAATCCCCGTAGAGTCATGAATGGCTCAGGATACCATTTCTTTGACTGAAGTCACAAATTTCCTAAGCTGAAGCGAAGGTGCCTAAGGGCAAGGTTATCCCCAAGGTCATGAATGACCTAGGATTCATTTTTCGGACTGAAGGCCGAAATATATCCCTGACTGAAGTCACGGATGCTCTATAGCAGAGGTGGAGTTGCCTGAAGGCAGATCCATGTATCCTTGAAGGCCAAGGACCATTTCTTTAAGACTGAAGTCGAAGATGCCTCCTGCAGAGTTGCCGACGGGCAAAGTTTACATCCTTGAAGGCCAAGGATGTTTTTTCTAGCTGAAGCTGGAATAGCCGACGGGCAGGGTTTCATCTTTCTTCAGAAGAACTTGAAGATTCTCCAGCGGATCTGGAGTGGCCAGGGGCCAGGGTTCCATCTATCTTCAGAAATACTTGAAGATTTTTTCTAGCTGAAGCTGGAAATGGCCAGGGGCCAGGGTTTCATATATCTTTAATGTTGAAGTTCTACGGCGGGCAGTGTGCAGCAGTATTCCGATGTTCGTTATGGTTCTGAGGGTGAACCCCAGATCAGAGTATGCTCGGTTAAGTCTCTCATTCCCAGCGGAGTAGTTTCAAATACGCAAGTGTACCTTTTGTTCCATTTACCAGGGGTGAACCCCAGGTCAGAGTTGTTCAGGGTTGTATTTTCTCCAGCGGCGAGGTTGGATGTTTGTCCGGCGGCGAGGTTGGATGTTTGTTCGACGGCGAGGTTGAACGTTTGGATTTGACGGCGAGGTCAGATCATCATTTGTCCGGCGGCGAGGTTGGATGTTTGTTCGACGGCGAGGTTGAACGTTTGGATTTGACGGCGAGGTCAGATCATCATTTGTCCGGCGGCGAGGTTGGATATTTGTTCGACGGCGAGGTTGAACGTTTGGATTTGACGGCGAGGTCAGATCATCATTTGTCCGGCGGCGAGGTTGGATGTTTGTTCGACGGCGAGGTTGAACGTTTGGACTTGACGGCGAGGTCAGATCATCATTTGTCCGACGGCGAGGTTGGATGTTTGTTCGACGGCGAGGTTGAACGTTTGGATTTGACGGTGAGGTCAGATCATCATTTGTCCGGCGGCGAGGTTGGATGTTTGTTCAACGGCGAGGTTGAACGTTTGGATTTGACGGCGAGGTCAGATCATCAGTTGTCCGGCGGCGAGGTTGGATGTTTGTTCGACGACGAGGTTGAACGTTTGGATTTGACGGCGAGGTCAGATTATGTTTGTTCGACGGCGAGGTTAGATATTTGTTTGACGGCGAGGTCAGACTCTTTAAATCCCCAGTAGAGATGATGTTTGTACGACGGCGATGTCGAGTGTCTCTAAGAGGATGTTTGTTTCCGACGGCGATGTCAGATTCAGTTTTCCAGCGGCGATGTTGGGCATGTCAAGTTAATCCAGTCTTCTGACGGCGATGTTAGGTGATGCAGATCCTTTAGTTCTCCAGTGGCGATGCGGGGTATTTTGGCAGATTTAGTTCTCCAGCGGCGATGCGGGGTATTTCGATTGTTCGACGGCGATGTCCAGTGTCTCCAAATGATGTGTGTTTCCGACGGCGATGTCAGATTCAGTTCCCCAGCGGCGAGGTTGGGTGTTGTGGTTGTCTGAAGGCAATATCAGAAGAAGTTAATGTGGATGACTGACGGCGATGTCAGATCAGTATGTCTCCAGATAGTTGCCGTGCAGCTATTATTCCAGTGTTTGACGAGTTGAGCAGTTGGCAAATTTTCGGGTTTACCGGTATTCAACCGTCTCGTACCTTGATTGGTTGAGAGCCGCTCGCTTCTCACCCAGTCAGGTTCAAGCCGTTTGAATAGGGGCAGCTGTTGCACCCCAAAATTTGACCAACAATTATTTATTCATTGAGTGTTTGAAAGTTGATACCTTCATCAGAAAGTTTAAGAGATCCTCAGAGGAGTGGGTTGAAACCAGGGTTGTGTGCTTCATAGCTTGAGAGTTGTGGGTGCTCCTCAGACGATTCTAAGACTTTGAGAATGAAATTGATGTTTTGAGAAAGCCTATGAGATGTCTTGAAAGCCATCATGAAGTCCAGAGAAGTCATTGTGCAAGAGTTCAGAAGATTCAACCATGAATGGTAGAATTAGGGTTTTGACTGGGTCAGCCCTAGGATAACTGAAAATTTGGAGAAGGTTGAGGCCTAATCCAAGGGCCATGAGATCATGGAATGATGCATAGAGATGTTATAAAGATGATTCCTAGACCAACTCATCATGATTGAGGAGTTTGAGAAGTTTCAAGTCAGGGTTTCCAAGGATTGTCAGTGAAAAACCCTAGTTTGACCCCTATCTTCCAGACAGTTTTATCTCAAGATGTGATTGATATCTCATCTTCCCCACAACATGAATGTTGTATAGCTTGTTCTTAGCTTTAATTTGAGTGGTGGAAGTCCTTGATAGGAGTTGCAGAGCTCAAGTTATGGTTTTGACAAATTACAGGTCAGCTGAGGTGTGTGAATCTGGGTCCTTGAAAGTCACCCAACTTGCAGACAACTTTTGCCCTAGTAGGATGATTCCTATGATCTCTTGGTAAACATGAATGTTTAAGGGCATCTTCTTAGCTTTAATTTGAGTTGTAGAAGTCCTTGATAGGATTTGTGGAACTCAACTTATGGTTGGAACAAGACAGGGGTATTTTGGTCATTTGGCAGTTATAGGTCATTTTAAGCAAAGGCCATATCTCCTATTTCCAAGCCTCAAATGGAAAAACTCAAAACATGAAAGTTGTTCAAAATGGCATTTTAAGCCTATAAAAGTTGTCATGAGTTATTGAAAAAACTTGTAGCAAGGATTTCCAAAGTTTGGTAAATTTGAACTAAAAATGGCTTATAAGTTGAAAAAGTTGAATTTGGAAATTGGTTTGGAAGATCTATGAATCCAAAATAGGTCATCCAATATATCATTTTGATTGGAAACATCATTTTGAAGACAATGGTTTTAACATATTTTTCATTTGAGGTTCAAAAATGGGACATGCTTTGTAATATTGAAACTTGCATTATAAGGCACCTTTGGAAATCTTAACACAAGGCAAGAAAAAGGCTTGTATTTGCTCATTCCTTCTCAATATCTCACATAAGGAGAATTTGACACAAAATTACAAGGCTTAATGCATAAGATATGAGATATACCACTTATCATCACATGAGATTTTCAAGCACTTTCTAGCTCATTCTAGAAGGATCTAGTTGTTTCCATCCATCACTATAAGAAGAGTGATACACAAGGTATTGAAGGTGGGTGAGATAGAGAGATTTCAGAGGAGAAAGAGAGAGAGAAATTGCCATTGAAGAGCTTCCTTCAAGATCAAACAAATTGAGATTTCTTCCATCACAAGACCTCTCCTTCAAAACCAGTGCAAACAGAAGGTTGTTCACCATCAAAGGATCATCTTGAGGCCATGACAAGCCCTGAAACCATCTCCACGAGCACTCACCATCACTTCTTGACATGTTGGGATTCTTCTCCCTTTCTCTTTAATTATGTAGTTTCTGTTAGTTCTTTAGGTGTAGAATTAGTGTACTAGGCTAGTTGATCTTACCCCGTGAGTTTGAGAGTTCTGTATGAGATTTCATGGCAGGTGCATGAATCTTTAACTTGCAAGAACTGGCTGGATCTTGAGTGTTAGTTAGTCTAGACTAGGTTAGAATGTTTAGTATAGAGCCAAGAGCATGTTTACACCATTAGATTTGAGCTTCCCCGTGATCGATAACAGTGAAAACAAGTTGAACCCTAGTTTTCATCCATTCTGTTTGCGCGTTTTAAGAGGATTCAAGGGGAAATATGAGCATGGTTGGATTCCTGGGATTTAGTAGTGTGATTTTGGTTTTGGAATTTTTGGAATTCATCAGGTATCGAGGGAGATATAGGAGATAGAAGGTCTGCGCATGGAGGAAGGGTTTCCTGAAAACCCTAGATGTTCATTGGGGACGATGGCCATATGCCGTTGGATTAGTCCCAGGATTTGACTAAATCATCTCATCCGAGGGCCACGATTTAAAGGAAATTGAGAGGGAAATCTGGGAATTGAAACGCTGCGTTTCATTAAACGCAGCGTCTGGGCTTAATGTATCCTCTTCTATCCGCACCCCCCCTGATCCAGCCCATGAAAATTGAACTAGCGCGTCTTGCTTCTAGCACCCCCCTCCCCTTTATTTTGATTTCTTTTTATTTTTTAATTCCTTTAATATTTCTTGCACTTTAAAAATTCATAAAAAATAGAAAATTAAATATTTTTTAATTCTTGTTTTTTCTATAGGTTAGTGAATTTGTCTAAAAAAATATAAATAAATAAAATTTCCATTTTATTTTCTTTTCATATTTTTAGTATATTTTTCATTTTAATAGCTCTTTAATATGTTTAGTTTGATATCCAATTTTGTAGAATTTGTTTTAGGACCTTCCCTTAGTCTTTTTAATTCATTCTTTTTGGTGTGATTAGATATTGAATCATAGTTCCCCATAGGATTTAATTCTTGATTTTTAGATTAAAATTTGATTAGTTTAATTAGGTTAGCATTAGGGTATCATAATTAGGGTTTATGTTATGCATAGGTAAGGAAATTCATTTTCTTTAGATAGTTTTGTCTTGATTTTTGGGTAGGGGCATATGGGGATGTTATGGGTAGATGTTGTAGACCCTTGTGAATAATTGTTAGAATTTTTCCCCTTGTTTTAGTATTTTTAGGTATTTTCTGAAGTTGGCTGGTGATTTTGTCTGTTCTGTGGTTATCTGTTCATCTCTGGGGTTTATTTTGGGGAATTTGTTGTGGGGCTTGTGTTGTCTTGAAGAGCTTGTTGGAGAGCATGATGAAGAGAAGATTGAAGATCAAGACTCAGAGACCCAGAGTTTGACTTGTTCCCTGTTTGTGAGGTTTGAGATCCTGAAGTTTGAAGGGAGTTCATGGTACTTTCCTGAGGAAGGCACTATGAATGACTTTCATTCTTTCTTCTCACCTCTTTCTTAAGTATCCAATGATGTTGGAGCCAACTTGTGAGTTTAATTTCTCCTGAGGAGGAATGTAAACTGATCACATGTTGTTGAGCCACATGGGGTACAATTCCTAAGTGGAAGCCTCCTAGTACTTTCCCGAGGAAGGTCCTATGGGTCTATTCACTTAGTTCCATTAGTTTATCTAGGATTTCTTAAGTATCCAATGATGTAGGAGCCAACTTGTGAGTTTAATTTCTCCTGAGGAGGAATGTAAACTGATCACAGTTGTTGAGCCACATGGGATACAACTCCTAAGTGGAAGCCTCCTAGTACTTTCCTGAGGAAGGTCCTATGAGTCTGTTCATTTAGTTCCACTAGTTCAGATAGGATTTCCTAAGTATCCAGTGATGTTGGAGCCTGCTTGTGAGTTTAATTTCTCCTGAGGAGGAATGTAAACTGATCACAGTGGTTGAGCCACATAGGATATGATTCTTGAGTATACACCTCCTAGTGCTTTCCTGAGGAAGACACTATGAGTCTGCTTAGTTAGCTCCTTTTCTTTGGTAAGCTTGTTCTGAAGCTTGAAGACTGGGATTGATTTCTTTTGGTTAGGTTTTGCTTTAGGGCTTTGCTTAGAGTTGATCAAGATTCTGTGTTAGGGTTAGGATTAGATGTAGATTCTTTCTTTCTCAAGCATGTGTTTTGTTGGCCTGATGGCACTTCATTCCTTTTATCTGGTTATTGCTTGATAGCATGTTGTTTATCTTCAGTATGATTACTGTTATTTCATGACTGGCTTGAGGTTGAGATGAGCTTGTGGAGGCTGAAGCCCCACACACATTTCCTGCCTCACTTGCATTGCATGCATTTTACTGTTAAAGCTGATGCTTTTGTCTGTTTTGGTGTATCATCGACATGATCCCTTAGGACTCTCATTTCCTCTGATGAGGATTTGATGATAGACTTTTAGGTTGAAACCTATGCATGACAACTTCTAGGAGTTCCCTGTTCAAACCTCAACCATAGGATGAATCCATGGCATGATAACAGTAGGACTTGATAGTCTCCCTCCTAGTTGGGCCTGTTCTCTTCTCATCTCAAAGCAGTTTAAGATACAGTAATCATGAATGATTTCTTTCGTACGTTACGAGCCTTAAGCCATCTGAGGTGGGATGTTTAGTATGGTACCCTTTTGGGTGACATGCGACGCATTCACTCTCAGGTCATAGTCTCTAGTGCGATTGAAATCGCAAACACAATAAAAAACACTTCTTTTAGGAGATAACCCGTAGTTTCCCGAACTACGTTTGCTCTGATCTTTCATACCAGATGGAAGTACGTAGGCATAGGATGCGACGTCCTAGCGAGCAACCTTCAACCTTTCCCTATAACCCTTCGTAGGCCGAACTACGTTGACTCTGATTTCTCATTCTCTGATGAGAATACGTAGGCATAAAGTGCGACGCTTTGCCGAGTCACTTTTCTTTTCTTTTTCAGCCAGCCTTGATAGGTATATAGATTATAACCAACCCGTCCAAGTAAACAAACAAGCGAGGATCCCGTCGAGGACGACGGACGTGAGGGGTGCTAATACCTTCCCCTTGCGTAACCGACTCCCGAACCCAGACAATGGTTGCGACGACCTTGTCTTACCCTTTTTCGTCAGGTTTTTCCGATCGTTTCCTTTCCCGCTCTGAGGGATAAATAACGAAAGGTGGCGACTCTTCTGTCATGCCGGCACCTTATTTTCGCGCAAGCGACAATTAGTGCGTAGGACTTTGTTTAAAGCCTTTGGGATGCCCTGTTATAAACCATAAGATTGCCCACTCGAGGTGAGAGATACCTTTTTTGACTTACAGGATTTGTGACCTTGATCCCTGCTGCGGATCTATTCTCGTGTGCACCCATAACATTGCATTTGCATCTGAGCATCATTTTGCATGTCATTCTCTGACCAAAAATACAAAGAGCTCACATATCCTTTGTTTGTAACCCGTGGTTGATTTTCCGACACTCATTTTTGAACCTGTGAAGCATTTGAATCAAGAGGAACATAGACGCCTTGAAAGGCCAGTTAAACAAAGCAAGCTGAGGCAACTATCTCAGAGAACTCCCGCCAGAATGTTGATTCCCCAGGATTTACTGTGGCAACTAATCCACTGTATGATCTTCTGCCTGATGACGATCTTCCACAAGGAAGCATTCCCACTCGACCCTAGAGGGTGCCATCGATTGATCTTATGAAGGAAAAGCTTTGTGCCATTGAGGAGAAACTTCAAGCTATAAAAGTGCATGATACACCCGGGCTCGGTACTGCTGATATGTGCCTAGTGCCAGACTTGGAGATTCCTCCGAAATTCATGGTACCCAACTTCAAGGAGTACACAAGCTTTAGTTGCCCAAAGCATCATTTGGTGATGTTTTGTCGAAAAATGACCTTCTACAATAAGTTGATGATTCATTATTGTCAAGACAGTTTGAGTGGGACATCTTTAAGTTGGTGCATGAACTGAAAAAGAAGTTGTATCCAATTATGGAAGAACTTAGCTAGCACTTTTCTAAAGAATTACCAGTTCAATCTAAATGTGGCTCCCAGTCGCATGCAGTTGCAAAGCCTATCTCAAAATGGCAATGAATCCTTTAAGGAATATGCACAGCGGTGGAGAGAATTAGCAGCCAGAGTGCAACACCCATTCTTGGACAGAGAATTAATCAACATGGTCATAACCAATTTGTATGGCTCTCATCTTGAAAGGATGGCTAGCAGTATGCCATCAAGCTTCTTTGAACTTGTAACAGTAGGGGAATGCATCGAAAGCTACCTCGAGAGTGGACAAATCCAAGACACCTCAAGTATTCAGGCCAGTGAGACTGAATCCCTTAGCAATTCTCAAGAAGAAGAAAAGGATGAAATTAGTGCACTCATGACAAATATTAAGTGTTCCCAAGGTACACCAGCAAAACCCTATGATCCCTCATCTTCTCAATGTTCATCATTTTTAATGCCATGTTATCCTTATGGGAAACCAGTCGTGCTTAAAGTTTCGTCCCAAAAACTATGGGTTACTCCTTATTTAAATCAATGAGCTCGTGGCTGAAAATATCAGCGTCAGAATCAGCATGTGACTCGTAACAATTCAGAAGGGAGGAATACCCATATTCATCCAGTTCCTATGTCATACAATCATCTTCTTTCACGTCTGGTTTAGAACTCGTTGTTGGAGCCCAAGACTCTTAAGCCATCGCTAGAACCATACCCTCTTGGATACAATCCCGATATGCATTATGGATATCATGTCGGATCAATAGGGCATTCAACTGAAGATTTCAAGGCCCTTCAGGCTAGAGTGCAACCACTGATTGACCAAGTTTACATATCCTTTCCAGAAGGATAGTGCGAAGCTGCTGCTGTCGTCAACAACAATGGTCAGAGTGTCATACCCTAATTTTTGACCTTAAGATCTCACTTCCTTGTTTTATGTGTTCTCTTTTTATATATAGGTGTATTTTATTATGACTAACAAGTATGCGCAGGTGTATTAAAAATTCAAGTGGAGATGACACCCATAATTTAATCCTTCCGGACATGGTTATTTGGTCCTTATTCAAGTTGATCCTAAGGCTAAGAGTTCTTTTCAAAAATAACCAATTTGAACAATGGAAGACAAAACATACAGAAATACTTAACAAGTTTGGTCAGCGTTTATGGAATATCACCAACTCAAGACTTCTTAATTGGTTGCAACAACATCTTTGTTTTCCAACACAAAGGCTTCGCAGGTTATTGGAGATAAAAATCATTTGTGTAATCTAAACTACCGGAAAATTAACGGCTAATAACAGTATAAAGTGGTGGACAATATCATATAATTATCATTAATGCTACTTGGAGGTTAAATCCATGAAGAGAAACCTTTCAGAAACATGATTTGTGAAGAACAAGACACCAATTCACTTTGGGTGGAGACTTGATCCAATTCCAAATTCTTAAGAATCTAAGGATACAAGTTGGCATTACATAAATAAGCAAAATCACATTACACCAGGCCAAGTTACAGGAAAGGTTGCTTATATCGTAACCTACATTGAGGATACTTTATATATGTTTTCAAGCGATGGCAAATGTTGGACTCAACCAATTCATCACGTATAAGAGCAGGAATAAGCCCTTAAAGTATGTATTATAAGTTGCTAAACACTTCAAAATGTTACAGAGGATGGATTATAAGAATTTTCTAAATGATAAAAACTACAAGTTACAACAGTATATCAGCATCAAATCCCACACTACATTGCTCAAGGAGGTGCACTGAACTCCAACAGTACTTGCCCCGAGATTCTATCACGCTGTCAAAACCCAGCAGCAACAGTTTTCGCACGAGCAGCATCACAGTACCACCATGGATCTTGTTAAGCCAAAATCCCCTTATGCTGCACCATTGAGGAACCGCAGGAGATAACCGTCTTGAACTAAATCTCGAGAATCTAAACCTACAACAAGCATAATGCCAGGGTGTGATGCAATCTTAAATTACTTCGTGATAACACCGGCATACCAAGATAGTGACATACTCAGCATGGGATGACTCATCCGTCCAAACAGACCGTAACACGACGCACCAGATACAAAAGGCATCAGAATATCTACATTTACCCCTTCACTCAGAGCATTTGCACCAGAAGCATTTGGGCCGCGAGGGTCCGTGAAGATAATTTCACCTGCCAAAGTGATAAGTATAGCAGAAAACCCTTGAACTTCTTCCTGAAATAGACACAAATGATATTTTTTAAAAGAAAGGTCAATAACCTTGACAGGCATAAAATAAAGGTTAAGAAGGAGTTGAGTTCATTTGGTTTCACCCCTCAGTTCGGAATTGATAGCGACAACATCGATGAGGCATTCACAGGAGGAGTAACTCTATGGATATCCTCAGCAGCATGTTGGGTGTCATGACGACTCCTATCTGAGCAGACCGTCACTACGGACACGTATTGCATTAAAAGGGAATTCCCACCTCAGTCATAACAGCTTCTAACCATCTGAATGTTGTTGCTACAGGATAGTTGAGGAGGTCAAGTTCATGAGTTCTCTCTTAAGACATTTGTTTGACCAAATAACCAAAATAAAGATACGATAACATGAAGGAATGCAAGCCTCTCACACGGAAGTCGCCATTCCAGCAGTACCTTTGTATTGTCATCCTCCAGCTTATGCCAATAGAACATATGGTGTTAACAAATAAGATGATTATAAAGGAAAACCTCTATATTTTTACTACTGAACATGTCCTCACGTCTGTTGTGAATAAAGGAAACTCCGCCACTGCGAGATACGGATATCCTCCAAATAACAGTAGGCCAAGTAATGCTTACCAAGAGTTGATTTCCCTGTGACAGAACATCTGGAGTGGAACTAGTTCTCAGGGTCATGAACAACACATTCAGCCAATGTCGAAACGCGTTCAGATTCGATGCTTGCTTTGGCTTTCCTGCATATAGATCTAGGACATACTCTCATGATTACAAGTTTAGAATCACAAAGAGACCGAATGCCAACACCCACGCCAATGTTCACCAGATTCGCTTACAACCAGTTTCTCTGCGGCCATGGTTCATTTGAACGTAACAATAGCCTCAATCCCTGAACTACCTGCATAGAACAAGAGAACAAAGGTTTAATAACTCAGCCAACCGAGAAACCAAATTACGCATTCAACTGAGAATAGGTTGCAAGTAATTTGGCTTGGGTTCTACTTTCCCATATAGACCAACAAACAAATGAATTCAGGAGATACTTGTTTCTAACATCAGCAGTTACAAATGATAAATATACAAAACAAAACCTGCAACAATAGATGTATGCAAAATTACCAGTGCGCATTTCAACTTAAGGCTCAAATTTAGCCAGAATTTAAATCAAGTCTGCCAAACAAGCGATTCAAGATGCACTCAAGTCCAGTTTCGAAACATCAGCGATTCCTGCATTTGGGATCTCCTGCAAAACCATGTTTGAGTAAGTGGATGCTACATTCCAGAAAGGCATGGCTGAACATTCAAATGCAGTGCAACAACGCCTTGAATCTGGGCCTACTTCATCGGCAATGACTCTAAGAGATTCTATTAATTCAGCTTCATCAGTTACTCAAACCTTAAGTAGAGAAGGGCTCGAAGGTTAGAGAAAGCTAATGTCGCTTGCAACCCCAAGAACGAGCTCAGGCACATCGAGTACTCTGCCCATCCAGCTGAACAATAGTCCATTACTTCATAAAAAGGTTGAGGCACCTCTAGATCTCACATAGGAGCTATCAAATCGATTTCTGAACGGAAATATGAGGAGGCATTTACTGCAGCATTGCATAGAAGTGATGTATCCATTGTATCATGGTTATGCTCTCAAGTCGATTTACATAGACTTTTGTCAGTGGTTCCTCTTCCCTTAAGCCAAGGTGTAGTGATTTCTCTTCTGCAGCAGCTGGCGTGTGATATTAACAGCGATTAATCCCTCAGATCCCGTGATAACAGAGCAAGCCCACCAACAGGACATTTTCATGTACATAAAAGGAATCAGAAGTGGTTGTTCCAAAACAAGCTTGAACTTGATCTTCACCATCATACTTCAGAGTTTCCATAACTTCATTCTAATCTCCACAAACAACGAAATTATTCGCCATTTACCAATCCAAGCTCCATGGAATCACATGAAAAGGAAGTTGTTCAAATATGTATCAATTTAAAGAAAGCCAAAGGAATAGAGACTGGATTGAAAGGAAAAGAGTATACCCTGCGAACACTTGAGCTTGCTGCTCTTCATCACCAGTCTTTGTGAAAGTTCCCACTGGACGCATCAAATCCGAGCGTCTCCCCTCTGGACCTCTAATCCGCTTTCTGGCCCAACCGTTATCCACACCTGCCAAAAATGCAAATCCACAGCTAGCAAAATCCAGAAGAATATTCCCAAAATATTCAAATCACAATTATTGAGTGTAGACGGATTAATACGATATCAAGGATTCGATTCTCATTTAACAGAGATTGGAACAGAAAAGGAAGGTTTTCAAATTGGCTCATACCGAAAACGGAAGGTCCAATAAGGTTTTAAAGGTGTTTTAACTCAATCGTCAAAGCCATTGATTCTAAAAAAAAACCTATATAAGAAGGAGAGGAACACCGATAACGAGTGGTGAAAAAACCTAACCCGTAAATTTCAAGAAATTTGAATAAAGAGAACTTATCTTCTCAGTCCGTCGGAACCCTCACCAGCCACCGCGAGCATAACCGACGACGCTTCCATCCTGTCACCTTGAACGCGATCCCACTGTCCCTAATTTCTGGTAAGCTAACGATCCACACCGAGATTATTGATTCTTTGATAGTTTTTTTTTGTTTGTTTCAGGTGAATAGATAAAGGAAACGAGGAGGCACGACAATGAGAAGAACGGAGAAGTAGGAAGAAGAAGAGCAGCGAGGGAACAGAGAGAGGAGAGGGCGCGATCGGAAATTGGGGGGAGAAATTGAGGGATTTTGGGGGGGATTAGGTTTCTGTCTTGTTTTTGTTGTTTGTATAATGTAATGCCTAATCATACCACACACTCACTAATCACCGCACAATCACCTATTAATCACCTCTTTAACCTAATTAAACCGTTAACTAGCCTTAATTAACCTAATCATCACTTACTTAATTAAACTAATTAATTAACCATAATTTTAATCTTTGTCTAATCAACCGTTTTTTTTATTTTTTTAATAAACTGTTTGTTTTAACCTTTTTTTCTTCAATTTAAATTAATCTTCCAATTAAACTTTTTTTTAACTAATTCACTTACTCTTAATTTGTCCATTTTTCTTAGTAAAACTATTTTCAGTTAATTTAAAGTCTACTTAATAATTATTATTTTATAATTAATAATAACAAAACTCTTTTAATAAATTTGTTATATTAATCACAACTCATTATTTTATTTACTATTAAAATTAACCTTTATTTAAATCCACTTTCACTTAATAAAAAACTAAAACTATTTTATAATTAACTTGTGTTTGTGATCATTATTAAAACTTTTTCTAATGTAATCTAAACGTTAATAATATTTCTATTTACCTAATAATAATAACTAAAACTATTTATTTAATAGGAAAATCTTCTTTTAATAAAACATGATGATTTAAAATAATTTCTATCAAAATTTATGTGATCTAAAAACTAATCGGCCTATAATTAAAACCAGTATAACTTTTTTTTGAGAATCAATTCATATAGTCTGGCTCAACTTTTATTTCACTAAAAAAAAAATATATAATACAATTTCTCGCTTAAAATCAATCCGTCTAAACAATCCTCTCTCAAGACCATTCAAACTAAAATCAATTCAATCTCGATTAAAATCAATCAACATCGAAAATACCACATAATTGCGCACACTCACGACACAATTCACCTCAGCGCTTTCATGCGTGTGTATGATTTACTTTTCTGCAATTTATTTTACAGCCATTTAATTTTATCGCATTTACATTACTGCATCGCATCCGTCCAAAGGAAAACCCTAAACATGATTCAACAATCGTGTGTAGTGCATCCACATTTGCATCATTATCCCCTTGATCCTTGATCCCATTCGAGTTGATCAATTAGTATAGATCCTACCCCATAGGAAGGACCTTATCCTTTATAACACAGAAACAAACCCGATACAAACAAACACAATTAACTCAACATGCAACATTCAAACACAATTAGAGAAAGATGTCAATCATCTTAAGTGAGATGGAATCTCCACCCCACAACAATACAATCAAGCCATAGGGACTTTGCCTTAAGAGAAATAAAGGCATACTCGTCATACAATCCGAGTACTTGAGCCCTTCTCTTAAGACGATGCAAAGACTATTTTCCTACAATTTGTGGCGGTTAAATCTCCCTTAAAATGAAGACACATCTCTTCTCCTAAAAACAATCAAACAACTACCCTAAACCCGTAGGAACTTTGACCACAGTCAAAGAACTCCTCTAACCCTTTAGGGGAACTACAGATACTCTGATTCCACTCCCGTAAGGATATGTAGGCATAAGATGCGACATCTTATCGAGTATACTTAGATATAAATCCCTTAGGTCTTTCAACCTTTAAGCAGATAAACCCATAGCAATAAACAATATAAAACAAGAGGTTCCTGTAGAGTACTACAGAAACTTAGGATGCTAGTACCTTCCCTAAGTTTAACCAACCCCCGAACCTATAACTCTCTAGCTTGCATTTGCATTGCATTGTGGGTATTTCGAACTTTATCCCTTCCTTTGGACAAATCAAAGTTCGGTTGCAAAAATGAATTAAAGATTCAAACTAATCAATAGTTTGGTATCCGATTTTCACCACGACAGAAATGGCGACTTCACTGGGGATCTCCTAGTGGGTTTCCCTATCTTATTTTATTTGTTTACTGCTTTATATGTCTGCCTACTTGATTAATTGTTTATATGCCTTCTCTTGTGTCTTTTTGGGTTATTGTCCTTGAGTGTTAAGATAAAGTTCTACACCCGAACTTGAGAGAAATTAAGATAGGATGGTGATATATTCGAGGAAGGCTTATAGGGAGTTGAATCCCGACTAAGTTAAATCGAGAATCCCGCTCAATTGAGGCCCTCTCGAGATAGTACTGTTGAACGAGTAATCGTGAAGACACTTGCTATTTTCGACCTTGGAGCCTATGATATTGAGAACCGTAGTTACCTTAACCCAACTTTGGCCTTTATTAGGACGTAGTGCGGGACTATAAGGGAGTACTCCCGAAATAGTGCTACACGAAGCTACACTCAAAAGAGGTTCTCTTGAGAATATTATTAACCCTCGAGTTAGTTGAGAAGTTGATAATATCCGAAAGATGGGCTAATGAATTTGAGTCCCCTTAGAACCTTGTTCTGCAGGTACAAACAACCTTTAGTCCATAACCTTTGGGAAAGGGTATACCTTTACTCCATGCTCGTTGCAAACCTAGGGTTCCCCTTTTGTTTGTTTATCTTTGTGTCCTTATGTAAATACTTGTGTTTGCTGCATTCATATAACATCATTCTGCATTGGACTTCATGGGATTCACTTTCATTTATGAACATTGTAGGTCACTATGACTTCAAATGAAAGACGTACTGTGAAATATACTTTTAAAAGTCCCAAATTGGACGACCTAAAGAAGTTGTGGGGCTTTATCAAGGATCAAGAGGAATTCAAGAACAAATATGGGAAGCTGATATCTTTATTGGGTCGCACAGTGAATGAAGGACTTCTTGCCACTCTACTACAATTTTATGATCCTCTTTATCATTGTTTCACCTTCCCAGATTTTCAGCTGTTACCTACATTAGAAGAGTACTCCTTTTGGTGGGTCTACCTATCCTAGAAGAATCTCCTTTTCCCTTCTTGGAAAAGGACCCTGGTGAGAAAGATATTGCTGAGGCCCTCCATTTAAAGGTAGCTGACGTCAAGGCCAACATGGTTACTAAGGATGGAATTCTTGGTTTAAAGACAGGTTTCCTAGTCGAGAAAGCTTTATTTTATGCTAATCATTCGAACAAGGCTCAGTTCGAGGCAATTTTCGCCTTACTTGTTTATGGGATATTTCTATTTCCAAGTTTTGAAGGTTTCATCGATCTTAAAGCATTTAAGATCTTTATGAAGAACGACCCAGTGCCGACTTTGTTGGGTAATACATATCACTCTATACATCTCCGAAACCTTCATGGTGGAGGGATGATTACTTGTTGTGTACCCTTACTTTACAAGTGGTTTATTTCGCACTTGCCAAAGTCTAGCTCTTTTACAAATGTTGGCAAAGAACTTTGGTCTCCTAGGGTTATGGCATTGACCCATTCTGACATTGATTGGTACAATCGAGTATATGATGGGGTATTAATCATTGATAGTTGTGGTAACTTTGGTAATGTACCATTGCTCAATTTTGATGGAGGAATCAGCTACAATCCTGTTTTAGCCCGACGACAGTTGGGATACCCGTTGAAGGGACCTCCTAAAAGTTCTCATGTGAAGAGTATTTTCTTCCACAATGATGTGGAGCTTCGAGGAAAGGTTTTGGATGCATGGCGTAGTGTGTACAAGAAGGGGAAGAGCAGCCTGTGGAGGCCTAATTGTGTATCTCTAGAACCGTATCTCCAGTGGGTAAGAGAAAGGGCAATCAAGATGAGGATGCCTTATTCTCGTCAAAACCCTATACCTCAGAGGAGAGAGCCTGTTTATGTTTTTATGTCTGATGCTGAGAAGTTGGAGGTTGCCTTAAGGGAATCGCAACATGAGTCAGAGGTATGGAAAAACAAATATCAAGTTGCTGTTGCAGAGATTAGTGAGCTTCAGGAACAGAAGAAGGAATCTCAAGAACGAGAAAAGGAATTTCAAAAACAGAAGAAAGAATTCCAGACAAAGGAGAATGAACTTCAGGAGCAGAATGTTAAACTTCAAGAGCAATTACAATTGAAGGATGAAGAACTACTCCCCTACAAGAGAAGGAAGGTGTTGGAGGATTTATTTTCCTCCGACTCTCAATGCACCGTCTGGAAGATGATTGTGGAAAATCTCACCCGTGAGAAGGCTCAGTTGGAGGAGCTGCTCAAGCAGCATAATTCAAAACTTCTTTAGTGTCTTTACTAGCTTTTATTTAGCTTTTATTTGAGACTTTTTAAAAGAATATTTATGTAATCCGTTCCGATTTAATAAAATGTTTCTTTTTACCGCAATGCCCATAAATAGAGGAATCCCATGAAGTCCTACTCATCCTGCATCTGCATTTTGTTTGCAATAACGTTTTGCATTTTTAGCATGTGCATGTGTCTCTTCTCCGTTGTATCCTCATCCGTCTCTCTGTCTTTGTCTCGGCAGCCGACGTCTCGACCATCTGACCAAGCTCGGAGTATTATTGAAGGATAGAAAAGAGAACGAAAGATATGGATCGCATGACTAGCTTCAAAGTAAGGACTGATTCGACGTTCGACTATTCTACCGACGACTTTGTGCAACAAATGGATATTCCTGTGCAACTTCAACCTTTGCAAGACAACCTGTTTGTTGACCCCCAGAACATTCCTACTGAGAAAGGAATGGATGATCCTAGATTCGTAGAAATGGAGAAAGAACTCCGTGGTCTCAAAGAACAAGTGAAGATGATGAGAGGAGCTACCGCATCAGGTCTGGGTGCTCATGAACTATATTTAGTTCCAGGTGTAATTATTCCTCTAAAGTTCAAGATGCCTGTCTTCGAAGTGTACAAGGGTATTGGCTGCCCAAATTACCACTATAAAATGTTTTGTCGAAAGATGACTGCTTATATTGACAATGACAAGCTGATGATTCACTGCTTTCAAGAAAGTTTATGTGGGGCATCCTTGACGTGGTACATGAAGCTGCAAAGTAACCACATTCAGTCTTGGGAAGACTTAGCTGTTGCTTTTGTGAAGCAATACCATCACAACTTAGGTATAGCCCCAGACAATAAAGATGATAGTGGCCCTTCCAGAGAATTCATAGCTTCGGTACCCCATCCTCAACATCAGTATGCAATGCCCGCTCAGCGTGAACAACAACCACCTCCTAAGCAGAAGTTGGCTTCTCCAGATCAACCACAGAATCGACGGCTTCGGAGAAGGTATCAGAGGATGCCTCTGGATACTCCAAGAGAGGTAATTCATCGGTTTGATCCCATCCCTGTGAAATATGCTGACCTGTTTCTAGTCTTGATTCAGAGAGGTCACATCCAGACAAAAGCTCCACCTAAAGTACCTGAGAAACTCCTGTACTGGTACAAAGCTGACAAATGTTGCCCATATCATCAAGGTGCTCCTGGCCACGATATTGAGAGCTGCTATGGTTTGAAGGCAGACGTCCAAGAATTGGTTAAGAGTGGAATCTTATCCTTCGAGGGTTCTAATCCTGACCCCAACATGACTCATCCTCCGAGGCCATGATCCAAGGTTATCAGAAGACCACACATCTCCATTTCAAAGCATAATAAAGAAGGGCTTGTCCGGCTTTTCGCTTAATTTTGCTTTTATGCTTTCATTTCTTTGATTAAAAGTGTTTTCGGCGTGTAAGAATTTGTTATTTTGAATAAGTAATGCAATAAGTGTTTGTCTTGAAGAAATCCATTCGTTTTCACTCAAATTGTTTTTTTCAAAATAATTTATAACACCGACTTTTACCCAATTTTTCTCACTTTGGTGAAGAATTGGAAGGAGGATGATGAAGTAAAACACATGATCTCTTGTTGTATGCTTCAAAGAAGAATCCTACTGATGATGTAAGGCATTATTTCAACAATCTAAACACCAACATAGTTAAACCCTCTTTTTAAAGCCTTGAGAAAAGATTTATTTTTTTCTCCCAAACCGAAACCTCGTTTTTGGCCTGGGGCAGGGTAATATCAAAATAATGAACATCTTCAAAAATTGGGTGGGCACAAATATACTAACCCTTTATTCCTCCGCTTTACAAGTCATAAATTAAGCCCATATATGACCCTCAAAGTCCTAATTGAAGTAAGGTTTAGTTCGAAAGCATACCCGATGAGATATTGTTTCCTGACTCCTTGAGCTATGCTCAAATTAAATCGGCTTTATAAATGATTTTTAATTTATATCCTAACTAGTGGTTTCGATCACAAGTTATTGCGATATCTCTTTTCAAAAAAAAACTTCAAGACAAACGTGTTGCATTACCCGTTTCAAAATTAATATTTCTGACTTGCTAAATGCGTTTGACATCTTAGAAAGATTATATACGAACATTGATGGATTTGAAGACTTTGCCAACCTGGGGCAAGTTATTTTTCAAGAGGTTTGATCCGTACCAGTCTTGGTTGACTCAGTTATACCGCCAATCAGGGGCAGTTACGTCAAGATCCGGTGAATCTCTAGAGAGTATGAAAACAATGGGGCATTTGGACATCATGTTTTCTATAAAATCCTCTAGAGATGTTTTTCTACACCATATGACTTGGGGCATTTGAAGTTTGAAGCGAAGCAGATGTTTACTTCATCCTCAGGAAGCTCAACTCCGACATGATCAACAACCATGATGACCCAAGATATTTATTTTATCCTCTATGAAACTTCAGTCTGGATACCTCAGTCTACAACTTCAGACAACATTTCAAACTTATCAAGAAGTTATATACCAAATGGATTGATCCCCAAGTGGAAGGTTCTCTATTCCCCAAGAGAAATTTTGAAGCCTTGAAGCATGAGTGTGATCCCATATTTAGTCTTCCGTTTATCCCCAGTGGTACTTCTATCTGCAAAGATTGGTCGAGATGTCTATCCCGAGATGTTTATTTCATCTCCGGTCACCTCTTTCTGTTTGTCTCGTCAGCATAGGCATACGCATAGCATATAAGTAGACAGCATGGCATATGCATTTGTTTGCATTCTTTGTGTCTATTTTATTCTGTCGCTTTGGCTGTAGTTATCCCTAGGTGTTTGGGTACGTCCTATCCCTCCAATTAGATTTGTCGACCTAGGCAGAAAAAGCACAATGTTTCATTTTTCCCCATGGAGTTCAATCCTCATGGAGATGGTTATTTTAGTACAATTCCATTTGAGTTCACACCTCAATGGTCAAGTCTTGCTTGACAGTTTCTTTTCGGCTACTTCCTGAATCGAACTTCGGTCTTTTGGCAATCACATCATGGACGTCTCCAACCTTTGAACATGGATTAAGTGTGCATTTATTTTGCACCTTATTCCCCAGGAAGAGTATTCATGAAGACAGACATTTCTTCAACAAATTTTTCTCAAACATCTACAACAATCTCTTTATTTGAGCAACTCGTTTTGATCAGGATCGTGTTCAAAACGACAAACGACAGTTTTCACAAGACAGTTCAGTTACCCTCAGTGGGTCCTTCAACATTATTGACTCATCAGAGAAGACAATTACAGACATCTCTCTTCATTTGAGAGTTCACATATTTTACAACAACAAAGGTACTCCCCAGGAATATATTCCCCAGCGACTTCATCACACAAGTTTACTTCCGTCAAATGACATCTCCCCAAAGAAGTCGAAGAAGTCTATCACATTAGTCTCTCTTTATCTGAGAAGACATACTTTACAATTCAATCGGCTCACATCTCCCCGAAGATCCCCGGTGAAGTTTTACAATGACATCTACAATTTACAATTACACTTACAAATTACATTCATGAGTTCTACAACGAACTACATCTACAGGGTTCTACAACGAACTACAGGGTTCTACAACGAACTACATCTACAGGGTTCTACAACGAACTACATCTACAGGGTTCTACAACGAACTACATCTACGAGTTCTACAACGAACTACATCTACAAGTTCTACAACGACAACTACAGTCTACAACGACAGTCATTCGAACACATTTCATCTCCAGGTTAATATCGGCAGTAGATTCCCAGAAGACCTCGGCAGTAGGTAGACATCTGGTTAATCTCGACAGTAGATTCCCAGAAGACCTCTTCAGAAGTGTTTCTCCAACAGACTTCAACACAAAATCTCAGCAGTAGATTCCTTACAGATTTTAACAGTAGATACTTTGGCCAAAGTATTCTCGATTACAATTACAAGTCTCAACAATAGACTTCTCTAGATGATATCTCGAATCAATTACATTTGACCTATATAGTAATTTCTTCAAGAGGATTTCTCTTCCAAGTTCTTCACAATTTACTTATAGACACTTTGTGATTATCAATCTTCCTCCGTGAAATCTCGTTTTGTTGAGTCTGTTCTTCCCGTTTGTTGTGTTTCTCCCCGTGGCACCATCTCTCCACAAGATCCTTTGTCTTGCATTTTCATATCATTACATATCAGTTGCATTCGGTGGTTTCTTAGGGCCAAAAATTCGTGCAATGTTTATATTTAAGTCCCTCATATCTCGTCGAGACGGAGATTCCGATCTTCATATCTCCGAATAGGAGAAACTTAAATAGGGGCATCTGTCATACCTTAATTTTTGACCTTAAGATCTCACTTCCTTGTTTTATGTGTTCTCTTTTTATATATAGGTGTATTTTATTATGACTAACAAGTATGCGCAGGTGTATTAAAAATTCAAGTGGAGATGACACCCATAATCTAATCCTTCCGGACAAGGTTATTTGGTCCTTATTCAAGTTGATCCTAAGGCTAAGAGTTCTTTTCAAAAATAACCAATTTGAACAATGGAAGATAAAACATACAGAAATACTTAACAAGTTTGGTAAGCATTTATGGAATATCACCAACTCAAGACTTCTTAATTGGTTGCAACAACATCTTTGTTTTCCAACACAAAGGCTTCGCAGGTTATTGGAGATAAAAATCATTTGTGTAATCTAAACTACCGGACAATTAACGGCTAATAACAGTATAAAGTGGTGGACAATATCATATAACTATCATTAATGCAACTTGGAGGTTAAATCCATGAAGAGAAACCTTTCAGAAACATGCTTTGTGAAGAACAAGACACCAATTCACTTTGGGTGGAGACTTGGTCTAATTCCAAATTCTTAAGAATCTAAGGATACAAGTTGGCATTACATAAATAAGCAAAATCACATTACACCCGACCAAGTTACAGGAAAGGTTGCTTATATCGTAACCTACATTGAGGATACATTATATATGTTTTCAAGCGATGGCAAATGTTGGACTCAACCAATTCATCACGTATAAGAGCAGGAATAAGCCCTTAAAGTATGTATTACAAGTTGCTAAACACTTCAAAATGTTACAGAGGATGGATTATAAGAATGTTCTAAATGATAAAAACTACAAGTTACAACAGTATATCAGCACCAAATCCCACACTGCATTGCTAAAGGAGGTGCACTGAACTCCAACAGTACTTGCCCCGAGATTCTATCACGCTGTCAAAACCCAGCAGCAACATTTTTCGCACGAGCAACATCACAGTACCACCATGGATCTTGTTAAGCCAAAATCCCCTTATGCTGCACCATTGAGGAACCGCAGGAGATAACCGTCTTGAACTAAATCTCGAGAATCTAAACCTACAACAAGCATAATGCCAGGGTGTGATGCAATCTTGAATTACTTCGTGATAACACCAGCATACCAAGACAGTGACATACTCAGCATGGGATGACTCCTCCGTCCGAACAGACTGTAACACGACGCACCAGATACAAAAGGCATCAGAATATCTACATTTACCCCTTCACTCAGAGCATTTGCACCAGAAGCATTTGGCCCGCGAGGGTCCGTGAAGATAATTTCACCTGCCAAAGTGATAAGTATAGCAGAAAACCCTTGAACTTCTTCTTGAAATAGACACAAATGATATTTTTTAAAAGAAAGGTCAATAACCTTGACAAGCATAAAATAAAGGTTAAGAAGGAGTTGAGTTCGTTTGGTTTCACCCCTCGGTTCGGAATTGACAACGGCAACATCGATGAGGCATTCACAGGAGGAGTAACTCTATGGATATCCTCAGCAGCATGTTGGGTGTCATGACGACTCCTATCTGAGCAGACCGTCACTACGGACACGTATTGCATTAAAAAGGAATTCCCACCTCAGTCATAACAGCTTCTAGCCATCTGAATGTTGTTGCTGCAGGATAGTTGAGGAGGTCAAGTTCATGAGTTCTCTCTTAAGACATTTGTTTGACCAAATAACCAAAATAAAGATACGATAACATGAGGGAATGCAAGCCTATCACACGGAAGTCGCCATTCCAGCAGTACCTTCGTATTGTCATCCTCCAGCTTCTGCCAATAGAACATATGGTGTTAACAAATAAGATGATTATAAAGGAAAACCTCTATATTTTTACTACTGAACATGTCCTCACGTCTGTTGTGAATAAAGGAAACTCCGCCACTGTGAGATACGGATATCCTCCAAATAACAGTAGGCCAAGTAATGCTTACCAAGAGTTGATTTCCCTGTGACAGAACATCTGGAGTGGAACTAGTTCTCAGGGTCATGAACAACACATTCAGCCAATGTCGAAACGCGTTCATATTCGATGCTTGCTTTGGCTTTCCTGCATATAGATCTAGAACATACTCTCATGATTACAAGTTTAGAATCACAAAGAGACCGAATGCGAACACCCACGCCAACATTCACCAGAGTCGCTTACAACCAGTTTCTCTGCGGCCATGGTTCATTTGAACGTAACAATAGCCTCAATCCCTGAACTACCTGCATAGAACAAGAGAACAAAGGTTTAATAACTCAGCCAACCGAGAAACCAAATTACGCATTCAACTGAGAATAGGTTGCAAGTAATTTGGCTTGGGTTCTACTTTCCCATATAGACCAACAGACAAACGAATTCAGGAGATACTTGTTTCTAACATTAGCAGTTACAAATGATAAATATACAAAACAAAACCTGCAACAATAGATGTATGCAAAATTACCAATGCGCATTTCAACTTAAGGCTCAAATTCAGCCAGAATTTAAATCAAGTCTGCCAAACAGGCGCTTCAAGATGCACTCAAGTCCAGTTTCGAAACATCAGCGATTCTTGCATTTGGGATCTCCTGCAAAACCATGTTTGAGCAAGTGGATGCTACATTCCATAAAGGCATGGCTGAACATTCAAATGCAGTACAACAACGCCTTGAATCTGGGCCTACTTCATCGGCAATGACTCTAAGAGATTCTATTAATTCAGCTTCATCAGTTACTCAAACCTTAAGTAGAGAAGGGCTCGAAGGTTAGAGAAAGCTAATGTCGCTTGCAACCCCAAGAACGAGCTCAGGCACATCGAGTACTCTGCCCATCCAGCTGAACAATAGTCCATTACTTCATAAAAAGGTTGAGGCACCTATAGATCTCACATAGGAGCTATCAAATCGATTTCTGAACGGAAATATGAGGAGGCATTTACTGCAGCATTGCATAGAAGTGATGTATCCATTGTATCATGGTTATGCTCTCAAGTCGATTTACATAGACTTTTGTCAGTGGTTCCTCTTCCCTTAAGCCAAGGTGTAGTGCTTTCACTTCTGCAGCAGCTGGCGTGTGATATTAACAACGATTAATCCCTCAGATCTCGTGATAACAGAGCAAGCCCACCAACAGGACATTTTCATGTACATAAAAGGAATCAGAAGTGGTTGTTCCAAAACAAGCTTGAACTTGATCTTCACCATCATACTTCAGAGTTTCCATAACTTCATTCTAATCTCCACAAACACCGAAATTATTCGCCATTTACCAATCCAAGCTCCATGGAATCACATGAAAAGGAAGTTGTTCAAATATGTATCAGTTTAAAGAAAGCCAAAGGAATAAAGACTGGATTGAAAGGAAAAGAGTATAACCTCAGAACACTTGAGCTTGCTGCTCTTCATCACCAGTCTTTGTGAAAGTTCCCACTGGACGCATCAAATCCGAGAGTCTCCCCTCTGGACCTCTAATCCGCTTTCTGGCCCAACCGTTATCCACACCTGCCAAAAATGCAAATCCACAGCTAGCAAAATCCAGAAGAATATTCCCAAAATATTCAAATCACAATTATTGAGTGTAGACGGATTAATACGATATCAAGGATTCGATTCTCATTTAACAGAGATTGGAACAGAAAAGGAAGGTTTTCAAATTGGCTCATACCGAAAACGGAAGGTCCAATCAGGTTTTAAAGGTGTTTTAACTCAATCGTCAAAGCCATTGATTCTAAAAAAAAACCCTATATAAGAAAGAGAGGAACACCGATAACGGGTGGTGAAAAAACCTAACCCGTAAATTTCAAGAAATTTGAATAAAGAGAACTTATCTTCTCAGTCCGTCGGAACCCTCACCAGCCACCGCGAGCATAACCGACGACGCTTCCATCCTGTCACCTTGAACGCGATCCCACTGTCCCCAATTTCTGGTAAGCTAACGATCCACACCGAGATTATTGATTCTTTGATAGTTTTTTTTTTGTTTGTTTCAGGTGAATAGATAAAGGAAACGAGGAGGCGCGACAATGAGAAGAACGGAGAAGTAGGAAGAAGAAGAGCATCGAGGGAACAGAGAGAGGAGAGGGCGCGATCGGAAATTGGGGGGAGAAATTGAGGGATTTTGGGGGGGATTAGGTTTCCGTCTTGTTTTTGTTGTTTGTATAATGTAATGCCTAATCATACCACACACTCACTAATCACCGCACAATCACCTATTAATCACCTCTTTAACTTAATTAAACCGTTAACTAGCCTTAATTAACCTAATTATCACTTACTTAATTAAACTAATTAATTAACCATAATTTTAATCTTTGTCTAATCAACCGTTTTTTTATTTTTTTAATAAACTGTTTGTTTTAACCTTTTTTTCTCCAATTTAAATTAATCTTCCAATTAAACTTTTTTTTAACTAATTCACTTACTCTTAATTTGTCCATTTTTCTTAGTAAAACTATTTTCAGTTAATTTAAAGTCTACTTAATAATTATTATTTTATAATTAATAATAACAAAACTCTTTTAATAAATTTGTTATATTAATCACAACTCATTATTTTATTTACTATTAAAATTAATCTTTATTTAAATCCACTTTCACTTAAAAAAAAAGTAAAACTATTTTATAATTAACTTGTGTTTGTGATCATTATTAAAACTTTTTCTAATGTAATCTAAACGTTAATAATATTTCTATTTACCTAATAATAATAACTAAAACTATTTATTTAATAGGAAAATCTTCTTTTAATAAAACATGATGATTTAAAATAATTTCTATCAAAATTTATGTTATCTAAAAACTAATCGGCCTATAATTAAAACCAGTATAACTTTTTTTTGAAAATCAATTCATATAGTCTGCCTCAACTTTTATTTCACTAAAAAAAATATATAATACAACTTCTCGCTTAAAATAAATCTGTCTAAACAATCCTCTCTCAAGACCATTCAAACTAAAATCAATTCAACCCCGATTAAAATCAATCAACATCGAAAATACCACATAATTGCGCACACTCACGACACAATTCACCTCAGGGCTTTCATGCGTGTGTATGATTTACTTTTCTGCAATTTATTTTACAACCATTTAATTTTATCGCATTTACATTACTGCATCGCATCCGTCCAAAGGAAAACCCTACACATGATTCAACAATCGTGTGTAGTGCATCCATATTTGCATCATTATCCCCTTGATCCTTGATCCCATTCGAGTTGATCAATTAGGATAGATCCTACCCCATAGGAAGGACCTTATCCTTTACAACACAGAAACAAACCCGATACAAACAAACACAATTAACTCAACATGCAACATTCAAACACAATTAGAGAAAGATGTCAATCATCTTAAGTGAGATGGAATCTCCATCCCACAACAATACAATCAAGCCGTAGGGACTTTGCCTTAAGAGAAATAAAGGCATACTCGTCATACAATCCGAGTACTTGAGCCCTTCTCTTAAGATGATGCAAAGACTATTTTCCTACAATTTGTGGCGGTTAAATCTCTCTTAAAATGAAGACACATATCTTCTCCTAAAAACAATCAAACAACTACCCTAAACCCGTAGGAACTTTGACCACAGTCAAAGAACTCCTCTAACCCTTTAGGGGAACTACAGATACTCTGATTCCACTCCCGTAAGGATATGTAGGCATAAGATGCGACATCTTATCGAGTATACTTAGATATAAATCCCTTAGGTATTTCAACCTTTAAGCAGATAAACCCATAGCAATAAACAATATAAAACAAGAGGTTCCTGTAGAGTACTACAGAAACTTAGGATGCTAGTACCTTCCCTAAGTTTAACCAACCCCCGAACGTATAACTCTCTAGCTTGCATTTGCATTGCATTGTGGGTATTTCAAACTTTATCCCTTCCTTTGGACAAATCAAATTTCGGTTGCAAAAATGAATTAAAGATTCAAACTAATCAATAGTTTGGTATCCGATTTTCACCGCGACACAGAGCAAGGGTCTACCTCAAAAATTTTAGTTCCTTTCCCTAATTCCTATGGGATGCCAATGAACTTTGCTACCATAGCTGAAAGAGTTACTTCTCAACCAGTTCCAGCGTCTGGAGTTATTGTTAGAACTGTCCTGCAAACCCAATCTACTGTTGTTCAGATCCCCATTCCTCATATCGAAGAGAATTTGTTGGACCAGTATGATGACATGTAAAACCATCACGCCGCTATCCCCATTGCCAGTCCTGTTGCTGCTCAGGATTCTGAAGCCATCAAAATGTGCCATGATCTAGCTGAGAAACTCCGAGTCATGGAGGGGCACAACTCAAATTCTTTCAGTGCTTTAGAATTGTGCTTGGTGCCTGATGTTGTCATTCCTCCCAATTTCAAAGTGCCTGAATTCCCAAAGTACAAAGGCCTCAGCTACCCGAACATCCATTTGAAGATGTATTGTCGCAAAATGGATGCCTATGCCAGAGATGAAAAGCTAATGATTCATTGCTTCCAGGACAGCTCGTTTGGAGCATCACTCGAATGGTATATGCAGCTGGAGCGTAACAGTGTGCGCACTTGGGTTGAGCTAGCTGACGCATTTGTCAATCAGTACAAATACAACACCGACCTTGCTCTGAATCGTACTCAACTTCAGAGTATGACTCAGAAGGATAGCGTATCCTTCAAGGAGTATGCACAACGATGGAGAGAGCTAGCTGCAAGGGTACATCCGCCTTTGGTCGATCGTGAACTGATTGACATTTTCATGAGAACTCTACAAGGCCAGTACTACGAGAAATTGATCGGTAGTGTCTCTGTTGGATTCTCTGACTTGGTGATCGTTGGTGAGAGAATTAAAGAAGGTCTGAAAAGCAAAAAGCCCCAAGGAAGTTCTAGCGATCAGGCTGGGACCAAGAAGCCTTTCAACGGGTATAAGAAGAAAGAGGCCGACATAAATACCGTCTCAGTGCATAAAGGGCAAGCTCCTCAACAAGCTCTCGCTCCTATGCCTTATCAAGCCCCTTACTCCTAGTATCTGTATGTTGCTGCTGCGCAATAGGCTCATATGCCTTATCCTCTAGTTGTTCAAGCGGCTCAAGTTCAAATGCCTTAGTAACAGGCTCCTCAAACAAACTTACAACCAGCAAAGGTATCAGTATCCTCCTTAACACCAACTATTGCAAGCTGCTCAATAGTAGCAAGGTGTTCGCCGACAACGTCATCCTAGTCAGCAGAGAACATGGAGGCCAGGTAGAGTCTTTGATCGCCTACCAATGCCATATGCTAGTATCTTTGCTCAGTTGCTGGAAAAGAAAGCTACCGCCTTGAGAGATTTAGCTTCCCCAACTGTATTCATGTTGAAAATGATGCAAATGCTCATTGTGAGTTTCACAAGGGCGCTCAAGGTCACACCGTTGAGAACTGCAGGGCTTTCAAGCACGAAATTCAAGACATAATCAATGAGAATGCTATCAACTTTGATGGAAAGTCTCCAAATGGCATCAACATACCACCGGCCAGCTAGTTCCAGCATTTAGTCAATTCAAATAAAATCCAGTCAAGTCAAGTTCGTCTCCCCGAAGAAGGCAGTCGTGCTGCCATTTCATTATTTTCTTTCTTGCATTTTATCTTTACTTGTTTAAGTACTATATGCTTTAAACATTTCCATTCGTATTTGGTTTTCATTAATGTATTTTATGCATGTTTTGAATTAGTTATGTCGTATTCACTCGTTATTTTCACTTATCCTGATCACCGACACATTTATTCACTTCACTCGTTACCAACTGTTATTTAGCATGATTGGAGGGAGGATGACGAAAACGAAATACTCATAATTGCACAAATGTATGCTTTTAGACAAAATCTCGTCAATGATGTACAAGATTTGTTTTAGTTCCCCAAACACTAGAGATATAAGGAGTTAATCCCTAGTCAACCACTTCGAGCCTAGAAGTAGCAGTTTCCTTCGGATATTCAAACCCTTACACTCAACCCGGGGCAGGGTAGTTGTTCAGTTAAATCCAACTATGCACTCGAATCACAAAGCAAAATCCAAATACATGACGGTTGTTCATCAGTAACCCATGACATGGCAGTCACAATCCTCCAACAAAAGTAAAAAAAAAATCAAAAGCTTTCTAAGTCAAGCACCTCAAAGGGGACTTAGGAAAAAATCAAGGTAATCCCGACGGACTCGACAAGCAAAATCAGTCTATGCAAAAGTTAAGAATCAAAAACAAAATCAAAAGAGGCCCTAAAACCCTCAACAAAAACAAAATAAGATTCAGTGACCGCCATGTCAATATCAACAGGGTCACTGACATCCATCAAAATCAAAATAAGATGGCTGCCACGTCAAGCAAACCTTGAATCATCAAACTTACACCGTTGAGATAAACGTGTGTATAATTAATTAAACGTAGGACTAGAGATCATCAAGAAGAAGGGGTGGGTACAAATCAACTTTGAGCCTAATATCCTTTGTTTCGATAAACCATGAACCAGACCATGTTATAACCCTTGAAAGACCTAATTGAGGCGAGGTTTATTCTAAAAGCATACCATTGTAAGGTTGCGTAAATTGACTCCTCACATATCTACTAATCATCAGCATTTGTGTCATTATCCTTACTGTATCTTGTGCACCAATCAAATTAGCACAACGTCTGGACTAACGGTCCATTCGTCTCTCACCATTACGACACTCAATAAATGACTCTTTTTTAAAACTTGCATGAACTTTTCATTAAGAATACCATTTGTGAATATACAAGTTTAACAGCAAATCAGTGCTAGACATCAAAGCCACTCCAACAAGGGGCAATCGAGGAAAGAACTTGACTTCCAGTGGTTGGCACGAAGCAAGGTTATTTCAAAACCCACAGGCTGGGGCAAATCTTTCAACAGCTCGAGCCGGGGCAAAGCATCAAAGTCCAGCTTCAACTTCATAACTGTTTAATTAGGGGAAGACTATTTCCATGATCAGACTGAGGCAAGTCCAGGTCACCCTGACTATCAGGCAGAATTGTGATTTTCTCTGAGGTGAATTCACAACAAACCACCAAATACTCAGACTTGGGACATCAGAGCATCTTCATCTACTTCAATAATGGCGTCTTCAGCAACTGTGTGTCAAGGAAGTCAATCCCTCCCCCCATCCAAAGTCCAATCCGCATTGGCAACTACCAAAAGTCTGCCATGTCGGCATCTGTATTTCCAATTACCAGTCTGCAATCATATGCATCATACGCATCTCATTCGATATCATAAGCATTATCTAGCATCTTATGCATACTCTAAACCATATCATACTTCCTCAGTACCTACATCTCCGTGCATTAGCATTTATATTTGCATTTCCATTCATTATTGAACATCATTTTTTCGTCAAGCATTTGCATGCGTGAGCCCAGGTCCAGGATCAATTTCGAAGATTTCCAAGATGATCTTCAGCTTAGTCAGGGGCATATTCTTCAAGACCGTGGGCATCCTCCACGAAGCTGTTCAACCTTTTGTTGAGCAAATTAAAAAGCTTCGAAGCAATCATTAGCCCGGTCAGGGGCATTTCCTGCAAAGATCTTGGGTTCTCCCCACGAAATTCAAGGATATTAAAACAAGATTTAGCCCAGTCAGGGGCATTTTCTTCAAAGTCGTGGGTGTTCCCCGTGAAGTTGTTTCAACCCGAGGGTTGATCAGTTGTCAAGATGATATTCAGCCCAATCAAGTGTATCTTCTTCAAGATTGCGGGCGTTCCCCACAAAGTTGTTCAACCTTTTATTGGGCAAACTTGAAAGCTTTAAATAATCCATCAGCCTAGTCAGGGGCATCTTCCATAAGGCCGTGGGCGTTCCCCACGAAGTTGTTCAACCTTTTGTTGGGCAAACCAGACAAGATATCAAGTAACTCTCTGCCTAGCCAGAGGCATCTTCTGCAAGACCGTGGGCGTTCCCCACAAAGTTGTTCAACCTTTTGTTGGGAAAATTCAAGATTTTCAAAGCGACGTTTAGCCTAGCTAGGGGTATCTTCTTTGAAGCCGTGAGTGTTCCTCATGAAGTTGTTCAACCTTTTGTTTACCAAGATCGAGAGTTTTAAGGCAAAACTCAGCCCGATCAGGGGCATATTCTTCAAAGTTCATGGGCGTTCCTCATGAAAATATTGTAACCTTTTATTGTTAAAGTTATGACTCCCAAATAAGTCAATGGGCGTTTCCCGTTGATCTATCTCAATCCAATGTTCCTCTTGGGCATTCCCCAGTGAGTTGTGTCCAACAAGCTTGACCTTTTGTCAATTACCTTACTATCATCCTTTTGGTGATAACTGAACTCGTCAGTTCAGCCCCACCTGCATCCTTTTGGTGTTGGTTGCCTCCAAGATTGGGAAGTTATGATCATCCTTTTGGTGGTAGTAACTAATAAGTTTCGCTCCGTCATCCTTTTGGTGATGAGTCTGTCATCCTTTTGGTGCCAGATTGTGCAAATGTTCTCTATTATCCTTTTGGTAATGGATCCCCGACATCCTTTTGATGTCAGGTTTGTGTGTGAGTATACTATCATCCCTTTGGTGATGGGTTTGTCATCCTTTTAGTGCTAGATTGTGCGTGTGTTCCCTGCATCCTTTTGGTGTCAGGGCTGTGTGTGTGTGTTTACTATCATCCTTTTGGTGATAGGTCCATCATCCTTTTGGTGATGAGTCTGTCATCCTTTTGGTGTCAGATTATGCGAGTGTTGCTCTACCATCCGTTTGGTGGTAATAAATAGTGAGTTTCACTCTATCATCCTTTTGGTGATGGGTCTATCATCCTTTTGGTTTCAGATTGTGCGAGTGTTGCTCTATCATCCTTTTGGTGGTAATAGTCGGTGAGTTTGCAATGTTATCATTTTAGTGATAGGTCTGTCATCCATTTGGTGGTAGCAACTTGTGTGTGGGTCGCAACTATCATCCTTTCGGTGATAGGCTTGTCATCCTTTTGGTATCAGGTTTTCTCTGTCACCATCCTTTTGATGATAACGACCTTCGCAAGTGAATCACTGTCTACTCGAAGGTTGACATTGGTTCGTTGTTTCTCTTCCCAAACACTTTCTTTCTTTTCGTATGAATTCAAGGTTTTTCTTCATCTCTAAGTGCATCCTACCTTGAAAGAAAGAATGCTGCAGCAGTTCGTCTTACTCGGTTTAAGCCAATTAGATAGGGGCATCGGTCATACCCTAAATTTGTCCTACCTATGTATAGCTTTCATTTTGTATATCTGCTTACTAACCTTTATTCATAAAATCAGAAAGTATGTTGTGCAAGATTAAATTCAAGATGTCAGGGCAAGTGTGTGTTTGATATTGATTGAGATTCATATGGTTAGACTTAGTCCTAGTTAGTTAAGAGTTTGTTTCTCGATCAAGGCCAGGGTATGCAGGATTTATGTAGTTTCTGTTTGAAGTTCTATTTAGGGTTTTCGTGCCAATTCAGGTTGTCTGTATGGGGATTGATTTGTCAGAATGTGTCAAGTTGAGAGTGCTCCATGGTCAATAATTGTCAAGGATCAATTCATTCGGTTAGAATTTTGTGCAGCACATGATGTTGATTTCAAGACAAGTCCATAATATTTCTCAAGAGGTTTTAGGTTCAACATAATTAAAAGTGGCTAGGGCAAGGATGATTCATTTGTGGTTAATTCATGTTCAGTCTCATTTTTCAACAGTTGAATCACTAGCCTAATTCATTTCAAATTCTCTTGATTTATCTGAGGTCTTTACATGATTAATTGTTAGAAAAATTCAAATGCAATTTGTGTGGAAGATTTGGTTATAAGATCACTTGAGGGGAGTTAGTGTTGTCAAGTTTAGTCCAGATTCAAGGGTTGATTCATGTCAAGAATAAGAGTTCTAGTTTGAAACTTGGAAGTGAAAATACAAGCTAGTAATGTTCTTCATTAATTTATGCCCATTTCAAGTTCATTCTTTTTCTCTCAAATCCAAGTCCAAGTTACAAGTTTTACAATTAAGGACCATGAATCACAACTCATACACTAATATACAATGATAAACAGTTGATGGACCTGCCATGAATTAGTAAGGCCCATAATCCCAAATTGTTAAAATAAAAAAAGACAAAAAAAGAATCTACATTCCAATTCTTAGTCATTCCTAACAGATCCATCATCCAGCCACAACAATTACATGACAACAAAATCATTATGCCTTGAAAAATTCTGTATCAGTTGCAACCAACTCCATGTTAACCTGCAAAATAAAAAGCTCACAATCATATTTCCCATAATTTCATAAACAAGAAAAAAGAAAAAAGAGCCAGCAACCACAAAAGCTTGACGCAAAATCATTTACGGACAAGAGCAATTCATACGTAACACACATATGCCCCTGCGTAAAACCAGAACAACCAAAATCATGCCACCAAAACCTGCATTGTTTCGTACAGAGTCCTGCAGAATTCAGAAGAAAACAAAAAAAAACACAGCCCCAACGCAAATTGTACACACAAAACCAGTACACAACTTTCCCAATCTCTCCGTAAATACCCTCAAATTTTTCCCACAAAAGGGGTTTTTGTACAACTAAAAATGGGCTGTATTTTCTTCTTCTACAACAACTTAAATCAAACAACCCTTCATTTCGATTGAGAAAACATAAATCACCAAAAATCTAGAAAGAAACCCAGAAAATTAAAGAAGAAGATGGAGCAAAATGAAATGAACCTGACCAAAGCTAGAAACTGAAACTTGAATTAAGCTGAGAGCAAAAACACATCAAACTTCACCTATTTTCTTCGAGCAACGCAGATCAAAACCCATTTTCTTCTTCTTGATCAAACGAAACTCGCATAAAGGAAATCAGACCGAGCAAAGACGAGGAGAAATCCAAATGAAGGTTGAATGCATTATTCACATCTTTTTCGTTTGAGTTTGGTGGTGAAACGCGATGACGAGGGCGTCGTTTCTTCGAGCGAATCGTTTTCCTTCTTCCAAGTTAGATTCTCATTTTCTTTGCCCTGTGCAATGTTGTTGTTTGGCGTTAACTTCATCACGTTTGTTTTTTATGCTGGTGATTTAATCAGGCAATGGGCTTTGCAGCCCAAGGCACATGCTTATTAGTTTTAGCATTTTTACTTTTCTTAAAATCCCTCTTCCAAATTTCAGTTTTTTTATTGTTTTAACACCCCCCCCTATTTCTTGTTTTTTAATTTTAGCATTTTTACTTTTCTTAAAATCCTTTTTGCTCAAAATATTTTTTCAATGGGAAATTTGGTTTATGAGTTATACTTGTTTTTTTTCCACTTCCATTTTGTTGTCTTTTAGTATTATTTTGTTTCTTTTCATTTTCATTATATATATATATATATATATATATATATATATATATATATATATATATATATATATATATATATATATATATATATATATATATATATATATATATATATATATATATATATATATATATATATATATATATATATATATATATATATATATATATATATATATATATATATATCCGTTGTTTGAGGATTTGATCACTTTTCATTTTCGATTTTCCTTTCATTTTTATTCATGGTCGATGACGAGACCTCTGAAATTATTATCGGTCAAATTATTGATAGATAATAGTTTATCCGAGACCACCTTCTTTTCTCTTTCAATTTCTTCTTCATTTTTCGATTTTATTTAATTTCCTCGATCTATGAAGTCTTCGATTCACAAATGTTGGTTTTCAAGGTTAATAACCTTCGTTATTTCAAATCTATAGAAAATGATTATTTTGATCATTTTTCTATACTTTGGGATCGTGAGAGGTTTCCCTCGATTAATTAACACGAGTTTGTGATTAAGACGACATCCCACCTTTCTTTTGTCCGTGCGACATGATTAAATCAGAGAATGATCGTCAATACCATTTCTATATCTTATTTTTAGCATGGATATCAATTTATACGACCTCCTATAGTTCGACTTTCATCATAAGTCGAGCTGCAACGGTTTAGTGTTACATTTTGTCCCGATTCAATTCACTAACAAACTAACGTCTAACTTTACTTTCCATCAATATACACCTGCTTTATTTCCAGTCAAATATACCATTGTTTTACTTTCTGTCAATATTATCTCGATTACATTATCTTGTCCATATACTTGTTAATATTTCTCTTGATATACTGTTGTGAATATTCTTGTATATATTGTTATGTATCTTGTATATTATTCATATCTTGTATATATTCATTTCATTTCTTCTCTTATTCACCTTCTTTTAAAACACTTAATAAATGATCGTAACGCTAAAAGCCTAAATTGGTGGACTGTTGGATCATTGGACTTTGTCAGAAACCCTAGCTTGGAGTTGTGTTCAACTTTGGCTCAAGGCGTAGCTTAGGACACATTGCACAAACACGGCTTCCTCTTGGGCTACCTGACAATGAGACCTTTTATTTCGTGCAATCCCGTGTAATTTGCATGTACCCCTCTCCCATTTTCGATGTACGTATTTCGTATTTCTTTGACTGTGGTTTATCTTCTAGAAGCACCCCCAGGGACTAGTATAACCGTTTTCAAACTAATTCTTGATTCGTCATCGAGACATTTTCAAACACCCCTCTGTAAGTCGATTGCTCGTCCGCATTCGACATCAACCTATCGCAAACACACTGCTGCACTCCATTGTGGACTCGATATTAGGAGCACCCCTAAGGACCAGTATCGTTTCTCACACCTTAACCCTTGATTCGTCATCAAGCTGATTTCGTTTTCAATCAGAACTCTCGCCCTGTCGTAGATCCATCTTCAAACCCACTTCCATTCCACCACGTTTTTGCACGCAAGTACAAGTCAAACCCTTGATCCAACATCAAGCGGATTTTCTCAACAAACTGTTAAACCAATTCACCACCTGTTCTCTTTTACAACTTTTCTCCTAAAAATTTGGTCTCGCACCAAGTGCATTTTCAAACTCTTTTATTCCTAATAAAATTTGAATGGTTGTGGAGTGGTTAGGTGTAGGCCTTCTCCTATCCCGAGTTCTTGACATTACCTTTAGGGTTCACTGTCGCAAAGCACTTACCATTCAAGATCAAAATATCTTTAATAAGAGAATGAAGTTCTCTTTGTGTTGAACTAAAGAGAGAGGATTTATTACAGACTTCTTCTTCTCCGAGTATTAGGATGCTCACTGTAGAGTGTGTTGTCTCGATAATCATCTTTCAATATGAAGATGTGACTATGTTCGCCACACCATTTCACAATAAATCTTTTGAGATAAAGAATTAGGTACTACCTGCAAGGGGTTACTATCCAAGGACCTATTTCATCCCTAAAAATAACTTTTCACAAATCAAACGTGAGATCTTGCCTCGATGGCGAAAACTCCTTTTTCGAGAATGACATGCTACGTCCGTTCTACCGCAAATAGGTAACACCTAAGACCCCACAAGCGAGCTGCAATACACCTAACTGTTAGAATGTGTATGTTAGCATTGTCTACCACAACTTCCCAGTTAACCGTAGGCCGAACTTCGGCTGCTCTGATTTTTCACTTCTTTTAAGCGAAGATACATAAGCACAATGACCCCAATCCTTGCCGAGCACACTTTCCTGTCTTTTATCCGTAGTTCTCCGAACTACGTTGACTCTAACTTTCTCATACCTGTTGAAAATACGTAGGCATAAGACCACGAAGTCCTACCGAGTCTCTTCTTCCCCTTCATCTCTCTTTTCTCTGTTTCTAGCCCTTCTTTTTATCCCTTGGAACACTCTCAGAAAGCAATACCTTTTAGCAAATACCTTCACACATAGACAAACAAATGATTCCCATCGAGTACGATGGATGCGAGGGGTGCTAATACCTTCCCTTCGCATAACCGGCTTCCGAACCCTTGTTCTTGGTTACGAGACCATCTTATCTGTTTCTTTCTTAGGGTTTTCTCAATGTTTCCCCTTCCCCTTTTAGGATGAATAAAGTTTGATGGTGACTCTTCTGTCTTTTCTTTCTCGCCTCTCCGTCGTTGCATTTTTTAGTAGCGACAGTTGGGCATAAAGGCATGATATCTTATGGATTGGGTCGTAAAGCATGAGATCATGGTACAATAGATCAAATGGTGGATCCATATTGTGATTAAGGCATTATTGTCCTCTCAGTTGCTCGTGGCTTGCAGTTTGTGATGCAAATTAAGGTGGAGTTGAGATTGGGTTTGGGAGTTCATTAATGAGTCAAGTTGCCCTTATTTTAATTCATAAAGGTGAAGTTCCATTCAAGAGACGTCATAAGTTCAAAGTTGTCAGGATTGGGTTGAATATGTAAAAGGGGTTTTCTTGGTATTCAAGACTCGTCATTTCTTCATCCTTTTAGAATCAAATTCATGTGGATATCCATTTTCTCACCATCCAAAATCCATTTAATTCCATACCTTTATTCCTATCCATGTTCATTTTCAAATCCTTTGTCCATAAACCACTTTAAACTTAATTCCAAATCCACTTGGATATCCATTTCCCAAACCATAATTTATCCATTTAAATAACCAAACCAATTCTATTTATTGATTCGTATCCATTTCCATTGTCCAATCATCCAATACTAAAAACCCATTTCAAAATCCAATTCCTTAATATCCAAACTTAATGTCGAGCTAATATCCATTTTTCATCCTTCATTTCTTTTTTAAAAAAAATCCATCAATGTCTACATTTTAGTAACAAAGAGAAAGAGAGTGGTGTGAAATGGCACAAGTTGGAAAACTAACTACAGCAGAAAAATACATAGCAGGGAATTATATATCGCAAGAAATTCATTGCCAAAAATCCATTACAGTAGCAGAAAAAAATTAAATTACAACAGAAATGAAATCAAGTTTGCAATATTGCAAGTTTACCCCACCAAACTGCAAACGCATCATAACAAGGCAACATGCTCCACACAACAAAATTGGTCGTTCTCCCAACTGTACGCACAACAACGACCTGTATACAAAACCTGTGCATCTCGTACACCCTGTTCTATGATTCCAGCACAACCCATACGCATGATAGAATAATTCTCAGCAGTCACTACACAAAGTTCAACATAACCTGCCAATAAAAAGTGGTGCATCATGTACTGTAAAAAATTGGGTGAGCAAGTTTGTTTTAATTTTAAAAGGGAGAATGAGTGGGAGAAAGAGGGAATGGAAACCACAACAAAATAAAATTCAGTAAAAATAAGAAGGAACAAGAAAGAAAAAATACCTTTCATCTCCAATATTCTTCATCATTTTTTTCCGCAATCCCCATCTTCAAACCATAACCCTGTTTTCACTAAAACCTGCAATAAACTCTTCAATAACATCAACACTCTGAAACAATTCAGATGCACTGATTCAGAATTCTCAACCGACTTTGAACAGATTTATAGTTCGTGATTCAATAACTTTTTGGAGTTCCTTCTTCACATTTCAATCATCACTCAGTAGCTTTCACAACTTTTCAAGACATACTGACGATGCTAGGAGAAGACGAACCATTAATGGAAAAGATTCAAATTGAGGAAAATCGTATCTGGACCTACCTTTCATCACCGGCTGAACGTGTTCTCGAGGGTACGCATCTTTCCTTACCTCAAATCGTGTGCGATTGCACCCTTGTGGTGTGTTTCTTTTGAACTTGATTCACAAGAGATTCGGTTATATAAAGTGTAAGAGGTGAGGATTCAAAACAACTCCGTAGCCGCTGGGATAGGGCGTGCCAACGCGACAACTTGTTTTGGTTTTCGGCGTTGAGAGAGCGAGATGAGGGATCGATCGTTTGAAGAAGATGAGAGATTTTACAGGATTTTATTTGGAATTTTTCTTAATAGCAGCGACATGAGGTAAGCCGTGGTTACTCGTGTGTACATTTAGGTTTCTTTCCATCCTAATGTCTTCATATGAGAAGCCTGGGTCGGGTCACGGCCAATGCGTTTTCCATTGGGCTTGGGATTCCCCAAATACTCATACACCTCCTTTTGACTGTGTTTTGAGAAATTCATGGGCCTAAGATGATGGCCCATTCGTCTGCATTTTTCCTCCTCGCCATAGGTTAATTGCTGCACCCCCCTGAACGTGGGCTTTGAATCTCAAGCCCATATGCCTGATTCTAATCATACCCTTAAAAATTTTCCATACCTCTTTTATTTTCTTTTGTTGAATTTTAAATGATTTTGTTTATTTTGTTTTGATTATTTTAATTTATCTAGAATTAGATTTAATTTTTAATTTAAGATTAAATCTCTATTTTGTTTTATTTCCTTTCTCTTAACTTTAGTTTTAATATTAACTTAGGTTTAACTTTTAATTAAATTTAAATCTTGAGTTTTCTAATTAGATCTTAACTTTGAAATTTATTTTTAATTTATATTAATTAGAATTAGTTTTTTTAGAATTTAATCTTGACTTCTAACATTAACCTTGATTTTAATTGATTGACTGACTTGAATTTTATTCTTGATTTTAGTATTAGTTTTAGTTTAATTCTTGAGTAACATTTGTGAATATTTCTTTATTGATACTTGTATATATTTTCTTGTGTATATTTACTCGAGTTTTGATACTTGATGTTGTTTGTGATTGCGCTGCTTCGTGTTTACTTGTTATTTATCCCCGTATTCACATAATCCCTTAGGATTCCTAGCTCGAATTAATTTCTAATTAAGTTCGAGGTAGGAGAGACATTAGGCTTTCAATCCAAGCATGACAATATTAGGTTAACTTCCCTTCTAATCCTGACCTTAGGGCCACATTGTATGATAACAGTTAGGGTTTAGTTTCCCCTAGACCTTGTATGCGTCCTTCTCTTCTCTCTCAAAATAATAATTAAAACACTTAATGAATATGATGAGTATTGTGCGCCACAAGCCTTAAGTACATGGGAAATGATGAGTGAGGGGTCTCTCCTTACTTGTCTAAAGTGTTTAGCGTATGCCCCTTGGGCGATATGCGATGCATTTGCTCCTATGTCATAGACTTTAGTGCAATACGCATCTCAAACAAAGTCAATTCACTTCTGCTAAGGCGTTTCAGGCCCAGGCTCTTTTCTCTCGCCCCCATACGATCGAGATCCCATTTTCTCGTAGTCGTATGAACTACGGATGTTCTGATTCCTTATTCCCTAATGAGGATACGTAGGTACGGGGATCTCTATCCTTGGCAAGAACACTAACAACTAACTTCCTTTTTTCTCTCGCCCTAGTGCATTCGAGACCAACCTATTAAGTCAAACTGTTTCTCTCGCCCCAGCGCGATCGAGACCTTTCTCGTAGTTGTCTGTTCCTGTTTAGCAGTGGCTTTTATATAACACACCCTTTGATTAGATAACATGCATGGATCCCATTGAGTACAACGGACGTGAGGGGTGCTCATACCTTTCCCTTGTGTAACCGACTCCCAAATCCAAGATTTGGTTGCGACGACCTTGTCTTTTCCCGTTCTTTTATGTTTTCTTTGATCGTTTCCTTTCCCTCTCTTTGGGATAAATAGCGTTAGATGGCGACTCTTCTGTTTGTTTCCGCCGGCCGTTTTTCACAGTTGTGATAGCTGGCGACTCTGCTGGGGACCCTGGTTCCCTATGCAAGTCAATCCTAGCGCTTGTCTGTTTTATATCTTTGGGTGTGTATATTTGTGCATATGTATGTTGTATTTGTATGATTTTTTATATATCATTGCATTTGCATTTTATTTTCCGTACTTTATCATTGTTATCATATTGTATTGCTGTTTTGTTGGAAGGGTTATTCCATGAGAGATAAGCCCAATACGCAGGCTTGAGTATACACATACGATTAGAGTGGACAGTAGTATGGACTTGTATGGCATCTTGCCACACAGGAGTCTACATGAAATTCGCGTCCAGACGAGGTTTTCTTTGAAGATATCTTATCCTGTGCATCTTGGACAGTTGAGGGGGTGTTGGATCTAAAAGCTAATGACTTTGGAGACCGTTCATTGGGAAGTCAGTTGAGACCTCCTTGATTGACCATGATGCCAAACTAGAAATAGTGAACGTATCATCGTTTCTCGATCTGAGAGTCCGTGATACTGATAGCCTGTTAGGATTTCCATGTCACCCAAGACTAGAACCCACATGTGAGAGGGGATGGGTTTTTTCTGGAAACCTTGACTTTCAACCAACTCGATTTTCTGATCTTCTTATCAGTGTGAACTTATCAACCTGGTATTTTGGTATTCTGATTATTTTAGTATTTTGGTATTCGAGTTATTCTGGTATTATGGTGTTTCGGTACTTTCTCATCAGAGCAGACTTTTGAACTTATTCAGTCAGTAACACAATAGCTATTCATATATTTGTGGAAGCTTTGATCCCATGTCTTTTGCATCCATAACATTTTGCATTGCATAAGCATTTGTACATCATTTTTGCATGTCTTTCCTTAGCCATAAATAGAGAGCTCAACCATCTTTTTTCCAACCCGTAGTTGATTTCCTAACAATCGTATTGGATTTGAATTAGCCTTTGGAAGAGTCATGAACTCAGGAGAGCATAATCAGGTTGTTACGAGGGCAGATTTTGAATTGGTGAAGAACCAGTTGGATCAACTCATGGAAGCCATGACAACCATGACATGGGGAGATGCTAATATTCAGAGGACTCCAATTTTTGGGAATGTTATTCCACCTCCAGTGAACAACGTTGCTCAAGATCAGCATGTGTGAATTCCTGTTGAGGATCAAGTTGTACAAGAGCGTACCATTGTCCGAGATAGACATTCCTCTTCTCTTAATGACACAGACTATCAGAGTTTCATATTCTCTGTTCCAGGCGCCCAAGGGGTTGTTCCAAGGATGCAACCTAAAGACCCACGAACTGTTAAGTTTATGAGAAGATATCGTTTACTGGAAAAGAAACTTAATGCCCTAAGGGGTCATGATACTCTTAATCGGAATGCTTCAAATATGTGTTTGGTGCCTGGCCTTGTAATGCCTCTGAAGTTTAAGACACCAAAATTTGATAAGTACAAAGGGGATTGCTTTCCAAAGCAGCATTTGGTGATGTTTTGCAGAAAAATAACCTCGTATGTCCACAACGACAAGCTTATGATTCACTATTTCCAGGATAGTCTAAGTGGGGTATCATTGAGTTGGTACATGCAGTTAGAGAGTGGTTACATCCGATCATGGTCATACCTAGCCAACTCCTTTGTGAAATAGTATAACTATAATCTCGTCATGGATCCCAGTCTCATGCAATTGCAAGACTTATCTCAAGCGGACAAAGAGTCCTTCAGAGGGTATGTTCAGAGATGGAGAGAGTTAGATGCTCGCGTTCAACCACCACTTCTAGATAGAGAATTGGTTGACATGTTCATGGGTACTTTGCAAGGTTCATACTTGGATAAGATGATTGATAACATGGCATTAAAATTTTCTGACTTGATAGTAATTGGGGAACGTATCGAGAGTGGACTCAAGAATATAAAGATTCAATACACCTTAGACATCTTAGTTTATGAAAGTGAATCAGTTGTCATTTCTCAAGAAGAATGGGAGAAAGAAAGTAATTCCACCTGGGAATCTCCGATACCTCAGCCTCAGTCTTCAAACATTTCAACTATTCAGAGTCAATGATCTTTTGGGTCTCTGTATCAGATACCGTTCTCTCCTCTGAATCAACAGTCATATCACCGTCAGTTGCATCAATACGCCCGATAAAGACCTAGGAAGCCAGAGAGGCATTTCACTCAGTTTCCAATATCGTATAGTCAGATGTTGCCAGATTTGATCAAAGGTGGATTGATAGTGCCAAAGGAGATTAATCTAGTGATCCCTCCATACCCACCAGGTTTTGATGTCAAAGTCCATTGTGATTACCATGTTGGGGCATAGGGGAATTCAACTAAAGATTGTAAGGTGCTTAAGAGTAAGATTCAGACTCTAATATATTCTCAGTCACGACTCAGGGTATTCAGATCAAGAATCCTCTTTCATCCAGTCACGTGGGTTCATCAATTCATGTTATGGAGGAATTTACTGAGAGCAGATGTTCAGATGATTATCAGAATGACTTCGACGAGAAATTATGAGGATGGCTAGCTCATTAGAAAATCAAGATTGGAAAGCCCAATTCCCCGAGGTTGGCAGTCTTTCATATCATGTCATTTCTTTGCGTTTGTAGTTTCTTTTCTGTTAAAGTGTAAACTTATTTGTAAAACTTGCCTATTTTAATTGATAATGATAATGAAATGAATATGTATGTTTTTATTAAATCCATTTGTGTTCACTCGTAATTTTTATTGATGTCAAACGCTTGTTTAAGCAAAAATTCGAGGGAGGATGACGAAATTGAAAGACGCAAAACTTCCGGTTGTGTGCTTTTGAATAAAACCTTTGCTGATGATGTACATGTATTGTTTCAAATCCCCAAACACTAGAGATATAAAGAAGTTAATCCCTTATCAACCCCTATGAACTTAGAAGTAGGAGTTCCTTTATGAAAATGAAAAACCCTCAATCTTAACCTGGGGTAGGGTAGGTGTCAGTTAATTTGACCGAGTGTCCAAATTTCAAAAGGAGTGTTTCCGTTCAAGGATCAATCACATTTGTAGAGGTCGTACCTCATAAAACCACAATGGTTATCCATCACCAACCAAGGAGTCACGCAGTTACAACCCTTTCAAACAAGTCAGACAAGCCGGTGTCACATGACTTGTTCCAAAAACGAGAATGAAAAGAAAAAGAAAAAGTCCGCTAAGTCAAAAACTTGAAAACAAGTGACTTAGGCAAAAATCAGGGCATCCTGCTGGACTTCAAAATCGAAAAATTTCAAAAAAAAAGTCAGTTCAGGCAAAAGTCGGGAAATAAAAAAATGATGAAAATGAAAAGGATTACAAAAGAAAAATCCTCGATAAAGAAAAAGTCGTGTGACTGCAGACACCAAAGACGAAAAGCAAATACCTGTCAATCTGAAAACCTTGTGGGTTCCACAACCATCACTCCTGCCATTCAGTAATCTTTGAAAGGTGAGCGCTTTTGTCGAGTTAGCTAAACATAGTACCGGAGAACATCAAGGAGAATGGGTGGGTTAAAACCAAACTTTGAGCCTTATATCCTTTCTTTCTCAAATCATGAACCAGACCATGTTACAACCCTCAAAAGACCTAATTGAAGCAGGTTTATTTTGAAAGCATACTTCAGTAAAGATTGCGTCGAAACTGACTCCTAAAATGATTTTCTTACCATGAAGGTATTATGGTCGACATTCTGATAAGTGATTCATTCACTATATGTTACAGCATGTTTCCAAAGAACAGACTTGGATTTCAAAACGGTTATTTGCATTGCATTAAAATCATCATTTTCAAAACGAGTTGTTTTACCTGCGAGTAAGCACTTGACATTAGAAGAGTTTCTAAAATGGAAGGATTAATCAAGATCAGATGCAAAGCGCCTAAGTACTCTGTTGAGCAGGGGCAATTCATGTCAGATAATCACACTAGGGGAGTCATCCATTCCAAGATTCAGTTAATCTGGGGCAATCAGGTCAAGATTCAATAAATCTCTTGGAGGTCAACTAGTCAAAGGCACTCCTTCACAGTTATCCAATCAGGGGCAAAGTAATTTAAAGGTTGGGGTAGGAAACCCCAAGGGTACATAAGTTATCTTTATCCGGAAGGCAGTTAATTTGAAGAACCTCTCTGAAGTTCATAATGTTGGGGCAGTCCACCTCAGACCATCAGGGTATAGAGATTTCAGGTCTCCTTTCAAGGATGTTTTACAAAGGTCCCACAGGCTAGGGCAGGATTGGAGACAGAGGAATGTTTCCTCTCCATACTTTCAGAGCTACTCAAGTAGGTTTTGTCAACCTTCAAGTCCAAGACAAATGTCAGGAAGTCATGTTAACCATTCCCTAACCCTTCAACCATAAACCTTGTATCCAGATAAGACACTTTCCAACCTTGTATCCAGACAAGACATTGTCCAACGTCAGCTGTACTTGACCCACCACGAATAACCCAAAGTCTAATCCCTATTGGCAACCACCAAAGCCCAATCCTTATTGGCGTCCCCTTCAAATCCAAAGCCCAACCCCTACTGGCATCAACAGAAACCAAAAGCCCACTTTGCTGGCATCTTCACCTTAAACCGAAAGCCCAATCCCTATTGACATCACCTTATTCCAAAATTCAATTCCCATTGATGCCCAGAAAAATGCCACCTTCGAAAAAAACCCCAACCACCATCAAGTTTTACCCATCTTTCTCAGTAAAGTCCAATCATACTTGGTGTATCCTTCTTTCCCAGGCAGCTCGACCCTGCGCCTGTATTTTTGCATATAGTAATCATCATTACATGACATCTTCAAATGCGTAGCATTTCCACCTCGTATGGAGCATTACGCCATATTCAAACATACACATGCGAAACATAAGCCAACCAACTTTTTAGTTAAATCAGTGACATATCCTCAAAGAGAATGTCGAGCCATTCCAGCAGACATTTCAGTCAACTCATCTGCTTACATTTCTTTGGGTCTTAATCATACATCGATCTTACCCTCGATTGGGCCTTTTCCATCAACCCTTTGATGATGACATCCCAAGCAGGTCTCCTTCCCGTCAGCTCTTTGACGATGTATTCCTTCAGTCAGGTTTTTCTTCCCGTCAACTCTTTGACGATGTGTTTCTTTGGAAAAGTTTGTCTTCCCGTCAACTCTTTGACGATGTATCTCTTAAAGAAAAATCTTCTTTCCGTTAACCCTTTGACGATGTGTGCCTTCAGTCAGGTGTTTTTTCTGTCAAATCTTTGGTGATGTGTTTCTTCGGTGAAGTTTTTCTACTTTGTCAATCCTTTGACGAAGTCAGTTTTTCTTGCCATCAACCCTTTGATGAAGATGTTCCAGGTTTTTCCCCTGTCAACCCTTTGACGATGTCAGTTTCCTTTCCATAAATTCTTTGATGATGTTTCCCTCTGATGAAGACGATTTTCCTTTTGTTAACTCTTTGATGGATAGAATTGATGTTCTTATAATCCCTAACATGGTTGTTTTATGGATGTTATCCCAACTTTTGGTTGGTATTCCGTCGTTAAGTAGATGTTATCCCAACTTTTGGTTGGTAGTCCTCTATTATTCTCCACCAGAATCACTTTCCTTTCAGGTTGTAAGTCGGTTGATTCTACTTCCTGTGTATCCCAAATTTTGGTTGGTATCTCTTGTGGGCGATCCTAATTTTTGGTTAGTAGCCTTTCATCCCAAATTTTGGTTGGTAATCTTTGTTGACGATCCCAACTTTTGGTTGGTAGTCTTTATTGTTTGTGTATTCGCCCTCGGTCAGTGTCTGGGTGATCCTAACTCTTGGTTAATAGCCTCTTTCTCACAACTTTTGGATATAACTCTCTGGTGATTATGACTTTTGGTTAATAACCATTGTTATCTTCTTGATCAGTTATCATGTCGGTTACCCCAACTTTTAGTTGGTACCAGCTGTTTTCATGTCCATCTTCGGCTGACAATCTTTACTATGTACATCCCTGCAGTTTGCAAATTTCTGAGTTCTTCTAGTATTCAACCACCTTGACTTGTCATCTAATTCCTCCTTTTAAGTGGGAAATAACTTCCTCCCCACAAGTTTCTTCACTTTGACTCTGTTTTTCTCTGAAGATTGATTGGTACTTGACTCAACCATTGCCTTTTCATTGACCTCCCTCTCAGCTTTTCCCTTATTTTACTATCTTCGCCATTGTGATCTCGACATAGGGTTCTTCCCCCTATAGTTCTCATATCTGTAAGCTTGTTACTTTGAAACTTGAAACTCCATTAGATAAGCAATCAAAGAGCCTCTTCCTACCTCAAAACTTTACTACTTCTCTCGGCCTCTCTCTCTTTTTTTCAGCAGGCCTTACCCATTTTCCCTTAGCTGCATCAGCAGTAGTGTAGCACCCCAAAATTTGCCTTCTCTGTTTTTATAACCTTGACTGGCTTTTGCTTTGCGTTCATTTGCATCATTAATCATATCATTGCATTGGCCTCCTAAGACATGGGATCAAAGGATTTTATTGTTAATGATGTTTTCCCTATTCAGAGGATTTCTCAAGAGTATCAGGCGCTATGGATTAGAGTTTGTTTCATTTTTAACATCTCAAGCTACTATCTTCATCATTGTACATCTCAGGGAGGATTGAGGTTTCTGATTCGTGTCTAAGTTTGTGGATTTTTATCAATTTTCCTTAGGGATTTGTTCTTGTGTTGAGATTATTGGGCGTAAAGGCAAGATATCTTATGGATTGGGTTGTAAAGCGTGGGGTCATGGTACAATAGATCAGGTGGTGGATCCATATTGTGATTAAGGCATTATTGTCCTCTCAGTTGCTCGTGGCTTGTAGTTTGTGATGCAAATTAAGGTGGAGTTGAGATTAGGTTTGAGAGTTCATTAATAATTCAAGTTAACCTGATTTTAATTCATAAAGGTGAAGTTCCATTCAAAAGATGTCATAAGTTCAAAGTTGTCGGGATTCAGTTGAATATGTAAAAGGGGTTTACTTGGTATTCAAGACTCATCATTTCTTCATCCTTTTAGAATCAAATTCATGTGGATATCCATTTTCTCACCATCAGAAATCCATTTAATTCCATACCTTTATTGTTATCCATGTTCATTTTCAAATCCTTTGTCCATAAACCACTTTAAACATAATTCCAAATCCATTTGGATATCCATTTCCTAAACCATAATTTATCCATTTAAATAACCAAACCAATTCTATTTATTGATTTATATCCATTTCCATTGTCCAATCATCTAATACTAAAAACCCATTTCAAAATCCAATTCCTCAATATCCAAACTTAATGCCAAGCTAATATCCATTTTTCATCCTTCATTTATTTTTTTAAAAAAATCCATCAATGTCTACATTTTAGTAACAAAAAGAAAGAGAGTGGTGTGAAATGGCACAAGTTGGAAAGCTAACTGCAGCCGAAAAATACATAGCAGGGAATTACATAGCGCAAGAAATTCATTGCCAAAAATGCATTACAGTAGCAGAAAAAAATTAAATTACAACAGAAAAGAAATCAAGTTTGCAACACTGCAAGCTGACCCCACCAAACTGCAAACGCATCAGAACAAGGCAACATGCTCCACGCAATGAAATTGACTGTTCTCCCAACCGTACGTACAAAAATGGCCTGCATCCAAAACATATGCATCTCGTATGCCCTGTCCCACGATTCCAGCATAACCCATACACACAATACAACAATCCTCAGCAGTCACTACACAAAGTTCAGCATAACCTGCCAATAAAAAGTGGTGCATCATGTATTGTAAAAAACTGGGTGAGAAAGTTTGTTTTGATTTTTAGAGGGGGAATAAGTGGGAGAAAGAACAGGAAAAAACAAATACCTTTCATCTCCAATATTCTTCATCATTTTTTCCCGCAATCCCCATCTTCAAACGATAAGCCTGTTTTCACCAAAACTTGCAACAAACTCTTCAACAACATCAACACTCTGCAACAATTCAGATGCACTGATTCAAAAGTCTCAACCAAATTTCAACAGATTTGTAGTCCGTGATTCAACAAATTTTTGGAGTTCCTTCTTCACATTTGAATCATCGCTCTGTAGCTTTCACAAATTTTCAAGACATACTGACGACACCGGGAGAAGGCGAACCCTGAATGGAAGAGAGTCAAATCGAGGAAAATCGTATATGGACCTACCTTTCATCTCCGCGTGAACGTTTTCTCGAGGGTACGCATCTTTCCTTACCTCAAATCGTGTGTGGTTGCACACTTGTGGCGTGTTTCTTTTGAACGTGATTCGCAAGAGATCCGGTTATATAGAGTGTAAGAGGTGAGGATTTGAAATAGCTCTGTAGCCGCCGCCGTAGGGCGTGTCGGCACGTCGGCTTGTTTTGGTTTTCAACATTGAGAGAGTGAGAGGAGGGATCGATCGTTCGAAGAAGATGAGAGATTTTGTAGGATTTTGTTTGGAATTTTTCTTAATAGCAGAGGCATGAGATAAGTCGTGTTTACTCGTGTGTACATTTAGGTTTCTTTCCATCCTAATGTCTTCATATGAGAAGCCTGGATCGGGTCACCGCCAATACGTTTTTCATTGGGCTTGGGACACCCTAAATACTCATACACATTCTTTTGGCTACGTTTTGAGAAATTCATGGGCCTAAGATGATGGCTCATTTGTCCGGATTTCTCCTTCTCACCACAGGTTAATTGCTGCACCCCCCTGAACATGGGCTTTGAATCTCAAGCCCATATGCCTGATTCTAATCATACCCTCAAAACTTTGACACACCTCTTTTATTTTCTTTTGCTGAATTTTAAATGATTTTGTTTATTTTGTTTTGGTTATTTTAATTTATCTAGAATTAGATTTAATTTTTAATTTAAGATTAATTCTCTATTTCGTTTTATTTCCTTTCTTTTAAATTTAGTTTTAATATTAAATTAGGTTTAACTTTTAATTAAATTTAAATTTTGAGTTTTCTAATTAGATCTTAACTTTGAAATTTATTTTTAATTTAGATTAATTAGAATTAGTTTTTTTAGAAATTAATCTTGACTTCTAACATTAACCTTGATTTTAATTGATTGATTGACTTGAATTTTATTCTTGATTTTACTATTAGTTTTCATTTAATTCTTGAGTAACATTTGTGAATATTTCTCTATTGATACTTGTATTTATTTTCTTGTGTATATTTACTCGTGTTTCGATACTTGATGTTGTTTGTGATTACGCTGCTTCGTATTTACCTGTTGTTTATCCCCGTATTCACATGATCCCTTAGGATTCCTAGCTCAACATAATTTCTGATTAAGTTCGAAGTAGGAGAGACATTAGGCTTTCAATCTAAGCATGACAATATTAAGTTAACTTCCCTTATAATCCTGACCTTAGGGCCACATTGTATGATAACAGTTAGGGTTCAGTTTTCCCTAGACCTTGTGTGCGTCTTTCTCTTCTCTCTCAAAACAATAATCAAAACACTTAATAAATATGATGAGTATTGTGCGCCACGAGCCTTAAGTACATGGGAAATGATGAGTGAGGGGTCTCTCCTTACTTGTCTAGAGTGTTTAGCGTATGCCCATTGGGCGATATGCGACGCATTCGCTCCTATGTTAAGGTGTTTCAGTCCCAGGCTATTTTCTCTCGCCCCCGTGCGATCGAGATCCTGTTGTCCCGTAGTCACATGATCTACGAATGCTCTGATTCCTTATTCCCTAATGAGGATATGTAGGCACGAGGATCTCTATCCTTCGCGAGCACACTAATAACTAACTTCCTTTTTTCTCTCGCCTCAGTGTGATCAAGACCAACCTGTTAATTCGAACCTTTTCTCTCGCCCCAGCGCGATCGAGACCTTTCTCATAGTTGCCCGAACTATGTTTGCTCTGATTTCTCATACTAGATGAGGATACGTAGGCACAAGACGACAATGTCTTGGCGAGCAAACTTCCCCCATTACCTGTAGTTTTCCGAACTACGTTGACTCTGACTTTCCCATCGTATGATGGAATACGTAGGCATAGGGCGACAATGTCCTATCGAGTCTCCTTTTTATTTTCCCCGTCCCGTTTCCATTTAGCAGTAGCTTTTAGATAACACACCCTTTGATTAGACGACAAGCATGGATCCTATTGAGTACAACGGACGTGAGGGGTGTTCATACCTTCCTCTTGCGTAACCGGCTTCCGAACCCAAGATTTGGTTGCGATAACCTTGTCTTTTCTTGTTCTTTTAGGTTTTCTTTGATTGTTTCCTTTCCCTCTCTTTGGGATAAATAACGTTCGGTGGCGACTCTTCTGTTTGTTTCCGCCGACCCTTTTTTGCAGTTGTGACAAGTAGGTTTGAAGGGAGCTGGCCTATTTGGCTGGAGACTTGGTCCTCTTTGCTCCATCCTTCTAGGAACCCCTCTCTTGTCGAAGGTAAAGCGGTTGCGAGTGTCTCTCTAGTTCCCTCTGCGACTGGCTATTCGAACCCTATCAAGATTTCTAGCAGCTTTCTTATCAAACACTGATTTGCACATGTGGCACAACATGACCTCATACTTTTTCTTCTAGCAGCGGCGGAGGAACTCCACCAAGCTTTCATCACTCTTAGAGTAAGCTACCCCCAGTTGTTGCTCACTTCGTCGAGCACTCTCTTCGCCAACTTCCCTTTCCTTTCTTATTTCGACCATGTTGACTTCCAAGTTGATGCTATCATTGATCTTCAGCTTCTCCAACTTAACCCTAAGGCCCTCAGTAGCCTCTTTGATCTAAGGCGTTTAGTAGCCTCAGTCTTATCCTCAACCTTAAGGCCTTCAGTAGCCTTACTTATGTCTTTGACCTTAAGGCCTTCAGTAGCCTTAGTCTTGTCAATCTCTTGCTTGAAACCTTCAATAGTTTCGACCATCTTATTAATTTTGTTGCAGCTTTCATATGCTTCGACCATGTTAATAATGGCCAGCTTAGTATAGTGAGCGTCTGCCACTTGGAGAGGGTCTGAGTCAATCTTCATTCGGGACTTCGTCTTGTCTCCAAATTTCAGCCTTCCATCCTTGATAGCATTTTGCATCAAATCCTTGAAAAAGAAACATTGTGAGGTCTTATGGCCTAACAAGTTATGATATTTACAAAAGCCATGTTTCGTTCGTTGCTCTAACAAAGGCATTTTAGGGCCAGGAGGCACTATCATTTGGCCATCTTTGACTAACAAGTCAAAAATTTTGTCACACTTAGTGACGTTGAACATATACGTCCTCTTAGGAAACTTATCATTCTTTTCTGGTTCGACGGGATTTTTCCCATTCGAAGGTGCAAGGACCTTGCATGAATAAGGTGACTCTTGCTTTAGTTCATCCAAATCATTTTCATTTTTTGTCGAAGTATAAAGAGTCTATATACGCCTCTTGATCATATTCTTCATATATATCAACATACGCTACCCTTTCTCTCCTATTATTCTTAATCGCATTAGCTTTTTCAGCCTTCAAACATTCTACCTTTTGAGCCCTATCGACCAACTGGGTCATATCCCTCAAATACTGGGTGTCTAACTTCTTCCTGATATAATAGTCTAACCCACCAGTGGCCATTTCGACCAATTCATGTTCAAGCACTTATGTAAAACACCTTGCCTTTAGCAAATGGAACTTATTGAGATAGTCGTCGATTAACTCAGAAAACTTACACCTAATGTTAGCCAATTCTTTAAGGTTGATCTTCGACTACCCCATGTAAAACTGCTCATGGAATAATCTTTCTAAACAAGTCTAATTGTGAATCGAACTCGCTGGGAGTGTAGTGAACCATGTGAAAGTGTTTTTAGTGAGCGAACTAGGGAAGTACTTTATTATGAAGTTTTCATCATTTGTAAGATCCCCTACTTCAGTCAAATATCTCGCGGTCTCGCCACATGCTCGACAGTTGACTCAGTAGTATCTCCTGAAAACTTTGTGAATTTTGGGACTTTTAATCCCCTAGGCAATGGAGTTTGCAGAATATAATCAAACAATGGGGAAATATAATTTGGCCTATGAAGGCCAACATTTACCCCATTTCGTGCCACAATCCTTTTGACCATGGCATCCAAATTATTATCCCCAGTTGTCATACCCTAATTTGTTACTCTAAGATCCCACGACTTATTGCATCGTCTGCTTAGCATATCATGTCTTTCATCTCACATAATACCTAATTTATCGGCTGAAATAAACTTGTTAGATTTACAACCAAATCGGTCAAATAAAAAGTCAAATGTGCGAAAAATTAGTGGACGGAATTTTTTAAAATCGAGCTTGCTAACGACAGTGATATTAATATATGTTTTACGTAGTTTAACCTGGCGTGCTCATTTAAATTTTTCGACCACTTTTTGGTTGCATTTTTGGACAGTTTAAGTCATTTTAGCGGATAAAATTTATTTCAAAATTTGATCAAACGCTATATTTTTCTGAATCGTATATTTTTTCATAATCTTTTTGGTGTATTCATTTTATTTTTTCGAGCACTTCGATACTAGATCAATTACTCGTTTTTTTTACCGCTTTTATTTATTTTTATTAATAATTATTTTTAATTAATCAGATTTTTTTTTGTTTTAATTTAGTTTGTTTTAAATATTTTATTTTATTATTTAATATTTGTTTTATTTATTTTTATTAATACTTAATCAACAAGTGTATAAATGTGTAACTAATATCAAAAACTGAAAGTAAAAAAAACTCAAATGTATATATATATATATATATATATATATATATATATATATATATATATATATATATATATATATATATATATATATATATATATATATATATATATATATATATATATATATATATATATATATATATATATATATATATATATATATATATATATATATATATATATATATATATATGTGTGTGTGTGTGTGTGTGTGTGTGTGTGTGTGTGTATGTGTGTGTGTGTGTGTGTGTGTGTGTGTGTGTGTGTGTGCGCGCGCGCGTGCGTGCGTGCGTGCGTGCGTGCGTGCGTGTGTGTGTGTGTGTAAAAACTATATAACTAATATCAAAAACTGAAAGAAATATATATATATATATATATATATATATATATATATATATATATATATATATATATATATATATATATATATATATATATATATATAATTTTTTGAGTTATATATTTTCTAATGTGTTAATATTATTTCTTTATTTTAATTTAGCTCTATTTCGATTATGTAGCAATGTAGATTTATTGTAGATCATGCGTGTGTGTCGCGTTTAGTTTTTTATTTTTCAATTACTTTGAGTTAATGTAACAAAAAAATCATGACACTATTGTAATAATAATGTGCTGGATTTGTTACGGTTTGGTTTATCATTGAGTTGCGATCTCAGAGCTAAAATTCAATTTAACTCTCGAGAACCGTTTGGATGCATATATTTTGTTACTCGGCTTCTTATAGAGTGATTCATACATGAGTCCACTCTAAATTAGTTTTAGATCTAAATTCAGTTGCCTTTAATTTCAATTTATTTCTCGAGTCCTGTGGCTTACCTATTTTCAAAATCAAATCAGACACAACGCTAAAACTCTTTTCTTAATAAACACGAAAGAAGAGGACTGTTGGAATCTAGCATTCTAGCAGAACCCTCAAATGATTGGTCTCGAGTCTCGCACTTTGGGATAGCCAGTCGTTCTTTTCTTTCGTTCTTAAAACTTTTAATATAACCTGGACAAATAAGGGCCGTCAAGATCTAGCATCTTTGCGTAACTCTGTGAACAATTGATTATCATTAAGTGTTTGTTGTGCATCAAACAATTTTCGTAGCAACTTGGATGAATAAGAGCCGTTAAGATCTAGCTTCTTGGCATAACTCTTTGATCAATTGATGATCATCAAGAGTCCATTGTCCATCAGATAATTTTTATTATCAACTGGAATGAATAAGGACCATTGGAATCAAGCATTTTGACATAACTCTTTGAACATTTAATCAAATGTTCGTCATTCACTTAATATACCTCAACCATCAAACTCTATTTCTCTCGCCACCGTGCTTAAAACTTTTTCTCAAAAGAATGATGTTTAGTTCCTTCTAATACACATGTAAACTAAATTCTTAAGCCTCTGCCGAGAGTATAAAAGCTAATGTTTTGCCCTTAGATCGTGACCTAAACATTTGTTCAATATAACAAACAAACTTTGTAGTACCACGAACTACAGGCGCTATGATTTCTCAAGTTTCTCTTGAGAATACGTAGGCACAAGGTCTCAATTCTTGATGAACACACTTTTATTTTTTCCATACGTAGTTTCCAGAACTACGAACGCTCTGATTTCTCATTTATCAATGAGAATGCATAGGTACAAGGACCCTAACCCATGGCGAGCCACCTTTCACCTTTTCACCGTAGTCCCTTGAACTACGAAGGCTCTGAGTTCCTTATTGCACTATGAGAATTGTAGGCACGAGATTGCAAAGTTTTATCGAGCCCCATAGTAATAAAAACCTTTTTAGGTTCTCTCTCTCTCTCTCTTTCTCTCTCTCTCTCTCTCTCTCTCTCTCTCTCTCTCTCTCTCTCTCTCTCTCTCTCTCTCTTAATAATAATAATAATCATTTCTATCTCCTTTTCCATCTCAATAACCAGAAGATTATAAACAAACCTTAAGCTAACATTCATTCAATCCTAACTAAATGGTTCCCGTTGAGTACAACAGACGTGATAGGGTGCTAATATTTTCCCCTTGCGTAATCGACTCTCGAACTCGGATATTGGTTGCGATGACTAGATCCGTGTCCTTTCTTTTAGGGGTTTTAATTGATATTTCCCCTTTCCCTCTATAGGAATAAATAAAGATCGGCGGCGACTCTGTTAAGTCCATCACGCAGACATGCGATTCGTGAGGTCGTGCTCATTTTTCGAGGTAAGACAGATGTCGACTCTGTTGGGGACATTTCACATCCCTAAGTAAGTCAAGCCTAGCTTAGTTAGGTTTTGCTATGTGTGTTTAGGTTTTGTTTATTTCTCTTCCGCCTTTGATTATATGTTTTATTGCTCTTGCTTTACATATATATATATATATATATATATATATATATATATATATATATATATATATATATATATATATATATATATATATATATATATATATATATATATATATATATATATATATATATATATATATATATATATATATATATATATGTACATTATGTGTGGGATTTAGGGATCTGATATCTTGAATAAAGCTCTACACCCGAGTTTTGAAAAAAGTAGAGAGAAAACATAAGGTTAGATTTGGTAGTTAGTAGTGTTAGAATACGAGGGCAAGCTCCTTGTAGCAACTAACATGAAGGCTCCTCTAGAGTAGACCTGTTTGTAGATCTCATTGTAAAACAGCTAGCCTGTTGCATAACACTGGTTCATGAAGAGTTCATGACTCTAGGTCCCTATTTAGAACCAGTGCTATTTTGGTGGCTGCGTAATATTGGACTTCAAGGACATCTCTTTGTTCCAACCAATATGAAAACCCCGATCAGAATAGACCTTTTTGTCACTCTCGTTATAAAATGGCTAGCCAGTTGCATGATGTTGATACGATTAAGGTCCATGACTCTGAAACCTTGTCAAAAACTAATAAGCTATCCTGTGAGTGGGTTTAAGGGTAATTGCCGCAAAACTATCTTTTCAGAAGCCTACCTAGTAGGATGTTCTGAGTTACTCGTGTTATCCCAGATCCTAACCATACCTACATTGCATTTTCTTTCTTCATCCTATGTTGCATGACATTGCATATCATTTGCATCCTTTGTATGATTCATCGCATACATCTGTTTTGTCCATCAACTCATCTCCAATTGTCTCTATCTTCCAGCGTTTTTTGTCAATCGTCAAACTGATTCCTCGACACTGATATCGGACTAGAGCTAACTACAGATGCAAAATGTCAGAGCATGAGGTACGCAATGCAAAGATCAAGATGGAAATTGACGATCTTAAGTCAAGCATGACTTAAGTAACCGAGATGCTCCAAGTCCTGATTGCTAGAGAAGAGAAACCTTAAAGGATTGTCATCCAGGAAGTTTCAAGTGTTGACCCTCCGCCTATTCAAATGCCACCTTCAACTTGGCCAGAGTTTGGTTTACCTCATAACTACTCTCCACCCATCGTATCTATTGCTATGATTGGTCAGACTGCCAGACCAGTTTTTCAAGCTCCTGTTTTTGTCAAGCCCAAATCTGTGGTCCACACTGTTGGCCGGACCACCCAAACTCCCTTTGAGAACCTTATTTATGAGTACAATGATGCCAATGCTCAAGGTGAAGACTGTGAAGATTTTGTTGAACCTGAGGTTGTTCGTGAACAATTTCAGACCATAGACAAGAGACTTAGAGTTGTTGAAGGTACTGACTTCCTTAGTGTGGATGTAGAAAACATGTGCCTGGTTTCTGACCTTGTTATGCATGCCAAATTCAAAACTCCTGAGTTTGTGAAGAACAAGGGTCACTCTTGCACAAGAGCTCATCTAGTCATGTACTTCTGATAGATGACTGCTTATATCAACAATCAGAAGCTTCTCATCCATTGCTTTCAGGACATTTTAAGTGGAGCTTCACTCAAATGGTACATGAACCTTGAACAGAATAGTGTCCACTGTTTCCAAGATCTTGTAAATGATTTCATGAAGCAGTACAAGTACAGCGTCGACATGACTCCTGATCGCCGTCAATTTCAAAATATGTCTCAAAACGAGAAAGAGTCTTTCAAGGAATATGCTCAGCGGTGGAGAGAGTTAGCTTCCCAAGTTGAACCTCCTTTGACCGAGAAGGAACTCATTGGAATGTTTATGGACACCTTGTCTCCACTCTATTGGGAGAAGATGATTGGCAATGTTTCCTACAATTTCACTGATTTGGTTATTATTGGCCAAAAGACTCAAGGAAGGACTCAAGAATGGTAAAGTATCCAAAGATCACTATGCCAAAAAAGACCTTTAGCAGCGCTGCCTAAAGTGGCGCTGCTAAAGGTAAAGGCAGCGCTTTTTTATGGAAAAAGCACTGCTAAAGGATCCCTTTAGCAGCACATTTAGCAGCGCTTTTTTATCCCTTTAGCAGCGCTTATAAAAGCGCTGCCTATTCCCCCTCCCCTCCCCCCTTTAGCAGCGCTTTTAGAAAGCGCTTTCTTAGACCCTCCCTTTAGCAGCGCTTTTTTATAGTGCTTTCTTAGACCCCCCCTTTTAGCAGCGCTTTTTTAAAGCGCTTTCTTAGAGCCCCCCTTTTCCCACCTATAGCAGCGCTTTTGTAGCGCTCTCTGTGTCCCCTTTAGCAGCGCTTTTTTGTAAAAGCGCTGTCTAATCTTCACGATTAAATTTTTTTTTTAAATAATCACATTTTTTATATATTTTTCGACAAACCTGCTTATATTACATTCCCTACTTATAATTCAGGCCTTTATTTCAACACTTTGGCCTTATATATACAATTCAACACTTTGGCCTTTAAGTATACATTGTAATTCACCACTTTGCCCATAATCATTTTAATACACATAAACCTGCTTAAATATATTACAACACAATCCGATCCTCAGAATTACAACATCACAAATACAGTCAATTTACATATAATTACAAATCCGTTAACTTTACAAATAGATACGACTTCCAGAAATATTATTATCCCGCATCAATATTGGATGATACATATACCTTATACAATTCTCAACTCAAGAATAAATTGACACCATTCCTCCTTTATTTCTTCCAATCCTGCTTTTGAGTAAGTATCGCACTTGAATTCATCAAAGTACTACATAATATAACAGAACATGCACGATTTAGTTTTAAAACTAATTACTCAGATGAAACATTGGTTAATTATCAAAATGAATCATATAATTTATGAATTGATCCATACCATGATTGGAATCTCTATTTGACCAGGACGAATAATTTCCTTCATAAAGCGCAATTCAAAATATCTGCAACCAATCCCATTGCACTGACGAGGACACTATAAATGGAAAAAACAAACGAACATTTATCAGGATATATAGTTTAAATATTTTTATCAAGTAGGACCACTATAACAGTCAAAAATGGGAAAATATACCTGCACTCTGATCCAACTAATGTTTTTAGCCTTGCTTTTTAGCACTGTTACTTGTCTTTGTGCTCTGAATATTTGTATAGCTCTAACATAATATAAACGCATATTTAGAATAATGTCACATAATAAATAAAGATATATAATTATTCAGAACAATATATCTCATCACTTACGTATCAATCATATTCTTCATATCAGGATATTTTGTTTGATCGTCATCCAATGAATCCAGATAATACACTATTTCTTTCATCGGATTAATCGCGACCAACAACCAGTGTCTACTATAAAATAAGACAACCGTTTAGACGGAAATGTTATATAGAATGGAAAAAATCGAATAATTATAATAAATGAATTTAGAATGAAGTCATACCCATGGCCAGTATTATATGGCAACAAGAACAACTTCTCTATAGTCGCGGTCATAAATCTTTGGACTATGTAATCTTTGACTACATTTGGTGTGTGATCTGTTTCCCGTGAGTTGATACAACTAGCAGATAAGAATGTGAATATTGAAGTCAAATCATGCGGGACCAACAACTTGTCATACAAGAGCCTAAAAGAAAAACATAATCAACATTAGAATATTCAGTTAAATGAGCAAATTTTAAAATATTCAATTATTTAATTAAAATGGATCGGAGTACCTGATGTAGGAATGCATAACACCGACGCCCAATTCAGAATATTGGAAAACCTGGTCCAAATTCTCCTTAGCAATTGTTTCGGTATATTCAAAACCGAAAATACCTTCCTTCATAGGTATTTGACGGATGCCACCCTCAGTCATATATGTTGTTCCTACATATGTTTTAAGGCACAACCTAAATCGAGGAACATATGCTTTTTTTGGCTCTACCTTTTTTTTGTTGGGCACCTTGGAAGATTCAGGCATCTTACCCTTGCTGACTTGTTGCAACTGTTGACCATGAACCTAAAAGTCATATAAGTTCAGTAATTAATGTATAATAAGATAATCATGTAACTGTAGTAGTACATGTTTCTTTGATGCAGCTGAATCGGTTTCCCGCATAATGATTCCCTTATCTTTTGATTTGGATTTTGTAGGAGTCTAAGATCATCATGTAAATAAGAAAATGTAAATGTAAGAATAAATTTCATCTATGGGTCGTAAAATATTTGAATATTACAAGGTTCATAATGATGTTCAACATACCTCATCATCTATGAAAATGAGATTTGCCGGCCATACAACATACGCTCCTATTGCGTCTCCCACCACTATTGCGTTTGAAACAGCATATGGTATATGCAACAACACATCCCCTCTAACGTAATATCAACTGATACTTTCAAAAATCCAGCAGGGAGCGGTTTATGGTGAAGTAAGTCTCCCACAGTGTTATGCACCTTTCCCTTGCCAACCATGCGATAAGTCGGTGACGATAAATATAGCTGACAAGGTGAAATACCCTAAACAAATAAGAAAATTATGCTAAATTAATTTCAATGTAATATATACAATTACCTCTGGAAGCTTCTGCGGACAATTGATACTATCTTTGTCACTAGTATCTTTACCCTCTGGACTGCGCCTTTCCGACATGTATCTTTCTTTGTCTTTCTGCAATTCGCGAATCTGAGCTTTCAATTCCTCCAACATATCCATCACTTCTTTATTTCTAGGATTTTTTTCTTTGCCTGCTTATACAGTTTTGATGGAGTGACACCAAATCCCTTACCCCTCGCACGCCAGAATACTCAGGGTTATTTAACACCCGACTCAGTATGCTCCTACAATCATCGTCCTCAACTGGAGTTATACTATGGGATAGAGTCTCCTGAAATATAGATAAAAGCATATATAAATATATTATACACTTTTGATCAGTTACTGACAAAACTAATGTTGTACTTACACATTGTTCAAATACTTGTTGAACTTCTTCCTGAACGACTCCATCTCTTCCCACACGGGCAGCCTTCCACACAACATGGTCCGGAAGAGATGTCGCATCACTTTTCTCCTCTTATAACTACGCATTAAGACGAATAATAAAGCATTCATATCCTATTATATATACTTACTATTTTTGGTAACTATATCATATTAAAGCATTTATATATACTCACTATTTTTTGTTCTAAGCGTGCATATCCCAAATGCCCTTTTTGGTATGGATACATGGGTTTTGATGCCCGTTGCCGATTTACGCCACTCACAACCTGAAAAAACAAGTTTAAGTCATATCAGAACTCTTGTGGAAGAAGTATATATATTATACATTGTTCATGATAAGTTGTACTTACTAAAAATTCTTTGGTTCTTCGCTTGGCAACAAATGTCTCTCATTCTTCTTCTGAAATCAGATCAGCGTACTTCTTTGGACGCTCCGAGTCAACAAAGTTTCCATCAGAATCTTTAAGAAACTTGTTCGTTAAAAACGCTCTAAATCCCCTCAGTCGTTTTCTGGCCAATTGAAGACAATATTTTCTCCTGCAATCATCAATATTAAAAGATCTCTGCAAACAAATACACATACATATAACATGTTAGTATAATTAATTTAAAGATGTAACCGTCAACATAATTAAAAATAATCAAATATCATACCTGTATCTCGCTCCAAATTTTGTCTTTAGCCGGTTGTAGCGAGGGAATTCTCCAATTATCGTAAGTAATCGGAATTTGCGAACGTACAAGTGCTCCAATGTAACTTGTCAGCATCGCACCGTTAGGCTCAACTAATTGATCTCTTTCATTCCAATGCACATCATACTTAACACCCTTATCTCTCGTACGGATGACTTTTTTCATAATCATTATTCCCCTTTTGATATCGTCTTCCATGTCTTTTGTTGTTTCGTTTCCATCATGTGATGTTTCCTCATTGGTGGCCATAATACCTGTAATTCAGAAAAACCAAAGTATCAAATGAATGACATGCAAATATGTAAATAATAAATATATACATAAGAAATGTATAAATAAGAAAAACACATACATAATTTTATTGAATGACATAATAGGTAATTGTATTGCATGATATAAATATGTAATTTTATTCAATGAGACAATATGTAATTTTACAAGTACCTTTGTCACTAAGATATCTTTCTTTTCTTAGTTGGAACATGGTTTACTTGTCTCTTAACAACACGGACGGATGGATTGATCCAAATTCCCTCGTTATGATCATTTCTAATATATGATTCGTCCGCTCTAATATTCTCGTCTGGATCATCTATAATATAAGATTCCCTCTCAACATCAACATCCCCCTTGTCTCCAATGTTATCATCGATTACTTTGTTGGAAAAAATAACTATAGACCATTTCGTACTTGTCGGATCAGTGACATAGAACACTTGTTTAGCTTACGTGGCTAGAATAAAAGGCTCATCTTTGTACCCCACCTTATTAAGATCCACTTGCAAAAATCCTGACTTATCCATTCGTATGCCACTATTATTTTCAACCCACTTGCATCCAAAGATAAGAATCTAAAACTTTTCATAATCAAACACCCAAATGCGCTTGATAACCCCAAAATACGACAGATTCTCATATTTGGGGTTTAAGTCCTTCACACTTGAAATGTGCATTGCTTCGGCAAGCACGGTGACACCACTATTTTGCATTTTACTCTTATCATGTTGTTCTTTGGTATAAAATGTGTATCCATTAATTGCGTATGCGCTATAAGAAAACACATGCAAACTTAGACCATATGCTAAACATCTCAACCTTTCTGTTATTGAAGCGGGATCAGAATAAAACTTTGAAAAAATATGACCCTTGAACCATGTTATAAAACTTCGATTATGCTCACGTACTATCCAATTTTCATTTCGATTCAGATTTAAACCTCGGAGAACATCCTTGTGCATTTCAACATACAACTCAACCTCAGTGTCATTGTGCAGAACATACAAATGCACTTGCTCCCGTTCATCCCTTGAAATTGTCACAACTTTATTTCCAATTAACTGTTTACCTACTATTTTTTCAACAACATTAAATTTTGGGAGGCCAATGGATTGAACATTGGACAAATATTCAATACAAAACTCAATAGCTTCTTCAACAATGTATCGTTCAACAATACATCCCTCCGGTCGACTTCGACTTTTCACATACCCTTTCAATATTTTCATATAACGTTCAACGGGGTACATCCATCTCATATAAGCTGGTCCGCACAATTGTGTCTCTTTCACAAGATGGACAACTAGATGTACCATTATGTCAAAAAATGATGGAGGAAAATACATTTCAGGCTCACACAAAGTAATAACTATTTCTTTTTGCAATGTTGGTAAGATGGCAGGATCAATCACCTTACTACAAATTGACCTGAAGAAAAAACACAATTTAGTTATTGCGCCTCTTACTTTTTTTGGCAAAATAGAACGTATACCTATTGGTAGAAAGTGTTCCATTATAACATGGCAATCATGTGTCTTTAAACTCTTTAACTTGAGGTCTTTCATAGAAACAAGTCTTCTAATATCTGAAGAGTATCCTTCTGGAACATTAACTTCACTCAGAAACTTACACAATATCTTTTTCTCCTTTCTAGATAAAGTATAAGCAGCAGGTGGTAGATATGAGCGATTTTCTTTCTTCAAGGGTCCTAATTCATTTCTTATTCCCATTGCTACCAAGTCCTTTCTTGCTTTAAGGCCATCCTTAGACTTTCCTTGTATATTGAGTAACGTACCAATAACACTTTCAAATACATTTTTCCAATATGCATAACATCAAGAAAATGTCTTACATACAACGACTTCCAGTACGACCACTCAAACAAAATTGACCTCTTCTTCCACCCACGCGTGACAAGCGTATAAGCAAAAGGCTTGCCAAAATGAGTACTCACATCTTTCACCTTTTCAAAAATTTGTTCGCCGGTCAATGTAGGTGGAACTCTACGTTGTTATGAATTTCCATTAAATGCTTTTCTCCACCCACGGTAGTGATTATTAGAATTTAAGAATCTATGATGACCAAGAAAGACATTCTTCTGACCAAATTCCAACTGAGTCCAATTTGTGTTTTCTTCACAGATAGGACACACATATTGACCTTTAATTCTATACCCCGATAGATTTTTGTATGCTAGAAAATCATTAATTGTGCCAAACAACATCGCCCTCAAATTGAAACTTTCTTTCCTATATCCATCATAAACCTCCACACCGTTCTCCCACAAACTCTTTAAGTCTTTGATTAAAGGTGTCAAGTATACGTCTATGTCATTCCGTGGTTGTTTAGGGCCAGAAATTAACATAGATAACATCATGTACTTCCGCTTCATACATAGCCATGGAGGTAGGTTATAAATCATAATAATTACAGGCCAGGTGGAATGTGAGATACTTTGCAGACCATGCGGATTCATTCCATCAGTTGATAATGCCAAGCGAAGGTTTCTAGCTTCTTCTCCAAAATCAGGATACTCATTATCAATTTTCATCCACTGTGGTGAATCTGCCTGATGTCGATACTTCCCATCTATAATTCTATCATTTGCATGCGAAGTCAGGTGTTTTGCATCTGTTTCACTATGAAACATGCGTCTAAATCTCGGAATTATAGGAAAATACCATAAGAATTTTGCTGGTGACAACTTTTTCTTATACCGATATACACCGCATTTAGGACACTCGTTTAATGATGCATATTCATTTCTAAACAAAATGAAATCATTTGGACAAGCATGTATCTTATCATAGCTCATGCCAATAGAGCATAACATTTTTTTAGCTTCATAGGTTCGATTGGGAAGAACATTATCCTCCAGAAGCATCTCTTGAAGTAGGGCTAACAACTCTGTGAAACTTTTATCCGACCATCCATCACCTGCCTTTAAGTTATACAACTTTAATACCACAGACAATCTTGTGAAAGTAGTGCAACCTTTATACAACGATTTCTCGGCATCGCTTACCAACCTCTCAAACATCTTGGGACAATCTTGAAGATCTTTTTCAAGTGCTTTTGTAATCTCTTCGACTCGATCACAATCATATGTATCTCTGCCATTGTCCTTTGAAGCATAGGTCGTATTATCCCCGAGTTCGACATTCTCGTTACTTATCTCACCATGTAATGTCCAACATGTATAACTTCGATCAATTCCATGTATCATTAAATGAGATTCCAACTGAACGGCGTCAATTCGACGCCCATAACAGCAACCTAAGCAAGGACATGTGATCCTACTGGGGTCTTTGGCGTGTTCAACAACAAACTTAACAAATTTCGATACCCCATTCTCGTACTCTTTAGACAATTGATTAGAAGACATCCATTTTTTATCCATACTAATTGAGTAGTCTAAACTAAACTAAGAAAGTTAAACAAAAACAGAGAATACTTGTAAAGAAATCAATAACTTCTAAGAAAGCTACACAGTAGGATGCTTGAAAATGATCACAACCTTGCTCTTCACAGGTAACCCCTATAATAGACAAAATTAATAGCATCATCAACATTAAATAATTCTTGGAACATCAATTGTTGATAAAACTTGCAATAATGTAACAAGTTCTTATATAGTTGATAATTTCTTTTAATAAAGCCTTATAATATTAAAAGAAAAAGGTGGAACAACTAAGAAACTATAAAATGAGGAACAAAATAAAATACCATAAAACGAACTACTCATATTTCATACGAACTACTTGACATAAATATTAGTACAATTTAAGAATTTTTCATTATATGGGTCAAATGAACTACTCATATTTTAAACATTAACAAGGTTAACAAAAGTTACTCAACTAAGCAATGTATTTCTCCGATTCTTTATCTCAGTTATACACAATATAATTGGCAAACAAGAAAATATAAATAAATTGGATTATGAAAAATTATCTAAAGTACACTTCATTCAACTAGAGAATAATATACTTCATATTTTAGATGTCTATCTTGTAAACTTTTCTAGACATCGAGATTCAATCGAACCCGTAAAAGTTATTGATCACATTTAACCAAGTTAAGGTATGATGAGGAGGTGACTAAATTGGGAGTATTCTCCAGATTTAGAAATTCAATATTTGCAGAAATGTAGTTTAAGAGAACTGTGACAACGAAATTCTTGCAATTGTATTCAAGTAACAAACCAAACATTTGCAACAAACAATATCTATTTGCAAACGTGTTACGATCATTATGAACTGAGTTATACTCAAAGTTAGCATAAGTAAACTCATTGTGGCATTTCAACAAATACCCTGTTTACAAAACTCAAGCCAATATCAAAAGAGTAATTCTCATCAACGGTATCAACAGAAACAAGTCAATAACTCAGAAAAGAAGTAATACTAACATCATATCAAACAATAATCCAGAAAAATGAAATACTGAAACAATAATCTAGAAAAATGCAAAATGAAAAACTTCAAATACCGTAAAAATGGCGGAAATGCGCTACAGAATGAACGGACGGAGGCTGTCGAAAACAGACGGACAAATGGCGGAGAAATGCAATACAGACTGAATGAACGGAGGAGGGCGACGGTCGGCGGTTGTCGGACGGAGGGAATCGACAGAATCGGTCGTGGTGAATAGGGCAACATTCACTAGAGGAGAAAGAAGATACACATACGACTGTTCTGTTTCTTTTAAAAATTTGGGTGGGTATTTTAAATTTATTCTAATTATACCTATAGCAGCGCTTCTTAATGACATATAGTAGCGCTTCATAAAAGCGCTTTCTTTCCTACAACATATAGCAGCGCTTATAAAGAAAGCACTCTCGTCGGTTAAACCTACAACAGCGCTTTACAAAAGCGCTTTCTTAGGGCCCCCCTATAGCAGTGCTTTACAAAACCGCTTTCTTAGGGCATTCATTTAGCAGCGCTTTAAATAAAGCGCTTTCTTAGGGTCCCTATTTAGCAGCGCTTTTCAAAAAGCGCTGTCTTAGGTATGCTATTTTTTTTTCTTTTTTTAAATGACTCTTTAGCAGCGCTTTTTCTAAAAGCGCTGTCTTTGTATGCGCTGCTAAAAGTCAATTCTGGCATAGTGGATGCTGAATCTTCCAATGGTACAACGAAGTCCTATGGGAATTTCTAGAAGAAGAGGGAAGATCAGACCAATGTTGTCATGATTGAAACAAGAAGGCCTCGTCTCTGAACTCAGTATGCTGATCACCCTGTTGTTGTTGCTCCACGACTGGCTCAGGTTCCTCAACATCCGACTGTTGAACATAAACAATACCGTAATAGGAATCAATTTGATCATATTCCCATGACGTACACTAAAATTTATCCTGGTCTAGTTCAATAAGGTTTGATTACCACAAGGACTCTGCCTCCTCCTACAAATCCTCTTCTAGTTAGATTCAGATCTGATCTCCACTGTGCATTCCATGAAGGTACCGCAAACCACGACTTGGAAAATTGCTATGCATTGAAAACCAGAGTGCTTGATCTGATTAAGGTCGGAATCCTTAGCTTTCAGGACTCCAATTCTAATGTCAACAATAATCCCTTGCCAGTGCATCAGAAGTGAAACTTCAATCGACTTCAGATGACTATCTTCCTAAAAGCCAGTGTTTCAAACATGACAACTCATCCTTGTTACAGATTAGTTACTAGGCCATATTTCTTATTGTTTTTACTTTAATTAATTTTGTGTTAGCTGTTTGATTTCAAATTATGTTTTTACTTTCGTATTAATGAAATGAGCATTGCAACTTTTGATTCAATTCATTTTGTTTACTATTTGCATCTCTATGCTTTCTTTTTCAATTTTTTTTTACCTTGTTCAAACTTTCGATTATGCAAAGATTGGAGGGAGGATGATGAAAACAAAATACTCATAACTGATATTGGTATGTGTCGCTACTGCGAAAATCGGCGCCGGCTGAATAGAAGAGTCGCCACCGTGCGTTATTTACCCCACGGGAGGGAAAGGAAACGCTCAGAGTAAACCTCGCACAACACGGGAAAGGTATGGTCGTCGCAACCAAAACCTGGATTCGGGAGTCGGTTACGCAAGGGGAAGGTATTAGCACCCCTCACGTCCGTCGTACTCGACGGGATCCACGCTTGTTTTCGGGTATGGATTGTTATTCTATCTAAACTAAAGGTCAAGGGTTAAAAGAAATAAAATGACTCGGCAAAGTATCGCACTTTATGCCTACGTATTCCCGTCTGGAACGAGAAATCAGAGTCAACGTAGTTCGCCTACCTACGGGAAAGGAGGGGAAGGTTGCTCGCTAGGATATCGCATCCTATGCCTACGTACTTTCATACAGCATGAAAGATCAGAGCAAACGTAGTTCGGGCTACGGAAGACACAAGCTTGTCTTGATTGATTTTATTCCTTCTGAAAAAGGTTTTTCTGATTAGCAGTCCAAGCGGACAAAAATGACGTCTTGATGAGTTCACCTTCTTTTACGGAAGAAGTGTCTTTTATTGTGTTTGAAATTTTTATTGTGTTTTTCTGTTCGTTTTGAGAAAGAAGAGACAGAACTCTAACATACGGTTGCGAAGGGAATCAAACTAACCTAATGTTATCATGCATGGGTTAGGACCTAGTGTCTATCATGCTCCTCTCTTGCACAGAGAGAAACAGAGATCCTAAGGGAATAGACGGTAGCAGAAACAGTAGCAAATATATACAGTAAAGCAGTAAAATGCATGGATGCAACAATACAAGCGAGGCAAGGGAGTCCCACTCAACCTCGAACCTAGAAAACAATAGGCAAAAGTGAACAGGATTCACTTCCAACCCAACAGGTTAAACAACAAACAATACAGTCAGGAAAACCAATCAATACATCAGAAATGAACAACAACTAAAATAAACAGCCACAACAGCTCTGCATCACATCAGTCTTCAAGCTTCAGCAAGCATCAATCTCCATCTCCACAGCCTTCAAGCAAGGTCTTTGTCATCAATCTTCCATCTGCAAAGGCTTTTCTTCAAGTCTTATCCTCCAAGCTGAGGGATCAATCACAAGAGTGAATTGGGTGTTAAGCACTTAGCTGACCACCAAGGGTGGCAAACCAACTGCTACTAACACATAAGATATTTTCTCTCAAGAGTTCTATCTCTTAGACACTATCACCAAGCCTTCCAAAGGAAGGGGGTGAGTGTCTTAGAGAGACTCTGCATCACAGAGAGGAATGGAGGCAGTCAAGGCCCTCCATGTTTGAGAATCAAGCTTTCTAATCTAGAGCTCAGCCTAGCTCCTAAACCCTAATCTCCTCAACAGCTGCTAGCAGGAATCTCCTCATCAACTCTGGAAGTTGGTCTTCAAGCTCTGGATCTCCAATGGCTTCATCATCACAAGTCTTCAGCTCTCCCAATCCCCAAACAATCCCAATACCCATACAAGCAAACAATACTCCCCAGAGGGCACACCACACCAATCAATCAAATACAGACAGTAATATACTAATAGCAGTAGGGGAATCCTAGTGATTTCTAAGGGATCTAATAACTACCCATAGTCCCTATAGTCCCATATCTAAAATATTCAATCTCTAAGTCCTAAGGGAAATGATTCAATTCTCCTAAGTCATCACTTAAACCCTAATTTTGTTCATGTTGTTCACACCTAAACTAAACACCTAAAATTGAGTCTTTAAAAATATTAACTAAATTGTATGTACAAGATAAATGTCTAATCTAATCAACCTAAAAAGAATGGATAAAAAATGTTAAAGCATCTATTCAAACTAAAATTATCAATTTCATGCACTAAACAAACCATTATTTAAACCTATTTAATAGAAAAATATGCTAAAAATACTAAAATAAAATGAAATATTAATTTTTTTATGGGATAATTTTCTTGACAAAATTATGAACAATGTAAAAAAAACAACCGATGAAAATCATGCATTTTTCTATTTTTTATGATTTTTTGAAGAATTAATATTTTTGAAAGAAATTAAATGGAATTAATTGAAATGGGGTGCAGAAAGCATGAAAAAACAGTTAAAACAACAAACTGGGCCCAGACTGGGGGGCGCGCATAGCAAGCGCGTCTGGGCCCAACACCATCAGAATATATGACAAAAATTAAAAAAACTAAAAAACGGTGCAAATATCAATTATTTCAGTTGAAATGGAAATGGGCCTTGGTTTGGGGGTACGAATAGCAATGAGTTTTGGAGCCCAGTCTGGCAAAATAAATGAAACGCTGCGTATAGGCGTTTACATCTCCCTCCGTTTTCATTTTAAATCAGGGCCATTGGATCAGTCCCAAAGTCAAGGTCAAAACCCTGATCGTGTGGCTCTCACTTCGTCTTCAACCTTAGAAACCCTAGGGTTTCAGAAATCTCCCTCCATGCACGCACCTTCCACAGCTTGGTTCTCCCTCAATTCTCCGTGAATTCACACGATTCAAAGACCAAAAGTGACCTACTTCTTCCCCTCTACACAACCATACCATTATCTCCTTCTGAAACTCACTCAAGAAACAAACCCGATAGGTGTAACAGTTGTAAACCACCATTTTCACCTGTGATCAAACTTCTCAATTCTCCATAATTCTTGTCCTAACATACTCTACATACTATGCTGATCAATCTGAGCCATTAACCTAAGATTATTTCTCATTATTCTTGATGTTATGATCCCTAACAGAATTAGTGCACCTTGATAAACATCCATGAAACTTATCCAAACTTACCAAAATCAATCATCTTACTTATCCTAACCAATCTATACTACCAATTCCCCATAATTCTCACTAAATTAATCAATTCGAATGACATTACCAACCTGGTGTGATGATGAAAACAACTATGGAATCCTCTTGATCCAATGCTTGAAATGATGGGAAACTGATCAGTGAGCTTGATTTTGAGTTCTGTATGCAATGGATCTTGTGCAAACTCCTTGAATCTTGTACTTGAAACCTTCTTGCAACTTGGATGATGAAGATGGATAGCACGATTCTTGCTCAATTCAACCAAATATTTGATGGAATTCTGATCTATGAATGATCTAGATGATGATCAAATCAAGAAATGTGGGAATTGATGGAGATTTGAGAGAGTTTGAGATGCTTTTGCAAATTGGAGAAAGTGTGTGAAACTTGTGGTTTTGAGTAAAATGAGATCACCAACCATGGCATGAACCCTCTCATATCAATATATAGGTGAGGTTAGAAACTCCTAGAAGCTTGGAGAAGCTTCCCTTGCACTCTTTCCTTTGGATTTGGCTTATGTATCTTCCATTACAAGTAACCATGAATAACTCCCAAAATATGAACCAAGATCAAAATTCTACTTTAGCCAATGTTCTTAAAATGGTCTTTCCATTCAAAATGACCTATAATTTTGCTTCATTTGGCCAAAATATGAAAAAACTCATTTTTAAGTCCATTTTTATTCATTAAATCCAACAATTTTGAAACCTTGTGCTATGAATCTTTCCAATCTCTCATGGTCACTTTTCTAGACTCAAAATGTCATTTGGAACAAGTTTGATGTTGTGAAGGTTTCCATTTGAAGCTTCCTTGTATGAGTTTTGGGCATAGGTTGAAATGACCTGTAATTCTCAAATGACCAAAATACCCTTTGCTTGCCAAGACCATAAGTAGAGTTCCACAAATCATATGAAGGCATACTATACCATTATATAAAGCTAAGACAATGAGGAACAATTCTTATATTGACCAGAAATTCATTTGAAACCTCCTTGAGGGGTAAAAGTTGCTTGGAAGACAAGTCACTTTCACAGACAAAATTTCAGATACCTCAGATGACCTGTAACTTGCAAGGACCATAACTTGAGTTCTATAAATCTCCTTGATGTCTTCCACCACTCAAATTAAAGGTCTTGAGATCCTATACAAGTTCCATGTTGGCCAAGGATTCATTTGAAGCTTGCATTTTGACTTACCTTGCTTGGAAATTTGACCTAAATTAGGGGATTCTACACAGAAACCCTAATTTAGAAACTCCTCTTTTCCTTGATTTCTCTTGATTTCTTCTTGGCATATCACCATATCCTTCTTTACATGTCAAATGATGAACCCCACATCTCTCCAATAGCCTTTAATGCCTTTCAATCAGTCAATTGACCTAAAGTTGACCCAGGGTTGACCCAGATGAAACCCTAATTGACTGTCCTCAACTGCAATACTTGTGATCACATCAACAACTTGTATCCTTCTCCAAATGACTTCCTAAGTCTCCCCTGATGTCCACATACTCTCCATGCTCAGCCCACAACTCACAATTTCTTTGTTGATCCTCAAATACCCTCAGCTAGGAGATAGATGAACTGCTTGATCCATTGACTTCTCAGCTTTCAAATTTTTTCTGATGACTTGAATGAGATTGAATTAGGACAATAACCTCTTGATAGGCTCATATAGATGAGAATAATGATTGGTCCCCTGTTGGATGACTTGCTATGCTTATGCTATGCAGATGATTAGACTATGTACATGACTCTATATGCAAATGCTAATGATATTGAAACATAAACCAAGTGAATAAGGTTGAGCAAATTTTAGGGTGCAACAGCTGCCCCTATTCAAGCGACTTGGACCCGATTGGGTGAATAGCCCGGAGCCTTCAGACATTCGAGGTACGAGACGGTTGAATACTAAGAACCCGGAAATTTGCCAACCGCAGAAATAAACTGCACTCCTGCTTGGGGCACGACATTCATCGGCTGAATCTGACTGTTACGGCAACCCACTGATCTCGTGTGACCGTGCTGGGGATTCTTCTTATCATCCTGAAAAAGATTTTATCACCGCAGACTTCGTCCACGTTAGGACTCCAACTGTTGTCAACTCGAAAAAACTCCAACAACTTTGCTAGGGATGGCTCGTCTGCCTTCTCGTCAGAAATAAATCGTCCACGTTAGGAATAAACTCTTCCACGTTAGGAATAACACCGTCCACGTAAGGAATCATCTCTTCTGCCTCTGTCAGGAATAAACTTCGTCTAGATCTGTCCACGTTAGGACTAAACTTTTCCACGTTAGGAATAACATCTTTCCACGTAAGGAAACCTCTCTTCTTTCCACGTAAGGAAACCTGTCCACGTTAGGACTAAACCTTTCCACGTAAGGAATACAACTCATCTTGATCTGTCCACGTCAGGACTAACTTCTCCACGTAAGGAAACAATTTCTCTTTCCACGTAAGGAATCAACTTCTTTTTTCCACGTTAGGAATCAAACTTTTTCCATGTTAGGAATGCCTCTATCTTTCCACGTCAGGAATCAATCTTGATATGTCCGCGTAAGGACTCAATCTTTCCACGTAAGGAATAAACTCGTCTTTCCACGTAAGGAAACCGTTTTTCTTCCACGTAAGGAATCAACTTCTTTTTTCCATGTTAGGAATGCAACTTTCTTTCCACGTAAGGAATACATCATCCATGTTAGGACCCGCCTTTCCACGTTAGGAACACAATCTCTTTTCCACGTAAGGAATCATTTTTCCAAGTAAGGAATACCCTTTCTTTCCACGTAAGGAATCTATTTCTTTTCCACGTAAGGGATAACTTGATATGTCCACGTAAGGACTCAATCTTTCCACGTTAGGAATCAAACTTTGATCTGTCCACGTCAGGACTAAACTTTTCCACGTAAGGAAACAACTTCTCTTCCACGTAAGGAATATACCTGTCCACGTCAGGACTCACGTTTCGTCTTGATTTGTCCACGTCAGGACTCACCTCTTGACTTAATGAGAAAATAAAACCTCGTCCACGTCAGGACTTGCGCGTCTTTGACCTGCTGGGGGAATAAGACTTGTCCACGTCAGGACTCACATCTCGACCTGCTGAAGTAATAGAACCTGTCCACGTCAGGACTTGCGCGTCTTCAACTTGCTGAGGAGTTAAAACTTTGTCCACGTCAGGACTCATACTTTGCCAACAACACGAAGAAGGATAAATTTGTCCACGTCAGGACTCTCGCATCTTGTCATCACAAAGAACTACAAACTTGTCCACGTCAGGACACCCCTTTCACCATTACGAATAAAGCTATTTGCTGAAAATAAATGGTCCACGTCAGGATTACAACACGAAGAGTAACCAATTTCATCCACGTCAGGACTTCACACTCAATCAATACCGAGAACTCGAATCAGTCCACGTTAGGACTAACACGCATCGTCAACTTGAGGAAATGTCCACGTCAGGACTCCACATTCCATCTGTTCTGAGAAATCGAACCTGTCCACGTTAGGACTAACACATATCGTCAACTTGAGGAAATGTCCACGTCAGGACCCCCACTCCTCTAGCACGAGGAAAACCCGTCGATAAACCCGTCCATGTTAGGACTCATCCTTCCATTGGTCCGCAAACTTTTTACCACTGACGTTACAGCAGTTTTGAGGCTGACTCTATTGGGGATATTTAGGAAACCAAACTTCCGGACGCCTGTTCTGATAACCGGCGGTAGCCTCTGAAATTCTGGTTCATGAAACCTTCTAATGTTGACGTAACAACAACTTTGAAGGAAACAAATCCGCTGGTCGGACTAGAGAAACTTCAACAAGAAACCCTGGCGGGGAAATAAGTAACTCTGCTTGGGGACAAAGGGAAACTTATCCTGATAACTCTGTGGGGAGTAGTGCCAAAGCTGACACTTCGTTGAATGTCTCATGCCGAGACTTCGACTGTTCGGTAATTCATTTGAGCAAGAGCTCCTCCCACCTGCAAGAGAAACAATACTTGAAATAAACGGTCAGCCAACCTAGTTTATGTTTCAAAAATGCGTATGTTTGACAACAATGCAATGCTCCATTCGACATGGAAATGCTACGCTTTTATTTGGTGGATGCAAGTATGACACTATATGCCGATGCAAATATGACACTATATGCCAATGCAAATGCAGACCCGAACTGCTGGGATACAGGAAACCGCTTCAGCAAAATAAATGCTGAAGACAATGCCGACTCCGTTGGGGATAGCCAGATGCTACAGAATTATTCCAGCAAAATAAATGCTGGAAGAGTGAAGTCGACTCAGCTGGGAAATTGGGAACTTGAACCAAGCACCTCGTTGAAGTGATACCCTGCTAGGGAATATAACTCTGCTGGAGAATAGCAGATGCGCCTGGTATGATTGAACTTCTGCTGGAAAGTGAACGGATATCACACGGTATCTTGACAAAATAAATGCCTAGGCACACAACCAACTTTGCCTGGGAGAGCCTTAATCTTCGAGTTCCACTGAGAGGAATGAAAATACTTGTTGAAAAGAGAACTCTACTGGGGATGGAATGATTCTCTTGGGGGAAAATCAACTGACTCCGCTGGGGGAAAGTAGATGACCCTGCGGGAAAGGGTAAATTGTCTGAATACAACTCACAAATGTTAATCTTCTGAGGCTAAACCAACTCTGCTTGAGATGCACTGTCTGAATACAGCCTTCGATCTAGGAATCGCCAAACTCTGCGGAGAATAAATGACTTTGCTGGAGAATGTCCTTCTGGATAGGCTCCGACTAGCTAGGGAATTCGATCCTTCTTCAGGAGGCACATGCATGACCTGCGTGGGGGTCGATTCTTTCGTTATTGCAACCTTTTGATCATCTTCCTCGTACGGCTATGAAACCTGCGACAACACAAACGAGACAGGACAAGCATATGCAACCAAATCAATTCAGGTTAGTGACGTTATTTTCAGTTAATTCAAAGCTTTAGCAATCGTTGGCAAGGGCCAGTGATGTTATACACATGCTAGTTTCAATAAACTTAGGCGTTTTATAATGCACAAAACAGTAAAGAACCAGCATCAAGTACTGAATAACATATTTTATTGATTGAGCCCCTGAATGGGCAGAGTTTTTGTACACGGGATGTAACTCCTGAAAAGAGGAAGCTACGCAAAGCAGATATACAAGTATGCACAAGGAGCATAAATATTTTGACAAATTAAATTTGTACACATGTCGGCAACGGGATGCAGACGAACACCACGAACTGATCCTCCTATGACTCGCCCGACTCTAATGCTTTCCCAGTATTCACACTTCCGAAGAGATTGTATCTGATGATCGACCCCTCAGGTATATTCTCCCGCACTGATGCTCACTGTAATATCAACTTCGGACCACAGTCATTTGCTTTTCAAATCCCTAACTTTTGCGTGAACCGCCCTTTACGGGTTTTCAGTTCACCGGGGTACCCTTTTTTGCCGAAGCCGCCCAGTGTAGGTTTTCAACTTCGCGGGTGTACATTTTTTCAATTTTATCCCTAACTTTTGCCCGAACCTTTCATTCTGTTTTTGGTTCGCCAGGATGCCCCATTTTTGCCTGGACTCTCCTTTTTTGTCCAGCGGGTCAATTTCAAGCAAAGTATTTTTTAACTGCGTCCGAATTCACAGGCGACATAAAATCTTCACCGTCCATGGTGGATAACAACAACGCTCCTCCTGAAAAGACTTTCCTGACAACGTATGACCCTTCGTAGTTGGGGGTCCACTTGCCCCTGTGATCTGCCTGCGGCGGGAGAATCCTTTTCAGCACAAGGTCGCCCGTCTGAAAGCTTCGCGGATGTATTTTCTTATCATATGCTTTCTTCATTCGGCTCTGGTACAAACGACCGTATGCTAGAGAAGCTAGCCTCTTCTCGTCCATCAAACTCAATTGGTTTAACCTGTCTTTCACCCATTCTGCCTCGTCTAGCTGAACGTCTCGCAATACCCTCAGAGAAGGGATCTCAACTTCCAATGGTAATACCGCTTCCATTCCGTATACTAACGAGAACGGGGTTGCCCCGGTTGATGTGCGTACCGTCATACGATAACCGTGCAAAGCGAAAGGTAGCATCTCATGCCAATCCTTATAGGTCACCACCATTTTCTGCACGATCTTCTTGATATTCGTATTGGCCGCCTCGACAGCGCCATTCATCTTGGGTCGGTAAGGGGAGGAGTTGTGATGTTCGATCTTGAAATTCTGACAGAGCTCCTTCATCATTTTGTTGTTCAGGTTTGAACCGTTGTCCGTGATTATCCGCTCAGGGATCCCATATCGGCAAATGATATCTCTCTTGATGAATCTGGCTACCACCTGCTTAGTTACATTTGCGTAAGACGCCGCCTCTACCCACTTGGTGAAATAATCGATTGCTACTAGAATGAACCTGTGCCCATTAGAAGTCGTCGGCTCAATCTTTCCAATCATGTCGATTCCCCACATCGAGAATGGCCATGGCGATGACATCACATTCAGAGGACTCGGAGGCACATGAATCTTATCAGCATAGATTTGGCACTTGTGGCACTTCCTCGCAAACTTGAAACAATCAGTTTCCATAGTCAGCCAAAAATAACCTGCCCTCAGCAGCTTTCTCGTCATAGCATGCCCACCAGCATGCGTACCAAATGTACCTTCATGTATCTCCTCCATGAGCAACTTTGCCTCTTTTTCATCCACACAACGCAACAGCACCAAATCGTGGTTTCTTCTGTATAAGACGCCATCCGGATTCAAATAGAAATTACCCGCTAATCTCCTGAGAGTCTTCTGATCTTGACTGGATGCCCCAGCCGGATACTCTTTATTCTTCAGAAAATTAAGGATATCAAAATACCACGGTTTGTCGTCGGGTGCTTCATCAATAGCAAATACGAAAGCTGGTCTGTCAATCCGAGAGATAATGATTCGGGGAGCCTCGTTCCAGAAGTTGACCTTGTACATGGAAGACAACGTGGCGAGGGCGTCAGCCATCTGATTCTCTGCCCGCGGTACGTGATGCAATTCGACTTTGTCGAAGAAAGGCAACAATCTCCTTGCATAGTTCATGTAATGTATCAAATTGGGCCGACGTGTCTCCCATTCCCCTTTGATATGATTCACCACCAGAGCTGAGTCTCCATATACGTCCAGATGTTTGATTCGCAAATCAATGGCTTCTTCAAGCCCCATTATACAAGCTTCGTATTCGGCTTCATTATTGGTAACGACAAAGGTCAATCGGGCAGTAAACGGGATGTGCGACCCGTGTGGAGTAGTGATGATTGCCCCTATTCCGCTACCGTAAGCATTCACAGCTCCGTCAAATATCATCTTCCATTTGGAACCCAACTCTGGTCCTTCGTCTGGCAACGGTTCTTCGCAATCCTTCATCTTTAGGTACATGATATCCTCGTCAGGAAAATCAAACCTCATCGACTGGTAATCTTCAATAGGCTGCTCCGCCAGATACTCAGACAACACACTCCCCTTTATAGCCTTCTGCGAGACGTATTGAATGTCATATTCAGTCAAGACCATCTGCCAACGGGCAATCCTCCCTGACAACGCCTGCTTTTCGAATACATATTTGATAGGATCCATCTTCGAGATGAGCATGGTTGTATGATTCAGCATGTATTGCCTCAAACGCTTGGCGGCCCAGGCTAGCGCGCAACAAGTTTTCTCAAACATCAAGTATCGAGATTCACAATCTGTAAATTTCTTGCTCAAGTAGTAGATCGCATGCTCTTTTCTTCCTGTCTCGTCGTGTTAACCGAGAACACAACCCATGCTTCCCTCAAGAACCGTCAATTACATGATCAAGGGTCTGCCCGCCACTGGGGGTATCAAAATAGGAGGCTCCTGCAAATACTGCTTTATTTTATCGAACGCCTTTTGACAATTTTCGTTCCATGTTACAGCTTGATCTTTCTTCAACAGCTTGAATAATGGTTCACACGTGTCCGTTAGATGAGATATGAACCGAGCGATGTAGTTCAACCTCCCTAAAAACCCGCGCACCTCTTTCTCTGTTTTAGGCGTCGGCATTTCTTGAATCGCTTTTATTTTAGCAGGATCAACCTCTATTCCTCTTTCGCTTACGATAAACCCCAGCAGTTTACCCGATCTCACCCCGAAGGTGCATTTGTTAGGGTTCAGTCTCAGCCTGAACTTCCTAAGCCTTTTAAATAACTTCAGCAGATTCACCAGATGCTCTTCCTCCGTCTGGGACTTGGCAATCATATCGTCAACATAAACTTCGATCTCTTTATGCATCATATCATGGAAAAGAGTCGTCATCGCACGCTGATATGTTGCCCCAGCATTTTTCAAACCAAAGGGCATCACTTTGTAGCAAAATGTTCCCCAAGGCGTTATGAAAGTGGTCTTCTCCATATCCTCTGGCGCCATTTTAATCTGATTATAGCCTGAAAAGCCATCCATGAAGGAGAATATGGAGTATTGAGCGGTATTATCAACTAGCACATCGATATGAGGAAGTGGAAAATCGTCTTTTGGGCATGCTTTATTCAAATCTCTATAATCCACGCACATCCGAACCTTGCCATCTTTCTTTGGCACTGGTACGATGTTAGCAACCCATGAGGGATATTTTGTCACAGCCAGGAAACCAGCGTCCCACTGTTTTTGAACTTCCTCTTTGATCTTCACTGCCATGTCTGGTCTAGTTCTGCGAAGCTTTTGTTTGACCGGTGGACATTCTTCTTTCAGTGGTAGACGGTGCACAACCATATCTGTATCGAGCCCTGGCATATCTTCATACGACCAAGCGAATACATCACTATACTCGCGGAGCATTTCAACCAGTCTTCGCTTGATATCCCCCTGCAGCGCGGCCCCGATACGAATATTCTTCTCAACCCCTTCCGATCCCAAGTTGATAATTTCGATGACCTCTTCGTGAGGCAGAATGACTCTTTCTTCTTGTTTCACCAACCAAGACAGTTCTTCAGGAACGTCACTATCTTCGACAACCTCTTCTTCGGCCTGAAATACCGGATGCTCAAAGTCGGGACGAGTCATAGGTGGTTCAAGGATGTCATCTGAAAATGTTATCCTGCAAAAGGAATGGTTAAGTGCTTCAAAATGCGTATAAAGCGAATAACCACGTTGCCATTTTATTGAAAAATACAAAACAAGAAAGACAGAGATTACAGTATTTTCACATGAAAAAACGCCATTTATTTAATGATTAACACGCAATGTTCATAACAACACAGCCCTAAGCAAATCACGATGCCCCGGGCAAGACATCGGTTTATTCAACAATTAATAAAGCAAAGCATTACTGTTTAAGAGTCACAGGAACAAGCTCCTGAATAGACCAGTTGCACAGTCCCTGTCCTGGCGTGCTTGGCTGGATCCAGGCATCCATATCACAGTCGCTGTCTCCTTCGTCAGACTCCGAAGCAGCGTTGATGGTTTCATGACATACTCCACTGGCAGAGATGGTTATTGGCCCTCTGAAACGGGGTGCTCCCACAGCAGGTGTTGATGACGACGGTTGGTATCCCAGCCCGAACCGGTCCATCTTTACAGGAATATCCAGCACTTTGCCCCAGCCCTTTGCTTCTCCTGCCTCCACCAGAGCTTGAGCTTTTTTATATGACGAAACGGCTATCTCCGACGCTTTGCTCGGCCCGGGACCTTTGTCCTTGATTCGCAAACCTTCAAATGCCTGGCAGGGTGTTTCGTGGATCTCTCCGTCGACCTCCACATATTTAAATGACGACAGATGGCTGACCAGGATGTCTTCTTCTCCGCATACGGTGACTACGCTGTCTCCGACCATATATTTCAACTTCTGATGCAGGGTAGACGTGACTGCCCCGGCCCCATGAATCCAGGGTCTTCCGAGCAGGCAGCTATACGCAGGCTGTATATCCATGATATAAAACTCAGTCGCAAATACCTCCGGCCCCACATGTAGAGGCAATGTTATCGATCCAAAGACTGTTCTTCGCGTGCCATCAAACGCTCTGAATACCAAGTCACTGGGCGTGCACAGGATTCCTCTGACATCTAGCTTCATCATCGCTTTCTTGGGCATCACATTCAAAGACGATCCGGTGTCGACCAATACGTGCGACATTACTGATCCTCTACATTCGACAGATATGTGTAGCGCCATATTATGATCTCTCCCTTTAGGGGTCAAATCGAAGTCGGTAAAGCCTAAGTTGTGGCCTGCATTCACATGTGCCAACACTCCTTCCAGCTGATTCACGGAGACGTCTTGGGGTACAAAGGAAGTATCCAGGACTTTCAACAAAGCATTTCTGTGAGCTTCAGAACATAAGAGCAGCGACAGGATAGATATCTTGGATGGCGTCTGTTGCAGATGTTCCACAATCTTATAATCACTTTTTCGAATCAAGCGCATGAACTCTTCTACGTCTTTCGAGGCCACTTCTTTACCGCTTGCTTGCACTGGGCCATTCTCAACCATCTTCCCCTTTCCTTTTGCTAGTCTTTCGGCCTCCACTTCAGGTGATATAAAGATCCTACCACTCCTTGTCATACCTCCTGAACCAACAACGTTATCTACAGTCTCAGCTGGCTGCTTATTAACATCAATCTTTATCCCGTCACAATACACCTCCAAACCATATGACCAGGGGACTGCTTTTATGTTCTCGTACGGGATCGGTCCGGCCTTAGTTATGGTGATCGGTGGTCGTTGGACCGGTGCTGCAATAGTGATTGTCTTCCGAGGAATCGTTACAGTGGCCACATCACTCTGATCATCTGCTACTGCCCCTGCAGGCTCTTCAGTCGCTGCTCGGTCAAACTGCAATGTGCCTCCATCAATTAAAGCCTGAATGCCTTTCTTCAAATCATCACACCCCCCAGCTAGGGTCCAACATTCTAAGCAATACTCGTCACATCCTGGATAAACGCCCCCTTGCAACAATCTACTTTTTATCTCGCTCAGCGGCGTCTTTAAATCGTCGACATTCATAATCAGATTCAACCCTTCCTCAGTCAGAATGGCGTTTGCCCCATGATTAGGCATGGGTTTCTGCACTATATTCGGCCCTGCCGTTCCGAAATTGATAGCCTTATTGTCCAAAAGATCCTGCACAACATGCTTAAAAGCATGGCAACCCTCTACATCGTGGCCCGGAGCCCTAGAGTGGAACTCGCAGTGCCTGCTTGCATCATAACCGTACGGAGGAGTTCCCGTTATCGGTGCCAGAGTTCTCTTCTCTACCAGGTTCAAACCCAACAATGTCTGCAACAAATCAGCATACGTTGAGGGAGGCTTCTCAAACACTCTTCTTGGCTTACCACCCTGGAATCTTCGCTGAGCCTGCTGTGCCCCCTGCTGAGGCGGCTGCTGCTGCTGTTGTTGCTGTTGTTGCATTGGCTGCTGCTGAAATGGTTGTTGTTGATATGGAATAGTAACACTCGCCACCTGCGGTGGCTGATGATATTGGTTTCGTCCCCTGCCTCGGCCTCGACCTCGGCCTCTAAATACTGCGCTTGCCTCACCCTGACGGCGCCCACCAAAAGCCTTCCTATTACTGCCAGATGCAGTTGATTCCTCAGCCTGGAATTTTCCTTGCTTAATGTTACGTTCAATCTTTTCTCCCATCAGAATTAAGTCTGAGAAACTGGCCAGAGATGTATGAAACAACATGTCATGAAACAAGCTCGTGAATGTGTCGACGAACATGTCATTCATTTCCTTGTCTTCTAAAGGAGGACGGACCCTGGCAGCCATATCGCGCCACCTTTGCGCGTACTCTTTAAAGCTCTCCCCCTTCTTCTGAGACAGCCCTGTTAATTGGACCCGATTGGGCGCCAAGTCGCTGTTATACTTGTAGTGAGCTACAAATGCCTCTGCCAATTGCTTCCATGTCTTTATATTAGTCGGCTCCAACCCCATGTACCACTCTAAGGAAGGGCCCGACAGACTATCTTGAAAAAAATGCATTAGCATTCTCTCATCAGTTGAGTACGCAGACATCTTTCTGTAATAAGCCCGCACGTGCACTTTCGGACAGGTGTCCCCTTTATACTTATCAAACGTAGGAGCTTTGAATTTGATTGGCACCCTCAAGCCAGGTACCAGACCCATTGTTGCCATGTCCAAGCCCACAACACTTTGGTTTAGGACCCCCCTCATCTGCTCTTCTAGCATTCTGATCTTCTGGGAGTTATCCATCGGCCCTTCAAAGCCTCCGCCGGAGAAAGCGTCCTCCTGCTGATCTTCTTGCCACATACCATTCCCAGCTCCATACCCATCATATTCATTATTGCGGCCAGCTCTAATTTGATTCATCACTGGGCCTCGGCCTCTGTTGCCGTATCCCTGAACACCTCCAGCAGGCCCAAAAGCCATTAATCCGGCGTCGTTTCCATTTCCGAAACCTCCGTAACCCTGATTGGCCACACCATAACCATCTTGCCCAAAGCCTTGAGCATTGAAACCATATTTCCCAGTGTTATCGAATCCTTGGTCGTTGAACCCGAATCCAGCATTGCCAAAGCCGTTGCCTCCCATATTATCACCCAAGTTGATATCACCAAGCCCAACGTTATGGACAGCAGTCTCGTTCCCACCTCCGACGTTACCGTTCCCAGCAGCGGTAGCGTTGTTAACATTAGCAGCAGGTATATTGACTACGGGTGGAGCCACTAGCGTGGGAGTGCCATCTCCATGAACAGTATCGACTCGCACAGACTGATGATCCTCGTTACCGTGACCGGCGTTTCTGACCAACAGAGGCTGCACCATGGCTTGCAAATTCTCCTGACCTTTTGCAATAGCTTCCATGGTCTGCATAAAGAGAGCTAGCTTCTCGCGCACATCTTGCATCTCGTTCTGCATTTGATCCATGATTCTTCGACAGTTGGTGCGAGTGGAATAGCGGTGCGGGTGCTGATCTGCAATCCTGGAAAGTACCTGGTACAGAGCAGGAAATAAGACACCATCCAAAGATTACCTGTAATGCAATATGAATATGAATGCAATGCAATGTGTGTCCGTGCATTAGGGAAATTCATTCCCCGATTCTAGTGTGAAGGTGCCGGTGCAGTGACAGTGCTAGCAATACAAAGATCGGAGTTGAATCACCGAAAGCCTCATATATTGCAGAGAAACCAATAAGCCAAGAATACAATATCACTGAGAGTACAATAAGAAGGCATGACCTCAACCAACAATCCTGGTGATGGTCAGCACTATGCAAATAAAGCATACAAGCTACTACATGAAATGATCAAACACTCCCATAAGTCCGGTACTCTTCTAGCAGCTTCTTGGTCTCCGGATGACTTGGTCGAGCAAGCAGCCCTTCAACAAGTTGGTTTCTTCTCTTGAGAACGCGTCGCACGTCTTCAGCAGTTTCCTCCCATGGCCCCTCTCCGAAGCGATCCTCTAGCTTACGCTTCTGAGACACAGCTTCATCTCTGCCTTTGATGGCCTTGTTTAGTGCATTCTGGAGACTATACCGGGTCATCACTTCTTCTTCACACTTCTTGATGCTGGACTTCAACTGCTCTTCGAGGTCGGAAATTTGCTGCTTCAACTTATCCTCCCTCTTCTTATTGTTGGTGAGCGTAGCATTCCAAGTCTTATTGCAAGAAGAGATCTCTCGGTGTGCTGCGTCGAGCGCTTTCTTTTTGGATTCGAGCATGTCGTGGGAGCTTCTGAACTCTTGCCCCAGACGTTCACGCTTGTTCCTCTCCTCAGTCAACTCATCCCCTAGTCTATTCATTAGCTCAATCTGCTGTTGGAAAGCATGCACGGCCTTGTTTTTCTCACTGCGTATCTGGGCTAGCTCCTGCTCTAACCCTTCGTTGATCTTCAGCAAGGCTTCTTTTTCTTTCACAACTTGCTCGTAGGCTTCCCGAGAAACAGTAGTTGGCTCTGCTACCGGGATAGGAACCAGGACTGGCGCTGCTGGAAATGGCATCCGTAACTGACTTGCTCTCTCCTGGATCCAAACTCTGTAAGGTGCATAGGCCTGACAGTCATTCTTCCCTAACAACGGCTTCCCTCTTCGGTTAATACGCGTCCAGGCATGCTGCAGCTTGGCCAATAACTCCCCCTTCAAGTCTCCGGTGAAGTACAGAGATTCCTGTACTTCTTCCTCCCTTGGCGGGTTCTTCAGCGCATATCCGAACTGACGGACCAACAATGATGGGTTGTAGTTGATACACCCTTTTCTTCCTATCAGCAGGACATTAGGGTACCCAGAACAACTAAAGACGAGCTCAGATCCCAGCAGGTCTCTATCAAACCATTCAACGTCTTCGGAAGATAGCCTCATCAGGCGCTCTGACCAACTAGCTGTGGTCGCCCTCTCCACAAAAGATCCCTTCATGGGAAGGTGGCTCTTAAACCACATACCCAGCAATGGTACACAGCAGTGAACATTCTTCCCTCTTCCCTTCTCATTCTTGTAATGCAGTGAGTGGTAGAAATCTCCGAGCAAGGTAGGTACAGGATTACCAGCGGCAAACAAGTAGAAGGCGTCGAAATCCACAAAATCCGGTACGTTGGGAAACAAAACTATGCCATAAATGCACAGAGCCAGCACAACATTGAAGGCAATCCAGCACCCGCTCTTAGCGTACTCCTGGGCTTTACCAATCAAGAACTGGAGTGAGAAGCCTGGAACTCCACGGGAAACAGTAGTCAACAATTCAGAAGCATCCATGTGCAAAGCTTTGGCCAAGTCCTCTAGCTTAGGCTTAGCGCCAGAATGAATGAATGGAACCTGGTTCTGCACGGGTAGCTCAGTAAACTCCACATACTCTTCAATGGTAGGCCCCAGAATAAAATCAGCAAACGTAAAACATCTCAATGCGGGGTCATAGAACTGCATCAGGGTGTACAGCCCATTCATCTCATCAGCGGTGGGCTTGTAGACTAATCTCAGCAATCTCCCATAACTCATTCTGAAACTTCTCCTAACCTCCTCATCAGCAAGAGATATCAGGCCGAGCAAAGGAGTAATATCAGGTGTGGGCAGCTTATACGCAACTGTTTTCCTCAAACCAGCCATAATCAATACTCAGAAGTCTGGGCACTAGAACCGGGGGATATGCAAATGCACCTGCAGCACAGACACACGTTAATGGGATGCAATGATAATGGGTATGCAAACAATGCAATGCAAATAACATGCAACAGGGACCAACTGCCGTAGCTGAATAGCCTGAACCATATCAAGAGGTCTCAAATGGACTCTTTTAAAAGTCCTCAACCCTGGTCTCAGATAGACCTAAAACAAAGCTCGAACAATGGTCTCTGACAGACCCACAGCATAACTCTGACTGGTCTCTGATAGACCTCAAATCATAACTCCAATAGGTCTCTGACAGACCTCAGAAATCTTCAACTGGTCTCTGATAGACCGCATAACACATCTCCAACTGGTCTCTGACAGACCTCGTAACACATCTCCCAATGGTCTCTGACAGACCTCATAACTCTCCAAATGGTCTCTGACAGACCTCAGAACTCTCGATAAATACCCAGAATCTCTGATCAAGAAATAACCAGTATCTGAAGGTCTAGTTACCTGCATAACCCCAAACCCTCTCACAGGTGGATGTCCTAGTAACTGACAAAGGTATGGCATCCTATGCGGTCGTCGGCGTCACAGACTTTCAGGGTTGATGATACGATTCCCAGAAGGAGTGGCATCATCAAATCCTGAAGAGGCCTCACTTAGCCAACTTCCAAATGATCGGTCCCCAGAGTCGACAATTCAACTAACCAGCAACCCACGCCAACCAAAGGAAGGGGCAGGAGGCCAACCAGAGGAACCTCGTCTGAGTGTAGATTTCGCGGGACACCAAGGCAAGCAAAGCAAGCGGGCGCCAACTAATCTCTACTCTAATTCTAGGTGCACTCAAGCCCAGGTCCGGCTTATCTCTCAATATCAGAACACCCGTCACACCCCACAATACAGCAATAATAATCAATATATATAATGCTGAAAATAAAGGTCAGAAATATAAATCCATACAAAATCCTCGACGGGAAAACAAGCGTTAGGATTGACTCTCTTAAGGGACGTTGGATCCCAAATGCATAAGAACTATCACAGTCCTTAGCAGCCAGGGGACGTTGGGTCCCCAGCAGAGTCGCCAGCTGTCGCTACTGCGAAAATCGGCGCCGGCTGAACAGAAGAGTCGCCACCGTGCGTTATTTATCCCACGGGAGGGAAAGGAAACGCTCAGAGTAAACCTCGCACAACACGGGAAAGGTATGGTCATCGCAACCAAAACCTGGATTCGGGAGTCGGTTACGCAAGGGGAAGGTATTAGCACCCCTCACGTCCGTCGTACTCGACGGGATCCACGCTTGTTTTCGGGTATGGATTGTTATTCTATCTAAACTAAAGGTCAAGGGTTAAAAGAAATAAAATGACTCGGCAAAGTATCACACTTTATGCCTACGTATTCCCGTCTGGAACGAGAAATCAGAGTCAACGTAGTTCGCCTACCTACGGGAAAGGAGGGGAAGGTTGCTCGCTAGGATATCGCATCCTATGCCTACGTACTTTCATACAGCATGAAAGATCAGAGCAAACGTAGTTCGGGCTACGGAAGACACAAGCTTGTCTTGATTGATTTTATTCCTTCTGAAAAAGGTTTTTCTGATTAGCAGTCCAAGCGGACAAAAATGACGTCTTGATGAGTTCACCTTCTTTTACGGAAGAAGTGTCTTTTATTGTGTTTGAAATTTTTATTGTGTTTTTCTGTTCGTTTTGAGAAAGAAGAGACATAACTCTAACCTACGGTTGCGAAGAGAATCAAACTAACCTAATGTTATCATGCATGGGTTAGGACCTAGTGTCTATCATGCTCCTCTCTTGCACAGAGAGAAACAGAGATCCTAAGGGAATAGACGGTAGCAGAAACAGTAGCAAATATATACAGTAAAGCAGTAAAATGCATGGATGCAACAATACAAGCGAGGCAAGGGAGTCCCACTCAACCTCGAACCTAGAAAACAATAGGCAAAAGTGAACAGGATTCACTTCCAACCCAACAGGTTAAACAACAAACAATACAGTCAGGAAAACCAATCAATACATCAGAAATGAACAACAACTAAAATAAACAGCCACAACAGCTCTGCATCACATCAGTCTTCAAGCTTCAGCAAGCATCAATCTCCATCTCCACAGCCTTCAAGCAAGGTCTTTGTCATCAATCTTCCATCTGCAAAGGCTTTTCTTCAAGTCTTATCCTCCAAGCTGAGGGATCAATCACAAGAGTGAATTGGGTGTTAAGCACTTAGCTGACCACCAAGGGTGGCAAACCAACTGCTACTAACACATAAGATATTTTCTCTCAAGAGTTCTATCTCTTAGACACTATCACCAAGCCTTCCAAAGGAAGGGGGTGAGTGTCTTAGAGAGACTCTGCATCACAGAGAGGAATGGAGGCAGTCAAGGCCCTCCATGTTTGAGAATCAAGCTTTCTAATCTAGAGCTCAGCCTAGCTCCTAAACCCTAATCTCCTCAACAGCTGCTAGCAGGAATCTCCTCATCAACTCTGGAAGTTGGTCTTCAAGCTCTGGATCTCCAATGGCTTCATCATCACAAGTCTTCAGCTCTCCCAATCCCCAAACAATCCCAATACCCATACAAGCAAACAATACTCCCCAGGCACACCACACCAATCAAGCAAATACAGACAGTAATATACTAATAGCAGTAGGGGAATCCTAGTGATTTCTAAGGGATCTAATAACTACCCATAGTCCCTATAGTCCCATATCTAAAATATTCAATCTCTAAGTCCTAAGGGAAATGATTCAATTCTCCTAAGTCATCACTTAAACCCTAATTTTGTTCATGTTGTTCACACCTAAACTAAACACCTAAAATTGAGTCTTTAAAAATATGAACTAAATTGTATGTACAAGATAAATGTCTAATCTAATCAACCTAAAAAGAATGGATAAAAAATGTTAAAGCATCTATTCAAACTAAAATTATCAATTTCATGCACTAAACAAACCATTATTTAAACCTATTTAATAGAAAAATATGCTAAAAATACTAAAATAAAATGAAATATTAATTTTTTTATGGGATAATTTTCTTGACAAAATTATGAACAATGTAAGAAAACAACCGATGAAAATCATGCATTTTTCTATTTTTTATGATTTTTTGAAGAATTAATATTTTTGAAAGAAATTAAATGGAATTAATTGAAATGGGGTGCAGAAAGCATGAAAAAACAGTTAAAACAACAAACTGGGCCCAGACTGGGGGGCGCGCATAGCAAGCGCGTCTGGGCCCAACACCATCAGAATATATGACAAAAATTAAAAAAACTAAAAAACGGTGCAAATATCAATTATTTCAGTTGAAATGGAAATGGGCCTTGGTTTGGGGGTACGAATAGCAGTGAGTTTTGGAGCCCAGTCTGGCAAAATAAATGAAACGCTGCGTATAGGCGTTTACATCTCCCTCCGTTTTCATTTTAAATCAGGGCCATTGGATCAGTCCCAAAGTCAAGGTCAAAACCCTGATCGTGTGGCTCTCACTTCGTCTTCAACCTTAGAAACCCTAGGGTTTCAGAAATCTCCCTCCATGCACGCACCTTCCACAGCTTGGTTCTCCCTCAATTCTCCGTGAATTCACACGATTCAAAGACCAAAAGTGACCTACTTCTTCCCCTCTACACAACCATACCATTATCTCCTTCTGATACTCACTCAAGAAACAAACCCGATAGGTGTAACAGTTGTAAACCACCATTTTCACCTGTGATCAAACTTCTCAATTCTCCATAATTCTTGTCCTAACATACTCTACATACTATGCTGATCAATCTGAGCCATTAACCTAAGATTATTTCTCATTATTCTTGATGTTATGATCCCTAACAGAATTAGTGCACCTTGATAAACATCCATGAAACTTATCCAAACTTACCAAAATCAATCATCTTACTTATCCTAACCAATCTATACTACCAATTCCCCATAATTCTCACTAAATTAATCAATTCGAATGACATTACCAACCTGGTGTGATGATGAAAACAGTTATGGAATCCTCTTGATCCAATGCTTGAAATGATGGGAAACTGATCAGTGAGCTTGATTATGAGTTCTGTATGCAATGGATCTTGTGCAAACTCCTTGAATCTTGTACTTGAAACCTTCTTGCAACTTGGATGATGAAGATGGATAGCACGATTCTTGATCAATTCAACCAAATCTTTGATGGAATTCTGATCTATGAATGATCTAGATGATGATCAAATCAAGAAATGTGGGAATTGATGGAGATTTGAGAGAGTTTGAGATGCTTTTGCAAATTGGAGAAAGTGTGTGAAACTTGTGGTTTTGAGTAAAATGAGATCACCAACCATGGCATGAACCCTCTCATATCAATATATAGGTGAGGTTAGAAACTCCTAGAAGCTTGGAGAAGCTTCCCTTGCACTCTTTCCTTTGGATTTGGCTTATGTATATTCCATTACAAGTAACCATGAATAACTCCCAAAATATGAACCAAGCTTAAAATTATACTTTAGCCAATGTTCTTAAAATGGTCTTTCCATTCAAAATGACCTATAATTTTGCTTCATTTGGCCAAAATATGAAAAAACTCATTTTTAAGTCCATTTTTATTCATTAAATCCAACAATTTTGAAACCTTGTGCTATGAATCTTTCCAATCTCTCATGGTCACTTTTCTAGGCTCAAAATGTCATTTGGAACAAGTTTGATGTTGTGAAGTTTTCCATTTGAAGCTTCCTTGTATGAGTTTTGGGCATAGGTTGAAATGACCTGTAATTCTCAAATGACCAAAATACCCTTTGCTTTCCAAGACCATAAGTAGAGTTACACAAATCATATGAAGGCATACTATACCATTCTAGAAATCTAAGACAATGAGGAACAATTCTTATATTGACCAGAAATTCATTTGAAACCTCCTTGAGGGGTAAAAGTTGCTTGGAAGACAAGTCACTTTCACAGACAAAATTTCAGATACCTCAGATGACCTGTAACTTGCAAGGACCATAACTTGAGTTCTATAAATCTCCTTGATGTCTTCCACCACTCAAATTAAATGTCTTGAGATCCTCTACAAGTTCCATGTTGGCCAAGGATTCATTTGAAGCTTGAATTTTGACTTACCTTGCTTGGAAATTTGACCTAAATTAGGGGATTCTACACAGAAACCCTAATTTAGAAACTCCTCTTTTCCTTGATTTCTCTTGATTTCTTCTTGGCATATCACCATATCCTTCTTTACATGTCAAATGATGAACCCCAAATCTCTCCAATAGCCTTTAATGCCTTTCAATCAGTCAATTGACCTAAAGTTGACCCAGGGTTGACCCAGATGAAACCCTAGTTGACTGTCCTCAACTGCAATACTTGTGATCACATCAACAACTTGTCTCCTTCTCCAAATGACTTCCTAAGTCTCCCCTGATGTCCACATACTCTCCATGCTCAGCCCACAACTCACAATTGTTAGACTAAGGCACGGATCTAGAAGGGGGGGTTGAATAGATCCCTTTTAAAAATTTGAGTGGCGCTACCAATAAAATTGGTTTTCAAAATTGTTTTCAAATGCGGAAGCGGCCTTGGAAAATATAGTCTAAAACGAACAACTATTGGAGAGCCGGATATGCGTCAAGCAGATGAATTTAAGACGATAACGGATAGTAAATCACTACACACTTTTATGCAAAACTCAGATGTGATTCACTCGTACTATTTCCTTATTCCAATGATAAAAAATTACACCAAAACTAGCAGCAAAATTAAGGCAATTTTAGTTCAGCACTTTTGTCGAACAGTTGGTGTGCACAAATACCTTAAATGATATTTGTGTTGAATGAGTGATTGAAAAAGCCTTAGTACAGTATTTCTATTGTACTTAGTAGTTAAAAAACAGTGTTTCACCAACTCACTCAATCAATACTACAATTTGACAAAATCACTTATTCTAGAATCACTTAATTTTTTAAGCTGTAATTGAAAATGCAGAAAATAAAGGAACACAAGATTTGATGAGGCAGTTCCCCCAGTCGTCCTCGCGTTGGGGTACGTCTGCCCTCAATTCTACAATGAGAATTGAGATATGTATTGAATAGATATCACCTGTTTGGTAGAACAGTTATACACAAGAATCGATAGACAATTGATACAAACAATCTCAATGTTGCTGATAATTTCTACCACTTCTTGCCCCTTGATTCAAGATGAATCAAGTCCTCCAATTTGATGTGAATGACCTCCGATTGCAGCCACCTTATTGACAACTCTTCCGTTGATCAAACCTTCGGCACGGCTGATCTTAGACACACCCAAATTGAACCCGGAACGTCTTCAACCTTTCAACGCCCTAGCTACTAGATTGATCAACCTTCCGCTAATCAATCACCTTCGCACTCGCTTGATTGTTGAACCGACGATTCCGTAACAAAAGCCTTCAAAACCTGTAGTCTTGATAGGTAAAACCTCAAAGGTTTTCTCCCAAGAAACACCTGCACCAGCTTCCACTCGAACCAGATCTTCAATCACGCGTTCGAACCTTATCACCGTCGAGCAAACCACAAACCGCAGCAAAAAAATTGATTATCTGTAATTTGAGGATTTGTGAGTTGATTGAACGATGAAGATGAAGAACACTGATGCACCTCTTTCACGTTTCTTGACCTGAACACTTTCTCACAATGCTTTCAAAAATGTTAGTTGTTAAAATTGAAAAGACAGCTATTTATAGTAATATACAAAACAGACAGTTGACAGATCAATGAAACATAGCAGAATTTCTGTTTCTGCGCGCGAACGGTCGACCATAGGGTCGGCGTGCGCTGAGCCGTGTGACACTCAAACTGTCATGCGCCGAGTCAGCGGTCGACGCATGATCTTCATGCGCTGAGCCGTCTGATTCTTAAACCTGCATGCGCCAAGTTAACGGTCGACGCATGACCTTCATGCGCTGAGCCGTGTGAACTGAATGAAACTGTGTGCTGACGGTATGGTCGGCTCATGGTTCAAAAATCTGCAAAAACATAAATTTCTACAGCTTTTTGTGCATTACGTCATTGTAAAAATTGAATCATAAGTAGCGTGAATGATTTAAACGAAAGAAGGATATCTCTTAGCAAGTTGTCATCATCAAAAACCAGAGGCACGCTTGTGTTGGTAGATACTTTGCCTTCACATTCTCCCCCTTTTTGATGATGGCAACCTACTGTTACGCAACACGTGATAGGTATAGGTATGCTCCCCCTTTCTTTTACAATTATAGCGGTCGTAATCATCGTCTATCTACTGCTCGGTTCTCCCCCTTTGACAACATCAAAAAGAGGTAAACTCGTGACACAATAACAACACATTGAATCATGCATAAATGAGATACCAACAGATGAGAAGTAAACAACAATTATACATACGATGGAGATAACAGTTAATAGATTACAGAACCACAAAAATGTCATGATAGCAACATAGAAGTAAGCAACAATCATAGTGAGTTTGGGCAGAAAAGCAAAACACAACAAACAAAATGAATGCAAGCCAAAACAGGAAACAACAAATGACATATGAGCGCATGCTAATAGCCCCGTCCACGTCCGCGACCACGACCACGCCTGTCATAGTAATGAGGATGGCGTTGGGGATGAGCTAGATCAGTAAATTCTTCTGTGATGTTATTCAAAAAGTCAAGACTGTCGACAATGGCGCGCTCTTCAGCTTGATGACAGTGAGTTAGAGTCTCGAATCGAGCGTCCAGCTGAGTCGACATTCCACTGATCCGTTCATTTTGGTTATGCAGTTCAGAACGAATTTGTGCCATTCTTTCATTTTGATCCCTCATGAATTTTTGCTGTTGTTCCTGCATATTGGTCATAAAATTTCGCTGTTCCAACTGCATCGACTGCATCATTTCTAAAATCTCCGAATTGTTTGACGGTTGTTGAGGAGAAGGTGGGTCTGCAGTGCTTGGTTGATACGGCTGATAGAATTTGCCAAGGGTGGTCCACCCGGTGTATTGCCATTCACCCCAGCCTTGGTTATTCTCCTCATCCTCATTTTCCTGTTGGTTTGAGTAGGCAGACCAGTTATTGTGTTGATTGTCATCTTGATATGTTTGTTGATAGTTTTCAGAAGGCACGTATGGTTGATGACCTTCATTAATATCGTGGTCCAGCTGAGTCTCATCAGCGGTTTCTTGTGCCTCTCCTGCATTGTCACCTTGATTGTCTTCATCTTCACTTGAGCTTCCTTCTGCTTCTTCATCTTCTCCACCCTCTGACTCATCAGCACTTTCTTCACTCGAGGAGGCAGCTGCAGCCATGGTTGAGCGCCGATAAAATCTGTACTTTTTGAGCGACTGATCCCACACATATCCCATCATAGCAAAGACCTTTGAACTGATGTCATGTTATGTGACCGCTGCCCTGTTATGGTCGACTCAATATGCAACAAACAGCAGATTTTTGTATTTTACCATATTCAGAGGTACATGCTATGCAAAAATGATGTCATGACATATAAGAAAAAAATATCTATATACATATGCAGTAGATGTCATACAAATTTAGCGTAGTATAAGCGATATGATTTGAGATCAACAGGATTATCAAACAAAGAGAGAGAGAAAGAACAATATCACCTTGATGCCTGATTTGCTTGATACACAACATACTTATACTTACACGAATATCAAATTGTTAGAAGTACAACAGCATGATTATTTGAATGAAATAAGATAACATCAGCAAATATTATTCCCGTTCCGAAATGTCGAGGATGCCAAGTTCTCGGCGGATATGAAAGAAAGGTTCCGTTGCTAGCGGCTTTGTGAAAATGTCCGCTAGTTGGTTTTTAGTGTCAACGTGTTCAAATACAACATCACCTTTCTCAACATGGTCCCTAAGAAAATGGTGTCGAATTTCTATATGTTTAGTGCGAGAGTGTAATACGGGATTTTTGGTAAGGTTAATAGCGCTAGTGTTGTCACATAGGATAGGAATACGTTCAAGTTTAAGATTGAAATCTAGTAGTTGTTGCTTAATCCACAGAATTTGAGCACAACAACTACCAGCGGCAACGTATTCCGCCTCGGCCGTTGATAAAGCAACTGAAACTTGTTTCTTGCTATGCCAACTAACCAAGGAGTTTGAAAACAAATGACATGTACCACTAGTGCTTTTCCTATCCGATTTGCACCCGGCAAAGTCGGAATCGGAGTAACCTACCAACGAGCAATCACTACCCTTAGAATACCACAATCCATACTTCGGGGTACCTGACAGGTATCGAAGAATTCGTTTAACAGCTTTTAGGTGGGATTCTTTGGGACATGATTGGTATCGTGCACACATGCACACACTAAACATAATATCAGGACGTGACGCAGTAAGATAGAGAAGTGAACCAATCATACCTCTATATCGTTTTACCTCTACGTCCTTGCCATTTTCATCTTTATCCAAATTTACGCATGTAGGCATTGGGGTGTCTATGGCCTTGGATTTTGCCATGTCAAATCTCTTGATCAAGTCCAAACAATATTTTGTTTGGCTCACGAATGTCCCTTCTTGGAGTTGTTTAATTTGCAGGCCGAGGAAGTATGTGAGCTCCCCCATCATACTCATCTCGAATTCGCCCTGCATGAGGTCAGAAAACTCTCTCACGAGATTCATGTTAGTGGATCCAAATATAATATCGTCAACATAGATTTGCACCAAAATCAAGTGCTTTCCTTGACGTTTAATGAAGAGTGTAGTGTCAACCTTTCCTCGTGAGTACCCCTGATTAAGTAAAAACTTACTTAGTCGCTCATACCAAGCTCTAGGAGCTTGTTTGAGACCATATAAAGCTCTTTTTAACTTGTAAACATGTTCAGGGTATTCATGAGATTCAAAACCGGGAGGTTGAGACACATATACTTCTTCATTTATGTGACCGTTAAGGAACGCACTTTTAACATCCATTTGAAATAACTTAAAATCCTTTGCACATGCAAAGGCGAGTAAAAGGCGTATAGCCTCGAGTCGGGCAACCGGCGCATAAGTTTCCTCATAGTCGATGCCTTCCTCTTGGTTATACCCTTGAGCGACCAATCTCGCTTTATTACGGGTTATTACCCCGTTTTCGTCCAACTTGTTCCTAAACACCCATCGGGTGCCGATTACTCGATGGCCTCGCGGAGGAGGGACAAGGTCCCATACCTCGTTTCTTTTAAACTGATTTAGTTCCTCTTGCATCGATAAAAACCAGTGCTCATCGAGTAGGGCCTCTTTGGGGTTTTTAGGCTCTATTTGTGAAACGAAAGCGAAGTGATAACAAAAGTTACTTAGCTTAGATCGAGTGGTGACTCCCTTTGTGATGTCTCCGAGAATATTGTCAATTGGATGATCTTTACACGACTTCCAAGCTTGAGGGAGATCATCGTTTGTAGGCGGATGAGCTTCCTCAGTTACCTCATGGTGTGCATCCTTATCCTCCTCAATTTTGACTCTATCGGGTTGATCAATCCCCGTTTCGCCACCTTTGAGTATGTCTTCTGTGGATGTACCTGCACCATGAACAACACTATCCTTTCCGACATTTCTCGGATAGGACTCATCAAACGTAACGTGCACAGACTCTTCAACAGCTAGTAATCTTTTATTATAAATCCTATATGCTTTACTTGATTGCGAGTACCCTAGAAAAATGCCTTCATCGGCTTTTGAATCAAACTTGCCCAAGTTTTCCTTTCCATTGTTTAATACAAAGCACTTGCATCCAAAAACATGAAGGTGAGAAACATTAGGCTTTCGCCCTTTTAAAAGTTCATACGGAGTTTTGTTTAGAATGGGGCGGATGAGTACCCTATTCAAAACATAACATGCCGTACTAATGGCGTCGGCCCAAAAGTATTTTGGTAAACCACTATCATTAATCATTGTTCTTCCCAATTCTTCTAAAATTCTGTTTTTACGCTCCACAACCCCATTTTGTTGAGGAGTTCGTGGAGCCGAGAAGTTATGATCGATGCCATGGTTACCGCAATATTCTTCAAATAAATGATTTTCAAATTCACCTCCGTGGTCACTTCTTATTGACACAATGTTTGTATTTAACTTATTTTGGGAGAGCTTGGCAAATCTCTCAAAAGCGGCAAACGTGTCACTTTTACTCACTAAGAAGATGGTCCAACAGAACCTAGAAAAGTCGTCCACTATTACGAATCCGTAATAGTTTCCTCCTAGACTTTTGATCCTAGACGGCCCAAACAAGTCCATATGAAGTAGTTCAAGAGGTCTCGTTGTTGAAATAATCTTTTTGGATTTAAAGGAGATCCTCGTTTGTTTTCCTTTTTGACAAGCATCACAAAGGTGATCCTTGGTGAACTTAATTTTGGGAAGTCCTAGTACTAGATCTTTTGAGACAATCTTATTGAGTAAGTCAAAGTTGACATGCGCTAAGCGCCTATGCCATAGCCATGAGTCTTCACTCATAGATATGAGACATTGATCGCTTGTTGGGGATACCACATTCAAGTCAAGCATATACACATTGTTTACTCTAAAACCAATAAACACATTCTTCTTATCACTTTCATGCACAATTTTGCAGCAATCTTTTGAAAAGGAAACATTGTAACCTTTGTCGCATAATTGGCTAATGCTAAGGAGATTATGTTTAAGGTTTTCGACAAGCAACACATCGGAAATTGTAGTAGAGGAGGGATTACCTATACTACCTTTACCTAGTATCGCTCCGCGGTTGTTATCACCGTATGTTACATACCCTTTCTTCTTAGCCACGAAGTCTATGAATAAGGATATGTCTCCAGACATGTGCCTTGAGCACCCACTATCAAGAACCCATCTTCTCTCGGTGGACTCGACACATTTCACCTGTCAAAATATAACTTAGAAAAGGGAGGTACCCAATGGCATATTGGGTCCTAATAGGTTAGCGACAAGACGGTTGCGTTTGGGCAACCATTGGTAGATGCCTTTAGGAACAAGAAATCTCCTAAATCGACATTTACCAATGGAGTGGCCTTTCTTGCAACAGTAAAAGCATACAAAGTCGACATTAGAATCACTTTCACTTGCTTGATCCCTAATTACATATGCATATTTTTGATATGGGTTTATCATACTTTTTCTAAAATCCTTTTTATCGATTGCAAATGTAATTTTAGGTTCAAGTGCCTTGTCTAATTTGGCCTTAAGGTTTCTAACCTCACCTTGCCAAATATGACAAGTATCACAACCAAAGTTGAAAGGATTACTATTGTCCTTACAATCCGATTCATTATCTTTCACAATGGAAGCCTTAAGGTCCTCTAATTTCTTTTCGGACTCTAAGACTTTGTGCTCTAAATATGTAAAAATTCTTCTATTAGAAGCAAGTTTCTTAAAGGCTTCAGTTGCTTCCTTGTGTAAAACATCGAATGCGGTTTGTAATTCGGAATGAGACATATTAGATGACATATTATATCTAGAGTGACGTACCTGTTTCTTTTTCTTTTTCTGATTTGCGGAGAGACATAGATTCACGGACTCTTCTTCATCACTAGAGCTTTCATTAGAGGAGGAAGAATCACTGTCGCTTTCCCACGCGATGTACGCCCTCCTAGGCTTTGATGCTCTCTTATGTGACTTCGATTGTTCCTTTTCTTTTCCCTTGTTGTTCATTGGACAGTCCGGTTTGTAGTGACCGGGCTTTCCACATTTATAGCACGTTCCTCTAGTCTTTTTGCCTTTTTGATTGTCATCTTTGGAGAACCTTGATTGCCTTCGGAAATTTACCAGGTTCTTCTCCGAATGTTGGATGCCGTTCTTTCTCACGTACCGGTTATACCGTTTAACGAACAGCCCCATGTCCTCATTTATGTCTTCTTCTTCGTCGTCGCTTGAAGAATAATCACTTTGCTCTTTTGCTTTAGACTTCGAGGAAGAAGCCTTAAGAGCTATGGACTTCTTTTCACTCATCTTTACTTTGTCCTTCTTTTCTTTCCTTTCATGTTGGTCAAGACTCAAGAGTACCTGTTCATGCTCTTGTAGTTTGCCAAACAATGTAGTCAGGTCTAATACCGTAAGATCATTTGCCTCTTTGATGGCGGTCACTTTCGGCTGCCATTCCCTGCTAAGACATCTCAAAACTTTATTAGTAGCAAGATCATTGGAAATAGGTCTTCCTAGTGAATGTAATCTGTTTATGAGATGAGTAAATCTCTTTTGCATGTCAGCAATGGTTTCCCCTTGCTCCATGAAAAAAAGATCAAACTCTTGTATAAGAGTGTTGATTCGAGCCAACTTAACATCGTTTGTCCCCTCATGGGCAATTTGTAGTGCATCCCACATAGTTTTAGCCGTAGGGCAATGGGATACACGGTAGTATTCATCTACACCTAATGAGGAGATTAGAATGTTCTTAGCTTTCCAATCGTAATTATACTTTCGCTCATCGTCGTCGGTCCATTGTGCTTCGGGCTTTGGCACAACTTCGTTATTCTCATTTGTCATGGTTATTTCAATCGGACCATTGAGAATAACGTTCCATATCTTTCTATCTATGGAATTAATGTGCACCCGCATACAGTCTTTCCAATAGCTATAATTTTCACCGTTAAAAACGGGAGCTCTATTGTACGCCCCTTTTGGTTCGTTAGCCATTATTCTATCAATGTTGTATTTGAAGCACCGGAGAACCGGAGCTCCTGATACCACTTGTTAGACTAAGGCACGGATCTAGAAGGGGGGGTTGAATAGATCCCTTTTAAAAATTTGAGTGGCGCTACCAATAAAATTGGTTTTCAAAATTGTTTTCAAATGCGGAAGCGGCCTTGGAAAATATAGTCTAAAACGAACAACTATTGGAGAGCCGGATATGCGTCAAGCAGATGAATTTAAGACGATAACGGATAGTAAATCACTACACACTTTTATGCAAAACTCAGATGTGATTCACTCGTACTATTTCCTTATTCCAATGATAAAAAATTACACCAAAACTAGCAGCAAAATTAAGGCAATTTTAGTTCAGCACTTTTGTCGAACAGTTGGTGTGCACAAATACCTTAAATGATATTTGTGTTGAATGAGTGATTGAAAAAGCCTTAGTACAGTATTTCTATTGTACTTAGTAGTTAAAAAACAGTGTTTCACCAACTCACTCAATCAATACTACAATTTGACAAAATCACTTATTCTAGAATCACTTAATTTTTTAAGCTGTAATTGAAAATGCAGAAAATAAAGGAACACAAGATTTGATGAGGCAGTTCCCCCAGTCGTCCTCGCGTTGGGGTACGTCTGCCCTCAATTCTACAATGAGAATTGAGATATGTATTGAATAGATATCACCTGTTTGGTAGAACAGTTATACACAAGAATCGATAGACAATTGATACAAACAATCTCAATGTTGCTGATAATTTCTACCACTTCTTGCCCCTTGATTCAAGATGAATCAAGTCCTCCAATTTGATGTGAATGACCTCCGATTGCAGCCACCTTATTGACAACTCTTCCGTTGATCAAACCTTCGGCACGGCTGATCTTAGACACACCCAAATTGAACCCGGAACGTCTTCAACCTTTCAACGCCCTAGCTACTAGATTGATCAACCTTCCGCTAATCAATCACCTTCGCACTCGCTTGATTGTTGAACCGACGATTCCGTAACAAAAGCCTTCAAAACCTGTAGTCTTGATAGGTAAAACCTCAAAGGTTTTCTCCCAAGAAACACCTGCACCAGCTTCCACTCGAACCAGATCTTCAATCACGCGTTCGAACCTTATCACCGTCGAGCAAACCACAAACCGCAGCAAAAAAATTGATTATCTGTAATTTGAGGATTTGTGAGTTGATTGAACGATGAAGATGAAGAACACTGATGCACCTCTTTCACGTTTCTTGACCTGAACACTTTCTCACAATGCTTTCAAAAATGTTAGTTGTTAAAATTGAAAAGACAGCTATTTATAGTAATATACAAAACAGACAGTTGACAGATCAATGAAACATAGCAGAATTTCTGTTTCTGCGCGCGAACGGTCGACCATAGGGTCGGCGTGCGCTGAGCCGTGTGACACTCAAACTGTCATGCGCCGAGTCAGCGGTCGACGCATGATCTTCATGCGCTGAGCCGTCTGATTCTTAAACCTGCATGCGCCAAGTTAACGGTCGACGCATGACCTTCATGCGCTGAGCCGTGTGAACTGAATGAAACTGTGTGCTGACGGTATGGTCGGCTCATGGTTCAAAAATCTGCAAAAACATAAATTTCTACAGCTTTTTGTGCATTACGTCATTGTAAAAATTGAATCATAAGTAGCGTGAATGATTTAAACGAAAGAAGGATATCTCTTAGCAAGTTGTCATCATCAAAAACCAGAGGCACGCTTGTGTTGGTAGATACTTTGCCTTCACAACAATTTCTTTGTTGATCCTCAAATACCCTTAGCTAGGAGATAGATGAACTGCTTGATCCATTGACTTCTCAACTTTCAAATTCTTTCTGATGACTTGAATGAGATTGAATTAGGACAATAACCTCTTGATAGGCTCATATAGATGAGAATAATGATTGGTCCCCTGTTGGATGACTTGCTATGCTTATGCTATGCAGATGATTAGACTATGTACATGACTCTATATGCAAATGCTAATGATATTGAAACATAAACCAAGTGAATAAGGTTGAGCAAATTTTAGGGTGCTACAGTATGCTTTCAATCAAACTTTGCTGACGATGTAAGACATTGTTTCAATCCCCCAAACACTGGATAAATAAGGAAGTTATTCCCTTGTCAACCCCTTCGAGCTTAGAAGTTGAAGTTCCTTTCTCTATAAAAAACTACAATCTTAACCTTAGGATGGGTAGTCCTCAATTAACTTGGTTGCGTGTTCATGTAATACACCTTTCATATAAAGGTTGCAACCATAATTTGTTTCCTTCGCACACAACAAGCAAGTGTCAAAGATATCTTTCAAGTCAAAGACAATGATGGTTCACCATAATCATTAAGCTAGTTAGTCACTATCCTTACCCAAAGAATGAACGAAGTCTCTTTCAAGGTAAAAGCCAAGAAAGATGGAAAACTCAAAGAATGAACGAAGTCCCCAAGCAATTCTTCATTCTTCCTCTAAGCAACAACTTGATACATTTTACCAGTGTGACAGAGATATGTTCATCAGTAGCATCTTTAGTCTCCAGCAGAGTCACCATCTGTCGTACCTCAAAAAATGAGCACGACCTCGCGAAGCGCAATCACACGCCTACAGGATGGACTTAACAAAGTTTCCACCGATCTTTATTTATTCCCATATAGGGAAAGGGGAAATATCAAATAAAACCCCTAAAATAAAGGACAAGGATATGGTCATCGCAACCAATATCTGAGTTCGGAAGCCGGTTACGTGAGGGGGTGTTAATACTTTCCCCTTGCATAAACGACTCCCTTACTCGGATATTGGTTGTGATGATCATATCCTTATCCTTTCTTTTAGGGGTTTTATTCGATATTTTCCCTTTCCCTCTATGGAAATAAATAAATATTGGTGGCGACTCTGTTAAGTCCATCTCGTGGGTGTACGATTGCGCTTCGCGAGGTCGTGCTCATTTTTCAAGGTATGACACCAGCCATACCATCATTTCGAACTTGATGTACAACTTTGTCCGTATCTTGATTCCTATTAACTATCACCACCCTTGGTTCCTGTTCCCCTTGGAACTGGTTGTTCGATCCTAGGAGGTTCGACTCTAACTCATTGATCAGCCACCTTGACACAGGGTATGCTTTGTTGGGCTTGGTTAATTGTTGGATCCTTTTCAAGGACTGCGCCTGGTTTTCGCCTATAAACTTTCTTCGGCTTTGTCGAGGCTCTTGTGGGACTCCAAATAAATATGCAATTTGAGTCATCTGTGTTGCCAATTGCTGATTTATTTGGGTGGTATTTTGAATCAACGGATTAAACATGGTGCCCATTTGTTGAGCCAGGATATGGACCAAATAATGGTTACTTTCGTCCATTTGTTGTCTCAACAACACCGCTGCAGAACTCATAGTAAAGTTGTGCATTTGGGTAGAGAATTTCATACCTAGGGGTGGGTTAATTTGACCCATATTATTTACAGCAAAAATAGACCCTTGCACAGGCGAAAACGTGTTCACCACTGGGTAGCCGAACGCTGCAGTTGGCATACCATATGGTTGTTTTCAACCGTTTAAGGGCATTGTGAATCCAGACACAAAAGGTATGAATGAACTAGTGCCCACTGGAGGAGAGGTCAATGGCTGCCACTGGGTTCTCACGAGGGACAAGATAGGTCCCCTATAAGCATTCGATGTTATTGTCGTTGTACTTGTTATGGATAGAACCACACTGAACACAAATGTTGTGGTTGTAGTTTCCCCCTTCAAAGAAGCGGTGGTTCTCCATTATTGTTTGGTGGATTCGCCATCGTTACACGTACACGTCTCCTTCTTGGTCTTGCTTCGTTATTAGTGGTGATTTTATCGCTTTTTAATCTCATGCAGTGAAGTCTAAAAGAAACCAAAAATAAAGAACTTATAAATATTTCTACAAAATATAACTAACAACACTAGTTCCACTGGGCGTGCCAATTTGTTTACTTTCGAAATTGGTAAACAACTGCTAGTCTTCCAAAGTTATTAAATCTTTGGTCACTTATAGGATCAACTGGATTTATTCAAGGGCATTTGTTGTTATTTAGTTTTTAAGTTTATTAATGATGAACATTTTGACAATGTTCTTAAAGTTAATGAAGTATTGTAAATTCTTTAAGAAAATGCATAAAAGTAAAGATTGAAAAGTAAAGGCTTTAAGGTAAATGACAAGATTTTAAATTGCATTAAATGTAAATTACAATAAAAATATGAAATAATATTGTAAAAGTGTAAAATGTGATGTTCATATGTACGTTTTCACTCAGGAACACTCTTTTCTCACACACAAGTACTTAGAGGAAATTTATAATTTTTGTACAAGTTGAACATCCCGAATCCTAACTACTAAGACTCTTATTTATACTAAATTGAAAATAATTGTCATCTAACGGTCATTTCGACAGAAAGCGCCACATTTCTAATCTGCAGGTATTTCGTCACTTCAAAGCTCTCCATGTGTCTTGAGAAACGGATAAGGCCAAAAAGCAGTTATCAGCCTTAAATTTGAATTAAACATATCAAACACTTCTTCAGGTAAGCTTCGTCAAAATCCGGTCTAGGCCAAAATATTTCTAAGTCCTAGACAATAGAGTCCTTCATGCAAAGGTCTCTTCGACTAGATCTTTAGTATTTCCCTGTCGAAAAACAATATATTCTCTCTCAAAATAATTCTTCAAACTCCCATAACTCACTTCAAATCTTCACATACATCGAAACATCCTTATCACTGTTTCTTTTCGAAATCATCATACTATTCTTCAGAATATACATCTAAATCCTATGACTTACTTCCAATCATTAATGAGTGTCGAAATCCCAGCCAACACAAGGTACTTCAAAATTTACAATTTACAAATTAATTTTACAAATCTTTTAAGTTTATTAAGACTAACTCAATGAATTGCATTTGTTTCAAAGGTTATCAGGTGACATGATTTATGAAGTAAGGCATACAAGTTTGACTGGTGACAATTTTACAGTTGATCTCAAAAGGTTGGAGTGCTCTTGCAGAAGTTGGACGCTCACTGGAATTCCATGCTACAATGCAATTTCTTGCATGCAAAGTAGATCTCTAGACCCAGCTAAGTACATCCCTCCATTTTATAGGAAGGAGACATACCAAGCTTGCTACCAACCATTCATATAACCAAAAAATAAGGAAAATTTATGGGAACAGACACCTTATCCTGACATACTTCCACCACCTTCAAGAAGAGCACTAGGGAGGCCAAAAAGAAGAAGAAACAAGAGGCTGATGAAAAGAGAAAGGATTCAAAAAATGTTTCAAAGAAGGGGCTGCCAAATAAATGTTCTATATGTGGTATTTCTGGACACAACAAAGCATCATGTCCTAAAAAATCAAAACAGACCCAAACTGCAACAAATGTCCAAATTGTCCTATCTCAAACAACACAGTCCCAAACAACCCCTCAAGTACAAATTCTCCAATCTCAACCAACCCAAAGAGTTCAAACTAGACAATCTCAAACAACCACTACAGTTCCAACAGTCCAATCTTAACCAACCCAAAGAGTTCAAACTAGACAATCTCAAACAACCGCTCTAGTCTCAACTGTCCAATCCCAACCAATCCAAAAAGTTCAAGCTAGACTGTCAGCATCATCTTCCAGAATCCAGACACGACAGTCCATCTCAGTGTCACAGTTACTTGCTATGAGAAGGGGAAGACAAGCTAGTACAACAACATTTCAACAACCAACAACCATGAGACCAAAGCTGGTTATAAGGAGAAAGACCAAATAGATTGTCTTTTTAGAACTTTGATTTGGGATCTTATGTTTTGTTTAATTCTGTTGAGTTCTATAACAATCTTACGTAATATTTTGGGATCTATTTGGTTCATAATAATCTTATGTAATATTTTGGGATATGTTCTATTGACACCTATTTTGGGATCTTATTCGTTTATAACATTATAAAGATGATTTAACTATGTTTAATTTATGTAATTCTTGGTATGATGTCCTATAACTGTTTAAGGTTCAAAATATTAGTTATTGTTTAAGGTTGAAAATAGTTTCTATTATTGTTTGAGTTTCAAAATTGTTTGAGGTTCAAAATAATGTAAAACAACATATCAGTTATTGTTTGAGGTTCAAAATTATTTGAGGTTCAAAATTTTTTAAGTTTCAAAATTGTTTGAGGTTCAAAATAGTGTAAAACAATATATCAGTTATTGTTTGAGGTTCACAATTGTGTAAAACAACATGTCTGTTATATTTTAAAATGTAACAAACAGATCCTTCATGTTTTTAATTTGTAACACTCATGCCCATCATGTTTTTAATTTGTAACATTAACATCCCATATGTTTTTAAAATGTAACAAACAGGTCTTTCCAATTTTGAGTGGTGTACAAATTATAACATAACTGTGACAGTTGTGGTATAGAAATACTAAACACAATAATAGAATTGCAACACATAATTGTTTCATTAACCATTTCCAATAATTGCAACATATAATAGTTTAACAAACCATTGTCAAGAATTTCTACATGAAAGTACCACAACTCATGACTTACAATAAAAATTAACAATGATCTCCACTTTTAAACCAAAATATACATAACACTGCAAAAATCAAAACTAACAACATAATGACATAGCCTAGCATATTCAACATCTTCAACATGTTCTCCATGATCTGCTTAGTTTATTTCTCATCCTTATCAATTAAACTTCTAAGAAAGTTGATCTAAACATCCTTTCCATCAAAGTTGGAACATTTGGAAATTAATGAGGGTTTTATCTCTTGTTTGACTTTATCATTGTAATGGTTTCCATATCACTCAGAAAACTTGCAACCGACATTATCAGCTTCACTCTGATAACATTAACACAACCATAAAAAAAAACTAATTACATTTGCATAAACCAAAACCAAAATCAATAATGTTGAAGAAAAGACGTACCACAAAGTATCTGCATCCCCAAGATAGTTTTCCCAAGTTTTTTCTTTCTTCTTAACCGTTCTCAACACCACTTTGGCTCCACACGAACATGTCGATTCGATTCCAATTTGGGATACACTCGATATGAATGTATTAGAGTTCAGACATCTTCGATTTTGTCCACTGCGACCATATGAGGCCATTGATGTAGTATTGAGATTTAGGGTTCAAAGTATGTGATTTGAGGATTTAGAGTTTTGATTTTCATAAATCTAAGAAAGAAGGAAACAAATGTCAATTCAGTAACCGTCCATGACACATCATCTCTGTTAACTACCACTTCATCTCTGTTTGTGCCACATAGACATTTTTGGAATGGAAATTCTGAAAAAGGTTAATGATGCAAACGTTACTTAACATAAAGAACTCAATTGTTACATAAAAAACTTAGAGGACTATTTTGTTATTTTAAAATAACTTAAATAACCTAGACAATATTTTTACTTATAAAATATATTTTTTTTAAAAATATTTATAAAATTATTTGAATCAATAATAAAGTTGTTCTCATTTATAACGATAACATTGTTTAGTAAAAATATTTTAAATGCAAATAAAAAATAAGTAATTGAAAATAATGGTGCAGACACCTCACATGATATTTTTATATAACATTGTAGTTTTTTGAAACGTATTATATGTGATTGAAATTCATATATTTATTTTGTTTATGTTTATTTTATCCCTCATCTTTTATTAAAGACTATTTTTTTCATAGAGGGAAAGGTAAAAGATAAATAGAAATTATAAAAACATAGAAAAAAGTGAGAGAACAGAATTTGAAATGTGTAGAGTGTAAAGCAAAAATAAATATTAACATATGGTAATTAACCACTGATAAAGTGTCACTTGTTTAGATAGTTTAAGTTATATTGTCCACTAATTTTATTGATTCACTATCTTTTGTCAGCTTATGTAACAAGTATATAAGAAGCTTTGTACAATTTAGTTAGTTCATTCATTCAATTCAATGAGAATTAGTTGAAACTTCCCTTCAATTTGTAATTGTTTTATGTTATTCGGTTACACCTTCTTCTTCATCAAAATGATGAATCTTCCTGAAATCATTACCATTAACATAGTATCAGAGCTTAACAGGCTATGGTAGCCTTCATTTCTCCTTCGATTATTTACCCTCAAACTGCATTCTTGTTGATTTCATCATTTTGAAATTGTTTTTCTTCTCGTTACTTATTTTGTAATTGGTGGTTTTCTACTCTTTTCTATTTGATTTTATCAATGGCATTCCAGAGCTTCAACAATTTGTCTACAAATTCAAGAAATCCACATTATCTGCATCCAAACAAAAATCTGGACTTGTCCTCGTTTCTCCATTCCTCGATGACAATAACTATCACACTTTAGCCAAATCGATGCACATTACTTTGATCTCTAAGAACAAAGAAAACTTTATTGATGGAACCCTAACCAAACCCCATGTATCTAATCATCTGTATGCTCCATGGATTCGGTGCAACACCATGGTTTTAGTGTGGATTCATCGATCCCATTCATAATCTATTATGAAATTAGTGCTCTGGATTGATAGTGCAACTAAAGTATGGAAGAATTTGCAGACCTGATTCTCTCAAAGTGATATTTTCCGTGTCTCTAGTATTCAGGAAGATCTATACATGTTTCTCCAAGTTACTATTGACGTTTCTAACTATTTTACTCAATTGAAGGTTATGTGGGATGAACTCAAAAACTATCACCACATTCCTGCTTGTTCATGCGCAATATCTTGTTTATGTATTGTCATTGCACCTATTACACGATATCGTGAGCAGGATTATGTAATTCAATTTCTTAAGGGATTGAATGAAATTTTTTCTCACTCTAAGTCTCAAAATATGATGATTAACCCTCTATCAGACATTGATAATACATTTTCTCTTGTTATCCAACAAGAAAGAGAGTTGAACAATTCCATTTTTATTGTTATTCCAACTGCTATCAATGGTGAAGAAACTACTGCATTTCAGATCCAAAATGCATCAGGGAAATCATATGGTAAAGTTGGGAATACTTCCTTCAAAGGGAAACCTCAAGGTTATATTGGAGCTAGATGACATAATAGAGCATGCATACATTGTGGAAGGAAAAACCACACAATTGAGACTTGTTTCCTCAAGCATTGTTATCCACTAGGTTTCAAAAGCAAAGGTAAGGCTCAAAGTAATAGCTCTCATCCTCAGCGTGTTGTATCAGTCAATGCTGGTTCAGAAGCTTTTTAGCATAACTCAGTTGCACCTTCATTTAGTTTCACTCAAAACCAGTACAACAACATCCTTGAGCTGCCCCAACAGTCTAAGAACACTCCCAAAGCTAATTCCACTACCACCCTTCCTTTTGTCATGAATTTGCATTCTTCTAATGGCACTGGTAAGAATTCTCACCTTTGGATTCCAAAAACAAGTGCTACTGACCATATATCTTTTGATATAACATCCTTTATCTTTCACAAAAACATTATTCCAGTTCATGTTAGTTTACCTGATGGATCTAGAATTACTACTATTGGAAGAAATAGGTAAAAGTTGTTGTAATTTTATTCCTCAGCCAAATGTTGGTTTATATAATGAGAATACAATAAAAATACTTAATTCTCTCCTTAATGGAGAATAAAATAAAATAAATGATAATAAAAAAACAATTAAATAGGGAAATAAAATATTTTTCAACACCGTCCCTCAAGTTAGTGCGTAGATATCTATCATGCCCAACTTATCTATCAAATGCTCAAAGGTAGGTCTAGTCAAACTTTTGATCAGGATATTCGCAGTTTGTTGACTTAAAGCCACGAAAGGTAGACATATGATTCTAACATCTAACTTCTCCTTTATGAAGTGTCGCTCAATCTCAATATGCTTAGTTATGTCATGTTGAACTGGATTATGAGGTATTCTAATAGCAGCTTTACTGTCATAGTACAATTTCAATAGAAGCTCAACTTTCATCTTAAGCTCTTCTAGGACTCTAAGGATCCATAATCCTTCACAAATACCTTGGGACATAGCTGTAAAATTGGCTTCTGCATTACTTTTTGCTACGACGCCTTGTTTCTTACTCCTCCATGTCATCAGATTACCCGAAACATAGGTCCAGTATCTAGAGGTTGATCTTCTATTAGTGACTGAACCTGCCCAATCAACATCGGTAAAGATAGACACATTTTTTTCAATAGTCTTCTTAAAAGATAACCCTTTTCCACGATTTCCCTTCAGATATCTCAGTATCCTATAGACTGCCTCAAGATGTTCCTTGAAAGGAGAGTTCATAAACTGACTCACTATATTGACCGAGAAAGCAATATCAGGCCAGGTGTGTGAAAAAGAAATCAATTTCCCAACAATCTCCGATATCTTCCAGTATCAACAAGAAAATTACCTTCTCCCCAAAGTTTAACATTACGATCCATAGGGGTATCTGCAGGATGATATCCACTCATTCTTGTTTCTTTCAATAAGTCTATAATGTATTTCTGCTGTAAAACCATAATACCATTCTTTGACCAAGCAACCTCCATGCCTAGAAAATATCTCATTAACCCAAATCCTTGATTTCAAAGTCTACTGCCAAATTCTCTTTTACCCTTTCCATTTCCACTGTAGCGTCTCCAGTAAGGACAATATCATCAACATAAATAATTAGAACAACAACTTTCCCATCGTTGGAGAATTTTCTGAACAAGGTGTGGTTAACCTATCCTTGGATGTACCCTTGATTCTTCATGGACTGAGTGAATTTTTCAAACCAAGCTCTGGGAGACTGCTTTAATCCATACAAAGACTTATTTAGTTTGCATACATTTGGTCCAAATTTGTTTTCAAAACCAGGAAGAATGTCCATTTATACTTCTTCTTCTAGATCACCATTAAGAAAGGCATTCTTAACATCTAACTGATGTAGGGGCTAATCCAGGTTAGCAGCAAGAGATAAAAGAATTTTTACAATGTTCGATTTTGCAACAAGAGTAAATGTCTCTGAGTAGTCTATATCATAGGTCTGAGTGAAGCCTTTAGCCACCAAGCGAGCCTTGTACCTTTCAATTAACCCATTTGAATTATACTTCACAATAAATACCCATTTGCATCTAATTGTCTTCTTGCCATCTGGTAGCGACGTAACACTCCAAGTTTTTCTCTTTTCAAGAGCTTTCATCTCCTCAAGTACAGCTTCCCTCCACTTTGGAATTTCTAGAGCAACCTGTACACTTTTTGGATTTTCTACACTAGAAAATTTTGAGTTAAAGGCACACATAGATGAAGACAAATTTGAATGTGAAATAAAATTAGACATGAGGTGTTTAGTGCAAGATTTGACAAGTTTTCTGATGGCAACAAGATCATCTATATCATGATACAAAATATGACTCTCAGAAATAGAGATAGACTTACCTTTCCTTTTGTTAGGAGGTTGATCATTCCCCAGTTCAGATTCCTGGCAGTGTTGAGATGTGGACTCGTCCCTTCATTTATAGTGCTTTTTCATAAAAATATTCCCTTACCAAGTCCTGTTTCCTAATTCAAAACTGTTTTCTTGAAGTGACTCATTATTTTGTGGCATTTCAATTAGATCATCATTATCATCGTTTACAGGATTCTCGTTGTTTTCTACAAGAGAAAATGTAGGCTCAAATTCACAAGGCTCATTACTCATAATAGGAGTAGGATCAGATACATAATCATGGTCATTTTCTGTTGATGTAGACGTAAAGGTCTCAGAATTTTGTGGTACAGGCAAAGATAAATTTTTCAAAAACTCATGTCCTCAATTTGAAACGAGTCTTTCTTTATCGCCCCCTTGAAGATGAGTGTCATCAAAGAAAGGTTTATTTTCAAAAAATGTAACATCTATAGTGACAAACATTTTCTTGTTTTTTGGATCAAAATATTTATATCCTTTTTGGGTTAGGGAGTATCCAACAAAGACACATTTTATAGCACATGGCTCAAGTATTCCAACATTTTTATGTTCATGAACAAAGGTTGTGCAACCAAAGGTTTTTAAAGTCAAAAAAGTTAAAACACGAGTACTAAAATTGAGAATTTTGGAGGGCATTCTGTTAATTAAATACGCAGCTGTTAAAACAGCTTCTCCCTATAAATAATTTGGTACTTTATTCGAAAAAAGTAGAGCTCTAGCAACCTCCAATAAATGTCTATTTTTCCTTTCGGCCACTCCATTTTGTTGAGGAGTATTAGGACATGAAATTTGATGTACAATCCCATTTTTTAGAAAAAATTCATCCAGGATAGTGTTAAAATATTATTTGCCATTATCACTTCTAAAAACTTGGATATTTGTTTGAAATTGGTTCTGCACCGTTGAATTTTTTTTTATAGCCTGACAAACATCTGATTTCCCCTTTAATAAGTACACCCAACATACTCTTGTATAGTCATCTATAAATGTGATAAACCATTTTTTGAGAGAGAGTGTACTAGTACGGTTAGGGCCCCAAACATCACTGTGAATAATAGAAAACGACTTTGATGATTTATAAGGCTGTATTAAAAATTAGGAACAACAATGCTTTGAAACTCACATGCTTCACATTTAAACAAAGACAAATTCTTATTGTGAAATAACTTAGGAAACACGTGTTTTAAGTAACGAAAACTAGGATGACCTAATCTTAAATGCCATACCATAATGCTGTCATCTTTATTATTTAAAATAGAAAAATACTCAAAGCAGGAACTTATTGTTATAGGTAGTTGTGATGCAGGTCCAATGTCAAGGTAGTAGAGTCCTCCACTCTCCTTAGAACTGCCAATCATCTTCCCCGAGTTCAAATCCTGAGAGACACAGTGAGATCGGAAAAAATTAGTTTGACAAATTATATCTCTGGCTAATTTACTGATGAACATTAAATTACACGATAAGTTTGGAACATGAAGGACATTTTTAAGAGTTAATATTGGAGACAACACAATTGACCATTTACATGCAATGGCTGAAAAAGAGCCATCTGCAATTTTTATTTTTTGATTACCTGCACATGGACTATATGAAGAGAACAAAGTATATTCATATGTCATGTGATCAGAGGCACCTGAATCTAATATCCAAGTATGTCTGGAACTGACACTAAGAAATGCAGAATTACCTTTTGTTGCTATAGAGCAAGAAGGGGTTGGAGACTCGAGGAGTTTGTACGGTTTATGTAGTTGTTCCATAGTAAGTCGAAGCTGAGTTGTAGGGGATTGCTGCTCTTGATCAAAATTACTAGCCTGAAATTCACTACCACCTTTCTTCTTTCAGTTGGGAGGTTTTCCTTTGAGCTTCCAACATGTTTCACGTGTATTCCATTCGTGCTTGCAGTGATCACATCAAGGAACTTTATATGACCTTCTTCCCTCGTCAAGGTTCCTAGTAACTAGAGCTAAACCTTCAGATTTAGAGCTTTATGGTGTCTTACCCATCATAATTCCTTGTCGTGCCTCCTCCCTTCTTATTTCTGCAAAAGTTACACGAAGAGTTGGCAATGGTATTTTTCCTAAAACTCTACCTCTTACCTCATCAAGGTCTTTATTGAGCCCAACGAGAAACATGAATACACGACCAATTTGCCTCTTGAGAAACAAAACATTGTCTTTTGTACACCTCAAATTGTCATAATAACAGAGATCCAACTCTTGCCACAGTGTCAACAATTCATTGTAATAAACAATTACACTCCTATCACCTTATTTCGCATGCCATAACTTTGATTTTAAACCAAAAATTTGGGAGGAGTTTTGAATATCAGAGTATGTTTCCTTAACAGCTTCCCACACATCCCTTGCAGAAGGAAAAACATGTAAGGCTTACCTATTCCAGTTTCCATGGAGCTTACCAGCCACGCAATAATCAAAGAGTTTTCAGATTTTCATTATTTGTAACGAGGATCTCCTGATGCCAGTTCAGCTATTGCTCCTGTTAAAAACCAAGTTTCCCTTTGCTATCCAACACCAACCGAATGGTTTGAGCCCATTCATTATAGTTATTCCCATTCATTTTAGGGATATTGACCTTGAGGGAGTATGAGGAACCCTCTTAATCATTACTGCCTATGTTGGAATAACTATCACCAAAGACAATGTTTATGTTTCCATTGTTGCTGTGATTACTGCCAAAAACAATGTTATTAATATGTTCACTGTTGCCGTCATTACTGCCACTGTTTGTGACCACTGACGGTTCCTATCGTTCACCATTTCCGCGAACGCCACCGTTTCCACGATCGTCGCCATTTCTGCGGCCACCTCTGTTGTCGCGGCCACCACCATTTCTGCGGCCGACGCCTGACTCAGGTTGCAATTGTTTGCCATGGTAGGATCCAGTGTAGGTCTGTGATGGAGAAGGCCACTTGTTGTTGTTATTCTCCATAAGAGGTTAAACGGGTATGTGAATCGGATCGGGTAAAAAAACAGGTCAAATAGAAATATGTAAAAGTTGTGGAAAGCTTTACGGTAACCCTAAACCAGAGCTCTCAATACCATATTGGAAGAAATATGTAAAAGCTTTTGAAATTTCATTCCTCAACCAAAGGCTGGTTTATATAATGAGAATACAATAAAAATACTTAATTCTCTCCTTAATGGAAAATAAAAGAAAATCAATGACAATAAACAGAAACAATTAAATAGGGAAATAAAATATTTTCCAACAACTACATTGATGTCTGGTAATGTATTTTTGTCCTCTTTAACTCCACACAATATTCTTTACATACCTAGCTTTCATGTTATTCTACTTTCCATTGCCAAACTTGGTAGTAGCAATGATTGTTATGTTCACTTTAATGCTAATTCGTGCCGAATTCTACAGAATCATTCCGAGGAAATTATTGGTATAACTAGCTTGCAAAAAGGGCTATATGTTTTTTATGCCACAAAACATCCTTTTGCTTGTCATTTCATCAATTGATCCTCTTGTAATATTTGGCATCTAAGATTAGGCCATATTTCTGATGTAGGTTTACATACTGTTTCAAAACTATTTCCTTCCATTCCTTATACAAATAATGAAATTCTACGTAATTCTTGCCATTTTGGTAACCAAAAGAAATTGCCATTTCCTCATAGCATCACTCAATCATCTGCCCCATTTGAAATTTTACATGTTGACTTGTGGGGACTATTCTCTACTATTTCTATCTTAGGACACAAATATTTTATGACCTTAGTTGATCATCATTCTAGATATACTTGGGTCATATTCCTTAAGACAAAGGATCAAACTAAATCAAGCATAATCCAGTTTGTAGCCTTCACTGAAAATCAATTCAAAACTTCTCTAAAATGCTTAAGATCAAATAATGGAACTAAACTTATTTATCTTTCTAATTTCCTCATATCCAAAGGCATCATCCATCCAAGGTCTTGTGTTGAAACACCCCAACAAAATGGGGTGGTTGAAAGAAAACACCAACGCGTCTTAAATGTTGCTAGAACCTTGTTTTTCCATTCTCAAGATCCTTTAAATATGTGGAGTTTCTGTGTTCAGCATGCTATTCATATAATCAATAGCTTTTCCATACCCCTCCTCAAATCAAAATGCTCATATGAACTTCTATACCTTCAACCATCCTCACTTATCCATTTGAAATTTTTTGGCGCCTAAGTTTTGCTACTACCATTCTGGCACATATGACAAACTGTAACCCTAGAGCCAGAAAATGTGTATTTCTTGGTTTCAAATATGGAACAAAAGGCTACATATTATATGATTTGCATCACCTCAATATATATATTTTTTTCTAGGAATGTGGTATTCCATGAAAACTTCTTTCCTTTCAAACATGAGCAATCACTATCTAAAACCATTCTTACACAAAATGTCTTTCTTGTCCTTTATGACAATTCTGACCACTCGATCTCCACGGCATACCTCTATGGATATGTCATGTCCTATTGATACTAATAGTTACCTTGCTTCACCCCTACTTTCTAAGTCTAGTCCTGAAAAATAATCCGATAATACTCTTCATACCAATCTTATCAGCCATACATCTCCTCAATCGCCTATCTCTCCTAATCCCAGACCTTCACCCCTTTTTGAAAGTACATATCACAATAGACATGTCCCTATCACTAGTACAAATCCGAGTTCACCCATAAACTCCCCGATCTCACTTTATCCTCTTGATTCTATCAACCCTGATAACCCTTATTTATCCACTAAACACCCACTTAATCCAACTTTTGTGTCCAATGGTCACAATAATTCTCCCTATGATAATACATCTCCCACCTTAGAGAATGGTCCTTCTGCCTTGCCCTTAAGACATTTCTCTAGAACCTCTCATCCTCCCAGTTACCTGAATGACTATCATTGCTACACCATTGGGAGACTTTAAATTGAAAGTCAATGGATAATGTTAGGAAGAAGCATTGAAAAACATGGGGTATTGTTGCTTGTGTGAGTCTAATTGTACTAAGCTACTAATAGCAAATTTTCTTTCATGAGTCTAATTGCTTTTCTACTTCATCATCTAGTACTTGTTATTGTAGTGATTCTAGTATATTTTGTCGAACTTGTTGTCGAGGCATCGAGTTTGACACCTGTCCCTTGACAAACATAATTTGATGCGGAAAATTATCTTTAAATGATAATGACCATAAAAAGTTGTTATCGCATTTTTTGCCTTGTGAATAAGATTTTTAAGAGTTTTCGGAGGTTTTACGGTAAATTAAAATTGAAAGAAAAAATTAAGATAAATTATAAAAGAGATAAAATTGGTTTATTTAAAAAATGTAAGAGTATAAGATATAGTCACAGGAGTGTCAAGTAAAATAACTCATTCTTATTTCATCTTTAAATTTCTCAGAAGTCCTTTGTTTTATTAGAAATATCATTCGAATTTTAAAATTCGAGCACTTAAAAAACATATTCTAAATTATAAAATCGAATCACTTGATTAAAAAATATCTATAATTTCTAAAATTTAAACGCTTCCTATATTTAATAAATTCATTTTTTCTCTTTTATCTTACCTTTTCGTCATTAAATTGGTATTTTTCGTATTCAATTCTATAACCCAAACACACAAAATACTACTTTGATTTTTTAATCCAAACACACAGTTTATAAATTACCTTTACGCAAAGACATTTAAAGATGATCTTTTTTATATAAAATATGTATTGAAAATAACAAATATTGTTAAGACTTATAATTAAAAGATATTATTTTCAAAGAACGCAGACAAATATTTTAATAAAAACTTCACGCTTATTTTTTTTATACATAAAAATAATCTTTTGACTTGTTAAAACAACATAAACAACTATGTTAAAATTATCCTAACTTAGAGAGACTATAAAAGTGATATAAAAAATAAAATAAAGTATATGTATTTTTTAGGCAAATTAAAATGTATATTTGAAAAATGTTATATACAACGTTATTCTCAAATTTACTCCACTTTTAGTGCATATTCTTACATATATGTATTTACTAAATAAAGTATATTGTATACACAAACTAAACTAAAGTATAAGTATATTTTTAGGCAATTTAAAGTATATGATATATACAATTTTATTAGCAAATTTACTTTGTTGTTGCACTTTTTTTATATTATTTACAAGAGAAAAAAAAGAAAATATATTGATAGTGTAAAATACAATTATAACTATGTATATTAGAAAAAAAACATATTTTTATTTTAAAGATATTGATATTATATGGCAATTATAGATCTTTTGATTGATTATATGTGTAAAACTGTCTTACACGGATAGTGCACTATCTTTAAATCCTTACTTACAAATTTACTATGACTAAAGGTAAATTATCTAAGAATATTTTATAGGGTTGTGCGTAAAACTGTCAAAATGAGTTAGTCCATATTAACCCGTTTGTCAAATTTGAAAAATCACAAAGCTTGAGCTTTAAAATTAGAGTTCATACTTTCAAAATTTTATAGTTCAACCCTAAAAAACCCGCTACCCATTAGGATTAGTCCATATGAACTGTGGTTAGCCCATTAGACCCGCATTGCTATAAATTTTAAAAAATTATATTAATACTTATATTGTCTTACTCCAAAATAACACATTGATTTTTCTCACTTCACTAAATTTTATCTCTATTTTATGTTAAATATTCAAGTATTATTTTATACAATTTAGACATGTATTGTATTTAAAAACACATTATAATATTTACTAGTGTCTAAATGGACAATTTGTCTACTTTTTTTATTATACACGTGCATATATTTTTGATTTAATTTTATTTAAGGTTAAATTGATTGTGTGATAATATATATATATATATATATATATATATATATATATATATATATATATATATATATATATATATATATATATATATATATATATATATATATATATATATATATATATATATATATATATATATATATATATATATATATATATATATATATATATATATATATATATATATATATATATATATATATATATATATATATATATATTCTCTCATGGGATGTCAATTTAAGCCATCCCTACATGAAAATTAAGTTTTGTCAATATATTGTTAGATGAAAAGTAGAGATTACATAGTCTTTATTAATTTGGGATATTTCAAATCGTAAGAAGAATAAAATTCATGAAATTGAAAGTATTGAGGTGAATTTCTAAATATGAAACAGTTAAAATTTTAATAATTAAATATAAATTAATAAACTGAAGGAATAAAATATATAAAATTTTGGAAAATCCAATTATATTTTCATATGTTCACAAACCATCTAATTTTTTAATTTGTATTCAATTATTCATAAAATACATACAGAAAGGCCGATCAGAGGTACTCATCTCTCATCTTCTACTTTTTTTTTTCTTTTCTTCTTTCCTTTATTTCTGTATCTCTTCATATTTTTTCTTCTCTTTTTCTCTTCTGTATACGTTAATTTAAATAAATAAATAAAATAAAAGTAATAAATGATAAAACAACAAAAAATAAAGATAAAAAGGCAGAGAAATTGTTGTGATCACAAATGATACATTTCAATACTTTTTTGAATGAGAAACAAAGTTTCTTGATGAACAATGAGACAATTAGGTTTCCAAAGAGAGAAAGAAGAAAAGATAAAGAAGAAAGATGGAAGAAGGATTTTAGCAAACTGCTTTATATTCACTTACTCAATGTTACAAATGATTACAAGTGAATAACACAATTGGCCTCACTCAACAACATGAGTGATCTAACCTATTTATATACTACATGGTAACTTAAATAACAAGTTAACCTAAACAATTGGATCCTTAACATAAGACCCAATTCGACATAATAATTCGACACCCAGGCGGTATAAAATATATGACAGGGTTACCTGATATTGTAATAATCCTTGATCAGGAAGAAGAATATAAGGCTCTTCAAGAATGTATCACTTTGGGAATTCCAACGATTTGTGTAATCGATACAAATTGTGACCCCGATCTTGTGGATTTGCCGATTCCGGCTAATGATGATACTATGGCTTCTAGAACTGACTTCGACTACAGTATGTAAACACTTTGACATCAACATGCGAACAATCTTCGACTTCATGCTTGTCTCCTGTCGAAACATGAAAGTTATCCCATTCGACACATCCCAGTCGACAACACTAGAGTTAGATCCAATGATCTTACTAATATCCACCTTGGAACAAACTATAAAAAAATCAGGGACTGGCTTTCATCATGCAGGTTTGTCAACTGCATACAGTGGAAAAACTTGCAACTCGACAATGTCTTGGTGATCATATCAGCAACATTGTCATCAGTCGAAACCATCAACACCTGAACTTCACCATATTCGATTATCTCTCTAACAAAGTGCAGCCTTACATCGATGTGCTTGGTTCGCTTGTGATAAGCTGAATTCTTCAACATGTGTATTGCACTTTGACTATCACATTTAACAATGATAAATTGACTTTGAAGTTCCAGCTCCTTTACAAAACCTTTAAGCCACAGTGCATCTTCCACAACTTCAGTGGGGGTAATATATTCTGCTTTAATGGTTGATAAGGCAACAACCTTCTGAAGCGTCACTTTCTAACTGATTGTTGTGCCAAACATAGTTAACACAAGAAATAGATTTTTGGAATCCATACAACCTGCATAATCAGAGTCGACAAATTCTTCGATTTTGACTTTGCTATCATCACTACAGACTCCACCATAAATTAGGACTCGACTCAGAGACCCACTTATGTACTTGAGAATCCACTTTAAAGCTTGTCAGTGCGCCTTTCTAGGATTCGCCATATACCTGCTTACAAGGCTCATTCCATACGCTATTTCTGGCCTTATATAGACCATAACATACATCAAAGAACATACTACACTAGCATATGAAATGTTACTCATATAGATTCTTTCAGCTTCAATACTCGGACTTTGAGTAGTACTAAACTTAAACTGAGGATTTTTCGGAGTCAGAACAAGCTTTGAATTCAACATACCAAACTTGTCGATAACCTTCCGTAGGTATGTCTCTTGAGATAAGCATAACTTCGATTGCTTTCTATCTCTTCGGATGTCAATCCCAAGAATCCTAGTGGCAGCTCCAAGATCCTTCATTTCAAACTCCTTACTGAGTTCAACCTTCACCTCCATTACATCTTCAACACTGTTTCTAGCTATGAGGATATCATCCATATAAAGTAACAAAATAACAAGTGAGTTTCCAGGTCGAAGTCTGAAGTAAACACAGTGATCAAACCGACTCCTAGTGAAACCAATGTGTGTCATGAACTTGTCGAATCTCCTATTCCACTATCGAGGAGATTGTTTTAGACCATACAAAGACCTATTCAGCTTGCACACATAATATTCCTTATCCTTTTCTGCATACCCTCAGGTTGTCGCATCAGGATCATTTCATCTAAATCACCATACAGGAAGACTGTCTTCACATCTATTTGTTCAAGTTCCAGGTTGAACTTCGCCACCATGGCTAACAACATTCTAATGGATCTATGCTTTACAATAGGTGAAAACACATCATTAAAGTCGACACCTTCTTTCTAAACGAACCCCTTAGCAACCAACCTTGTCTTAAAGCACTTCAACATCACTCTTTCGATTCCTTCATTGATCTTGAAAATTCACTTACAACTGACTAACCTTGCTCCTACAGGTCTCTCAATCAGCTCCCAAGTGTTATTATCATGAAGGGATTTTATCTCGTCATCCATGGATTTTCGCAATTCAATCTTGTTTCGACTCCTCATAGCTTCCTTGTAGTCTCTAGGTTCTTCCTCAAGTACCTCACTTGCAAAGATTAAGCAAAATATATAAGATCTGCATAACCAAGTCTTTGAGGTGGCTTGATGACTGTTCTCGACCTATCTCTTACCAATAGGTAGTTATCTGCAGTTTCCTCAGTCTTTTCAGCATCTTGCTCTTATTCTTCGCTTCATATGGGTTATGCACTTCAGCATCACTATGTTCCAAATCAACATGAATCTCTACCTATTCTAGCTCCTCTTTAGAGATTTCTGTACTTCGACCGACATCACCAGTTTTCTTGAACGCCATCTCGAATTCATTGAAAAATACATCACGACTTGTGATACATCTTCTATGACCTGTGTCGCTACTGCGAAAATCGGCGCCGGCTGAACAGAAGAGTCGCCACCGTGCGTTATTTATCCCACGGGAGGGAAAGAAAACACTCAGAGTAAACCTCGCACAACACAGGAAAGGTATGGTCGTCGCAACCAAAACCTGGATTCGGGAGTCAGTTACGCAAGGGGAAGGTATTAGCACCCCTCACGTCCGTCGTACTCGACGGGATCCACGCTTGTTTTCGGGTACAGATTGTTATTCTATCTACTCTACAGGGTTAAGGGTTAAAAAGAAAATAAAATGAAAATAAAATGAAAATGACTCGGCAAAGTATCGCACTTTATGCTTACGTATTCCCGTCTGGAACGAGAAATCAGAGTCAACGTAGTTCGCCTACCTACGGGAAAGGAGGGGAAGGTTGCTCGCTAGGATATCGCATCCTATGCCTACGTACTTTCACACAGCATGAAAGATCAGAGCAAACGTAGTTCGGGCCACGTACGACACAAATTTGTCTTGGTTGATTTTATTCCTTCTGAAAAAGGTTTTTCTGATTAACAGTCCCGACGGACAAAAATGACGTCTTGATGAGTTCACATTCTTTTACGGAAGAAGTGTCTTTTATTGTGTTCGAAATCTTATTGGTGTTTTTCTGTTTGTTTTGAGAAGGAAGAGACAGAACTCTAACCTACGGTTGCAAAGGGAAACAAACTAACCTAATGTTATCATGCATGGGTTAAGACCTAGTGTCTATCATGCTCCTCTCTTGCGCAGATAGAAACAGAGATCCTAAGGGAATAGACGGAAACAGAAACAATATCAGATATATATACAGTAAAACAGTAAAATGCATGGATGCAACAATACAAGCGAGGCAAGGGAGTCCCACTCAACCTCGAACCTAGAAAACAATAGGCAAAAGTGAACAGGATTCACTTTCAACCCAACAGGTTAAACAGCAAACAATACAGTCAGGAAAACCAATCAATACATCAGAAATGAAGTACAGCAGAAAAATAAACAGCATCAGCAGCTCTGACTTCAAGCTTCAGCAAGCATCAATCTCCATCTTCACAGCATTCAAGCAAGGTCTTGATCATCAATCTTCAGTCTGCAATGGCTTTTCTTCAAGTCTCAGGCTCCAGGAAGAACTTCAATCAACCAGATGAAGTGGATGAATGTTAAACAGTCAATTACCTACCAAGGGTGGTTCATCAACTGTTAACATTAAACAGATAACTTTCCCTCAAAAGTTCTATCTTTCAAATACATTCACTGATCCTTCCAAAGGAAGGAGGTGGATATTTGAAAGAGACTTTGAATCATAGAGAAAGGATGGATGCAGACAAGGCATTCCATGTTTGAGAAACAAGCTTTCTGATCTAGAGCTCTGCCTAGCTCCTAAACCCTAATCTCCTCAACAGCTGCTAGCAGGGATCTCCTCTTCAATCTCTGGAAGTTGATCTTCAAGCTCTGGATCTCCAATGGCTTCATCATCATCAGTCTTCAGCTCCCCAATCTCCAAGCAATCCCAATACCCACACAAACAAGCAATAATCCCCAGAGGGCACACCACACCAATCAGTCAACTATAGACAGTAATACTAATAGCAGTAGGGGAATCCTATTGATTTCTAAGGGGATCTATCCTATACCCATAACCCCTATAGTCCATACCCCAAAAATCAAATGAAAATTTCCTAAAAGAATTAAACTATTTCACCTAAGTTGATTTAAAACCCTAATTTTGTTCATGTTGTTTTCACCTAAGCTAATCACCTAAAACTAACTCCTAAAAATATGAACTAAATTGCATGTACAAGTTAACAATGTCTATTAATCAACCTAAAAAGAATGGACAAAAAATATTATAGCAACTATTAGAACAAAACTTATCAAGATCATGTATGAAATTAAACTATTTAAAATGCTATTTATTTGGAAAATATGGGAAAAATATCAAATGAAAAATAAAATGCAATTTTTATTTTTTATAATTTTCTAGACTCTTTAAAGAAAATTATGCAAAAAGAATTATTAAAAAAATAATGTTTTTATGATTTATTATGATTTTTAGAAAATGCATGAAAAATGAAAAGAAATTAAAAATGACAAAATAGAGAAATAGAGGGAGGGGTGCCATCAGCAAGGGCGCTTAGTTGCTTTTCCAGGTGGGCCACAGGACAGGGGGTGCGAATAGAACAAAACAATAGGCCCAGCGCGCTTCAGAATATCAACAAAAATCAAAAAAACTCAAACGGTGTGGATAGCAACATTCTCAGTTGATTTGCGTTGGGCCTGGTTATTGGGGGTGTCATTAGCAATGAAATTTCAAGGCCCACTCAGAACACTTAAATGAAACGGGGCGTTTTGATGCCCAGAGTTTCCCTCCGTATTTCAACTTTAAACCACAGCCATTAGATTGCAATCTGAGTCAAGTCAAACCCTCCATCGTAGGGTCCTCCTTCATCTTCAACCTTGGGCAAACCTAGGGTTTCAGAAAACCCTAACCATGCACGATCTTGCACACCTCTGTTCTCCCTTATACCTCAATGGATTCACACGATTCCAAGAGCAAAGTTGCTCTATGAACTTCCAGCTACACAACCATGATAATAATTTCTCCTAAAACTCACTCCATCAACCAGCTCGATAGGAATAACAGTCATAAGCCACCATTTTCACCTGTGATCAAACCTCTCAATTCTTCATAATTCTTGTCCTAGACTCATCTACACTCCATGCTGATTTCAACATGCTAATCCAACAAGATTTTCGTGCCTTATCCTAATAGCTACAAGCTCTAACAGATTTGGTGCACTGTACTCAACCTTCATGAAACCTCCCCAAATTCATCAAAATCAGTCCTCTACCCTATCTTAACAACTCTACACTAACAAATCCCTAAGATTCTAACTAAATCATGCAATACGAAAAGAAAACAAACCTGGTGCCAAATGGTGAAACAGTTATGGAAACCCTCGAATCTGATGCTTGCAGTGATTGGAAAGTGATCAGCAACCTTGATGATGAATTTTGTATGCAATATCTTTGGTGCAAACTCCTTGAATCTTGTACTTGAAACCTTCTTGCAACTTGGATGGAGAAGCTAGATAGCACAATTCTTGATCAATTCAGCCAATTCTTGATGTGAATTATGATGCTTGGATGATGATGATGAAGATTCAATCAGAAAATGTGAAGATTGGTGGAGATTTGGGAGAGTTTGTGATGCTTTTGCAAATTGGAGAAAGTGTGTATAACTTGGGGTTTTGAGAAAATGTAATCACCAACCATGGCATGAACCATCTTGTATCAATATATAGGTGAGGTTAGAACCTCCTAGAAACTTGGAGAAGCTTCCCTTGCATTCTTTCCCTTGAATTTGGTTTATGTATCTTCCATTACAAGTAACCATGGATAACTCCCAAAATGTGAACTAAGCTCAAAATTCTACTTTAGCCAATGTCTTTAAAATGATCTTTCCATTCAAAATGACCTATAATTTTGCTTCATTTGGCCAAAATATGAAAAAATCTCATTTTTAAGTCCATTTTTATTCATTAAATCCAACAATTTTGAAACCTTGTGCTATGAATCTTTCCAATCTCTAATGGTCACTTTTCTAGACTCAAAAATGTCATTTGGAACAAGTTTGATGTTGTAAAGTTTTCCATTTGAAGCTTCCTTGTATGAGTTTTGGGCATAGGTTGAAATGACCTGTAATTCTCAAATGACCAAAATACCCTTTGCTTGCCAAGACCATAAGTAGAGTTCCACAAATCATATGAAGGCATACTATACCATTCTAGAAAGCTAAGACAATGAGGAACAACTCTTATGTTGACCAGAAATTCATTTGAAATCTCCTTGAGGGGTAAAAATTGCTTGGAAGTCAAGTCACTTTTACAGACAAAATTTCAGATACCTCAGATGACCTGTAACTTGTAAGGACCATAACTTGAGTTCTATAAATCTCCTTGATGTCTTCCATGTTGGCCAAGGATCCATTTGAAGCTTTCATTTTGACTTATCTTGCTTGGAAATTTGACCTAAACTAGGGGATTTTACATAGAAACCCTAATTTAGAAACTCCTCTTCTCCTTGATTTCTCTTGAATTCTCCTTGGCATATCACCATATCCTCTTCTATATGTCAAATGATGAACCCCACATCTCTCCAATAGCCCTCAATGCCTTTCAAACAATCCTTTGACCTAGGGTTGACCCAGATGAAACCCTAGTTGACTGTCTTCCTCCACAACTCTTGTGACTACACCAATGACTTGTCTCCTTCTCCCAATGACTTTCTAAGTCTCCCATGATGTCCCCATACTCTCCATGCTCAGCCCACAGCTCATAATTTCTTTATTGACCCTCAGACATTCTCAGTTAGGAGATAGATGAACTGCTTGATCCATTGGCTTGATAGCTTCCAAATTCTTTTCTGATGACTTGAATGAGATTGAATCAGGATAATAACCTCTTGATAGGCCTCTAGAGAGGAGAATAATGCTTGGTCCCCTGTTGAATGACTTGCTATGCTTATGCTATGCAGATGAGTAACCTATGTACATGACTCTATATGCAAATGCTAATGATATTGAAACATAAACCAAGTGAATAAGGTTGAGCAAATTTTAGGGTGCAACAGCTGCCCCTACTCAAACGACTTGGACCCGATTGGGTGAAGAGCCCGGAGCCTTCAGACATTCGCGGTACGAGACAGTTGAATACTAAGAACCCAAAAATTTGCCAACCGCAGAAATAAACTGCGCCCCTGCTTGAGGAATGACATTCATCAGCTGAATCTGACTGTTACGACAACCCACTGATCTCGCGCGACCGTGCTGGGGATTATTTTCATCATTCTGAAAAAGATTCTATCATCGCAGAAATAAAACACTGTCCACGTCAGGACGCCTGCTTCGTCAATTTGGAAAAACTTCAACAACTTTGCTGGGGATGGCTCGTCTGCCTTCTCGTCAGAAATAAATCGTCCACGTTAGGAATAAACTCTTCCACGTTAGGAATAACACCGTCCACGTTAGGACTCACCTTTCCACGTAAGGAATAACCGTTCCACGTTAGGAATAACACTGTCCACGTTAGGACCTACCTTTCCACGTTAGGCATACATCTTTTTTCCACGTAAGGAATACATCATCTCTTCCACGTTAGGAAACCAACTTGATCTGAATCTGTCCACGTTAGGACTAAACTTTTCCACGTAAGGAAACAACTTCTCTTTCCCCGTCAGGAATCTGTTTCTTTTCCACGTAAGGAATAACTTGTCCACGTTAGGACTACATCGTCCACGTTAGGACCTCCCTTTCCACGTTAGGAATAACTCTCTTTTTGATTTGTCCACGTAAGGACCCCATCTTTCCACGTAAGGAATTCAATTTTTTTCCACGTAAGGAACTAAAACTTCTCTTTCCACGTAAGGAATAAACCTGTCCACATCAGGACTCACGTTTCGTCTTGATTTGTCCACGTCAGGACTCGCCTCTTGACTCGCTGAGGAAATAAAACTTGTCCACGTTAGGACCCATATCTCAACCTACTGAAGAAATAGAACCTGTCCACGTCAGGACTTACGCGTCTTCGACTTGCTGGGGAAATAAACCCCGTCCACGTCAGGACACACTCTTTGCCAATAACACGAAGAAAGATAAATCTGTCCACGTCAGGACTCTCGTATCTGGTCATCGCGAAAAACTATAATTTTGCCCACGTCAGGACACACAGTTCACCATTAAGAAGAAAGACACTTGCTGGAAATAAATTGTCCACGTCAGGACACCAACATGAAGAGTAACCAATCTTGTCCACGTCAGGACTGCACATTCGATCAATACCGAGAACTCGAATCTGTCCATGTTAGGACTGACACATATCGTCACCTGGAAGAAATGTCCACGTTAGGACTCCTCATTCCAACAATTATGAGAAATCGAACCTGCCCACGTTAGGACTAGCACCTCCCATCAGCCCGGGGAATTAAAATTGTCCACGTTAGGACTCCGCTTTTTTAGCACGAAGAAAACCTGTCAAGAAATTTGTCCACGTTAGGACTCATCCTTCCATTGGTCCGCAAACTTCTTATCACTGACATTACAGCAACTTTGAGGCTGACTCTACTGGGGATATCTGAAAACCAAACTACCGGACGCCTGTTCTGATAACCGGCGGTGGCCTCTGAAATTCTGATCCCTGAAACCTTTTAATGCTGACGTAACAACAACTTTGAAGGAAACAAGCCGATGGTTGGCCTAGAGAAACTTCAACAAGAAACCCTGGCGGGGACATAAGTAACTTTGCTTGGGGACAAAGAGAAACTTATCCTGCTGACTCTGTGGGGAGTAGTGCCAAAGCTGACACTTCGTAGAACGTCTCACGTCGAGATCCTGAATGTTTTATTGATTCACCGGAGCAAGGGCTCTCTCTACCTGCAAGAGAAACAATACTTGGGACAACGGTTAGCCAACCTAGTTTATGTTTCAAAATGCATATGTTTGACAATGATGCAATGATCCATTCGACATGGAAATGCTACACTTTTATTTGGTGGATGCAAGTATGACACTATATGCCGAGGCAAATGCAGACTCGAACTGCTGGGTACAGAAACCGCTTCAGCAAAATAAATGCTGAAGATAATGCCAACTCCGGTGGGGATAGCCAGATGCTACAGAATTATTCCAGCAAAATAAATGTTGGAAGAGTGAAGTCGACTCAGCTGGGCAATTGGGAACTCAATACCAATCACCTTATTGAAATAACACCCTGCTGGGAATATAACTCTGCTGGAGAATAGCAGATGCGCCTGGTATGATTATACTTCTGCTGGAGGGTGAACGGATATCACACGGTATTTTGACAAAATAAACGCCAATGCGCCACACCAACTCTGTCGGGGAGAGCCTTAACCTTCGAGTTCTACTGGGAGGAAAACACTTGCTGGAAAGAGAACTCCACTAGGGGATGGAATGATTCTCTTGGGGGAAAAACAACTGACTCCGTTGGGGGAGAGTAAATGACCCTGCGGGGAAAGGTAAATTGCCTGCATACAGCTCGCCGATATTAATCTTCTACGGCTAAACCGCTCTGCTTGAGATACACCGTCGGAATACAGCCTTATAATCTTGGAATCGTCAATTTTGCTGAGGATGAATAGCTTTGTTGGAGCATGCCTTTGGATAAGCTACGACCAGCTGGGGAATTCTGTCCTTCTTCCGGAAGACCATGCATGACCTGCGTGAGGGTCGAGTCTTTTATTACTGCAGTCTCTTGATCATCTTCCTCGTATGGTTACGAAACCTGCAACAACACAAACAAGACAAGACAAGCCTATACAACCAAATCGATTCAGGTTAGTGACGGTATTTTCAGTTAATTCAAAGCTTTAGCAATTGTTGGCAAGGGCCAATGATGTTATACACATGCTAGTTTCAGTAAACTTAGGCGCTTTATCATGCACAAAACAGTAAAAAACCAGCATCAAGTACTGAATAACATATTTTATTGATTGGGCCCCTGAATGGGCGGAGTTTTGTACACGGGATGTAACTCCTGAAAAGAGGAAGCTACGCAAAGCACATACACAAGTATGCACAAGAAGCATAAATATATTGACAAATTAAGTTTGTACACATGTCGGCAACGGGGTGCAGACGAACACCACGAACTGATCCTCCTATGACTCATCCGACTCTGATGCTTTCCCGGTATTCACTCTTCTGAAGAGGTTGTATCTGATAATCGACTCCTCAGGTATTCTCCCGCATTGATGCTCAGTGCAGTATCAAATTCGGACCGCAGTCATTTGCTTTTCAAATCCCTAACTTTTGCGTGAACCGCCCTTTACGGGTTTTCAGTTCACCGGGATACCCTTTTTTGCTGAAGCCGCCCAGTGTAGGTTTTCAACTTCGCGGGTGTACATTTTTCAATTTTATCCCTAACTTTTGCCCGAACCTTTCATTCTGTTTTTGGTTCGCCAGGATGCCCCATTTTTGCCTGGACTCTTTTTTTTTTTGTCCAGCGGGTCAATTTTAAGCAAAGTATTTTTTAACTGCGTCCAAATTTACAGGCGACGCGAAGTCTTCACCGTCCATGGTGGACAACAACAATGCCCCTCCTGAAAAGACTTTCCTGACAACATATGGCCCTTCGTAGTTGGGGGTCCACTTGCCCCTGTGATCTGCTTGCGGCGGGAGAATCCTTTTCAGCACAAGGTCGCCCGTCTGAAAGCTTCGCGGATGTATCTTCTTATCATATGCTTTCTTCATTCGGCTCTGGTACAAACGACCGTATGCTAGAGAAGCTAGCCTCTTTTCATCCATCAAACTCAGTTGATTCAACCTGTCTTTTACCCATTCTGCCTCGTCCAGCTGAACGTCTCGCAATACCCTCAGGGAAGGGATCTCAACTTCCAATGGTAATATCGCTTCCATTCCATACACTAATGAGAACGGGGTTGCCCCGGTTGATGTGCGTACCGTCGTACGATAACCGTGCAAAGCGAAAGGTAGCATCTCATGCCAATCCTTATAGGTCACCACCATTTTCTGAACAATCTTCTTGATATTCTTATTGGCCGCCTCGACAGCGCCATTCATCTTGGGTCGGTAAGGGGAGGAGTTGTGATGTTCGATCTTGAAATTCTGACAGAGCTCCTTCATCATTTTGTTATTCAGGTTTGAACCGTTGTCCGTGATTATCCGCTCGGGGATCCCATATCGGCAAATGATATCTCTCTTGATGAATCTGGCCACCACTTGCTTCGTTACATTTGCATATGACGCCGCTTCTACCCACTTGGTGAAATAATCGATTGCTACTAGGATGAACCGGTGCCCATTAGAAGCTGTCGGCTCAATCTTTCCGATCATATCGATTCCCCACATCGAGAATGGCCATGGTGATGACATCACATTCAGAGGACTCGGAGGCACATGGATATTATCAGCATATATTTGGCACTTGTGGCACTTCCTTGCGAACTTGAAACAATCAGTTTCCATAGTCAGCCAAAAATAACCTGCCCGCAGCAGCTTTCTCTTCATAGCATGCCCACCAGCATGCGTACCAAAGGTACCTTCGTGTATTTCCTCCATGAGTAGCTTCGCCTCTTTTTCGTCTACACAACGCAACAACACCAAGTCGTGGTTTCTTCTGTATAAGACGCCATCCGGATTCAAATAGAAATTACCCGCTAATCTCCTGAGAGTCTTCTGATCTTGACTGGATGCCCCAACCGGATACTCTTTATTCTTCAGGAAATTAAGGATATCAAAATACCACGGTTTGTCGTCAGATGCTCCATCAATAGCAAACACAAAGGCAGACCTGTCCAACCGAGAGATAATGATTCGGGGAGCCTCGTTCCAGAAATTGACTTTGTACATGGAAGACAAAGTGGCGAGGGCGTCAGCCATTTGATTCTCTGCCCGCGGCACATGATGCAACTCAACCTTGTCGAAGAAAGGAAACAATCTCCTCGCATAATTCATGTAATGTATCAGATTGGGCTGACGTGTCTCCCATTCCCCTTTGATCTGATTCACCACCAGAGCTGAGTCTCCGTATACGTCTAAATTCTTGATTCGCAAATCAATGGCTTCTTCAAGCCCCATTATACAAGCTTCGTATTCGGCCTCATTATTGGTAACTGGAAAGGTCAATCGGGCAGTGAACGGGATGTGCGACCCGTGTGGCGTAGTGATGATTGCCCCTATTCCGCTACCGTAAGCGTTCACAGCTCCATCAAATATCATCTTCCATTTGGAACCCAACTCTGGTCCTTCGTCGGGCAACGACTCTTCACAATCTTTCATCTTTAGGTACATGATATCCTCGTCAGGAAAATCAAACCTCATCGATTGGTAATCTTCAATAGGATGCTCTGCCAGATACTCAGACAGCACACTCCCCTTTATAGCCTTTTGCGAGACGTATTGGATGTCATATTCAGTCAAGACCATCTGCCACCGGGCAATTCTCCCTGACAACGCCTGCTTTTCGAATACATATTTGATAGGATCCATCTTCGAGATGAGCATGGTTGTATGATTCAACATGTATTGCCTCAAACGCTTGGCGGCCCAGGCTAGCGCGCAACAAGTTTTCTCAAGCATTGAATATCGAGATTCACAATCTGTAAATTTCTTACTCAAGTAATAGATCGCATGCTCTTTTCTTCCTGTCTCGTCGTGCTGACCGAGAACACAACCCATGCTTCCCTCAAGAACCGTCAAATACATGATCAAGGGTCTCCCTGCCACTGGGGGTATCAAAATAGGAGGCTCCTGCAGATACTGCTTTATTTTATCGAACGCCTTTTGACAATTTTCGTTCCATGTTACAGCTTGATCTTTCTTCAACAGCTTGAATAATGGTTCACACGTAGCAGTTAGGTGAAAGATGAACCGGGCAATGTAGTTCAACCTCCCTAAAAACCCGCGTACCTCTTTTTCTGTTTTAGGCGTCGGCATTTCTTGAATTGCTTTTATTTTAGCAGGATCGACCTCTATTCCTCTTTCGCTTACGATAAACCCCAGCAGTTTACCCGATCTCACCCCGAAGGTGCATTTATTAGGGTTCAGCCTCAGCCTGAACTTCCTGAGCCTTTTAAATAACTTCAGCAGATTCACCAGATGCTCTTCCTCCGTCTGGGATTTGGCAATCATATCGTCAACATAAACTTCGATCTCTTTGTGCATCATATCATGGAAAAGAGTCGTCATCGCACACTGATATGTTGCCCCAGCATTTTTCAAACCAAAGGGCATCACTTTGTAGCAAAATGTTCCCCAAGGCGTTATGAAAGTAGTCTTCTCCATATCCTCTGGCGCCATTTTAATCTGATTATAGCCTGAAAAGCCATCCATGAAGGAGAATACGGAGTATTGAGCGGTATTATCAACTAGCACATCAATATGAGGAAGTGGAAAATCGTCTTTTGGGCTTGCTTTATTCAAATCTCTATAATCCACGCACATTCGAACCTTGCCATCTTTCTTCGGCACTGGTACGATGTTAGCAACCCATGAGGGATATTTTGTTACAGCCAGGAAACCAGCGTCCCACTGTTTTTGAACTTCCTCTTTGATCTTCACTGCCATATCTGGTCGAGTTCTGCGAAGCTTTTGTTTGATCGGCGGGCAATCTTCTTTCAGTGGTAGGCAGTGCACAACCATGTCTGTATCGAGCCCTGGCATATCCTCATACGACCAAGCGAATACATCACTATACTCTCGGAGCATTTCAACCAGCCTTCGCTTGATATCACTCTGCAGTGCGGCCCCGATACGAATATTCTTCTCAACCCTTTCCGACCCCAAGTTGATAATTTCGATGACCTCGTCGTGAGGCAGAATGGCTCTTTCCTCTTGCTTCACCAACCAAGACAGTTCTTCAGGAACGTCACTATCTTTGACAACCTCTTCTTCGGCCTGAAATACCGGATGCTCAAAGTCGGGACGAGTCATAGGTGGTTCAAGGATGTCATCTGAAAATGTTATCCTGCAAAAGGAATGGTTAAGTGCTTCAAAATGCGTATAAAGCGAATAACCACGTTGCCATTTTATTGAAAAATATAAAACCAGAAAGACAGAGATTACAGTATTTGCACATGAAAAAACGCCATTTATTTAATGATTAACACGCAATGTTCATAACAACACAACCCTAAGCAAATCACGATGCCCCGGGCAAGACATCAGATTATTCAACAATTAATAAAGCAAAGCATTACTGTTTAAGAGTCACAGGAACAAGCTCCTGAATAGACCAGTTGCACAGTCCTTGTCCTGGCATGCTTGGCTGAATCCAGGCATCCATATCACAGTCGTTGTCTCCCTCGTCAGACTCCGAAGCAGCATTGATGGTTTCATGACATACTCCACTGGCAGAGATGGTTATTGGCCCTCTGAAACGGGGTGGCCCCACAGCAGGCGTTGACGATGACGGTTGGTATCCCAGCCCGAACCAGTCCACCTTTACAGGAATATCCAGCACTTTGCCCCAGCCCTTTGCTTCTCCTGCCTCCACTAGAGCTTGAGCTTCTTTATACGACGAGACAGCTATCTCCGCCACTTTGCTCGGCCCGGGACCTTTGTCCTTGACGCGCAACCCTTCAAATGCCTGGCAGGGTGTTTTGTGGATCTCTCCGTCGACCTCCACATATTTAAATGACGACAGATGGCTGACCAGGATGTCCTCTTCTCCGCATACAGTGACTACGTTGTCTCCAACCATATATTTTAACTTCTGGTGCAGGGTAGACGTGACTGCCCCAGCCTCATGAATCCAGGGTCTTCCAAGCAGGCAGCTGTATGCAGGCTGTATATCCATGATATAAAATTCCGTTGCAAACACCTCCGACCCTACCTGTAGAGGCAATGTTATCGATCCAAAGACTGTTCTCCGCGTCCCATCAAATGCCCTGACTACCAAGTCGCTGGGCGTGCACAAGATTCCTCTAACATCCAGCTTCATCATCGCCTTCTTGGGCATCACATTCAGAGACGATCCGGTGTCGACCAATACATGCGACATTACTGATCCTCTACACTCGACATATATGTGCAACGCCATATTATGATCTCTCCCTTTCGGGGTCAAATCGAAGTCGGTAAAGCCCAAGCTGTGGCCTGCATTTACATGTGCCAACACTCCTTCCAACTGATTTACAGAGACGTCTTGGGGTACAAAAGAAGTATCCAGGACTTTCAACAAAGCATTTCTGTGAGCTTCAGAACACAATAGCAAGGACAGGATAGATATTTTGGACGGCGTCTGTTGCAGATGCTCCACAATCTTATAATCACTTTTTCGAATCAAGCGCATGAACTCTTCTACATCTTTCGATGCCGCTTCTTTTTCGCTTGCTTGCACTGGGACATTTTCAACCACCTTCCCTTTTCCTCTTGCTAGTCTTTCGGCCTCCACTTCAGGCGATATAAAGATCCTACCACTCCTTGTCATACCTCCTGAACCAACAACGTTATCCACAGTCTCGGCTGGCTGCTTATTGACATCAATCTTTATCCCGTCACAATACACCTCCAACCCATATGACCATGGGACTGCTTTCGTGTTCTCGTACGGGGTTGGTCCGGCCTTAGTTATGGTGATCGGTGGTCGCTGAACCGGTGCTGCGATAGTGATTGTCTTCCGAGGAATCGTTACAGTGGCCACATCACTCTGATCATCTGTTACTGCCCCCGCAGGCTCTTCAGCTGCTGCTCGGTCAAACTGCAATGTACCTTCATCAATCAAAGCCTGAATGCCTTTCCTCAAATCATCACACCCCCCAGCCAGGGTCCAGCACTCTAAGCAATACTCGTCACATCCTGGATAAACACCCCCTTGCAACAATCTGCTCTTTATCTCGCTCAGCGGCGTTTTTAAATCTTCGACATTCATAATCAGATTCAACCCTTCCTCAGTCAGAATGGCGTTCGCCCCATGATTAGGCATGGGTTTCTGCACTATATTCGGACCTGCCGTTCCGAAATTGATAGTCTTATTGTCCAAAAGATCCTGCACAACGTGCTTAAAAGCATGGCAACCCTCTATATCGTGGCCCGGAGCCCCAGAATGAAACTCACAGTGCCTGCTTGCATCATAACCATACGGGGGAGTTCCCGTTATCGGTGCCAGAGTTCTCTTCTCTACCAGGTTCAAACCCAACAATGTCTGCAACAAATCTGCATAAGTTGAGGGAGGCTTCTCAAACACTCTTCTTGGTTTACCACCCTGGAATCTTCGCTGAGCCTGCTGTGCCCCCTGCTGAGGCTGCTGCTGCTGCTGTTGCTGCACTGGCTGCTGCTGAGACGGTTGTTGTTGCTGAAGTGGTTGCTGTTGATATGGAATAGTAACACTCGCCACCTGCTGCGGCTGATGATATTGGTTTCGTCCCCTGCCTCGGCCTCGGCCTCGGCCTCCAAACACTGCGCTTGCCTCGCCCTGACGGTGCCCACCAAAAGCCTTCCTATTACTGCCAGATGCAGTTGATTCCTCAGCCTGGAACTTTCCTTGCTTAATGTTACGCTCAATCTTTTCTCCCATCAGAATCAAATCTGAGAAACTGGCCAGAGATGTATGAAACAACATGTCATGAAACAATCCTGTGAATGTGCCGACGAACATGTCATTCATTTCCTTATCTTCTACAGGAGGACGGACTCTGGCAGCCATATCGCGCCACCTTTGCGCGTACTCTTTAAAGCTCTCCCCCTTCTTCTGCGACAGTCCTGCCAATTGGACCCGGTTGGGCGCCAAATCGCTGTTATACTTGTAGTGAGCTACAAACGCCTCTGCTAACTGCTTCCATGTCTTGATATTGGTTGGCTCCAACCCCATGTACCATTCTAAGGAAGGGCCCGACAAACTATCTTGAAAGAAATGCATTAGCATTCTCTCATCAGTTGAGTACGCAGACATCTTTCTGTAATAAGCCCGCACATGCACTTTCGGACATGTGTCCCCTTTATACTTATCAAACGTAGGAGCTTTGAATTTTATTGGCACCCTCAAGCCAGGTACCAGACCCATTGTTGCCATGTCCAAGCCCACAACACTTTGGTTCAGGACCCCCCTCATATGCTCTTCCAGCATTCTGATCTTCTGGGAGTCATCCATTGGCCCTTCGAAACCTCCGCCGGAGAAAGCGTCCTCCTGCTGATCTTCTTGCCACATACCATTCCCAGCTCCATACCCGTCATATCCATTATTACGGCCAGCCCTGATCTGATTCATCACTGGGCCTCACCCTCTGTTACCGTATCCCTGAACACCTCCAGCAGGCCCAAAAGCCATCAACCCAGCGCCGTTTCCATTTCCGAAACCTTCGTAGCCCTGATTGGCCACACCATACCCATCTTGCCCAAAGCCTTGAGCATTGAAACCATATTTCCCAGCGTTATCGAATCCCTGATCATTGAACCCGAATCCAGTATTGCCAAAGTCGTTGCCTCCCATATTATCACCCATGTTGACATCACCAAGCCCAACGTTATGGACAACAGTCTCGTTCCCAACTCCGACGTTACCGTTCACAGCAGCGGTAGCATTGTTGACATTAGCAGCAGGTATATTGACTACAGGTGGAGCCACTGGTGTGGGAGTGCCATCTCCATGAGCAGTGTCGATTCGCACAGACTGATGATCCTCGTTACCGTGACCAACATTTCGGGCCAACAGAGGTTGGACCATGGCTTGCAAATTCTCCTGACCTTTTGCAATAGCTTCCATGGTCTGCATGAAGAGAGCGAGCTTCTCGCGCACATCTTGCATCTCGTTCTGCATTTGATCCATGATTCTTCGACAGTTGGTGCGAGTAGAATAGCGATGCGGGTGCTGATCTGCAATCCTGAAGAGTACCTGATGCAAAGCAGGAAATAAGACACCATCCAAAGATTACCTGTAATGCAATATGAATATGAATGCAATGCAACATGTGTGTCTGTGCATTAGGGAAATTCATTCCCCGATTCTAGTGTGAAGGTGCCGGTGCAGTGGCAGTGCTGACAATATAAAGATCGGAGCTGAATCACAGAAAGCCTCATATATTGCAGAGAAATTAATAAGCCCGGAATACAATGTCACTTAGAGTACAATCAAGAAGGCATGACCTCAACCAACAATCCTGGTGATGGTCAGCACTATGCAAATAAAGCATACGAGTTACTACATGAAATGATCAAATCCTCCCATAAGTCTGATACTCTTCTAGCAACTTCTTGGTCTCCGGATGACTGGGTCGAGCAAGCAGCCCTTCAACAAGTTGGTTCCTTTTCTTAAGAACACGGCGTACGTCTTCAGCAGTTTCTTCCCATGCCCCGTCTCCGAAGCGATCCTCCAGTTTACGCTTCTGGGACACAACTTTGTCTCTGCCTTTGATGGCCTTGTTTAGCGCATTCTGGAGACTGTACCGGGTCATCACTTCTTCTTCACACTTCTTGATGCTGGACTTCAACTGCTCTTCGAGGTCGGAGATTTGCTGCTTCAACTTATCCTCCCTCTTCTTATTGTTAGTGAGCGTAGCATTCCAAGTCTTATTGCAAGAAGAGATCTCTCGGTGAGCGATGTCAAGCGCTTTCTTCTTGGATTCAAGCATGTCATGGGAGCTTCTGAACTCTTGCCCCAGACGTTCGCGCTTCCTCCTCTCCTCAGTCAACTCAGCCCCTAATCTGTTCATTAGCTCAATCTGCTGTTGGAAAGCGTGGACGGCCTTGTTTTTCTCGCTGCGTATCTGGGCTAGCTCCTGCTCTAACCCTTCGTTGATCTTCATCAAGGCTTCTTTTTCTTTCACAACTTGCTCGTAGGCCTCCCTAGAAACAGTAGTTGGCTCGGCCACCGGAATAGGAACAAGAACTGGTGCATCTGGAAATGGCATCCTCAACTGACTGGCTCTCTCCTGGATCCACTCCCTGTAAGGTGCATAGGCCTGACAGTCATTCTTCCCTAACAACGGCTTCCCTCTTCGGTTAATACGCGTCCAGGCATGCTGCAACTTGGCCAATAACTCCCCCTTCAAATCTCCGGTGAAGTACAGAGATTCTTGTACTTCTTCCTCCTTTGGCGGGTTCTTCAGCGCATATCCGAACTGACGGACCAACAGAGACGGGTTGTAGTTGATACACCCCTTTCTTCCTATCAGCGGGACATTAGGGTACCCAGAACAACTGAAGATAAGCTCAGATCCCAGCAGATCTCTATCAAACCATTCAACGTCTTCGGAAGATAGCCTCATCAGGCGCTCTGACCAGCTAGCGGTGGTTGCACTCTCCACAAAAGACCCCTTCATGGGAAGATGACTCTTGAACCACATATTCAACAAGGGAGCACAGCAGTAGACAACCTTTTCCCTTCTGTTTTCGTTTTTGTAGTGCAAGGAGTGGTAGAAGTCTCCGATCAACGTCGGCACTGGATTGCCGGCAGCGAATAGATGGAAAGCGTCCAAGTCTACGAAGTTGGGCAAGTTAGGGAACAGCACAATCCCATAAATGCATAGAGCCAAAATAGCATTGAAAACCACCCAACATCCGTTCTTGGCATACTCCTGAGCTTTGCCAACCAAGAAATCAAGAGAGAAACCTGAAACCCCAAGCCAAGAAGTCAGTAATAGTTCTGCAGCGTCCATATGCAAGGCTTTGGCTAAGTCCTCCAACTTGGGCTCAGCAGCAGAGTGAATAAAGGGAACCTTGTTCTGCACCGGTAGCTCAGTAAACTCCACATACTCCTCAATGGTAGGCCCTAGAATGAAGTCAGCAAACGTAAAACATCTCAATGCGGGGTCATAGAACTGCATCAAGGTGTACAGCCCGTTCATCTCATCAGCAGTGGGCTTGCAGACTAATCTCAGTAACCTCCCATGACTCATTCTGAAGCTTCTCCTGACCTCCTCGTCAGCAAGAGATATCAGACCAAGCAAAGAAGTAATATCAGGTGAAGGCAGCTTATACGCAACTGTTTTCCTCAAACCAGCCATAATCAATACTCAGAAGTCTGGGTACTAGAATCGGAGGATATGCAAATGCACCTGCAGCACAGACACACGTTAATGGGATGCAATGATAATGAGTATGCAATAAATGCAATGCAAGTAACATGCAACAGGGACCAACTGCCGTAGCTGAATAGCCTGAACCATATCAAGAAGTCTCAGATAGACTCTATAGAAGTCCTCAACCCTGGTCTCAGATAAACCTAAAACAAAGCTCCAACAATGGTCTCGGACAGACCTCAAACCATAACTCCAACTGGTCTCTGGTAGACCTCAAATCATATCTCCAACTGGTCTCTGGCAGACCTCAAAACTCTCAACTGGTCTCTGACAGACCTCAGAACACATCTCCAAATGGTCTCTGACAGACCTCATAACTCTCCATAAATACCCAGGATCTCTGATCAAGAAATAACCGGTATCTGAAAGTCTAGTTACCTGCATAACCCCAAACCCTCTCACAGGTGGATGTCCTAGTAACTGACAAAGGTATGGCATCCTATGCGGTCGTCGGCGTCACAGACTTTCAGGGTTGATGATACGATTCCCAGAAGGAGTGGCATCATCAAATCCTGAAAAGGCCTCACTTAGCCAACTTCCAAATGATCGGTTCCCGGAGTCGACAATTCAGCTGACCAACAACCCCTTCGACCCAAAGGGTAGAAAAAGAAGCCAACCAGAAGAACCTCGTCCGAGTGTAGATTTCATGAGACACTAATGCAAGCAAAGCCGGCACGCGCCCACTACTTTCTACTCTAATTCTAGGTGCACTCAAGCCCAGGTCCGGCTTATCTCTCAATATCAGAACACCCGTCACACCCCAATACCGCAATAATAACAATATATATAATGCTGAAAATAAAGGTTAGAAATATAAATCCATACAAAATCCTCGACGGGAAAGCAAGCGTTAGGATTGACTCTCTTAAGGGACGTTGGATCCCAAATGCATAAGAACTATCGCAGTCCCTAGCAGCCAGGGGACGTTGGGTCCCCAGCAGAGTCGCCAGCTGTCGCTACTGCGAAAATCGGCGCCGGCTGAACAGAAGAGTCGCCACCGTGCGTTATTTATCCCACGGGAGGGAAAGGAAACACTCAGAGTAAACCTCGCACAACACGGGAAAGGTATGGTTGTCGCAACCAAAACCTGGATTCGGGAGTCGGTTACGCAAGGGGAAGGTATTAGCACCCCTCACGTCCGTCGTACTCGACGGGATCCACGCTTGTTTTCGGGTACGGATTGTTATTCTATCTACTCTACAGGGTTAAGGGTTAAAAAGAAAATAAAATGAAAATAAAATGAAAATGACTCGGCAAAGTATCGCACTTTATGCCTACGTATTCCCGTCTGGAACGAGAAATCAGAGTCAACGTAGTTCGCCTACCTACGGGAAAGGAGGGGAAGGTTGCTCGCTAGGATATCGCATCCTATGCCTACGTACTTTCACACAGCATGAAAGATCAGAGCAAACGTAGTTCGGGCCACGTACGACACAAATTTGTCTTGGTTGATTTTATTCCTTCTGAAAAAGGTTTTTCTGATTAACAGTCCCGGCGGACAAAAATGACGTCTTGATGAGTTCACATTCTTTTACGGAAGAAGTGTCTTTTATTGTGTTCGAAATCTTATTGGTGTTTTTCTGTTTGTTTTGAGAAGGAAGAGACAGAACTCTAACCTACGGTTGCGAAGGGAAACAAACTAACCTAATGTTATCATGCATGGGTTAAGACCTAGTGTCTATCATGCTCCTCTCTTGCGCAGAGAGAAACAGAGATCCTAAGGGAATAGACGGAAACATAAACAATATCAGATATATATACAGTAAAACAGTAAAATGCATGGATGCAACAATACAAGCGAGGCAAGGGAGTCCCACTCAACCTCGAACCTAGAAAACAATAGGCAAAAGTGAACAGGATTCACTTTCAACCCAACAGGTTAAACAGCAAACAATACAGTCAGGAAAACCAATCAATACATCAGAAATGAAGTACAACAGAAAAATAAACAGCATCAGCAGCTCTGACTTCAAGCTTCAGCAAGCATCAATCTCCATCTTCACAGCATTCAAGCAAGGTCTTGATCATCAATCTTCAGTCTGCAATGGCTTTTCTTCAATTCTCAGGCTCCAGGAAGAACTTCAATCAACCAGATGAAGTGGATGAATGTTAAACAGTCAATTACCTACCAAGGGTGGTTCATCAACTGTTAACATTAAACAAATAACTTTCCCTCAAAAGTTCTATCTTTCAAATACATTCACTGATCCTTCCAAAGGAAGGAGGTGGATATTTGAAAGAGACTTTGAATCATAGAGAAAGGATGGATGCAGACAAGGCATTCCATGTTTGAGAAACAAGCTTTCTAATCTAGAGCTCTGCCTAGCTCCTAAACCCTAATCTCCTCAACAGCTGCTAGCAGGGATCTCCTCTTCAATCTCTGGAAGTTGATCTTCAAGCTCTGGATCTCCAATGGCTTCATCATCATCAGTCTTCAGCTCCCCAATCCCCAAGCAATCCCAATACCCACACAAACAAGCAATAATCCCCAGAGGGCACACCACACCAATCAGTCAACTATAGACAGTAATACTAATAGCAGTAGGGGAATCCTATTGATTTCTAAGGGGATCTATCCTATACCCATAACCCCTATAGTCCATACCCCAAAAATCAAATGAAAATTTCCTAAAAGGATTAAACTATTTCACCTAAGTTGATTTAAAACCCTAATTTTGTTCATGTTGTTTTCACCTAAGCTAATCACCTAAAACTAACTCCTAAAAATATGAACTAAATTGCATGTACAAGTTAACAATGTCTATTAATCAACCTAAAAAGAATGGACAAAAAATATTATAGCAACTATTAGAACAAAACTTATCAAGATCATGTATGAAATTAAACTATTTAAAATGCTATTTATTTGGAAAATATGGGAAAAATATCAAATGAAAAATAAAATGCAATTTTTATTTTTTATAATTTTCTAGACTCTTTAAAGAAAATTATGCAAAAAGAATTATTAAAAAATAATGTTTTTATGATTTATTATGATTTTTAGAAAATGCATGAAAAATGAAAAGAAATTAAAAATGACAAAATAGAGAAATAGAGGGAGGGGTGCCATCAGCAAGGGCGCTTAGTTGCTTTTCCAGGTGGGCCACAGGACAGGGGGTGCGAATAGAACAAAACAATAGGCCCAGCGCGCTTCAGAATATCAACAAAAATCAAAAAAACTCAAACGGTGTGGATAGCAACATTCTCGGTTGATTTGCGTTGGGCCTGGTTATTGGGGGTGTCATTAGCAATGAAATTTCAAGGCCCACTCAGAACACTTAAATGAAACGGGGCGTTTTGATGCCCAGAGTTTCCCTCCGTATTTCAACTTTAAACCACAGCCATTAGATTGCAATCTGAGTCAAGTCAAACCCTCCATCGTAGGGTCCTCCTTCATCTTCAACCTTGGGCAAACCTAGGGTTTCAGAAAACCCTAACCATGCACGATCTTGCACACCTCTGTTCTCCCTTATACCTCAATGGATTCACACGATTCCAAGAGCAAAGTTGCTCTATGAACTTCCAGCTACACAACCATGATAATAATTTCTCCTAAAACTCACTCCATCAACCAGCTCGATAGGAATAACAGTCATAAGCCACCATTTTCACCTGTGATCAAACCTCTCAATTCTTCATAATTCTTGTCCTAAACTCATCTACACTCCATGCTGATTTCAACATGCTAATCCAACAAGATTTTCGTGCCTTATCCTAATAGCTACAAGCTCTAATAGATTTGGTGCACTGTACTCAACCTTCATGAAACCTCCCCAAATTCATCAAAATCAGTCCTCTACCCTATCTTAACAACTCTACACTAACAAATCCCTAAGATTCTAACTAAATCATGCAATACGAAAAGAAAACAAACCTGGTGCCAAATGGTGAAACAGTTATGGAAACCCTCGAATCTGATGCTTGCAGTGATTGGAAAGTGATCAGCAACCTTGATGATGAATTCTGTATGCAATATCTTTGGTGCAAACTCCTTGAATCTTGTACTTGAATCCTTCTTGCAACTTGGATGGAGAAGCTAGATAGCACAATTCTTGATCAATTCAGCCAATTCTTGATGTGAATTATGATGCTTGGATGATGATGATGAAGATTCAATCAGAAAATGTGAAGATTGGTGGAGATTTGGGAGAGTTTGTGATGCTTTTGCAAATTGGAGAAAGTGTGTATAACTTGGGGTTTTGAGAAAATGTAATCACCAACCATGGCATGAACCATCTTGTATCAATATATAGGTGAGGTTAGAACCTCCTAGAAACTTGGAGAAGCTTCCCTTGCATTCTTTCCCTTGAATTTGGTTTATGTATCTTCCATTACAAGTAACCATGGATAACTCCCAAAATGTGAACTAAGCTCAAAATTCTACTTTAGCCAATGTCTTTAAAATGATATTTCCATTCAAAATGACCTATAATTTTGCTTCATTTGGCCAAAATATGAAAAATCTCATTTTTAAGTCCATTTTTATTCATTAAATCCAACAATTTTGAAACCTTGTGCTATGTATCTTTCCAATCTCTCATGGTCACTTTTCTAGACTCAAAATGTCATTTGGAACAAGTTTTATGTTGTAAAGTTTTCCATTTGAAGCTTCCTTGTATGAGTTTTGGGCATAGGTTGAAATGACCTGTAATTCTCAAATGACCAAAATACCCTTTGCTTGCCAAGACCATAAGTAGAGTTCCACAAATCATATGAAGGCATACTATACCATTCTAGAAAGCTAAGACAATGAGGAACAACTCTTATGTTTACCATAAATTCATTTGAAATCTCCTTGAGGGGTAAAAATTGCTTGGAAGTCAAGTCACTTTTACAGACAAAATTTCAGATACCTCAGATGACCTGTAACTTGTAAGGACCATAACTTGAGTTCTATAAATCTCCTTGATGTCTTCCACCACTAAAATTAAAGGTCTTGAGATCCTCTACAAGTTCCATGTTGGCCAAGGATCCATTTGAAGCTTGCATTTTGACGTATCTTGCTTGGAAATTTGACCTAAACTAGGGGATTTTACATAGAAACCCTAATTTAGAAACTCCTCTTCTCCTTGATTTCTCTTGAATTCTCCTTGGCATATCACCATATCCTCTTCTATATGTCAAATGATGAACCCCACATCTCTCCAATAGCCCTCAATGCCTTTCAAACAATCCTTTGACCTAGGGTTGACCCAGGGTTGACCCAGATGAAACCCTAGTTGACTGTCTTCCTCCACAACTCTTGTGACTACACCAATGACTTGTATCCTTCTCCCAATGACTTTCTAAGTCTCCCATGATGTCCCCATACTCTCCATGCTCAGCCCACAGCTCATAATTTCTTTGTTGACCCTCAGACATTCTCAGTTAGGAGATAGATGAACTGCTTGATCCATTGGCTTGATAGCTTCCAAATTCTTTTCTGATGACTTGAATGAGATTGAATCAGGATAATAACCTCTTGATAGGCCTCTAGAGAGGAGAATAATGCTTGGTCCCCTGTTGAATGACTTACTATGCTTATGCTATGCAGATGAGTAACCTATGTACATGACTCTATATGCAAATGCTAATGATATTGAAACATAAACCAAGTGAATAAGGTTGAGCAAATTTTAGGGTGCAACAACCTGGTTCTAGGCACCACATCCTATAATCTTTGTCTCCCCCAGAATATCCAAGGAACATGCATCTCAGAGCTCTAGGGTTGACCTTGTCTTGCCTAATGTGAGCATAGGCTAAACAACCAAATACTCTTAGTTTGTCGAGGTCTTGCGGTTGACCCGACCAAACTTCTTCAAGTGTCTTCATTTCCAAAGCAGTCGAGGGACATCTATTTATCAGATAAGTTGTTGTCAAAACAGCCTCCACCTAAAACACCTTCTTTAATCCAACACTAACCAACATGTATCTAACCATTTCAAGGATTGTTCAATTGAATATCTCAGCTAAGCCATTTTGTTGAGGAGTATCTGCTACAATCTTATGCCTTGCAATTCCAGACACGACACAATAACTGTCGAAAGCTTCATTACAGAACTCAAGTCCATTATCGGTTCTCAACCTCTTAACCTTTCTGTCAGTTTGAGTTTCGACCAGAACCTTCCAACTTTTGAAATTCTCAAAATTTTCATCCTTAGTCTTCTGAATGAATACCTATAATTTTCTGGAATAGTCATCAACTATGGATAGAAAATACCTTGCACCTGAATGTGAAAGACTCCTTGTAAGCCCCCAAAGATCAACATGAATGTGATCAAGGGATCCATGTGTTCTTTGTTTACCTTTATTAAACTTCGCCCTATAGGATTTGCCAAATACACAAGGTTCATAAAACGCCAACTTCTCGACTTTGTCACTACCTAGAAAGTTATGTTTCCCTAGTTCGACCAGGCCTCTTTCGCTGACACGGCCCAATCTCATGTGCCATAATTCTGTCTCTGACACCGGTTTCGTGGATGCAAAATTTTCCAAACCACTTACAACCTCAGCCTCAAGGGTATACAAGCCGTGTTTCTTCACGCCTCTCAAGACTTCCTTCAACCTCTTCATGACTTTCATGATACCTTGCTCTCCTTTGAAGACGTATCCTTTCTTGCCGAATTCATCAAGAGAAATCAAATTCCTGGTAAGGTCAAGTACATACCTAACACCAGTAAATAGCCTTATTAACTTATCATGGAGCTTGAATCTCACATATCCAATACCTACAATCTTGCAAGCTTTATTATTTCCTAACAACACTGATCCACCATCTTGATCACATAAATCTTCAAACAAATTCTTGTTTGGAGTCATATGCCAAGTACATCCTGAATCCATAATCCATTCTTTACAATAAGTTGCTGCTCGACACCACAATGACATCAGATGATTCATAACCATCTTGTACAATAGCTACATCGCCATTGACCTTACCTCCATGATTATTCAGGCGGTCAGGACACGCCTTTCTTGTGTGACCCTCCTTATTACAGTGGTAACACTTAATACCAAAAATATCACCACCATAAGACTTCTGCTGAGTTTTACCTTTCTTCTTCTTAAACCTACCACCTCTCTTCGATGATTTCCCCTTCACGGATAACCCTTCACCAACTGATGATGATGGTTTCTGCTCCTTTTTTTTTGTTTAAATCCTTTGAATACAAGTCTGTCTGAACTTCTTCAAAGGTCAGGGACTCTCTTCCATACAAAAGGGTTTCTTTAAAGTGAGCATACGACTTAGGTAAAGAACACAACAATAACAACGCTTAATCTTCGTCACTGATGGTAACATCAATATTTTAAAGATCAAGAATCAACTTGCTGAATGTATCCAGCTGCTCCATAAACGCTTTATCTTCATTCATCTTGAATGAATACAAAGCTTGCTTCAAGTATAAACGATTCACCAAGGAACCATCAATATTTTAAAGATCAAGAATCAACTTTCTAAATGTATCCAACTGCTCCATCAACGCTTTATCTTCATTCATCTTGAATGAATACAAAGCTTGCTTCAAGTATAAACGATTCACCAAGGAATTTGTCATACACAATCCTTCGAGTTTTAGCCAAACACCAGTTGCCGTCGTCTCCTTCAAAACCTGTCTGAGAACCTTATCACCAAGACTCAGAACAATTGCACTGTGAGATTTCTCGATCATCATTTTCTTATCATTCACCGTCAATGCAGCATCCATGACATCTCCTCCTTTTAAAGCTTCTATCAAACCCTATTGAACAAGAAAGACTCGCATCTTCAGGCGCCATAAACCAAAATCATTAACTCCGATGAACTTCTCAATTTTAAACTTTGTTGATGGCATGTTCTCCATGCTCATTGCACCAGTTTGTTATGATCACAAACGATACCTTTCAACATTTTCTTGAATAAGAAACAAAGTTTCTTGATGAACAATGAAACGATTAGGTTTCTAAAGAGAGAAAGAAGAAAAGATAAAGAAGAAAGATGGAAGAAGGATGTGGGTAAACTATTTTCTATTAACTTACTCAATGTTACAAATGATTACAAGTGAATAACACAATTGCCCTCACTCAACAACCTGAATGATCTAACCTATTTATATACTACAAGTTAACTTAAATAACAAGCTAACCTAAACAATTGAATTCTTAACACAAAACCCAATTCGACATAATAATTCGACACTACATACTAAAACTGACTTTGACTACAGTATATAAACACTTCGACATCAGCATGTTAACAATCTTCGACTTCATGTTTGTCTCCTGTCGAAACATGAAAGCTATCACAGTCGACACATCCCATTTGATAACACTAGAGCTCGTTTCAATGATCACAAAAAATAAAAAAGAAACTTCCACTAACTCCCAATAACAGTAAGTTCATAAGAGAAAAGAAAACAAAAAGAATATCACCATACAATTTTTTTAGTGAAACACTTCATGGGACTAAATCACCAAATTTCTACTTTTTTTAATCTTTATTTTATCTCTCTATTTCAAATATTGAAGAAGGAAATACAACTTACTTAGTAAGTATAGAAGTTATCAAACAATTAACTATAACTTTAAAAAAATGTATTATAGTGTTCAATCTTAAAAAACAATAGTTAGTGGATAATATTCAAGTGTATGCAAAATTGATTATTTTCCACATTTTCGTTGTTCCTTTTTTCCATACACCCAATTCTCTTGTGGACAAGAAAAAGACTTATGAATAAATAAACAATTAAAAAAAGTATATGATGGAGAGTGGGAATGAGAAAGAAGATAAAAGATAGATCATTGAACAACGTCTCTTCGGTGTAAGTTGTGGTATCTTCTTTCTCTATGTAAGCATCAATTTATTAGATAAATTCTCGTAAATAATTTGTCAGAGAAATGATTCAAAAAGAATACAGTAACAAAAATTGGAGAGAAAAAGATGAAAGAGACAAACAATAGTAAATTGAACATTTGAGACAATATTGTTGTAATGAATTTCAAACATAGGAGGAGAATACCTCTTTTATAATGTCCCTCAATTATTGTCGTTGTTTTTTTTTCTTTTTCTGTACCATTCTACTTTTTATTGATTCAGAATTTATGATATATGGTTTTTTGTTATGGTATGCAGTTATCATCCAAGATGAAAAGCAGTTTTTGCATGACTAATTCATCATAACTGAAAGAAGTTTTCACCATAGTTGAAAGAAGTTTTCATCATAATTGAAAGAAGTTTTTCATTTTGTGGGCAACAATTTATTTGAAAATGAGTGAAAATTTATTCGTTTTGGTGTTATAAATGGTGAAAGTTATGAACTTTTAAACCCTTCCCATAAGTAACTGATGAAAGTTACTAACAACATTATTATTTTTAATTATTTTTATTTATAAAAAAAATAAAGGGTATTTTAGAAACTAAAATAAGCCCACTCCAAAAGGATGTATCCCTTTATATATAGTTATAGATAAAAGATAATATAGTACTTAATGTATTATGTTTAAAATAATATAATTTTTAATTTTATTTATAATAAATATTATGACATTTTTTATTTTTATTTTTTTATTAAAAAAAGCCTGTTTATGCCCAGATAGCCCGAAGCCCATCTAGCGTCGGGTTTGGGTAGTAATTTTTTAGACCATATTAAAAATGGGCTTTTTTGGCCCATCCCTAAAATACTTGAGCCCACCAGGGTCGGCCCGTTTAAGGCTGGGTAGCCCATTTTGATAGCTCTAGTTGTATGTTTAGATTATAGAATTCAAACATATTTGTAAGATATTTCTGCGTTTAAATTATAAAATTAAAAAAGAATATATCAATCTAGATAAGAAACAGTGAGGGAAAAAATAAAGAAATTTGTGAGCAAAATTTTTAATATTTGAAACAAATTCACCTACATGAAATGACTGTTAAACATATATCAGTGTAGATTTGGATGTTAGATTCGAAGATACTGATAAGGTATTTTCTGCACTCGGATTGTAAAATCTAAAAAGTGTCAATCACTGCATTCAAATTGTAAAATCTAAAAAGTGTCAATATAAATAAGAAGAAATGAGGGGGGTCTTTAACATGAAACGACTATTATTCACATATTCATGCATATTTTGATTATAGAGTTTGAAGATACTCATAGGGTATTTTTTACTTTCGAGTTGTAAAATCTAAAAATGTCAATCCAATTTAGAAGAAGTGAGGGGAAAAGGAAGGAATTCGTGATTACAATTTTTGATTATGTGAATTTGAACATGCTCTAAGAATATTTTACGTGTTTGAATTGTAATATTCAAAGGCTGTCAACCTAGAGAAGTTAAGGTGAGGAGGAAAGAGGTAGAAATTCTATGCGGAACAAATTTATCTGCACGAAATGACTATTATTCACCTATCCAAAACAAATATGTTTTTGAGAAGTAATACCTACTAAGTAGAACTACAATACTTTTATATAGAACCGGTAATCCATATGGATCGGCCTGCAAAACCTAATAAAACCTATGACTTAAGCCTTTGAATTAGAGCCCAAATTTCATAAGGATTTTTTTTTATCCCGACCCTAAAAGGTATGCTTCCCATTATGGCTAGGACATATGGGGATTAGCTACATGAAACAACTATTATTCATATATTCATGCATATTTAGATTATAGAATTCAAAGATACTCATAGGGTATTTTTTACGTTCAGGTTGTAAAATCTAAAAATGTCAATCCAATTAAGAAGAATTAAGGGGAAAAGGAAGGAATTTGTGAGCATAATTTTTGAATATGTGAATTTAAACATGCTCTGAGGCTATTTTTTATGCGTTTGGATTGTAATATTCGAAGACCGTATACTCAGAGAAGTAAAGGTGAAGAGGAAAGAGGTAGGAATTTGTGGACACAATTTTTGGATACGTGGAACAAATTTACCTGCACGAAATGACTATCATTCACCTATCCAAAAAAATATATATTTTTTTAGAAGCAATACCTACTAAATAGAACCACAGTACTTTTATATAGAACCATCAAAATGGGGTAATCCATATGGACCGACCCACAAATCCCAATAAAACCTATGACTTGAGTCTTTGAATTAGAGTCCAGATTTTGAAAGATTTTTTTATCCCGACCCTAAAAGACCCACTTCCCATTATGGCTAGCTCGTATGGGTCACAAGTAGCCCGTTTGATCCACATAACTAAAAATTCTAAAAATTATGTTAATATTTTTGTTGTTTAACTCAAACATAACATATTGAATTTTCTTACCTCATAAATCTAATATCTTATATTATATTTAATATTTCTATGTTTAATATTATACATTAATATAATTGAATTAATATTAAGTTATTCGACATTTCACTTCACAACTTTATTTTATTGTATTCTATCAGTTTGTATTATGTTGAATATTTGTGTATTATGTTTGAAAAATTTAAAAACATGTTATAGTATTTTTTTTTAAATGATATAGTAGTTAAAAATGAATTGAATTATATTAAAACAACATACTTTAAATATTATAAAAAATTATTTTAGTTTATATAAAAATATGTCCATTTAGAGTCGGGTAGTCCACAACTCGTCTAGAGTTGGGCACAAGTAATATAATTCAAATATTTCTTAATGCACCATATGAATTACTAACACATATCATAAAAATATAATAATACCCTCAGACTCCAAAGATACATCTCTGAGCGCACCTCAAACACACAATTATTCATTTTCAATACACTATGACTAAGTTCATTCCAAAAATACATTTCTAGAATAAGTTTAGTCATAATATTGGGATGTAGATCAAAAATGAATGAATTGTATGTATATGAAGTGCGTTCAGAGATACATTCTCGAAAATTAAGGGCATTTTCGAAATTCATAAGATTCTTTTCAACCTTATAGGGTGAGATAAGAAATTCCCTATAATTCAAACTTATATAATAACATGACTATTTTGGTCCGATTATATACAACTCGAGGCCCATTAGGACCGACGTGTTGAATAGCTGTTAGATGCCCAATTGTGCTTATTTGAGCTATCAAATGTGGGCATCTTTCGCTCCTTTTTGTCTAATTTTGGTTCAAAACCGTCTTGCTTTTGGTGATATGCGATATGATGTGAAATGCTCTTGGTCCTTTTAATTTGTGTGTTATTGTGCAGTATTTGAGCATGAAAGAGCAAAATTTGAAGACACAAGAAAGTTGACAAAGGAATCAAGAAAGAATAAGAGAAAAAGCATGTTCACTAGGCGAACATCTGGCGAGTGTTGCAGCGAGTTGTTCGTTAGGCGAGCCCATAGCGAGCTGCTAGCGAACACTCCCAGACTTGGGCAGAATCAAAATGGCATTATTCGCTGGCAGCGAGGCAGGTGGCGAAGAACTCGCTAGGCGAGCACCTAGCGAGCAAGTAGCGAAGCATTCCAGAATCTTTTCCTCAGCCCTCGCTAGCATGTTCGCTAGGCGAGGCTGTAGCGAACGCTCGCTGTTAGCTCGCTAGACGAATGAGGTCGCGAGCGTGACAGAACAACAACTTTTTCTATATATAGCCTTATGTACTTTTTGAACATATACCATATTTTTCACTAGCTTTGCTGCATAAGAGATTTTGTGACCTAGAAACCCTCTATCTCTTATTTTCTTCATTTCTAAACATTAATCTACAAAAAGAAGGTGGATTCTTATCCAAGTTGGATTCTTTGACTCGGATGTTCATCAACCTTCTTCCAAAACTTCTTTTGCAAGGTACCATGAAAATGAGTAGCTAAGTTCTTCATTTTGTCAAGGTTAGATGTAGGTGATCATTAAGCTTTGTAAGTATATGGATGATCTTCATTTGTAAACTCTTGGATGATGAATGTATGGTGAAAACCTTGCTTTATCTATAACTCTTTGTGTTGGTTTATGATTGAAAGATATTTTCCAACTCTTGACCTAGGTTTTCATCCTTCTATTTTCTTAAGCTAGAAATAGTTTTGAATGTGGTTGTTCATGAAAAATGTTAAACCTAAATGTTGTCATTTTGATAGATTGTGTGAGAAATCAACAATGGATCAAAATGAGAAAAATCACAATGTGAGTTAGAAATAATCACATTGGGAGGATGTTGTGAATGTGTTTATCATCTAAAGGAGTTTATGCTTATTGTTGATAGGACATATACAAGCAAAGTGATTACCGAACCCTAACTTTGACAATCTTCATTAAATCGTAAAATCAATATTTTACCGCGATTCATTACCTTTTATGCAAGATACCGTTACTAAAAACCAAACCCCTTTTGTTACTAAGAAGTTAAGAACTCGATAATTGTCGAACTGCGGCAATATCTCAAATTCCCTGTGGAGACGATAACAAAAACCCGACACTTTACCACTGTTCTAACAAAATGGCGCCGTTGCCGGGGAATTTGAATTGATATTGTGAGCATCGCAATAGTTGTTGAATTGTTAACTCTTGAATTTTTTGACTTGTGCTTGTTAATTTGTTTGGTTTAGTGTGCAGCTTTCGTTTTATGCGAGGGCAGATTTCTGAGGACCAACTTCTATTTGATCCTGATATCGAGAGAACCGCAAGGAGACTGAATAGCAGAACAAGACAGAGGAGGCAACTTGCTCAACAACGACAAGAACAAGGAGAAGGTTCTTCTACAACACCACCACCTCATTTCATACCTATCATGGATCCACCACCACCACCGCCCGTTTCCACCCCGTGTATCAACAGTCCAAGAAATACTGCTCAGTTTGCCAACCACACGGGAAGGCAAGCCGAGATGAAGACGGGAACTCTCAACTTGTTATACGGAGGTCCATTCACCGAAATGGACCATGAAGACCCCTTTGCTTTTCTCACCAAATTTTATGAGATAGAATTGGCGGCGGGAGTTGATCAAGCTCAAGAGCTACCGTTGTTCAAAAGACTTTTTCCACATGCTTTGCTCAACAAAGCCAAAGATTGGTACTTGGATCAAACACCGGCGGTCATGACGGATTGGAACGTGTTGGAAGAGAAATTCATTGAAAGATTTTTCTCTCACAACCGATTCATGGAATCCAAAACAACAATTTCAGTGTTTTCCCAAGGAGCCAACGAATCATTGAACGAGGCATGGGAAAGATTTAAATCCATGCTTCGAAAGTGCAAAGGTCATGGCTTTGATGAATTGACGCAAATCCATATTTTCAAGAATGGCCTTCAACCAAATTGTAAGACTTTGTTGGATGCCACTGCGGATGGTTCTTTGTTGTCTAAAAGCACCGATGAAGCTACGGATATCATCAACCGTATGGCTCTAAATGACCTTCAAAGCCAGAGTAGAGGAACCACTTTGAAGAAACCGGAGTGCTTGAACTTGGGACAAATGATGCTATCCTTGCACAAAATAAACTCATTTCACAACAAGTGGAACTCTTAACTCAACAAATCAAAGACATGAAAGAGCCCTCAAAAGCTAAACAAATAGCTTGTTGTGAGCTTTGCAAAGGTGAACATGATACCAGATTTTGTCCACCTCCCGGGTTCGAAAAGGTAAACTATATGGCGAATCAACGAGACTACCAACCGAGACAACAACAACAACCACCGTATCAACAACATTCTCAAAATAAACTACAACAACACTATCAACCAAATCAAGGGTACCAACCAAGGAGTAACTATCACCATAACCAAGGTTATGAGGGTGGTAATTCTAGCCGTCAAAATCCTTATCAACCTCAACAACTGCCGGTCGTAACTTCAAAGTTGGAAGATACATTGACGTAATTCATGCAAATGTCAATGGCTAATCAAAAGAGAAACGATGCGGCAATCAAAAATCTTGAAACTCAAGTTGGACAACTTGCTAAGCAACTAGCGGAACAACAATCCGAACCTTCTTTTTCGGCGAACACGCAAACAAATCCAAATGAGCATTGTAAAGCAATCACGACGAGAAGTGGAAGGGAGTTGGTTAGTGAGAGTAAAAAAAGAGATGAGAGTGAAAAAAGAGAGGATGAAAGAAAAGATGACGAGAAAAAAATTGATGATAGAATTGATGGTGAAGTTGAGGAGGAAAGTGAGGAAGAAGTTGAAAATAATGAAAAAAAGGTTGAAGCTGAAAATAAAAAAAGTGTAGAAGTAGAAAATGATAAGAGTGAAAAAGTGAAGGTGGGGGAAGTGAAGAAGAAAAAAGAGCGAAATTCTAGAGCATCTAGAGGCAAGGAGGTAGTGAGCACTACTCCGATCCAAAACTTACCATATCCACATGTTCCATCTAGGAGGGAAAATGAACGGCATTACGCTCGGTTCATGGATATTTTTAAACAACTCCAAATAAACATTCTGTTTGCCGAAGCTTTGGAACAAATGACAAAGTATGCCAAGTTCATGAAAGACATACTAACTAAAAAGCGGAGGTATACGGAACCGGAAACAATTGTTCTTGATGCTAGTTGTAGTGCCATTATCCAAAGGACTCTTCTGAGAAAAGAGGTTGATCCGGGAAGAGTCACTTTGCCGGTTACTATCGGTGATGAATATGTCGGGAAAGGGCTAATTGATTTGGGGTCAAGCATTAATTTAATACCTTTGTCTATCGTGAAAAGGCTTGGCAACATTGAAATAAAAGCCATACGGATGACGTTGCAATTGGCCGATAAGTCGACTACCCATCCTCATGGTTTAGCTCAAGACGTATTGGTTAAATTCGACAAATTCTTCTTTCCGGTTGATTTCATTGTGATTGACATGGAAGAGGATGATGATGCTTCGCTAATCCTAGGCCGAACTTTCATGAAAACCGCGTGAATGATGATTGATGTTGATGACGGTTTGATGAAAGTGCGAGTCCAAAATGAAGAAGTCACTTTTGATCTTTTTGAAGCTATGAAGCATTCAAAAGATAATCGTGATAGTTTCCGAATTGATGTGGTTGAAGAAGCAATGTTGGAAGTATCTAAGCATATTCATGTGACATCTCCTGTGGAATTAACTCTTGATGACTCTTTTGAAGTTTTTACAATTGAAGAAGAGCAAGCTCTTGAGGAATGTTTACGGGAACTTGATAATCTTAAAGAGTTGCAACCATGGGAAATCGAAGAGGAAGTGTTGAAAAAGGAGGTCCGTGAAGAAAAACCACCCATTGAATTGAAAATGCTACCTTCTAACTTGAAGTATGCATTCCTTGATGAAACCGAAGAGAAGCCGGTTATCATAAGCAACCTTTTGTCTAAAAATGAAGAATCTCGTTTAATTGATGTGGTGAAAAAGAATAAAGAAGCAATAGGATGGACTCTTTCCGATCTCAAAGGAATTAGTCATTCTTATTGTATGCACAAGATTTTAATGGAAGAGGATTTTAAGCCGGTAGCTCAACCTCAACGCCGCTTAAATCCTACTATGAAGGAGGTTGTTAGGAAAAAAGTTGTTAAGCTTTTAGATGCGGAAATGATCTACCCAATTTCGGATAGCCCTTGGGTTAGTCCCGTGCATGTGGTTCCGAAAAAGGGTGGAATGACCGTCATTCGAAATGAAAAAGATGAATTGATTCCGACGAAGGTGGCAACGGGGTGGAGAATGTGTATTGATTATAGGCGGTTGAATACCGCAACTCGAAAAGACCATTTTCCCCATCTGTTCATGGACCAAATATTGGAAACACTTTCGGGCCAAAAATACTATTGTTTCCTTGATGCCTATTCCGGGTACAACCAAATTGCAGTTGACCCGGCCGATCACGAAAAGACTGCTTTCACATATCCGTTTGGAATTTTCGCATATAGAAAAATGCCCTTTGGGTTATGCAACGCACCTGCGACTTTCCAAAGATGTGTGCAAGCCATTTTTGCCGACTTGATCGAGAAAACGATGGAAGTGTTCATGGAAGACTTCTCTGTTTTTGGAAGTTCTTTTGGTTAATGCTTGGATAATCTGGAAACGGTGCTTGAAAGGTGTGTGAAAACAAATCTCGTGCTTAATTGGGAGAAATGCCACTTCATGGTAACTGAGGGGATAGTGCTCAGACACAAAGTTTCTTCAAAAGGGCTTGAAGTGGATCGAGCAAAAGTTGACGTGATTGCAAAGTTGGCTCCTCCGGTTAATCTGAAGGGAATCCGAAGCTTCCTCGAGCAAGCCGGCTTTTACCGGCGATTTATCAAAAACTTCTCAAAGGTAGCTAGGCCTTTGAGTAATTTGCTCGCCAAGGACCAGGTATTTCTCTTAACTGAAGATTTTTTACACGCTTTTAAAATTTTGAAGGAAAAACTTGTTACCGCTCCAATTATAGTCGCTCCGAATTGGAATTTGAATTTTGAACTAATGTGTGATGCGAGTGACTATGCTATTGGAGCGGTATTGGGACAAAGGAAAGAAAAAAAATTCATGCTATACACTACGCAAGTAAAGTTCTAAATGAGGCGCAAATTAATTATGCTACCACCGAAAAAGAACTACTTGCGATAGTGTATGCGTTAGAAAAATTTCGGTCTTATCTTATTGGTTCTAAAGTGATTGTGTATACCGACCATGCGGCGATTAAATATCTTCTCACCAAACCGGATTCAAAGCAAAGGCTCATCCGTTGGATCCTCTTGTTACAAAAATTTGATATTGAAATTAAGGACAAGAAAGGATCAGAAAATTTGGTGGCGGATCATTTATCTCGCCTTGTGAATGTGAAGGTTACATCTTTTGAAAAGGAAATCCGAGAAGAATTTCCTGATGAAAAACTTTTTAAAGTTCAAGTTAGGCTGTGGTTTGCGGACTTTGCAAACCACAAGACGAGTGGTTTTGTGCCTCCCGACCTAACTCCGAATCAAAAAAGGAAATTCATCTCGGATTGTAAGTATTATGTGCGGGATGACCCATACTTGTTTAAGTTGGGTGGTGATAACATTTTGAGAAGGTGTGTTACCGCCGAAGAAGCGCAAAGTATTCTATGGTATTGTCACAACTCGCCTTACGGCGGACATTTCAATGGGGGCAAGAACGGCCAATAAAGTCCTTCAATCAGGATTTTATTGGTCTTCTATTTTTAAAGACGCAAATGCCCATGTGCAAAGTTGTGACAGTTGCCAATGAAGTGGTGGGATAGGTAAGAGAGACGAGATGCCTCTCCAAAACATCCAAGAGGTGGAATTATTTGATTGTTGGGGTATCGATTTTGTCGGACCATTCCCACCCTCTTTTGGAAATGAATACTTGCTGGTTGCAGTTGACTACGTGTCGAAGTGGGTTGAGGCGATTGCCTCACCTCGGGCAGATTCTAAAACGGTCATAAATTTTTTAAAGAAAAACATCTTTTCTCATTTTGGAACCCCTCATGTGTTGATCAGTGATGGAGGGTCACACTTTTGTAATGCACCGTTGGAAAAAGTTTTGCAACATTACGGTGTAACACATAGAGTGGCAACTCCGTATCACCCACAGGCCAATGGTCAAGCTGAGGTCTCTAATCGGGAGATTAAGAGAATACTTGAAAAAACCGTGTCTAACTCTAGAAAAGATTGGTCGCAAAAATTGGATGAAGCTTTATGGGCATACCGCACTGCTTATAAAGCTCCAATTGGGTTAACTCCATTTCAACTGGTTTTTGGTAAAACTTGCCATTTGTCGGTCGAAATGGAGCACAAAGTCTTATGGGCTTTAAAATTTTTGAACTTTTATAATGAGTTGGCCGGTGAAAAAAGAAAGGTACAACTGCTTGAGTTGGAGGAGATGCGCAATGCTGCATATCACTCAAGTTGGTTGTACAAAGAAAAAGTTAAAGAATATCATGACAAAAAGCTTTGAAAAAAAGAATTTGTGCCCGGGAAGTTGGTGTTATTGTTTAATTCCAGGTTAAGAGTTTTTCCCGGAAAATTGAAGTCAAAATGGTTCGGGCCATTTCGTGTAAAAGAGGTGAAAACTTTTGGGGCTCTTGTGATTGAAGACTTGGAAAAGAAGGACAGTTGGACGGTAAATGGCCAACGTTTAAAGGTGTATCTTGGCGGCCTAATTGATCGAGAAAGTTGTGCCTTTCTTCTGGATGTTCCGGTGTGAGCATCTTGGACCGTCGAGCTTATCCGACGTTAAACAAGCGCTTGTTGAGAGGCACCTCAACGTTGTAAGTATTTGTTGTTTATTGGTTGTGTTTTGTGGGAGTCTACATGAGGAAGCATGCTGAAACTGACCTTTGGCTGTTGTCCTAATTTTTTTTGAAAATTTTGTCATGCTCGCTAGCACGTTCGCTAGGCGAGCATGCAGCGAGCCTTCACTATCCGTTCGCTAGGTGAACGTACGCGTATCTGGAATTTTAAGTTGTTTAGTGGGCCACTCTTGTAGGCCCAAAATCAGTTTTTCTTTTGTAACCGAGTCTTTCTCACTCACTCTCACTCTCACACTTCCACTGCAAAACACAAGCAACAAGAGCTCTCCTCTCTATTCTCTTGCAAGCCCTAATTTGCGTTTATCATTCTCTCTGTTGCAGTAAGGTTTGATCTTTCTCCTCTCTTTTTGTTCTTCATTGCTTTAATTGTAGAAACATTAGGGTTTAGGTTAGACTTTGCAAATTAGGGAATTGAGAAACTTTAGGTTTGCATGTGTACCAAGAGCAATGCCTTTCATGTTTAATCAAGTAGTTCTGGAATTGTATTCAACAAAATTGGGATTTTGGATGTTTGAGGTCCAACACAGTGGCTGTTTTTAAAACTTTCGCAGTGCTCGCTAGCTCGTTCGCTAGGCGAGTCAGTAGAGAGCATTCGCTATGGACTCGTTATGCGAGCAAGCCAGCGAGCATGACGGAACTTGGTTTTTATTTTTGATTACTGATAATCTTATGTTGCTGTTTGTTGGTGTGTTTCTGTGTTTGTTTTGCAGATGGCCTCAGGTAGTCATAGTAAGAAGAGAAAGGTTGCCAGCACCTCCCGTACGGTCTCGATCCAATTTGATACAGAAAAATTCATAGGGGCAAAGCAAGCTGTCCGCTTTGTGGCGCTACAAAAAAGGAAGATCCTCCCTGAAAAGAGGTTTGTCATAGACCCACAAGGCGAGTACCGCACTTTTCCTGGGCTGATCAACAGTAAAAGGTGGGCCAGGCTGGTTTCTCCTCTCAAAAACTACAACATCGATATTGTGCGCGAGTTCTACGCGAACGCGTTGCCCAATGATGACGAACCCTTCACATGGTCTACAAGAGTGATGGGCCGTCAGGTCACTTTCGATAGTGATTCCATTAACCAAGTGCTAGGCGAACCGGTCCACTTGGGAGCAAACGAATTGGACAGATATACCAGAGACCTGAGGTTGCAGAGAGATACAGATGCCATTTCCGCTGCCCTATTGCTAGAGGGTAAACGGTTGAGCTAAACCAATCTGGACATCCTATGAGATATCATAGGGAGGACATGATTCCTATAGCTCAACTGATTTTACTTCTGGTTCTGACAAACATTATGCTGAAATTCCACACATCGACCATGCCAATCCCAGTGGCACACCTTGTCCGTTGCATACTCACTAATGTCCAGATTGATGTGGCTAGGATTATTGCCAATGAGCTGAAGTTCATTGTTGAGAGTGGTCTAAAGTCGGGGTCGCGAGTTAACTGACCCCTTGCTTTTCCCTGCCTCATGATGGCCTTATGCTCCCAGTCACGGATGTAGCTTCCTTCCCATAGTTTGGTAAAGATCCCGGGCCCCATTGATGATAAATATGTGGATAAGTACTGTAGGTCTAAGAACTACAGGGGTGGTGTAGCTGCTAGTACCAGGACTACTGATGGTTCCAGCGCTTCTTCTCAAGGGTTTGACCCTTTTCAGCAAAGTGATTACCAAACCCTAACTTTGACAATCTTTATTAAATCATAAAATCAATATTTTACCGCGATTCATTACCTTTTATACAAGATACCGTTACTAAAAACCAAACCCCTTTTGTTACTAAAAAGTTAAGAACTCGATAACTGTCGAACTGCGGCAATATCTCAAATTCCCTGTGAAGACGATAACAAAAACCCGACACTTTACCACTGTTCTAACAATAACCTGTTTTGGTAACTTTACTTATGTGTAAAAAAAATCATGCAATAGTCAGAGCATGATTGACCTAATGATATTCGCTCTTTAATTCAAATACTTATAATCCAAAAAATTATTGTTTAGCTCTATTGTATGAAAACTATCAAAGTAGTATGAAAACAACATTGATTATATAAGGACCATGACAAAACTATATGATTTCTCTTATTTTTGCTTGAATCCGATGAGACATGTTGAGCTTAGATGCATTATCTAATTGTTAGAGGATTTTGTGAGAAATAATTCCATTAGCTACTTCTAAGACACAATTGTTCTCCAATAAACTTATTTGGAAGGATCAATTGAGCATGTAATGTGAATCCACTATCAACCCATTAAAAGTATTTGCATGCATTGTCTAATTTGCCCTTCCACCAAAAAATTATTACACTATATTATGAATAAATTGGTAATTAACAAATGTCTTAATTAATTCTAAATCATCATTCTATTTACATGTCAAGTGTCAATCTTCCTTATGCACTTATTCTCTCTTTTTATTCAAATTTCAAATATCTCTCACATTTTTTTACCCACACTTTCTCGCAATCTTTTTAATTTTTTCTTTATTTATTGATTATCACTAAAAACATTAATAATCCATTTTTTAATTTTAATAAGATAACGTTATATATTTATCTCACAGATCACTATCAACACAATCTATTTTATTTTAATCAATTATTATCTTAATTTAAGAGACAAATTCCTTATTTTAAATATATTTTTTTCATCTTCTTTTTTTCTTCCTTTTATATACTTATTTAACACAATTAAATTTGTATGATTATTGTCCATTTTTAAATTAAGTAAATCATTTTAAATTTTGCATTTGTATCTAAATACATTTATATCGCATCAAGTAATTTTTTTATTTTACGGATCATTATCGCATCAAAATTTTCTTTTTTGTCTTTCTTCATCTCACGACTTATTTTTTTCTTTTTGCATCATTATTTAATACAATTGAAATTGTATAATCATTTTTTATTTTACAATTAAATAAATAATTTATATTTTACATTTGTATATAAATACATTTTATATTGTATCAAATAAACTTTTTATTTCACGAATCACTATAAACACAATATATATTTTACTTTAATCAATAATTATTTTAATTTAAAAGATAAAATCCTTATTTTTAAATATTAAGTTTTTTTTCATCTCACGAGTCCCTTTTTTTCTTTATATTTTAATTTAATTAAATTTGCATAATCATTGTTCATTTTAAAATTAAATAGCTAATTTCAAATTTAAATACATTTTATATCATATCAAATTTATATATGCATTTTGTTCTGGATTGGGACAGAGGCTGCCCCTCCGTTGGGCAAGGCCCAACTCAACTCCTTGTCGGGGAGGGCCCAACACTGGCCCAATCTTCCACTACCGTTCGAGGCCATGCCCTCCACACGTTTCCCACGGTCTCCACGTGCTCCCCACACGGGGACACATCATCAGGCGACTAACCACGTCCAAAAGAACAAGTCACCCACCTTCCGAAGATCATGAGGCAGTTGACCTAGGACGAAGACCACGTGGTGGTCTTCCCTACTATCGCTACTCAAAAAATGAAATAACATCGAGGCGAAAGAGGAAAGACAGAAGAGTCGCTATCGAACTTTATTTATCCCTGAAGAGGAAGGGAAAACATCGAGAAAACCCCAAGAAGAAAATGGATAAGATAGTCTCACAACCAAGAGAAAGGGTTCGAAAGTCGGTTATGTGAAGGGAAGATATTAACACCCATCACATCCATCATACCCGATGGGAACCATTGGCTTGTCTATGTGTAAGAATATTGCTAAAGGATATTGCTTTCTAAGAGTTTTCTAAAGGTATATAGAAGGGTATGAAACAAAAAATAGGGAGAAAAGAGAAGATGAAAGGGGGGAGGAGACTTGGTAGGACTTCGTGGTCCTATGCCTACGTATTCTCAACAGGTATGAGAAAGTCAGAGTCAACGTAGTTCGGAAGACTACGAGTAAAAAAAGATGGAAGTGTGCTCGCCAAGGATTGGGACCCTTGTAGCTACGTATCTTCACTTAAAAGAAGTAAGAAATCAGAGCGCCCGTAGTTCGGACTACGGTTTATTGATGTTTTTCATAGACGATGCCAATGTGCATATTCTAGCAGTTAGGTGTCTTGCAGCCCGCTTGTGGAGTCTTAGACGTTACCTGTTTGTGATAGAACGAATGTAACATGTCCTTTTTGAAAAGAAATAGTTTTCGCCATCAAGGAAAAATGTCACATTTGATTTGTGAAAGTAATTTTTAAGGGTGAAATAAGTCCTTGGATAGTAACCCCTTGCGGGTAGTACCCAATTCTTTATCTCGAAAGATTTATTATGAAAATGGTGTGGCGAATATAGTCACGTCTTCGTATTGAAAGACGAGTATCGAGACCAACACTCTAAAGTGAGTATCCTAATACTCGGAGAGGAAGAAGTCTTCACTCAATCCTCTCTCTTTAGTTCAATATAAAGAGAACCTTACTCTCTTGTTTAAAGTGTTTTATTTTGGATGGTAAGGACTTTATGATAGTGAACCCTAAAGGTAATGTCAAACACTCGGGATAGGAAAAGGCCTTCGCCTAACCACTCCACAACCATCCAAGTTTATTGAGAATAGAGTTTGAAAATGAACTTGGTACAAGACTAAGGTTTTTAGACTCAGGGAGACAAAAGAAATAGAGAAAAGGTTTTGGAAAGAGAGGGTGGTGAGTAGATCAAGGTAAGTTGATGGCGATATGCGAAGCAATCGACTTACAAAGGTGGAATCCATACAAGTTTAGTATGGGGTATAATGGAAGAGATAGGATATGAGAAGATGTGGAACCATAAGATACAAACCAAGTTAGATAAGTTTGAAAATGACTTGACATTGGATCAAGTCTTATTTGTCCCTTTGTTTTGAAATTGTTCTCTAACCTAGCTCATTTTATCTTTCTTAGCAAGCAAGCAATGATGAGAGACAATGATAACTAAGCTATTACATTGTAAATAGGAAGAAGGAAACATAGTACCAACCAAAGGGGGAAGATGATATATGATACATGAAAGGTATGAGTAATAATGTACAAAGATGCACTAAAAGAGAAACATCAAAAACAAGACAAAAAGGTCAAATTCAACAAGATAAGAAATGAATGGTCATAAGTGCATAAACATTTAAAACATGAAGCAAATGATCAAGACATGTAATATATGTGATGAAAACAATATGGGAAGCAACCACATCAATTCTCAAATCATCAAAAATCAACAAGACAAGATATGAAAACAATCTTCAAAGCATGCACAAAATACCCGTCAAGTAAATCTCACAATGAACAATGGATCATGAAGTGTGTGTGAGATAATGTGATCATGAAATGAGGGTACAAACACATTGACCAATAATTTAAACATCTTGCATGAAACATATAAGGATCAACAAGCTTCAGCTAGCACGTGTGAAGAAGTATCGAAACAAGACTAGCTCAAGAGGTAGCTAAATGAAACACTCAAACAATGTTAAACTTGTAAAATCAACCAAAAATAGGAAAAAGGTTAAAAGATCATGAAACTAAATCAAGAAGAACCTCAAGGCAACATGTTATCACATTCCAAAATTTCACAAGCTATAATCAACCTTAACTAGGTCAAGGGATCAATAAGCTAGGCATATGGCTCAAACATGAGGAATTATCAACAACCCTCAAAGAGGCTTCCACCAAAAGTAGTAAGACACTCAAATAAAATCCTAAAAAATAATCAAACATAATTTCAAACACATACTTAAACAAATACAAAAGATGGGAAGAAGATAGGCTAAGGAAAATTCTCAAAATGGTTGAATCATGCAAGCTAAGTATCAAATCGAGAATGAATCGAGGGTCAAAATATGAGAAATGGCAAGTCACCTTAGGTAACTAAAACCAAGATCTAAACATCATCACAGAACCCTCTTTCGATGCTCTTAATATGGATAAAAAAATTAGCCTCAAATGATGAGTATAAGTCACTCAAATCCTCAACCCTAATGCAAGGGTATCAATGGAAGCACTCATCCAAATTAAATCCAAAATAAATAGAAAATAAATAAATAAATAATAAATAAAATTATGAAAATTAATATAAGACATTAAAGGATCTTAAATATATTTTTGTGTAGTTTTAAAATATGTGGAAGCAATTAAAATAAAATAAAATGAGAGTGTGAAAATAAAAGAAAAGTAAAGAAGAAATAAAATGAAGGGGTGCATTAGTATTCCTGGAAACCAAAGGAGCTAGGTTCAGACGCACATGGGCTCAAACTCATGGGTGTCAAGAGCAAGTTGGGCCCATTAACCAATTAACCCAACAACCAAACAAAAAAGCTAGCTATTTAAATGAAACACAGTGTTTCATTAACACACCTCAGCAAGTCAAAAGGCCATGCGTGAAAGTCAAACAAGCCACCTCAGCTTAAGACCTTGGTCTCAGACACCGGAGCCCTAGCTCCGGCCGTCTTCTCCGGCCACGGCGCCGGAGTTGTAGACTAAAAACCACCACTAAACAATACAAAATGGCTATCAAAATGAAGATCTTCTCATGCTGGTTTCAAATCCATGATCAAACACAATTTTAAAATGCAAAAAACTGATGAATCGAAGCAAACAAAAACCAAGGTGCCAATCTGATTATGCTCAAACACGACCTAAACTAGTCCAAACAATGCCTACATTTTTGTAGGACTTCAGAGGAGCTCACAACATTCTTAATGGTTACTCAAAAGATGGAGAAATCAAAACCAAAAGGTTGCCTATGAGCAAGCTTTGAAATGGCTTTTTCCACGTGCAAGAAAGCCTCTAAATCCCTCCTTTAATCTCCAAAATTTCTCAGAAGAGTGTCTTGTTCAAGAAAAATGAATAAGGAGCCTTTTATCCACTAGTTCAAAGAAAAACAGTTTTGAGAGTGAGAGAGAGCTCTTAGGGTTCTGTTACTGAGCAAAGATGAATCTCCCCTCCTCCTCTATGGCTTTTGCTTTATATATGAGGGTTTGGTGAGGTTAAAAGTGCATTTAATATGGTTAATATATGGTTAATGATCTTTTTGTTTTTTTGGAGAAAATTTGAAATATGGAGGATGGGTGAGGTAGTGGTACGCATGAAAAGTGGTATGGTGGTGTTATTGTTGTCTTTTTGTGGGAAAGAGTGATCAGAATGGTAGTTTAGCAAGGATTATTGGTAGGCAAGTTTTTCAACTTTCATTTTTCTCATTTTGGGAACATTTGTGAGGATAATGCATGAATATTACAAGGTTGGTTGGTAACTTTTAGGCAATGTCTTGTGATGCTTTGACAAGGTTTTGGTGCGTGTGACTTGTATAGAAGAAGAATGTTGCAAATGTTGATTCACACTTTTGCACAAATTAATCATAGGTCATGTTTAAGAATCATCCAAATAGCCAACTTTGAGGCATGATATCTTGATGGATTTTGATCCAAATTGAGAGAATTTTGGCTCAAATGAAATCTAGGAGTGTGATGAACAAGTTCTATTTTCAAAACAAATTCAAACAAGGCTTGGAAGAAAGAGAAAAATTAAGTGGAAGTTGGATGCATAAAACTGTCCCAAGAAACTTAGAAAATTTTCTAAGTCTTTGAACTTTGACATCTTTGGATCACCATTTTTGAATTCACATAACTTGAAGAGTCTTGATCCAATGAGAGAGTTCTTGTAATAGATGGAAAGCTTGGAGAGTGATCTTCAAATTTCATGTTATGGAAAAATTCATTTAAGGTGAAGGGCTAGATGAAAAATGCCTTGGAAACTTGGTTGAAAAATCTGTCTAACAACTTGCCAAACTTAACATCTTTGGAACCCTGATTTGTGAGCTTCATAACTTGAGCTCTACACATCCAATGGAGATGATCTAGTACTCAAAAGAAAGCTTGGAGGATGATCTACAATTCTTATTTTGTATGAAAATTCAATTGGAGCTTTCATCAGCATGAAAAATGGGCTTGAAAGTAGGTACCTCAAACTGATTTTCTATACTTAGAAAAATTCTAAGTGTTGAAATGTCAAAATCTCCATTTTTCCAACTTTAGCTCATTATATCTCCCAAACCATGAATCTTTTGGACATTCATCCTTCCATAAACTTATAGTTCATGATGTCCTCTTTAGTTTTATAGCAAGTTTGCCTTCATTGGATCAAAAATGAGAAAGTTATGGAAGTTGCAAGATGGCTAGAATTAGGGTTTTCTACACTTAGAAAATTTTCCATCAAAACCCTAATTTAGTCAAACTCTTGATTTTATGTTTCTCCTTGATTCTCACTTGGAAAAAAAAATATCATGCCCTTGATTGACCTTGAGATCCAAGATCTTGACCTAATTGAAACACAGTTGACTTTTGTTGACTAGATGAAACCTTAGGACCATTTCCACTGACTGAGGCTCTTGTGATGGCTTGTGATGACGCATAATCGATGTAGAGGACCCTCAAGGTGTGTGTTCAGCTTTAGAATCATGTCTTGCCCAAAGAAACTAGCCACAAATCTTCTTTTGAACCAAAACCCTAGATAGTTATCCATGAGATAGGAGGAGGAGAATCAATGCTTGTGTTCTTGGTTCAAGTGGTTGAGTAACATGACTTGATGATGATGGGGACCTTGTGACTTGAGATTGCCACAAAGTTGAGTTTGAGCTCTTGGTTGAACTTTGGATATGAAGCTCTTCTGTTGACTGTTGGATAAGCTGTCTCGATCTCCTACCTAAGATCAATGCTAAGTGCAAATGCTAATGCAAACGATAATGATATGGAGGTTAAAGGTTAAGGTGAAAAAAAGGGTGTGACACCTACGCCATGCGGATCCTAGCAGTTATTCGTATTAGGTCTTAAGATTCAACCCAACACAGATAACTGTTGGCCCAACGCTGAGGGCACATTATAAATACCCTCTTGCACAAGAGGGCCTGGTATTCTAAAATAGCTTTCTATACTTGCTCACTCTATCCTTTTTCTCACTTTGGCATCAAAGTGTCTTGCAGGTACACCCCCTTCTCTCCTCCACCACCGACGAACTAAAAGCTCACGACGTGTTGCTGGCTGCTGATCTCTTTCTGGTATGGTAAGATCAGTGGTGCCATCTGTGGGAAACTTTTTCTTCCCCGTTCTTTTTTCCTCAGAAACCAAGGAGCCAAATCATATATCAACTTCCATAAATCATGGCCAACAGGAGTTAACGATAACCTCAATGAAACTGCTTTCACCATCTTCACCAACGACGACGACCATGATCCCGACATGGTTGTCCCTGTCGAGGAGGATGACCCTAGGGACAAACGCACTACCTCTCCTTCCTCCAACGATGTGACCGACAACGCCACCCAACAGTTTGATAGTTCTGCTGTTTTCCAACCTATTCCCGTGCCGCCTAACACTGACCCGACCATGGTGGCCTTGTTCGCGACGATCAACCAGATGAACTTGATGATGCTCCAACAGAATGAATGGATCAGGATGCTGGAAAAGAAACGTTAATCACGCTTTTCCCCGTGGAGACATAGGCGCCCAATTTCTCGCAGCCCGTCCCCTAGACGACGAGAAACACGTCCCCTTTCTCCCTCGCGAAGACATCAATGGGACGAATCTCGAATCCCCTTGCAACGGGTGTCACCCATGACTAGAGAGGCTTCAACCCGTAGCAACCCAGAAGCGCGACCGCAGCCTTCCCCAGAAGGAGCGACGCTCCCCAGCTCCCAAGAGAAGTAAAGCTGATGGGCATACGGGGAAACTAAAGAGTCGAACAATGAGCTCTCCACACCGTGGTAGGAGCCCTTAGTACGACCCTTCCCCGTCGCAATCACCCATCAGAAGCGTTTTGAACGAAATTCGCACTCTGCTATCCAGGGCCATCATGGAGACCTGTCTCCTCGTCGGGATGGAGAAACCACTGAATTTAAAGACTTACGATGGCATAACTGACCCAGACGACCATATTGAGAGCATCGACGCAATGCTCAACTATCGCAAAGTTCGGGGAGCCATACAATGCAGAATTTTCCACATGACCCTGAGGAAGGGCGCGATGGGGTGGTACAAGAGCCTAGCGACTCCTGAGAGGGGACCAACAGGCCGTTTCATTGAGTATACGCTACTCATCGCTCCCCGCGAGCGCATCTTGGCTGAGTGCATCAACTCGAAGTTCCAAAGAGGCGGAGTCCGCTTTTCAAAGCCAACACTCCCTTAACCCAACATCGACAAGTCTAAGTACTGTCGGTTCCACAGGAGCCACAGACACGTCACAGAAGATTGCATCCATCTTAAGGATGCCATAGAAATTTTAATTAAGGAAGGGCACCTAATGCAATACTCTCGGAGGAACAAAGCTTATCGACAGGAAACCCGCGAGGCGAAGAGAGTCGAGGAGGTGACGCCACCCTTTGATGACACGGGGCTGCAGGTCGCTCTGTGCGTCACCCGTCCAGAGGACTTATGCTCCCTACGAGGCCGACACACAGTTGTCCGTTCGTAGCCCATGGGAGAGTTTCCCCGCCGCGATGGTCATATCTGGTAGAGGGTTCAACAAACTGTCAGTGGGGTCAGTTAAGAGGAAGTTTAACGAGGTAATCGATGAAAGCTCAAAGCATAACGCCATGCTCGACAGGTTTAAGGATAACTCAAACCTGATCACCTTCTACCTCGAGGAGCTACTGGGCGGCGCCCCTAATTCCAGCATCCCCCTGCTGATCAGGGACAGATGGCGAACTTTGACATCCGCCTCATTCTCGTCGACCAGGGGAGCTCGGTTGACATAGTGTGTGATCATCTATTCACCAATCTCCAGCTCGATGAGAGACATCTGATCTCGTAGTCGGCTCCGACTTGTAGGGATTCAACGACACCATCACAAGGTTGTGGGGCTACGTTGAGTTGCTCGTCACTTTCGTGTATGAGGAGACTGCCAGGCAAGTCAAGGTCCGCTTCTTGGTGATAGAGTGTCCCTCTCTATACTAATGCATTCTAGGAAGGTCAACCCTAGCTGAGATGACTGTAGTATCATCCACAGTTCACCTAAAGGTGAAATACTACACGGCCATGGGTCGAGTCGTCACCTTCCACAGAGATATTGAAGCTGCCATAAGATGTTTTGAGGCAGCCACCAAGGGGCTCAACTCGATCAACATCACGCCCAAGAATGCCAGCAAGCCAGCCTGCATCGAGGAGAAGAAGCCATTGCAGTGCGTCAACTTGGTCGACCTCAAAAGTTGCTTCTCCAGCAAGCAGGAGCCGAATGAAGAAGAAGTAGACGCCCCTCCATCAAATTGTCACAGCGGGTAGTCGCTCCGTCCCGACAGGAGCGTGAAGATCGACACAGGGCTCCCCGAATTGGCGAGGAAGCAGCTGAAAGCTTGCCTCAGGGAGAATGTTGGCCTGTAGGCGTAGGCAGTCTCCCGAGAAAGTGGAGGCTACTGAAAAAGCTGTAAATGACCTCCTAGAGGAAAATTTCATTTTTGAAGCCTTGTACACAACCCGACTGTCTAACGTTGTATTAGTTAAAAAGTCTAATGGAAAATGAAGAATGTGTGTTGACTATACCGATCTCAACAGGGCATGCCCCAAAGATGCATATCCATTGCCTAACATCGACAAACTGGTCGACAATTTTGCAGGTTTTAAGTTACTGTCGTTCATGGATGCGTACTTAGGATACAACCAAATCCCCACGGCGAAGGCCGACAAGCAATACATGACTTTCATGATCGAGTCGGGAAATCATTACTACAATGTAATGCTCTTCAACGGAAGAAACATCGACGCGACTTACCAACAGATGATGAACAAAGTCTTCCAGAGCAAAATCAGAGACATGTTCGTAGTCTACATGGACAACATAATTGTGAAATCACGAGAAGAAACCAACCACACCGCTCATCTCAGGAAAGTCTTCGATGCGAGAGAAGATGCCGAATGAGGTTCAACCCGGAGAAATGCACCTTAGATGTCTGAGCATGCAAATTCCTCGACTTCTACTTGACGGAGCGAGGAATCAAGGAGAACCCCAACAAGTGTAGGGCGTTCTCCGAGTTCCCAATGCCGAACTTGAAAAAATCAATCCAATCCCTAAACGGGATGCTCGCCTCATTATCCTACTTCGTGGCCAAGTCTGCCCAACACGCGCTTCCATTTTTCAAGCTTTTGCACAAGGAGGCCACGTTCGAGAGGACCGAGGAGTGAGAGCAAGCCCTCCTCCACCTTAAACAAGTTCTCTCACAACTCTAGGTCTTATCACGACCTGAAGTCGGGGAGAGTCTATACTTGTACCTCGCGGTCGCGACCGAGGCCATCAGTACGACACTCATTCGTGAAACCCCCAAGGGACAAAAACCAATTTACTTCACCAGCAAAGCCCTATCAAGCTCAGGTGCTAGAAGATTGAGAAGGTCGTTCTAGCCTTCATCAACGCGGCTAGAAGGTTGCGACACTACTTCCTGGCCCACACGATCGTGGTCAGGACGGACCAACCTGTCAAGCAGCTACTCGGCCATCCCGACATGGTGGGTAGGATGCTCAAATGGTCACTTGAGCTATCTAAGTTTGATATCCAGTACAAGAGCAAGAAGGCCCTAAAGGATCAAGTGGAATGGGCATCATCCTTGAGCCCACAACAGGAAGTGGAATGGGCATCATCCTTGAGAACAAAGAGGACATCTTGATTGAGGTCTCCCTCACCCTAGGCTTCCCGACTTCAAACAACCAAGCCGAGTACGAGGCCTTCCTCGCGGGGTTGCGCCTGGTTGAGGACCTTGGCGCGAAGGAGGTGAAGATATTTAGTGACTCCTAGCTCATTGTCTCTCAGGTGTGGGGAGAGTACCGGGAAAAAAATGACAACCTCGTTGAGTACTTAGCCTTGGTAAAAGAGAGGATGAAGAAGTTCGACTCCGCGGAGGTGATGCATGTTCCCCGTGAACCCAACACCCGGAGAAACATCCTGTCGAAGCGCATGAGTACGAAGAAGAAAGGCGAAAACAACTCCGTCATCCAGGAGGTACTTTCTCGATCAAGTATCGAGAAGCACACATAGACCGTCGATGTAAACACCATCGGCGACAACAACTGCTGGATGACCCCGATATACATGTACCTCAGTAAGGGGGAGCTGCCTAACAACTCCAAGGAAGCCAGTGTGGTCAGGTGCCAAGCTTACTCTTACGTTTTTATCGAGGACAAATTATATAGGTGGAGATTCTCCATCCATCTCCTTAAATGTGTCAAGAAAAGCAAGACCCCTCATATAATCAAGGAGATCCATAAAGGGATCAACGCCCAACACCTCGGCGGACGATCCTTCGCCCGTAAGGCTTTGCGAGCAGGGTACTATTGACCCACCATGTAGCAAAACACGAAGAAGCATGTCAAGAAGTGAGACAAGTGCCAACGCCATAGGGACATGCATCTGGCACCTCCGAACGAGCTCAAAACGCTCTCGTCCCCATGGCCTTTCGCGTGGTGGGGGATGGATATCCTCGGGCCTTTCACCATAGGGTCATACCAGAACAAATACTTAATAGTTAGCGTTGACTACTCCATAAAGCAGATAGAGCCATAGGCTCTTGCCAAGATCACAACACATAACACACTCTGCTTCTACAAAAGGAACATACTTTCTCGGTTTGGCATACCATAAGAAATTGTCACCAACAATGCGACGCAGTTCACTGGAAAAAACTTCCAGGACTTCGTCATCAAGCTCTACACGAGGCAACATTTCACATCTATCAAGTACCTGTAGACAAACAAACAGACTGAAGCCGCAAACAGAGTGATCTTGAAAGGCCTAAAACGAAGGCTAGGCGAAACTAAAAGAGGTGGGTCAAGGAGCTACACAGTATGTTCTGGGCCTACAGGACGACCCCGCACTCGACCACCGGGGAGACCTTATTCTGACTAACATATGGAACCGAGGCAGTAATTTTGGTAGAGATAAGAGAACCCTCTAGGCGGACCGAATCTCCCCTCGACAAGGAGATGAACGACGAGGCACTAAGGGGAGAGCTCGACCTGGTCGAAGAAATCCGGTCAAGGGCAACCCTCCGTGAAGCCTCGCTCAAACAAAAGATAACTTTGCGACATGACAACAAGGTCATTAAGCGCGAATTCCAAATAGGAAGCATAGTCCTGCGAAGAAACCAGAAAGAATCGCGCGAGGCAAGCTCATTGCGAATTGGGAAGACCGCTACCGTGTTTACGCGAAGACGGACAACGAGGCCTACTACCTCGAAAACCTACACGGGGAAGAACTTGCTCGACCATGGAACACTGAAAAGCTCAAACAATATTACAGTTAAACACTATTGTCGGTGCACTTGGTTCGACCACGGCGAAGTACATCCCGACCACAGGAGCGTGCTAAGGTATAAGCGTGAATCCTAAAATTGAAACAAAAAGACAAGAGTTTGCTCTTGTGTGTGTGAGCTGACTCTTGGTTCGACGGGGACACCTCAATCGAGCTCCACTGTTATCGCACCAATTAGGCAGAACACCCAGCTCACGATGGGAAGTTCACGCCATAGAATTAAGACCTCGACCAAGCTCTTAGTTTCATAGACGGTAGGAAACCGATTCCGACCACTCGACCAGTTCTCTGCACAGTCGCAGATCAATTATGTCGAGCAAAGGCCCCCATGCACAAACAAGCAAATAGAATATTGCATACCCACCAACGGGGAAATAAATACCCAACAAATAGCACACACAAAATACAAAAAAGGCTAACATAGAAAGAAACATTATATCACAAATGACGGGCAAAGCCCATTGTTCAAGTATTAAACACCACGACGCGCAGGCCAGGTGAAATTAGATTACAAAATACGGCACGCAAGCCGGGAAAAGTCAAAATCAAAATGTGGTGCGCAGGCCAAACAACTAAGAAGAAAAACTAAACATTCACCTCTTCCTCTGGCTGGGTCTCCCCCGGCTTGGTCATCACTTTCACCTTCCACAGTCAGGGCGACCACCCGACCGTCGACCACCTGATGGAAATGGTCGACCCCCTCGGTGACGAGTTGAACCTCAAGATTCACAATTTGAAGTTGATCCAAAGAATTGATGAACCCTACATCGAGAGTCCCCAAACAATCCTGGTCAAGCTCCTAGATCCGAGCGACCAGGTCACTATAAGTCGCGAGGGATTTCTCCTTGCTGGTTTCATCCTCAACGGATTTGGCAGCAACCTCCAATTCAGAAACCCTGGCTCGGAGTTGGTTCCTTTCTCCCTCGACCTTCTCGACCATTTTCCGCATCTCGGCCATGTCTTGGAGAAGGCCAACTTGGACCTCGTGCTTTTATTGGTAGTCGAGAAGGTCGTTCTCTGCTTTTTTCTTCTCCGTCCAAAGGAGCGCATTCTCATATTGCAATGTATTCAGCTCGGAGGTGGGGCTGGCCTTATTGTTGAGGACCAAGACCGTCTCAAAAACCCTTATCATGGCGACCACGTCCTCGCGCAGAGCCTTTTTTCTGGTCGCTCTGTCAACACCCATGATTGCCTTGGACTCTTCTGCGGGAATGATTAGGGAGTTACCCGCGGAAAAGCCCGCGATGGAGATGGCACGGAGGCAACACAAACCTTTCACTGACAACGCCCTCCGGAAGGTTCAAGGACTCAGACTCATCGTTGCGCTGTCTCTTAGGTAAATTCTCTTGCGAAGGGGGAGACTGGTTGCACTACGGAGACGAGGAAGAGCCCACAGGATGCTGATCAAGCTTTGACAACTGTTGGATCTGGGCGACTCGGCCTTTGGTAGCCTTCTTTACACCCTTGGTCGCGGCGAGTTTTATCACGCGTTCCTAAATGCTCGACATCTGGCCTGCAACAAAGAAAAGAACAGGTTAGCACGACAAGAGAAAATAAGTGGATACACACAAACAAGCTAAAAACTCCCACTACCTAAGAGCCTCAATGCTTTCCCGTCGGACCCAAACTCCAGAAGGGCCTTAGTGTTAATCAACCGAGACTCGAGGTGAACCTCCCCGCGCTCGTCACTAATAAAACTCCTATCCTTGATGACACACTTGGCAGGAGTAATATTGTCGACGAATGCGACTATCTTCTCATAAGCGAGCTGCTCGACATCCAGGTCATCGGGCTTGGTAACGTAGTTGTTCGTCCCTTGTTGAAGTGGACCCTCTGCCACTCAAGGGGGAACTTCGCTTCCAAAGCCTCCATTTGTTCCCTGTTCTCGTGCTTGATCACACGGTCGAACAGGGAATCAACGTCCGAATGTGATATGGGCTTTACGACAAAGTATCTGTCCTTAAAAGCACAGACAGAATCCAGGTAAGCACTGAACAACTTTCTCAGTTGCTTCAGAGATACCCAACTGTGTCGGCCATGTACGGATTATCGCTGAAGGTGAAACATGCAAAAGAACAGGGGGAGCGTCGCACCGACTCAAAGATGTTGACACACGAGCTCAAACGCCTATATAAACGCGATTGCGTTGGGGTGAAGCTGCGACGAAGCCAAAACCAGCCACTGGAATACCCCCTTTTGAAAATCACTAAAGAGCAGATGAAGCCCTGCTTCCCGAAACGCAAACTCGTACATCAGAAACCGCATTCCTTTAAATGACGAGCATATCCGATGTGTCTCTCTAGGTTTGTAGACCATCTAGTTCGCGGATGCCCCTTCGGCGAGATCCTTGACGATCGTAAAGGCATCTGAATCGTCGAAGGGAAGTGCGAAGCGATGCTGCGAGGCTCCTGCCTAACCTAATCGAACGGTGTACCGGCCTCCATGACCTCGACTTCCTCGCTAACCAGATCAAGTTTAGCTTCTTCATCGACCATGACGAGATCCTCGGGCTTTGCAGACATTTTACCTGAAAAGTAGAGGAAAACTGTGAATTCAACATCTAAGATCAAATCTATCCTTCCACCGCAAATCAAGTGAAAGGGAGAGGAAACGCTCGACAAACATCCCCGACCGAAGCCCTTGCCGACAAGCGCATCCTCGCAAGGGGACTCTCCTCGATGCAGAACACGAAACTTCCCCCCGCAGGAGAAAGGTTCCTCAACGCTTAAGTTCCCCCTAATTAAACATAGAAAGTCTCCTTGACTAGAGACTTCCTCGCGGTACTCATGCATCCGCGGGGAGAAAGTTTCCCCGACGTCGAACCCAGTGAGGACGCTAAAGCCTTATGAGGTCCCTGAGACCTTCATCCCGAACCTCATGCATTTTCCCAGAATCTTTATGAGGTCCTCAAAATCTTTATCAGAAAATTCATGATTCTGCCGGAAACTTCATGAGGTCGTTGGAAACTTCATGGGCCTTCCCAGAATTCACCAGAAACTCCATGAATGTCCCGGAAAATTCATCGGAGACTTAAGAGATCCCCCAGGAAATGCATAACACACCGGAAAAGTATAAATTCAAGAGAAGTATAGAAGTCTTACTTATGCGAAGAATCTGGAGTAGGACGGCAAAGCAAAGAGCTAAGAGCGGCGGGGAACAAGTGTCAGAGAGCAGAAATACCTTGAGGCTGAGAAATCCTTAAGCTAAAATGGGGGAAGCGTGCAAATGAATTGGTCCTCCGCTCTATTTATAATCCCTAGCGCGGGAAGCGAGGCGTCTCGTAGGCACTCAAGCACCCCTACTCGTAGCCATCATAGACATTTATTGCTCCTGACACGTGGCTCAAAGAGACGTCACGCGTGTTCTTTCAATACTCGGTTCCCTGCTCGAGGGAATAACGTGTCCACTCCTTTCCACTTACGTCACACCACCAATCTGTTGAGCATAATGCCCGACCCTTGCGCTGCCGGGAACACGTCCTCGGGAGAAGTTGGAAAGAAAATCACGATTGCGTGTGGCGAGCAGGCCTCCATGCGAGCAGATCGAACTCGTCGTCGACCCTGCTGTCGCGCACAACTATTGACGCCTACGTCTGGCCAAACGCATCACCCCGCGGGCTCAGCACATCGAGCACGTGCAACGCTCCTCTGGGCAAGTCCTTGTGACCCTCTTCGACATCAGGATTGACTTAAGTCATTACTCCTACGCTTCAGAGCAATGACTTGAGGGACTGGGCCAGAGGCTGTCCCTCCGTCGGGCACGGTCCAACCTAACTCCTCGTCGGGGAGGACCCAACACAGGCCCAATCTTCCACTATCGTTGGAGGCCACGCCCTCCACACGTTCCCCACGGCCTCCACGTGCTCCCCACGCGGGGACACGTCATTAGGCAACTACCCGCGTTCGAAAGAACATGTCACCCACCTTCCAAAGATCACGGGGCAGTTGACCTAGGACGAAAACCACGTGTTGGTCTTTCCTACGCCACGTAGATCCTGACAGTTATCCGTATTGGACCTGAAGATCCAACCCAGTACAGATAATCGTTGACCCATTCCTAGGGGCACGTTATAAATACCCTCTTGCACAAGAGGGTCAGATATTCTAAAATAGCTTTCTATACTTGCTCACTCTCTCCCTTTTCTCACTTTAGCATCAGAATGTCTTACAGGTACACCCCCTCCTCTACTCCACCACCGACGAACTAGGAGCTCACGAGGCGTTGCTGGCTGCTGATCTCTTTCTTATACAGTAAAATCACATTTAAATATATTTTATACCATATCAAATAATTTTATCCGTGCAAAAGCTCAAATATCTTCCTAGTGTGCTATATACATATATATATATATATATATATATATATATATATATATATATATATATATATATATATATATATATATATATATATATATATATATATATATATATATATATATATATATATATATATATATATATATATATATATATATATATATATATATATATATATATATATATATCTTAACGGGGGCAGAGAATTGGATTTAAACTCATGCTCTCTAATTAAAAAGAAATCATACAATATTAACAAAGTATTTTTTAGATATTCATGACGTATCTTCGATTAGACTCATTAAATTTCTTTAAAATCACATTTAGTAAGTTTTAAAATAATATTCAAAAGAGTCCTGAAACTATTTAAATAATACAAAACAGACTTGATTTTCTTTACTAACAAAATACCATATTAGGCTTTCGTTTACAAGGAACATATTTTACTGTATTAGAAATATCTGCCAACGTTAGAAGCGACAACGACAAGAGGACATTAGCAAACTGGGAAAGGGATTAGATTAGAGGTTCATAGAAGAGAAAGACAAGGACAAGGGGCTCTTGACAAGGAAGGAATTATTATTTTCTAATTTAAAAATACATAAATGATCCATCAACATTTTTGTTTGCAAAACGCAAGTGCAATTTCAATGGTCCAAACCAACCAGAGAGAAATCCTCTTAGTTTGTTTTTGGTTTACTCTCTTATTGCTTAACTGTTACGCACGTCAATCAAGTCCAGTTTGGGTAAGAAATGAATGCACCAAAAACAAACGGTGGTCGGACCACAACACCACCGCCGGGCCCACATCATCCATAACTCACCTGGTCCCCGCATCCTATTATTATTCGGTTCCGGTTTAGAGTGGTTGACCTTTCATCTTCCCAGTTCCAGTAGCGTGTGCCACTCACGCCAACTGTTTTTCTCTTCTCTTTTTCCAACCACTATAAATGTCACTATATGCTAGTCAACTTACAAGAAAGTGCCTTGCAATTTGCAATACATTCGTCTAGTACAACACATTTCAACAAAACTTTGTACTACTACTAATATATTTGTACTCTCATTTCTTGTTACTTTTACCATCACAAATATAAATTCATCTTTCCAGAGTTTTTATATTAGTTCAACCTATCATTGAAAATTACTTCTTTTTCTGATGATTGGTTCAGTTACTAAATTAGAAGAATCTGTGAATCCAATGGATGCTACAAATAATGAAGAAAGTGAGATAAGAGAAAACCTTGAAGAGGGTCCTGTGGCTATGATGGATGAGGAAGTGAATAGAATAGCACCTTGGAGGAAACAGATAACAGTTCGAGGATTAATAGCTAGTTTTGTAATTGGAGTCATGTATAGTGTGATTGTCATGAAACTCAATCTCACTACTGGATTAGTCCCTAATCTAAATGTCTCTGCGGCTTTACTTGGCTTTGTGTTTATTCGAATTTGGACTAAGATTCTTGCGAAAGCTAAGATTGTTTCAATTCCGTTTACTAGACAGGAGAACACCATCATTCAAACTTGTGCTGTTGCTTGCTATAGCATCGCCGTAGGAGGTTAGTTTGACTGGTAGTTACGCACGATAAACTCAAATAATTTAATCCAAACAGTTTCTTACTATAACATAAAGTTTATGTGTGTGTTTGTGATTTATTGAAGTGAATTTGTGTGATAATTGTAGGTGGTTTTGGGTCTTACCTATTGGGGTTGAATAGGAGGACTTATGAGCAAGCAGGGATTGATACGCCGGGGAATACTCCTGGTAGTACTAAGGAGCCTTCAATTGGTTGGATGACAGCATTTCTATTTGTGACCAGTTTTGTTGGACTTTTAGCTTTGGTTCCTATTAGAAAGGTTTCCATTTTAATATTGAATTGAATGGTTTCATAATTTTGTTCATTCAAATGTTGTTAAAGATTCTGTCCGTGACGTGTTAGTTCAGTGTTAAGAGTTTTAATTTCATGAGGGGTGGAGTGTTGCTAAGGAATTTCGTTATATTTGAATTGAATGGTGTTGATGATGAATTTGTGTTGTGTAACAGATTATGATAATAGACTACAAATTAACTTATCCAAGTGGAACTGCTACTGCGGTTCTTATTAATGGATTCCATACGCCTAAAGGAGATGTCATGGCCAAGTATGAACATGTTTTGTCTTTTCTTTGATTTTAGTTTTAATTTTTTTGAGTTTCTTGAACTAGTTTAACTTCTTTTGCAGGAAGCAGGTTCATGGATTCGTGAAGTTCTTTGCATCGAGCTTTGTCTGGGCGTTCTTTCAGTGGTTCTTTACAGGTGGAGATACTTGTGGATTTGTTCAATTTCCTACTTTTGGATTGCAAGCATGGAAAAACTCGTGAGTTCTCCTACTAGCAGTACTAAAAGTTCTCAGCTACATATGAAATAATGATTTAATTGTTGCTGATTAAAGCGCTGTAATTTCGCAGATTTTACTTCGATTTCAGTATGACTTATGTTGGAGCAGGAATGATCTGTTCTCATCTTGTTAATTTATCATTACTTCTTGGTGCTGTGGTTTCATGGGGCATCATGTGGCCATTAATCAGAGGACTAAAAGGAGAATGGTTCCCTGCAAATATAAAAGAAAGTAGCATGAAGAGTCTCAATGGTTATAAGGTTTAACTTTAGCTTGAATTAATTAAAGGACCTTAATAAATCTATATTATTTTGTTTTTAGACCTTATCAGATTTTATCCATTGCTCCAGGTTTTCATTTCCATTGCCTTGATTCTTGGTGATGGCTTTTACAACTTTGCCAAAGTTCTCTATTTCACTGCCACAAATATCCACGCCAATATGAAAAAGAAGAATCTTAATCATACATGTAAGTAAGTGATAGCTTATAATTTTTCCAGTCTATGAGGATTTCATTCACATTCTCAACATACTCTCGTCATTTGCAGTTTCCGGTAACCAGAAACAGTTACCTCTTGATGATCTAAGACGCAACGAAATGTTTGCGAGAGAAAATATTCCAATATGGTTGGCTTGTACAGGATACATATTTTTCTCCGTCATCTCTATTGTTGTAATCCCGTTGATGTTCCCTCAGGTGAAATGGTATTTTGTCCTGTTTGCATATATTTTTGCGCCTTCTCTTGGCTTCTGCAATGCTTACGGTGCTGGATTAACCGATATGAATATGGCCTATAACTACGGAAAAGTAGCTCTCTTTGTCCTTGCAGCTTTGGCTGGAAAAAGTGATGGTGTAGTTGCTGGACTTGTAGGGTGTGGTTTGATTAAATCAATTGTTTCGATTTCATCTGATTTGATGCATGATTTGAAGACAGGCCATCTCACATTGACTTCACCGCGTTCGATGCTTGTAAGCCAAGCAATTGGTACGGCAATAGGTTGCATTGTTGCTCCTATCACATTCTTCCTTTTTTACAAGGCTTTTGATGTTGGGAATCCAGATGGTATTTACAAGGCTCCGTATGCTATTATATATAGAAACATGGCAATTTTGGGCGTGGAAGGTTTTTCCGCACTTCCACGTCACTGCTTGCAATTGTGCTGTGGATTTTTTGTGTTTGCAGTAGTGGCTAATTTGGTGAGAGATCTTGGCCCGAAAAAAGTCGGGAGATGGATTCCACTTCCAATGGCTATGGCTGTGCCTTTTCTTGTTGGTGGTTACTTTGCCATTGACATGTGTGTGGGAAGTTTGATTGTGTTTGCATGGCATATCTTGAACAAAAGTGAAGCAGGTTTGATGGTTCCTGCAGTTGCTTCTGGTTTGATTTGTGGAGATGGATTATGGATTCTTCCTTCATCCATTCTTGCTTTGTTAAAGATTCGTCCCCCGATTTGCATGAGCTTCTTCCCATCTAGGTAGAATGTTCGGATTTGGACATGTTGCACGCGTCACACTAAATTATCGATGTCAACCGTTCGATTTCAAATTCACTGTCATAATCATTTTTAAACTGATTATGTTATTGTGAAATCTAAAATGTTCCAAAGTTCAGACTTAGTAATATTAACTTATAGAGATTAGAGGAATTAAATGTAGTCAAATTATTGTACCTAATGTAGTTATGGTCATAATGACATAGGAGGCTTGTTTCTTAGCTCCTACTTTTGATTTTATTTATAAGAAAAAATTAATTTTTTTAATTTATCAAATAATTAATAAATCTGGTTTTTCCTTAAAATAAATTTTCTCTTATTAATAGAATCAAAGTTAATATTATATATATAAATATGCAAGCTTTGAGATTTCTTGTTTATTTTTGAAGAATTTTGATACGTAAATCAAGCTCATATTTACACAAGAAAACTAAATTTTGACAAATTTAAATATGGTGACCGATTTGACCATAAGACATGTACTTATTCCATTCCCTTTTATAAGAAAACAAAAATATAACTTTTTTGTTCTCTTTTATAAGTAAAAGTTACTACATTTAATATAGTATAAAACTATTTTACTTATATTGCCCTTCATTAAGTCATATTTGTTGTTTCAATGTAATTTTAATGAATTGCAACTTTTAATGTCAAATAGTAGAAGAGGCACTTTATTGGTATTAATAACTTGGAGTATTTGTTGTTTCAATGTAATTTTAATGAATTGCAACTTCTAATGAATTGCAACTTTTAGAAAATTCTGGAGATACAATTCTGGAAAAATTCAACGTTTCATGTACTCTGGGAGATTCTGGAGATACATCTACAAAATGTTTCCGTAGATATATCTTCAGATTTTCCTCAGTTTATTTTTTTTATTCTTTTTATTTTATAATTTTCATGTTTGTGCTATTCATTTGCGTAAACTCATTGTACGACTAATTTTACCTTGCAGGTATAATGGCTGATAGAGCCGACCGACTGAGGCATGGACAGGTTTCCTAGCACGCATTCGTTTGGCAGAAGCGGAGTTAGCCAGTTCTGGAGGCAGCAGGTACCTTTGGTCAGGGAGAGGCGTCGACTGCTGGGGAATAGTCTACTCCTGAGATTCAGTCGACTCCTAAGGCTCGACCTTCACCTCAGACCACTCCATCTAAATCTCAGCTCACTCCACCTTCTACGTCTTCTTCCCGCAAACCACGAGATGCACCAGCTGACGCGTCACTTCCCCCATCCTCCCGCAGGTGTCCGAATGCACCAGTGCCACCTCCCGTCGATGATCCTGTTACACCGATTTCACCTTCTGTTGGTGATCCTGATGTATCGGTACCACCTCTGGAGGGTGAGGTTGCTGATGCCGAGCCAGAGGCTTTCGGAGGAGGCCCATCTAATATGTCCATACTTCTTCTATATCCAGACAACACTGTCAGACATATCTGGGACGGAGAGGTAACATTAGTGTAATTTTTTTTACGTTAATTTAAATTGTTTACATTGATTATTTCTAACAATAATTATTACTAACATTGAATATTTCTGTAAATTTGCAGGTGCGTGATCCCCATAAGTTTCTAAACCACGGGAGAAAGATTTTAGCATTGCGTCAGCCGAAAGACCATTGGTTTCAGTCAGTTCTGACTGCTTCTGGATTGCGTGACCTATGCATGACCGGTTATAGTCTGGTCAACCACGAGATGCTTAATGCATTCGAAGAGAGATGATATTCTGAGACGTCTTATTTTCATCTTCCGCATGGTGAGATGTTTATCACCCTAGACAATGTCTTGTCTTTGTTGCATCTTCTGATCAAGGGGAGATTCCTTCATCATGGTGGATGATCAAAGACGAGGCGGTCGATATGATGGTAGAACACCTGGGGGCTGATCTAGGGAAGGCGTTTGAGGAGGTGGATAGGACTAGGGGCACTCATGTTAGGTTTTCGTTCCTGGAGAGGTTATTTTATGGTGAGATCGTTGCTGCACAACATGTTGATGGTGATGCCAAGCAGGTGAACTTACACGGGACTCATGCTTTGAGGGCATATTTTCTTTATTTAGTTGGCACTGTGATTTTTATGGATATGAGTGCCACCTATACTGACGTTGCATACCTCTAGTACTTCTTGGATCTCACACAAATTCATAAGTACAACTGGAGGGCGGCTTGCTTGGCTTATCTGTATTCGAAGTTGAGATATGGATGTCAGTGGAGGACGAAGCAGGTCACAGACAACACGACACTATTGATGGTAATAATTTTTTATCCTTGAATATATTTTTTTTCATTTTCATTTCATATTTGCGATAACTTTTGATCCCTGAATGCTTTTTATTTTCATTCTAAGCTTGGATCCTTCAGCACTTCCCGCGCATCGCTGGTTAGGCGTGTTGGGATGAGTACAATGAGGAGATGCCATGTGCCTGTGCTTTTGTCCCTCTGAGAGGGAACCATGCGACCTAGCCTTTCAGAGTCTATCTTGACTGCTTGGCTATCAAGGACATCCATTCCAACTACTACGTGGATCACCTCCAGAAATGACCATTTGAGGACGTATCACTATACTCCGGATGGTTGGCCTGCGGGTCGAGTATCACTGCTCCTCATCTGCCCGAGCGCGTCATGCCGCAGTTCAGGTACACCTAGACCATCCACAGACATCCTGATGTCTCTACTCCTTCTTCTTTGACTCGTATATAGATAAAGTAGATGTTTGTTGATTATCATATCCATCTGGTACTGGATGAGGCTCGGGCTACCATATCACTTAATGGTTAGAGCTACGTCGACAGATACATCAGGTGGTTCTTCAGAGTCTCACATCCATAGTGTTGACTTCTCCAAGAGATCCGCTGAGACCCGCTCATTAGGAGATTCTAGAGGAGGAGCAGGCTCAACTAGATCATAATAAGAATGTTTTGCCTCGATTTCGTTGCATAGTGGAGATTGTGCGGGCAGACATTGACGTGGGTATATTCCCTAAGGGCTCTAGTGTGCGGTGAGTACTGGATGTCGTGGTTGTGGAAGCACATGGGAAACTATTGTACCATAGACATTGCACAAGGACGGGTGAGATCGATGGTCGAGGAGGTAGACCAGACAAAGGAGGTAGAAGAGAGGTTTTCAGGCACACCCAGTAGTTGTCTATATTTATTTTGTTGCAAAACTATAGTTTGTACATTTTCCCTGACATTGCTACTGCATTTTGGATTTTGTGTCGTACGATATTTTATTACTATATTATTTTGTTATATTATTTTATATGTCTGTTATTTTATATTTCATCTGCAAACAAATACACAACGCATTATAAAAAAAAACTGTTCTGATACACTTCAGAGATATATCTCCGAAAAGTTCTCGTAGATATATCTCCAAAAATATTCAATTGAAAATGGATTATAGGAGATATGATATGATCGTTTAAGGTTTAAATAGTTTCAGAGATATATCTCCATGATATTATTAGTGTTTATCCAGACGTGGGGTGCGTCCGGAGATATATTTTAGAAATCTGGAGGCATATGTGAAAATGCACACGGTAGGAAAAAGATACATGGGGTGCAATATAAAATGCTCTAAATATTTTTTTAAAACTTTTTTAAAGACCTCAGAAGTTTATCTATTAGATTGTTGATTGTTATGACCCATGAAGATGAAACGGGCCTTGAAAAGGATGTGCCTATTGCTGATGAGGAATTACTTAGAAACACACCCCCTGTGAGAAATAAGAGAAAAACTAGGAGGCCCAAACATTTGTGGGACTATTTGTTTGACTAGCTGCCAAAAATGAAGATCCTAGAAAGCCAAGACATTTCCACACCTCTAAAAATTCGGTTTTGATGAATTGCAATTATATACTATTGTTGAAATCATGTTATATTATTGCTAATTCATTGTGATAGTTGTTATTGCTCTATTGGAGTATATAACATGATGCAAAGAAATGGAAATGGCATGAAAAATATTGAAGTTTTTGTTGTTTGTTATTTAATTCCAGTTGCCCTTTTTCTCTTGCTGCAAAGCTTCTATGCAAAACCATAGTATTGCTTTGGTTCTTTCATTGCTCACCATGACCACGCCACCTCCTTCATACGAGGATATTCACACCGCCCTACAATAACTTCTCCTTAACCAACAAACCTTCCAACAAAATCAACAACACCTTCAACAGCATGGTGAAACTTTAACCTGCTACCAATGAATGCATTCCAATGGTTAACTCCTTTCTTGCTAACAATTTCTCCATGCCTTAGAACTCCGTTTCGCACCTTCGTACTACGACATCCCAAAGGGAGCCCTTTTCAAGCTCTGTCAAACCACCACAGTCAAATACTACCAAACTACATTTGAGTCCCTTGAAAATCGTATCAATGGCCTTCCAGCATAATTTTTATGAGTTATTTCATTTCTAGGATGAAACCAGAGATTCTCCGAGAAGTACAAGCTTTTCAACCCATCTCCCTGTGTCATGCAATCATCTTGGAAAAACTACAAGAGGAGAAACTAGGAGATCGTGGTTTTAAGAATATTGTTCCAACACCGAGCTAAAAACTCCTTTTTACCCCTCCAATCATGTCTTCACCCATTAAACAACAAATAACACCAAAAACATTAGCCTCAATCAAACGACTGCCACTGACAGAATTGCAAGATTGTAATGAACAAGGGTTTTGTTACAAATGCACGAACGCTTCCACACTAGCCACAAATGTCACCGTCTTTTTCATCTTCTTATTATGGAACCAGAATCTCTTGAAGACAAAGAAAATTCCCTTCACCATCTGCTTCTTACTTTAGACACCCCCAACAGTGTGGACCCTAACATCTAACTAATTTAAACCAAGTCCAAATAACTATCCACTGTCTGATAGGCCACCCAATGCCACAAACTATGAGAATTTCTCAACCCACCCCTTGAGGTTCTTAGGCACCATATGCACTTCCAAAAATACTCTCTACTTTTGGAGATGTATCTCCGGAAACACCTTTTTTTACTCAACGTTGGTTTTTTCTGGAGCTACATTTACGAAATGTTTCCGTTTATATAGCTTCGAACATATTTGAATACATTCGCGCCAAAGTCTCTTCTCTTCATTCTTCATTTTTCATCTTCTTCGCTCTCAAACTCTCCAAACTCTCTCAATACTTAAAAAATATTTTTTCACCAAACTTAATTTTTTTCAATCGAGTTTGACAAGGAGCATTCATTTCAAGACACTCCAAATAATTCAAAGCTCGATATAATCAGTATGTTTTTGAGTTTCCGAGGTATTTTTGAGTATTTCCCATAAACGAGTTAGAATATAGTTTTAAGGGTAGAAATCCTTAGATAGTTTTAGAAACATAGTTTAGAGACAATGTAGGTGTTATTTTTTTAGCTGAAACGGACGATCATGGCTTCACAAAATTGATTTTCATGGGTAGGGGACGCCATTGCCGTGATATTTGGGTACTTCTGTAGATACATCTACATAAGTTTTCCGTGTGTACATATTCAGAAGTAAAAAAATGTTAATTTTTTTCTTTTTGTTTTTTTAATTTATTTATATCTAATTGTTTTTCTTAGTTATACCTTGCAGACATTATGGCAGACAGAGACGATAGATTGTGACTTGGACGCGTTTCATAGCATGCATCTATCACACGCGAGCAGAGTTAGATCGTTACCGAGGCCGATACATCTGTTTCAGCAGAGTCTACAGCTGAGGCACAGCTTACCACACAAACTTCTTCATCACATGCCCAAGACACTCCCTCGGCCTCGTATCCCACTCCACCATCCACTTCTTCATCCCGAAGGCATCAAGATTCAGCTAAGGGTTCATCATAGGCCTTATCCTCCTACAGGCCTCGTCAGGATACTCTTGTTCTTCCTTCTGCTGGTGATGTTGATTTAGTGCCAACTCTAGAGAGTGATGAACCACCACCGAATGATGTTGGTGACAACGAAGATGATGGGCCTGAGGGTTTCCTAGGGGGTTCTTTAGTTATTTCCCTGTTGATAGGGTATGCTGACCATATTTCCAGACATGTCTGGGATGGAGAAGTAACATTACTCAGATTGTTTCTTTTTTTTTCATTGAAAATTTATAATTTGCATCATTGTTTCTTATTAACATTGTTTCTAAGTTTTCATACTTGTCATCTGCAGAAGTTCTAAAACCATGGGCGGAAGATATTAGCTTTGTATCAGCCACAAGAGGCTTGGTTCCAAGAAGTCGTTGCCGCCTCTAGTCTGATGGGTTTTACAAAGAGATAACACCCTGAGACGTCCTCCTTCCATCTACCTCACAGCGAGATCACGATTACACTGGACGACATCTCTTTTCTGTTACATATACCGATCAGGGGTACCCTCCTCCGTCGCAGTAGGATGACGGAGGAGGATGCGAGAGAGATGTTGGTGAAGGTGCTTGGGGCTGATCAACTGGATGCAAATGAGGAGGTGGATAATACCATAGGGGCTCATGTGAGATTCTCCTTTCTGACGCGTAGATTTGGTAAGGTGCTCACTGCTGCACGGCAGGCAGATGGTGATCCAGCTGAAGTTGAGATACACAGGCAGCGTGTGCTGAGGTGTTATTTTCTATTTTTAGTCGGCACTCAGGGACTTTTTGGATTCCACACGGATCCGTGAGTACAACTGGGGGAGGCTACACTGACGTACACGTGTTCAAGGTTGGAAGAGGGATGCTTATGGAAGACCAGGACTATGGCAGGCAGCGTGTCATTACTTGTGGTAACAATCTTATATCCTTCGACTTTTTTTCATTTCCTTTCATTTTATATTCATGATAATGCTTGATCCTTATGTTTTTTATTTTCATTTCAGACTTGGATAATCCAACACTTTCCCATGATCGCCGGGTGGGGGAGTGTGCCTGATTACACAGAGTTGATGTCGCGTGCCCGTGCCTTTCTCCCACTCAGGAAGAACCAGGCGGTCGACCCTTACAGAGTCTATCTCTATCGCCTGGCTACTAAGGACTTCCGCTACAACGTCTATGTTGATCATCATATGATGCGCCCATTTAATGACATCTCACTATTCTCAGGATGATTGGCATGCAGTTCGACCATTATTGTTCCATATTTGCTCGAGCGCGTCATGCGGAAGCTCGGGTACACACAGATGATACCCAGACACCCAGCTGTCTCCACTCCTCTCGGATTGACCCATATGCAAATAGAGGAGATCAATACTGACTATCAGAGGTACATGGTACCAGATGAGGCTCGGGCAACCAGAGCGCCGAGAGACTAGAGTTGCATTGATGACTACATCATGTGGTTCTTCACCATCTCACACCCCTACATGGTGCCCACTGCAGAAGGATCACCGTCTAAACCAGCTCATCAGGAGATTTTAGAGGAGCAAAAGTCTCAATTGGACCATACTCAAGATGTCCTGCCTCGCTACCATCAGATAATTTAGATGGGGTGGGCAGGCATTGGTGTCAGTTTCTTCCTTGAGGGGTCTGACCACAGGCGTATATTGGATAGGATAATTGCGGTAGCAGAAAGGGCACTTATATACTGCATACATCACGCCAAGACAGGTGGGATCAATGGCCGAGAATGCAGTTCGGGCGGTCGAGGAGGAGGTAGAGGTAGAGGAGGCGGAAGAGGCATAGGCAGAGGAGAGGATAAAGATGTTGTCAGGCACACACAATAATGACTGTGGTGTTTTTTTTTATATACTATATTTTGATGACATTGATGTATTATTTTTTGACGATGTTTATGACATATGACTTCTTATTTATATATATATATATATATATATATATATATATATATATATATATATATATATATATATATATATATATATATATATATATATATATATATATATATATATATATATATATATATATATATATATATATATATATATATATATATATATATATATATATATATATATATATATATCATATTATTTTATTTAAGGATGTATGTTAAAATTTTGGAGATGCATCTACGAAACTTTTTCCGTAGATGTGTCTCCAGAAGTATCCAGCGTAAAGAAAAAAAAGGGCGCGCCCGGAGATACAGCTCCAGAAGTAGAGGGCATAAAAGGAAATGCGCTAGAACTCTAAGAGTATCCAGGGGTGGATTAAGAAATTTTCCAAACTCTTAGTGTAGTGGGCCACATTGGAAAACTCCTAATTACTATTCTAAATGATAGTGGAAGCAAACATAATTTCATACAAAATAGGGTAGAAAAAAAATTTGGACCTTGAGTTAGAACCGAACCTAGAATTTCATGTTTTAGTGAGAGCTAGAACCGAACCAATAATTTCTTGTTTTAGTGAGAAATGGTGACAAGATTCACCATTCTCATTTTAGAAATTTCGTATTGCACCCTATATGTTTCTATCGTACCATGTGAAATTCCACTAACGCTCCCTATTTTCGGAGATATATCTCCAGACGCACCTTATGCGGACTCAACAAGGATCATTCTGAGAGGCGCCCTGTATATTAGGTTTAATTGGTTTCAAAAATGCATCTCCAAAACTATATCGTAGTTACATTTCCGGAGAAACACGAGAAACACATTCAACAGAAAATGAACTTTCTAAAATGCAATTAATATTCAAAACATAAAATGATCATTACAATGATGATTTCTATAAAAATTAAATATTAAATTTCAATATCTCGATGGACGCTTGCACATATTCAGGATATCTTCGACTGATCTTTATAGCGTCACTTCAAACTCGAGCGAAACTTTCTCTTCAAAAATGAAATGCATATCCCACATAGCCCTAACATCCACTCAAGTCTTGAGCTCAGATTTGCTTAACACGATGTCCCATTTGCTATCAACCGAAGGTGAACGTACTCGAGCTTCACAATCCTTCGTTTGTCTCCGTAAGGTAAAAGATAATGGATTTCGTCAATGATATCTTCAAGGGGGTGACATCATTGAGCTTGAATGATCGTCTGGCCGCTAGAGTAGGAGACATTTGCGATATATCAGTGGATGTTTATTGATGACATTTGAGACATATTGAGTTTGTGTGAAATATAACACAACAACACCAACATTTATAGAAGACCTAGTTCAATATGGAGCACTCATTAACTGCCATATTGATTTCAGAGATATATATCCGAAATTGTACCCTATTATTTTGTTTCGAAGATGAATCTCTAGAACATTCCCTGAACCATTTAAAAAATAAACCATATAACAGAACCTTTCGGAGATGTATCTCCGGAACTTCTCCTAAAGCATTTCCAAAACAGAACCATATAGCACACCCTCACATTAAGACCAAATATGCATAAAGACTAAATATGAATAAAAAGTGAATATGTAACACTTCATTTATATTGAGATATAAATATATACAATTATTTTGCTTGATTAAATAAAAATCAAAACGAATTGAAACAAGTGTCACCGACTAAATCTATAGGTGGTACCCCTAGGACTTTTGTGCATTCGATTCTTTTTCAATGTTGTTCAGTCTCTCTTGCATCCTTTCCATGAAATAATCCGGCCACGTATAGACTTTTGCGGTGCCACATACAAGGCGTCTCACTCTTGGTTGAGAAACCCGTATAGTTGTGCTAAAATATGAGTTCTCGAATAAATGATTCGGGCTGGTAAAAGTAGATGAATTATTCATCAGAGGTAGTACACACGTAGCGAAAGTGGGTGTAGTACACTTTTATCAACTTTTCTATAAATAACTTTGTTTTCTCGTATTAGATTTAGGAAAGTCAATTGGGTATGTCCGAATAGATGATCATGTACCCCATGTCCTATTTTTTATTATGTTAATTTTAATTCATCTGCACTAAATCACCAATATTTTGATCACTTTAGATACACATTGTTGGAGTAAAAATAGGTAATTAAACATATATCCATGTATTTCGATATCTATTGTATTACTTTACATTGTCGTGAACTTGCGACTTGCATCTGTTTCCTATGAGCTGGGAGAGAGGTTAAGGACTATGTTTGGTTTGCTATGCGAGCATCGTACTCAAGTTGCATTTCCTAAAACAAAGTAGGATGAGACAAATCATGTATGACTGAAGTGGGATCTATATATGCAAGAAGAGCTTTAGGTTTAGAGTGGCCAGCTTTTTCCCTAGTCAGTATAGGGTGCTCATTGAACTGAAGGATAAGAGGTAGAGATAAATTGTGGATAGAAAGAGATAAAGACTTTAAGGAGTTGTAGTAGGATTTGTTAAGTTGTGGGGACTAGCTTGACTAGCTTCAGAGGTACCATTAGGCGAGGGATCGTGAGTGAGATTATGTGGGTGACTTAAATTGGAATTAGGTGACATAATTGAGTGAAGGTAGATGTGTCATGGAAGTTAGCTATGGATGAAGAATGGATGTTATAAGAAACTATTAATGGAGAAAACATATGATCTTCTACACCATTGTGAGAATCATTAACTACAGTGCCATTGTGAGATGTTGTCGCACCTCGAAAATTCATTTCGAACATACGACCCTCGCGCAAAAGGCGCGGAAATGCGGTTTGACAGAGTTGCCACCGAACTTTATTTTTCACGAATGAACGGGAGAGGAAAATATCGAGAAAACCTCATAAACACGGAAGGAACACGGCCGTCGCAACCATATTCCTGGGTTTGGGAGTCGGTTACGCGAGGGGAAGGTATTAGCACCCCTCACGTCCGTCGTACTCGACGGGAACCTCTTAATTCGAGTTGTGATGGATGTTAGATAACTTAATTCTTCTCTTCTCACTACTAAATGCTAAAGGATACTATAAAGGGATAAAGACACTAGGGGAAATGGGATGGTTAGAAGATAGGGTGCTCGCCAAGGATTGGGGCCCTTGTGCCTACGTATACTCATTCGGACAAGAATGAGAAATCAGAGTGTCGTAGTTCGACTACGGGAAAGGATGGGGGAAATGGAAGATGGAGGGGATTGTGCTCGCCAAGATCATCGCAATCTTGTGCCTACGTATCTTACATTTAAGAGTGAATGAAGAATCAGAGCAGTCGTAGTTCTTGGTAACGACCACGAAAGAAACGGGTTTGAATTGGATTTGAAGTGGGTACGAATGACGATTATTCGAAGTTTAAGAAAGACTTCCCGGACCCAAGTAATCGGGAGAGCGAACCAAAGACTTGGAACACTCTCTTTTTTCATCATGAAGGAATGATGTGTTTGAAAGGATAAGGTTGAAATGATGACGATCACTTGAAGCCTAAGAAAGACTTCACAGACCCTAAGTAATCGGGAAAGCGAACCAAAGACTTGGAACACTCTCTTTTTCATCGTAAAAGAAGGTTGTTTGAATTTTAAAGGGTGTATAAAAGGATGAGATTGGTCGGATGACGACTACTTGAAGCTTGAGAGAGGCTTCTCGGATCCAAGTAGTCGGGAGAGCGAACCAAAGACTTGGGACACTCTATTTTTCATCGTGAAAGAAGTTGTTTGAAAGGTGAGTGAAAGGATGAGTAATTGGAAATGGTTGAATATTGTCGAGTTTGTTAATATTATTTAAAGGCGTCAACTGCTCATACACGAATAAGATAACTCGCATCCAAACAATCGAAAGCAAGCTCAAAGACTTGAACCCACTCTTTACACCTTGAAAAGCGTTAAATAGTTGTTATTTGATTGATGGTTTGTTTCGAAAATCCGCTTGACGTTGGATCAAGGGTTTGACTCATTATCGCGTGCAAAGCGTGTTGGAAATGAAATGGTTTGAAAAAAAAGAGACCGACTTGACTTACGCATCAAGGGTCGAGTTGTGTAATAGGTTGATGGCAAATGCGTATGAGCACTCGACTTACAAGGGTTTGAAAATGGCTCGATGATGAATCGAGAATTAGTTTGAAAATAGTTTGATCCGCTCTAGTCCCTATGGGTGCTCCTAGAAGATAAACTAATAATTAAAGAAATACAAAACATACATCGGAATGGGAGAGGGGTACATGTAAGTTACACGGGATTGCGCGAAATAAAGGGGTCTCATTGTAAGGTAGCCAAAGAGAAAGCCGTGTGTGTGCATTTGTGTCCTAAACTACGCCTTGAGCAAAGTCGGGCACGACTTAAAATTAAGATACCTGCAAATAACCAATGATACAACAGTCCGCCAATTTGACTTTTAGGATTTCGATAGTTTATTAGGTGTTTTCGATTATGGGTGAGTGAGAATGAATAAATATGATAATAATAATATATAGTAAGATAAATATGATAATATGAATAATATGAATAAAATAGATAAAAAACGATAAAGAATAGAAAATGAAAAGTTTAAAAAAAAGTTGGTCTCGAGTTTGTTATTCTTCATCAATAATTTGACAGAAAAATAACTTTGGGGTATTGTCATCGACCAAAACAAAGGAAAATGGGACAAAAGCCCAATGACAAATGCGGAATAAGATCAACTTCTAAAATAGAAAATAAAAGCTTCTTTATATTATATACACAAAAAACTCTAAAGAAATGAAAAAAGATATTAATATATAAAAATATTTACAAAATAAAACAAACTTATATAATATATAAAATCTAAAAAAAAAGAAGCTAATAAACTAAATTTTAAAAAAAAACAGTGGGGGGTATGAAATGAAAACAAAGATATAAACATGATGAAGTGGAGAGTATGAATTGAGGTGTGAGGTGAGTGAATCATGTGGGCATTAAGCCCATCATCACCCGTCTACATAACCCAACAGGTACGAAAAAAGGAAAACTATTTTCTTATTATTTTTTTAAAAAAACACCACGGGCTTCCTCATGAAGGCCCAAGTCAATTCATTCAAAACAAAACACTCATCAAACCAAAATCCTGAGACCTATAATGATAGAGACAGAGTAAGACCTCACACAAACCTGAACCAAGATTCCACAAACGATAACTCTCTACCCAAATCCAAGCCTCTCGTTTTCAAACGCATCATCTCACTTTTTCCCTCAGATTCGCTCGCTAACTCTTCACAATCACTCTATTTTCATTTCTCTTAATTCTTGAGTTTTGGGATTTTGAAATGAGTGTATGCTTGAGGTTATACTTGTGGTGTTTTCTGTTGTAGAAGAAGGAACTATTTGTCCGAAAAACAACGGGTTGGGATTTGAAAAAAAAAAAGAAGGGGTTTATGGTTATGGAGATTGAAGGGATTTCGGCGGCGGATTCTGAAAGAGGGATAGGTTACGGTTTAGCGGAAATGGGTCGTGGATTCAGAACGGGTTTGGAGAAAATGGATGAATAAGAGAGGAGGGTTGAAGGAGCTTGCGATTTGTTGTCAGTTGAAGAAGTTTGAGTGGTTGGAGAAATGGAGATTGAAGAAAAAGAAAATGGTTTTCTCCGTAAGGGTGAAAAGAGAGGATTGTTGAAGTTTGAAAGTGAGAATGGTGAAGCGGAATGAAGGGAATGAGAGTTTTAAGTTTAAGAGCCGAAGAAGGATTCAGAATGTTTGAGGGAAAGCTTTGCTGTTACAGTTTGCTGTGTTGTTGAAGGTTAATGGGGAGCTTTTTTTGAAAGTCCTGAAGTTGAAGAAAAAAATCGGAGGACAGTATTGGGGTTGAAGGTGAGTTGGTTTTCATTTTGCTCTCCCCCTTGAATGTTGTTTCCCCAAACTTTTAACCACTTCTCAATTTCCTTTTGCAAGGAGTCTGTCCTTGTTGCTTTTTTCATGTACGAGCTTTCCACCTTATTTGTATGTAATGGATTAACCTATTAAGGACTGCCTTTCTGCAGGTTGTGGCTGGAGGCGTGATTATGGTGTAGTACAATAGCAGCTGTGAAGTCCTTTTCATGGTACGACTTGCTGCAGGTGAGGTTTGCTGTTGTGGTTCAACGGCTGGAAAAACGTGATAGGTTGAAACGACACTCATGCCATGGCTTAAATATGGGCAAGGTTGGGAGTAAGTCATATAGTGAAAGCTTGGCTAGCAATTGGAAAGGAAAAGTGATAAGCTAACTCAACTTTGTGATTGAAACAATTTGGTGCCTAGTGTAGTAGTGACGGTTTTAATGAACAAAAGCGTTTAGTAGTATCGTATTTTTTGCTGCTGCTGTTTTGTGAAAATTTTATGTATATGCCTTGTGTGTAGGAGGTGGGCATAGCAGTAGGTCGTACTGTTGTTTTCTATGGACTGACTTGTGGTCCCCTTGTAGCAGAATTTTTGTGAGGAGTGGTGGTCTACGTTGAATAGAGCTGCAGGGTGTGCAGAATGGTACAACTTTCATCAAAGGTTCTTTGTCTTTTCCGGAATACCTGCGATTGTGTAATTACAACGCATTAAAGGGTAGCTGGCTTTTGCACAAGTGGGTGTATGGTTGCAGCTTGAGGGACCCATCTTGGAAAGTGATATTGGCAATGGATGGACTCTTTGTTGATGGATTTCCATGGATTCTTCTTTTGCTTTTTAATAACAAATATGTGACCGACGAGATGCATAAAGTCATGTAACAATACATTTCACTTCATTTTTCTTTGTAATATTGTAATTGAATGAAATGATAATGGCCTTGTCACTTGCAGTTGTTCATCCTTGTAATTGGGTTATCTTTTTTAGAGATCTTTAAAATTTGAATTTAAATAAATCTTGAATTGATAACAGACTTTAACATATAATATTTGCACCCTTAAATTTAATTCGAACAAAGTTTGAGAGGGTGTAGTGTTCAGAAACGCGTTTGGGCCTAACCCAATACCCTAACCCTAATCCAATTGGGGAACCCTAACAAACAAAACCTAATCCCCTCTCAAACGCTCTGGTACTGTTCATCAAACTGCTTAGCCGTCTTCCTCACCCTATCTCTCACGCCCTCTCTGCAACTTCTCTCCAATCTCCCACCATTCCCAGAAAAAAGAACCCTAACAAGACTTCACCCATCTCACCACACTCAAGCGAAACAGCACAACAATCTCACCCTCAGCACCCTCTCATATTCAACACAAATCAAACCTCAAACCCTAACCAATTATTTCGCCCTAATTGCAATGAAGATCTAACAGAGAGAAGGCAAACCTGGTTTAACGCGAGGGGAACAAGGGATCTTTGAAGATTCCTGAGTATTTGTTGAAGCTTGATGGCGCGAAGAACACTTCGTAGTGATGAACAACGACGAGATCTTGCTGAAGATTTCACAAGTCTTGGAACTGATGGATCTTGTATAGATCTAGGGATGGTTTAGAGGCACGTTGTTGAAAGTTGTTGACGGATTCAAGAGGTTCTGGATGATGATGAACGTAAACGGTATGATGAATCTTGGAGCGTTCTGGAAATTCTGGGAAAAGTTGATGAAGATTGTTGGCGTTTTGGAGAATTTGATGAAGAACGATGAAGGTTTGGATGGATTCTGGAAAAAGTTGATGAGTTTCTGGGGATTTGTATGAAGTTTCAGGCGAAACTTGAGGTTTCCGGCGAGGGATCAGACGAAGGTGACGGAAGAGATCGGAGGAAGAAGAAGGAATTCTGGGAATTTCTGCAGATTCCGGCGATCTGACGAAGTCCGACGACGGTTACTGCTCTCCGGTGACCGTTACTGATGACCAGCACGGCGGCTGCATGGCCGGCGGTGGGAAGGGGGTAGTGGATCACAGGTGTCACGCGTATGAGAGGGGGTTGCTGGGAAGGAGCCACGTGGTGAGGTGGCGTGGCGTGATTCTGAGAGAGTCTCTGAGTGGGTGGTGGCGTGATAGCTGAGAAACGCGTGGGGCCTCCTTTCTCTTACACGTGTCATGCTCCTGCTTATATACTGATAACGCCTGGAACTTTCTGGAACGTTCTGGAGAAGTCTGGGAGAATTGGGCTGCATCTGGACCTTTTTTGGACTTCTGAAATGTAACCTGGAAAAAAAACGCTGACTGGGCCTTGCACTGCTTTGGGCCCAATACGAAAAATGGCAAGAAAAAACTGTAAAAACTGAATAATAAAAAAAACGATTAATCCTAACCATATCAACCTAATTAACACCTAATTAGCTCATTACCCTAAAAAAATCTAGTTAACTCTATATCAACCTAATTAACTAAACTAATGATACTACAATTAATTCTAACTAAAATTAATCTCTCCTAATTAAATCTAAAAAAAACAATTAACCTAATTAAACTCTAAAAAAGAGATTAAGATCTAATTAATTCTATATTATCCTAATTAAATCTAAAAAAACAATTAAGATCTAATTAACTCTAAACCTCTACTAATTCTCTATTAAAATTCTAATATTATTTAATATCTATCACAATCTATCATTAAAAAAAACTATATTATTTTCTATATTATCTAAAAACACTTAAACCTATTTTAAAATCTATAAAATTCTAAACTATTATTATCTATTAGTAATAAAAGAAAAACTATATTCCCCTTTTTCTTTATTATTCTAAAAACTATTTAAAATCTTATTTATTCTAAAAATCTATTTAAAAATTCTATAAAATCCTAAAAAGAGAATTAAACTATTAAAAAATATAAAAACCCTATTTAAATTCCAGAAAAAAAATCTGTAAAGCCTATTAAAAATTCACAAAAGCCTATTAAACCCTAAAAATGCAGATGAATGCACATGACCCCCGTAAAAGAGCGCACGAGACCAGATCGAATCGAACAGAGATCCCCGGGCATCAGAATATCATCAAAATCACTGTGCAAGCTAAAAATCACCGAGGAGCGCACAATTTCCCGAAAATAAAACCCTGGTGATCTGGACTGGATCTGCCGTATCTGATAGACAAAAATCAAGCTGTAACCCTGATATCCCCTGTCTGTGCACAAAAATCACATGCCTGAGTTGCGAATATGAAATTAAACCATGAGTCAGATAGGAGAATCAGTTGGTCAAATTTTAGGGTGCAACAGCTGCCCCTATTCGAGCGACTTGGACCTGAAGGGTTTGAAGAGCGCTCAGCCTTCAAACATTCAGAGGTACGAGACGGTTGAATACAAATAAAACCCGAAAATTTGCCAACCGCGAGCATATACTGTAAACTGCTTGGGGAATAAAGTCCAGAAAACTGAGTCCGGTCATTATGGCACCAAACTGATCAATCATCTGATAAAGAACTCCTGATTTGAATACCCGTTGCCTGTGATACCCTATGTAACAAAACCCTGAGGGTTGCAACAAAACACTTGATCCTTTCACATTGCCTACCGATAGGCAGGAAGAGAAATATACTCACATCGCCCAAAGATGGACGGGAAGACACCCTGATTGAATACTCACTTCGTCTAAAGATAGACAGAAAGACAACATTAATCTCCCAATTCACATCGTCTAAGGATAGACGGAAAGACACCATAATCTCCATATTCACATCGTCTAAGGGTAGACGGCATCATCCTGATCGATGAACAAATCAATATTCTCATCGTCTAAGGGTAGACGGGATCATCCTGATTGATGAACAAATCAACTCTCATCGTCTAAGGGTAGACGGGAACACATAATCTCCATACTCACATCGTCTAAAGATAGACGGAAAGAAATAATCCTCGTACTTGCATCGTCTAAGGGTAGACGGGACCATCCTGATCGATGAAACAAATCAATATTCTCATCGTCTAAGGATAGACGGGAAGACATAATCTCCATACTTGCATCGTCTAAGGGTAGACGGGATCATCCTGATCGATGAACAAATCAATATTCACATCGCCTAAGGGTAGACGGAAAGTCACCATAATCTCCATATTCACATCGTCTAAGGGTAGACGGGAAGTCACCATAATCTCCATATTCACATCGTCTAAGGGTAGACGGGAAGACACCATAACGCAATTCAACACCATCCTTCGAATTTCAGAATCCCTCTGTCTACGGAAATTGATGGAAAGATCAATATCTTTGAAGGGGCCACATCGTCAGTATGGACTGACGGGAAGAAAACCACCTTTTAAAGAATCATGTCGTCAATAAGAATCAACGATCACGCAAACTGAACATTCTTCGAAGAGCCTCGCCATCAATAAGGATTGACAGTCAGAAAAGTACCTCTTGAAACGTCATCTCATCCAATAAACAGAAAGAGAACCAACATTCAAAATCATTTTGAAACCCCTCAACAACTAAGGATAGCCGGAGAAGACTCGCTGGGGAAACACCTCATCATATGTATGATCTGGCAATAAGAAACCCGCTGAACAGTAACTCGAAACTTCACATCGTCTACTGATAGACGGAAAGAAAAGCCACTTGCTGGAGAAACCCTATTTTGAACCTTATTGAAAATCAACCAAACCTCACATCGTCTACTGATAGACGGGAAGGAAGGCATATCCTGGGGGAAACCCCTTCTTGAAACCTTACTGCGACCATCCGCAATTTCACATCGTCTATGGATAGACGGAAAGAAAACCACATTCGTACTCAGGACGTCGGAGAAGTTCATTCATTGGAGGAACACATCGTCAATATGAATTGACGGGAAGAAAAGCTTGTCAACATCAGATGACTGACTGATCAAAGCACAACTATTGTATGATCTGATACAAATAATCCGCTGAATCGTCTGAATACTGCTGCTGGATAAATGTCCCTGAACTGATCACAGAGTAATTCACGCGTCATGTGAGGCTGATAGAAAACCTGACTTACGCTTCGTATGCATATGCAAATGCTTTAATCTTTCTACAGCGTAATGCCCCATTCTGGATGGAAATGCTACGCATTTTGACCATGATATGCAAGTATGATGCAAATATGATAATGCATGCAATATGCTAATACAGGCTCGAGCTGCCGGAGAAGGCCGGGTACGGAAAACCACTTCAGCAAAATAAATGCTGAAGGCGAGGCCATCTTGCTGGGGATAAACTGGATATCACTGAATTATCCTAGCAAAATAAATGCTGGGAGAGTGAAATCAACTCTGCTGGGGATATTGGGAACTTAACCGAACACCATCAACGAAGTAATACCCTGCTGGGGAATATGGCTCCGCTGGAGAATGGAAGACGTGCTGAATATGATTGGACTCCTCTGGGAATAACTTACCCATACCAATGGCAAATTGGTCTTTGCTGGCAAAATGGAGGGAGTCCTCCTGCGCTCTGATGAAGCTCGGATCTGGAAATTGATGCGCCAACACGGATGGGCTTCACAGTAATCGCAAACATGGATTTGAACTCTTAGGCTGTCCGTGATGGGTCAGGTACAACTGACGCTGGAAAACAATCTTCATGAATACGCAGCCTTTTAGTGAAGAGTCAAGGGATAATGACACGACTTCCCGCATTCATCTCGCTCTCGAAACTCGACTGCATCTGCTCGAGTAATTCCAACTGACCCTATATGTACGGAGAACAACAATCCTTTCGCTTCTGATATGCCCCAGCCTACAGGACATCTGTGGGGATAGTCCTTGGAAGGAAATCTGCAAATCTGAGCCTCGATGGTCTGATATAACGTGCCTCAGCGTTCTGAACTTCTGAGGGATACTTCACCTCACTGGCTTCTCGCACAACCTTTGCGCGCTTAAGATGGTCTGTTCCTGACTGCAATGACCTTGCCCCGATTATCTGATTCAGAGTAGCGCTCTTGACTACGACGTGTGCACGGAACCTCAACCTGATTGCCCCAGAATAACTGACTTCGAAAAGCTGACTTGACTGGGGATCACAATAAAGCTTGCCCCTGCTCTCGGCACATTCGGGCGTTCTGCATTCTATCTTGACCATACTTTCCACTGTAGGAAGCTTTTCTGCTGTCAAGCGTTTACTCGCAAGTAAAACAAGTTGTTCTGCATAGAAGATGTATTAATGCAACGCATATGACAGCTTTGACATCCAATCTGTTCACTGGGAAAAGGAAAAACAGTTTATGGCATATGATGCATAAAACATTTATCAACATCAGTACCAACATGGTAAGAGGAACCTTTTTAGGAGTCAGAATCGACGCGACCTTTACCGGAGTATGCTTTCGAAACAACCTGCTTCAATTAGGACTTTTGAAGGTTGTAACGTGGTCAGGTTCATGGTTTTGAAGGAAAGGATAAAGGCTCAAAATTTGTTTTTAACCCACCCATTCTCCTTGATGTTCTCCGATCCTATGTTCAGCTAATTCGACCTTAGCGCTCACCTCTCAGAGGCTGAAAAAATAGGAATGATAGTTCGAGAAACTGTTGGATTTTGGAGTGACAGCCACTCACTTTTCATCTTTGACACTTGAGGTCACACGACTCGTATTTCCATCGAGGATTTTTCTTTTGATCCTTTTCATCTCTTTCTTTTCATATCCTAACTTTTGCCTGGACTGACTCTTTTTGATTTTTTTAAGTCCAGCGGGATGCCCTCATTTTTGCCTAAGTCATTTGTTTTGAAGTTTTCTTGACTTAGCGGGCTTTTAATTTCTTTTTTCGTTTTTCTTTTGAACAAGTCGTGTGACACTGGTCGTCTGACCCTTTGGGACGTGATGTGGCTGTCCCACTCTTGATTGAAACACTGTGGTCTTTTAGGCACGACCTCTAGGGACGTGATTGATCCTCGAACGGACACTCCTTTTGCAATTTGGACGCTTGGTCAAATTAGCTAACACCTACCCTGCCCCAGGTTGAGATTGAGGGTTTTTCATTCACAGAAAGAAACTCCTACTACAAGGCTCAAAGGGGTTGACAAGGGATTATCTTCCTTATGTCTCCGGTGTTTAGGGATTTGAAACAATGCCTGTACATCATCAGCAGGTTTATTTCAAAAGCATACAATCGGAATTTGCATGTCGGTCATTTTCGTCATCCTCCCCAAATTCTTCTTAACCAAACGTTGGACATTTGCAAAAACAGTTAGTGAACACGACTGGATTCAATCAAAACATGCATATTTATTTCATTATCATCAATTCGAATGAAAACAACAAGTTTTACAAACAAGCTTACGAATTCAAACAGGAAAGCAACTACAAATGTAAAGAAATGACAAGCTAAAACAAAGAAAATATGCTAGCTTCCGAGAACCAGGCTTTCACATCTGCCCTGCTGCTGAACCAGCTATCTTTATTAGCGGCAATTCGATGCTGCCTTGATCTGCTTTCAACGACTTAACCAAATTATAGAGCCCCTTCCTCCTTCATTCAGATGATTCTAGGACCTCTTGGCCCGAAGCTGATTGCTGCACTATCAAGCAAATCCTGCACTTGGTGCTTAAAAGCATGGCAACCTTCTATATCGTGACCCGGGGCTCCGGAATGAAACTCGCAGTGCCTGCTTGCATCATAACCGAACGGGGGAGTTCCCGTTATTGGTGCCAGAGTTCTTTTCTCTACCAGATTCAATCCTAACAATGTCTGCAACAACTCGACATATGTTGAGGGAGGCTTCTCAAACACTCTTCTCGGTTTACTACCCTGGAATCTTCGTTGAGCCTGTTGTGCCCCCTGCTGAGGCTGCTGCTGCTGGTATCGGGTTGACCCTTGAACACCCTTTGTATCAAATGCAACATTAGTTTCTTGACCTTCAATGTACTGATCAACGTTCTCCTTATGCTTAACCATTTTCTTTCTTAGATCTGTCCCAGGAATAGGCAACAGTTGTGGGCCTGGAGATTCTGACACCATGGAGTCCAGGATACGCTTCTGACCCACTGCAGCTTTAGAAACGTCTGTCATCTTAGCATTGATCGAGACAGGAGCAATATGCACAGCTACGCCGCCCGGCGTGAATTCAATACCGTGCGAGTCAATCAGGTCTTGAACATTGTGCTTGAAAGCATGACAACCCTCGATGTCGTGTCCGAATTCCCCGGAATGAAACTCACATTGCTTACTGGCATCGTACCCATGAGGAAACACTCTCGTTGGTGGTGTCAACGTTCTTTTCTCAACCAGATTAAACCTCAATAAGATCGGCAAGAGCTCAGCATAGGTCATAGGTGGTGCCTCAAATATTCTCCTTGGCTTTCCTTCCTGGATCTTCCGCTGAGCCGGATGTATCCTCTGTTGCTGCTGCTTAGGTTCCACATGCACAGGTGGCACGAGCTTCTTCATTGTGGCTTCAAATAGCTGATCGTCCTCTTTTCTAAGCACATTCTTGACCACTTCCATGATCAAGCTCATTTGGGTCTTCAGCTGACTGTTCTCCTCTTTGAGAATCTTCTGCTCTAGACGCATCTCTTGCATGTCTCTCATCATCTGCCCCAGCTGGCTTTGGACTTCGATCAATTCAAACTGATTCTGTTCCATATCTCTGAAGGAATTCCTGCAACAAACTGGATGATGAGGAAATAAGGCCCACGGTTCTGATATACCTGCTAAATGATAATGCAGCGTAGCAAACAAACACATATTCATAACGAGACAAAGAGAAACTCAAGCTATAAGCACACAGACGAACATCTCCCACATATGTACAACCAACAAGATCAGCAGGTGAGCACAAATGAGTATGAATATAATGACCCCAGCCAACAATCCTGGTGGTGGTCGGCAGATACTAGTGCACAAAAGCTAAACGGATTAAGCAAAGAGGACAGATGCGACACCCGGCATAGAAACCTCTAGAAACTTCTCCCATATTCAACTGAACTCTCTGATTGACAATCTTCAGAGCACACACTTCCTGCGGAGTCTTCCATGACATTAACTGACGAACCCGCACAACTGGAGGATGGAAAATCATTAATCTGAACAAAACCCTGAGGAGTGATGCAGATACGGCTGGAGTCTAACAGATCTTGAATCTGACTTCTAAGCACCTTACAATCGTTGGTGGAATGCCCCTGTGCCCCAACATGGTACTCACAGCGGGCGCTGGCATCAAAACCTGGAGGATACGGTGGAATCACCGGCTTAGTCTCTTTCGGCACTATCAATCCACTTTTGACCAGATCTGGCAACAACTGACTGTACGACACCGGTAGTTGAGTAAACTGCCTTTCAGGCTTCCTTGGTCTTCGTGGAGCATGCTGACGCGATCGGCGATAAGATGATCGTTGACTTGAAGTGTCTGAAAACTGATCCTGAGATGCTAGAGATTCTGAGGTGGCATCATCTCCTACTTCCCACTCTTCTTGAGAACTGACAACTGACTCAATCTTATTAACTGGGACGTAAGGAACACCTCGAAACTTTCCACTCCTGAGTCCTCTCTCAACAATCTCTCCCAGCCTCATCAGGCCCACAAAGCTTGTGCAACTGAACAATTTGTCAAAATAATGGCCTTTCAGGGTGCCCAAGAAGATGTCAACCAGTTCTCTTTCCGGAAGCGGTGGTCGAACACTAGCAGCCAATTCCTTCCATCTTCGCAAATACGCTCTGAATGATTCATTCTCCGCTTGAGACAATTCTTGCAGATCTACGAGACTAGGAGTCAAATCCAGGTTGTAATCGTACTGCTTTATGAAAGCTCTGGCTAAATCCACCCATGATCGAATCTGATTACTCTCTAATTGCACATACCATCTCAACGATGCCCCAGTCAGGCTATACTGAAAGCAATGGATCATCAATTTGTCATTTCGCACAAACGAAGTCATCCTTCGACAGAACATCATCAAATGCAGCTTTGGACAGCTATCTCCCGTGTATTTTTCAAATTCCGGCACTTTGAACTTGTACGGCAACACGAGGTCAGGGACCAAGCACATGGCTACAGCATCCAGATTAACGGCATCTTTCGCTTCCAAGGCTTTCATTTGCTCTTCCAACACTCGGACTCTTCTACCATCGTCAAGAGCTCTTGGATCTACTAACCCGGTCACTGGAATATCTCTCCGGTAATTCATCACAGGGAAAGCAACACATTGATTGTTAACAGGAGGATAACGTTCATTTCGGGCAAGAAACTGCTCATGCCGATCTCTGTTCTCAACAGCAGGCTGCACAACTTGGGCTGCAGTAAGATTGTTCGCTTGCGGGCAGCCTTCCATAGAATCATACTGATGGTTGGACGTCATAGTAAACCCTGCCTGGGTGTTAGGAACCTGAAAATTGCCTTCAGACATAGTTGCCAATTACCTGTAACGGACTACACTGCTCGATTCTGCTCAAATCTGCTTCAGCCCCTTGGTCGTCTTCAACACTCCACTCTTGCCTCCAACAATTCCCCGAGAATCACTTTCTGGTGAAAACAAAGGCTGGATAAGTGCTCTGACCTGCTAGAGAAATGCTATGCAGTATAATTTATGCAAACAGAAATACAAAAATGCTAACGTGCATGTGTGCATTGGAGATATTTCCCCTCCAATTCCAGTGTCAGTGGTAGCAAGACGAGATAAACCATAAAGACAATATTTGGAAAACCCTCATATATTCATCAGAAATAACAGTCTTGTCAAGAAGTTACATAACTATGCTCCATACAGCTGATATGATAAGGAGGATCCCAGCCAACATGCCTGGTGGTGATCTCAACATACAGAATACAAGAGAGAAATCAAGTACGGGTACGATTGCGGAAGTCCTCGACCATCTTCTTTGTCTCTGCATGATCTGGTTGATAAATCAAACCTTCTATCAGCCGATCCCTCTTCCTGACTGTCCCCTGGATGTCTCTGACAAAGTCTTCCCAAGCCTTATCATTGGCACCATCCCCAGGCTTGGGTCTCTTGGCATCTGCTCTATGCTGGAAATCTTCCAAATTCTTCATGGCATCTATCAGCTTGCGCTCGGCCTCGTATCGGCGACATGCTTCTTCTTCGAGCTCTTCATTCTTCACTTTGACCTGTTCTTCTAACTGAGCAATCTGTGTCTTCAGCTCTTCTTCTCGCTCCTTGCGCTTGGTCATAGTGAGATCCCAGTGTTCTCTGAACTTGGCTAGCTTTGTGTAGGCCCTCTCCAGCTCTTGCTTCTTGGTGGCCAACACACTACTAACTGAGTCTACATCTAACTCTAGACGCTTCTTGGTTTCAGTCAATTCCAATAGCGTAGTCTTCAGATGTTTCAGAGTTTCAGCCTGTTGCTTAGAAACATATCCTGTTTCAATCTTTTCATGCCGAAGCTGGGCATTCTCCTGCTCTAAAGCCTCTTTAGCCCTGGCTAGCTCTTCTTTCTCCGCCATCAGCTGCTTGTAAACCTGAATGTCCACAGTGGTAGGCTCCTCTACCGGAGGAGGATGCAATGGCTGAACCGCTGGATACGGCATAAGGAACTTCACAGCTCGCTCACGAATCCATTCTACATATGGGCTAGGACCTCGAGTATCCCCTCTGTTACCTGAAAGCTTCCCTCTCTTGTGCAAGTTTTTCCAGGCTTTCTCAAGTTTGGTCAGCATCTCTTTCCCTATTGCCCCGGTGAGATACAGAGATTCCTGTATCTCCTCGGGCTTTGGCGCTCCTTGAGGTACATACCCAAATTGCTTGATCAATAAGGAAGGGTTATAGTTGACACAACCTTTCCTTCCTATTAACGGAACATTCGGGAATCCTTCGCCTTTGAGTATGACTTCAGCTCCAAATACCTCTTTATTGACCCATACCACGTTCTCAGCAGTCAATCCCATTAAGCGCTCGGGCCATCCTAGAGAATTGATAGATGTGACAAACGGGCCTGACTTAGGCATATGACTGGTGAACCACCTGCATAGGAGAGGTACACAGCAAGACACATTCCTTCCTCGTCGCTTTTCATTCTGGTAGTGAGTCGAATGGTGGATATCTCCCAGCAAAGTAGGAACTGGGTTCTTCGCAGCCAAAATATAGAAGGCATCAGAATCAACGAAATCAGGAATATTCGGGAACAACACAATGCCATAAACACATACAGCAAGGATAACGTCAAAAACATCCCAGCTACCCTTCTGGGCATATTCTCGAGCCTTCTCCACTAAGACATCCAACGGGAATCCCCATACGTCTCCTCTTCTGATCATTTTCCCAGACAGCTCAGACTCTTTCAAGCACAGGATGGCAGAAAGCTCAGCCAGCTTAGGCTCAGCGTCCGTACGATAAAAAGGCATCTGCTCACGGATCGGTATATCCAGAAGTGCAGAGTACTCCTCCAGGGTAGGAGCCAAAACGAAGTCGGGAAATACAAAACACCTGAGCTCCGCGTCGTAAAACTGTAACAAAGTATAAATACCACTGGTCTCGTAGGCAGATGGCTGATAAACGTAGGTCAGAATCCTTCCATATCTCTTTCTGAAGTCACCCATTCCCCTCTTCTTAGCAATAGCAATCAACTCTAACAATAGACTGATATTCGGCGACGGAAACTTATAGGGCAATACTCTCTTCAGGTTTTCCATGTCTTGCTAGGAACAAACACCAGAACTGGAAGGGAAAATATGTACCTGCAATACACACACGTTAGTTGAATGCAGATGGTAATGCAATGATGCAATATGATAAATAATGCAATCTGCGAACACAGGGGCTATGCTGTAGCCTGCAGAGGAATATCTCTGTGATCAAGAACAGAAAACCAACACGGTCACCAGAATCTCATGCCACTAACTACCATCTGATACTCAAAATATCAATCCCCTGGTAAGAAAACCATCTGAACCTCTGTATCTGACGAGAATACCATCTGATAATAGCCTCAACCTCAGATAAGAAACCCATCTGACCCAGACAACACACCTGGAGATGAATCAAGAACACCATCTGATAAAGATACTGAATCATGGTTTCTGAAGGCCAGTTTTCCTGCAATAACCCAGTCCCTCTCACAGGTAGGATAGACCTAATCCACGGACAAAGGTACGGCATCCTATGCGGTCATCAGCGTCACAGACTTTCATGAACGATGATACGATTCCCAGAAGGAGTGGCATCATCAGGTCATGAAGAGGCCTCACTTAGCTGACTTCCAAATGATCGGTCCCCAGAGTCGACAACCCTCACGTCTGGACTCCCCTCAGATCCTCAGGACCGGAAAGGAGCACCTCTGCAAGAATCTCGTCTGAGCGCAGATTTTCGTAGGGAACTGTGCCTGCTCAGCAGACAGGTTCGTCTACTACTTCTCCGCAACTATATCTAGGTGTGTACTCAAGCCCAGGTCCGGCTTTTCACTCACAGTAACCTCCCTTGCCCACAGCAATAATCATAATAATATAATGCTGGAAAATAAATGCGGAAAGGTAAAGGTACAGAAAAGTAAAGTGCAGAAAAGTAAAACACATATACACAACACCCAACGAATAAACACCCAAACGCTAGGATTGACTCGCGTAGGGGATGGGAAACGGTCCCAGCATAAGGGATGGGAAAAGTCCCTAGATGCTATAAATCCCCAGCAGAGTCGCCAGCTGTCGCTACTGCGAAAATCGGCGCCGGCTTGACAGGAGAGTCGCCACCGTGCGTTATTTATCCCTCAGAGCGGGAAAGGAAACGCTCGAAGTAAACCTCGCAAAGACGGGAAAAGGTATGGTCATCGCAACCAAAACCTGGATTCGGGAGTCGGTTACGCAAGGGGAAGGTATTAGCACCCCTCACGTCCATCGTACTCGATGGGATCCACGCTTGGTGTTTATAGGTAAAAGGGTGTGTTATCTATCTACGCTAATGGCTGGTCTGAAAAGAAAATAAAAGGACAGGACTCGACAGAACATACGGTGTTCTGGGCCTATGTATTCCCTCGTGCAATGGGAAAGTCAGAGTCAACGTAGTTCGACTTCCTACGTCTAAACGGGGGAAAGGTTGCTCGCCAGGACATCGCGTCCTGTGCCTACGTACTTCCATCTAGTATGAAAGATCAGAGCAAACGTAGTTCGGCTAACTACGGGTCAACAGGGGCTCTCACACAGCAGTGAGAAAACGAACTGGTCCTAAAGGTTCGGGAACCTACAAATACGATCTGGTCTCAAATGTACTCGGGCAGGAGAAAAAGGATAACAATTAGCCGTTAGCGGGAAAGTCTCGATCGCACAGCCGCGAGAGAACAAAGGTTAGTCGTTAGTGTGCTCGCTAGGATATCGCATCCTATGCCTACATATCTTCGTCTAGTACGAAGAATCAGAGCAGCTGTAGTTCGGCTAACTACGGATCAAGCTACTCAAAAGCTCCTACAGAAAGGAAAGGGAAACCCTAGAACTGTAGCTGAGAAAGGGGAATCTACCTATTGCTATCACACATGGTTGACCATCCTAATGTCTATCATAACAACTCCGCGGCGGAGAAGTCAGAGCTCCTAAGGGATCATGGCAACAGGACTAAACTACAAACAAGAAACTGCAAAGTAAAGGAATACTGAGAATATGCATGAATGCAACAATTTAAACAAACAAGGCACAGAGGCCGCAAACCACAAAGGCAAGGGAGCTCAGCTCTACCAAATACCAACAAGCAAAGCCACGCAATAACAAACAAGCAGAAGGAGGACCACCTCAACTTCTCATGCACACAAAGTCTACTTCTAAGATGCACCTACTCAGAACTATCTAGATGAATACCTAAGTCTAATGCAACATAACATCACACAAGTCAAACAATACAAAGAGACTAACCCTGAGCAGGGCCTCCACCTATAAAACAAGAAGCTACTCCTGGGCAAGGCCCCTAACAAACCTGAGACAACTCTTAATCTATCTCTAAACAGAACTCTATGCAAGCACCCTAAGCAAAGATCTAAGCAAAAATTCTAATCAAAACCCTAAGCAAGAGGAATCAATCCCAGTCTCCGAGCTTCAGAACAAGCTTACCAGAGAAAGGAAGCTAAGCAGACAAGCTCATAGTGCCTTCCTCAGGAAAGTACCAGGAGGTTACTACTCAGGAGTCATATCCTATGCGGCTCGACAACTGTGATCAGTTTACATTCCTCCTCAGGAGAAATTAAACTCACATGAAGGCTCCGGCGTCACTGGATACTTGAGAAAACCTATATGCACTAAGGGAACTAAGTGAGCAGACTCATAGGACCTTCCTCAGGAAAGTACTAGGAGGCTGACACTTAGGAATCGTATCCTACGTGGCTCAACAACTGTGATCAGTTTACATTCCTCCTCAGGAGAAATTAAACTCACAAGTTGGCTCCTACATCACTGGATACTTAAGAAATCCTAGATAAACTAATGGAACTAAGTGAATAGACCCATAGGACCTTCCTCAGGAAAGTACTAGGAGGCTTCCACTTAGGAATCGTATCCCATGTGGCTCAACAACATGTGATCAGTTTACATTCCTCCTCAGGAGAAATTAAACTCACAAGTTGGCTCCGACATCATTGGATACTTAAGAAAGAGGTGAGAAGAAAGAATGAAAGTCATTCATAGTGCCTTCCTCAGGAAAGTACCATAAACTCCCTTCAAACCTCAGGATCTCGAACCTCACAAACAGACAACAAGCTCCTAGACTAAGCCCTAATCCACTGCATCCTTGCAAGCTCCAACAGGACCTCAATCAGCTCCCACCTTGAGAAGAACCCACAGGCCAACAAACCACAAGAGACTATCTCTGAAGTTCAACCACAGTTGAACTTCACAGTCAGAAGTCATCAAGACTTCTCCTATCTTCAGGCTCAGACAAATCACATCAGAACACCCTACAAAAATCTATCAAAAATCTATGGGGAGACCTACATGGCTCTAGGATAACATACTGAAAAATCAGAACAAAATTCAACACCAGAGGAAAGAACTAAAATCAGCAACACAGACATATCCACAAACCAATTTATTCAACATCAATAACAGTGAAAAATTGCAATTAAAATGAAAATGCATGATTAAGCTAAGGTTTATGCACTATGAAATTCTACACTGAATAACGAGTCTACAGAAAAAAGAACGGAATTATTTGACTAAATCTACCATTTTTTGTGAATTTTCTAATGATATGCATGCATTGAAAATATTAAAAACATCAATAAAAATGGAAAATATGCAAAAAATAACAAACAAAAATAAAACGACATTTTTATTTTTATTTAATTTTCTAGGAATTATGATGAAATGGTAGAAAAGAGAATTATTAAAAAAACACTTATTTTCATTTTATTATGATTTATTGAATATGCAAAGAACTAAAAGAAAATTAAATTGAAATAAAACTGGAGGGGGGTTTAAACAGCAGAGAATTCAGTTCTTAATTCACATTGGGCCCTGATTGGGGGGTGCTAAAAGCAATAGGGCGCAGGGCCCAGCTACCAAAAACAACTAATAAACACAGCAAGCAGAAAAAACACCTGGGGGGTGCAGCGCTAGCAGATTTCAATTATTATTTCACTGGGCTTACGCCCAGGGGGGTGCAGATAGCTATTAGGGCCTAAGGCCCAACTCAATTCTTCCTGATCTCACACACGGGGGGGGGGGGGGGGTAACGAGCAATTGAGAGGGTGTAGTGTTCAGAAACGCGTTTGGGCCTAACCCAATACCCTAACCCTAATCCAATTGGGGAACCCTAACAAACAAAACCTAATCCCCTCTCAAACGCTCTGGTACTGTTCATCAAACTGCTTAGCCGTCTTCCTCACCCTATCTCTCACGCCCTCTCTGCAACTTCTCTCCAATCTCCCACCATTCCCAGAAAAAAGAACCCTAACAAGACTTCACCCATCTCACCACACTCAAGCGAAACAGCACAACAATCTCACCCTCAGCACCCTCTCATATTCAACACAAATCAAACCTCAAACCCTAACCAATTATTTCGCCCTAATTGCAATGAAGATCTAACAGAGAGAAGGCAAACCTGGTTTAACGCGAGGGGAACAAGGGATCTTTGAAGATTCCTGAGTATTTGTTGAAGCTTGATGGCGCGAAGAACACTTCGTAGTGATGAACAACGACGAGATCTTGCTGAAGATTTCACAAGTCTTGGAACTGATGGATCTTGTATAGATCTAGGGATGGTTTAGAGGCACGTTGTTGAAAGTTGTTGACGGATTCAAGAGATTCTGGATGATGATGAACGTAAACGGTATGATGAATCTTGGAGCGTTCTGGAAATTCTGGGAAAAGTTGATGAAGATTGTTGGCGTTCTGGAGAATTTGATGAAGAACGATGAAGGTTTGGATGGATTCTGGAAAAAGTTGATGAGTTTCTGGGGATTTGTATGAAGTTTCAGGCGAAACTTGAGGTTTCCGGCGAGGGATCAGACGAAGGTGACGGAAGAGATCGGAGGAAGAAGAAGGAATTCTGGGAATTTCTGCAGATTCCGGCGATCTGACGAAGTCCGGCGACGGTTACTGCTCTCCGGTGACCGTTACTGATGACCGGCACGGCGGCTGCATGGCCGGCGGTGGGAAGGGGGTAGTGGATCACAGGTGTCACGCGTGTGAGAGGGGGTTGCTGGGAAGGAGCCACGTGGTGAGGTGGCGTGGCGTGATTCTGAGAGAGTCTCTGAGTGGGTGGTGGCGTGATAGCTGAGAAACGCGTAGGGCCTCCTTTCTCTTACACGTGTCATGCTCCTGCTTATATACTGATAACGCCTGGAACTTTCTGGAACGTTCTGGAGAAGTCTGGGAGAATTGGGCTGCATCTGGACCTTTTTTGGACTTCTGAAATGTAACCTGGAAAAAAAACGCTGACTGGGCCTTGCACTGCTTTGGGCCCAATACGAAAAATGGCAAGAAAAAACTGTAAAAACTGAATAATAAAAAAAACGATTAATCCTAACCATATCAACCTAATTAACACCTAATTAGCTCATTACCCTAAAAAAATCTAGTTAACTCTATATCAACCTAATTAACTAAACTAATGATACTACAATTAATTCTAACTAAAATTGATCTCTCCTAATTAAATCTAAAAAAAACAATTAACCTAATTAAACTCTAAAAAAGAGATTAAGATCTAATTAATTCTATATTATCCTAATTAAATCTAAAAAAACAATTAAGATCTAATTAACTCTAAACCTCTACTAATTCTCTATTAAAATTCTAATATTATTTAATATCTATCACAATCTATCATTAAAAAAAACTATATTATTTTCTATATTATCTAAAAACACTTAAACCTATTTTAAAATCTATAAAATTCTAAACTATTATTATCTATTAGTAATAAAAGAAAAACTATATTCCCCTTTTTCTTTATTATTCTAAAAACTATTTAAAATCTTATTTATTCTAAAAATCTATTTAAAAATTCTATAAAATCCTAAAAAGAGAATTAAACTATTAAAAAATATAAAAACCCTATTTAAATTCCAGAAAAAAAATCTGTAAAGCCTATTAAAAATTCACAAAAGCCTATTAAACCCTAAAAATGCAGATGAATGCACATGACCCCTGTAAAAGAGCGCACGAGACCAGATCGAATCGAACAGAGATCCCCGGGCATCAGAATATCATCAAAATCACTGTGCAAGCTAAAAATCACCGAGGAGCGCACAATTTCCCGAAAATAAAACCCTGGTGATCTGGACTGGATCTGCCGTATCTGATAGACAAAAATCAAGCTGTAACCCTGATATCCCCTGTCTGTGCACAAAAATCACATGCCTGAGTTGCGAATATGAAATTAAACCATGAGTCAGATAGGAGAATCAGTTGGTCAAATTTTAGGGTGCAACACAGACCCCCCACCAAAAGGATGACGGAGCGAAACACACACCCAAACAATATCGCACAATCTATCATTAATGACTATGACAGACCCCCCACCAAAAGGATGACGGAGCAAAACACACACCCAAAAAATATCGCACAATCTATCATTAATGACTATGACAGACCCCCCACCAAAAGGATGACGGAGCAAAACTCACACACAGGCCACTACCACCCAAAAGGATGATAGTGAGGTATTTGACAACAGTCATGCTTGCTGAATACAACTCATTGGGAACACCCAAGAGGAAGATTGGATTGAAATGAATCAACGGGGTACGCCCACCGTCTTGCTTGGAGATCACAATTTTGTTGAAATGATTTCATGGTTACGCCCATGAACACTGAAGAGGATGCCCCTGACTGGGCTGAGTTTGCCTTGATGTCTTGTCTTGGTCACCAAAAGGGTGAACAACTTTATGAGGAACGCTCACGGTTTTAAAAGAGATGCCCCTGAATGGGCTGAATCTTGCTTTGAATATCCTTGAATTTCGTGGGAGAAACCCACAGTCTTGCAAAAATACCCCTGACTGGGTTGACGGTTGCTTTGAAGTTCTTGGATTTTGTGGGAGAAACCCACAGTCTTGCGGAGAATGCCCCTGACTGGGCTGATGATGATCTTGGAAATCTTTGAAATTGATCCTGGACCTTGACTTGCATATGCGAATGCTTGATGATAAAAACGAGGTTCCATAACGAATGGAAATGCAAATGCAAACGCGCGGAGATGCAAGAGCTGATGAAGTATGATACGATTGGGTATGCATATGATGCAAGATGCTTATGATAACGAATGTGATGCGTATGATGCACATGATTGCAGACGGGTGATTGGAAATGCAGGTGGAGACGCCAGCGTGGTGGACTCTGGGTTGTTTCCAATGCGACTTGGACTTCGGGCGGTGGGAGGGATTGACTTCCTCAACACACGGTTCATTAAAGGCGCCATGATTGGAGTAGAAGATGTCCTTGATGCCCCAAGTCTGGGATATTTGGTGACCGTGAATTTGCTTCAGAGAGAGTTGCAACTCTGCTTGATGGTCAGGACGACCTGGTCTTGCCCCAGTTTGAACATGGCAATGGTCTGCCCTATATTAACCAGTCCTGACATATGGAAGTTGAACTCGGATGACTTGCCCCTGCTCGAGCCTATAGAAAGATTTGCCCCAGTCTGTGGGTTTTGAAGTTGTCTCACTTCGTGTCGGCCACTGGAAGTCAAATTCTTCCTTGATTGCCCCTTGCTGAAATGTCTTTGAATACCTAGCACTGTTTTGCAATTAAAATTGTACATTCACAAATGGTAATAATTAATGCAAAGTTCGATGCAAGTTTGAAACAGTATCGTTTATTTGAGAGTGTTGTGATAGTGAGACGAATGGACCGTTAGCCCAAACGTTGTGCTAATTTTGATTGGTGTAGAAGATATCGCAAGGATAATGACACTAATGCTGATGATTAAGAATCATGTGAGGAGTCAGGTTACGCAACCTTGCAGTAGTATACTTTCAGAATAAACCTCGCCTCAATTAGGTCTTTCGAGGGTTGTAACGTGGTCTGGTTCGCGGTTATGAAACAAAGAATATTAGGCTCAAAGTATGATTTGTACCCACCCCTTCTTCTTAATGATCTCCAGTCCTACGCTCAGTTAATTCTGAACATGCTTGTCTTGACGGTGTAAACTCGATAGCAGTCACCTTATTTTGATGGATGCCAGTGACCCCATTTGAATGACCATTGAATCTTATTTTGTTTTTGTTGAGGGTTTCAGGGTCCTCTTTTGTTTTTGTTTTTGATCCCTAACTTTTGCATGGATTGATTTTGCTTGTCAGACCCATCGGGATTGCATTGATTTTGTCTAAGTCCCCTCTGAGGTGTTTGACTTAGCAGACTTTTGATTTTTTGGATTTTGTTGGAAGGTTGTGACTGCCATAGCATGGGTCATTGATGAACAACCGTCTTTGGATTTTGCCTTGATTCGAGTGCGGGGTTGAATTAACTGAACACTACCCTGCCCCAGGTTAAGTGTAAGGTTTGAATAACCGAAGGAAACTGCTACTTCTAGGCTCGAAGTGGTTTACTAGGGGTTAACTCCTTATATCTCCGGTGTTTAGGGGAATTGAAACAATGCCTGTATATCATTGACGAGGTTCTATCTGATAACATACGGTTTGCAATTATGGGTATCTCGTTCTCATCATCCTCCCTCAAATCAAGCTAAACAACAGTGAATAGAGTGGAGTGAATAAATGTGTCGGTGATAAGTGAAAATGAGTGAATACGACATAACTAATTCAAAACATGCATAAACGATACATTAATGAAAACCGAATACGAATGACAATTGTTCAAAGCATACAATACTTAAACAAACAAAGACAAAACATAAGAAATGCGAATAATGAAATGGCAACATGACTGCCTTCTTCGGGAGATGAACTTGACTAGAGTGGATTTGATCGGAATGACACTATTTGACCGGCGGCATTGGATTGTTGATGACGTTTGGAGACTTCCCATTAAAGTTGATAGCATCCTTGTCGATCATGTCTTGGATCTTGTGCTTGAAAGCCCTGCAGTCCTCAATGGTGTGCCCTGGAGCGCCCTTATGAAACTCACAATGAGCATTTGCATCGTAGTCGGCAGGAATGACAGTTGGGGGAGCCAAATCTCTCGGAACAATAGCCTTTTTCTCCATCAACTGAGTAAAGATACTAGCATATGTCATTGGCAGGCGATCAAATACTTTATCAGGCTTCCACGTCCTCTGCTGACGCTGTTGGCAAGCACCTTGTTATTGTTGAGCAGCTTGCATCTGCTGTTGTTGAGGAGGATACTGATATCCTTGCTAGTTGTAGGCCTGTTGCTGAGGATCCTGTTGCTGCGGCATCTGAGCTTGCACTGCTTGAACAGCTGGCTGATAAGGCATTGGAGCATATTGCGCAGCAGCAACATATGGATACTGATAGTAGGGCATTTGATAAGGCATAGGAGCGGGAGCTTGTTGGGAAGCTTGCCCTTTTTGCACAGAGATTGCATTTGCTTTGCCCTCTTTCTTCTTGTATCCATTGAAAGGCTTCTTGGTATTGGCCTGGTTGTTAGAACCTCCTGGGATCTTTCCACTCTTCAACCCTTCTTCAATTCTCTCACCGATGATCACCAAGTCAGAGAATCCAGCGGAGACACTACCAGTCAGCTTTTCGTAGTACTGGCCTTGCAAGGTACCCATGAAAATGTCAATCAGCTCACGGTCAACAAGAGGTGGATGAACCCTTGCGGCTAGCTCTCTCCATCGTTGCGCGTACTCCTTGAAGGATTTGTTGTCCTTCTGAGTCATACTCTGAAGCTGAGTACGGTTTGGAGCGAGATCGGTGTTATACTTGTATTGTTTGACAAATGCATCGGCTAACTCGGCCCAAGTGCGCACACTGTTAGGTTCCAGCTGCATATACCACTCGAGTGATGCCCCAGACAAGCTATCTTGGAAGCAATGAATCATTAGCTTTTCGTCTCTGGCATAGGCAGCCATCTTGCGACAATACATCTTCAGATGAATGTTTGGACAACTAAGACCTTTGTACTTCGAAAATTCCGGCACTTTGAACTTGGGAGGAATGACAACATCAGGCACCAAGCATAATTCCAAAGCACTGAAAGAATTTGAACTGTGCCCCTCCATGGCTCAGAGTTTCTCAGCTAGATCTCGGCACATCTTCATGGCTTCTGAATCCTGAGCAGTACCAGGATTGGAAATGGGGATAGCAGCGTGATAGTTCTGAACGTCGTTATAATGATCCATCAAAGTATCTTCGGTATGGGGAGCTGGGATCTGCGCGGCAGTAGGCTGGGCCTGCGGGATAGCTCCAATGGTAACTCCGGGCGTTGGGGTTGGATGAGAAGTGTTCCCTTCGGCTGCGTTATTGAAGTTCAACGGCATCCCATGAGGATTTGGAATTGGAACAAAAGGGATGGCAGTAGACCCTTGTCCTTGACCATTGTTGTTGACGACAGCAACAACTTCATGCTATTCTTTCTCTCTTCTGGCCATGAGGATGGCTTCGAAGATCTGGTCAATCTTTCCTTTGATGGTGTCCAACTCTTCTCTGAAGGCAACTTGCTCTTGTTGAATCTGCTCCATCATTCGTCTTGTATTGGCTCTAGTTGCGTACTGGTGTCGAGGACTCAGCTTGATTTACTGGATATGAAGGAAAGAGAAACATGAGAAACTGCTGAAGGAAGGAGAATGCAAGATGCACAACAAATGAGATGCAATGCAAATGATATGCGATGCAAGATGCAAGATCCAGGATCACAGGATCACAAATTCAAGCAGCTCTGAGATTAGCCGGGTGAACGGTTCAAGGATCACAATCACTGCTCAAAGAAACCCCCACGGATAGGATTCTAAAACTGGTAGGTGCCTAGAGTCATGGATATCTTTCAAAGATATTACAGCCATGACAAAGCCTCATCATGACGACAATACCCTCAATAGAATCTCCTCTAGGTGAGGTTCTCGTATCTTCCACGCGAGAAAGACTTCTCGGAGGCATCAACTACACAACCATCGACACATGGATTCTAGAAAAGGTTCTCAGAGTCATAGATCGAGGTTGAAAATACTACTGTAAGAAAGTATACGTTCAAGGGATCTCATCTGATTGGGGAGTTCATATTAATTCACAAATAATTAACACTACCAACCACCATAGATAAAACGGTTTATGGTCCTTGGGATCAACGACTCAAGCTCGAAAATATTATGGCCATGGAAAAGACTCACCACAACAATAATATCTCCAAGGAATATACTCCAAGCGGGGTTTTCGCTTCAAATCAACGTGAAAGACTCCACGCAAGTCTCCACTACACAACCACCATCCTAATCCTAGGGTTATACTCGGACTCGGGTGTAGAGCCATCTCACAAAATAACCATAAGCAGAACAACCCAACAATACCACAAGAACAGGTAACCAAGATAAGGATACCAATAAACAAGCGAGAAGAAAATAAAAGGCAACAAGCTAACAACTAAAACTAAGATAGGCTCGACTCTCTTTTGCATGAAGCAATAGTCCCCAGCAGAGTCGCCACCTGTCGCACCTCGAAAATTCATTTCGAACATACGACCCTCGCGCAAAAGGCGCGGAAATGCGGTTCGACAGAGTCGCCACTGAACTTTATTTTTCCCGAATGAACGGGAAAGGAAAATATCGAGAAAACCTCATAAACACGGAAGGAACACGGCCTTCGCAACCATATTCCTGGGTTCGGGAGTCGGTTACGCGAGGGGAAGGTATTAGCACCCCTCACGTCCGTCGTACTCGACGGGAACCTCTTAATTCGAGTTGTGATGGATGTTAGCTAAACTTAATTCTTCTTTTCTCACAACTAAATGCTAAAGGATACTATAAAGGGATAAAGACACTTGGGGAAAGGGGATGGTTAGAGGATAGGGTGCTCGCCAAGGATTGGGGCCCTTGTGCCTACGTATACTCATTCGGACAAGAATGAGAAATCAGAGCGTCGTAGTTCGACTACGGGAAAGGATGGGGGAAATGGAAGATGGAGGGGATTGTGCTCGCCAAGATCATCGCAATCTTGTGCCTACGTATCTTACATTCAAGAGTGAATGAAGAATCAGAGCAATCGTAGTTCGTGGTAACGACCATGAAAGAAACGGGTTTGAATTGAATTTGAAGTGGGTACGGATGATGATTACTCGAAGTTTAAGAAAGACTTCTCGGACCCAAGTAATCGGGAGAGCGAACCAAAGACTTGGAACACTCTCTTTTTTCATCATGAAGGAATGGCGTGTTTGAAAGGATAAGATTGAAATGATGACGATCACTTGAAGCCTAAGAAAGACTTCACAGACTCCAAGTAATCGAGAAAGCGAACCAAAGACTTGGAACACTCTCTTTTTCATTGTAAAAGAAGGTTGTTTGAATTTGAAATGGTGTATAAAAGGATGAGATTGGTCGAATGATGACTACTTGAAGCTTGAGAGAGGCTTCTCGGATCCAAGTAGTCGGGAGAGCGAACCAAAGACTTGGGACACTCTATTTTTCATCGTGAAAGAAGTTGTTTGAAAGGTGAGTGAAAGGATGAGTAATTGGAGATGGTTGAATATTGTCGAGTTTGTTAATATTATTTAAAGGCGTCAACTGCTCATACACGAATAAGATAACTCGCATCCAAACAATCGAAAGCAAGCTCAAAGACTTGAACCCACTCTTTACACCTTGAAAAGCGTTAAATAGTTGTTATTTGATTGATGGTTTGTTTCGAAAATCCGCTTGACGTTGGATCAAGGCTTTGACTCATTATCGCGTGCAAAGCGTGTTGGAAATGAAATGGTTTGAAAAAAAAGAGACCTACTTGACTTACGCATCAAGGGTCGAGTTGTGTAATAGGTTGATGGCAAATGCGTATGAGCACTCGACTTACAAGGGTTTGAAAATGACTCGATGATGAATCGAGAATTCGTTTGAAAATAGTTTGATCCGCTCTAGTCCCTATGGGTGCTCCTAGGAGATAAACTAATAATCAAAGAAATACGAAACATACATCGGAATGGGAGAGGGGTACATGTAAGTTACACGGGATTGCGCGAAATAAAGGGGTCTCATTGTAAGGTAGCCCAAGAGAAAGCCGTGTGTGTGCATTTGTGTCCTAAACTACGCCTTGAGCAATGTCGGGCACGACTTAAAATTAAGATACCTGCAAATAACCAATGATACAACAGTCCGCCAATTTGGCTTTTAGGATTTCGATAGTTTATTAGGTGTTTTCGATTATGGGTGAGTGAGAATGAATAAATATGATAATAATAATAATAATATATAGTAAGATAAATATGATAATATGAATAATATGAATAATATGAATAAAATGGATAAAAAATGATAAAGAATAGAAAATGAAAAGTTTAAAAAAAAGTTGGTCTCGAGTTTGTTATTCTTCATCAATAATTTGACAGAAAAATAACTTTGGGGTATCGTCATCGACCAAAACAAAGGAAAATGGGACAAAAGCCCAATGACAAATGCGGAATAAGATCAACTTCTAAAATAGAAAATAAAAGCTTCTTTATATTATATACACAAAAAACTCTAAAGAAATGAAAAAAGATATTAATATATAAAAATATTTACAAAATAAAACAAACTTATATAATATATAAAATCTAAAATAAAAAAGCTAATAAACTAAATTTTAAAAAAAAAAAACAGCGGGGGGTATGAAATGAAAACAAAGGTATAAACATGATGAAGTGGAGAGTATGAATTGAGGTGTGAGGTGAGTGAATCATGTGGGCATTAAGCCCATCATCACCCGTCTACATAACCCAACAGGTACGGAAAAAGGAAAACTATTTTCTTATTATTTTTTAAAAAAAACACCACGGGCTTCCTCATGAAGGCCCAAGTCAGTTCATTCAAAACAAAACACTCATCAAACCAAAATTCTGAGACCTATAATGATAGAGACAGAGTAAGACCTCACACAAACCTGAACCAAGATTCCACAAACGATAAATCTCTACCCAAATCCAAGCCTCTCGTTTTCAAACGCATCATCTCACTTTTTCCCTCAGATTCGCTCGCTAACTCTTCACAATCACTCTATTTTCATCTCTCTCTATTCTTGAGTTTTGGGATTTTGAAATGAGTTGATGCTTGAGGTTATGCTTGTGGTGTTTTCTGTTGAAGAAGAATGAACTATTTGTCCGAAAAACAACGGGTTGGGATTTGAAAAAAAAAGAAGGGGTTTATGGTTATGGAGATTGAAGGGATTTCGGCGCAGATTCTGAAAGAGGGATAGGTTACGGTTTAGCGGAAATGGGTCGGAGATTCAAAACGGGTTTGGAGAAAATGGCTGAATAAGAGAGGAGGGTTGAAGGAGCTTGCGATTTGTTGTCAGTTGAAGAAGTTTGAGTGGTTGGAGAAATGGAGATTGAAGAAAAAGAAAATGGTTTTCTCCGTAAGGGTGAAGAGAGAGGATTGTTGAAGTTTGAAAGTGAGAATGGTGAAGCGGAATGAAGGGAATGAGAGTTTTAAGTTTAAGAGCCGAAGAAGGATTCAGAATGTTTGAGGGAAAGCTTTGCTGTTACAGTTTGTTGTGTTGTTGAAGGTTAATGGGGAGCTTTTTTTGAAAGTCCTGAAGTTGAAGAAAAAATTCGGAGGATAGTATTGGGGTTGAAGGTGAGTTGGTTTTCATTTTGCTCTCCCCCTTGAATGTTGTTTCCCCAAACTTTTAACCACTCTTCAATTTCCTTTTGCAAGGAGTCTGTCCTTGTTGCTTTTTTCATGTACGAGCTTTCCACCTTATTTGTATGTAATGGATTAACCTATTAAGGACTGCCTTTTTGCAGGTTGTGGCTGGAGGCGTGATTATGGTGTAGTACAATAGCAGCTGTGAAGTCCTTTTCATGGTATGACTTGCTGCAGGTGAGGTTTGCTGTTGTGGTTCAACGGCTGGAAAAACGTGACAGGTTGAAACGACACTCATGTCATGGCTTAAATGTGGGCAAGGTTGGGAGTAAGTCATATAGTGAAAGCTTGGCTAGCAATTGGAAAGGAAAAGTGATAAGCTAACTCAACTTTGTGATTGAAACAATTTGGTGCCTAGTGTAGTAGTGACGGTTTTAATGAACAAAAGCGTTTAGTAGTATCGTATTTTTTGCTGCTGCTGTTTTGTGAAAATTTTATGTATATGCCTTGTGTGTAGGAGGTGGGCATAGCAGTAGGTCGTACTGTTGTTTTTTGTGGACTGACTTGTGGTCCCCTTGTAGCAGAATTTTTGTGAGGAGTGGTGGTCTACGTTGAATAGAGCTGCAGGGTGTGCAGAATGGTACAACTTTCATCAAAGGTTCTTTGTCTTTTCCGGAATACCTGCGATTGTGTAATTACAACGCATTAAAGGGTAGCTGGCTTTTGCACAAGTGGGTGTATGGTTGCAGCTTGAGGGACCCATCTTGGAAAGTGATATTGGCAATGGATGAACTCTTTGTTGATGGATTTCCATGGATTCTTCTTTTGCTTTTTAATAACAAATATGTGACCGACGAGATGCATAAAGTCATGTAACAATACATTTCACTTCATTTTTCTTTGTAATATTGTAATTGAATGAAATGATAATGGCCTTGTCACTTGCAGTTGTTCATCCTTGTAATTGGGCCATCTTTTTTAGAGATCTTTAAAATTTGAATTTAAATAAATCTTGAATTGATAACAGACTTTAACATATAATATTTGCACCCTTAAATTTAATTCGAACAAAGTTTGGTCTCAAATACCGTTTTGACGACAAGTTTGAAACCTTGATTAAAACCAAAATGAGCAACAAAATGTCTGCATTGAATACCCTGCCAATTGATTTTTCCTAAACAACTTGAACTTGTTTTGACAATGTTGCTAAAACTCCTTTTGAAGCATAAACCTTAATTGCCATTACACATATACACTTCTTTACATAGTGCAACCATAATCTTAATCTTGAAGCAAACTTTAGCTAAAGCGAGGCCGGGTTGTCACCAGATGGATTATAACACATACTGAAAACATAGTTGCCTTGATAAACCTGAATCCTGACTCATTCTCACAAGCACTTGCAACGACATATTTTTTTGAATTTTCTAGATATAGTTACTGAGAAAATGTACAGATGCAGGTCATATACAGGTGGGACAAATTTGGGGTATGACAGATGTATGATAAGATTGAGAGATATCAAGTTGAGGAGATGACAAAGACTCAGAAGGTCTGACTTGTGCTATTTATGTATCAGGCTCAGGTGGAAATAACAAGGGACATAGGAAGGAATTCTCATGAAATATTGCATCTTTAGAAATAAACATTCTCCCAGTCTTTCTTAAGCATTTGTACCCTTTATTTTGAGAAGAAATGCCTAGAAATACACATTCTTGAATTCTGAAATCTAGTTCATGGTTGTTGTAAGGCCTGATATGAGGAAAACAAACACATCCAAACACTTTGAGTGAGGCATAATTGGGAAGCTTGTGGTACAAGGAATGGTAGGTGACTGGAACTTTGAAAGACCAATTGATGAAAGTCTGTTGATTACATGAACTTTTGTAACAAAAATATGATCCCAGAGCTATAGAGGCATAACATCATGTAATAATAATGTGAATCCTATTTTCGCAATGTGCCTATGTTTTTTTTCCACTGTGCCATTTTGATGGGATATGTAAGGACAAGTTAGCTTGTGTGAGATACCCAACTCAGTTAGGTACTTGGTAAAAGGCCTAAAATTTCCCCCACAATCTGGTTGTACTGGTTTGATTGTGGTATGGAATTAAGTTTGGACAAAGCTCAAATAGAGCTTGAAAGCATACATTACCTCATACTTGTGCTTCAGAAAATAGATCCAAGTAAATTTAGTGTATGAATACCCAAAGGCAATATAATATAGATAACCAGAGTTAGAAAGAAAAAGGGCAGGTCCCCAAAGATCATTATGAACAACATCAAAAGGAGCTTGATAAATAGTTGAAGATAAAGGGGCGTGAAGTTATGACACATGCCTAAACGACATGACTTGCATAACAAGGAACTTAATTTATTGAAGATAGAAACATTACAATGTTTGAGAGCCATTTGAATGGCTTGAAATTTTTCACGACCTAGTCTATAAGGCGACAAAAGACAAGAGTTATGTTTATTTACATCAGATACTAGTTAGTAGTGAGCAAGAAATTAAATTAACGATAGAACACAATGAAGACGTGCTTGGAAAATGTTGTGGCTAACTCCTTGAAGGCTCCATAACCAATTCTGGAAAATAATATAATCCACATGAATCAAGAAATACTTCAAGTATAGTAACTTTAGAAACATGAGGTTTGATAAAAACCCTTGCTAGTACAAAAATCAAATACAACTTTGTTGTCTTTGGAAAACATGGAAACTAATAACAAATTCCGTGTAATGTAAGGTACAAGTAGGACATCATTTAGAGACGTACAAATGGAGGGACAAGCAGGTGCATAAACACTAGCAGAGCCTACACACTAAATGGTTAAAGATTGACCATTGGCACATTGACACAACTTAGACCATTATACAATTTCTTATAGTGCAAGAAATAAGGATTAGAGGTAAGATGTTATGAGACACTTGAGTCAGCAAACCAAGCTTGGCTTTCAAGGTCCTTAGGCAATGATTGCACATGAGCATTAGCCATCAAAGCAAAGGCTTAAGGATCAGTTCTAGCACTAGAACGTTTATTAGTGGAGTTATTAGAGAATTCTAGAGCTTTTGACTGAGAAGATGCATGTGTAAAGCTCTGATCAAACTTGTGCTAGAAATCCATCACAGTGTGCCCATATTTGCCACGTAGTTGGCAAGTAGGTCGATTACCAGGCGAGGTGCATCCTCTACCACACATTCTGCCACGAAACAAGCGTCCTCTTCCACGGGATTTTGAAGCTTGATCACACACACCACCTGTTTGATGAATTGCGTGAGTCATATTTACTGATACAGTTGCCACGACCAATTATTGTAGAAATTTGTACAATTGTGCTTCTTAAACATAGAGAAACGCCTCAACATCATACAGAGAAAGAGGTTCAGTTGTCTCATACATTTGCATAGCAAACAAATACTATTCTTCAAATGATCCATCAAGAGTTGAATTTATATGGCTTTGTTCCAAAACAACATCACCAACAACTAATAGCGAATTTGCAATTGCTTTAACACGAAGAACATATTCTGTGAGGGATTGTTCCATTTCTTGACGGATTTTAACTCTACCCGAAGTTCTCTCGCACTTGCTTTTATATGAGCATTGAAGTATTTGTGGATCTTGTCCCACACTTCAAACACATGTTTGCAGAAAAGAACATGCAGTAAAATTAATTTTGAAATGGTGGAGAGAAGCCAAATGAAGATTGCATAATCTTGCACGATCTGTGCTTCATATTCATCAGAGATATTGTTTTCAGTTTGATCTTGCACTATTTTGAACTTCTGATGAATATGAGGAATAACCACTACTTTATGTACTATCTGAGCAAGTATGATACCCTCAACTTATTGAGTCCATAACATATAATTGTTTTCTTGCAGTTTGAAGGAAAGTTTCGGGCTGAATTGATGCGAAGTTGATGAATCTGGTGCAATGAATGCTAGGCTCTGAGATTGTTGCACCACTGTTGCTAGCGACATAACTTGAGATGGTTTCGTGAGCTCAGACAACTAGAGGAAGAAGAAGAAGTTACACCCTTAGAGTGTAACTGAAATCTATTGGAATTTATAGAGAGTGGAAGGGATCGACGAGGAAAATGATACCTTAATGAAAAACATTTGTGAACTTCATTTCATATTGATTAATAAAAATAAATTTCTTACATTGTCATAACTTCTCATGCATGCTTGATTACACCACATGCACATGATAAAAGCTCTACATATGCATAACTTGCATGAATGCTACACTATGCCATGCTTACAAGGGTTTGTTTGATCAAAGACGTCGATCTCAGCGATTATAGAACATTTATAATTCCTTTTCATTTTTACAATTAATTAAGATAACAGTGTTATAATATATATATATATATATATATATATATATATATATATATATATATATATATATATATATATATATATATATATATATATATAAACCGTATCACGGAGCCTACCACCTCCCCATCTTTAGTCATCTCTACCTGAATAAATAGTTGAACATATATAAGATAAGTTTGGAGTTGCTATGTATTTTATTCTTCTTTATTTTTTAATATGTCATAGTCAATGCATTACATCATAAATTTAATGGCAGTACACTGTTAATATAGAATGTATTTATATATATGTAATTAAAATATTTTAAAATATCAAATTAAATTTAAAATTTATAAATTAACTTGACGGTATACATAATTACCATTAATTGATAGTATAAAAATATATACATAATTATCATTAATTGATAGTGACAATTTACACGTATTATCCTTTTCTCTTACATCATTGGAGACCAAAGTGTTGGGTGGTTCTAAAATTTCATTAACAAAAAATACTATTCATATTTCTAAATTTAATATATTTTCCAGTTTCTTTGTCTCAATTTATTTATAAAGCATAAGTGCGTTAGATATTATTTTAACAATACACTTTTAATTATATTTCATCTCTCAACATAATTTGTAATAAATATTCTATTCTAGTAATTTTTCTTATAGAATAAATTTATAGATGAATAAAAACTATCCTCCAAGTTAATATTAGCGACTATTATTTAAAATCCTATAATTCACGTAAAAAAGATTATATTTTATAGATATAGAGTTAGTCGTATTTAAGACCACCCGTGGTTTGACGCTGTCTAGTTTGACTAACCCATTGTTTTTGTGGTAGTTGTGGACTTATCTTTAATTTTTATTTCTTATATGAGACTGGTAGTTCTGGACTAGCTCGACTCACTATTATTTTTACAAATTGATATATTCATTTCTTATACATTTTTTATATCCACAAATAAATGTTGATTGCAAAATATATAATAAAATTAAGTTTGTTGTCTAACCTTCCACAATAAAGTTATTATATATTTTCCTTATCGTAAATTTGTTTTGCAGAAATAATAATTAATTTTTTTCTCTCAATTAAAATACAATTATTTTAATTTAAATAATAATAAAATATAAAAGATAAAAATAGTTTTTTGATAAAACAATAAGGATACTAATTGAAGAAAAAATCATAAGTTAAAAGTTACAAATTCAAAAAATATTTTAAATAGTCTTTGGAAAAAAACTAAAAACTAATAAAAAAGATAAAAGTTAAAAAATAATTACCAAACAAATTTTTTATTTATTAATATAAACTGAAAAGTTAAAAGATAAAAACTCTTATTTTAATCATACCAAAAAATTCTTAGAAGAAAGATTTATTTTTCTTTTTAAATAAACACTTTTATATTTCTCACATTATGTTGTACAGTTTTTCATTTCTTACATTTATATTGTACATATTTCTTTTCTTTCTAATGTATATCTTTCTTTGAGCCCTCTCACCATTTTTAAGTCAATTCCTTTACAAATTAGGAAGAACTTTGTACGAAATAGACTAATATATTTACATAGATTTTCTTTCTTTTGATGGGTATGTGGCTTGACCCCTATATTAGAATATATTTATATAGATTTTCTTTCTTTTGATGTGCATGTGGCTTGATCCCTCTATTTTGTAATATTTTCCTTTCTCAACATATGAGTCTTATAAAAAAATGCTATTATCATTAATTAAAAAAAAAAGAAGCATTTAGCATTAAAGGACTATTTTCAATAATACAAGGTTATTTTTGTAATCTTTTTCTTTCTCATTAATATTACTATTTTCAATAAGAAGAAACTATTAGTTGTTAACGTTTTTTTTAAATCAAATAAAATTTACTATTTAGAGAACTAATTGTGAGGATATTTTGTATTAAATTTTGGGGTTCAAACTTGAGTTACCACATTTCTTTTGAAATTACACTATCTATAACAATGTAATTTTATCTGTGTATTTTGATATTATGTATTATTTTTGATGATTTTGTTAAGTACTAACAAGTGTGAGTAGTGTGAATAATAGTATCACATTGGATAAAAATGTGGTGACTTGGGCATTTATAAGTGAGAGAACTCATACACCTATCACCTTAATGTTTTGGGTGAGTATGTGGTGTGTCTCTCACAAAGGTGTTGCTCTAGAAAGGAAAAGTCTCACAATGTTCAATGCTCTCTAGTTGAAAAATCTCCCCTAACAGTGGTATCATGAGTCTTTGGTTCGAGTAAAGGGAACGACTTACTTGTATCGAAAGTATCCCCACAGGTCGCGAATTGAGTGTCTCGTTGAAGAGTGTCAACGGCGGTACAAGGGTGCAGTTGCAGAGTTAAAATTTCCGCTTAAGGGAGAGCATTGTGGATAGACTCACACTTGAGGGAGAGTGTTAAGTATTAATAAGTGTGAGTAGTGTGGATAATAGTCCCACATTGGATAGAAATGTGGTGACTTGGACATTTATAAGTGAGAGAACTTATACACCTATCACCTTAAGGTTTTGGGTGAGTATGTGGTGTGTCTCTCACAAAGGTGTTGCTCTAGAAAGGAAAAGTCCCACAATGTTCAATGCTCTCTAGTTGAAAAATCTCCCCTAACAGATTTCAGATTATAATCTATTGTAATTTTGAATTGTTCAATTTATTATAATTATAATTTTACTATTTTATTGTAGTATTATACTTTCATTATCCCTTATACTCACTTAGGTTGAAACCATTGCAATGTTTTTTAAATTTGAGCAAAATGGTCAAAAGCCATATATAAAAGACTTGAATCACAAGTTAGAAGTTTTAAAATAAGATGCTTTTTAATCTTGATTTGAACAATAGATTTAGCTTATTTGAATCAAGAGCAAAAGGGGAACTTGAAATTTGGTGTTGTTAGTGTGATTCAAACAAGGTTATGACTAATTCCACCAATCAAAGACTAATCATAGTTATGGTTGATTTGAATCAAGATTAATAAATTCTTTTAAATCACTTATGATTATGTGATTCGAATAACATAATTGCTTGATTTGAATACCATGATTCAAAACATGATCCAAATCAAACATGGCAAACCCATAATTTATAACATTGATTCAAGTTACTCTTTCATCTAATTCAAATCATAATTGTAGGATTTGATTCAAACCAATTGCTTAATTTTCACCTAATTTATGCCTTATCTCTAGCACATATGTAAATCATTTTTGTCATTCTCTTCATTAGTGTGAATCCATAATTTTCATATATATTAGAAAACCAATAAAGTTTTTTTCACAAGCCCATTCTCTCTCAAGTCAAGCTTAAAGAAAACTTCATATATAATGTTGATTTCGTGAGTTCTAATTAGGAGTTGTGTGGGATTATTTTTAGAACCAATCATCTTCAACCTTGAGCTGAAAAAACCCATTATTGTGGTATGCAACTCTAAGTGTGATTGTGAGTGGTATTTTCAAAGGTGCATTAGGGAGTAAATGTTTTTTTGTGAAGCTTTATGTGTGTATTAGATTGAAGAATCGACTTGCAATTGTGGTGTATGAAGACTGACTTCCAGCAAGGACTTCTCTAAGAAAATTTCGATAGGGGCCAGTAAAGATCGTTGCAGACAAAGTTTCAGAGCTTCCAAGATCCTTTATTAGTATAACAAAGACTCAGACAAGGGAATTCTAGCAGGGTTGAGTGAAGACTGTTGCAGACGAGATCTTGGAGAAAACTTTGGTTATGAGAAGGTGACTAGCTCAATATCAGGTGAAGATATTAAAGATTTGGAATTTTTAGTGTTATGTTTACAACAGAAGATAAATCTAGATTCATACATTTGTTTGCTTAGCATTGAAGTTTGATGTGTTCATTACTGTCTTGAGTTATCGTTGTATCAAAAGTGTTTGTATTAATTTTGTATAATAGTGGAAGACCTAACAATTTTTCAATGGTTCGTTATTGGAGACTTGAATAACTACATGTGAAGACAAGCTTCCAGCATTGTATTATGTTTTGATGAAGGCAAAATATCAAGATCAAATGCATTATCAAAGAAGGAAAAAGTTCTAAGTTCAAAGGAGTCTATGGTGACAAGACTTGAAAATCAAGCAATCTTGAAAATGATATTGGACTTTGATTGATTGATCCTAAGAATAAGGTAAAAATTACAATTAAGCTTTGTATATTACCATAGTACTCATAACAAACTTGCATCTTCCATCTATAAACATACAATTATGTTTTAAAAGAAACTTATTGGAAAGTGTGTGGTTACAAGCTACTTTTATTTTTCAAACAACTATAACCGATATCATTAATGTGTTAACCGGTTATATGAGTGAAATGCTCAGTATTTTTTGAATTCATAACAGGTGTAACCAGTTAACCAAACCCTGTAACTGGTTACGATAATTTGTTAACTAGTTACCATTGACGTATTGGCACTTTTTCATTTTCATTATGATTCCAACGATTTTCAAATTTCATCTATCAATCATAATAATGATTCATGATATTATACTCTTTACAAAATATATAATTCAAGTATAAATAGCTATGGATTCAGATTCTCGAATTATACCTCTTCATAACAATTCAAGTACATATCATTCTCATTTTTCATCTAAGTGGCTTGAGTCAAAAACTTAGTGAAATTTTCTGCATAAATTTTTACAGCATCATTAAAGTTTCATTCTAAAAGTTATGAGCACTTAAGTACTATACATTGTGATTTATTTACTTGGAAGGGAATATAAATTTTTATAATTGATACAAGTATAAATCTTCTTCATTACTTATTCAAAATTGTGTATTGTTTACTAGGTGTTAGTGATCATTGTACTTAAGTGAAAGTGGTGTGCTTTCTCTTATATGTTATAAAATTAAAAGGTAGTGTATCTTTGTGATTGTCTTAGATAGTTAAGAGAGTCAAGTTGATCGGCTGTAACATATTTGATATAGCGAAATCTCTTACGGGGTGTGTGGGGACTAGAGTTCAAATGATATGAGTATTTTGTTCATTCTAGAGTTGTTAAGTAATAATATTCCCTTACTTAATTTGATGATGTAATATAATTATTTAAGAAATTTGATTTTTGAGATTAGTAATCTGGTGGGATTACAATGAGGCCTGATTATTGGCAACCTTATGGTTCAAGAGTGGAACCATATTTTGATGATAATTTTTTAGTATATTTTTGAGATTATCCAGTGGAATTACAATGAGGCATGATTATTGGTAACCTTATGGTTCAAGAGTGGAACCATATTTTAATTATGATTTTTGAGATGATTTTGATGATTGTTGGAGTTGCATGCATGTTTGCTATACATGATCATGCATATATATATTTTGGAGTTAGGTAGGACTTCAGTCCGTTGAGGTCAGGTTAAGAGAGGAACCATGATGATCTCATGTTCAGAGAGTGACACAACTTAGAGAGGAACCAGAGACATGGGCAATCAATATCAAACCTATGACCCCAAAAACCTGGTATCATATGCATATTGATGAAGGAGTTTGTGCATTGACATTTACATTATAAATTGAAATGTGATTGTGTTTTATGAGAATATTATATTTGTTGTAGTCTCATTTACCATCTTGCTATTAATTTTCACCATTAATATTTGTAAGTGTATTCTCATCCATTTTTGTTGTTGTAACATTTGTGCTCCTCTGAGGTACAGACAATTAGGTACAAGAGTAGCCGCTTGAGTTAGAGGATGAAGTCAATGCCTTTTTAGCTTTTATCATTGGTCTTAGAGGAGTCACTCTGATATGTAGCACTAGTAATAAGCTCTTCATTCTTTATTTGTTTTATGCCTTACATATGTTAGAGTTTTATTTTTTTGATGTTGAGACTTATATTTCAAACTTAATGATTTTTCGCTGCTTATTTTTAAATGACTATGTTATGTTGATGTTTCTATGTTATGGTGACGCATGTGTGATACTCTGCTTATGGAATTTTATTGGAACCATCTTATTAAATATTAAGTCTGAGATTAGGGTGTTACATACACCACCAACCCAACTGACCTCACCTTAAACCCAGAGTAAAAACCTATTTCATATGCCTTCGTGACTAGACTACTAAGGCCTGCAACCACTAGAAGAGAAAGGAATGGATCAATAGGATCCTCTTATTTTAAACTCCTTTGGATGTTAATCTCTTAAGTAGGAGGCCCATTTACCCACACCACAAGATTACTAGAAAATTCATAGGTTTTCATCCAAGACCTCCACTTATCGCCGGACCTAAATTTGATAAGTATATAATCTAAGAAGTTCCAACAAACTAAATCATACGCTTTTTTAAAATCTACCTTAAGAATCATACTAGTTCTTTTGGTTTTCATGGCCAACTCTACCACCTCATTCAAACTCACCACAACATCCACTAGCAATATTCCCTTAAGAAAAGTTGTCTGGTTAGGGGATATGAGTTTATCCATCACTAATCCAAGCCTATTGGCAAACACTTTAGCTACAAGTTTGTACAAGGATTCCACTAAAGATATGGGCCTAACTCTCCCAAGAAAGAGGGAGATTTGACTTAAGGGATTATAGTCATTAAATAAGATGCAAAACTACGAGGTATATATGCAAACCTATGGATTTGATTAAACATGACCCTCAAGTCTTCTCTAAACCAGATCCATAATATTTTTAGGATGGAGAAATAAAAATCATTTAGGTTTGGACTTTTAGTACCATTACACTGACACACTACACAATCAAGCTCTTGAAGACTAAAGGGAGTCGCTAACGAAAGGTTGTATTAATTTGAAAGGAATAAAAAAATAACCCCATCTAGACGGATTATATCAACATCTACTTCTCTAAATATCTCAGTGAAATGATTCACTTCCTATTTTCTAATCCCATTCACCTTTTAAATTCAATCCTCTCCAACCTTGAGAGCAAGGATAACATTTTGTACTCGTCAAAATGTACATAACGCATGGCACCCCATACTCCGTTAGGGATGGCCATAAGCCTTAATAGTTTTCTATGGGTTATGGCTTGCTAACGGCGGTGAGAAACCCTATTCGTTAGCATTTTTTCCTATGGAGAGAGCAAAGTCAGTGAGGTGAGAAGCTCTGTATTATGGGTGATGTTTTGTGTGTATCTCATGAGTTAGGCATAAGGTTAGAGGATTCCTAAGAAATTTTAATCGATCCCTCTTGACTGTGAGACTTATTTGAGTTCCTATTTCCTATGAAGTCGTGGGCATGACCTCACACCTATAATCATGGGATGGGTAAATGTTATTTCCCATGTTTCCCCCAGGGTGACCCCTCTGTTATACGCATGGGTTACACTCTATCTCTAGGAGACACATCATAGAGCATATGCTTGGTGAAAGAAGTACGCTACCCTATTTATGGACCCTCACAAATATATCACTACACAGTCCCTCAAACACAAATGCTTGTAAAGAGAGAGGTGCTTTAATCTTTGCATTCTCTTTGGTTGGGATCTGTGGTTAGGGATGAGTCCCTCACTTAGAGGAGAGTCCCTCAGTTAGAGAGCGAGTTCGTTAATTAAGGGTGAGTCCCTCAGTTTAGGGTGGGTCATCACCTCATTTCCAAGTGCCTCTTGAGTAGCTTATGTGTCAAACATCAATCAAATGACCTTAGGGACGTCAAAACAATAGCCAATTATGAAACCTTGATCGTTTAGTGGGAAAGAAGCATGTGTGACATTTAATGCAACTCATAATGATTTTCTTAAGTAAAACTAGTCTAGCCTTTTTCCTTACACGTTTCCTTAATGAATGGAAACCCTTTCATTCCCAACATCAGTTAATCTATTAAGTGGGTATGTTGCTTGTACTATTGGTTGTTTTCTAGAAAAGCCTTTTCCCCTTCGTTCCCTTTTAGAACTTCTATTTCGTTTACTCATAGAAAATTTATAGACACACGAGTGCTTCCTTTAGGTTCTTATAGGAAAGAAGAGAGTATAAGGTTCATCATTCTCCCAATGATATAAGCACTAGAGTCTTTTAGCCCATTGGTTCTCATCAGAAACTGATGGCTAGGAAGAAAGCCAATAATGTTCACATTCGAGACATTGTGTCTATATATTCAAGTTCTGACATGATCAAGAGTGTCGCTTGCGCGAAAATAAGGTGCCGGCATGACAGAAGAGTCGCCACCTTTCGTTATTTATCCCTCAGAGCGGGAAAGGAAACGATCGGAAAAACCTGACGAATAAGGGTAAGACAAGGTCATCGCAACCATTGTCTGGGTTCGGGAGTCGGTTACGCAAGGGGAAGGTATTAGCACCCCTCACGTCCGTCGTACTCGACGGGATCCTCGCTTGTTTGTTTACTTGGACGGGTTGGTTATAATCTATCTACCTATCAAGGCTGGCTGAAAAAGAAAAGAAAAATGACTCGGCAAAGCGTCGCACTTTATGCCTACGTATTCTCATCAGAGAATGAGAAATCAGAGTCAACGTAGTTCGGCTAACTACGGGTTATGGGGGGAAGGTTGCTCGCTAGGATATCGCATCCTATGCCTACGTACTTTCATCTGGTATGAAAGATCAGAGCAAACGTAGTTCGGCTAACTACGGGTTAAAATGGCTCAACTAGGAGGGAGACTATCAAGTCCTATTGTTATCATGCCATGGATTCATCCTATGGTTGAGGTTTGAACAGGGAACTCCTAGATATTATCATGCATAGGTTTCAACCTAAAAGTCTATCATCAAATCCTGATCAAAGGAAATGAGAGCCCTAAGGGATCATGTCAATGATACATAGAATACAGACAAAAACATCAGTTTAAACAGTAAAATGCATGCAATGCAAGTGAGGGAGGAAATGTGTGTGGGGTTTCAGCCTCCACAAGCTCATCTCAACCTCAAGCCAGTCATGAAATAACAGTAATCGTACTGAAGATCAACAACATGCTATCAAGCAAAACAGTAAACTGCAATCATACAGATAAAGGAAATGAAGTACCATCAGGTAAACAAAACACACATGAGAAAGAATCACCTACTCTAATCCTAACCCTAATCACAGAATTTAAACAAATCTAAGCAAAGCTCTCAAGCAGAACCCTAGGCAGGAGAAATCATTCCCAGCCTTCAAGCTTCAGAATAAGCTTACCAAAGAAAGGGAGCTAAGCAAGCAAGCTCGTAGTGTCTTCCTCAGGAGAACACTAGGAGGTGTATACTCAGGAGTCATACCCTATGTGGCTCAACCACTGTGATCAGTTTACATCCCTCCTCAGGAGAGATTAAACTCACAAGCAGGCTCCAACATCACTGGATATTTAAGAAATCCTATTTAAGCTAGTGGAGCTAAGTGAATAGACCCATAGGACTTTCCTCAGGAAAGTACTAGGAGGCTTCCACTTAGGAGTTGTATCCCATGTGGCTCAACAACATGTGATCAGTTTACATTCCTCCTCAGGAGAAATTAAACTCACAAGTTGGCTCCAACATCATTGGATACTTGAGAAATCCTAGATCAACTAGTGGAACTAAGTGAATAGACCCATAGGACCTTCCTCAGGAAAGTACTAGGAGGCTTCCACTTAGGAGTTGTATCCCATGTGGCTCAACAACATGTGATCAGTTTACATTCCTCCTCAGGAGAAATTAAACTCACAAGTAGGCTCCAACATCACTGGATATTTAAGAAATCCTATTTAAGCTAGTGGAGCTAAATGAATAGACCCATAGGACCTTCCTCAGGAAAGTACTAGGAGGCTTCCACTTAGGAGTTGTATCCCATGTGGCTCAACAACATGTGATCAGTTTACATTCCTCCTCAGGAGAAATTAAACTCACAAGTTGGCTCCAACATCATTGGATACTTGAGAAGTCCTAGATCAACTAGTGGAACTAAGTGAATAGACCCATAGGACTTTCCTCAGGAAAGTACTAGGAGGCTTCCACTTAGGAGTTGTATCCCATGTGGCTCAACAACATGTGATCAGTTTACATTCCTCCTCAGGAGAAATTAAACTCACAAGTTGGCTCCAACATCATTGGATACTTAAGAAAGAGGTGAGAAGGAAGGATGAAAGTCATTCATAGTGCCTTCCTCAGGAAAGTACCATGAACTTCCTTCAAACTTCAGGCTCTCAAACCTCCCCAACAGGGCATCAGCCAAGCTCTGGGTCTCTGCATCTTGATCTACAAGCTCCTCTCATGATGCTCTCCATCAATATCCTCAAGGCAACCCAAGCCCTTCATCAAATTCCTCAGAAAGAACCCCACAGATGAACAGATAACCCACTGAACAAACCAAATTATTAGGCAATCTTCAGACAATACCTAAAATACTAAACTAATGGGGAAAAATTTAACAAATATTCATAAGGGTCCTCAACACCTTCTCATAACACCTATAAAGGTTTCTACCTAAAAATCAAGAAAGAACTCAATCAAAGAAAGGAATCATCACCTAAACACCATTTTAAACCCTAATTAGACTAACCAAAGTCAGCCCTAATTAAACTAATCAAGATTAATTCTAAAAAATCTAGAAAAAATCCTATGGGGAACTATGACTCATCATCTAATTGCACCAAAAAGAATGGGTAAAAAAGATTAATGGAAAGTACTAAAACAATTCCTACAAAATCAAATATCAAAATGAAACAATTAAAAAGCTATTTAATTGAAAAATCTACCAAAAATATCAAACATAAAAATAAAATCTCAATTTTATTTTTATAATTTTCTACTCACTTTAACCTAATCATGAAAAAAAGAAGGAGTTAAAAATCATTTTCTATCTATTTTTAATGAATTTTACAAAACAGAGAAATATTAAAAGAAAATTAAAAGAAATGAATTAATTGAAAGGGAGGGGGGGATGAATAGCATATCAGACCAGTTAAAATGCATTGGGCCAAATAAAAGGGGGGGGTGCGAAGAGAAACCAAGCCCAGGATGGCTGGTTTAATGAAACGACGCGTTTCATATATTCAAATCTTCCCTCTCTTTTTCAGACGCGCTCACAGCCCTTGGATTGGAATAATTGGTCAAATACTGGGAACGATCCAACGGCTTCCCTTTCGTCTTCTTCAAACGAGCTAGGGTTTGCAGAACCCTCACCTCCATGCCATCAACTTCGAGCTCTATTATCTCCTTGCTCAGGCCACGGCTTGCCACGATATAAAAATGAAAATCAATCTACTCAACAAGAGGAAGACAATGGTACGTGTAGTTTCTTTTGGTTTGCCCTAAATTGTTCAAACAGAAGCCACGAAGGTGGCACTTCACCATTGTTGCACTGAACTCAAACTTCATGATTCTTCAAATTAAAGCCAGGAATCTTGAACTACATGTTATCCTCATTAACCTAAGCTATTCTACATTGATTATAACCCTAAAACACGCGTGTAATCAACAATTCAAGAATTATGGTTCTGTTAAAAAACTTAATGGATTGTGCTATAACCTTCAGGGATCAATCTACTAACCTCCTACACTAATCCTATGGTCAAGAATCCAATTAAAACTTCATAAATATTGAGATTCGAAGAAGAGAAAAACCTGCTCAAGAAATGATGGTGAAGGTTGCTTGCAGTACTTTCAAGGCTTGCAATGGCTTGTATGTGATCCTTAGAAGATGCACTCTCTTCTGTTTGCAAAAGCTTCGAAGGAAACAGCTTGTAATGGCAGAAATCACAACTTTCTTGAACTTGAAGGAACTTTCTTCAATGGTGTCTCTCTCTCTCTCTCTCTCTCTCTATCAACCAACCTTGCATTTAGTGTATTACCCTCTTTAAATAACAATTGGAAGAATGATCTAGAACTCCTTAGAATCATCTAGAGACTTCATGAAAGTATCATGTGATGATAAGTTCAAAACCTCTTATCTCATGCTCTTACTCCTTATTTTCGTGCCAAATACTCCTTACATGAGATATTCAAGTGTCATGAACCAAAATAAGGCTTTACATTGGCTTGTGTAAAGATTTTCAAAGTTAACTTCATTTGCAAGTAACAAATTAACAAAGAAACCTCATTTTTTGGACCTCAAATGGAAAATCCACTTAAACCAATCTTCTCAAAATGTTTTTTCCAATCAAAATGATATATTGGATGACCTATTTTGGATTTGTAGATCTCCCAAATCACTTTTCAATTTCAACTTTTCAAAGTTATAAGTCATTTTTAGTTCATTTTTGACCAATCATGGAATCTTGTGCTATGAGCTTTTTCAACAATTTGTGACCTTCTTTCTAGACTTAAAATCACATTTTGAGCAACTTTCATGTTTTAAGTTTTTCCATTTGAGGCTTGGAAATAGGAGTTTTAGGCATTGGCTAAAATGACCTATAACTGACAAATGACCAAAATACCCCTGCCTTGCTCAAACCATAACTTGAGTTCCACAAATCCAATCAAGGACTTCTACCACTCAAATTAAAGCTAAGAACATCCTCTTCAACATTCATGTTGACCAAGAAACCATAGGAATCAACCTACTAGGGCAAAAGTTGTCTGGAAGTTGGGTGACTTTCAAGGACCCAGATTCACACACCTCTGCTGACCTGTAATTTGTCAAAACCATAACTTGAGCTCTGTAACTCCTATCAAGGACTTCCACCACTCAAATTAAAGCTAAGAACAAGCTCTACAACATTCATGTTGTGGGGAAAATGAGATATCAAACACATCTAGTGCTAAAACTGCCTGGAAGATAGGGATCAAATTAGGGTTTTTCCACTGACAATCCTCAGAAACCCTAACCCAAAACTTCTCAAACTCCTCAATCATGATGAGTTGGTCTAGGAATCATCTTTATATAATCTCTATGCATCATTCCATGATCTCATGGCCCTTGGATTAAGTCTCAACCTTCTCCAAATCTTCAGCTGATCTAGGGTTGACCCAGTCAAAACCCTAATTCTACCATTCATGTTTGAATCTTCTGAATTCTTACATAATGACTTCTCTGGGCTTCATGAAGGCTATCAAGACATCTCATAAGCTTTCTCAAAACATCAAGTTCATCCTCAAAGTCTCAGAATCATCTGAGGAGCACCCACAACTTTCAAACTGTGAAGCACACAACCCTGGTTTCAAACCACTTTTCTGAGGATCTCTTGAACTTTCTGATGAAGGTATCCATTTTCAAATACTCAATGAATAAATAATTGTTGGCCAAATTTTGGGGTGCAACAGCTGCCCCTATTCAAACGGCTTGAACCTGACTGGGTGAGAAGCGAACGGCTCTCACCCAATCAAGGTACGAGACGGTTGAATATCGGTAAACCCGAAAATTTGCCAACTGCACGAGCACACGGTACTCTGCGGGGAACAATCCTTTGAACGCTGCAATACTAGCTGCTCAACAACTAGCTGGAGAGATACTGATCTGACGTCGCCGCCGGAAACAAACATCATTCTACTGGGGATTTAAGGAATCTGACATTGTCGTCAAACAAACATCCAACCTCGCTGCCTGAAACAAACATAATCTGACCTGGGGTTCACCCCTGGTGAATGGAACAAAAAAGTACACTTACATACCTGAAGCTACTCCGCTGGGAAGGAGAGACTTAACCGAGCACACTCTGATCTGGGGTTCACCCTCAGAACCATGACGAATATCGGAATACTGCTGCACACTGCCCGCCGTAGAACTTCAACATTAAAGATATATGAAACCCTGGCCCCTGGCCACTTCCAGCTTCAGCTAGAAAAGATCTTCAAGTACTTCTGAAGATAAGCATCCTTGGCCTCCAAGGATGGCAACTCTGCAGGAGGTATCTTCGACTTCAGTCTGAAGAAAGTGGTCCTTGGCCTTCAAGGATACAGGGACCTGCCTTCAGGCAACTCCGCCTCTGCTATAGAGCATCCGAGACTTCAGTCAGGGGTATACTTCGGCCTTCAGCCCGAATAATGAATCCTAGGTCCTTCACGACCTTGGGGGATAACCTTGCCTTCAGGCACCTTTGCTTCAGCATAAGAAATCTGTGACTTTAGTCAGAGAAATGGTATCCTGAGCCACTCATGACTCCACGGGGATTCAAACACTTTGCCTACAGGCAAAACTCCGCTTCAGCTGGAAAAACATCTTCGACTTCAATCAGAAGACGTATCATTCACTTGATCGCGCTCAATCATCACCTCAGGACAACTGACTTGGTCTTCAGACTCACACGAATCACTCTGTTGTATCTACAACCTTTGGAACCTTATTTTCAGCCACCCGTTGCTTCATCCACACGGAAATCTGGCTTCACAGGAACCTTCTGGTATCGCCCTCTGGCGCTTACGAAATCCATCTTCAGATTAGACATCGTTGTTGGAGCAGACATACCATGCTGCTCTGGTCTTCAAGAATCATCTTGACCAAACAGATCCAGCGGGCGTCTTCAAGAATCGTCTTGAACTAATAACCTTTCTGGAGCAAACATTCTGTTGGGAATTCCAGGAATCTTCCTGGGCAACTCTTGCTGGAGGCGCTATTGGGGAGCTCAAGTATCATACTAGGCAAACAACTCGGGGAGCTGCACTGGAGTCTTAAGAATCATCTTAAGCAAATGGCCCTGCTGAGGGGTTTGAGAATCATCTCGAACTGAAGACTTCGCTGGGGATCTCAAAAATCATCTTGAGCGAGCGACTGCGGGGATCACACCGGGGTCTTTAGAATCATCTAAGAAAACAACCTTGCTGGGGAGAACATCACGAATCGTCCTGAGCAACCGGTCTTTCGGTAGTACACCTGTACAATAAGGATGATAATGACCTAGGTCATGCTTATGATGCGTATGCTTCTGCACTACGCCCCATACAGTGGGAATGACATGTATTTATGCTAAATGCCATGCAATCATGCACAATGTTATTGCAACGTTTAAATGCTATGCAGTCATGCACAATGCTATGCAATCATGCACAAAAACGCGATCCCGTCAGCAAAATAAATGCCGAAGGGGGAAATCCTCCTGTCAAGGAGAAAGGACCACTCAGGTAGAGGACTCATCCTGCTGGGGAGAACGTGAACACGCCAATATCAATTAGGCTCTGTCTGAGGAATTGATTTTCCGCGAAATGCTGCAGGGCAAACAACTTCAGCTGACTGCTGCAGGGGGCGAAGCTCTACGAGAACTTGGATCTGCTGATATCAATCGCGAGAATGAATTGCGCGGCCGTCTCGGCTACTCTTCTGGGGATGGCCACTCTGTGGGGAACCAACTTCAGCTGTTCAACACTCCACTGGGGAAAACCAATCATGATCTGATCAACTTCCAAGGACTCGGATCTCTTGGACATCTGCAAACTCGGCTGAGGAAGGAGAAGTCATTCTGCTTCGCTGGAGAGAGTGCGACTCTGGGGAAGTATAGCATCAGCTGCCCTACGCTCTGCTGGGGAAAATCGATCATGATCTGATCAACTTCCAAGGATTCTGCTTTTCTGCGGACTCAGCCGGGGAGAGAAATCATTCTACTTCACTGGAGAGTACGACTCTGATGAGGGATTTCAATTCCGCTGGGGAAGAAAGAATCATCTGACTTCGGGGAAGAGAGTACGACTCTGCAGGGGAATATAACATCAGTTGTTCCACTGCTCTACTGGGGAAGAGGGAATCATCCAACTTCAGGAGAGAACACGGCTCTGGTGGGGAATCTCAACTCCGCTGGAGACTTCAGTCTGGCACCATCAGTTACTGCATACTTCGGCGTACGAACATATTCCTACAAGATTTGCACTTGTGACCCGGTGTTGGGGAGAGACACCTGCTTCGGCGACTTTACTGGGGAAACACGAGCTTCGGCACCCGAACACTTCTATGAAATCTGCACTTGTGACCCAGTGCTGGGGAAAGAAGACATCATTCTTCGGTGCTTGACTCAGCTGATGAGGAGACGTTCCTTCAGGATGCATCTGCTTGGGGAAGAGAATCATCTCTGCCCGGGGAAGACATATCAATGCTCACTATCCTGCGTTCAAATTCTGTGGAGGAGAGACTACTGAACTCTGCTGGAGAAGGAGGACTCGCTCCGCTTCGGGGATATCAATCCTGGTTTGCTGAGGGTAATCTTGACCCTAATCTGATAAGGGGTAAATGCCATCTCGATCTGCGGCAGTCTCAAACTGTACAGGGGGAACGACCTCAAACCGTACATCTCTGCAGAGAAACAATCCTGATTCAACAATGCCAACACAGGGAATACAGGCTACCAATCATGGAGTCAAGTAACAGGTTATGCTGTAGGATAGCGATCCAATGACTGCCAGGCTTCTTCAGAAGGTTCAGGTTTCGGCAGGGTAATGACACGATTCCCTGATACTTAATTCTTGCCAGGGTGAGCAAACTCATTTGAACAACTTGCCCCAGCGCAATTCTACTTGCCCCAATCCGACCTTTGGGAATAATTCATTCTGAGCCGAAAACAACTGGCAACAAGACAATCTTCAGAGGGCTTGCCCCAGCATCTGCACAACGGGAGGATTCATCCTCAACTAATCAACTTTCAGCATGGTCGGCTTCAATATCTCTGAAGTAGTTTGCCCCTGAACGAGCGATGAGCGACTCAACATGCTCTGATCGAACACTGGAGGGATCTGCCCCAAATCGCAAGAATTATGGATAACTGCCCCTGGTTGGGTTTCGAGAAGATTCACTTCCGACCAACCGCTTCTTGCATACACTGCCCCATAATGAAATGATGTTCCGGGACTTGTCCTCAGGCAAACCGATTCCAAACTCACTGGAAGTCGATGCCCCAGATTCACAGGGCTTCGCAGCATACCGTTCTGATCCAGACTTCTGACGATTCAGTCCTGATTGACTATTCCCTGTTTAAGTTCCTTCATATCAGCTACTAACCTGCAATTAAAACTGTTTATTCACGAATGGTAATTTTAATGCAGTGTTCATGCAAATTTCGAAAACATGTACTGTCACTCATTTACGTGTCATGCTAGTGAGTGACGAATGAACTCAAGAGTTCAAATGCAATGCTGATATGATCAGTGAAAAATACAATAAGGATATGATTAGCAAATCATGAAGGAGTCAGGTTACTCAACCTTATCGTAATGCGCTTTCAGAATAACCCTACCTCAATTAGGTCTTTTAAGGGTTGTATCGTGGTCGGGTTCACGGTTCGTGAAACAAAGGACATTTGGCTCAAATTATAATTTGTACCCACCCCTTCTACGTGATGATCTCCGATCCTAAAGTCCAGTTAACTTAGCTCGAGAGCTCGCCTCTTCGAGAGGTATGTTGAACATTGGGAACAACTGGTTAAAGAATTCACAAGGTGTTTTGGAGTGACAGTTACTCCTTTCTCGTTTTCGGCGTCTGTGTCTACACGACTTCGTCCTTGTTCGAGGATTTTTCTTTTTTATAATCCTTTCTTTTTCATTCTTTTGTTTTGATTCCCTAATTTTTGCCTGGACTGACTCCTTTTGAGTTCTTTTCGATTTTTTCTTTTGAAGTCCAGCGGGATGCCCTGATTTTTGCCTAAGTATTTGCTTTCTAGCTTTTCTTTTTTAACTTAGCGGGCTTTCTTATTCCTTTTTCTTTTGGAACAAGTCGTGCGACACTAGCTGTCTTGATTGCTCCGAAAGGATTATAACTGTCTCACTCCTGATTGGTGAGGTTTAACCATTGTGGTTGATGAGGTACGACCTCTGGAGAGGAATATGATGTGATTGGTCCTCGAAGGACAACACTCCTCTATAAGACTTGAACGCTCGATTAAGCTAACTGACAACTACCCTGCCCCGGGTTAAGATGTGAGGGTTCAAAAGTCCGAAAGAAACTCCTACTTCTCGGCTCGAAGTGGTTAACAAGGGATTCTCTTCCTTATCTCTCCGGTGTTTAGGGGATTTGAAACAATGCCTTGTACGTCATCGGCAAAGTTTTATCTGAAAGCAATACGATCATTGGCTATGAGTATTCAGTTTCATCATCCTCCCTCCGCTCATTGCTAATCATAGTAAGAAATCGGAGTAAATAAAATGCAAGTGTCAGTGTAATGCAGTAAATGAGTGACAACGACATAATTAGTTCGGAAAAAATGCATAGTCACTTTATTAACATCACCATTCGAAACATACAATGTTTAACAGCAAGTAGCAACTAACAGAAAAGAAACTACAAATGCAAATGGTAAAAAGTCTGAGGACTGCCAATGCTGAGGACGTCTGCCTGTCTGGATCACTGGCTTCTGGAAATAACCCTCTGAATTTGCGAGCTCAAACAGCCGAGAGGTTGTCACGTACCACCAAGACTCCGCCTGGAAAGGAAATGCACCCTTGGTCGATTAATTGCTGCACTTTCGCCTGGAAAGCCTTGCAATCTTCAGTTGAATGCCCCGAAGATCCACCATGGTAACCGCACTGAACATGAGGATTGTACCCTGGAGGGTAAGGCTCTGGCACGGGCTTGAGAGCTTTCGGTTCAACCAAAGACTTCTGAATCAACTGTGGAAGAATCTGGCTATACGGCACAGGCACTGGATGGGAAGAAGCATTCCTTCGTTCCACGTGGTTGCGAGGTCTTTTGTGATCCTGGTGCTGGTATTCTTTCCGTCCAGGAGCAAGAGGTCGTCGTTTCTGAATGGCGACGGTCTCTCGTTTAGGCGCTTGCGTCCTTGAGCTTGATCCAGGCAGCAACTGCGAGCGAGGCGATTCAGTCACCAAAGGTCGCGGGACATATTCCAGATCTTTCTCAGCCTCAGGCAAAGGAGTGGAATCATCCATCTCTCCTGCAGGGTAGGGGATAAACTTTCCCGATGCTCTCATGCCGCCCGGCACAAGCCTAATTGTCCTCGAGTCGATCAGATCCTGAATCTTATTCCGGAGAGCCTTACATGTTTCAACATGGTGCCCCGGTGCTCCTGAGTGGAAATCACAACGCATGCTTAGATCAACGTCTGGTGACACGTCATCTGGTGGATTTGAGGTTCGAAGCTTGAGAACACGGTTCTGAACCAATAGTGGCAACAGCTGGGCATAACTCACTGGTATTGGGTCCACAGCTCTATCAAGTAGCTTCTTCTTTTGACTATAACCTTCAGGGTTATTCTGAGATGCTTGGCGCGGCTGCTGACGAGACAGGCCTCGAGCTTCATGCTGTGTAGAGGGCCCATGAGGTCCACTTGGCTTCGGCACAGGTGGCAATGACGGTAATGGAGGAAGCACCTTGGGCTCCACCTTGGGTGCTTGACCGCTCTCCTTATTCAGCATACTTCTCACCACTCCCATGAGAAAGCTCAACTGATTCTGCAGCTGCTGATTCTCCTCTCTGAGCGCTTGCTGGTCCAGACGCACTGCCTGTATGTCATTCATGACCTGCCCCAGCTGGCTTTGGACTTTCCCCAGTTCAGCTTGTATCTGCTCCATTAGTCTGAGCTGCTAGATTCTGAGTCAAACCTGCAAACACAAGGGTTAGAAGACAAGTCCCGGCTTCTGCCATGCAAGATGAATTATGCCAATGCCATGGGTGTCTGTACGTTTAGGAGATCACCCCTAATCCTGGTGTCAACGTGCCAACATAGTGTCAATGCAGTGATAAGACTGGATCCATTCATGGAAGAAAATATCTCATATTGCTCGGGACACCAGGATCAGGGTACGAAACACGCCTGCGGCACAGACACATGCTAATGGAATGCAAAAATGGATATGCAAACTAATGCAAAATGCAGTCATGCAATAATATATCCAGGTGGCTGCTGTGGAGATTCGGTGTCAACAGTCACTGAGGAGAGGGAAACCCCGGTGTAAGCCACTGATCTGATCTGCTGTGAATAACCATCTGATAGGATCGAGATCAAACTTCTGCTCTGACAAGAACGAAGGCTTGATAATAAAGACCCCGGATTCAAGATCAAGGAATATCTGTTGATGAAGTCTTCAGACCCCAAATCACAAATCTGCCCTATCAAGAACAAAAATACAGCTGCTGATGAGATCTTCAAACCTCACTCAAAACCTGCCCTGTCAAGAACAAAATAACAACTGATGACGAGATCCTCAGACCCTACTCAAAATCTGCCCTGTCAAGAACAAAATAACAACCGCTGATGAGATCTTCAGACCTCACTCAAAAATCTGCTCCATCCAGAACAAACTTCTGATAATAATACACTGATCAAAGCCTGCTCTATCAAGGACAGACAAACACCCGATGATAAGATCCTCTGATCAAGCCCTTGCTCTATCAAGAACATATCTGCAACTGAGAACCCAACATAACTGATTCACTGTCAAGAAAACCAGGTGGTCTGGAGGTCAAAGTTTCCTGCAATATCCCAACCCACTCACAGGTATGATGGACCTAATCCACGGACAAAGGTACGGCATCCTATGCGGTCGTCAGCGTCACAGACATTCATGAGTGACAATACGATTCCCAGAAGGAGTGGCATCGTCAAGTCATGAAGAGGCCTCTCTTAGCTGACTTCCAAATGATCGGTCCCCAGAGTCGACAATCCTCACGTCTGGACTCCCCTCAGATCCTCAGGACCGGAAAGGAGCACCTCTGCAAGAATCTCGTCTGAGCGCAGATTTTCGTAGGGAACTGTGCCTGCTCAACAGACAGGTTCGTCTACTACTTCTCCACAACTATATCTAGGTGTGTACTCAAGCCCAGGTCCGGCTTTTCACTCACAGTAACATCCCTCTCCCACAGCAGCACAGATAATCATATCGAACTGGAAATAAAATGCGGGAAATAAAATGCGGGAAGTAAAGATGCGGGAAGTAAAAATGCGATAAATAAACGCAACCCAACAAGCAAACACACAAACGATAGGATTGACTCTCATAGGGAACCGGAGAACCAGAGATTCTGGGTTCGGTCCCCAGCAGAGTCGCCAGCTGTCGCTTGCGCGAAAATAAGGTGCCGGCATGACAGAAGAGTCGCCACCTTTCGTTATTTATCCCTCAGAGCGGGAAAGGAAACGATCGGAAAAACCTGACGAATAAGGGTAAGACAAGGTCATCGCAACCATTGTCTGGGTTCGGGAGTCGGTTACGCAAGGGGAAGGTATTAGCACCCCTCACGTCCGTCGTACTCGACGGGATCCTCGCTTGTTTGTTTACTTGGACGGGTTGGTTATAATCTATCTACCTATCAAGGCTGGCTGAAAAAGAAAAGAAAAATGACTCGGCAAAGCGTCGCACTTTATGCCTACGTATTCTCATCAGAGAATGAGAAATCAGAGTCAACGTAGTTCGGCTAACTACGGGTTATGGGGGGAAGGTTGCTCGCTAGGATATCGCATCCTATGCCTACGTACTTTCATCTGGTATGAAAGATCAGAGCAAACGTAGTTCGGCTAACTACGGGTTAAAATGGCTCAACTAGGAGGGAGACTATCAAGTCCTATTGTTATCATGCCATGGATTCATCCTATGGTTGAGGTTTGAACAGGGAACTCCTAGATATTATCATGCATAGGTTTCAACCTAAAAGTCTATCATCAAATCCTGATCAAAGGAAATGAGAGCCCTAAGGGATCATGTCAATGATACATAGAATACAGACAAAAACATCAGTTTAAACAGTAAAATGCATGCAATGCAAGTGAGGGAGGAAATGTGTGTGGGGTTTCAGCCTCCACAAGCTCATCTCAACCTCAAGCCAGTCATGAAATAACAGTAATCGTACTGAAGATCAACAACATGCTATCAAGCAAAACAGTAAACTGCAATCATACAGATAAAGGAAATGAAGTACCATCAGGTAAACAAAACACACATGAGAAAGAATCACCTACTCTAATCCTAACCCTAATCACAGAATTTAAACAAATCTAAGCAAAGCTCTCAAGCAGAACCCTAGGCAGGAGAAATCATTCCCAGCCTTCAAGCTTCAGAATAAGCTTACCAAAGAAAGGGAGCTAAGCAAGCAAGCTCGTAGTGTCTTCCTCAGGAGAACACTAGGAGGTGTATACTCAGGAGTCATACCCTATGTGGCTCAACCACTGTGATCAGTTTACATCCCTCCTCAGGAGAGATTAAACTCACAAGCAGGCTCCAACATCACTGGATATTTAAGAAATCCTATTTAAGCTAGTGGAGCTAAGTGAATAGACCCATAGGACTTTCCTCAGGAAAGTACTAGGAGGCTTCCACTTAGGAGTTGTATCCCATGTGGCTCAACAACATGTGATCAGTTTACATTCCTCCTCAGGAGAAATTAAACTCACAAGTTGGCTCCAACATCATTGGATACTTGAGAAATCCTAGATCAACTAGTGGAACTAAGTGAATAGACCCATAGGACCTTCCTCAGGAAAGTACTAGGAGGCTTCCACTTAGGAGTTGTATCCCATGTGGCTCAACAACATGTGATCAGTTTACATTCCTCCTCAGGAGAAATTAAACTCACAAGTAGGCTCCAACATCACTGGATATTTAAGAAATCCTATTTAAGCTAGTGGAGCTAAATGAATAGACCCATAGGACCTTCCTCAGGAAAGTACTAGGAGGCTTCCACTTAGGAGTTGTATCCCATGTGGCTCAACAACATGTGATCAGTTTACATTCCTCCTCAGGAGAAATTAAACTCACAAGTTGGCTCCAACATCATTGGATACTTGAGAAGTCCTAGATCAACTAGTGGAACTAAGTGAATAGACCCATAGGACTTTCCTCAGGAAAGTACTAGGAGGCTTCCACTTAGGAGTTGTATCCCATGTGGCTCAACAACATGTGATCAGTTTACATTCCTCCTCAGGAGAAATTAAACTCACAAGTTGGCTCCAACATCATTGGATACTTAAGAAAGAGGTGAGAAGGAAGGATGAAAGTCATTCATAGTGCCTTCCTCAGGAAAGTACCATGAACTTCCTTCAAACTTCAGGCTCTCAAACCTCCCCAACAGGGCATCAGCCAAGCTCTGGGTCTCTGCATCTTGATCTACAAGCTCCTCTCATGATGCTCTCCATCAATATCCTCAAGGCAACCCAAGCCCTTCATCAAATTCCTCAGAAAGAACCCCACAGATGAACAGATAACCCACTGAACAAACCAAATTATTAGGCAATCTTCAGACAATACCTAAAATACTAAACTAATGGGGAAAAATTTAACAAATATTCATAAGGGTCCTCAACACCTTCTCATAACACCTATAAAGGTTTCTACCTAAAAATCAAGAAAGAACTCAATCAAAGAAAGGAATCATCACCTAAACACCATTTTAAACCCTAATTAGACTAACCAAAGTCAGCCCTAATTAAACTAATCAAGATTAATTCTAAAAAATCTAGAAAAAATCCTATGGGGAACTATGACTCATCATCTAATTGCACCAAAAAGAATGGGTAAAAAAGATTAATGGAAAGTACTAAAACAATTCCTACAAAATCAAATATCAAAATGAAACAATTAAAAAGCTATTTAATTGAAAAATCTACCAAAAATATCAAACATAAAAATAAAATCTCAATTTTATTTTTATAATTTTCTACTCACTTTAACCTAATCATGAAAAAAAGAAGGAGTTAAAAATCATTTTCTATCTATTTTTAATGAATTTTACAAAACAGAGAAATATTAAAAGAAAATTAAAAGAAATGAATTAATTGAAAGGGAGGGGGGGATGAATAGCATATCAGACCAGTTAAAATGCATTGGGCCAAATAAAAGGGGGGGGGGTGCGAAGAGAAACCAAGCCCAGGATGGCTGGTTTAATGAAACGACGCGTTTCATATATTCAAATCTTCCCTCTCTTTTTCAGACGCGCTCACAGCCCTTGGATTGGAATAATTGGTCAAATACTGGGAACGATCCAACGGCTTCCCTTTCGTCTTCTTCAAACGAGCTAGGGTTTGCAGAACCCTCACCTCCATGCCATCAACTTCGAGCTCTATTATCTCCTTGCTCAGGCCACGGCTTGCCACGATATAAAAATGAAAATCAATCTACTCAACAAGAGGAAGACAATGGTACGTGTAGTTTCTTTTGGTTTGCCCTAAATTGTTCAAACAGAAGCCACGAAGGTGGCACTTCACCATTGTTGCACTGAACTCAAACTTCATGATTCTTCAAATTAAAGCCAGGAATCTTGAACTACATGTTATCCTCATTAACCTAAGCTATTCTACATTGATTATAACCCTAAAACACGCGTGTAATCAACAATTCAAGAATTATGGTTCTGTTAAAAAACTTAATGGATTGTGCTATAACCTTCAGGGATCAATCTACTAACCTCCTACACTAATCCTATGGTCAAGAATCCAATTAAAACTTCATAAATATTGAGATTCGAAGAAGAGAAAAACCTGCTCAAGAAATGATGGTGAAGGTTGCTTGCAGTACTTTCAAGGCTTGCAATGGCTTGTATGTGATCCTTAGAAGATGCACTCTCTTCTGTTTGCAAAAGCTTCGAAGGAAACAGCTTGTAATGGCAGAAATCACAACTTTCTTGAACTTGAAGGAACTTTCTTCAATGGTGTCTCTCTCTCTCTCTCTCTCTCTATCAACCAACCTTGCATTTAGTGTATTACCCTCTTTAAATAACAATTGGAAGAATGATCTAGAACTCCTTAGAATCATCTAGAGACTTCATGAAAGTATCATGTGATGATAAGTTCAAAACCTCTTATCTCATGCTCTTACTCCTTATTTTCGTGCCAAATACTCCTTACATGAGATATTCAAGTGTCATGAACCAAAATAAGGCTTTACATTGGCTTGTGTAAAGATTTTCAAAGTTAACTTCATTTGCAAGTAACAAATTAACAAAGAAACCTCATTTTTTGGACCTCAAATGGAAAATCCACTTAAACCAATCTTCTCAAAATGTTTTTTCCAATCAAAATGATATATTGGATGACCTATTTTGGATTTGTAGATCTCCCAAATCACTTTTCAATTTCAACTTTTCAAAGTTATAAGTCATTTTTAGTTCATTTTTGACCAATCATGGAATCTTGTGCTATGAGCTTTTTCAACAATTTGTGACCTTCTTTCTAGACTTAAAATCACATTTTGAGCAACTTTCATGTTTTAAGTTTTTCCATTTGAGGCTTGGAAATAGGAGTTTTAGGCATTGGCTAAAATGACCTATAACTGACAAATGACCAAAATACCCCTGCCTTGCTCAAACCATAACTTGAGTTCCACAAATCCAATCAAGGACTTCTACCACTCAAATTAAAGCTAAGAACATCCTCTTCAACATTCATGTTGACCAAGAAACCATAGGAATCAACCTACTAGGGCAAAAGTTGTCTGGAAGTTGGGTGACTTTCAAGGACCCAGATTCACACACCTCTGCTGACCTGTAATTTGTCAAAACCATAACTTGAGCTCTGTAACTCCTATCAAGGACTTCCACCACTCAAATTAAAGCTAAGAACAAGCTCTACAACATTCATGTTGTGGGGAAAATGAGATATCAAACACATCTAGTGCTAAAACTGCCTGGAAGATAGGGATCAAATTAGGGTTTTTCCACTGACAATCCTCAGAAACCCTAACCCAAAACTTCTCAAACTCCTCAATCATGATGAGTTGGTCTAGGAATCATCTTTATATAATCTCTATGCATCATTCCATGATCTCATGGCCCTTGGATTAAGTCTCAACCTTCTCCAAATCTTCAGCTGATCTAGGGTTGACCCAGTCAAAACCCTAATTCTACCATTCATGTTTGAATCTTCTGAATTCTTACATAATGACTTCTCTGGGCTTCATGAAGGCTATCAAGACATCTCATAAGCTTTCTCAAAACATCAAGTTCATCCTCAAAGTCTCAGAATCATCTGAGGAGCACCCACAACTTTCAAACTGTGAAGCACACAACCCTGGTTTCAAACCACTTTTCTGAGGATCTCTTGAACTTTCTGATGAAGGTATCCATTTTCAAATACTCAATGAATAAATAATTGTTGGCCAAATTTTGGGGTGCAACAAAGAGGTTTTGTCAAGGTAATATATTTTTGAGCATAGGTCACACAGAAGACAATATCTTGGAGTCTTGTTCAGAAATAGAAAGAGCCAACACGATCACCATATGTAGTTCGTCTGCTCCTTATTTTTACTTGAATTTTCACATTATTCATGAGTTAGGGGTTCTAATTCTTATTAAACCACTTAAAAGATACTTATATGTTACCATCAATGTCACCCTTTCCTAGATCAATCCCAATGTGTATGGCTTACTTAGGGATTTCAATATTATGTATTGTAATATAGGTGTCTCCCCTACTATCTGGGTATTCCTTTCTTTCATTGGTGTAGAGATCCTCCCCATTTGTGGTCAGATAACTTTTTGCTATTTGTCAGGTAGGCATTTATTGGAACCATACAATATCCTTATGAATATTGGAAATATAGATTCATACGGGTCAGAAGACAAGTCAACTCCTTTATCATGACTACAAGGGTAGCAGGTGCCTTTTGTTTCCCTCTATCATGAACAACAGATCCTCGGTTCATAAATGGGACAAACTCCAACGTCCTTCCCCCCTTAAATGAGAGGTGATCAAATTTTTGATTCGCTTTTAGTTCATGAACTCTTGTACTCTAATTACTCTGGATCAAGAAGATATCAGTGGGATAGCAAAGTACCTGGGTAATCTTTATGGTATGAAAGGATCATGTTGCCTTGATCCCCTTTTATTGTTTTATATGTGTTAACAACACTTTTTTGCAAGGGATATAACTGGAAATCTTGCTCGATGAAAGGAGAGATGGCTTGGTTTGGATGTCGACCAAGAAACGACCAATGACCATGATCACTCCTTTCCTTAGGGATTTAACAGTGGTTGAAGAGAAACGGAAGGGCGGGACATCTTGTGATGGTGAAGCTTGCCCTCCCAAGAATCAGAGGCAGATGGAGAGTCCTTCAAGACATTCAAGAAGCCGCCAGATAACATATGAATAAGGAGACGTAGATGAGGCACCTGTTCTTACAGTTAGAGTTCCTAAAGCCTCAATGTGGATGGACACTTCCTTTAACATGTTGTATTTATTTGGACATCATCTCTCCATCTCAGAGAATTTTCCTGGAAACTATGAGTCACTTTACAACAAGTTTTCCTTCTACTTAACGAATCTCCTGGAGGTTCAGATGTTGAGGTGCTTCCTTTTGGAGAGAGTTCAGTGGGAAAAACATCTTTGAACATTTTGAGAGTTCCACTCCATGATGGACTTCATCATAGGAACAAATTAAGAGTGTCAGAAGAGGACATCAGTGATGAGAAAGGAATGGGATAATTCGAGGACCCTCGCCAGGGAAGTGGCTGCAACGACCCTGAATCGCATTGAGGGAGGAAAACATCTAGAAAGATCACTCGAGGAAGCTTTCAACTCCATAATAGGTATAAAGGAGGAGGCATTATCGCTTAAGGACGAGGTTATGGCTGCCTATGACCAGTAATTTAAGAGGGCGAGGGAACATGTGTCCTTCTTGTACCCGAACCTAGACTTGATTCTGATGGACCTATCCTAAGTGGTTCATGATGGCCGATTGGCAGATGACGAGTAGATCCCCAACGCCTTGACCCCTTTTTGTAATATTTCTTCTTCTAGAGTATTTTGTAATAGCTTAGTCTATTTATTTCTTTTGGATGCTATCCTTATTTGTACATCCCCTTTTTGCTTTTAATCTATTCTCAACTCATACCATGGCATAAATGATCTTTTATGTTGGCTTCCCAAGTCCTTGATTGTCCCAAAAGGTCGTCGTCCTTTGTTTGGGATCTTGTATGTTTAATCACCCAAAAAAGGGTGGCAAGGATTCTTCTATGAAGGTTTGGTGTATTAATAGGCCCAATGAAAGGCAAGGATCCCCCTTGAGGGAGTAATGTAACATCCTAATTCCCGACTCGACATTTAACAAATTAGTTCAAATAAAACTCCACAATTAGAGTGTCGTGCATATTTCACCATAGCATAAATATATCAACACGACATAGCCATAAAAAATAAGCAGCGGAAAATCGTTAAGTTCAACATACAAGTCTCAACATCAAAAGAATAACGATCTCCAAAATAAGTAAGGCATAAAAAAAAATAAAGAATGAACAACCCCTCCCAAGTGCTACATATAAGATCGATTCCTCTAAGGCTCAATGATAATAAGCTAAAGAGGCATCAACTCCGTCCTCTAACTCAAGTAGTTACTATTGTACCTGATTGTTTGTACTCTAGAGGAGCACAAACGCCACAACAACAAAAAGGGGTGAGAATATGCTAAAAAATATAGCGGTGCAATACATGAAAAAGGTAGACACCAATCACAAACATCTACATCATCAATTACTCCTACATCATTCAATCAAACACAATTCACAGATATTACTCCTCACATTATTAATATTAATTCATTCATAATGCAGGTATATATGCAACGTGACACAACCTCGACTCTACATGCAAATACGGTACTGAATCATTGGACATCAGAGGTATGCTAATGATATTTCACACTCGCTCCTGATCCCACTAATAGATCAGAGCACATCATATCGTTACTGATTCCACCATTGAATTAACAATGCTTCACCACTACCATTATACGGAAGTCGTTATTGATTCCATCATTGGACTAGAGCACATCAAAATCATTATTGATTCCATCAATGAATTAACAATGCTTCACTGGTACCACCACATGCATCAGCTACTCGCTCTCGATCCCACCACGGGATTAGAGCATGCCACTAAATTGAAGTTTGTACACCATGAATGTATGATAAATGCACAACTCACAACACAATATCGGTTCAATTTAGAACATGAATATTTTCTAAATAAGGCCACCAATGCAACACAAGATATTCATGCTTAATTATGACTCACCGTTGCATAATTCTATAAGCACACAATAACACATATATTAATAGCCTCATAAGAAAAACACATCATTCATATTTTCATGTACACGTTTACTCTCTAAAGCATCATTATAAAGTAGAGTTATGTGATAGTTATCCAACACTTCGAACCGCGCCTCAAATAGAGTCATGAAACTCTAGTCACACTCGAAACCACTCACTTGGTACAAAATCCAAAGGGTTTCTACAGCTATCCGTAGCAGCTGCTACGACCCATAACACCCCATGATTCATTAGGCAGTTTCTTGCCTCTTAGCATACTCATTACCATGTTTATGATGGTTCTATTATTCCTCTATGCGGTTCCATTTTGCTGTGGAATATAGGGTTGCACCACCTCATGCACAATCCCCTATCACTCACATAAAACGACAAAATCATTTGAAACATACTCTTCACCACCGTCAATTTTAATATTCTTTAGCGTTTAACAACTTTGTATCTCCACCATAGATTTAAACTTTGTGAACACCTCAAGCACATCACTTTTCTTCTTTATTAGATATGTCCACTGTTTTTATTGAAATTATCTATGGATGTGACAAAGTATCTATGACCTCCAATTAAATCCACTTGGATAGGACCATACACATCAGAGTATATCACTTTAAGAATTGCCTTCGACTTGCTTCTTGCATCTTTGCAAAAGCTATTCTTGTGTTGCTCCTCCTAAACACATTCTTCACACACTTCATTTGGAATATGAGTTTCTGGTAATCCTGATATCATGTTCTTTCTCTTCAGGTTTCTAATGTCATTGAAGTTCAAATGATCGGGTCTATAATGCCATAGTCATTCATATTTTCTAGCTACAGTTGCCAATAACATATGTTCCAATACATCAAGTTCAATCCAAAAGGTTCTATTTTGAGACATAGGAGCCTTCAAGATTAAATTGTCAATTGATTTTAGTATTCTCATCATCTTATCTCTGGTCACCACATTGTAATTCTTCTTGATCAACTAGCATATACTTAGCAGATTGTTAGGACAATGGTTAAGTGTCAGGTTTTTGTTATCGTCTCCATAGGGAATATGAGATATTGCCGCAGTTCGACAGTTATCGAGTTCTTAACTTTTTGTAACAGAAGGGGTTTGGTTTTTCGTAATGGTATCTTTGCATAAAAAGCAATGAATCACAGTAAAAGGTTGATTTTACGATTTAATGAAGATTGTCAAAGTTAGGGTTCGGTAATCACTTTTGTCGCTACTGCGAAAATCGGCGCCGGCTGAACAGAAGAGTCTCCATCGTGCGCTATTTATCCCAAAGGAGGGAAAGGAAACGCTCAGAGAAAACCTACCGCAAAGACGGGAAAGGTATGGTCATCGCAACCAAAACCTGGGTTCGGGAGTCGGTTACGCAAGGGGAAGGTATTAGCACCCCTCACGTCCGTCGTACTCGACGGGATCCACGCTTGCTTGGGTTGTCTAAAGGATGCAAAACAATCTATCTACGGCTGCTAAATCTAAACGGAAGGGAATTGACTCGATAGAGCGTCGCACTCTATGCCTACGTATTCTCAAGAGAGAAAGTCAGAGTCAACGTAGTTCGGGACAACGGGGAATTGGCTCGCCAAGACTTCGCGTCTTGTGCCTACGTACTTCCACACAGCATGGAAGATCAGAGCTTTCGTAGTTCAGGCTAACTACGGCTAAGCAGGGTGTTCTCACATAGGAGTGAGAAATCTGGTTTTGAGAGGTACGGGAACCTATGGGAACTAAGCTACGGTCTGGTCTCAAATGCACTCGGGCAAGAGAAGAGGATAACATCAGTCGTCAGCGGGAAAGTCTCGATCGCACAGCAGCGAGAGAACAAAAGGTTAGTTGTTAGTGTGCTCGCTAGGATATCGCATCCTATGCCTACATATTCTCGTCTGGTACGAGAAATCAGAGCAGCTGTAGTTCAGCTACTTTCGGGACCACAGCTCAAATCTCGTTTTATTGATATTCTGAAAATGGTTACAATGATTGAATACGGAAAGATAAACTCCTAGAAAATACTATCCTATCCATCTATAATGGAAAATCAAGTGGAAAATAGTCCCCTAACACATGGACTTTTAAAACTATCTCTAAAAGTGTAAAAAGTCCCCTAACAGATGGACATTTAAAACTATCCCTAAAATAAACTCCATGAAGAAAAATATACTCTAAAAGAAAATAGAAAAATCTATACTAATATTTTTTTTATTCTTTTTCATATTTCTATATTCTTTTCTTTTTCTTTCTATATCATATATGCTTTCTCAACATATTTTTTCTCCTATTTTCTTTTCCAATATATTTTCCTTTTCTTTTCTCCATATTTTCTTTTCCAATATATTGTCCTTTTCTTTTCTCCATATTTTCTTTTTCAATATACTCTTTTTTTTATGTAAAAACTAGAAGAAATACAAACTATTAAAATACAAAAAGGGAAGGGGGTTAGCTACAGTTACAGGGGGTTACAATTAGTAAAAAAAAACCAAACAGAATTGGGCCCAGCCCACCAAAAACATAAGAAAAAAAACGGGGAAGGGGGTGAAGTAACTGAAACGGAGGGTAGCAATGCCAAAAAAGTATTGTTTGGTTTTAGAGGCCCACATCCACTATCCGTATCCACTTCGTATTACCTCAGTAAACCCTAGGTCACTTTCTTCCCTTTCTACTGTTCATTCCCACCTAGCGCCGTCTCTCTCACTCTCTCTCGTTCTCAACCACTCTTTCTTCGTCTCAAACTTTTGCTTCTTCTTCAAAACTCTTCCCACAATATTCTTCAACGAAACTCTTTCCTTCTCGTTTCAACCTCTTTTCCCTTCAAATATCGACTACAAACAAAACCTGAAAAAGAAAGATACGAAGATAATGGAGATGAGCGTTTATGGAAAACAGTTAAAGAACATGATGAACACAGGTGGATCTAGGATGGAGATCTATGGGGTTTGGATCCGGTATCACATATTGATTCGTTAAAGCCCGACGAGTTTTGTTGAAGAACACTGTTGAAGATCTGGAGTTATGGTGGATCGATGGCCATTAACGGAAGATTGAAGATCTATTGTGTTCGGTGATGAAGCTTTCTGGAGAGAAATTATGCTGAATGCATGTGAAGATTCGAAGGAAATTTGGAGAAGTATTATGAACAGGATGAGATCTGGAAATCGGATAAAGATTGGTTTGAATATGGTACGAAGAATTCTGGAAACTGATGAAAATGAGATTAACACCAAGAACTGTATGAATATTGGATGAGTTTCTGGGGAAATGATGCAGAATCTGGAAAGAGTTAGAACATGATGAAGATCAATATGAGTTTATGAAGATTTTCTGTAAAATGGATGAACAAGGTTGAAGAATCTGGGGAAAATGATGAACATTTTGAAGATGATGAATGTTCTTCTAAAACGTTGAATGCTGTTGATGATATTGCTGAATCCAGAAGAAAAAATGGCGAACTCGGTGGTGATTAGATGAACATTGATGATGATTGGATCAATCGTTGATGATGATCGGAGGAGATCGAAAAAAAAAGATGAAGATCGGCGGTTTTCTGGGAATTTAGGGTTTCTGGTGGTTTGGACGGTGGCCGGAGTTGGTTGGTGGGTGGCCGGAGTTGGTTGGTGGGTGGCGTGCTGAGAGAGTGTAAAGTGTCAGAGAGATGGTGATGCTACGTGTGAGTTCTGAGTGTGAAGTGGAAGAATGAAGTGGCTCCCTCTAGAAGTACACGCGTGGCAGCCTTTTATAGCGGACACATGGCAATTCTGGACAAAAAAAGGACTGAAGGATTGGGCCTCCAAAAACTCTGGGCCCAACGAAAATAATAGCTTTAGACTGGATCTGCACTGAATGAAATGGTTAATGACAGATTAAACTCAATTAAAACTGATTAAGGCCTTAAACCTAATTAACTAAAAATTAAAACTACAATTAGATGCTAAAATGACAAATAACACGGTAATCTAATCCTAATTAACCCTACTAAACTCTAATAAGACCCCAATTAATATCTAAACAAATGATTAAAGTCTAATTAAACCTAAAAAGAAGAATTAACTATTAAATCTATACTAATCACTAGACTAATGCCAATAGAAAAAAAACTCTAATAATTCTCTAACAATTCCACTAATCTCTAAACCAATAAAAATAAAAACTCTAATAATTTCTATTAATCCTATTAAATTTCTACTAAAATCTATACTATTTATTTAAAAGAAATTCTATTATTATATTAAAAACTATTAAAAAACTATTAAAACCTATTAAAAAACTCTATAAACTCTAAAAATGATTTAAAGCTATTAAAAATATTAAAAGAACTCTATTTAAATTCTAAAAAATCTATAAAGCCTATTTAAAATCTACAAAAGGCTATTAAATTCTAAAAAATGCAGACAAAGGCAAATAGCCAACACAAAAGAGAGTGCGAGACCAGATCGAAGCAAACAGTAAACCCGGACACCCAGAAACTCCAAAATCACTGCGTGAGCTGAGAACACCCAGGAAGCGCGCGACTTCCCAAAATAACCTCCGATTACCCGAACCGGTATGAGATACCTGAAATGCGACAGCAGGGCTGTAATCCCGATAAAATCACCATGATTGAAGAAATGCGCTATATGCAGTATGTAAATGGGAATGCGAATGCGAAAATGCGTCGAAGCATAAACCGAAAGTGGGACCCGGTTGGTCAAATTTTAGGGTGCAACAGCTGCCCCTATTCAAGCGGCTTGGACCTGAAGGGTTGAAGAGCGCGCAGCCTTCAAACATTCAGAGGTAGAAGATGGTTGAATACAAAATAAGCCCGAAAATTTGCCAACCGCAAAATAATAAATTGCAAAACTGTTTGGGGAACGAAATCCAGAAACTCGAGTCCAGTCGTCCCGGCAACAAACTGATCAATCATCTGATAGAGAAACTCTTGATTTTAACGCTCGTTACCCGCGTGATACCACAGATGACAAACCTGAGGGTTGCAATAAAACACCTGACCCTCTCACATCGTCTACTGATAGACAGGAAGAGAAATATACTCACATCGTCCAAGGATAGACGGAAGGACACCCATAATCCATACTCACATCGTCTAAGGGTAGACGGAAAGACACCCATAATCCATACTCACATCGTCTAAGGGTAGACGGAAAGACACCCATCCCGAAGGAAAAATTCGATACTCACATCGTCTAAGGATAGACGGAAAGACACCCATCCCGAAGGAAAAATTCAATACTCACATCGTCTAAGGATAGACGGAAAGACACCCATCCCGAAGGAAAAATTCGATACTCACATCGTCTAAGGATAGACGGAAAGACACCCATAATCCATACTCACATCGTCTAAGGGTAGACGGAAAGACACCCATCCCGAAGGAAAAATTCGATACTCACATCGTCTAAGGATAGACGGAAAGACACCCATAATCCATACTCACATCGTCTAAGGGTAGACGGAAAGACACCCATACGCAATTCAACACCTTTCCTCAAATTTCAGAATCCTTTCGTCTACGGGATTTGATGGAAAGAATAATATCCTTAAAGGGGCCACATCATCAGTAAGGACCGACGGGAAGAAAACCACCTTCAAAGAGCCATGTCGTCAATAAGAATCGACAATCAGGAAAACCGAACATTCTGTAAAGAGCCTCGACGTCAATAAGGATTGCCGGTCAGAAAATCCCTCTTGAAATGTCATCTCATCCAATAAACAGAAAGAAAACCACTATCTGAAAGATCGCTTTGAAACCTCTCAACATCTAAAGATAGCCGGAGAAGACTCGCTGGGGAAACACACCATCCGTATGATCTGATGATAAGAAACCTGCTGAAAAATCACCTGAAACTTCACATCGTCTACTGATAGACGGAAAGAACACCACTTGCTAGAGAAACCCCATCTTGAAACCCCACTGAAAAAAAAAACACCCGAAACTTCACATCGTCTAATGATAGACGGGAAGAAAGCCATATTCGAACTCAAGACGTCTAATGATAGACGGAGAAATCCACTTTATTGGAGGAACACATCGTTAATATGAATTGACGGGAAGAAAAGTCTGTCGATACCAAATGACTGATTGATCAAAGCATAACTGTTGTATGATCTGAAATACGAATAAACTGCTGAATTGTTTGAACACTGTTGCTGGATGAATGCCCCTGAACTGATCATAGAGTAATTCACGTGCCATATGAGGCTGATAGAAAACCTGGCTTATGCTTCGTATGCATATGCATATGTTTGAATCTTTCTAGGGCGTAATGCTCCATTTAGGATGGAAATGCTACGCATTTTGAAAATGAAATGCAAGTATGATGCAAATATGATGATATATGCAATGTGCTAATGCAGGCTCGGGCTGCTGGAGAAAGTCGGGTACAGAAAACCACTTCAGCAAAATAAATGCTGAAGACGAAGCCAACTCCGCTGGGGATAAACCGGATATCACAGAATTATTCCAGCAAAATAAATGCTGGAAGAGTGAAATCAACTCCGCTGGGGAATGACATATGTGCCAAGTATGATTGGACTCCCCTGGGGATAACTTACCCGTGCCAATGAAAATCGGGCTTTTGCTGGGGAAAATAGACGGAGTCTTCCTGCGTACTGACGAAGATTGGATTTGGAAACTGATGCGCCAACACGGATGAGCCTCACAGTGATCGCCAACATGGATTTGAGCTTTTAGGCTATCTGTAATGGGTCAGGTACAACTGACGCTGGAAAACATTCTGTCTGAATACACAGTTTTCCGGTTGAAGAGTCAAGGGATAGTAACACGACTTCCCGACATTCGTCTCGCACTCGAAAATTGGCTGAATCTGCTCGAATAGCTCTGAATAACTCTGATGATACGGAGAAGAACAATCCCTTCGCTTCTGATATGCCCCAGCCTGCGGGACCTCTGTGGTGATGCTCCTCAAAAGGAAATCTGAAAACCTGTACCCTGATGGTCTGATATGAAATGCCCCAGCATTCTGAACTTCGGAGAGATACTTCACATCAAATGCTTCTCGAATAAAGAATAACTTCTGCGCTCTTCAGATGGCCTGCCCCTGACTGCAATGACTTTGCCCCTGATTATCTGATTCAGAGTAGCCCCTGACTACGAGATATTTACCGAATCTCAACCTGATTGCCCCAGGATAACTGACTTCGAAAGGCTGACCTGACTGGGGATCACTGGATGTAGCTTGCCCTGGCTTGCGGAGCATTCGGGCGTTCTGTATTCTATCCTGACTATACCTTCCATTGTAGAAAACTTTCCTGCTGTCAAGCGCTTACTCGCAAGTAAAACAAGTTGTTATGCATGAAAGATATACTAATGCAACGCATATGACAGCTTTGACATCCAATCTGTTCACTGGGAAAAGGAAAAAACAGTTTATGGCATATAATGCACAAATTATTTATCAAGAATATCAACATCAACACCAACATGGTATGAAGAACCGTTTTAGGAGTCAGTTTCGACGCAATCTTTACCGAAGTATGCTTTCGAAACAAACCTGCTTCAATTAGGACTTTTGAAGGTTATAACGTGGTCAGGTTCACGGTTTTGAAGGAAAGGATAAAGGCTCAAAGTTTATTTTAACCCACCCATTCTCCTTGATGTTCTCCCATCCTACGTTCAGCTAATTCGACCTTAGCGCTCACCTCTCAGAGGCTGAAAGATAGGAGTGATAGTTCGAGAAACCATGAGTTTTTGGAGTGACAGTTACTCACTCTTCGTCTTTGATGCTTGAGGTCACACGACTCGTATTTCACTTGAGGATTTTTTCTTTTTTAATCCTTTTCTTTTTCCTTTTCTCGTTTTCTTATCCCTAACTTTTGCCTGGACTGACTCTTTTTGAGTTTCTTTTAATTTTTTAAGTCCAGCGGGATGCCCTCACTTTTGCCTAAGTCATTTGTTTTGAAGTTTTGACTTAGCGGGCTTTTGATTCTTTTTTTTTTCTTCTTTTTTTTCGAACAAGTCGTGTGACACTGGTTGCCTGACTCATTGGAGAATGTGATTGTCTCGCTCTTGATTTAACCATTGTGGCTTTTTAGGCCCGACCTCTAGAGGTGTGATTGATCCTCGAACGGACACTCCTTTTGCAACTTGAACGCTCGGCCAAATTAGCTAACACCTACCCTGCCCCAGGTTAAAGATGGAGGGTTTTTCGTTTTCAGAAAGAACTCCTACTACTAGGCTCAAAGGGGTTGGCAAGGGATTATCTTCCTTATATCACCGGTGTTTAGGGATTTGAAACAATGCCTGTACATCATCAGCAGGTTTTATTTCAAAAGCATACAATATCGGAAGTTGCATGTCGTTCATTTTCGTCGTCCTCCTCAGATCCTTCTTAACCAAGCATTGGAAATTTGTAAAAACAATTAGTGAACACGAATGGATTTAATCAAAACATGCATATTTATTTCATTATCATCAATTGAATGAAAACAACAAATTTTACGAACAAGATTGCAATTTAAACAGGAAAGAAACTACAAACGTAAAGAAATGACAAGATAAAACAAAGAAAAATGCCAGCTTCTGAGAACCGGGCTTTCACATCTGTCCTGCTGCTAAACCAGCCATCTTCACAATCAGTTATTAGAGGCAACTCGATGTTGTCCTGATCTGCTTTCAGCGACCCAACCAAATTATAGAGCCCCTCCTCCTCATTCAGATGATTTTGGGCCCTTCCTGCCCGAAGTTGATAGATGTACTATCAAGTAGGTCCTGCACCTTGTGCTTGAAGGCCAGACAATCTTCAATGTTGTGCCCCGGTGCTCCTGAATGGAAATCACAGTGCTCATTGATATCATACCCTGCTGGAGGCGTACCTGTCAGCGGGGCTAACTTCCTCTTCTCCACCAACTGCAATCGTAGCAACGTCTGAAGAAGTTCAGCATATGGTATCGGAGGCACCTTAAATACCCTCACCGGCCTCTGATTTTGAGCTCTTCGCTGATTGGGATGCTGTTGCCTTTGCTGCTGTTGAGGTCGTTGCTGTTGTCGCTGGTACCGGGTTGACTGTTGAACAATCTTCGTAGCAAATACAACATCGGTTTCTTGATTTCCACCGTACTGATTAAGGCACTCCTTATGCTTAGCCATTTTCTTTCTCAGATCTGCCCCAGGAATAGGCAACAGTTGTGGGCATGGAGATTCTGACACCATGGAGTCCAGGATACGTTTCTGACCTACTGCAGCTTTAGAAGCATCCATCATCTTAGCATCAACTGGGATAGGACCAATACGTACAGCTACACCGCTTGGCGTGAATTCAATATCTTTTGAGTCAATCAGGTCTTGAACATTGTGCTTAAAAGCATGACAACTCTCGATGTCGTGTCCGAGTGCCCCAGAATGAAATTCACATTGCTTACTGGTATCGTACCCATAAGGCGGTATCGTTCCCTTGGGCGGTTCCATTGTTCTTTTTTCAACCATTTTAAACCTCAATAAAGTCTGAAAGAGCTCAGCATACGTTGAAGGTGGCGCCTCAAATACCCTCTTTGGCCTCCCCTCCTGAATCCTTTGTTGAGCCGGATGTACCCTTTGTTGTTGTTGTTGATGTCGGTCAACACGTTCGTTAAGCTCAGGTTCCCCAGGCACAGGTGGCACGAGCTCCTTCACTGCGGCTTCAAATAGCTGATCATCCTCTTTCCTAAGCACATTCTTGACTACTTCCATGATCAAGCTCATTTGGGTTTTCAGCTGACTATTTTCCTCTTTGAGCGTTTTCTGCTCCAAACGCATCTCTTGCATGTCTCTCATCATCTGCCCCAGCTGGCTTCGGACTTTAATCAATTCAACCTGATTCTGTTCCATATCTCTGAAGGAACTCCTGCAACAAACTGGATGATGAGGAAATAAGACCCACGGTTCTGATGTACCTGTTAAATGATAATGCAATGCAGAAAGCAAACACATATTCATGACAAGACAAAGAGAAACTCAAGCTATAAGCACCCAGACGAACACCTCCCACACATGTACAACCAACAAAAGCAACACGTAAGCACGAATGAGTACGAATACAATGACCCCAGCCAACAATCCTGGTGATGGTCAGCAAACAATAATGCACAAAAGCTAAACGGGTTAGGCAGAGAAAACAGATGCGACACCCGGCACAGAAACCTCTAGAAACTTCTCCCATATTCAACTGAACTCTCCGTTTGACATTCTTCAGAACACACACTTCCCGTGGAGTCTTCCATGACATTAACTGACGAACCCACACAACTGGATGACAGAGAATCGTTAATCTGAACAAAACCCTGGGGCGCGATGAAAATCTGGTTAGAGTCTAACAGATCCTGAACCTGGCTTCTAAGCACCTTACAATCATTTGTTGAATGTCCCTGTGCCCCAACATGGTACTCACAGCGGGCGCTGGCATCAAAACCTGGAGGATATGGTGGAATCATTGGATTAGTCTCTTTCGGCACTATCAATCCACTTCTGACCAGATCTGGCAACAACTGACTGTACGACACCGGTAGCTGAGTAAACTGCCTTTCAGGTTTCCTTGGTCTTCGTTGGGCGTGCTGACGCGAGCGACGACAGGATGACCGTTGACTTGAAGTGTCTGAAAACCGATCCTGAGATGCTAGATATTCTGAGACGACGTCATTTCCTTCTTCCCACTCTTCTTGAGAACTGACAACTGACTCAGTCTTATCAACTGGGATATAAGGAGAATCTCGAAGCTTTCCACTCTTGAGTCCTCTCTCAACAAGCTCCCCCATTCTCATCAGGCCCACAAAGCTTGTACAACCGAACAATTTGTCATAATAATGGCCTTTCAGAGTACCCAAGAAGAGGTCAACCATTTCTCTTTCCTGAAGCGGTGGTTGAACACTAGCAGCCAATTCTTTCCATCTTTGCACATACCCTCTGAATGATTCATTCTCCGCCCGAGATAATTCTTGCAGATGTACGAGACTAGGAGCCATATCCAGGTTGTAATCGTATTGCTTCATGAAGGCATTGGCTAAATCTGACCATGATTTGATGCTATCACTTTTCAACTGCATATACCAATCCAAAGATGCTCCAATCAAACTATCTTGGAAACAGTGAATCATGAGCTTGTCATTGGTGACATGCGAAGTCATTCTTCTGCAGAACATAACCAAATGTAACTTCGGACAACTATCCCCTTTGTACTTCTCAAAATTAGGCGTCTTGAACTTCAGAGGCAACACAAGGCCTGGCACCAAACACATGCTCGCAGCATTCAGATCAAGAGTATTCTTATTCATCAAGGCATCAATCTGATCTTCCAACAGCTGAAGTCTTCTCGTATACTCAACAGTCCTTGGGTTCTAAACATTAACCTGTGGAACAGCTCTTGGAGGTGGAACAATCCATGGAGAAGGAACAATCCTCGGAGAACCTGGCGTAGAGAAAGTGAAACTGTGATATTCTGTGTCATGGAGAGAAGGTAAACCTCTGGTAGGGGTTTGCACAGGCTGAGCTACATTGTTCCCCTGAGTTCTCTGGATGTTAGCTTCTTCTCTATTCATAGCTGTTATGGTTTCCATGAGCTGACTCAGCTGATTTTTCAACAATTCAAACTCCTCCTGAGTAACAACCAAGTTCTGCTCTCCTGAAGCCATGGTCTTTCCAGAAGCTAACTCAAGTCCAATACGAATGTCGGGAAATCAACTGACGAAGCGGACAAAAGACGGGTAAGCTCCCAGTTCCGGCTGATGATGGATATGCAACATGAGATGCAAATGCAAACATAAATGAAAAATGCAAATGCACACACAAGGGATCAAGTTGCTGTCGAGAAGCCCAATCCGCAATACTGGTCTTAGACAGACCCATAACAATTGCTCAAACCTGGTCCCAACAAATCAAAACACTGCTCCAACCTGGTTTCCGACAGACCTAATAACATAACTCCAACCTGGTCTCTGACAGACCCGGTAACTGTCCATAAAAAATCCACAATCCTGAGTCTCAAGTCGGTAGTCTGAAGGTTGAGTTACCTGCATGCCCCAAATCCCTCTCACAGGTAGGTGCCTTAACAACTGACACAAGGTACGGCATCCTATGCGGTCATCAGCGTCACAGACTTTCATGAGTGACGATACGATACCCAGAAGGTGTGGCATCTTCATCTCGTGAAGCGGTCTCACTTAGCTGACTTCCAAATGATCGGTCCCCAGAGTCGACAATCCTCACGTCTGGACTTCCCTCAGATCCTCAGGATCGGAAAGAAGCACCTCGGAGAGAATCTCGTCTGAGCGCGGATTTCGTGGGGAACTGTGTCTGCTCAGCAAACAGGTTCGTCCACTAATCTCCACAACTATATCTAGGTGCATACTCAAGCCCAGGTTCGGCTTATCACTCACAGTAACCTCCCTCTCCCACAGCAATAATCATAATAATATAATGCTGAAAATAAATGCGGAAAGGTAAAGATACAAGAAAGTAAAGCATATATACAACACCCAACAGATAAACAGGCAAGCGCTAGGATTGACTCTCTTAGGGGACGGGAAACGGTCCCAGCATAAGGGATGGCAAAAGTCCCAAGATGCATGGAGCAATCCCCAGTAGAGTCGCCAGCTGGCGCTACTGCGAAAATCGGCGCCGGCTGAACAGAAGAGTCGCCACCGTGCGTTATTTATCCCAAAGGAGGGAAAGGAAACGCTCAGAGAAAACCTACCGCAAAGACGGGAAAGGTATGGTCATCGCAACCAAAACCTGGGTTCGGGAGTCGGTTACGCAAGGGGAAGGTATTAGCACCCCTCACGTCCGTCGTACTCGACGGGATCCAGGCTTGCTTGGGTTGTCTAAAGGATGCAAAACAATCTATCTACGGCTGCTAAATCTAAACGGAAGGGAATTGACTCGATAGAGCGTCGCACTCTATGCCTACGTATTCTCAAGAGAGAAAGTCAGAGTCAACGTAGTTCGGGACAACGGGGAATTGGCTCGCCAAGACTTCGCGTCTTGTGCCTACGTACTTCCACACAGCATGGAAGATCAGAGCTTTCATAGTTCAGGCTAACTACGGCTAAGCAGGGTGTTCTCACACAAGAGTGAGAAATCTGGTTTTGAGAGGTACGGGAACCTATGGGAACTAAGCTACGGTCTGGTCTTAAATGCACTCGGGCAAGAGAAGAGGATAACATCAGTCGTCAGCGGGAAAGTCTCGATCGCACAGCAGCGAGAGAACAAAAGGTTAGTTGTTAGTGTACTCGCTAGGATATCGCATCCTATGCCTACATATTCTCATCTGGTACGAGAAATTAGAGCAGCTGTAGTTCAGCTACTTTCGGGACCACAGCTCAAATCTCGTTTTATTGATATTCTGAAAATGGTTACAATGATTGAATACGGAAAGATAAACTCCTAGAAAATACTATCCTATCCATCTATAATGGAAAATCAAGTGGAAAATAGTCCCCTAACACATGGACTTTTAAAACTATCTCTAAAAGTGTAAAAAGTCCCCTAACAGATGGACATTTAAAACTATCCCTAAAATAAACTCCATGAAGAAAAATATACTCTAAAAGAAAATAGAAAAATCTATACTAATATTTTTTTATTCTTTTTCATATTTCTATATTCTTTTCTTTTTCTTTCTATATCATATATGCTTTCTCAACATATTTTTTCTCCTATTTTCTTTTCCAATATATTTTCCTTTTCTTTTCTCCATATTTTCTTTTCCAATATATTGTCCTTTTCTTTTCTCCATATTTTCTTTTTCAATATACTATTTTTTTATGTAAAAACTAGAAGAAATACAAACTATTAAAATACAAAAAGGGAAGGGGGTTAGCTACAGTTACAGGGGGTTACAATCAGTAAAAAAAAAACCAAACAGAATTGGGCCCAGCCCACCAAAAACATAAGAAAAAAAACGGGGAAGGGGGTGAAGTAACTGAAACGGAGGGTAGCAATGCCAAAAAGTATTGTTTGGTTTTAGAGGCCCACATCCACTATCCGTATCCACTTCGTATTACCTCAGTAAACCCTAGGTCACTTCCTTCCCTTTCTACTGTTCATTCCCACCTAGCGTCGTCTCTCTCACTCTCTCTCGTTCTCAACCACTCTTTCTTCGTCTCAAACTTTTGCTTCTTCTTCAAAACTCTTCCCACAATCTTCTTCAACGAAACTCTTTCCTTCTCGTTTCAACCTCTTTTCCCTTCAAATATCGACTACAAACAAAACCTGAAAAAGAAAGATACGAAGATAATGGAGATGAGCGTTTATGGAAAACAGTTAAAGAACATGATGAACACAGGTGGATCTAGGATGGAGATCTATGGGGTTTGGATCCGGTATCACATATTGATTCGTTAAAGCCCGACGAGTTTTGTTGAAGAACACTGTTGAAGATCTGGAGTTATGGTGGATCGATGGCCATTAACGGAAGATTGAAGATCTATTGTGTTCGGTGATGAAGCTTTCTGGAGAGAAATTATGCTCAATGCATGTGAAGATTCGAAGGAAATTTGGAAAAGTATTATGAACAGGATGAGATCTGGAAATCGGATAAAGATTGGTTTGAATGTGGTACGAAGAATTCTGGAAACTGATGAAAATGAGATTAACACCAAGAACTGTATGAATATTGGATGAGTTTCTGGGGAAATGATGCAGAATCTGGAAAGAGTTAGAACATGATGAAGATCAGTATGAGTTTATGAAGATTTTCTGTAAAATGGATGAACAAGGTTGAAGAATCTGGGGAAAATGATGAACATTTTGAAGATGATGAATGTTCTTCTAAAACGTTGAATGCTGTTGATGATATTGCTGAATCCAGAAGAAAAAATGGCGAACTCGGTGGTGATTAGATGAACATTGATGATGATTGGATCAATCGTTGATGATGATCGGAGGAGATCGGAAAAAAAAGATGAAGATCGGCGGTTTTCTGGGAATTTAGGGTTTCCGGTGGTTTGGACGGTGGCCGGAGTTGGTTGGTGGGTGGCCGGAGTTGGTTGGTGGGTGGCGTGCTGAGAGAGTGTAAAGTGTCAGAGAGATGGTGATGCTACGTGTGAGTTCTGAGTGTGAAGTGGAAGAATGAAGTGGCTCCCTCTAGAAGTACACGCGTGGCAGCCTTTTATAGCGGACACATGGAAATTCTGGACAAAAAAAGGACTGAAGGATTGGGCCTCCAAAAACTCTGGGCCCAACGAAAATAATAGCTTTGGACTGGATCTGCACTGAATGAAATGGTTAATGACAGATTAAACTCAATTAAAAACTGATTAAGGCCTTAAACCTAATTAACTAAAAATTAAAACTACAATTAGATGCTAAAATGACAAATAACACGGTAATCTAATCCTAATTAACCCTACTAAACTCTAATAAGACCCCAATTAATATCTAAACAAATGATTAAAGTCTAATTAAACCTAAAAAGAAGAATTAACTATTAAATCTATACTAATCACTAGACTAATGCCAATAGAAAAAAACTCTAATAATTCTCTAACAATTCCACTAATCTCTAAACCAATAAAAATAAAAACTCTAATAATTTCTATTAATCCTATTAAATTTCTACTAAAATCTATACTATTTATTTAAAAGAAATTCTATTATTATATTAAAAACTATTAAAAAACTATTAAAACCTATTAAAAAACTCTATAAACTCTAAAAATGATTTAAAGCTATTAAAAATATTAAAAGAACTCTATTTAAATTCTAGAAAATCTATAAAGCCTATTTAAAATCTACAAAAGGCTATTAAATTCTAAAAAATGCAGACAAAGGCAAATAGCCAACACAAAAGAGAGCGCGAGACCAGATCGAAGCAAACAGTAAACCCGGACACCCAGAAACTCCAAAATCACTGCGTGAGCTGAGAACACCCAGGAAGCGCGCGACTTCCCAAAATAACCTCCGATTACTCGAACCGGTCTGAGATACCTGAAATGCGACAGCAGGGCTGTAATCCCGATAAAATCACCATGATTGAAGAAATGCGCTATATGCAGTATGTAAATGCGAATGCGAATGCGAAAATGCGTCGAAGCATAAACCGAAAGTGGGACCCGGTTGGTCAAATTTTAGGGTGCAACAACTTTGCTTGTATATTTCCGATCAACAATAAGCATAAACTTCTTTAGATGATAAACACATTCACAACATCCTCCCAATGTGATTATTTCTAACTCACATTGTGATTTTTTCCATTTTGATCCATTGTTGATTTCTCACACAATCTATCAAAATGACAACATTTAGGTTTAACATTTTTCATGAACAACCACATTCGAAACTATCTCTAGCTTAAGAAAATAGAAGGATGAAAACCTACGTCAAGAGTTGGAAAATATCTTTCGATCATAAACCAACACAAAGAGTTAAAGATAAAGCAAGGTTTTCACCATATATTCATAATCCAAGAGTTTACAAATGAAGATCATCCATATACTTACAAAGCTTAATGATCACCTACATCTAACCTTGACAAAATGAAGAACTTAGCTACTCATTTTCATGGTAGCTTGCAAAAGAAGATTCAGAAGAAGGTTGATGAACATCCGAGTCAAAGAATCCAACTTGGATGAGAATCCACCTTCTTTTTTTAGATTAATGTTTAGAAATGAAGAAAATAAGAGATAGAGGGTTTCTAGGTCACAAAATCTCTTATGCAGCAAAACAAAGTAAAAATATGATATATTGTTCAAAAAGTACAAAGGGCCATATATAGAAAAAGTTGATGTCCTGTCACGCTCGCGACTTCATTCGCCTAGCGGGCTAATAGCGAACGTTCGCTACAACTTCGCTTAGCGAACATGCTAGCGAGGGCTGAGGAAAAGATTATGGAATGCTTCGCTACTTGCTCACTAGGTGCTCACCTAGCGAGTTCTTCGTCACCTGCCTCGCTGCCAGCGAATAATGCCATTTTGCTTCTGCCCAAATCTGGGAGTGTTCGCTAGTGGCTCGCTAGATGCTCGCCTAGCGAACAACTCGCTGCAACACTCGGCAGATGTTCGCCTAGCGAACATGCTTTTGCTCTTGTTCTTTCTTGATTCCTTTGTCAACTTTCTTGTGTCTTCAAATTCTATTCTTTTATGCTCAAATACTGCACAATAACACGCAAATTAAAAGGACCAAGAGCATTTCACACCATATCGCATATCACCAAAAGCAAGGCGGTTTTGAACCGAAATTAGACCCAAAATGAGTGAAAGATGCCCACAATTGATAGCTCAAATAAGCACAATTGAGCATCTAACAACTCTCCCCAACTAGAATCTTGCTTGCCCTCAAGCAAAGTATGCCTCTCGAAGAACAAGAGGATTTGCTTCAAGAAAAATGTTTTTCCGAAAGTGGATCAAATGGCTCAAACACAAGCAACTCAACTAGATACAAGTCTCCAATGGTTACAACAACACAATACACAAAAACTAAAATCTTAAAGCAATGCAAAACATGTATCAATCAACAACAATGATATCCTGAATGAATCACCCTATCACTACTGTAATACCCCAAATTTTGCCCTAAGATTTGTCGTCTCATCTTGCATCCCATTTCATTTTGCATTGTGTTTAAACTAACCACTAACAGGTTGTGCGGTTGGTTTGATTGTTGCAAGAAAATATCATGTGGCGCGCTCTTTTAGTTTACAGGGTTTCTAGTGCCACTTTATTTTGAATGAATAAAATAGCACAATTGGCAAGAGACCCTGTGTAAGGAGTTGTGAGTGTGAGAGGTCGAGAGTTCAAATCCCACCTTTTTCACTTTTTGTTTTGTTTCTTTTATTTTTATTCTAACTTTCTATTTTCATAAAAAAAAATAACAAAAATAGTTTTTTTATTATTTAATTATTATTTTTGTATTTTATTTAAATTATTTTTAAAAAAATATTATTTTTTCACTTTTTTTCCATATTATTCTTAAAAACATCCAAAAATCATAAAATTAAAAATATTAGAAAAGATTTTATTCTTTTTATAATATTTTTAATGTTTAGTATAAATAAATAGAGTTTTAATTTTATTTTAATTTGTTTAAATTTTATTTAATTTTAACTAATATTAATTTAAGTTGAGCTTTAAAATGGGCATTAGGTTAGAGTTAACCCTAATTTGTTAACTATATAAACATAAATGATGGGAGAAAACTTCAAAAAGATTAGAAAATCAAGAGCAGGTCATCAGAGGAAGAGGGAATTTTTTCGGAAGAACCCTAAAAGGCTTAAATTCATCATCGGCCAAGCGCTACCGGCGAACAAAAAGTTCCAACGGCAGAGGATCATCACCGCCGTTACCGTAACCTTTCTTTTTCCTTTGATTTACATCATTTTACAATTTTTCTATGTTATTTTGTTCATTGATTGTAGATAAAGAGGAAGAATAAATAGACGAAGGAACCATTGACATGCAAGGAAAGATGAGGAGAAAGACTCTGAACCATGGAAGACAGCCGCCGCCGGTGGGGAATAAGAAAGGAAAGGTTTTTTCCCAAACCTCAAAAAAAGGAAAAGGTTTGGGAAAAGGTTTTTTCCCAAACCTCAAAAAAAAAAAGAAAAGGTTTTTTCCCAACACCATCCACCTATCCTCACTCCTTTTATTTCTATTTCTATTTCGTCTTTTATTATATTATCTTATTATTTCTTTCTTTTTTTTTTAAAACTGTAATTAGTAATCACGTCATATTTTAATTTATTACTAAAACCTTCTTTTATTATTAAAACTTTTTTTTTAGTAAAACCTTTTTTTAAAATTAAAACTTTTTTTTATAGTAAAACCTTTTTAAAATTAAAACCTTTTAAAATTAAAACTTTTTTATTATTTTAAAACTTTTTAAATAAATTAATACTAACATTTTTCAACACTAGACTTAAAATTATTTTCAGTTACTTACAAACCCTTTCATTCTAATTTCTAACCTAAAAGTCTAAAATAAAAATTCCCAGCATTCCCGTTAATTATCATCTGACTTTTATTGGCTCTCATTTTGGCCGTTGCTACTAATCCTTTATTTTTTTCACATTTATTTTTATGGTTGTAATTTATGCGAGGACATCGTCGCTTTTATTTCGTTATTATTTTTACATTCTTTGGGTTGTAATTTATGCGAGACTATCGTCGCAGTTATTTATTTTTGCATTTTGGAATTTGTAATTTACGCGAGTGATCGTCGCGATGCTTTCTTTTACCGCTTTCTTTATTTTCCGCACTTTAATTCTGCCGAATAGTAATTTGTCGTATTTTGCATGTTTTTACCGTTAGAATCCCTTCCGAAGGATTAGGTCTAGCCGTTTGACCACTGAGTCAATAACCCTAATTCTTGACCGTTTCCTAACCTTAATAGCCTAGGTGTCCCGCCGTGGACGAAAACGCCCTTTACCCTAGCTTTAGGTCAAAGAGTCGCCGTACTCTGTTTAGGGTTTCCCGCCGTGGAATCCCTAATTTAACCCTAATTTCGACTAACAATTTCAACATAGAGATTGGAGTCTCTGCACTCCACGTAAGCATTTCCTTAAGAAATGCTTACTCCCCATTGAAACCTTGACCATAGTCAAGAAGTTTCTAACCTCCCTTTCGAGGGGAACTACGATTACTCTGATTCCATTCCCTATCCAGGATACGTAGGCACAAGATGCAATGTCTTGCCGAGTAAACTTAGGAATAACCCTTAGGTCTTTTAGGTCACTCTATCCCTTAGCTCAATATATACATCAAACAGATAATAAAATAAAAAAACATACAATAAACAAAAGGTTCCTGTAGAGTACTACAGAAGTTTAGGGTGCTAGTACCTTCCCTAAATTTAACCAACCCCTTACCTAGGTCTCTCCCCGCATTGTGTTTACGATGCAAAAATAGGTTTTCCCTCTTTTGACCTTTTCCTTCGGATAAATCAAAGAGCGGCTGTGAATCAAGAATTGTGATTCAAACTAATTAATAGTTTGATATCCTATTTCCACCGCAACAGAAAATGGCGACTTCACTGGGGACATGCCATAATTTTTAAGGGTTATCCCTACCTCGTTTATGGCATGCTATTTACTTTATTATTTGTTTGCTCGTATATAATATGTTCATATTGTACCTTGCTTGGGGGGTATCTATTTTGTTGTGAGATAAGTCCTACACCCGGACTTGAGTGACATTATTATAGGAAAGTGATATATTCGACGAGGCTTATAGGGAGTGGAATTCCGACCAAGCTGACTTGAGAATCACCGCTCAGTTGAGACCCTTTCGAAAATGGTTCGGTTGAACGAGTAATCGTGAAAACTTTTACTATTGTCGATTGGAGTCTGTGATACTGGGGACCGTAGTACCTTAACACCACTTTGGCCTTATCTAGGACGTAGTGCGGGAACTATGAGGGAGTAATTCCAAAATGGTTGCTACGCGATACTACACTCAAAAGAGATTCTCTTGAGAATATTATTAACCACCGAGTTAATCGGGAAATTGATAATATCTGAAAGATGGATTGATGACTTTGGGCACCACTTTAGAACCCTTGTTCTGCAGGTATAACTAACCTTAGTACATACCTTATTGGGATGGGTAGACCCTAACTCCTTGCATATACCTTTAACCTAGGACTTTGTATATATGCATTGCATCCATAAGATATCACATTGCATCACATGTCATGGAATTCACATGTTATTTATGAATATTGCAGGATACCATGGATTACAAAAAAAAAAAACCTTGAGATATTCTGTTAAAGGACTTAAGTTAGATGACCTAAGGAAGCTAGGAGCTTTGGTTCAAGATCAACAAAGGATCCAGAAACAAGTATGGAAGGCCGTTATTTTTGTTGAAACCTCAAGTAGACGAAGGTTTCCTTTCGACTTTGTTCTAGGATCCAGATTATATTTTCCTTACATCCCTCGAGTACCAACTCTTGCCTACCCTAGAAGAGTACTCTCAATTGGTGGGGTTACCTATTCTGAAGGAATCTCCGTTCCCTTTCTTGGAGAAAGACCCTAAAGGACAAGACCGTTGCTAAAGCCATATGCTCAAAGTTATCCGACATCAAGGACACTAATCACCAACAATTGTGAAGATTTTTCCAACGTACCCTTGTTTGGTTTTGATGAAGGATTTATTTTCCTCTAACTATCGATCTACCTTTTGAAGAGAGGCTCATCCTAAAAAAGGCCCAGCTAGAAAAGCAGATCAAGGGGCAGAACAGGAAGCTTCCTTAGGGTCATTATTGGCTTTTATTTAGCTATTATGCCAAGACTTTTCTAAGAATGTTATTTGTAATCTGTTTTCAAATTAATAAATAAAGTTTTGGTATTCTGCGATATTCGTAAATATTTGAATTCCATGAAATCATTTCATTCGCATTTCACATTTTTTGCATCATATTTTTGCATCACATTCGTCTCCCGGTTTCTTATTCTCGGTTCTCTCACCTGCCAGTTTCGTCACCCTGGGTCCTCCGCATCAGTACAATACTAGAGCCCAAGCTCGAAAAAGGATGGAAGAACAAGCTCAAGAGATCGACCGTGTCAGCCATGAACTCGAAGATCTTCGAGGAAGTGTGGGGCAGATTATGGAGATGCTGCAAGCCCTTAAGATGAAGATGGGTGATCAATCTACTGTTGTTTCTGAGATTACCAACGCTGTTGTGGGTTCTCACCCAGCTGTTACTGTTGAGAACATACCTCCTCATGGTCTTCAACCCAGTTTAGTGCATCCTACCATTACTCAACCAGTTCGACGAGTTACTCCTCTGAAGTGCAAAACTCCGAGCGCTGACCACCATAAAAGACCTACACGTCCGAGAAATCGCTCGATGGCTCCTCACCAACCTTGGCAACCTCAGCAGAATTATGTCCAAGGTTACCCAGTTCAGTATGCTCCACAACCCTATGTAGCTACTGTTGCACCTCCTTTCAGTCTGCAGTTTCCTACATATCATCCCGTGCTTCCGGCTCCGGTCTATCAACATCCGGTTTATCAACAAACTCCTGTTTATCAGTTTGCACAAATTCCTATCAACTATCAGCGAGCGCCCAATGCTTTTGCCAATCAACCGTCAAAGGAGCAAGCACCTCGTCAGAATGGTCCGAGTAAGAGACAGTATAAGCCTTGTCCTCCAATTCCGATAACTTTTATTGATTTGTACCCTCTCTTAGTGAAACAAGGTTTGATTACCACTAGAGCTGAGGGTCCGCCTCCCAATCCTTTGCATGCCAACTACAATGCCGCCGCTCATTGTTTATTTCACGAGGGTGCGTCCGGCCACGATTTGGAAGGTTGTTATGCGCTCAAGAGCATTGTCAGAGATTTGTTGGAACAGAAGATATTGTCTTTTGATGATCCTCGGCCAAAGATCAAGAATCCTCTCAAGGTTTTCAACATATCTCAACCAGTTACTTCTCCTGTGAATCTGCCAAAACCGGTAGTTATTCAGAAGCCTAGTCCATTTCATTTCAACTGTCCTCAAGATGATGTGACCCTGATCGACCAAGAATCTGGTAAAGTTAGTCTAAAGGAAGATTCGAAGACTGATACTGAAGCATTAACAGATCTAGCTGGGGCAAGCAAGGCGACTCATTCCAGTGAGGCTGCGCCAGAGGAAACCACCACTACCATGCCGGTCTCAGACGCAAAGACTTCATAAACACATTTAGAGGATTCTGTCCGACAGTTCATTTGTTTATTTATATTATGTTTCTTTGATTAAGCATAATTATCATGAACGAACTTGTTTATTTTGGAATAATTAATGCAAGATGTTTCTCTTGAATAAATCCATTTGTTTCACTCATTCAAAATATTTTTTTCATAAACTTATAATGCCAACGGTACCCGATCTCTTGCTTTAATAGGGAATTAGGAGGAGGATGATGAACCAAAAACATCAAATCTCTTGTCGTATACTTTCAATTGAAACCTGCTGATGATGTAGGGCATTGTTTCAAATCCCAAATAATGGAGATATAAGGATGATAACCCATCTTTAACCCCTTTGAGCCTTGAAGTAGGAGTTTTCTTCTTTTCCAAATTAAAACTCTTATTTTAACCTGGGGGCAGGGTAGTTTTTCAGCTAAATTGATCGAGCGCTCAGACTCTCAAAAAGGAGGAGCGAACCTTCGAGAACCTATCCTTAACATCTTAGGAAGTTTAGAAGTCAATGACTATCCTTATACTACCTAGAGAGTGGGGCAGTCACAAACCTTCAAAAGAGTCACATGACTTAGTCGACAAAAATAAAAAAAATACATACATATATATATATATATATATATATATATATATATATATATATATATATATATATATATATATATATATATATATATATATATATATATATATATATATATATATATATATATATATATATATATATATATATATATATATATATATATATATATATATATATATATATATATATATATATATATATATATATATATATATATATATATATATATATATATATATATATATATATATATATATATATATATATATATATATATATATATATATATATATATATATATATATATATATATATATATATATATATATATATATATATATATATATATATATATATATATATATATATATATATATATATATATATATATATATATATATATATATATATATATATATATATATATATATATATATATATAGCCCGCTAAGTCAAAACCTATGAAGGAGACTTAGGCAAAACTGGGGCATCCCGCTGGACTTCAAAGTCAAAAATCCAAAAGACGTCGTCCAGGCAAAAGTTAGGGAATAAAAAAAATATATATCAGAAACAAGGGATTACAATAAAGAATCCCTAATAAAGAACAAAGTTGGGTGACTAATTGCCAAAAGCAAATAGGTGAGTGACTGCCATGTCCAAAGCCATTGATAAGTTCTCGACCATATCAAATTCGATTGAGATATGAGTGCTCGTATCCGATTGACTGAATTAGGATTGACGAATATCACGAAGAATAGGTGGGTACAAATAATTTTGAGCCTTTATCCTTTGTTTCTTAAAACCGTGAACCAAGCCGCGATACAACCCTTAAAAGACCTAATTGAAGTAGGAATTATTTTGAAAGCATACTCGACGAGATAGTGTTTCCTGACTCCTATGCTCAATTTAACGTTGGCATTATAAAATTAAATTCATATCCTAACTAGTGATTTCGGTCCCAAGTTATGGCGATATCTTTTTCAAAACAAGAACAAAAATTTCAAGACAAATATACTGTTGCATTGATAGTTTCAGGATTAGCATTTCACGCGTGTTGGTTTTGCCTGACATCTTAGAAACTTGCATATATATCCTGCTAAACAGGGGCAGTTGGTTACCAAGTCGATTGTTGACGCCAACCTAACCTTCTCAAGAGCTACTTCTTGAAGACTCAGTAATGACACCGTCGATCTGAGCCAGTTACGTCGAGATCTGACAGATCTCTCCAAGAGTTTGAAACAGTGGGGCCACCTGTCTCCATGTTCTCAGTAAAATCCTCTTGAGATGACTCTTCCTCACAAAGCAGGTACTCTGGGGCATGACATTTTCAAAATGGCGACTACTACAAAGCCCATTGAGATCAAAGTTAGCTTTACAATATTCTTCATGCACCCGATGGATTTCACTCCCGGCGGTCTTCATTTTCCCCAGTAAATCTCATCATTGCAGAATCTACATCTTAACCATTGCCTCAACGCAATCCCCAGAGAGACTTTAAGCTGACACAGTCCCTAAAGAGACTTTAAGCCGACACGGTCCCCAACGAGACTTTAAACCGACGACATTTTGCACCGAGCCGCTAATCTCCAAGACAACAGAGATCATACCAACATCTTCCCAGTAATAGTCCCCAGCGAGACTTTAAGCTGACACCACTTTTGGGATCCATCCGATAAATCCCCAGTGACTCTCAAGATTAGAGAGATCCCCGGTATCCTCCAAGTGATATATGTTTTGGAAGACCCATTCTCAGTGGAATTATCTGTTCCTCGGTGAAATTGCCTTACCTTCCTCAGGAATATTCCCCAGGAGATTGTCATATTCGCCCCAAGAAGTCCAAATACTTTCCCCAGGAATGTTTGTTGATTTCTCCCCAGTAAGTCCGACGAACTCTCCTCAGGGAAGTTTGATATACTTTATCTCCAGTCGGACGTACCTTTCCCCAGGAAGCCGAGGTGCTATTCCCAGGAAGTTGCTACACTCTCTCCATGAAACTACCTAGCTTCGCGTCTTCCCCGTACAACGGATATTTATTTTATCCCCGGAAGTCTTTGATTCTAGGAGTTCTTTGGCTGATTATCATTCATGATAGCAATCCCTCACGTGAAGTCATGACATCGTACCCTCGTGCATAGGTCACGGATCCTCAGTTGAAGTCATGACATCGTACTCTCCAGTAAAGTCGTATCATATCTCCATGTGGAAGTCATGATATTTTCCCCCAGGGAAGCTGGAATTGTGAAGCAAGATTTGGTTCTATCATCAACTCTTCTTATCCCTCGATAGATGTACTGTTGCAGAGGTCGCAGGGTATTCCCGTTGAGATGTTTATTTCATCTCATGTTTCCTCTCTCGTATGTTTTGTCAGCATAAACATTGCATACTCATTGCATGACATTTTCATACACAATAACATACACATTCGTATACACTTTGGCATACGCATTAGCATCTACATCGGTTTGCTATCCATGTCATCATTTGTCGTTACCAACGAGTAATTGGGTTTGTCCGCTCTCTCCAAGTAGATCGTCAGCCCTAAGCATAAAATACCTACTTGTTTCCAGTTTCCCCACAGAGTTCAACCCTTGTGGACGATGGTTATTTCCATTACCTTTCCGCGTTAGGTAAGATAGTCCCACTCGAGTTCGTTTCCTCAATGGAGACTTGTTTGTCGGTTCTTTCTAGCCCAGTTCTGTTACCTTGCAGCTTTCATTACAACCTTCTTTACAATTTATCTTGCAAATTTCATCACCACCTTCATTACAATTTACCTTGCAACTTTCATTACAACCTTCATTACAATTTTTCATGACACTCTACAATTGATCTTCTCGTACAAGGAGCTCATTACTTTATTACAACTTTCATTACAATTTACATTACAACTTTCATTACAGTCTTCATTACAATTTACATTACTTGTTACCACCTCTACAAGCAGTTCTCACTCGAGAAGCTTATCCATGACATTCGTACAAATAAGCGGTAGTTCTCATCTGAGAAGCTTATCCTATCTTCATTACGACTCGCAGTAAATGGCCATCTCCATCGAGCAGCTGGGCTTCCATTTTCCTTTTCATCTTGAAGTGCAGGGAGGTTTGAACCGAATCATATTCGGGAGAGCACCGGTCTCGAATTATGAAGATGTTCATTTTATCCTTTAGTAAAAGAAGGAACTGAATCACATTCAGGAGAGCACAGATCTAGAAGTATGAAGAAGTTCCTTTACCCTTTAGTAAAAGAAGGAGCAGAATCATATTCAGGAGAGCACAAATCTTGAAGTATGAAGAAGTTCGTTTATCCTTTAGTAAAAGAAGGAGTGAAATCATATTCAGGAGAGCACAAATCTTGAAGTATGAAGAAGTTTGTTTACCCTTTAGTAAAAGAAGGAGCCGAATCATATTCGGGAGAGCACCAATCTCGAATTATGAAGACGTTTGTTTTATCCTTTAGCAAAAGAAGAAACTGAATCATGTCCAGGGAGCACAGACTTGAGACGTGAAGAAGTTTATATTATCAATCAATCTATTATCCACAGATAAGCAGCAATCTCTTTATTTGAGAGCTTATCCAGTTTGGCATATACGTCTCTTCCAACGATAAGTGGCAGTTCTCTCTCGAGAAAGCTTATCAGGGCGTTTCCCATTTAAGACCATTTATTTTGGCATACAGCCGGTTTTACCCTGTATATTTTCTACGGATTCCTAAATTCCGTTTGATCCTGTCACGAGGGAAAGTTTACAGAAGCTCGGATGTTATTCTTTGCTCAATGCTCCAGCATCTTGTTAATCGATCCTACGGTCATGCAGATCCAGTTTCATTTTCTTACTATAGAGTATCAGCCGGTCACGCCTGAACCTGTTGATAATTACTCTTAAATTCCCCCAGTGGAGGCCGTCTCACCGGTGCCATCTCCATTAAGGATCCCGCTCTTACCATTCCTTTTTCCTAAAGTGATAATTGGTCGTACTCGCACCAGTTGACTATCACTTTAGAATTCCCCAGTGTCGTGTTGTCACCCAGTGCGTCATATTCCCAGTGTGGTTCGTTCGTCGCGTCTGTCCCCTATGTCGTCGTGTCGTCTGCATCTCTGCATTTACCATTCCATCATACGCACCATACTAAATCCCTCCACCATGATTTCATGAGCCTACGTCGCTCAAATCATCCGGTGAAGCTATTTAAATAGGGGCAATTGTAATACCCCAAATTTTGCCCTAAGATTTGTCGTCTCATCTTGCATCCCATTTCATTTTGCATTGCGTTTAAACTAACCACTAACGGGTTGTGCAGTTGGTTTGATTGTTGCAAGAAAATATCACGTGGCGCGCTCTTTTAGTTTACAGGGTTTCTAGTGCCACTTTATTTTGAATGAATAAAATAGCACAATTGGCAAGAGACCCTGTGTAAGGAGTTGTGAGTGTGAGAGGTCGAGAGTTCGAATCCCACCTTCTTCATTTTTTGTTTTGTTTCTTTTATTTTTATTCTAACTTTCTATTTTCATAAAAAAATAACAAAAATAGTTTTTTATTATTTAATTATTATTTTCGTATTTTATTTAAATTATTTTTAAAAAATTATTATTTTTTACCCTAAAAGGCTTGAATTCATCATCGGCCAAGCGCTACCGGCAAACAAAAAGTTCCAACGGCAGAGGATCATCATCGTCGTTACCGTAACCTTTCTTTTTCCTTTGATTTACATCATTTTACAATTTTTCTATGTTGTTTTGTTCATTGATTGTAGATAAAGGGGAAGAATAAATAGACGAAGGAACCATTGACATGCAAGGAAAGATGAGGAGAAAGACTCTGAACCATGGAAGACAGCCGCCGCCGGTGGGGAATAAGAAAGGAAAGGTTTTTTTCCCAAACCCCCCCAAAAAAAAGGTTTTTTCCCAACACCATCCACCTATCCTCACTCCTTTTATTTCTATTTCTATTTCGTCTTTTATTATATTATCTTATTATTTCTTTCTTTTTTTTAAAACTGTAATTAGTAATCACGTCATATTTTAATTTATTACTAAAACCTTCTTTTATTATTAAAACTTTTTTTTTAGTAAAACCTTTTTTTAAAATTAAAACCTTCTTTTTGTTATTAAAACTTTTTTTTATAGTAAAACTTTTTTAAAATTAAAACCTTTTAAAATTAAAACATTTTTATTATTTTAAAACTTTTTAAATAAATTAATACTAACATTTTTCAACACTAGACTTAAAATTATTTTCAGTTACTTACAAACCCTTTCATTCTAATTTCTAACCTAAAAGTCTAAAATAAAAATTCCCAGCATTCCCGTTAATTATCATCTGACTTTTATTGCCTCTCATTTTGGCCGTTGCTACTAATCCTTTATTTTTTCACATTTATTTTTATGGTTGTAATTTATGCCAGGACATCGTCGCTTTTATTTTGTTATTATTTTTACATTCTTTGGGTTGTAATTTATGCGAGGCTATCGTCGCAGTTATTTATTTTTGCATTTTGGGATTTGTAATTTACGCGAGTGATCGTCGCGATACTTTCTTTTACCGCTTACTTTATTTTCCGCACTTTAATTCTGCCGAATAGTAATTTGTCGTATTTTGCATGTTTTTACCGTTAGAATCCCTTCCGAAGGATTAGGTCTAGCCGTTTGACCGCTGAGTCAATAACCCTAATTCTTGACAGTTTCCTAACCCTAATAGCCTAGGTGTCCCGCCGTGGACGAAAATGTCATTTACCCTAACTTTAGGTCGAAGAGTCGTCGTACTCTGTTTAGGGTTTCCCGCCGTGGAATCCCTAATTTAACCCTAATTTCGACTAACAATTTCAACGTAGAGATTGGAGTCTCTGCACTCCACGTAAGCGTTTCCTTAAGAAATGCTTACTCCCCATTGAAACCTTGACCACAGTCAAGAAGTTTCTAACCTCCCTTTCGAGGGGAACTACGATTACTCTGATTCCATTCCCTATCCAGGATACGTAGGCACAAGATGCGATGTCTTGCCGAGTAAACTTAGGAATAACCCTTAGGTCTTTTAGGTCACTTTATCCCTTAGCTCAATATATACATCAAACAGATAATAAAATAAAAAAACATACAATAAACAAAAGGTTCCTGTAGAGTACTACAGAAGTTTAGGGTGCTAGTACCTTCCCTAAATTTAACCAACCCCTTACCTAGGTCTCTCCCCGCATTATGTTTACGATGCAAAAATAGGTTTTCCCTCTTTTGACCTTTTCCTTCGGATAAATCAAAGAGCGGTTGTGAATCAAGAATTGTGATTCAAACTAATTAATAGTTTGATATCCTATTTCCACCGCAACAACTCCTCTTCGAATAAAGATTGAAGAGATCACACATTTACAACCGCGGGTGCAATCTCACTCTCCAACAAACAATGCCAAACTTAATTCAATTCATACAATGTCTAACACTTATAAATGAAAATGCGGAAGCACAAAGATCACTAAGGTCTTTTCCGGTTGTAACTTGGTCAGGTTAACAAACAAGGGAGATATCTAAAGCCATTGAAAACGAAGTTGCCGATGCAAAAGAGACATTCACTGTACAATTATTTACACATCTCAACTTCGTCTAACTTATTTCTCATTTGAACCCTTCACAACTCTTATTTCACAACTTCAAAAAAAAATTCTAAATATTTTTCTTACAAGCAAGCATTCATTTTCATTCTTTTCTTTTGATCAAATTTTTTCTTCACACCGTATTTACAAAACAAGTGTTTCTTTTTGTTTTTTTTTAATTTCTTTTCAATGCTTGCTTGGTTTTTCAAGAGTTGTGGCAAACTACCAACTTACAATTTCGTTCTCCCCAACTTATCTTATTCTTCCTTCTTAAGTGAATGCTCTTTACTTTTGACGGCAAAAGAACAATAATAAAAAAAATTTGGTTTTCAAGAAAAAGATTTTTGAAATCTCGCTTTGTTTCAAGCTAAGATTTAACAGTTTAAGCTCAAGGGGGTTAACAAATACTCTCTGCTCACGGGTAGTTTGTATTTGGAACTGGTTGTGCTCGAAAGAAACAAATGCCTTTATCATTTCTAATTGCTTCCACAAGTTCACATTAATAAAAGACAAAGCATGAATTAAACAAATCAACACAGTTCATTAGAATCCAGCATATATTTGAACAATGGAGGTTTCCTCACAATTTGTGGTCTTAAGTCCTAAGTGAATCATTCATTCAATCATGTTGCAAAAAGAACAATATTCAATTACAACAAGAATAAAGTTCTTCATGCATTCTAAAGTTCTAACCGAAGGTAACCATGTACCTTAGCCGTATTCGCTTGTTTATTTTATCATTGCCATCCAAGCTCGGATGCACCTTCATTGGATACTTCTTTCAGAAAGCAACCAATCTAGAAGGTTTTGACATCCAGCAACCACAAAAATTATTAAACAGAATAATTAAAAATAAACACAATAATTTAAGACAAAGCATTAACCATAAAAAATAAAAATAGTGTGCGTGAGGGACTAAACACCCCAAAAGTATAACCACAATAATGAAATCAAACAGAATATCCGAAAATAAAATAAAATGCAATACTAAAACTGAAAAGATAACAACTCAGTCCTCTTCGGACTCAGACTCCTCCTCCTCAGAATCGTCATCATCATAATCCTCCTCTCCCTCAACATCATCAGACTCATCATCATCGTCAGCATCATCATCATTAGCAGGACCACCAGTACCCGCCCCCTCTCCAAAAATAGGCCTGTCCATAGACCAGTTCGCGTGCTGCAAGAACTGCTCACGCGTCATCATAGGACGCTCAACGGAGGGGTCTCAGATCTGAAGCTACAAGACCTGCATAGAATCATGGATATCCATCATAGCCCGCTGCGATGCCGCCATCCAATCCCAATTATAGTTGCACACTGCTTGCTGAAAAGGGTCGAACCCTTGAGAAGAAGCACCGGAACCATCAGTAGTTCTGGCACCAGCAGCTGCACCACCCCTGTAGTTCCTAGACCTACAGTACTTGTCCACATATTTATCATCAATGGGGGCCGGGATCTTCACCAAACTGCGGGAAGGAATCTTCATCCGAGACTGAGTGCATAAGGCCATGATGAGGCAGGGAAAAGCAAGGGGGCAGTTAACTCGCGACCCCGACTTAAGACCACTCTCAACAATGGACTACATCTCATTGGCAATAATCCTAGCCACATCAATTTGGACATTGGTGAGAATGCTATGGACAAGGTGTGCCACTGGGATCGGCATGGTAGATGTGTGGGATTTTGGCATGATGTTTGTTAGGACCAGAAGTAAAATCAGTTGAGCTATAGGAATCATGTCCTCCCTATGATATCTCAAAGGGTGTCCAGATTGGTTCAGCTCAACCGATTTACCCTCTATCAACAGGGCAGCTGAAATGGTATATGTGTCTCTCTGCAACCTCAGGTCTCGGGTATATCTGTCCAATTCATTGGCTCCCAGATGGAGCGGCTCGCCTAGCACTCTATTAATTGATTCCCTATCGAAGGTGACCTGACGACCCATCACTCTTGTAGACCATGTGAAGGGTTCATCGTCATTTGGCAACGCGTTCGCGTAGAACTCGCGCACAATATCGATGCTGTAGTTTTCGAGAGGGGAAACCAGTCTGGCCCACCGTTTGCTGTTGATCAGCCCAGGAAAAGTGTTGTACTCGCCTTGCGAATCTATGATGAACCTCTTCTCGGGGAGGATCTTCCTTTTTTGCAGCGCCACAAAGCGGACATCTTGCTTTGCCCCTATGAATTTTTCTGTATCGAATTGAATCGGGACCGTACGGGAGGTGCTGACAACCTTTCTTTTCTTGCTATGACTACCTGAGGCCATCTGCAAAACAAACACAGAAGACACCAACAAACAGCAGCACAAGATTATCAGTAATAAAAAATAAAAACCTAGTTATGTCATGCTCGCTGGCTTGCTCGCCTAACGAGTCCATAGCGAATGCTCGCTACTGACTCGCCTAGCGAACGAGCTAGTGAGCACTGCGAAAATTTTAAAAACAGCCACTGTGTTGGACCCCAAACATCCAAAATCCCAAATTTGATGAATAAATTTCAGAACTACTTGATTAAACATGAAAGGAATCGTTCTTGGTACACATGCAAACCTAAAGTTTCACAAATCTCTAACTAGTAAAATCTAACCTAAACCCTAATGCTTTTACTATTTACAACAATGAAGAACAAAAAGAGAGGAGATTGATCAATCCTTACTGCAGCAGAGAGATTGGTGTACACAAATTAGGGCTTGCAAGAGAAAAATAGAGAGGAGAATTCTGGTGCTTGTGTTTTGCAGTGGAAGTGTGAAAGTGAGAATGAGTGGGAAAGACACGGTTTCAAAAGAAAAACTGATTTTGGGCCTACAAGAGTGGCCCACTAATAACTTAAAATGCCAGATACGCGTACGTTCGCCTAGCGAACAGGTAGCGAAGGCTCGCTGCATGCTCGCCTAGCGAACGTGCTAGCGAGCATGACAGAAATTTCAAAAGCAGGACAGCAGCCAAAGGTTAATTTCAGCATGCTTCCTCAAGTAGACTCCCATAAAACACAACCAAATAACAGCAAATACTTACAATGTTGAGGTGCCTCTCAACAAGCGCTTGTTTAACGTTGGATAAGCTCGACGGTCCAAGATGCTCACACCGGAACATCCAGAAGAAAGGCACAGCTGTCTCGATCAATTAGGCCGCCAAGATACACCTTTAAACGTTGGCCATTTACTGTCCAACTGTCCTTCTTTTCCAAGTCTTCAATCACAACAACCCCAAAATTTCTCACCTCTTTTACATGAAATGGCCCGGACCATTTTGACTTCAATTTTCCGGGAAAAAGTCTCAACCTGGAATTAAACAACAATACCAACTGCCCGAGCACAAATTCTTTTTTTTCGGAGCTTTTTGTCATGATATTCCTTTACTTTTTCTTTGTACAACCAACTTGAGTGATATGCGGCATTGCGCATCCCTTCCAACTCAAGCAGTTGCACCTTTCTTTGGGCCAACTCATTATCAAAGTTCAAAAATTTTAAAGCCCATAAGGCTTTGTGCTCCATTTCGACCGGCAAATGGCAAGTTTTACCAAAAACCAGTTGAAACGGAGTTAGCCCAATTGGAGCTTTATAAGCAGTGCGGTATGCCCATAAAGCTTCATCTAATTTTTGCGACCAATCCTTTCTAGAGTTAGACACGGTTTTTTCAAGTATTCTCTTAATCTCCCGATTAGAGACCTCAGCTTGACCATTGGCCTGTGGGTGGTACGGAGTTGCCACTCTATGTGTTACACTGTAATGTTGCAAAACTTTTTCCAACGGTGCATTACAAAAGTGTGACCCTCCGTCACTGATCAACACACGGGGGGTTCCGAAACGGGAAAAGATGTTTTTCTTTAAAAAATTTATGACTGTTTTAGAATCCGCCCGAGGTGAGGCAATCGCCTCAACCCACTTAGACACGTAGTCAACTGCAACCAGCAAGTATTCATTTCCAAAAGAGGGTGGGAATGGTCCGAAAAAATCAATACCCCAACAATCAAATAGTTCAACCTCTTGGATGTTTTGGAGAGACATCTCGTCTCTCTTACCTATCCCACCACTTCGTTGGCAATTGTCACAACTTTGCGCATGGGCATTTGCGTCTTTAAAAATAGAAGGCCAATAAAATCCTGATTGAAGGACTTTATTTTCCGTTCTTGCCCCATTGAAATGTCCGCCATAAGGCGAGTTGTGACGATGCCATAGAATACTTTGCGCTTCATCAGCGGTAACACACCTTCTCAAAATGTTATCACCCCCTAACTTAAACAAGTATGGGTCATCCCACACATAATACTTACAATCCGAGATGAATTTTTTTTTTGGTTCAGAGTTAGGTCGGGAGGCACAAAACCATTCGCCTTGTGGTTTGCAAAGTCTGCAAACCACGACCTAAATTGAACTTTAAACACTTTTTCATCAAGAAATTCTTCTCGGATTTCCTTTTCAAAAGATGTAACCTCCACATTCACAAGGCGAGATAAATGATTCGCCACCAAATTTTCCGATCCTTTCTTGTCCTTAATTTCAATATCAAATTCTTGTAACAAGAGGATCCAATGGATGAGCCTTTGCTTCGAATCCGGTTTGGTGAACAGATATTTAATCTCCGCATGATCGGTATACACAATCACTTTGGAGCCAATAAGATAAGACCGAAATTTTTCTAGTGCATACACTATCGCAAGTAGTTCTTTTTCGGTGGTAGCATAATTAATTTGTGCTTCGTTTAGAACCTTACTTGCGTAGTGTATAGCATGAAAAAAATTTCTTTCCTTTGTCCCAACACCGCTCTAATAGCATAGTCGCTCGCATCACACATTAGTTCAAAATTCAAATTCCAATTCGAAGCGACTATAATTGGAGCGGAAACAAGTTTTTCCTTCAAAATTTTAAAAGCATGTAAACAATCTTCAGTTAAGATAAATACCTGGTCCTTGGCGAGCAAATTACTCAAAGGCCTAGCTACCTTTGAGAAGTCTTTGATAAATCGCCGGTAAAAACTGGCATGCCTAAGGAAGCTTCGGATTCCCTTCAGATTAACTGGAGGAGGCAACTTTGCAATCACGTCAACTTTTGCTCGATCCACTTCAAGCCCTTTTGAAGAAACTTTGTGTCCGAGCACTATCCCCTCAGTTACCATGAAGTGGCATTTCTCCCAATTAAGCACGAGATTTGTTTTCACACACCGTTCAAGCACCGTTTCTAAATTATCCAAACATAAACCAAAAGAACTTCCAAACACGGAGAAGTCGTCCATGAACACGTCCATCGTTTTCTCGATCAAGTCAGCAAAAATGGCTTGCACACATCTTTGGAAAGTCGTTGGTGCGTTGCATAACCCAAAGGGCATTTTTCTATATGCGAAAATTCCAAACGGACATGTGAAAGCCGTCTTTTCGTGATCGGTCAGGTCAACCTCAATTTGGTTGTACCCGGAATAGTGTCGTACCTCGAAAAAATCACAGAGACATTTCGGAGAAAACGCGACCCTCGCGCGAAAGGCGCGGAAATGCGGTTCGACAGAGTCGCCACCGAACTTTATTTTTCCTGAATGAACGGGAGAGGAAAATATCGAGAAAACCTCTTGAAACGAAAAGGATAGGAACAGGGCTGTCGCAACCATGTTCCGGGTTCGGGAGTCGGTTACGTGAGGGGAAGGTATTAGCACCCCTCACGTCCGTCGTACTCGACGGGAACCTCTTAAGGTAATTGTGGGGAGTGTTGTTTAGGTTTACTTGTTTTCTTCTCGATTATAAAGGTAGAATTGGTAGGTTAAAAGGTTAAAGACACAAAGGAGAGATGGGTGGTTAGAGGATAGGGTGCTCGCCAAGGATTGGGGCCCTTGTGCCTACGTATGCTCATTCGAACGAGAATGAGAAATCAGAGCGTCGTAGTTCGACTACGGGAAAGGATGGGAGAAATGGAATATGGAGGGAATTGTGCTCGCCAAGATCGTCGCAATCTTGTGCCTACGTATCTTATATTCAAGAATGAATAAAGAATCAGAGCGTCCGTAGTTCGTGGTAACAACCACAAAAAGATGAGGTTGAATAAGTTGTAAGTTTGAGAAAGAGACGAAAGAGTGACTGACAAGCAACCCAAGAGCGCGCCTCAAGAGCTTGTCACTCAAGAATTCAAGGAATGCGAGATTCCAAGAACTCAGTTCTTTCGGGAATTGACTGGATAAGTTGAAGATAAAGAGTTGGATGTTTTGAAATTGAAAGAATGAACTAATAACAACTCAGGGGCGCGCCTCGAAAGTTACTCATTCGAATATTTAAAGAATGCTAGATTCTAAGAATATCTCTCTTTCGTAAGTTTAAAAAAGTGTTTTTTTGAAAGGATCGAATCGAAAAAATGGCATGCGAGGCCAAAAGGAAGTTGGTTTGGAAACGGTTCGACGACTGTCGAGGATTTGTTTGAAAATGAGACCGACTTGATGACGTATCAAGGGTTAAGATTGTGAGAAACGATATTAGTCCCTGAGGGTGCCCCTAATATCGAAACCACGATGAATCTGAGGTGCGTGCGAAATATTGATGGTTGCGAAGGCGTATGAGCATTCGATTTAGGAGATCGTTGGAAAATGATTGAGTTTGAAAAAAAGTCGAAAGGCTGAGTAAATAACAGCTCAAGAGCGTGCCTCGAGAATTATTCACTCGAAAATTCAAGGAATGCTAGATTCCAAGAACCTTCTTTTTTAGTCGAAAGAGGTGTTTTGAGAAAAGTTGACTAAAATCGAGGGTGTGAAAAGAGTTTGCGGTACGAGAGACGAGAATACGAGATTGGATTCGAAAAGTATAGGAGGAATGACGATTATTTGGTAAATAAGACGTAGGCCTCACAATCAATTAATCGGGGTATTATCGAGATGCTAGATCTCGACAACACCTTTTTCATAAAAAAATGTTTGGATGAACAATGGAAATATCACGCGGATTGCTAGATTCCTATAATATTTGTTTATAAAAAAAGAGGATGCTAAGACGAAAAAATTGATCCACACATTATTAAAGGTGTACACCTTAATAATGATCGCTCAAAAATGCTAAATTTCAAAGATTTAATAAAATGAATAAAAAATGAAACGAAGAGAAAAAATGAAATAGAAAAAAATGGATTAGTCTCGAATAAATCATCATCTATCAATATTTCGACCGATAATAATTCTTAAAAATTGTTATTGACCAAAAACGCAAAAATGGAACAAAATGTTCAATATCAAATGAAAATAAGATCTAACTTCTAATATATATAAAATAAGAGAAATTGTTAAAGAGTTTTTTTTAATATAAAACTAAAATAAATAATATTAACAAACTGTTTTAAAATAATATATTGATAATCTAAAAATAATATAAATACAAAGAGGTAAGTCTAACTAATATCTAGAATATTTACAAACTATTTTTTTTATTTTTTTAAAAAAACTAAAGTATGAAATTATAAACAAACTGAATGATATTAATAATATTAACAAATCCTGAGTTTAATAATAATAAAAAAACAAACTAAAAAAGAAGAAAAAGAGAAGAGAAACAGGGGGAGGTTCGAAAAGAGAATAAGGGGGTGAGAAATAACCAGAGATCAGATGGAGTCATCATGGGCCTAGGGCCCATTCGTCCTAACCTCAAAACCAGTCCCACGACCAAACGAAAACCAACAAAATCTGGTTTCTTTCTACACAACCAAACACAAAAAAGAAAATAAAAAAAACGAAATCTTCTGTTCATCGAAACTCATCATTCGACTCGTAAGTGAGGAAACAACAGACATCGTTTGAAACCGAATCCAAATCGAAACAAGTCATCTACTACACCAATAATTTTCAAAGGAAGAAACGAGTCATGAAGAACAGAATGTCTGGTCCAACCTTCGATTTTATGCTCACACTGCCTCGGCAAGGTTCGATTTACATTTGACTTGGTCAGTGATTCGACCCATGTGTTCTTTTACTTCTTTTTCTAAATCTGGTTTTGAAATGAGGAAAATGTTAGGATTTGAAGACACATTTAAGGTTTTAAGAATGATTTCGAAGGTGGAGATGACATCGAACGGTGTGGTTTGCGGATGGTTATGGGTTTCGATCTGTTATTGTTGTTGAAGAATGAAAAAGGTTAAAAAGGGAGTTAACTGAAGGGTTTCGTTTGACATCAACAAAGATTGTTTGAAGAATTTTAAAGAAAGTTTGAAGGTTAGAGGTTGAAGAAGAGAGGGTTTTATCTATGAAGGAGATTAGAGTAAGGTTTTGGGGTAGAATAAAGAAATATACGGTTCTGAAAATGGGTATTTGGAAGTTGATTCCGTTATCCTTTTTGTTGAAGAAGAGAGGAAAAATTATGTGGATTATGGTCTTTTGGGATCTTGAAGGTCGAGTGGGGGTTTCTGTGTTATTAATGAAGGAGGTATAAGAGTGAATGGTGGATTTGAGAAGATCAAGGTTGAAGAAGGGTTTGTGGCTGATAAAGAATGAGAGGGTTTCCAAGCTGCGAAGGAGATTGTTGTCCAAAAAGGTGGCGGCTAGGTTTTTGTCCTCCTTCCCCTTCTATTGCGTTTATCCTTTATACTGAAAAAGAAAGGTAGATTGGAGAGAAATTCGGAAAGAAAAACCCAAAACGAAATATCATTGATGTGTTGCCGTTTTGCAAAAGGTTGGTGTCTGCTGTGTAGTACGACCTTGCAGGCTGTGTGTGCTGCTACTGCTGTCCTTTTGCTGGTTGTGGCTTGATGTGTGGTTATGATGTACACATTTTTCACTATGTGGGGTCCTGTCCTTTGCTGTCAAGAAAATTGTTAAGGTATTACTCAATCCCTTGGATGCCAGTCATTTGGAGCACATATCAAACGAGAATGCAAGTCCACCTGGAGGTTTTGAAGATGCTTGCCTTATCTGCAGGCCATACTCTTCTAACTACCGTGCAAAAACCAATTCGTGGGGTATGGGTAATTATGTTATTTTCTTTTATTTGTATGAAATGATTTTCATATTATGGCAAGAAGAGAATTTTCCTTGTGTTTTGAAAATGAGGGAGGTCTTGGTTTTGTGGTAGTATGAAAGCTTCAAAATTGGCATAACTTGTATTTTCTGTGAATCAGTGAAGCCCAATTACGCAAGGTCTTGGTTGATGGCTGGTTTGGTGGTCACTTGTTACTAACATGCTAACAATGTTGTTCTTTGCTCAAAATGATGCAAATTTGGCTCAAGTGTGGTGATGTTGGGGTACGGTAGCTGAGCGAGTCGAAGACTTGCAACGAAAGACGTCATGTTACATATGGTTGGGCGTTGTTTGGTGCGTACAGGTATGCCTGGGATTCAATGTGCAACATCCTTCATCGCACCGGTTGTACGATTTGTTTTTTTGAGCATTCCAAATAAATTTGTGGCAGAGTTCTACTCAAGTACCTTGATGAACCAATTAACTGCAAGTGGAGCCCTTAACCTCGGCTTAAGAATCCTCTTCTTCCTCTGAATTCAACAATCTTATCATATCCCTCCACCTCGAGTCGACCTTCCTCTTGCTGCATCCTTTCAAAGCTTTTCTTCTTTTTCATTCTTTAAATCATGGATGCTAGTAATCTACCTTTTGAAGAATTGTTCTTTTTTTTCAATTTGCAGGTTTGGTGTCTTACAAGCTTAAAGTGGGGTTGGTTCTGGTAAGGGTGGTGCTGTAGCAGTGATACAGGTCGTACAATTTTGGTTTGTGGTCTCTGTATGCGAATCATATATGGTTTTCAATGAATCATGAGAGATGAGGTCATAACACGAGGTTTGTGAAATGGTGCAGATTGTGAATGGTTGTTGCTTGCAGGTCTGTGCGGTGCGAACTTTGTGCATGCCGTTTTGACAGGTCCTGGTATTGTGTTTTTTCTGCTTTCATTGTTTTTGAGGTGTATTGATTTTGTGAGTCATGGTTGTGTTTTTTGCATATTTTGCGTGTTGCGCTGCGAAGTCGTACGAGCTGAAAGAGCGCAGCTTTTGTTGGTTTCTGTCTTGTACGTGACGGTTTCAACAATCCCTTGAGTGAATTGGATTAAACTGGCTGAAGGGCAATTCTGGATCAATGTGAAAATACCAGTCTGGGTGTGACGGTGGACTTGCATCTGAGCTCGTGATTTCCTTGTTCTTTTCATTCTTTTCAATTTGTAATGTTGTGCAACAAAAGTGAACTCTTGTAACATTTATTTACTGAAATCAAGTGGGCTTAGTATGATGGTGAGGTCTGTTATGGAAATTGTGTGTAACCGTTATGGCATGGCATTTTCTGATTTTGTCATTTTCGGCCTGTCTTGGTGGGGGGAAATGCAGGGGTTATGCGCTTTACTCTCTTGGACATGCTTTGCAACAATTATCTTTTACTTTTGTGTAATAAAAACCTGCATTTTTAAACATGGGCCATGAATACCGAAAAGATTCTTAAATCTATGGTGAAATTGGATGATATGGACCCTACTTAGTAACATGGGCTTTGAAAATTAAATGTAGCATCTTGTAATAAAACTATGAATTTCCACATTAATTTCTATTCATACTCGAGAATAATCTCAAATTCTCTCCTCGAACTAACTCGAGTCAAACGCGAACCAAACACTCTTGTTTTTTTGTAAAGTTACATAACACAATGGTTCGGTCTCTGAGAAGAAATTATCATGAATCAATCTCAGACTTAAAATTGAACTTTTAAAATGACAAATGAAGCCTGATCTTGTCACTTAAATTACGATAAATCCCAAAAAAGATTCAACATGAAATTCTCTGGCTAACAAAAAACTTTGAGATAAAAGGAACATGACTTAATGGTATGTGAGCTTTGATGCACTGTAAGAAATTGGATTGAAAATGGATAGGACCATGATGATTTTTCAACATAAAGCTCTACGAACTTTGCACATCCTGACCGATAAATTATGTCAATACCAATGAACCTCAATCCTTCACACACAACTGACCTGACTTCTTGGGCTCAACCTTGCATGAATAGGAGCAACACAATTTTTTTGATTTTTCTGGTTAATTTTCAGTGGATGGGCATACAGGTGAAGAGTAATTTACAAGTAGGACAAATTTAGGGTATGACAAATAGCCATCAAGGAAACAATAGTATTCTTGGCCCGAAAGTCTTTCCAACATTTGGTCCATGAACGAAAGTGGAAAATGGTCTTTTCGAGTTGCGGTATTCAACCTCCTATAATCAATACACATTCTCCACCCCGTTTCCACCTTCGTCGAAATCAATTCATCTTTTTCATTTCAAATGACGGTCATTCCACCCTTTTTCGGAACCATATGCACGGGACTCACCCAAGGGCTATCCGAAATTGGGTAGATCATTCCCGCATCCAAAAGCTTAACAACTTCTTTCCTAACAACCTCCTTCATAGTAGGATTTAAGCGGCGTTGAGGTTGAGCTACCGGCTTAAAATCCTCTTCCATTAAAATCTTTGCATACAATAAGAAGGACTAATTCCTTTGAGATCGGAAAGAGTCCATCCCATCGCTTCTTTATTCTTTTTCAACACATCAATTAAACGGGATTCTTCGTTTTCAGAAAAAAGGTTGCTTATGATAACCGGCTTCTCTTCGGTTTCATCAAGGAATGCATACTTCAAGTTAGAAGGTAGCATTTTCAATTTAATGGGTGGTTTTTCTTCATGGACCTCCTTTTTCAACACTTCCTCTTCGACTTCCCATGGTTGCAACTCTTTAAAATTATCAAGTTCTCGTAAACATTCCTCAAGAGCTTGCTCTTCTTCAATGGTGAAAACGTCAAAAGAGTCATTAAAGGCTAATTCCACAGCTGAGGTCACATGAATATGCTTAGATACTTCCAATGTTGCTTCTTCAACCACATCGATTCGGAAACTATCACGATTATCTTTTGAATGCTTCATAGCTTCAAAAAGATCAAAAGTGACTTCTTCATTTTGTACTCGCACTTTCATCAAACTGTCATCAACATCAATCATCATTCGAGCGGTTTTCATGAAAGGTCGGCCTAAGATTAGCGGAGCATCATCATCCTCTTCCATGTCAATCATAATGAAGTCAACTGGAAAGAAGAATTTGTCGACTTTAACCAATACGTCTTGAGCTAACCTATGAGGATGGGTAGTCGACTTATCGGCCAATTGCAACGTCATCCGTATGGCTTTCATTTCAATGTTGCCAAGCCTTTTCACAATAGACAAAGGTATTAAATTAATGCTTGACCCCAAATCAATTAGCCCTTTTCTGACATATTCATCACCGATAGTAAACGGCAAAGTAATTCTTCCCGGATCAACCTCTTTTCTCGGAAGAGTCCTTTGGATGATGGCACTACAACTAGCATCAAGAACAATTGTTTCCGGTTCCGTATACCTCCGCTTTTTAGTTAGTATGTCTTTCATGAACTTGGCATACTTTGGAATTTATTCTAAAGCTTCGGCAAACGGAATGTTTATTTGTAGTTGTTTAAAAATATCCATGAACCGGGCGTAATGCCGTTCATTTTCCCTCCGAGATGGAGCATTTGGATATGGTAAGTTTTGGACCGGAGTAGTGCTCACTACCTCCTTTCCTCTAGATCCTCTAGAATTCCGCTCTTTTTTCTTCTTCACTTCCTTCACCTTCACTTTTTCACTCTTATCATTTTCTACTTCTACACTTTCTTTATTTTCAACTTCAACCTTTTTTTCATTATTTTCAACTTCTTCCTCACTTTCCTCTTCAACTTCACCATCAATTCTTTCATCAATTTTTTTCTCCTCATCTTTTCTCTCATCCTCTCTTTTTTTACTCTCACTAACCAACTCCCTTCCACTTCTCGTCGTGATTGCTTTACAATGCTCCTTTGGATTTGTTTGCGTGTTCGCCGAAAAAGAAGGTTTGGATTGTTGTTCCGCTAGTTACTTAGCAAGTTGTCCAACTTGAGTTTCAAGATTTTTGATTGCCGCGTCGTTGCTCTTTTGATTAGCCGTTGACAAATGCATGAATTGCGTCAATGTATCTTCCAATTTTGAAGTTACGACCGGCGGTTGTTGAGGTTGATAAGGATTTTGACGGCTAGAATTACCACCCCCATAACCTTGGTTATGGTGATAGTTACTCCTTGGTTGGTACCCTTGATTTGATTGATAGTGTTATTGTGGTTGATTTTGAGAATGTTGTTGATACAGTGGTTGTTGTTGTTGCCTCGGTTGGTAATCTCGTTGATTCACCATATAGTTTACTTCTTCGAATCCGGGAGGTGGACAAAATCCGGTATCATGTTCACCTTTGCAAAGCTCACAACAAGCTATTTGTTTAGCTTTTGACGGCTCTTTCATCTCTTTGATTTGTCGAGTTAAGAGTTCCACTTGTTGTGAGGAGTTTATTTTGTGCAAGGATAGCATCATTTGTCCCAAGTTCAAGCACTCCCGGTTTCTTCAAAGTGTTTCCTTTACTCTGGCTTTGAAGGTCATTTAGAGTCATACGGTTGATGATATCCGTAGCTTCATCGACGCTTTTAGACAACAAAGAACCACCCGAAGTGGCATCCAACAAAGTCTTACAGTTTGGTTGAAGGCCATTCTTGAAAATATGGATTTGCGTCAATTCATCAAAGCCATGACCTTTGCACTTTTGAAGCATGGATTTAAATCTTTCCCATGCCTCGTTCAATGATTCGTTGGTTCCTTGGAAAAACACATAAATTGCTGTTTTGGATTCCATGAACCGGTTGTGAGAGAAAAATCTTTCAATGAATTTCTCTTCTAACACGTTCCAATCCGTCATGACCACCGGTGTTTGGTCCAAGTACCAATCTTTGGCTTTGCCGAGCAAAGCATGTGGAAAAAGTCTTTTGAACAACGGTAGCTCTTGAGCTTGATGTTAGATGTCAAATTTCACTTATTTGATCTATCATATATTGGCATCTTTCACTCATTTTTGTCATATAAGTGTTGAAAACCACTCTGGTTTTGTTTGGTTTGCAATATAGAGTGAAAATATCTTGGTACCTTTGATTTGTGTGCTATTGTGCAGGAACCAGGCACAAAACAAATGGAAAAGTAAGACATAAGAAATGGGTAAAGGAACCAAGAAAACAAGCAAACAAACAGCAAGCTCGCTAGGCGAAGATGCAGCGAGGAAAGGTAGCGAAGCACTCGCTAGGCGAAGGTGCAGCGAGTCTCAAGCGAACACTTCCAGTAGCAAAATGCTGTCAGCTCGCTAGCAGCTCGCCTAGCGAACAGGTAGAGAACGTTCGCTAGCAGCTCGCCTAGCGAACAGGTAGCGAACGAGCCCAGAATTGAACAGATCTGAAAGTGCCAAAAGTTCGCGTTCGCTAGCTGTTCGCCTAGCGAACGTGACAGAACCTGAACGTGTATTTAAGTCATTTTCTTGTATTTTTAGGTCAGAACTCCATTTTTGGGAGAAAACTTGAGATAGTAACATTTTGGAACATCATAACTCATCTCTCTTCATTTCTTTAGAGAGAGAAACACAAAACCCCAAGGGGAGGAGGTAAGATCTTCGATCTCTTGTTGGAGTTTGGATTGTAATCTTTTGATACCTTATGTATTTCATCTAATATATGTTTGTGAACTTATTTTGGATTCTCTATTGATTGAATATCTTTGATTATGTATTTGTGGGTCTTGACAAAACCTTTTCACATCTTTGATCCCAGATCTTCTTCTATCAATGAATAAACTTTTGACATGGTTTTGAAGTTGATATTCATTTTATCTTCTATGGTGTTGTGTTGATTAAGTAGCATGGCTAGCATGGGTAGGATCAATATGATATTGTGTGGGTATGTGATAATAGTGATGAAGAATGATGTTCACCGACATTTGGCGGATTAGATGAATACATGTAAAAAGGGTTAAGCGTGTGTATGTATTCTGATCATTGTGTTTATTGCAAAACAATTGTTTATCCGATATGGGTGTTATCTTTGTTTACCTATTTATCTTTGATTTGAATCGTGATAGAGATATACTTTTCGTATCTGGAACTAGGATGATTACCTGTTAGGTCCTAATTGCTAGAGATAGTTTTAGACTTAGCATTTGTGTTAGTATCGATTCTTAATGCTCTGTGTTGTCGAGTTGTGTGAGAGATCAACAATGAGACGATACGGTTATTTTCTCGACATTGCGTTAGAGATAAGCTCTGTCGTGAGTGATACGTGAGGATATTAGACGAATGATTGTGCGGTGTTTAATTTGATCAGAAGAATGCACATGTTATCAATTGATGAAATCCAATCCCAACAAGGCTTCGTTTATATTTCAGTCTTTATTTTATATTTTCTGTTTTTATTTATGGTTCTTTGAACCTCTTTAACCAAACCTTTTGAACAAGAAGCTTGGAAATATGGAAACCATTGAACGGCGTTCAAGTCGCACTAATCCCTGTGGAGACGACAAAACTGGGTTACTTAATATTTTTTGCTTGCTGCTTTACCGCATCAACACTTGATCAACTCACGCCGCCAATGCTATCTCATAAAATTTGGTGAGAAAAGCAAAGGGGTCTTCATGGTCCATTCCGGTGAATGGACTTCCATATAACAAGTTGAGAGTTCCCGTCTTCATCTCGGCTTGCCTTCCTGTGTGGTTGACAAACTGAGCAATGTTTCGTGGTCTGTTGATACACGGGGTAGAAACGGGCGGTGGTGGTGGTGGATCCATGATAGGTATGAAATGAGGTGGTGGTGGTGTAGAAGAACTTTCTCCTTGTTCTTGTCGTTGTCGAGCAAATTGCCTCCTCCGTCTTGTTCTGCTATTCAGTTTCCTTGCGGTTCTCTCGATCTCGGGATCAAAAAGGAGTTGGTCCTCAGGAATCTGTCCTCGCATAAAACGAAAGCTACACACTAAACCAAACAAATTAACAAGCACAAGTCAAAATTTCAAGAGTTAACAATTCAACAACTATTGTGATGCTCGCAATATCAATTCATATTCCCCGACAACGATGCCATTTTTTTAGGACAGTGGTTAAGTGTCAGGTTTTTGTTATCGTCTCCACATGGAATATGAGATATTGCCACAATTCAACAGTTATCGAGTTCTTAACTTTTTGTAACAAAAGGGGTTTGGTTTTTCATAGCGGTATCTTTGCATAAAAAGTAATGAATCGCAGTAAAAGGTTGATTTTACGATTTAATGAAGATTGTCAAAGTTAGGGTTCGGTAATCACTTTGCTTGTATATTTCCGATCAACAATAAGCATAAACTTCTTTAGATGATAAACACATTCACAACATCCTCCCAATGTGATTATTTCTAACTCACATTGTGATTTTTCCCATTTTGATCCATTGTTGATTTCTCACATAATCTATCAAAATGACAACATTTAGGTGTAACATTTTTCATGAACAACCACATTCGAAACTATCTCTAGCTTAAGAAAATAGAAGGATGAAAACCTAGGTCAAGAGTTGGAAAATATCTTTCGATCATAAACCAACACAAAGAGTTAAAGATAAAGCAAGGTTTTCACCATATATTCATCATTCAAGAGTTTACAAATGAAGATCATCCATATACTTACAAAGCTTAATGATCACCTACATCTAACCTTGACAAAATGAAGAACTTAGCTACTCATTTTCATGGTAGCTTGAAAAAGAAGATTCGGAAGAAGGTTGATGAACATCCGAGTCAAAGAATCCAACTTGGATGAGAATCCACCTTCTTTTTTTAGATTAATGTTTAGAAATGAAGAAAATAAGAGATAGAGGGTTTCTAGGTCACAAAATCTCTTATACAACAAAACAAAGTAAAAATATGATATATTGTTCAAAAAGTACAAAGGGCTATATATAGAAAAAGTTGTTGTCCTGTCACGCTCGCGACTTCATTCGCCTAGCGAGCTAACAGCGGACGTTCGCTACAGCTTCGCTTAGCGAACATGCTAGCGAGGGCTGAGGAAAAGATTCTTGAATGCTTCGCTACTTGCTCGCTAGGTGCTCGCCTAGCGATTTCTTCGCCACCTGCCTCGCTGCCAGCGAATAATGCCATTTTGCTTCTGCCCAAATCTGGGAGTGTTCGCTAGTGGCTCGCTAGACGCTCGCCTAGCGAACAACTCGCTGCAACACTCGCCAAATGTTCGCCTAGCGAACATGCTTTTACTCTTGTTCTTTCTTGATTCCTTTGTCAACTTTCTTGTGTCTTCAAATTCTATTCTTTTATGCTCAAATACTGCACAATAACACACAAATTAAAAGGACCAAGAGCATTTCACACCATATCGTATATCACCAAAAGCAAGGCGGTTTTGAACCGAAATTAGACCCAAAATGAGTGAAAGATGCCCACAATTGATAGCTCAAATAAGCACAATTAGGCATCTAACACAGATTACTTTTCATGTCAGGTATGTACAACACATTGGAAATCACTGATTGCTTACCATCCTTCCTCATAATCAAACATCTTAAATACATTAGATACTTAGGATATTTTCATTAGCAAATTTCACCTTGTTCTTCATCGAGGGACTGACGTTAATGAACCAATATCTTATTCTAGTCATGTGTAATGAGCAGCCTGACTCGAGATATCTCTTCTTATTTTGTTGTGAGCATCAACAACAATTCATCTTCTTTTTGTTTTGCAAGTCTTACATCACTTTCTTAATTTTCTTTATTGCCTCCTTAACATCGAGTTGCATAATGTCCATACTTCTGATAGTTGTAAAACTGAATATGGCTTTCGCAGATTTTATTCCATCACCTTTTCCTCTACCTACAACATCACATCTGTGATTGCTTTGGATTGAGGGTTGTCTCTTATTTGATGAACTACCTTATTGTTAGTTTCCTCTACCAATCAAATTGTTTTAGCCTCTTCTACCTTTGTTTCTATTCCATTTTCCTTTGCCTTTCTTATCTTTAGCTAACTGTGCTTGCAGAGTTAAATTACTCATTATCTTGCTTGCATACCTTTTAGATATTCTTTGTTCATGAGATTCAAGTGTCCCTTAAATTTATTATTTTATCATGCTTGACAAATCCTTCGATTATTCTATAACTACTACCACATGATCAAACTTTAGAAGTAATGACCTCAAGATATTTACAACTATTAATCTTGATGTTAACACTTCTCTGCACATATTGATTCAATTCAATAGTCTTGATACTCTGGTGAAGAAATCAGTAATACTTTCATTTTATTCCATATGAAGCAAATCATACATTGTTTTATGAGTTTATAATCTCAAATTTTTCACATTTTCAACACCTCCAAATGTTTTTTCTAGGATGTCCCGTGTTTCCTTTGATGAGTATACATCACCAACTTTCTCAAAGTTGTATGGATCAACGCATTGATGGATTAAAAAAAGAGATTTGTAATCTTTCTTCCTCAAATATTTATGTGTAGTATTTTCTTCATCTGTGGCATTCTCGATAATTGGTCTCACTCCATTCTTTACAAGATCCTAAACGTCTTAATAGCAGAAAATGACCTTCATTTACTTGCACCAATTATCATAGTTCTTACCATCAAAGATGGAAAAAATTGATGGGAAATGCCCATTTGGATGATTCATCTTGATTTAATGCGTCCCAAGAATCACAGCCGATGTTTTAGATACCATATGTTGGAATTAACCCCAATCTTAGAGATAATCCAAATCAATCTTGATGAACAAGAAACAATTTTTCTAATTGAACGCGCCTCTCATTATTCATTATTTACTTGAGTGATTCAACCATACCTTTGTTGAAAGATGATTCTGCAGCACAAAGAATTAAAGAAGGGGAAGGATTCTAAGAAGAAAAGAGAGATATAATGAGTTAGGGTTTTTGGAGAAGAGATTTTTTAATTGAAATCTAACCTAATTATTTTATTAGAAACAAGGGCGTCTCCCTATTTGTAGTTGAGATTTCTTGTACACCAAGAAATCTCTCTAACTAACTCTATATGACTAAGTATAATATGCATTTAAACTATCTATCAAATGCTCACAACTTCGACTCCCACTTAATAAATTCGACTCTATTGGACTTTGTCAAAGTAAACTTCTTCCACAACTTCATACAAACTTCAACTCTGTCGAATATAATCTTAACACAAAGAATTATATATTTAACACATTACACATAAAGATGGTTGATGGTAGTGTCATACCCCAATTTTATCCTGGTATTTTAAAACTTTCATTCATCTGAATTTACTTTACTTTTCATCGTTTCCATATCATAACATGAATTTCATGCTGCATAATACCTAAAATGTTGACCATGATAAATTTTTAGATATACAGACAGACCGACTAAGTCGATTCTCAATTGAGTGTAAGGCAAAAAAAATTGAAATCGAGCTTACAGATGCCAATTTTATTAGTCTACGGTTCAGGTAGTTTAACTTGGCATGCTCGTTTTATTTTTTTCGACTAATTTTTTTGTCGCATTTTGATCAACCTGAGCCTATTAACCAATGATTTTTTTTATTTCAAAATTTGATCAAAACATGTATGTTTCTGAGAAGTTTATTTTGCGCTGATCATTTTAATGCATTCATTTTAATTTTTTGAGCACTTTCATGCTCGATTTTTATTCATTTTAAGTCATTTTATTTTTGTTCTTTTATCAAATTGTTCAGAAAAATTAAATAGATTTATCCATGTCTTCATTTTAATTTTTGTGTGGTTATTTTAAAAGATGTTAATTTTATTTTATTTTATTTATTTAAATTGATTTGAATCTTTTGAAGCATCTAGAAATGGCATTATAGGCATTTTAATTTTTATTAACAAATTGTGTTTATTTGTTTTATCATGGCCATCAGATCCAATTAATCAAAGGCTCACAGTGGCTATCGTTGTCAACATTTCTTGACAAATCAAAATCAAACAATAAAAATCAAATTAAAAAATAAAAGAAAAGAAATAAAATAGAGGGACCACTCAAAGAAGGACACGCATCCAATTTATCAATCAATCCTCTTTCTCATTAGCTGTAGAATCAAAAGTTGGAAAAAAGTCTCCACTAAAAGCCTGCCACGCGTCCCATGTGAAGTTGATTTCTCTCTCTATCTTGATGGAAGGATTCACATGATATAGGGGGTGATTATCTCTCATAATTAATGGTGTTTTCCCAACTTCACTCTCTAGTCTTGACAGCTCATGAAAAGGGATAAAAAAGAAAATAAAAAAGGGACCCAGGCTAAACTTTGGGGGGGGGGGGGGGGGGGAGATCCAACGTCACTCCCTTTAAGGTCTCACACTCATAATTTTTGAATAGGGAGTTCTTTGTTTTTCATTTAACACAAAACCTACTCCCTCATGCATTCTTGATTGAGAACACCTATCTTCCTCATTCTACTTCATCACCATCACGCCCACCGCCACATAACCTTAACCTCTGCCTCACTCCTCTTCCCTTCAACCACAATAACTCTAATATGCACTACAACAACCTTCACAATAACCTCACTTCAAACACTGGCCATCCTTCCCTCTTCTTCTTCCCTTATTGGCGACCTCACACAACCTTCGAACCACCATTCGTCACCACCAGAAAAATAACAACATCTCTAACTCGATTCGTACCATCACCATTCTCGACCAGAGCCGTCTTTAAGGGTTTGCAAGATGACCTGCAGCACAGGGCCTCATAATTGTTTAAGATTATTCAATGGTAAAAAAGGCCTTTTTACATATACTTCAGAGTTAACTTACGATTAAAAAGACCCATTAAGAAAATTTCACAAGCTTACTACAACTTCTTACATAGGGTCTCTCAAAAGTTTGAGACAACTCTGTTCGCGACAACGATCCCATTGACCTCCATCCAAAAAAAAACCTTTGTCGCTGCCATGAATCCATTGCTGACAACGGTAACAAACTCAATAATCAACACCAACATCTCAATCTAGGTTGAATCAAAACAAAAACCAAAGAAATAAAGGAGAAAAAGTAATCTAAAATAGAGTCATCGCTGAGTCGCTAGAAATGAAGCTAGAGGCTCTGACCACCACCACCAGAATCGCTCAGATGTGCCCCCCTTATAGATCGCCGAAGACGTATTCACTACGACCATATCAACAAACCTCAGCATATAAGATCCTCATATCATCACCGAACCAACTTTCCCAAATGCACAACTTTTCTTTTTGCAGCTTTTGTATTACTTATATATTTTTATTTGAGATTATAATTTAGCTTTTCTATGTTTTGTTTTTGTTTATTTGACTTTTTAAAAATTGTTGGTTTTGCATTAGCTTATTTCCAAATGGTTCTGGTGTGTTAATTAGTTGAGCTTACACTTTGTTTGAGTTTTGAATGTTGTAATAATCCTGGACTGATATAAATTGGTAAATAATGTTGTTGTTGTTGCTTTGGTTGGTTTTGTCTGCATTGCATAAGTCGGATTTAATATGTGGTTTCATCGTCAATCACCTGTCGTTATGTCGCTGATTTCTCTTTCGAGATATTTATGTAATGTTGTTGATCCAATTATGATGTGTTTCTGTTGAATTTTTATATTGTGATTTTGGTACAATGTTATAAATATGTAGATATAATATCGAGTTACCGCAGTTTTACTTATTTGCATTTTGAATCGGATTTTTAATCCATGGATTTAGCAATTTTATGTCGTTGTGCTACTGAAATTACGATACATTGACATGATATTTTCGTCGCGTTATGATGATTGTGTATGACATTCTACTTACATTATCATTACGCATAATCCGACTTTGAGCATATTTTTTTATTTATTTTGAGTCTATTTTTATTTCATTTCAAAGTAATAGATCATCTTTTAATAAAAATCATTTTATAAAATTAATTAATTAATTTTGGTTTTAATTAATTAACTTTGTTAATTAAATTTAATTAACTCAATTATGTTGATGAAATTATCTTTTTATCGATTAGTCTTGATAATTATTTTTAATTACCTTAATTAATTAATTTAATTTTCATTTAACTCCTCAATCATGCATAGCTAATCATGGTTTAGTTATGCATTTGAGATCAACTTTGCAACTAAGTAATAAGACGACTTAAAATGAGCCTTTTCAATAAGCAAAAACCTTGGTTCAACACCTAGTGATCTTTTTTTCTTCAAAATCAAATAAATTGAATCGATGGAATCCAAACCCTTTCTCAAATAAATGTAACATTAAAAGTATTTTCCTAAACAAGCACAAAAGAAGAGGATCTCTGGAGCCTCACATTCCTTGAATCCTCGAATGATCGGTCCCGAGGCACAAGTTTCGGGAGAGTTGTTTGTTCATCCTTTCACTTCTAAAACACTTAACATAAACTTGGGAAAAAAGAAGGACAATTGGAGTCCAGCATTCCAATGTGTCACAACTGCGAAAAGGGCTGGCGGAAACAAACAGAAGAGTCGCCACTGAATGTTATTTGTGCCAAAGAGAGGGAAAGGAAACGATCGAAGAAAACCTAAAAGAATAAGCCAAGCTTAACACCTTTTTTTCCAGATATCTCTTCGGAAAATAACGACATAATTCAGGGGACTTTGTGGTACCTTCCCCTTGTGTAACCGACTCCCGAATCCAAGATTTGGTTGTGATGACCTTGTATTTTCCCGTTCTTTTAGGTTTTCTTTTATCGTTTCCTTTCCCTCTCTTTGGGATAAATAACATTCGGTGGCAACTCTTCTATTTGTTTCTGCCAGCCCTTTTTGCAGTTGCGACACAATGTAACCTTTTTTCCTTTGTTAATCCTTTTGCTTCTAAAACACTTAACATAAACTTGGACAAAAATAAGGACCATTGGAATCTAGCATTCTAGCGGAACCTTTGAACAATCAACTTCGAGGCACACGTCTCATTCTTGTTGAATGTTTGTTGTCCATCAAACAAATTTCTTAAAAACTTTAAATGAAAAGGATCATTGGAGTCTATCATTCCACTAATACCCCGAATAATTGGTCCCGAGGCTCACATATCATTCTCATCAAACATTCATCATTCACTTAAACAATACTCAAACACATTAAACCTAATTTCTCACCCCCGTGAAATCAACAGCTTTCTTTTCACAAGAACATTATTTAATCCTTTCTAATGCGAATACAAACTAGCACTTAAGCCTCCGCCGCGAGCATGCAAACCCATGTTTAATCATTAGAATATGATATAAGCATTTGTTCATTAAAACAAACCAACCAATCAAATCTTTTTTTTTTGCTTTTCGCCCATGTGCGATCAAAACCTTTTCATAAACAGACATTGTTTAGTCTATTCTAACACGTATACAAACTAGCGCTTAAGCCTCCACCACGAGTAAACATTTAATCGTTATAATGTGACGTAAACATTTTTTTCACTGATATTAATCAACCAACACTCATTTTCTACCAAGAACTATATAGCTTTGAGTTCTCCATCTCACATGAAGATACGTAGGAGCGAGATTCAACATCTCGTCAAATACTATAACAAATAAAACCAAAAATATCTTTTGTCTTGCTCCAAACTACGAAGCTTTAAGTTCCTCATTGTACCCGAGGATACATAGGAGAGAGACCCACAATCCCATCAAGCAACCTATTAAAAAAAATTTGCAACCCCTTTTCTTTTAATTTTTTTAATTTTTATCTTTTGAAGAAAATATTTAACGATAGCTAGCATTCAATCGTAAGTTTAACTAAAAGGTTCCCGTTGAGTACAACGGATGTGAGGGATTCTAATAACTTCCCCTTACGTAATCGACTTCTGAACCGAATATGGTTGCAACAACCATTTTCATTTTCTCTTAAGGTTTTTATCAATATTTTCCCTTTTCTTCTTTAGAATAAATAAAATTTGGTGTCGACTCTGTTCGAGTCAGTTTCCGTGAGCGTGTGAATGCATTTACGGAGGATTGTATTTTTCGAGATGCGACATGTAGAATAATGCATGAAGATGTTTTATGAGAATGCAATATTTTGTGGTTATGATTTAATGATAGAGGTTGGAGTTTTGAGAAAAGTTCCAATGAATAACTAGAAAAATGCATGTAGGTAAATGAGAAGAAAGAGAAAATGCATGACATGATACATGGGAAAACATACTAGAATTCTAGAGATAAGTTATAGTATATCTCTCTTTAAATATCAAATATTAAGAGTGTTTCTTGGTGAACGTGACGATATAAGGCTGAGCAATAGTGGATCCTTCATAGTATGCACACTCCCTTAAAAAAGAACACATGATTGATTTGAACTTCTAATACCATAATAGAATTTCCAGTGACGAGTTTTAATAGAATTTATAAATGTTTATATATGAAAAATTATGAACTAAATGTTGAATCTCAACTTCTAATTTTATTCAAATGAACTCAGTTAGTTGTTATAGTAGGTGTAGGAATATAAACGGTAAATGATTATTAACTGTATCCAATTTACTAACCCATAAGTACCAGTCAGCTAGTTGCTCCTGAAGGTATCTAATTGCATTATAACATGATTTGATTGCATTTCCAGAGTGTAATCAAATTTTTTTAGATGAGAACTCATGTGTACGTGCAATGAGCCTTTTATTAATGTATTTTTAATACTATTCTATATGGTACTCAACTTAATGGAAACTAGGTGGGTAGGAGACGATTTTTACCTCCCCCAAACCTAAACATGAATTCCCAAATAATCTCTATAATCTCTATTCTACGACCTAAACCCAAACGCGAATGGAGAGTTAAAATGAAAACCCGTTCCAAAAAATTCACACAAACAAAAGTACCCCATTTCCACATGCAAAACCCCTAATTGATCTACCCCAAGATCAAACCTATGAACCCCCCCCCCCCCCCCATTAGGTTAGAAATTCAGAATTTTAGAAGATGAGGAGGGAAGATGATGATGATACTTGATTCTAGATTCTCTTCCTATAATGATCAATGCTTCAATTCCACATGCAAGACAAGATGATTAGATAATGAAACTCTTCCTTCTTCTTCCTCTCCCACAACAACTTTCTCTCTCTATTTATCTTTAGTACTTCTCATTATAATCTGGATTGGAAAGGAGAAATGATAGGAAACTCTAGGTTTTTGGGTTTATACACTCTCTTGGTGAAATGACAATAATGGCCTTAAGATTTCATCAAATACCAAATGTGTCTTTAAATGACACTAATCTTATATAGTCAAAACACTTAGCACTTATGTATAATTAATCTCATGGTAATTCAAGGATTAGAAAACAATGGGATAGCAAAATCTCCCTCCCTCGATTAATTAAAATTTCATTCTAAAAATTTAAATATTTATCTAAAAAGGTGCGGATAGTTGTCTCGCATATTTGATTTTAGTTCCCAAGTAGCTTCGCCGTGGTGAGATTTTCCCCATATCACATTCACCAACAATATATCCTTTTTCCTTTGGGACTTCATCACATAGTCCACTATTCATTCGGCTTGGTTATGGTTATGAAGTGAGATCTAATACAACTTCAGTTGTATGTAGAAGAACACGTTGAAGTGGATCTGGTACAAATTTACGAAGTTGAGATACATGAATCACGTCACATAGTCCAGATAGGGAAGGTGGCAATGCCAGCTGGTAGGAAACTTTACCTACCCGACTTATGATCTAGTAAGGACCAATGTATCTAAGACTAATCTCTTTGTCTTGAATTCTCCTTTCAACTCTAGCTTATGAGTAACCTTTAAGAACTCATGGTCTCCCTTATCAAATTCCAAGGGTCTCATATGTCAGTCTACATAACTCTTTTGTTGATCTTTGTATTTCTTTATCCTTTCTTAAATAACCCTTATCTTCTTTGCGGTTTCTTGAATTACTATCGGTTATAGGATACCTCTGTCTCCCACTTCTGCCTAACAAAAAGGTGTTTGATAATTCCTCCCATATAAAGACTCATATGGTTCCATTCCAATACTCAAATGATAACTAGTGTTGTAGGTGAACTCAACCAAAGGGGGGGGGGGTGTTGATTCCAACTTCCTTCACTGTCTAGGATACAAGCCCTTAACAAATTTTCCGCGGTATTTGGTGTTCGATCTTCACTTGCTAACATATCACACATCTAGCCACAAATTCCACTATGTCCTTTTTCATTCTCGACCACCAAGAATCCCTCTTCAGATCATGATACATATTAGGAGAACCATGACGAGTGGTAAAATAAATTTTGTGAGCTTCCTCTATAATTTTCCTTTTAGCTCAGATTCATCCAATATGCACATCTTCCCATAAATAAAACAACTTCATCTACAAGTTAGAAAAAACCTGGATGTTCAACCCTGGATTGCAGACTTGCATATGGCAACTAGGCTTGCCTTACTCTCTCCCTAAAATCACACATTATATGCAATTGGCTGATCATGACTTCTCCTTAAATCCATGTGAAAATGTAGGTTGAGGTCTCAAAATTTCTCTAGTAAGTTATGTTCTAACACTATCAACTCTACTGTATGTTATTCTTTCCTGCCAAATGCATATGCCACTTTATTGGATTTTCCAAAGATGGTAATTAAACTCAAAGTCATAATCTTTCATGAAATCTAGCCATACCCTCTGACACATATTCAATTCTTTCTGATCAAACAGACACTTTAAACTTTTGCGATTACTAAACATCCTAGAGTTTACTTTATAAAGGTAGTGTCTCCGCACCTTGAGTGCAAATACAATTGCGGTTAACTCCAAATCATGAGTTGGATATTTATGTTTATGCGTCTAGTATACCAACTTGTGGTGTTAATAACCACTACTAAATACTTCAATGAAAATACTATATCAACATGGAGTGAGATACTAATTTCACTGGATTTCCGATCTAAACCACTAAGTCTCTCTCTCTCTCTCTCTCTCTATATATATATATATATATATATATATATATATATATATATATATATATATATATATATATATATATATATATATATATATATATATATATATATATATATATATATATATATATATATATATATATATATATATATATATATATATATATATATATATATATATATATATATATATATATATATATATATATATATATATATTCTTCTACTTGTGCCAATGTCTGCATGTAATGTCCATTAGGGTATCTCACACCTCTCCTGCATGAATGAATACATACTAAATACTTTAAGAGCATCTCATTGAGGCCATCTACTTAGTCTCACATGATAATTCACATAATAAAATAATATACTTATCACATCAGGTCCACCAACCAATAATGGAGGTAACCACATATAAAGTTGATCCTAACTCAAGCATTTAAGTATTAGGACTCACTAAGACTCTACCCAAATAAGAGAAATATGTAAAAACATGTAAATCCTATATCACTCACACAATCAAGACCGTTAAGGATCCTCCCATAAGCATAACATCAGGATCTGGTTTATCCTACTGCTACCTCACATGAGTTAAGCCATTCATGGACTTCTACATTTGAAAATGAGTCGGGAGTGTAACCCTCCCATATAGCTTGTAGGTCATGGGATGCACAGGTAGTTCTCAACTGTCAAGTATGACATGTAGATCATCAATTATCCTACTATATTGTTGGTGCAAAGGTAGAATAAATGATGAACAAAGGAAATATTCTATTAAGAGAATGACGGCTACACACTACTACAAATAACAATGATTGCAACCCTATTTATAAGCTAAAACTAGGGTTACTAGAATAAGATAAAATACTAAAATACCCTCTAACAAACTTAGGGGCTAAGAAAATAGTACTACTAATATGAATTACTTCTAATACCATCCCTTAATTCATATTCCATCAAAACTTGTAACACCAATTCCATCCCTTAGTCTGAGAAATTGATCAGTCTTGATAGCTTTGGTCAGAACATCTGCCAACTATTTCTGAGTGCTGCAGTGTACAACTTCTAGCACTCCACTCTGAACTTGATATCTCAAAAAATGATACTTGGTCTCAATATGCTTGCTTCTCCCATGCAACACTGGGTTTCTGGCAAGATTGATTGCAGACTTGTTGTCAATCATCAACTTCAGAGGTTTGTTTATTTTAATCTTCAGATCCTGCAACAGATTCAGAATCCACACAGCTTGGCATGCAGTAACAACACCTACAATGTATTAAGCTTCACAGGTTGATAACGCCACAACAGGTTGCTTCTTGGAACACCAAGAAATGGGACCTCCCAGAAATTTGAACAAGTACCCAGATGTACTTCTTCTGTCAACTTTGTCTCCACACCAATCAGAATCTGAATAACTCAGAAGTTCTGACTCATCCTTTCTTCCAGAAGGAAACAACACTCCATACTTCAGAGTTCCCTTGATATACCTCAGAATCCTGACAGCAGCTTGGTAATGGGACCACTTAGGTTTACTCATGAACCTACTAACCATCCCAACAGAATAAAAAATATCAGGTCTGGTATTGCACAGATACCTCAAAGAACCAACCAACTGTTTGAAGGTTGTAGCGTCCACATCCTTTCCATCAGAGTCAGAATCTAGTTTCTGATTTGTATCAGAAGGTGTGACAACAATCTTACAATTCTTCAGTTCAAATCTCTTCAAAAGTTCTAATTCATACTTGAGCTGATGCAAAATGATACCTTTCTCAGAATATCTGAACTCCATCCCTAGAAAGTATGTCATTTTGCCTAGATCAGTCATTTCAAATTCATTCATCAGAACTTTCTTGAACTTGGCTATCTCCTGTTCAGAACTTCCAGTCAATAGTATATCATCAACATATAAACATACCAAAGTCATATTGCCTTCAGAAGTATGCTGAACATAGACACCGTACTCCATGTCACATTTCTGAAAGCATTGCTTCTTGAAAAATGAATCAATCTTCTGATTCCAAGCTCTGGGCGCTTGTTTCAGTCCATATAGAGCTTTGTATAATCTATACACCATCCCTTCCTGATTCTTTTTCACAAATCCAGGAGGTTGTGACACATAAACTTCTTCTTCTAATGGACCGTTCAGAAATGCAGATTTTACATCTAAATGCATCAGAGGCCAATGTTAGACTAAGGCACGGATCTAGAAGGGGGGGTTGAATAGATCCCTTTTAAAAATTTGAGTGGCGCTACCAATAAAATTGGTTTTCAAAATTGTTTTCAAATGCGGAAGCGGCCTTGGAAAATATAGTCTAAAACGAACAACTATTGGAGAGCCGGATATGCGTCAAGCAGATGAATTTAAGACGATAACGGATAGTAAATCACTACACACTTTTATGCAAAACTCAGATGTGATTCACTCGTACTTTTTCCTTATTCCAATGATAAAAAATTACACCAAAACTAGCAGCAAAATTAAGGCAATTTTAGTTCAGCACTTTTGTCGAACAGTTGGTGTGCACAAAACTAGCAGCAAAATTAAGGCAATTTTAGTTCAGCACTTTTGTCGAACAGTTGGTGTGCACAAATACCTTAAATGATATTTGTGTTGAATGAGTGATTGAAAAAGCCTTAGTACAGTATTTCTATTGTACTTAGTAGTTAAAAAACAGTGTTTCACCAACTCACTCAATCAATACTACAATTTGACAAAATCACTTATTCTAGAATCACTTAATTTCTAAGCTGTAATTGAAAATGCAGAAAATAAAGGAACACAAGATTTGATGAGGCAGTTCCCCCAGTCGTCCTCGCGTTGGGGTACGTCTGCCCTCAATTCTACAATGAGAATTGAGATATGTATTGAATAGATATCACCTGTTTGGTAGAACAGTTATACACAAGAATCGATAGACAATTGATACAAACAATCTTAATGTTGCTGATAATTTCTACCACTTCTTGCCCCTTGATTCAAGATGAATCAAGTCCTCCAATTTGATGTGAATGACCTCCGATTGCAGCCACCTTATTGACAACTCTTCCGTTGATCAAACCTTCGGCACGGCTGATCTTAGACACACCCAAATTGAACCCGGAACGTCTTCAACCTTTCAACGCCCTAGCTACTAGATTGATCAACCTTCCGCTAACCAATCACCTTCGCACTCGCTTGATTGTTGAACCGACGATTCCGTAACAAAAGCCTTCAAAACCTGTAGTCTTGATAGGTAAAACCTCAAAGGTTTTCTCCCAAGAAACACCTGCACCAGCTTCCACTCGAACCGGATCTTCAATCACGCGTTCGAACCTTATCACCGTCGAGCAAACCACAAACCGCAGCAAAAAATTGATTATCTGTAATTTGAGGATTTGTGAGTTGATTGAACGATGAAGATGAAGAACACTGATGCACCTCTTTCACGTTTCTTGACCTGAACACTTTCTCACAATGCTTTCAAAAATGTTCTCTTGAAAATGTTAAAAATGTTAGTTGTTAAAATTGAAAAGACAGCTATTTATAGTAATATACAAAACAGACAGTTGACAGATCAATGAAACATAGCAGAATTTCTGTTTCTGCGCGCGAACGGTCGACCATAGGGTCGGCGTGCGCTGAGCCGTGTGATTCTCAAACTGTCATGCGCCGAGTCAGCGGTCGACGCATGATCTTCATGCGCTGAGCCGTCAGATTCTTAAACCTGCATGCGCCAAGTTAACGGTCGACGCATGACCTTCATGCGCTGAGCCGTGTGAACTGAATGAAACTCTCTTAGCAAGTTGTCATCATCAAAAACCAGAGGCACGCTTGTGTTGGTAGATACTTTGCCTTCAGAGGCACGCTTGTGTTGGTAGATACTTTGCCTTCACATTCTCCCCCTTTTTGATGATGGCAACCTACTGTTACGCAACACGTGATAGGTATAGGTATGCTCCCCCTTTCTTTTACAATTATAGCGGTCGTAATCATCGTCTATCTACTGCTCGGTTCTCCCCCTTTGACAACATCAAAAAGAGGTAAACTCGTGACACAATAACAACACATTGAATCATGCATAAATGAGATACCAACAGATGAGAAGTAAACAACAATTATACATACGATGGAGATAACAGTTAATAGATTACAGAACTACAAAAATGTCATGATAGCAACATAGAAGTAAGCAACAATCATAGTGAGTTTGGGCAGAAAAGCAAAACACAACAAACAAAATGAATGCAAGCCAAAACAGGAAACAACAAATGACATATGAGCGCATGCTAATAGCCCCGTCCACGTCCGCGACCACGACCACGCCTGTCATAGTAATGAGGATGGCGTTGGGGATGAGCTAGATCAGTAAATTCTTCTGTGATGTTATTCAAAAAGTCAAGACTGTCGACAATGGCGCGCTCTTCAGCTTGATGACAGTGAGTTAGAGTCTCGAATCGAGCGTCCAGCTGAGTCGACATTCCACTGATCCGTTCATTTTGGTTATGCAGTTCAGAACGAATTTGTGCCATTCTTTCATTTTGATCCCTCATGAATTTTTGCTGTTGTTCCTGCACATTGGTCATAAAATTTCGCTGTTCCAACTGCATCGACTGCATCATTTCTAAAATCTCCGAATTGTTTGACGGTTGTTGAGGAGAAGGTGGGTCTGCAGTGCTTGGTTGATACGGCTGATAGAATTTGCCAAGGGTGGTCCACCCGGTGTATTGCCATTCACCCCAGCCTTGGTTATTCTCCTCATCCTCATTTTCCTGTTGGTTTGAGTAGGCAGACCAGTTATTGTGTTGATTGTCATCTTGATATGTTTGTTGATAGTTTTCAGAAGGCACGTATGGTTGATGACCTTCATTAATATCGTGGTCCAGCTGAGTCTCATCAGCGGTTTCTTGTGCCTCTCCTGCATTGTCACCTTGATTGTCTTCATCTTCACTTGAGCTTCCTTCTGCTTCTTCATCTTCTCCACCCTCTGACTCATCAGCACTTTCTTCACTCGAGGAGGCAGCTGCAGCCATGGTTGAGCGCCGATAAAATCTGTACTTTTTGAGCGACTGATCCCACACATATCCCATCATAGCAAAGACCTTTGAACTGAACTCTTTATCGGAAGAAATTGGAGTATACGGAAAAGACGGGTAATTGATACCTGCAGAGTTTAAAGCTTCCTGAATGAATGAGCCATAGGCGAGCGCGGTGCCTCGCTTGGAGTCTCTTAGTTCATACATCCGGCTTGTAATATAGTACGGCCAGTTAATTTTAATGCCGTGACCTAGTATATGGATGAGATGCACTTCAGCTTGTTCGACTCTTGACAAACCACCTTGTTTAGGCCGCAGAATGCGCGCCACAATCCATTGAAGGATCCTTGGAAATGTTCTGAGTTTTCCGGATGTGACGGACCTCGGAAAAGCCGCACTGTTTACAATGTGCTCCGGATAAGGCCTCTTGAGCATATTATTCAGTGCTTTGTTATACTCATAACCTTCAAGAGTTTTAGAATCGGTCACTTCGGCTAGGGGAGGTTCACCATCCTCTACAGACATATCAAAATACTTACTCCAGAATTCAGTATTTACAGTCACTTGAGTTGTTCCAATATGGGAATGAAAGTTTTCTCCGTGAAATTTATCATTCAATTCAGAGTAAAAGACACGCACCAGATCTTCGCTATATTGTACATTGCATTCAACAAATCGTTCAACACCATGATAAGTAAGAAAGTTCATGAACTTACCCAGATGCATGCGTTCAGCAACCAGTTCATAGAAGGCGTGTTGTCGAACCACTTTCCTCTTACCAATGTCTTTGTTAAAGTTTTCCCGACGAGACGGATGAACCAGGGATTCTGCAGTGATTGGCACTGTTCCGGAGGTTGACCCTCTTGATCTCTTTCTTGTAGGTCTAGAGGAAGAAGCCATGGGTATAGTTTTGTGGGTACAAGGAACTCTTTACCAATGTGATGGAGAATGAAGAGTTTTGAGATGAAGGATTTTGAATTTTGAGAAGAAGGAGAGAGATAACCCTTGTTTAATGTAAGGATTAGGGTTTGATTGGAAAATGTGAGGAGATGAAGAGAGTTAGTAGGGGTAGTAGGTGTGGGTTTCTAGTAATGAAGATAAATGCAAGTGTAACTGCCCCAAAAAAAGAACTGAACCGTCAAGTAATCAGGAAAACTGGGTTTTTGCGCGAGCCGTCGACTGTAGCTTCTGCATGCGTCGACGCATGCTTCAGATTTTTCACCAGATACAAAAGTTAACAGGGTGCGCCGACCGCTGCCCTGTTATGGTCGACTCAATATGCAACAAACAGCAGACTTTTGTATTTTACCATATTCAGAGGTACATGCTATGCAAAAATGATGTCATGACATATAAGAAAAAAAAATATCTATATACATATGCAGTAGATGTCATACAAATTTAGCGTAGTATAAGCGATATGATTTGAGATCAACAGGATTATCAAACAAAGAGAGAGAGAAAGAACAATATCACCTTGATGCCTGATTTGCTTGATACACAACATACTTATACTTACACGAATATCAAATTGTTAGAAGTACAACAGCATGATTATTTGAATGAAATAAGATAACATCAGCAAATATTATTCCCGTTCCGAAATGTCGAGGATGCCAAGTTCTCGGCGGATATGAAAGAAAGGTTCCGTTGCTAGCGGCTTTGTGAAAATGTCCGCTAGTTGGTTTTTAGTGTCAACGTGTTCAAATACAACATCACCTTTCTCAACATGGTCCCTAAGAAAATGGTGTCGAATTTCTATATGTTTAGTGCGAGAGTGTAATACGGGATTTTTGGTAAGGTTAATAGCGCTAGTGTTGTCACATAGGATAGGAATACGTTCAAGTTTAAGATTGAAATCTAGTAGTTGTTGCTTAATCCACAGAATTTGAGCACAACAACTACCAGCGGCAACGTATTCCGCCTCGGCCGTTGATAAAGCAACTGAAACTTGTTTCTTGCTATGCCAACTAACCAAGGAGTTTGAAAACAAATGACATGTACCACTAGTGCTTTTCCTATCCGATTTGCACCCGGCAAAGTCGGAATCGGAGTAACCTACCAACGAGCAATCACTACCCTTAGAATACCACAATCCATACTTCGGGGTACCTGACAGGTATCGAAGAATTCGTTTAACAGCTTTTAGGTGGGATTCTTTGGGACATGATTGGTATCGTGCACACATGCACACACTAAACATAATATCAGGACGTGACGCAGTAAGATAGAGAAGTGAACCAATCATACCTCTATATCGTTTTACCTCTACGTCCTTGCCATTTTCATCTTTATCCAAATTTACGCATGTAGGCATTGGGGTGTCTATGGCCTTGGATTTTGCCATGTCAAATCTCTTGATCAAGTCCAAACAATATTTTGTTTGGCTCACGAATGTCCCTTCTTGGAGTTGTTTAATTTGCAGGCCGAGGAAGTATGTGAGCTCCCCCATCATACTCATCTCGAATTCGCCCTGCATGAGGTCAGAAAACTCTCTCACGAGATTCATGTTAGTGGATCCAAATATAATATCGTCAACATAGATTTGCACCAAAATCAAGTGCTTTCCTTGACGTTTAATGAAGAGTGTAGTGTCAACCTTTCCTCGTGAGTACCCCTGATTAAGTAAAAACTTACTTAGTCGCTCATACCAAGCTCTAGGAGCTTGTTTGAGACCATATAAAGCTCTTTTTAACTTGTAAACATGTTCAGGGTATTCATGAGATTCAAAACCGGGAGGTTGAGACACATATACTTCTTCATTTATGTGACCGTTAAGGAACGCACTTTTAACATCCATTTGAAATAACTTAAAATCCTTTGCACATGCAAAGGCGAGTAAAAGGCGTATAGCCTCGAGTCGGGCAACCGGCGCATAAGTTTCCTCATAGTCGATGCCTTCCTCTTGGTTATACCCTTGAGCGACCAATCTCGCTTTATTACGGGTTATTACCCCGTTTTCGTCCAACTTGTTCCTAAACACCCATCGGGTGCCGATTACTCGATGGCCTCGCGGAGGAGGGACAAGGTCCCATACCTCGTTTCTTTTAAACTGATTTAGTTCCTCTTGCATCGATAAGAACCAGTGCTCATCGAGTAGGGCCTCTTTGGGGTTTTTAGGCTCTATTTGTGAAACGAAAGCGAAGTGATAACAAAAGTTACTTAGCTTAGATCGAGTGGTGACTCCCTTTGTGATGTCTCCGAGAATATTGTCAATTGGATGATCTTTACACGACTTCCAAGCTTGAGGGAGATCATCGTTTGTAGGCGGATGAGCTTCCTCAGTTACCTCATGGTGTGCATCCTTATCCTCCTCAATTTTGACTCTATCGGGTTGATCAATCCCCGTTTCGCCACCTTTGAGTATGTCTTCTGTGGATGTACCTGCACCATGAACAACACTATCCTTTCCGACATTTCTCGGATAGGACTCATCAAACGTAACGTGCACAGACTCTTCAACAGCTAGTAATCTTTTATTATAAATCCTATATGCTTTACTTGATTGCGAGTACCCTAGAAAAATGCCTTCATCGGCTTTTGAATCAAACTTGCCCAAGTTTTCCTTTCCATTGTTTAATACAAAGCACTTGCATCCAAAAACATGAAGGTGAGAAACATTAGGCTTTCGCCCTTTTAAAAGTTCATACGGAGTTTTGTTTAGAATGGGGCGGATGAGTACCCTATTCAAAACATAACATGCCGTACTAATGGCGTCGGCCCAAAAGTATTTTGGTAAACCACTATCATTAATCATTGTTCTTCCCAATTCTTCTAAAATTCTGTTTTTACGCTCCACAACCCCATTTTGTTGAGGAGTTCGTGGAGCCGAGAAGTTATGATCGATGCCATGGTTACCGCAATATTCTTCAAATAAATGATTTTCAAATTCACCTCCGTGGTCACTTCTTATTGACACAATGTTTGTATTTAACTTATTTTGGGAGAGCTTGGCAAATCTCTCAAAAGCGGCAAACGTGTCACTTTTACTCACTAAGAAGATGGTCCAACAGAACCTAGAAAAGTCGTCCACTATTACGAATCCGTAATAGTTTCCTCCTAGACTTTTGATCCTAGACGGCCCAAACAAGTCCATATGAAGTAGTTCAAGAGGTCTCGTTGTTGAAATAATCTTTTTGGATTTAAAGGAGATCCTCGTTTGTTTTCCTTTTTGACAAGCAACACATCGGAAATTGTAGTAGAGGAGGGATTACCTATACTACCTTTACCTAGTATCGCTCCGCGGTTGTTATCACCGTATGTTACATACCCTTTCTTCTTAGCCACGAAGTCTATGAATAAGGATATGTCTCCAGACATGTGCCTTGAGCACCCACTATCAAGAATCCATCTTCTCTCGGTGGACTCGACACATTTCACCTGTTTCTTTTTCTTTTTCTGATTTGCGGAGAGACATAGATTCACGGACTCTTCTTCATCACTAGAGCTTTCATTAGAGGAGGAAGAATCACTGTCGCTTTCCCACGCGATGTACGCCCTCCTAGGCTTTGATGCTCTCTTATGTGACTTCGATTGTTCCTTTTCTTTTCCCTTGTTGTTCATTGGACAGTCCGGTTTGTAGTGACCGGGCTTTCCACATTTATAGCACGTTCCTCTAGTCTTTTTGCCTTTTTGATTGTCATCTTTGGAGAACCTTGATTGCCTTCGGAAATTTACCAGGTTCTTCTCCGAATGTTGGATGCCGTTCTTTCTCACGTACCGGTTATACCGTTTAACGAACAGCCCCATGTCCTCATTTATGTCTTCTTCTTCGTCGTCGCTTGAAGAATAATCACTTTGCTCTTTTGCTTTAGACTTCGAGGAAGAAGCCTTAAGAGCTATGGACTTTTTTTCACTCATCTTTACTTTGTCCTTCTTTTCTTTCCTTTCATGTTGGTCAAGACTCAAGAGTACCTGTTCATGCTCTTGTAGTTTGCCAAACAATGTGGTCAGGTCTAATACCGTAAGATCATTTGCCTCTTTGATGGCGGTCACTTTCGGCTGCCATTCCCTGCTAAGACATCTCAAAACTTTATTAGTAGCAAGATCATTGGAAATAGGTCTTCCTAGTGAATGTAATCTGTTTATGAGATGAGTAAATCTCTTTTGCATGTCAGCAATGGTTTCCCCTTGCTCCATGAAAAAAAGATCAAACTCTTGTATAAGAGTGTTGATTCGAGCCAACTTAACATCGTTTGTCCCCTCATGGGCAATTTGTAGTGCATCCCACATAGTCTTAGCCGTAGGGCAATGGGATACACGGTAGTATTCATCTACACCTAATGAGGAGATTAGAATGTTCTTAGCTTTCCAATCGTAATTATACTTTCGCTCATCGTCGTCGGTCCATTGTGCTTCGGGCTTTGGCACAACTTCGTTATTCTCATTTGTCATGGTTATTTCAATCGGACCATTGAGAATAACGTTCCATATCTTTCTATCTATGGAATTAATGTGCACCCGCATACAGTCTTTCCAATAGCTATAATTTTCACCGTTAAAAACGGGAGCTCTATTGTACGCCCCTTTTGGTTCGTTAGCCATTATTCTATCAATGTTGTATTTGAAGCACCGGAGAACCGGAGCTCTTGATACCACTTGTTAGACTAAGGCACGGATCTAGAAGGGGGGGTTGAATAGATCCCTTTTAAAAATTTGAGTGGCGCTACCAATAAAATTGGTTTTCAAAATTGTTTTCAAATGCGGAAGCGGCCTTGGAAAATATAGTCTAAAACGAACAACTATTGGAGAGCCGGATATGCGTCAAGCAGATGAATTTAAGACGATAACGGATAGTAAATCACTACACACTTTTATGCAAAACTCAGATGTGATTCACTCGTACTTTTTCCTTATTCCAATGATAAAAAATTACACCAAAACTAGCAGCAAAATTAAGGCAATTTTAGTTCAGCACTTTTGTCGAACAGTTGGTGTGCACAAAACTAGCAGCAAAATTAAGGCAATTTTAGTTCAGCACTTTTGTCGAACAGTTGGTGTGCACAAATACCTTAAATGATATTTGTGTTGAATGAGTGATTGAAAAAGCCTTAGTACAGTATTTCTATTGTACTTAGTAGTTAAAAAACAGTGTTTCACCAACTCACTCAATCAATACTACAATTTGACAAAATCACTTATTCTAGAATCACTTAATTTCTAAGCTGTAATTGAAAATGCAGAAAATAAAGGAACACAAGATTTGATGAGGCAGTTCCCCCAGTCGTCCTCGCGTTGGGGTACGTCTGCCCTCAATTCTACAATGAGAATTGAGATATGTATTGAATAGATATCACATGTTTGGTAGAACAGTTATACACAAGAATCGATAGACAATTGATACAAACAATCTTAATGTTGCTGATAATTTCTACCACTTCTTGCCCCTTGATTCAAGATGAATCAAGTCCTCCAATTTGATGTGAATGACCTCCGATTGCAGCCACCTTATTGACAACTCTTCCGTTGATCAAACCTTCGGCACGGCTGATCTTAGACACACCCAAATTGAACCCGGAACGTCTTCAACCTTTCAACGCCCTAGCTACTAGATTGATCAACCTTCCGCTAACCAATCACCTTCGCACTCGCTTGATTGTTGAACCGACGATTCCGTAACAAAAGCCTTCAAAACCTGTAGTCTTGATAGGTAAAACCTCAAAGGTTTTCTCCCAAGAAACACCTGCACCAGCTTCCACTCGAACCGGATCTTCAATCACGCGTTCGAACCTTATCACCGTCGAGCAAACCACAAACCGCAGCAAAAAATTGATTATCTGTAATTTGAGGATTTGTGAGTTGATTGAACGATGAAGATGAAGAACACTGATGCACCTCTTTCACGTTTCTTGACCTGAACACTTTCTCACAATGCTTTCAAAAATGTTCTCTTGAAAATGTTAAAAATGTTAGTTGTTAAAATTGAAAAGACAGCTATTTATAGTAATATACAAAACAGACAGTTGACAGATCAATGAAACATAGCAGAATTTCTGTTTCTGCGCGCGAACGGTCGACCATAGGGTCGGCGTGCGCTGAGCCGTGTGATTCTCAAACTGTCATGCGCCGAGTCAGCGGTCGACGCATGATCTTCATGCGCTGAGCCGTCAGATTCTTAAACCTGCATGCGCCAAGTTAACGGTCGACGCATGACCTTCATGCGCTGAGCCGTGTGAACTGAATGAAACTCTCTTAGCAAGTTGTCATCATCAAAAACCAGAGGCACGCTTGTGTTGGTAGATACTTTGCCTTCAGAGGCACGCTTGTGTTGGTAGATACTTTGCCTTCACAGCCAATTCCTGTTAGCAGCTATTGCAATCACCATTCTGATTATTTCATGTCTTGCTACAGGTGCAAACACTTCAGAATAATCCAGCCCAGGTTTCTGTAGAAATCCTCTGGCTACCAACCTTGCTTTATATTTGCCAATTGAACCATCTGGCTTTAACTTCTGCTTGAAAACCCATCTGACGCTGATGGCTTTCTTGTCTTTTGGAAGTTCTGTCAGCTTCCAAGTATTGTTTATCTATATAGCATCAAGTTCTTCTTTCATGGCCTTCAGCCAGAGCTTCTGCTTGAGAGCCTCTTCTGTACTTATGGGTTCAGAGTCTACTATCATGGCACACTAAATAACTTCTCCTTCAGAGTCTACTTCAGTGTCTTGCAGCATGTCAAACTCTACATATCTTCTGGGAATGTTTCTGATTCTTTGTGGTCTCTGAACTTGTTCAGAGTCTTGAGCTTCAGATGATTTACTTCCTCCAGAGCTTTGACCATCTTCAGGGTCTGGCATATTTCCATAATCTTGAACTTCAGAATTTCTAGCTTCAGAGGCTTGACTTCCTCCAGAGCCTTGGCCATCTTCAGAGTCTGAATTGCCACCAAAATCTGGATTGTCATCAGAGTCTGGATCATCAGAGTCACCTTTATCTTCTGAGTCTTCTCCAGAGTCAGAATCACTATCAGAGTCAGAATCAACGTCAGAGTTTACTCCAACTTCAGAAATTCTTAACTCTGACCTTTCTTCAGAAGTTCTAACATCAGAATCAGATTGAGACTTATCCCGATTCCAAACTTCTGATTCCTTCATAATCATATCTCTGCTGAATTCAATTTTATTGGTTTCTGGACAATAGAGCTTGTATGCACCTGTACTGTGGTACCCTATCAGAATCATCACTTTCCTTCTATCATTCAGCTTCTGTCTTCTGCCTTCTGGAACATGTTTATAGCAAACAGAACCAAACACCTTCAGATGACTAACACTTTGCTTATCTCCAGTCCACTTCTGTATTAGAACTATTTCCTTCAACTTCTTCGTAGGACATCTGTTGAGTACATACGTTGCAGTGGCAACAGCTTCTCCCCAGAGCTTCTGAGGAAGCTTCTTCTCCTTTAGCATGCTTCTCACCATATCAAGAAAAGTGTGGTTTCTTCTTTCAGCAAGACCATTGTGTTGAGGGATATAAGGAGCAGTAACCTCATGCTCAATTCCATTCTCCTCACAGAACTTCTGGAACTCTTTGGAGTTATACTCACCTCCACCATCAGTTCTAAGAATCTTCAACTTCTGACCACTCTGATTCTCAGCCTTCATTCTGAACTTCTTGAATTCATCAAACACCTCATGTTTAAACTTAATAAGGGATACCCATGTCATTCTTGTGAATTCATCAACAAACAACACAAAGTATTTATTCCCTCCAATTGATGCTACTGGAAATGGACCACACACATCAGAATGTACAACTCCCAAGGCATGTTTTGCTCTTGGAGTAGCTTCTGACGCAAATGGCAATCTTGGTTGTTTTCCTTCCATGCAAACTTTGCATGACTTTTCAGGCTTCTTAATTGCAGGAATTCCATGTACCAACTTCTTTGAATTCAGATGTTTTAAGCTTCTGAAATTTAAATGACCAAATCTACTGTGCCACAGCTCACTCTCCTTCTCAGCACTTGTTGCACTAAGACATTCTGAGTCTGCAGTTCTGACATTCACCTTGAATGTTCTATTCCTTCCCTATTCTGACTCCATAATCAACTTCTGATTGCAGTCATACAGCTTCAGAAGATTGTCCTTCATGGTCACTGAAAAACCTTTCTTAATTAATTGTCCCACACTCATCAGATTGCTTCCGATGCCAGGTACATACCACACGTTCTGAATCAATGCTGTTTTCCCATTGTTCAGAATCACTCTGACATTTCCCATACCTTCTGCATTAAGATATTTGTCATCAGCATATCTGATCTTTGTTCTCTTTTCAGAGTCAAAGTCAACCAGCCATTTCTTGTTTCCAGTAAGATGATTTGAACAGCCAGTGTCCATATACCACCAGTCTATCAGATCCATATTATCAGATTCAGAAGCCATCAATAGCATAGATTCATCATCAGAACTTCTGGCTATATTTGCTTCTTCTGATTTTCTCTCCTTGTTTGACCAACAATCTCTAGCAAAGTGACCAAACTTCTTACAACAGTAACATTGAATCTTCTTCTTGTCATACTTCTCTTTTCCCTTTTGAGCATTCTTTTGTCTATCAGAGGTTGAGCTTTCTGACTTCTGACCACCATCAGATCTTCTCCTGGCTTCTGACTGTTTCTGATACCTCCTATCAGAAGTTGCTTTCAGAGCCTGCTGCTCTACTTCCTTTTCATAAGTTCTCTCAGTCAAACGCAACTCTTGCGCTTCTAGACTACTCTGCAGCTCTTCAATTCTCATGGTGCTCAGATCTTTGGAATGTTCTATTGCTACCACAATGTAGTCAAATTGAGGAGTAAGGGATCTCAATACTTTCTCCATGATTGCTTCTTCAGAAAGAGTTTCTCCACACGCCTTCATCTCATTAGTGATCAGAATCATTCTGGAGATGTATTTAGAGACTTTCTCGTTATTCTTCATGTTGAGATTCTCATATTGCTTTCTCAAGGACTGAAGCTTCACCTTCTTCACTGATGCGTCACCACCATAACATCTCACCAGTGTGTCCCACGCAGCCTTTGCTGTTGTTGAATCTGCAATCTTCTCAAACACATTTACATTCACATATTGATGAATGAAGAACAATGCTTTCTGATCCTTCTTCCTTACTTCCTTCTGCGCGTTTTTCTGTTCATCTGTTGCATTTGCTGCTACTGGAACATAACCATCAGTGACAAGATCTAGAACATCTTGAGCACCAAACAGTACACGCATTTGGATCATCCAACGATTCCAGTTTTTACTGTCAAATACTGGAAGTTTGGTGTTCATGTTGCCGTTTCCATTCATCTTCTACCTTGCACAGTACACTCAGATTTCTCACACAGTGTTTCCCAACCCACATAATTAAAATTCTGATCAGATTTTGTTCAAGATTCAACACGAATCTAAGAATCAAAATCAAATACACAAAATCTCACGTTCACTCGTGTTTCCCAATGAATCTGAACCGGAGCTCTAGATACCAATTGTTGGTGCAAAGATAGAATAAATGATGAACAAAGGAAATATTCTATTAAGAGAATGAAGGCTACACACTACTACAAATAACAATGATTGCAACCCTATTTATAAGCTAAAACTAGGGTTACTAGAATAAGATAAAATACTAAAATACCCTCTAACAAACTTAGGGGCTAAGAAAATAATACTACTAATATGAATTACTTCTAATATATATTTCATGAGAAATCTAATCTGTGATTCACGAGTATACAACCATAATTATATGCTAAGGATGGGATCATTATAAATCCCACACTTGAATGAAAGTATAACTCACGTATCCTATACCCAATATAGATATTGTGGAGTTATATACGTTTGACAAAACTTACAAAAAGGTCCAGCTCTGAGACCATGTACATAAGTGAACCACCCAATGAAATAATCCTCCACCCAAACCTCACATGTGCACCAATAAGATAATTGGACATGTCTCATTGAGGTTGTCACCCAGTAAGTTATTCCAGTCCCACTCCTTATGAATATAATAAAAACATAAGAGTGTCACATGTCCAAGATTTGTCTATATTGGATATAATTAATCTAGGTTTTTCCTGCGACATTCTATACGACACAATGGAAACTGGTATTGTCTCAGAGACCAAGTCCATGGATAATTCCATCTTTCTACCGGGAGGTAGAGAAATGACATCCTCTAAAAATACATTTGGAAAATTTCTTACTACTAGGATGGAAGATATATTTCTTTCCCCCATTTGTATCTGCGGTAAGAATCAAAATGAAAGCCTTATTATACTTTAAGATACAATGGATCACATGGATGGTACCTTCCAAAAGTGTAGAAACCACTTCGTCTGGAGTTGCTGATCCTGCAAGTATAAAAATGGTCTTCTCTTTAAAACCAATTTATATTGAATTGGAAAAGAGACAATCCATTCCAAAAAACCACGTTTATCCTCTTGAAAGGCATACATATCATATTGATTAGAATGGTACAATCATTCACATTTATTAGACGATTTTCACATACCCAACGAGTCTCTACACTACTATTCATATTTGTGGTTGCTACCATCGGGAAAGGTAGTGCAATTGCTTCGAAACCATGTTTCTTTACACACTTAGTTGAGATAAATGAAGTTGATGATCCATAATCAAATATGTTAAGTGGTGGTTGATCAAGCGTGTAACACGTACCGACTATCAGATCACTGTTCCCCTTGGCTTTTCTTGCATCTAATATGTAGACTCATCCTGCTCTACCGGGTCCTCACACTGGTGTTTTTTGGGTTCTCTACTTAGGATAATTCTTCACCATATGTCCTTAATCCTAGTAATTAAAACATATTGCTAGTCTAGTCTTGCACTCTCCCAAGTAGGCCTCTTACAAGCATTGCATGTGAGTGGTTGATCAGGTTTGATACCTTGAATATTAAATGTGCTTTTGTAACTGCTAGATTTATTATTACTATTTTATTTTATTGTTTCAGTTTTTTAGTCAATTAGTGGTTGCTATACTTTAGGAGCAAGCTAGTAGTAGTTGTTATACTTTAGGAGCAAATTATTTTAATTATTCAATTCCCTAAAATCCTGGTTACGTGGGATAGTTTTCAGTTTTTCTTTCTATTATTTATTGTAACGCTTTTATTGATCAAAAAACAGATTCCTTTCTTTTAACCAACAGTTTTCTCTACTTCTCTGCCTCTCTATTTGTTATTTTCTGCCATTAAACTAATAAATTGGTATCTAGAGCCTTCTTTTTAGAGGGACCTGTGATTGAACCCATTAAAAAATCCACCATAATAAACCTTCCTTCAATTCATCAAATAGATGGATTTTGAAACTCCTTACACAAAACTAGCACCGCCTGTGTTTGACGGTGATAATTATCACATCTGGGCAGCAAGAATGGAGGCTTACCTAGAAGCAAATGACCTTTGGGAAGTCGTTGAGGAAGACTATGAAGTTCTTCCTTTACCGAACAATCCAACTATGGCTCAGATAAAAAATCACAAGGAGAAGAAAGGAAGAAAATCTAAGGCAAGAGCTATTTTGTTTGCTGCTGTCTCACAAGACATTTTCACCAGAATCATGACGATTAATTCGGCATTTGAGATCTGGAATTTCCTCAAGGAAGAATATGAAGGAGATGAAAGAATCAAGGGAATGCAAGCAATGGATCTGGTTAGAGAATTTGAAATGCAGAAGATGAAGGAGTCTGAAACAATTAAGGAGTATGCAAACAGACTTCTTAACATTGCTAACAAGGTGAGGTTGTTAGGTTCTGATTTTTCTGATTCAAGAATAGTTTAGAAAACACTAGTAACTGCTCCTAGAAAATTTGAAGCTTCTATTACTTCATTAGAAAACACTAAGGATCTTTCAAAGATCACATTGGCAGAACTTGTAAGTGCTATGCAGTCCCAAGAGCAGCGAAGGTTGATGAGACAAGATGGTGCAGTCGAAGGTGCTTTACGAGCCAAGCACCATTATGGGGAAACCAGTAGAAAGAAGCATGTCAAGAAGGACCAGCCATCAAGCAGCGATAATAGTGCAAACAACCAAAACAATGGTAGGGTTAAAAAGAAAAACTACCCACCTTGTCAGCACTGCGGGAAATTGGGTCACCCACCATACAAATGTTGGAAACAACCAGACGCAAAGTGTAGTAAATGCAATCAGCTTGGACATGAAGCTGTAATTTGTAGGAGCAAATTTCAGCAGCAACATGAAGTCAATGCCCAAGTTGTTGAGCAAGATGAAGAAGACTATATTTTTGCTGCAACATGCTATTCGACAAGGAGCAATTCTGAATGCTGGTTAATTGATAGTGGTTGTACGAACCACATGACATATGACAAGACTCTATTCAAGGATTTGAAGCCCACAAATGTCTCAAAGGTCAGAATAGGGAATGGTGGCTATATTGTTGCAAAAGGAAAAGGAACCATTGCAATTTCAACGTGTTCAGGTACCAAAATTATATCTGATGTTCTCTACGTACCTGACATTGACCAAAACTTACTAAGTGTAGGTCAGTTGATTAAAAAGGGATTTAAAGTATCCTTTGAAAATCAACAATGTCTCATCTACGACATTGCTGGCTGGGAAGTTTTACGGGTTATAATAAGAGGTAAAAGCTTCTCGTTTGATCCAAAAGAGGAGGAGTAGGCAGTCTATTTTACTCAAGTCAGTCCCACAGAACTCTGGCACAAGAGACTCGGCCATTGCCATCTTGAAAGAATGTTGAACATGCAAAGAAAAGTCATGTCAAGAGGTCTGCCAATACTTTCTGATAATTTACCAAATTGTAATGCTTGTCAATTTGGTAAACAAATAAGAAAATCATTCCCCAAATCAGCTTGGAGAGCTTCTCAAAAGTTGCAGCTTGTTCACACTGATGTGGCGGGACCCCAAAGAACACCATCACTACAAGGTAGTTTATACTTCATTCTTTTCATAGATGACTTCACAAGAATGTGCTGGATATTTTTTTTGAAATTTAAGCATGAAATGGCTGGAGTATTTATGAAGTTCAAGAAAATGGTGGAAACTCAAAGTGGCTGCAAGATTCAATGTATAAGATCTGACAATGGGACAAAGTATACATCAACAAAATTTAATCAATTTTGTGAAGAAGCTGGTATTGAACATCAACTCACAGCCCCCTACACTCCACAGCAAAATGGGGTTAGTGAAAGGAGAAATAGATCGGTGATGGAGATGGCTAGATGCATGTTACATGAGAAGGAGTTGCCTAAAACATTTTGGGCAGAGGCGGCTAACACAACGATTTTTCTCCAAAATCGGCTTCCAACGAAAGCCTTGAAGGATAAAACTCCATTTGAGGCTTGGTATGGGTATAAGCCATCACTAACGTTTCTTAAAGTGTTTGGTTGTGTTTGTTTTGCGCATGTTCCACAGGCTACGCGTGACAAACTTGACAAGAAGGAAACTTCGGGCATCTTTGTGGGTTACAGTTCAGTTTCAAAGGCCTACAAAGTGTATCATCCTCAAACCGGAAAGATGATTGTTACTAGAGATGTGCACTTTAATGAAGAACAACAATGGAATTGGGAGAACTCATAAAGAACAACTAAACTATTTGGCAACATTGATGATAAGCATTCAGGACAGCAAACAACAGAGTTGTTACAGGATGAATTAGAAGAAGACCCTCTAGTCAGAGGCAAAAGGTTATTATCTGACATCTATCAAAGATGTAATGTAGCAGTTTGTGAACCTGCTAGCTGCGAGGAAGCGCAAAAGGACCAGAAATGGAAAACTGCAATGGAGAAGGAGATGTCCATGATACAAAAAAAAACAAAACATGGGAGCTGGTTGACAGGCCTGAAAATAGAAAAGTCATTGGAGTTAAATGGGTTTTCAGAACAAAGCTTAATGCAGATTGCTCAATCAACAAGCACAAGCACAAGGCCAGACCTGAAAATAGAAAAGTCATTGGAGTTAAATGGTTTTTCAGTGAATGATGATGAACGTTTCTTGATAGCCAATTCCTACTGAAACTCTCTGAATCTTCAAAACCGAAAATCAAGTTCCAAGATCTTTCACCAACTTGCTCCAATGGATTCTCAACTGAATTTGCCACTAGAAGGTTCTCAGAATGATCCACATCCAATTTATATTCAGTTTAACAACTTTGGAGGCCCAAACAAAGCCCAATTTGGGATTTTCAAGTTTCACTTTCCTTCCAAAATTTCAATGAGGTTGTACAAGTTTTGGCCTGGCTCTCCCCTCAAATTCCATCCAATCCACTTACTTAACAGTCAGGGAGTATAACTGAATAGTTTTCCCTCCTTGAATTCAATCAAAGGGATGCATGTGGTATGTTTCTTCATAATGAAGTAAGACTCCATATGGCCATGTTATGAACTTTAATTCAAAAATTTAATGATGCCAAAGTCTTTAGAATGTCAATTCCAATCAAAATGATCACAAACTTGGCCTGAAAACATCCCATTTCCAATTGTTTTGAATTTTTACATTTTAATTCATTAAAATGGTCTTTTGGGGAATTTTCTTCAACCAATACTTGATACAATCCATATCAATGGACTCTTGATACTTGGCTAAGCTAAAAAAATCATTTTGAGCAACTTTCATGTTGAACAAAAATCCATTTGAAATCTGCAAGATAGTGAAATTGACCTATAATGCCAAATGACCTATAATCTTACTTTCCCAAAATACCCCTAACTTGTAAACCTCATAACTAGAGTTCTAAAAATCATATGGAAGACTTCTAATACAATTTGGAAAGCTAAGATCAAGACCTATAACTTTCATGTTGGCCAAAAGTTTAGGAGAAACACCCTTCTAGGTCAAACGTTCCTTGGAAGTTGGTGAACTTTCACACAAAAATTTCCCATTCCTCAGATGACCTGTAACTTGTCTGGACCATAACTTGAGTTCTATAAATCCAATGGAGGACTTCTAGTACTCAAATTAAAGCTAAGATCATGATATACAAGTTTCATGTTGGCCAAAAGTGGAGATGAAACTTGTATCTTGATATAAGTGGTCTAGAAGTTAGGCACTAAATAAGGGATTTTACCCTAAGAACCCTAATTTAGCAACTCCTCACACTTCGAATTCTTCTTGAATTGATCTTGGAATATTATCTCATGTGTATCAACACAACTATCCATGGTTACAAAGACCTAGAATTGAGCTTTGATCCTCTTCAATTGCACATTTGACTTGGAATTACTCAGATGAAAACCCTACTCGCAACACCCTCAATTGTGGCTCTTCACACTTGGCATAATGACTTGATTGAGCTCAACCATGACCCTCAAGGCACTCCATGAGCTCTATCCAGACACTCTCTCCTTGATCAAGGCCTCACGATCCACTGATGATCTTCAATTGGTCCCTAGATTAGGAGATTAACCACATACAAACAACTGAACTTCTTAAGAACCCGACCCTCTTCCTGATGACTAATGACTTCTTAAGCTTGAACAAAACCTCTATATAGGCTTCTCTGGATACAAACCACACTTGATCCCCTATTAAATGAGTAACGCTATGTCATGCGAATGCTAGAACAATGCAATGCTAATGCAATGAAACATAAACCAAGTAAGAAAAGGTTAGGCAAATTTTGGGGTGCAACACCACCGGAAAGGGAAGTCGAGTTTTCTATTGATCTAGTTCCTGATACTAGACCGATTTCGATGGCACCGTATCGCATGTCAGCATCATAATTGGTAAAACTAAAGGAGTAATTGAACGATTTGTTGGATAAGAGGTTTGTAAGGCCAAGTGTTTCTCCTTGGGGTGCGCCGGTATTGTTAGTGAAGAAGAAGGATGGAAGTGTGAGGTTATGCATTGATTATCGGCAGTTGAATAAGGTGACGATTAAGAATAAGTATCCGCTTCCAAGAATCGATGATTTGATGGACCAATTGGTTGGAGCGCGTGTATTTAGCAAGATCGATTTGAGATCAAGTTATCACTAGATTTGAGTTAAGGAGGAGGATATCCCAAAAACGGCTTTTAGGACACGGTATGGTCATTACGAATATTCTGTGATGCCATTCGGAGTTTCTAATGTGTCGGGTGTGTTTATGGAATACATGAATCGTATTTTTCATGAGCAGTTGGATAGTTTTGTGGTTGTGTTCATCAACGACATTTTGATTTACTCTAAGTCTCAAGAGGAGAACGAAGAGCATTTAAGGATTGTGTTACAGATTTTGAAGGAAAAGAAATTGTATGCTAAGTTGTCAAAGTGTGAATTTTGGTTGTCGGAAGTGAGTTTTCTCGGACATATTATTTCTGGTAGTGGTATTAGTATGGATCCATCCAAGATTGATGCGGTAATGCGATGGGAAACTCCTAAATCAGTTACGTAGATTCGAAGCTTTTTGGGCTTGGCAGGCTATTATCGGAGTTTTATTGAAGGATTTTCAAAGATGGCACTTTCGTTAACGCAGTTGACTTGTAAGGGAAATGCTTTCATTTGGGATGCTGGTTGTGAGGAGAGTTTCATGGAGTTAAAGAGAAGATTGAAAACAGCGCCAATCTTGATTTTGCCGAATCCTACGGAACCTTTTGTGGCTTATTGTGATGCTTCTTTGTCAGGTTTGGGTGGTGTGTTGATGCAAGGGGGAAAAGTTGTGGCTTATGCTTCGAGACAGTTGAGAGTGCATGAGAAGAATTACCCTACGCATGATTTGGAATTAGCGGCCGTGGTGTTTGTTTTGAAAATTTGGAGGCATCATCTTTATGGTGCGAGATTTGAAGTTTATAGTGATCACAAGAGTTTGAGGTATTTATTTGATCAGAAGGAATTGAACATGAGACAAAGGAGGTGGTTAGAGCTTTTGAAAGACTATGACTCTGGTTTGAATTACCATCCGGGTAAGGCAAATGTGGTGGTCGATGCCTTAAGTCGGAAGTCGTTGCACATGTCTACATTGATGATGAAAGAATGGGAACTTTTGGAGAACTTTAGAGATTTGAGTTTGGTTTGTGAAATGACGCCGAGAAGTGTGAAGCTTGGTATGCTTCGTATTACGAATGATTTTCTTGCTACCGTATGTGAAAGGAAAAAGTTGGACTTGAAGCTTGTTGACTTGATGACGAGTGAGAATGAGGATTTCAAGGTTGACGATTTTGGAGTTTTAAGATTTCGTGGTCGTAATTGTATTCCCGACGATGCGGAGTTGAAAAGGATGATATTAGAGGAAGGACACCGGAGTAGCTTGAGTATTCATCCGGGAGCGAATAAGATGTATCAAGATTTGAAGAAAATCTTTTGGTGGTCCGGATTGAAGAGAGATGTAGCTCAGTTTGTGTATGTGTGTTTGACTTGTCAGAAGTCTATAGTAGAACATCAGAAGCCTAGTGGATTGATGCACCCATTGGATATTCCAGAGTGGAAATGGGATAGTATATCGATGGATTTTATTACGGGGTTGCCGAATACGCTAAGAGGTCATAATGCCATTTGGGTGATTGTTGATAGGCTTACTAAATCTGCTCATTTCATTCTGATTGATATTAGTTATCCTTTGGAGAAGTTAGCCGAGATTTATGTTCGTGTTATTGTGAAGTTGCATGGAGTTCCTCAGAGTATTGTATCGGACAGAGATCCTAGATTTACTTCAAGTTTTTGGGAGAGTTTGCAAAAGGCTTTGGGTTCTAAGCTGAGATTGAGTTCGGCTTATCATCCGCAAACAGATGGTCAAACCGAGAGAACGATTCAGTCGTTGGAAGATTTGTTGCGTGCTTGTGTACTAGAGCAAGGTGGTGCTTGGGATAGTTATTTAGCGTTGATTGAGTTCACCTACAATAATAGTTTTCACTCAAGTATTAGTATGACACCATTTGAGGATTTATATGGTCGGAGATGTCGAACACCTTTGTGTTGGCATGAAACTGGTGAGAAGTCGGTTGTTGGGCCGGAGATGGTACAACAAACGACGGAGAAGGTGAAGTTTATTCGAGAAAGGATGAAAGCTTCTCAGAGTAGGCAGAAGATTTATCATGATAAAAGAAGGAAGGATCTTGAGTTTCAAGAGGGCTACCATGTGTTCTTGAGAGTTACACCGGTTACGGGTGTGGGTCGTGCCTTGAAGTCGAAGAAGTTGACTTCTCGTTTTATAGGTCCGTATGAGATTATTGCACGAGTGGGTGTTGTGGTGTATCGTGTGGCGTTGCCTCTGAATCTTTCGAATTTGCATGATGTGTTCCGTGTTTCGCAACTTCGGAAGTATGTCCCGGATCCGTCACATGTTATTCCTATGGACGAAGTTGAAGTAAGAGATAATCTTACGGTTGAGGTTTCACCGATTAGGATTTTGGATCGTGAGATTAAGAGGCTAAGGGGCAAAGATATTGCACTTGTGAAAGTAGCATGGGGAGGTGCTGCAGAGGGAAACATGACTTGAGAATTGGAGAGTAAGACGCAGAAGTCGCATCCGGAATTGTTTGGATCAGGTAATATTTTCGAGGACGAAAATTTCTAAGTAGGGGAGAGTTGTAACGCCCCGATTCTGAATTTCCCATTTTGTTGAGTCTTTTAATTTATTTTAATTAAATTATTCTTTTAAGTGTGGAATTTGAACATTAATATGTTATTGTGTGCTTATTATGTTATTTTATTATTCGGAGAGTTTTGGGAATTAATTAGAGGGTGTTTTAGATAATCCTTAATTAGTAGATATTAGTGAGAAATAGAATAGGAATAGTATAAGTGGAAACAGAGAGAAAAGAAATGAGATAGAAAGAAATAGAAAGGAAAGAAGAAGAGAAGAGAAAAGAGCAGGAAGAGGAGAAAAACCTAGAATCATCAAGAATCAAACTTCTAAGCTTCGATTAATCGGGTAAGGGTGTGAAATTTATTATTCTTTCGATGTGTATGATTATGTATGTTTCTATTGGTTTTCTTTTGGATTGGGGGAGAGTTTTGCTCATTTTCCGTTTTAGGTCGAATTTGAGTTAATCAGTAGAACCTGAGTTTTCACGGCTAAGAATGAGAATGAGTGGTAGAATTTAGTTGAGGAACGTTGGACTAAGCTGCTGAGACGAGTTGGGATTGAATCAGGTAGATTTTGACGAGTTTCAGAGTTTTTGGACGGTGAGGATTCTGAGTTCGCAAAGCCTCGCTAGCACGTTCGCTAGGCGAGCGGGTCGCGGGCATTCGCTGGGCATTCGCTGTGGCGAGCCAGTAGCGAACGGTCCCAGACTTGGGCAGAATGGTTTTGGGTGTTCTTCGCTGGTAGCGAAGGGGGTAGCGAGCATTCGCTGTGGCGAGTGGGATAGCGAATAAAGTCAGAGGCTTTTGTTTGCCTTTGCGAGCTTGTTTTCTAGGAGAACAGAAAGCGAGTACTCGCTAGGCGAGCAAGGTAGCGAGCGTGGCAGGATGTTATTTTCTTGTGTTTTCATTTCCATGTTGATTATTCGATTCAAGTATGATTAATCCTTTCTTATTATGCATATTTATGTGTGTGATATGAAATGTTGTGGGTAGCCGTATGGCGTGAATCATAGACTGTGAATCGTGAAGTGTGAAATGTGGCCGTTTGGCAATTTTGTGCAATTGTTTGAATTGAGTGAAAATGCATGACTATATATGGTGTATATGTATGCATATCAAGAATGTATGGAGTCGTTTTGTTTGTGAAGCATCATGATTGCATTCTTGTGTGTCTGATCCCGCGTAAGATCTGCAGAAACCTCGTGTGCCCTTGTGGGGTGTGAGCGATGGTTTGTCTTTGATCCCTAGGAGGATCTGCAGAAACATCATGTGCCCTTGTGGGGTATGAGCGATAGTTTATTTTGATTCCGTGGAGACTCTGCAGAACGATTGTGTGCCCTTGTGGGGTGTGAGCAATCCTGAAACATTGTGTCCCCATGTGGGGTGTGAGCGATGGGTGAACATCGTAGGCCCGACGGGGAGTTACTTCGGTAACGAGCGATGGTTCCTTTGGTTCTTCAATTGAACCTGCTGAATGAGTCGGTACCGCATTTGCATCTGCATAGAGTCGTGAGTCGGTCTCTATGAGTGCATTATTATCTTCATATGATATATCGGTGTAATGAACATAAATGTATATGTTTAGTGGTGAATTATATATGTGTTGCGATATGTATATGATTGAATTGTGATGTATTGCGGTGAGAAATGTAGTATGTGTATTCTATGTTGGTGTATGTATATACATATATATTATATGCATTGTTTGTTATGCTAATGTTTCTCACCCTTCTGCTGTTTTATGATGCTCTATGAGGCATTGCAGAGTAGGTTGGCTGGAGGTCTTTAGTGAAGCGTGGCTTTATTCTTTTTGGTCGGTTGGCTCTGATATGTAGCACCGGGTAGTTAGGAATTCTTTTGGGTTCTTTTGTGATAAATTTGTGTATGTATCTGCTGGAATGTTTTGTAAACATGATTCATGACTTGAATTAAACTGTTGATGTATATGATGTTTATATGAATGAAGTGATTCAATGTTTAGATGGTTCTGCTTTTATTCTAAATATTGATGTGTGGGTTTTAAGGACTAAGTTCCTTTGTAGTGATTTACCCTTTGTTGCATATCTTTATGAGCAGGTTTTGTATGTGTTTTGAATTTCCTGGATAATGTGACGTACCTCTTTTATACTATGTGTTAATTCATACTCTGATGTAAAAAATTTATTATTGTGCCTAAATGATTTAATTGTTTATTTGGGAGTATAGAAAGGGGGTGTTACACTTTGGAGTAGGTCCAGATCATGAATCTTGAGGCTCAGCTGTCTTTGAGGGGATTGTCCAATTCCACCACGTGGTCGATGGTAGGGTGGTTGTCCCTGAGGCATCTGACGATGGAACTAGTCAGAGTGATGGGGGACCCCGAATCGAGGAAGAAACCGCTGCTTGCTTCTTTTTCCTTTTTTATTTGTTTGGCCTACGCACCATTTGAATTGTTTTATCAGGCCTGCATGACGTAGTTAGTAGCTAATTTTGCCCAGCCTACACGCCAAGGGTTTTGATTTGTAATATTTGAGCAAGGGGTCTACCCAACACAATATTTTGATCTATCTTTTGGTGTGTTTATATTTTACGTGTGCTGCTTGTATGTCGGCTTTATAATTTTTTACTTTAAGATCCCACCTCTTTGTGCATTTATTGCGTTATTTTGGCTTTATAATTTCATATTCATGTTTATTGCGACTAACAATTTTGTGCAGGTATGTCAAGTTTAGTGATACTGTTTCTCTCAATTTAAGCATCTCAGGCCATCTCTGGAACTTTTTTAGAAGGCGCTTTGTCATTATCAAGAGTGGTTCAAAGTCTCAGGACATCATTTCTAAAGAGAAGAATCGTTTATACTTCGAGTTTTATGATTTTCCAAGGCGTTGCAGTGATATTTTTGGTCCACATTACAAAGGGTTAAGCTCTGACTATTTTGAGGTTCTCCAATTACCATTTTCAAGCCGTTTTAATGCACAAGTCAAGATCATGGTAGAAATGTGGTGCGTTAAGCGTGTTGGGTTTGACTTTAAGGTTTGGCAAGACAGTTTTCATTTTATTAAAATTTCTTAAGACATGAAGAGGACTTTTGGTTGCAAGCGTTTGAGTTCTTTTGGTTCAACTTCAAGGCATTTGATATTAAGCTCATAATCAAGATGTTTTTTTGGATTGCAAGACAAATATTTATTATAATCAACTTGGTTTACATTATTATTACAAGGTACAAGGATAGTTACTATTTTTGGTTACAAGTTTTTATTTGGTTACATCATAGTTTCTAACTAAATCCTAAGATGTCCTAAAGTTCAAGGATCTTCAAGTCTCTCCTCATCTTCATCATCTTCCGAACCTGCAAAAAAAACAGTGGAAAAGGCAGTTAGTAAAATAATTTCAAGAAAAAGAGAAAGATCTTGTTTTTCTTAAGACCCTCAGAAAAATATCATCATTGGGCCAAGAGGGAAGGGCAACATCTGGGATGTCACCAGCTTCCAGTAAAAATGGACAGAACAATGGCGACTTTTTTTTCCAATAGGTTCAGACTAACGTCATCATCACCTTTTCCTCCAGCAAAATCAAGCACAGAAGATCAAGGCAATGTTTGTTCCTTTAAAGAATTAAATTAAAGGTGGCTTTTTTTTCGCGAGAAGAGAAGTGAAGAGACACAATTTTTCCAACAAGTCAAAGACCCAAAAATTTCCAAAACAAGCCAGCATCATTAAAATAACAGAAGATCTGTAAAATGGAAATATTCCAAAATGGATTTATTTCCGTCATCAACAGCAAATCCAAAAAGAATGGAAAATATGGCAAAACAGATCCAAATCCAAAATACATCAACGGACAGTTCACCAAATCCCAATAACAGCACGAATCAACACCATCAATATCAAGCAGATCTGTTTTTTATTTCCAAAACCGTCATCACAGCAAATCTGACAAATCAAGAATGAAAATGGAAAAGTTTTAAAATTTATGAAAACCATCCAAAACAGTTTCAGACAAAATCAACCGAGAGAGGAAAGTTTTTAAAACTTTATTTCAAAACCGGGTATATAAAGAAGAAGAAGAAGAACTCAAAGGCTCGGAAAATTTCCTCATAGCCCAAAAATCGTTTCAAAAAACCATCATCATGAAAGATATAACAACCGTCAACAAACACTTCGTTATCTAGTAACAAGAGCGCGAAACCCAGTCCACCTCTCAAACCGTAAACATAGTTCGAATCAACAGATCCGTAAAAAAAATCAAAAAGAGGCTCAGAGAAGACTCATCATCGCCTCAAGCATCAAAAATTGCGAAACACAAAGTCCAACCGTAAGGACTCTCCTTTTAATTTGTTTTTTCTCTTTTTTTTTACAGCAAACGCGAACAAGCAGAGAAGAGGGGGTTTATCGCTCAAAAGAAAAGAAGAGGAAATCATGGCGTAGACAGAGTTCATCGCTCAAAAGAGAAGAAGAGGAAATCATGGCATGGAGAGAAGAGATCGCGACATGCGGAGAAGAGAAAGTGTTGTGGAGAGAAGAGAAGAAAGAAAATCTGAGTGGAGAGAGGGAGGGATAATGGTCGGCGGCCCATGAGAGAAGGAAGAGAGTTTTAGGTTTTTTTTAGGGTTTTTTTTTGTTTTAGTTTTACTTTTATATTGTGATGCAATCCTGTACACATGCACACACGACACTTACTGTACACCCTTACACAATCAGCCATCCATCTCACTGATCACACATCACACGGTCCTCAGCCTGCACTTCCACCGTGCACCTTCTTGCCCTTTTCACACCAGGTCCACGCCCCCCTGCTAGCTTTTCATTTTCCTTTTTTTTAATTATTTCTGTTTTAATTTAATTAATCACTAATCTAATTTTAATTAAGAATAACTTAATCATAAATTTTATTATTAAACCTTTTAATCTGCCTTTTTTTTAATTTAATCTAATCATCAACACTTTTTCTTTATTTAATTAATTAATTAACTATCTTTTATAACTAGCCTTTTAAAAAAAAACAACTGGTAACTCTTTATTTAATTAACTTTTTTTCTTTTTAATTAATCACCCTTTTAAATTTATCTATCTATTAATTTAAGATTTATTCTATTTTTTATCTTATTTATTTTATCACTTAACCTTTTATAATAATTATTCACAAAAACCTTTTTCTAAATTAACTTGTATTTTAATAATAACTACAACTCTTTTTATGTAATATTAGAATTTTTTAATAATAATCTAAGTAATTTATAATAATAACCAACTTTTCTATTTAATAAGAAAACCTTTTTCTTTATTTAATTATTTCAACTAAAACTAATCAACTCAAAATTTAATTTCATAATTAAAATTAATCCACCCTCTAATATGACATTTTCTTAAAATTAATCTCGCATAAAATTTAATCAATGTGCCCTCGATTCTTACCCTTCGAGCACCGATTTATGTTGAATATTCACGATCCCGCGTTTGGCTTGTCTTTTAGCGTCTATTTCTGCTGCTCTGAATTTATTTTATCATTATCTTTGCTTTGTCTTTAATTTATCGCATTATGCGTCCAAAGGAAGAACCTGCGCATGACTTCATAAGTTGTGCGTATTGCACCTCATTTGCATCATATTCCCCGCTCGATCCTTGATCCTTTTTAAGTTGATCAGCTTAAGTTTAGTTTTTACCTCTTAAGGAGGACCTTTTTCTTTTACAACTTAGACAAACCAATATTCAACTCAACCAATCTATTCTCCCCACAAGAGAATTAGACGCTAGTCATCTTGACAGTCGAGATATAAATCTCCTGCCCCATAACAATATTATCGAGAGATATAGGATCTTTTTCGCTTGAGGGAGATAGTGGCATACTTGTCGATGAAATCCGAGTGTTTGAGTCCTTCTCTCAGTGCAACGCAAAGACCATCTCCTACAAGTTGTGGTGGTTAAGTCGAGTATTCTCCATTTAGATGACGACTCTTCTTTTCTCCTATAATCAATCAACAAACCTTAACCATTTTAGAACTTTAACCAAAGTCAATGGTTCCTTAACCCTTTAGGGGAACTACAAATACTCTGATTCCATTCCCATCAGGATATGTAGGCACAAGATGCAATTTCTTGGCGAGTATACTTAGAAATAAACCACTAGGTCTCTCACCCTTAGCAAACAACAATAGCACATTAAAATAAGAGGTTCCTGTAGAGTACTACAGATTCTTAGGATGCTAGCACATTCCCTAAGTTTAACCAACCCCCGAACCTTAGATTCTCTAGCTTTGCATTTGCATTGCATTTTGTGGGTAATTCGATCTTTTTCTCTTCCTTCGGATAAATTAAAGACCGGTTGTGAATCAAGATTGTGATTCAAGTTAATCAATAATTTGACATCCGATTCTCACCGCAACATAAATGGCGACTTCACTGGGGATGAATATATTTTATTATTGTAGGTTTCCCTAACTTATTTTATTGTACTTGTTTTTTGTTATATATCTGCTTATGTTTGCTTTTATTTATGCTTTTTGGGTTGGTACCCTTTGGGTGTTTCCCTAACTTGTTTTATTCCTATGTTTATTGTTGTATGTTTGCTTATTTGTATATCTGCTTATCTGTTTATACTTATGCTTTCGGGTTAATATCCTTGTGTGGTGAGATAAGTCCTACACCCAGACTTGAGTGCAATTATTATAGGAAGGTGATATATTCGACGAGGCTTATAGGGAGTGAGTCTCGACCAAGCTGACTTGAGAATCACCGCTCAGTTGAGGCCCTCTTGAAAATTAGTACTGTTGAACGAGTAGTCGTGAAAACATTCACTATTTTCGACCTTGGAGCCTGTGATACTGGGGACCGTAGTTACCTTTAACCCCACTTGGCCTTTCTTAGGACGTAGTGCGATGACTATGACGGAGTAGTCCTGAAATAGTTGATACGCGATGCTACGCTCAAAAGAGGTTCTCTTGAGAATATTATTAACCACCGAGTTAGTCGGGAAATTGATAATATCTGAAAGATGGACTAATGATTTTGGGCACCTTTTTAGAACCTTGCTCTGCAAGTACAATCAACCTTTAGTCCACACCCTTTGGGGATGGGTATACCCTTTACTCCATGCTCGTTGCAAACCTAGGTTCCCTGTTTGTTTATCTTTGTGTATCCCTGTGTGCTTGCCTGTGTTTGTGCATTCATAAAGCATCATATTGCATTGGGTTTCATGGAATTCAACTTGATTTATAAATATTACATAACCAATCTGGATTACAAAAGAAAAACATTTGGATATATTCTTTTAAGAGTCCTAACTTGGATGACCTAAGGAAATTGGGAACTCATATTAAAGATCAAAAGAAGATCAAAGACAAGAAGCTTTTGGTATTATCAAATATCCAGGCGGACAATGGATTCCTCCTTACTTTCCAGCAAGAAAATAAAAGAGATGGAGGATTTATTTTCCTCTATCAAACTATTCCTTGGATGTCGATCCTCGACAAACTTATATTCGAGAAGGCCCAGCTAGAGGAGCAGATCAAGGAGCAAAATTTGAGACTTCCTTAGGACTTTATTAGCTTTTATTTAGCTATTATGTTAGGACTATTATGAGAATATTTACTTGTAACATATCATCAAAAAATAATAAATAAATTTTCTTCGGTGTCATGTGACGTTTATAAATACTTGAGTTCCATGAAACCTTTCATCTGCATTCTGCATTTTGCACAGCATCCCCCATTTAGCATTTGCATGTGCATGTGTCTCTTCTCCCCTGTGGCTCATCCGACTTTCTGCCTCTGTCTTGTCAGCTGACGTCTTGACCATCTGACCAAGATCGAGGTACTTACTGAAGGATAGTAAAGAGAACGAAAGATATGGATCCCATGACTAGTTTCAGAGTAGTGACTAATCCGATATTTGATCTTCCCTCTGATGACATTGTTCAACAAATGGATATTCCTACACAATCTCAGCCTATGCAAGATAACCTAGTTGATCAAGTTGATGAAAGAGATTCCCAGTTTCCACAGCGTATGCCAAATCTTCATAATATTCATACTGAGACGAAGGTGGATGATCCTAGAATTATAGCAATTGAGAAAGGATTTCACGATCTTGAAGAACAACTAAAGATGATGAAGATAGCTGATACATCTGGTCTCAAGGCTCAAAACATATGTCTAGTTCCAGGAGTGGTTATTCCTCTAAAGTTCAAGATGCTTGTCTTCGAAGTATACAAGGGTATTAGTTGTATAAGACACCATTTGAAGATATTTTATCGAAAGATGACTGCTTACATTGGCAACGAAAAACTGATGATTCACTGCTTTCAAGAAAGTTTATGTGGAGCATCCTTTATATGGTATATGAAGCTACAAAGTAATCGCGTTCAGTCTTAGGAAGATTTAGCTGATGCTTTTATGAATCAATACAATTACAATTTGGATATAGCTCTAGATAATAAGAATGACAACGAATCCTTCAGGGAATATGCACAGCGATGGAAAAAATTGGCAGCCCAAATTCATCCACCGCTCCAAGAGAAAGAATTAGCTAAGTTTTTTTTAAGAGCACTACCAGACTCGTATCACGATAAGATGGTAGGCGGTGTGCCATTGGAGTCCTCCAAAATTATAGTCCCAGTATCTTATCCTCAACATCAGTATGCAGCGCCTGCTCAGCGCAAATAGTGACTACCTCGTAGACCAAGGTTGACTTCTCCAGATCAACATCAGAATCAACGAGTTCGAAGGCGGTTTCGGAATCAGAAGATACCTCTGAGTATTCCGAGAGAAGAAATTCTCCTGTTTGATCCTATACCGATGACTTGTTGTCAACTATGGTCTTATTTTGCTAGAAACTCGGTAATGACACCCAGAAGGACTAGAATCATGAAGTCTCGCCCACCTTGGTTCAACTCAAATGCCAGCTGTGAATTTCACGATGGAGCAATGGGGCATTCGATTGAAGAATGCGAGGTATTCCAAGAGAAAGTTCAAGAGATGATCGACGACAAAGTGTTGAACTTCAAAGGCAGAGGCCCACGTGTGAATGGGACACCGTTGCGTTGACGAATACAAAGACTTAACAATCCAATAGAAAGGCTTGTCTGGCTTTGTTTGCTTATGTGTATTTCATTTCTTTGATTTATAAAAGCAGGATTGGCTTGTAAGAACTTGAATAGTTAATGCAATAAAATGTTTGTCTTGAAGAAATCCATTCGTATTCACTCGTAAAATGTTTTTCATAATTTATAATGCCAATTGTACCAAATTTTTTTTCTCACTTTGATGAATAATTGGAAGGAGGGTGACGAAGTAAAACGCATGATCTCTCGTTGTATGCTTTTGAATAAAACCCTGCTGATGATGTAAGGCATTGTTTCAAAACCTCCCAAACACTCGAATATAAGGAATTTAATCCCTATTTAACTTCTTTAAGCCTTGACGAAGGATCTGTTTTTCTCCCAAATCAAAACCTCGTTTTTAACCTGGGGCAGGGTATCAAAAAAACAAGAATGATCATCTTTCAAAAAAATTTGGTGGGCACGAATATACTTTGACCCTTATTCTTTTGTTTTACAAATCGTAAATTAAGCCCAAATACAACTCTCGAAAGTCCTAATTGAGGCGGGGTTCATTTTGAAAGCATACTCAATGGGATAACGTTTCCTGACTCCTATGAGCTATGCTTAAATTTGGTTTTGGCCTTATAAAAAATTTAATTCAAATCCTAACTAGTGATTTCAGTCACAAGTTATTATGATATCTTTTTCAAAAAACTTCAAGACAAAAAATGTTTGTTGCATTAACAGTTTCAGGATTAACATTTCCAGCGTGTTGATTTGGCCTGATATCTTAGAAAGTTTACATATAGACATCGACAATGAGTTTGATCCTTTAAACTTGAAGACTTTGCTGACATGGGGCAAGTTTGTTTCCAAGCGGTTAGTTTTTACAAGAGCGAGTTTGAAGACCCAGCTATACATAATACCGTCAATCAGGGGCAGTTACGTCGAGATTCGACGAATCTCTCTAAGAGTTGGAAAATAGTGAAGCAATTGGACACCATGTTTTCTGTAAAATCCTCTTGGAGTGATTTCATCTTATAAACCACATGATTTGAGGCCTTTATGAATCGAAATTTATTTTGTTCAAAATGGCGAATATTAGCGGTTCATCGAGATAGTTATGGACTGCTTAATGCAAGATTTCCCCAGTGATTTGTTTAACTTCACTTCCCCATTGAAGTGGATGATATTTTAATCCTCAGTGTATCTTCTTAAACTTCACCTTCCCAGTGAAGTGGACGTTATTTCACTTCCCAGTAGATCTTTTTACAACGCCGATCTTCCCCAACAAAGCGCGTGTTTATTTCATTCCTATTGAAGTTTCGACTCTAGCATATTCAACATCTATTTAACCCAGGTTTCCCTATTTAAAGTGGATATTTATTTTACCCCCTGTGAAACCTTAGTTCGGGTATCTCCGTCTACAACTCCAGTAGGAATCTCTACAGTGAAGTGGATATTTATTTTATCCATGGAGTTCTCCAGTTATGAATTTGACTCCGCTCCCCGGTGGATATGTATTTTCATTTTCAACATGATAACCCAGATGTATCTTGACAAATACTTCAAGTAAGATCAAGATGTTATACCCCTAAGTGGAATGTTTTCTTTTCCTCAGAGAAGCTTTGAAGCCCTAAAGCAGGACTATGATCCCATATTTGGTTCTCCGGCTGTCCCCAATGGTGCTTCTATCTTGGAAGATTGGTCGGATGTTTGTTTCGAGATGTTTATTTCATCTCTGATTGCTTCTTTTCGTTTGTTTTGTCAGCATAAACATACGCATAACATATAGGTAGATAGCATGGCATGTGCATTTTTGCATCTTTGTGTTTGTTTATTCTGTCACTTTGGGTTGTGTTTATCCCCGAGTGACTGGGCGCGTCTTCTCATTCCAAGTAGAGTTGCCGGCCCTAGGCAGAAAGAGCACCAATATTTCTAATTCCCCGCAGAGTTCGATCCTCATGGAAGACGGTTGTTTTAGCTAAATCCCATTTGAGCTCACACCTAAATGGTCGAGTCTTGCTTGATAGTTTCTCTTCAGATATTCCCTGAATTTAACTTCGGTCCCCGATAATCACATTGTGGATATCTCCGACTTTTGAATCTGGATAGAGCGTGCATTTATTTTGCACCTTTCTCCCCATGAAGGATCTTTATGAAGATCACCATTAAAGATAAGATATTTCTCCAATAATGTTACAAGATCTTTTCAGCAATTTATGCCCAGACAACATGTGGTAGCCTCTTTATTTGAGAAACATGTTTTGATCAGGTTTTCTATCAAAGACGAGAAATGGCAGTCTCCTCAAGACAGTTTGTCCATCCTCAGTGACTTATCAAGATTATCAACTCGTCAAATGGCATCTCCATGGAAGTCCGTCAAAGAAGTTTGTCGAAGACTTTACAAATATTTCTCTTTATTTGAGAATTTTCACCTCAAGATTTTCATACATTTTACAGCTACAACAAAGACACTCTTCAGGAATGTATTCCCCAGTGATTCCGTTACATAAATTTAATTCCATCAAATGGCATCTCTCCCGAGAATTTTGGTGAAGTTTATTACATTTGATCAATCTCTTTATTTGAGAGGACATATTTGCAAATCAACCAGCTTACATCTCTTCTAAAGATCCTCGGTAATGTTTTACAATCTCCAGTATATTACGAATTACTGCTGAAGTCCTTAATCTCCAGTAAAATTCCAATTGCCCTGTGAAGATGCTCTCACGAGTATTCGTTATTCCAGGAAGAAACTGAGACTCGTTCTTAGCTTACAAATCTTGAGGCGTGGGGAGGTTTATTTTAAGAAAATGGAGACCCGTTCTTGGCGTACAAACCTTGAGGCGTGGGGAGGTTTATTCATCTTTTCAAGTAAAAACTGAGACTCGTTCTTGGCATACAAACCTTGAGGCGTGGGGAGGTTTATTTTAAGAAACCAAGACCCGTTCTTGGCTTACAAACCTTGAGGTGTGGGGAGGTTTATTTTAAGAAACTGAGACTCGTCCTTGGCTTACAAACCTTGAAGCGTGGGGAGGTTTATTTTAAGAAACTGAGACCCGTTCATGGCACACAAACCTTGAAGCATGGGGAGGTTTATTTTAATAAACTGAGACCCGTTCTTGGCTTACAAATCTTGAAGCGTGGGGAGGTTTATTTTAAGAAACTGAGACCCGTTCATGGCACACAAACCTTGAAGCGTGGGGAGGTTTATTTTTACTCTTTTCAAGTTCAAAGGAGAAACTGAGACGCGTTCATGGCACACAAACCTTGAAGCGCGGGGAGGTTTATTTTTACTCTTTTCAAATGGAATACTCAATTAAAGAAAAGCTTAAATATGTTTCGATCAAGAAAGTTCATTTTGGTTATTACCATTGTTTGGGCTACCATGCATTGATAGTAGATTATCTTTTGATTTCAAGTTCTCGCCCGGTATCTAGGTCTGCATATTCTTGGTGGTGTGTGTTATATATTTATTTTGTTGGAGATTCACCAGCGGTGACTTGTTTGTCTCATCCCTGGTGGAATTGGATCTTTCCCCGTGGAGTCTCACTTTGTTGGACCTATTTTTTCGTTGCTCCTGTGTTTCTCACATGCTGTGTCTAGTTTCTCCCTTATGGCATCATGTCTCCACAGGATTCTTTGTCTTGCATTTTCATATTATTGCATATCATATGCATTTGGTGGTATCTTGGGGCCAACAATTTGTGCAATGTTTGTATTTAAGTCCCTCCTATCGCGTTGAGATGAAGATTTCAATCTCCATATCTCCGGATAGAAGAAACTTAAATAGGGGCATCTGTCACACCCTAATTTTTGACTTTAAGATCCCACCTCTTTGTGCATTTCTTGTGTTATTTTGGCTTTATAATTTTGCATTCATGTTTATTGCGACTAAAAAGTTTGTGAAGGTATGTAAAGTTTAGTGATATTGTTTCTCTTAATTTAAGCATCTCAGGCCATCTTTGGAACTTTTTTAGAAGGCTCTTTGTCATTATCAAGAATGGTTCAAAGTCTCAGGACATCATTTCTAAAGAGCAGAATCGTTTATACTTTGAGTTTTATGATTTTCCAAGGTATTGTAGTGATATTTTTGGTCCACATTACAAAGGGTTAAGCTCTGACTATTTTGAGGTTCTCCAATTACCATTTTCAAGCCGTTTTAATGCACAAGTCAAGATCATGATATAAATGTGGTGCGCTAAGCGTGTTGGCTTTGACTTCAAGGTTTGGCAAGACGGTTTTCATTTTCTTAAAATTTCTTAAGACATGAAGAGGACTTTTGGTTGCAAGCATTTGAGTTCTTTTGGTTCAACTTCAAGGCATTTGATATTAAGCTCATAATCAAGATGTTTTTTTGGATTGCAAGACAAATCTTTATTATAATCAATTTGGTTTACATTATTATTACATGATACAAGGATTGCAAGAGTTATTATTTTTGGTTACAATTTTTTATTTGGTTACATCAAAGTTTCTAACTAAATCCTAAGATGTTCTAAAGTTCAAGGATCTTCAAGTCTCTCCTCATCTTAATCATCTTCCGAACCTGCAAAAAAATAGTGGAAAAGGCAGTTAGTAAAAGAATTTCAAAAAAAAGAGAAAGATCTTGTTTTTCTTAAGACCCTCAGAAAAATATCATCATTGGCCCAAGAGGGAAGGACAACATTTGGGATGCCACCAGCTTCCGGTAAAAATGGACAGAACAGTAGCGACTTTTTTTTCCAATAGGTTCAAACTAACGTCATCATCACCTTTTCCTCCAGCAACATCAAGCACAGAATATCAAGGAAATGTCTGTTCCTTTAAAGAATTAAATTAAAGGTGGCTTTTTTTTCGCGAGAAGAGAAGTGAAGAGACACAATTTTTCCAACAAGTCAAAGACCCAAAAATTTCCAAAACAAGCCAACATCATTAAAATAGCAGAAGATCCGAAAAATGAAAATATTCCAAAACGAATCTATTTCCGTCATCAACAACAAATCCAGAAAAAATGGAAAATATGGCAAAACGGATCCAAATCCGAAAAACATCAATGGACAGTTCACCAAATCCGAATAACAGCATGGATCAACACCATCAATATCAAGTAGATATGTTTTTTTATTCCCAAAACCGTCATCACAGCAAATCTTACAAATCAAGAATGAAAATGGAAAAGTTTTAAAATTAATGAAAACCTTCCAAAACAATTTCGGACAAAATCAACCGAGAGAGGAAAGTTTTTAAAACTTTATTTCAAAACCGGGTATATAAAGAAGAAGAAGAAGAACTCAAAGGCTCAGAAAATTTCCTCATAGCCCAAAAATCCACAAAAATCGTTTCAAAAAACCATAATCGTGAAAGATCCAACAACCGTCAACAAACACGTTCATCATCTAGCAACAAGAACGTGAAACCCAGTCCACCTCTCAAACCGCAAACACATTTCGAATCAACAGATCTGTAAAAAAAATCAAAAAGAGGCCCAGAGAAGACTCATCATCGCCTCAAGCATCAAAAAATTGCGAAACACAAAGTCCAACCGTAAGGACTCTCCTTTTAACTTGTTTTTTCTCTTTTTTTTACAGCAAACGTGAACAAGCAGAGAAGAGGGAGTTTATCGCTCAAAAGAGAAGAAGAGGAAATCATGGCATAGAGAGAGTTCATCACTCAAAAGAGAAGAAGAGGAAATCATGGCGTGGAGAGAAGAGATCGCGACATGTGGAGAAGAGAAAGTGTTGTGGAGAGAAGAGAAGAAAGAAAGTCTGAGTGGAGAGAGGGAGAGAGAAGGGTCGGCGGCCCATGAGAGAAGTGTCGCTACTGCGAAAATCGGCACCGGCTATGACAGAAGAGTCGCCACCGTGCGTTATTTATCCCACAAGAAGGAAAGGAAACGCTCAGAGTAAACCTAACGCAAAGAGGGAAAAGAATGGTCATCGCAACCAAATCCTGGATTCGGGAGTCGGTTACGCAGGGGGAAGGTATTAGCACCCCTCACGTCCATCGTACTCGACGGGATCCATGCTTGTTTTCTATCTAAGGGTGTGTTATTCTATCTACTCTAAAGGTATGGGTTAAAAAAAAGAAAATGACTCGGCAAAGTATCGCACTTTATGCCTACGTATTCCCATCTGAAACGAGAAATCAGAGTCAACGTAGTTCGCCTACCTACGGGAAAGGAGGGGAAGGTTGCTCGCTAGGATATCGCATCCTATGCCTACGTACTTTCATACAGCATGAAAGATCAGAGCAAACGTAGTTCGGGCTACGGAAGACACAAGCTTGTCTGACAGTTTTTTGTCTCCTTAAGAAAGGGTTTTTCTTGATTAAGAGTCCAAGCGGACAAAAATGACACTTTGAGGTTTGTTTTGAATCTTTTACGAAAGAAGTGTTTTTTTAGTCTGTTTGCAACTTGTACTGCACTAAAGACTATGATTTGAGAGTGACTACGTCGCATGTCACCCTAAGGGTACCATACTTAACAGCCAGATTACTGAAGAGTGACCCTCCAGCAACCTTTTCTCAAATAGCTTAAGGCTCATAGCGTACAGCACGCGTTATCCTTATTACTGTGTTTTTTGAATTATTTTGAGATGAGAAGAGAGAGACGCTCTAAAAAGCCTACGGTTGAAAGGGAAAATAGCCTAATGTTATCATGCATGGGTCAGTACCTAATGTCTGTCATAATTTCCTCTTGCACAGAGGAAATCAGAGATCCTAGGGGATAAACAGCAAAAGACAGCAAGCAATTACAGTAAACAGTAAAATGCATGCAATGCAGCCATATAAGAGAGGAAAGAGAGAAAACAATAGGCAAGAGGAGACAAGCTCCACCTCAAACCTAGAGGTAATCAGCACAATTAAACAGACAATACAGAGAAAAAACAAAAGACTCAAAGGAGGCAGCTCAGGCAGCAATATCAGACTCCTACAGCAAACAGCAACAGCAACTCTGAACAGCAAAGTTGAATGAACAGCAAAGTTGACAAAAAAGGCTTCATCCTCAAGCAAGCTTCTATCTTCAAGCTTCAATAAGCACACTCCAAGAGGAGGATTAATCAAAGATCAAGTTATAATGTTAAGGAACTTAATGACAACCAAAGGAAATCACTAAGAACTCAACATTGCAAATGAAAGGTATCCTCAAAGTTCTACTCACTTGGGCATACCACTCATCCCACATAAGGAGAGATGGAGCTTCCCAAGGAGGACTTTATGTCATTGGATAGAATAGAGGCAAACAATGCACTCTATGTTTGAAGAAAGAATCAAAACTAGGTCTAAGGCACTTCCTAAAACCCTAACTTCCTAAGCTCCTAAAAAAGCTCCACAAGAGGAAAAAGCCTTCAACTCCAAGCTCCAATCTTAAATCCCAAGCATTTTCAATGAATCCAGAAGCTCCAACAAAAAGAACTCAAGCTCAAACCAACTCCAAGGCAGCCAACCAAGCCAAACAAACCAAAGCACTCAAGAGAGGAAATCACAAACACAAGCCACTTGCAAAATTCAACTAAAATAGAAAACAAAGTTGTAAAAATATAATAAAATTCCTATGGGAACATGAATATGTCTACTAACAGCCAGAAAAAGATCTCCTCCTAATTCTATTCTAATCACTAGAACAAAAATCAACAAAAAGAGGGAAGAATTACGAAAGAAGAAGAGAAAACAAGCAACATGCGAATGCAAACATGCGAGTGGAAAATGCACACAAGATCATGATTAAACGGCCAAAAACAGTGACAAACATCCAAAATAATTCAATCCTAATGCAACACAATGATCTATGATGATTCGGATCGAACCGGCACGCGAACAAGCAAGCAAAACAGCAAAACAGGCCCTCTGTTACAGTGTTAATCGATTAACGCCAGGGGTTAATCGGTTAACCATTGAAAAACGCTTGAAAATTTGAATATTTGAGTTGGTTAATCGATTAACCATATAGGTTAATCGATTAACACTGTGCCAGAGGTGAAAAACAGCAGTTCAGAATCACTTTTCAGCAGCTTATCACTTAAGCAAACACTCCAATTATCATGTGATTGATCATGCACGAAATTAAACCAGTAAACATTGATTTAAACAACATGTAAACACAATAACACAACAAGATCATGGATCAAAATCAACATATTCAATCAAATGCAAAGATCCACATGCAAATTGTGCAAATAAGTTCGAAAACAAAATCGGATCAGAATTCCAACCTTCGGATCGGAGACTTGATCCGGTAATTGTTGATTCAACTGTAAATGAGTAGATCTAAGCAAAGAAAACCAGAATTCTTCAAGATCCACACCAATTCTTGTAGTAGCAATGTAGATCCACCAAGAACAACTCAAAATAATCCAAATAATCACTTCCAAGAACACTTCAAAATTCAGATCTGCTTGTGCACGAAAATTGGATGATGAAATGGAATTGATGGAGTGAATTAATGGAGGTTTAGCTCTTAGAAATCAATGATTCCAATGAAGAATCAATGATCTCAAGGAGAAGAGCTTTGAGTGAGGTTTTTGAGATTAGAAAATTGAGAGAGAATTGAGAGAAAATTGAGAGCAATTCTGAAAATGAGAGTGAATTATGAGGATTATCTTGTGAGGTTTGGAGTGAATCAAATATATACACTCTTGGTTTGGATCCAAAGCAAGGATTGGAAAATGGCTTGGAAAATGTGGTATGGAATGAGGTTTGGGCATTTGGAGGGAAAATGAAATTTGATAGTGTTCTAGATCCTTCCCAAGTGTGAAAATGCAATTTAAATGACCAAAATTGGACCCCAAAAGTGGCTGGACTTGAAAATTCACGTGCAAGGCAAAACCTGTTGTGGTTAATCGATTAACCATATAGGTTAACCAATAACACTGCTAAAAATTCAATTCTGGACTGATTTTCCAATGGTTAATCGATTAACCCTATGTGTTAATCGGTTAACACATTCAAAAATTTAAATTTGGCGCCTTTTGGAGGGAAACCTGCCCCTTTGCCCGTTTCCTGCCGTTCTGAACTCTGTTTAGCTGCTGAAAGCCTTTCTTGATTGCTCTGACCATGGGAACACTGTACATAACCTGAATGCTGCTTCTGACATGAAAAAATCCCCTGCAAAATAAAATAAAATCGGCCGCTCGATCGCTGGGCAAAACAAGTGTTGAAGCCTCTGATGTTTGTTGTTTTAGCCTCTTGCACTGAAAGTTGCACCTAGAGCCACCTGAATGCCTTGATCCCCTGCCTCGAGAATAAATGCTATGCAATGCAAATGCTAGAACAATGTAATGAAACATAAACCAAGTAAAAGAAAAGGTTGAGCAAATTTTAGGGTGCAACAGCTACCCCTATTCAAGCGGCTTGGACCCGACTGGGTGAAGAGCGAACGACCTTCAAACAATCGAGGTACGAGACGGTTGAATACCAAGAAACCCGGAAATTTGCCAACCGCAAAAATAAACCGCACAAACTGCTTGGTGAACAACATCTGTTATCTGAATCTGGTTGTTACGGCAACAACTGATCTAACATCTGATAATAGTTCTGATTTCAACTTCAACCACCTATGTAACGCCACAGGTACTGAACAAATTTTGCAAAAACACCTCCGTCCACAACTGGACTAACCTTGTCAACACAAGCAGAGAAACAAATTCGTCAACACGAATAGAGATTCTGTTGTCCCAGGAGTAACCTTGTCCACATCTGGACCCAAATTTCGTCAAATCACAAATACATACAAATCTGTCCACGTTAGGACTCACATTTCGTCAACCCGAAGAAATCTCAACAACACAGGAATAGAACTTTGTCCACGTTAGGACGCACACTTCGTCAACACGATAAAATCCCATCATAAACTTGTCCACGTTAGGACTCAAATTCCGTAAACACGGAGAGATCCCGGCGACTTCGCTGGGGATGAATCGTCTGCATTTCGTCAGCACGAGGGAATCCTATCAACATAGGAATGAATTGTCCACATCAGGAATAAACTGTCCACGTTAGGCATAAACTGTCCACGTCAGGAATAAACTGTCCACGTCAGGAATAAATCGTCCACATTAGGAATAATTTGTCCACGTTAGGAATAAACTGTCCACATTAGGAATAAACTTTCCACGTTAGGAATAAACTGTCCACGTCAGGAGTACATTGTCCATGTTAGGAATAAACTGTCCACGTTAGGACTCACATCTCGTCTTGATTTGAAAACCCTATCAGCATGGGAGTAACTTGTCCACGTTAGGACACCGTTTCGTCAACCCGAAGAAAGATAAATTCGTCCACGTCAGGACTCGTACATCTTCGACCCGCTGAGGAAATAAAACTTGTCCACGTCAGGACTCACGCTTCGCCAACACGAAGAAAGATAAATTTGTCCACGTCAGGACTCGCTCATCTTGTCAACACGAAGAACTATAAACTTGTCCACATCCGGACACACATTTTGCTGATACGAAGGAAGATATCTGCTGGAAATAAATGGTCCGCGTCAGGACGTCATTTCGTCAACACGAAGAGTAATCAATTTGTCCACGTCAGGACTCCACATTCCGTCAACACGGAGAAATCGAATCCGTCCATGTTAGGACTAGCACATCTCGTCAACATGAGAAAATAAATCTGTCCATGTTAGGACTCATATCTTGTCAACACGAGGAACTCCTATCAGCATAGGCAATAAAATTTTGACGATCTCCGGGGAAATACTCTTGTCAACCAGTAAGAAAATACATTCGTCTGTTCATACGGGAAGATACTCTGAATACAGTCTCTTTTTTTTTCTGCAGTAGCTAACTCCATTGGTCCCAACCCACAAACCTTTTAGCACTGACGTGACAGCGACTTTGAGGAGAATTCTACTGGGATATTTGGAAATCAAACTGCCGGACGCCTGTTCTGATAACTGGCGGCAGCCTCTGAAATTCTGATTCATGAAACCCTTTGACGTTGACGTAACAACAAATTTGAAGGAAATAATCTGTTGGTCGGATAAGAGAGATTTCAACAAGCAACTCTGGCAGGGAAAACAAGAGAAATTTAAGCAAACAACTCTGCTCGGGGTCAAAGAGAAACTTAACCAAGTGATTCTGTGGGGAAAAATAGGAAGATGAACCGTATCATCACACGTCTCACGGCGAGACCTCGAATACCCGGTAATAGATCTGAGCTAGAACTCCATACTCCTGCTGAGAAAACACAACTGCAAGCACAAAGGTTAACCAACCTGATTTATGTTTCAAAATGCGTATGTTTGAAAATAGCGTAATGCTCCGTACGGCACGGAAATGCTACGCGTTTAAGTAGATGCGAATATGACGATATATGCAAATGCAAATGCAGGCTCAAGCTGCCGGGGCCACTCTGATAACGATGTCTCAATAACATGAATGTTGAGGATAAAGCCAACTCCGCTGGGGAGTGATAACGCAAAATCGTATATATATATATATATATATATATATATATATATATATATATATATATATATATATATATATATATATATATATATATATATATATATATATATATATATATATATATATATATATATATATATATATATATATATATATATATATATATATATATATATATATATATATATATATATATATATATATATATATATATATATATATATATATATATATATATATATATATATATATATATATATATATATATATATATATATATATATATATATATTGACGTATAATTCAACTAATATTTGACTGGTTTCAATCCGATTTCGGATTTTTCCATGTTATTTGTCTGATATTTTGCAGGTATTTGAAGATCATGTCTAAACAAAGCAATATGAAGAAAAGAATCCATTACAGATGAAATATGGACGAAAACCAGATGAAAACAACATGAAAAACAGCAGATGTGTATTTTGCTGATGTGACGACCGTCACACATCCATGACGACCGTCACACGGGTGACGACCGTCACACACCATGATGACCGTCATGCAGGCAAAAATGCAGAACTTCAGTAAACGTGCAAAAACCAGTTCCAAGTCCCAAAATAATGGACCACTACTTCCTATTTTCTCTGACCCCAAGTCCACCTTCTGCAAAATATAACCGTTAGTATTTCACCTCTATAAAAGGAGAAGGAGGGGAGCTGAGAAAGGAAGCCGCATTCAGATAACGAAGTGCTGCCCAAATATTTTCCAGAGCAAATTTAGTTTAAGTCTTGTTTTTGTTTTCCTTTCCTTTTTCTTGTATTCTATTACTGCAATATTCCTTTGTACGCTTTATTGGCTTGAAGACACAATCCTGCCGACATCGTTGGGATTTGGCCAAAAGCCAGTTGGATACTTTACAGGTTTTTTTTATTATTTTGTTAATTGTAACTTTAATTCCCAGCAGTATGTATGTTCTAAATTTCTGCTTTTATTTACGCTTACCTGTTCCAAATCCATGTCTAGCTAAACCAGAGTAGTCGGTATGTAATAATAATTCAGACGGGATTTGATAATAACCGGTTAAAACCTTTCTTTTTCAAAAGTTATTTATGGCCTGAGTGTTTAAACTTATTTCCTGAATAAACGCTTGTCGCGACAGCGAGAACTTATTTAAAAGTAGTTTTGCCACGACAGTGGGAAATTAATTAAGGTATGAACCAACAAGCGACAACTGCGGCTAGGACCAGATAGTAAACACTAGGAATTTGTTTTAATAACAGCGAAAGCACTTTAAAATAGATTAGAACTTAGGGATTTCCAAAAAGCGATTTTAACCCCGAACGGGATAGTGACAGCATACGTTCCGCCTTAAAGTTGCGACTAGCGTCAACAACCATCGTGAGACGAAGGTCTTTAGATCACTATTTTCTTCTTAAATAAATTCTAAAAAAATTTTATATACCGGTAAATTGTCAAATCCCCGAAGAACATAATTATTGCATATCGATTCGCGAAATTATACTTTAAGTAACGTTTTTAGTTCCCTTTAGTAATAGCAATTATTCCCTTAAACATTATCTACCTAGCTAAACATAGTAACTCCCGAGAACACTAGTTTGATTACGAGTCCTTGTGGGATCGATATCTTATATTACTACGTGATACACTGTGCACTTGCAGTTAGGTTGTATTAGACATAGAAAGTCGCGATCAAGTTTTTGGCGCCGTTGACGGGGATCCGTTTAGTCAATAGTGTAATCCTTTGTTACACAGTATAGACTAGGTTAACAATTCTCTCTCCCTCTACTCATTTTTCGATTGTATGCCAAGTACTCGCTCACAAGGCGAAATCTACAACCTACAATTGCTGAACTAGAGCGCTTCTTACATCTAAGAAGGCGCATCGTCGAATATCAACGAAGACACAACATTCCTGATCTTCTAGCTCATCCTCCAGTTAAAGAAGAAAATATGGCTGAAGGACCTCAAAACAAACCACTGAAGGCATACGCTACACCCTCTCAGATGGAGCCTAGAAGTAGCATAGCTGCCCCAGCTATAAATCGAACCGATTTCGAACTAAAACCCTCATCGCTGTCAGTTGTACAACAAAATCAATTCTCAGGAAATGCAACTGAGGATCCAAATGAACACTTAACGAAGTTTGTACAATACGCAGACACAGTGAAAGCAAATGGAGTAACTCCAGACGCAATAAGACTTCGTCTTTTTCCTTTCTCTCTTAGAGATAGAGCTTGGACATGGTTATAATCCTTACCATCCAACTCTGTTACGACATGGGAATAGTTGAAGAACATTTTCTTAGCGAGATATTTTCCGCCAAGCAAAACTGCTATGCTTAGAGCTCAAATCAACGGATTTCGACAAAAAGATACTGAATCTCTCTACGAAGCGTGGGAAAGGTTCAAAGATATGATGAGAACATGTCCTCACCACGGTCTAGAAGACTGGGTGATGATCCATACTTTCTATAATGGGCTTTTATACAACACCAGATTAACGGTAGACGCCGCCGCGGGCAGTGCACTTATGGATAAGCCATACGACGAAGCCTATCAACTAATCGAAAACATGTCTCAGAACCACTGCCAATGGGGAGGTGAACGCATTCCAGCAGAGAAACCCGCAGCGAAAGGTGGGATGTACGAGATCAGCAGCCTTGAAAAGTTCAACGCTAAAGTAGATGCTCTAGCACAGAAGATCGACAGTCTGACCGTTAACCCCACTGCAACCGTCGCTGCCGTAACTCCAAACTGTGAGTTATGCAGAATCGCCACTTATAATGCGCCCGAGTGCCCATTGCTGGCCGGAATCCTACCAGACCAATTAAATTACGCTCAAGGAAACCCTTACGCAAATACTTACAACCCAGGATGGAGGAACCACCCAAACTTTTCCTACAAGAACGATAATGCCTTGCAAGCACCAGGTGCTCCGCCAGGATATCAGAAACCAGTTGCTACCCAGACTGCCCCTAGGAAATCAAACCTCGAGTTGATGATGGAAAAATTCATAGCTACTCAAGCTCAAACAAACAAAGAATTCCTAAATCAAAACATACACACTAGCGAGCAAATTAAACAGCTGGCCGGAAAAGTAGACGCTTTAGCCACCCACAACAAAATGCTAGAAACACAGATATCACAAGTGGCTCAACAACAAGCCTCTACTGCTGCACCCGCTGGCGTATTTCCTGGACAACCCGAACAAAATCCAAAAGGGCAAGCAAATGCCGTCATATTAAGAAGCGGAAAAGAATTGGACGAACCGATCGATCCGAGAACCGAAAACTCAGCCATGCAACAAAAACCAACTGAACAAGCAGAAAAGGAATCCGAGTTAGAGAAGAAGGAAGACAACGAGAAGGAGGACACCGCAAGTGAAAAAACTCAAGCACCTCCAGCGCCATATAAACCACCGATTCCTTATTCTCAAAGACTAATAAACTCCAAAACTACAGGGCAGTTTAAGAAATTTGTAGAGCTCCTTAAACAGTTGAATATCATTATTCCTTTTACAGAAGCTATCACTCAAATGCCCTCGTATGCTAAATTTCTCAAAGAAATCCTGTCAAATAAGAGAAAGATCGAAAATAACGAAACATTTACACTTACTGCAAAGTGTAGCGCAATCATTCAAAACCACATGCCTCCTAAATTAAAAGACCCAGGTAGTTTCTCCATACTCTGTGTCATTGGAAAATTCGTAATAGATAAAGCCCTGTGCGATTTAGGAGCCAGTATCAGTGTTATGCCTTTATCTATATGCAAAAAGCTGAATATGGGAGAACTAAGACCAACCAAAATGTTCGTTCAATTAGCTGACCGATCAGTCAAATACCCCGTCGGAATACTGGAAAATGTTCCAGTACGCATAGGACAATTCTATATCCCAACCGATTTCATAATCATGGACATCAAAGAGGACTCTGTTACTCTAATTATCCTAGGAAGACCGTTCCTAGCTACAGCCGGAGCTATTATAGACGTAAAGAAAGGAAGGCTAACATTCGAAGTAGGAGAAGAAAAGATAGAGTTCATTCTCACCAAGTTCTTACAAGCACCAGCCATAGACGATACCTGCTATTTAGTAGATGTAATTGACGAATGCATAAGAGAACTTGAAAATGAAGAGACCACGTATTCAGAAATAATAAAGATTCAAATACCCGATATTTCTGAAGACGATGATTGGTGTAAACCGTATAAAGACGACAGTCTAAGCGAAAGCTTAGCACTAACCCCAAACCATATGCCAGGTCCGAAGAACCCATCTTTAGAACTTAAAACACTACCCAAAAACCTTAGATATGAATTCCTAGACGATGAACTAAAAAAACCAGTGATAGTCAACGCCGACTTAGGACAACTAGAAACTGCAAAGCTATTAGAAGTCCTAAAGAAGTACCCCACCGTGTTAGGCTATAACATAAGCGATCTAAAAGGTATAAGCCCTTCGATCTGTATGCATCGAATTACAATATAGGAAGACTGTAAAACCTCTAGAGAACATCAGAGGAGACTGAACCCCATCCTAAGCACTGTAGTCAAAGACGAAGTAAAGAAATTGCTAGATGCAGGAATCATCTATCCAATCTCCGATAGTGAATGGGTCAGCCCAGTTCATGTCGTACCTAAGAAAGGAGGAGTCACAGTAGTTAAGAACGAAAAAGGCGAATCAATAACAAAAAGAGTCGTGACTGGAAGCAGAATGTGCATTGATTATAGAAAGCTTAACAAAGCCACACGAAAAGATCACTTCCCCTTGCCCTTCATAGACCAAATGTTGGAAAGATTAGCCAAACATTCATATTTCTGCTATCTAGATGGTTATTCGGGATTTTCCCAAATTCCCATTCATCCTGATGACCAAGAAAAGACTACATTCACATGTCCTTATGGTACTTTTGCTTACCGCCGAATGTCGTTCGGACTTTGTAATGCTCCAACAACCTTCCAAAGATACATGATGGCAATCTTCGCAGATTTCATAGACAACATCATGGAAGTATTTATGGACGATTTCTCAGTATGTGGACAAAGCTTCGAAGGATGCCTACAAAACTTAGAAATGGTATTAGAACATTGTGTAAAAGTGAACCTCGTCCTAAATTGGGAAAAATGTCATTTTATGGTCCGACAAGGAATAGTTCTAGGACATGTCATATCTAATAAAGGGATTGAGGTCGACAAAGCTAAAATAGAAATTATAAAAGACCTCCAACCTCCAAAATCCGTACGCGAAATACGGAGTTTTCTAGGACATGTCGGTTTCTACCGCAGATTTATAAAAGATTTTTCAAAAATCACAAAACCTCCGACCGGCCTGTTGATGAAAGATGTTGAGTTCGTCTTTGACGACGACTGTCTAAAAGCATTCGAAACATTAAAATCAGCCCTTATCACCGCACCAATTATGCAACCATCCGATTGGCGACTACCGTTCGAAATCATGTGCGATGCGAGTGATTATGCTGTAGGCGCTGTTCTAGGACAAAGGAAGGACAAGAAGCTTCATGCCATCTACTACGCCAGTAGAACCTTAGATCCTGCCCAAATGAACTACGTCACAACAGAAAAGGAACTTCTAGCAGTTATATTTGCGCTTGACAAATTCCGTTCTTACTTGGTAGGAGCAAAAATTATCATATACACAGACCACGCTGCCATTAGGTACCTAATAAGCAAAAAGGATGCCAAACCAAGATTATTGAGATGGATCCTATTATTACAAGAGTTTGACTTAGAAATTAAAGATAAGAAAGGAACCGAGAACGTAGTTGCAGATCACTTATCCCGAATAGAAGGCATTAAACATGAACCAGTACCGATAAATGACGATTTTCCATACGAACATCTGATAGCCAAATTAGAAAGTGACATGCCTAACTTAATCTCGGAAGATCCAGAACTCGAAAAAGCCGTAGAAGCCGTTTATGCCCAAGTCACATTACCTTGGTATACCGACATCGTTAATTACCTAGCTGCAGGCGTGCTTCCACCAGATCTCACTTATCAGCAAAAGAAGAAATTCTTCCACGATCTGAAATACTATTATTGGGACGAACCTCTACTCTTCAAGAGAGGGGCCGACAACATATACCGTCGCTGTGTCCCAGAGGAAGAAATAGAAAACATCATTTCCCAATGCCATTCAGCACCATATGGTGGTCATGCCAGTACATCCAAGACGTGCGCTAAGATTCTCCAAGCCGGCCTATTCTGGCCTAACCTCTGGAAAGACGTTCACATTGTTGTGCTAAAATCTGATCGATGCCAACGAACTGGCAACATCTCACGACGCGATGAAATTCCTCAGAAAGGAATCTTAGAGGTAGAAATCTTTGACGTATGGGGAATAGATTTCATGGGACCCTTCCCGTCTTCTTTTGGTAATAACTACATACTCGTCGCTGTAGACTATGTGTCTAAATGGATAGAAGCCATTGCCGCTCCAACAAATGACGCACGAGTAGTAATCAAACTCTTCAATAACACAATCTTTCCTAGATTCGGTGTACCCAGACTCGTCATTAGTTATGGCGGATCACATTTCATATCGCGAATTTTTGACAAACTTCTTTCTAAATATGGAGTCCGACACCGAGTAGCTACACCATATCATCCGCCAACTAGCGGACAAGTAGAGGTCTCGAACAGGGAAATAAAACAAATATTGGAAAAGACTGTCGCTACCTCAAGGAAAGATTGGTCATCAAAGCTGAATGAAGCTTTATGGGCTTATAGGACCGCTTTTAAGACACCGATAGGTACTACGCCCTTCAAATTAGTTTACGGTAAATCCTGTCATCTCCCTGTAGAATTAGAGCATAAAGCCTTCTGGGCCATTAAGACACTTAATTTCAACTACACTGAGGCAGGAGAGAAACGAATCTTGAACTTACACGAATTAGAAGAACTTAGATTGGACACTTACGAAAATGCCCATATCTACAAAGAACGAACTAAGAAATGGCATGATAAACGTTCAGTCCGGAAACAATTCAGTGTGGGAGACATCGTACTTCTATTTAATTCAAGATTGAAACTTTTCCCAGGTAAACTAAAATCTAGGTGGTCTGGACCTTTTGAAGTGACTAAAGTACTTCAAAGTGGAGCTGTTGAAATTACGATAAGACAAATGCACCGTTTATCGTAAACGGGCAACGTTTAAAACATTATAATAAGAACGAAAACAGCCCTCAAGTCAGCAGTATAACATTGCTCGAGCTTCCTGCTCAAACCCCTGAATAGCTTGTCACCAAGCTATCGTCAGGCTTTTGACGTTAAAAACAGCGCTTAATGGGAGGCAGCCCAATTTTCCCGTATTTCCCTCTTTACTGTATTTCATTCTCATTTTTATTTGAAATCTTACTTTGAAATTTTAACAAAATTTTAAACTTAAATTGCTACTATTTTTTATTTTTTGTTTCATTATTTTCTCTTTTATTTAAACTTTGTTTTTATTTCTACCACCTTTTGTTTCTAAAAATTCTGACTTAAAATTTCTGTTTTAAACTTTTCAGGATTTTAAAAGCCTTCATACCTTCCTCCTGTTTTTCTCCGACTAACCTGCGAGTATGGCCGAGTACGACTTTACAAAGGTTCATTTTCGAAGATTAGCTCAAAAGGCAAGATTTGAAGCATTAACTGAGAGAGACATAGCCTTAACACTGTATTATGATAAGTCTACCATGGAGAAGCTAGGAATTACTGATAGCATTCAATTCCTGTTTAATCAATTAGGCTGGGAGAACACCTCCTTGAAAACCCGTTTTGCTACCTATAAGGACCTCACCTACGAATTCCTTAGTTCCTTCAGGTACTTACCCAACTATGTTTTTGGATCAAACACAGAGCTGATAACCTTTAGAATGTTTGGAATGGACTAAACCCATAGCCGTATGTCATTAGCTAACCTCCTAGGATTTCCTAGCGGACCACATGTGTTCATCAGTGCCGAAGATGACGATCTTGATTTTGAACTAAACCAGTTCTGGGGTAAAATCACAGGCGACTATCACCCTGACCCAAATGGCATGTATAACGATGAGATTCATAACCCCGCTTTCAGATACTTTCATAAGATCCTAGCTCACACCCTTTTCGGAAAGGAAGAAAACATTACTGCAGTATCTAAAGAAGAGTTGTTTATCTTGTTTTGTGCTTCTCAGGGCCGTCCGGTGAATGTCGTGCCTTTTATAATGAGATCCTTCCTACGCCTCACTCAGGAACCACAATCACCCATTCTAATAGAAGGCCTCGTGATAATGATTGCCCACGAGCTTGGCCTTAGATTCCACCTAAATGCAAGCACTAGTTTTGGCACCATCCGACCTATGAATATCCAGTTTTGCTTTAACAAGCGCATTTTAAGAACCATGGGACCTGGCCCTTACGAGTACCTTATCAATGACAAACCTGTCCAGCTATTCACATTGCCAAATCATCAGATGACAAGTATCCATAACAAGGACAATTGGGTTTATGAATTGGATGAGCCTATGGGACCTCCTTCACCTCAATCCACACCACAGGATTACATGTACGACAGTGATCACATCTCTGAAGCACATGATTATATGTATTATGAGGATGCTGTATCCAAAGCTGAGGTAGACCCTGAGACCCCTCCACATTACAACACCTATCCTGAGCCCATTCCTGAAGAAAACGCTGACAAAATGGATACTGTTCTGCACCGATTAGACACCTTCGACGCAGCTCTGACCGCCACAAGAAATGAAATAACAAGCATCCACGCCGAATTATCAGTTTTTATGGACTTAGTTTGTGACCAGCTCGATTACTACGCCCGGAAGTTTGACGAATTGAAGAAACAAAAGGACTGAGATTTTAGCTTTAGTTTGGTTTATTTTTCCTGTTTTCTGTACGCTTTCAATTATTTTTATTTTTCGCATTGTTTCATTTCACTTATGTATTACATTAAAAACAATCCTTTTAATTAAATGTTATTTCAATTTCATTCATTATTCCCTTATTCTATTTTTATGATTATCATATGCCTCTTGGCTTATTTATTACATTGCGGTATCAATTACAAGCCTTAAAAACATGTCAAAAGCACCCTTGTAGCAAAATTTTGCGTTCTGCATAATTTATTGGTGTGACGACCGTCACAGAACCATGACGCCCGTCACACGGGTGACGACCGTCACAGATGTGTGACGACCGTCACGAGTCCAGAATCTGATATCTGCTATAACAGAGGTTACGTTTCTTCCCCCACTTCCATCTTATCAACTTCCCATCACCACACATCCAAACCCCATTTCAAAATTTCGTTTTTCCTCCTTACTACATATAATCCCAACTCCCATTTCATCTTCATTAACCAATTTTGTGCAATTTCTCATTCCGCAGAAACCGCATTCTTCCCCCATTTCATCAGCATCATCCAGCAAATGGCAAGAAACAATGAAACCCCTGACCTTAGCAATATCATTTTCAGCGACTCCGGCGAGAAACAGAGAGCAAACTACGTAGCCTTCCATCAACGGTCGCTACAGCCAACCCACTATCCGCACATACCATCTCTCACGGAACTCGGCCTCCTTGACAGTGTCACCTGGATGCTACAGAGAGCCGGCATTTGGCATCTGTGCATAAATCCGCATCCCACTTACGAACAACTCACACTTGAGTTCCTCAGTTCGTTCAGTTACTTCACCTCTAGCGGCGACCTTAGCCAACATTCTGGCGTAGCTTGCTTCCGTATGTTCGGCACGAACTACCAATTGAATCAAATTCAGATTGCCGACATCCTACATTTCTCTCGCGGCGAAGATGCTCACCGTCGCATTACCGAACAATTTCAACATGAAGCTTTTGCGCTTTGGTCCCAATTGACCGGAATCGATGCCGACAGCTGGGATTCTCTGCATGCAACACACATCCACAACCCAACCATCCGGTATTTCCACAGAGTGCTGAGCAGTACCATCTTCGCAAGAGATAGCAACCACAAGGTGAACCCCAAAGAACTTTTCTTTCTCCGCTGCGTGTTCAATTCCGAACCCATCAACGTTGCTCCGTTCCTCCTGGCCCACATTCAGGCCAACTGCAACCGTGGCTCTAAGCCATTTTACTTTGGCGGGATTGTTACCTCCATTGCACTAGGCCTGAACCTCGGTAACCAACTCCAGAATCTCCATACAATCCCTTCGATGTTTCTCGACACCGACCATTGTAGAGCTTCTCACCTCATCCGCTTCAGGTCCGATGGAAAGTACCATCTAGTCGTGCGTGGCAAAACCATCAGAAGCATCATCATGCCGTCACGTACCCGGATGCACCCGCAGGATCGTGCCAACTGGCTTTTTGACCCGAATGCCCCTGCTGCTACTGCTGCCCCAACTCAAACCAACACCCAAGGTTCTGTTGACGAAATGCAAGATGAGTTGGACAGAACTGAGCAACCTGAGGCATCACAACCACTTCCTTCTGAAGGCACATCCTACTGTCGCCGCCGCCACCATCCCGAGCCCGACTTCTCTGAAGAAGACCTCCGCCGATCCCTCGACCAACAAACACAGATACTCGCCATGATGCAGCAACAAAATCAGCGAGCAGAGCAATTCGAAGCTTGGCAGAGAACCACGATGCAACAACTCCAAACTGGCCAGGAAGCCATCACTGAGAACCTGGCAAACCTTACCTTGCAATGCGAAGGACTCCGAGATTATGTCTATCACACTGGCGCTCTGAACTTTGAGGCCCGAGTCGAACATGCCAGGGGTAGAGGTCGCAACAGAGGACGTGACCGAGGCAGAGGCCGTGACTAGTTCTTTCTTTCTTTATTTGTTTCCTGTATTTTTCCCTTTCCTGTATTTTCATTTTCTCTGTATTTCCATCTCGCATACTTTTAAATCAGTGGGTACACTGATTGAGATAGTGTGGGAGCGGAGCGTTTATTTCCCGTTTCCTTGTACTTTCAATTCAGTAATTTCAATTCAAGCATTTTTCCCATTTTAGCAAATAAAAGCTCATTTATATGTCTTTTTCCGTTACGCAAATTTCCCCACTTTATTCGACATAAACAAAATTTTTTCAGTTGTTCCTCAAAAAGCATCACGAGAATGCGCCAAAGTTCAAACCGAGTTTTGAAACTCCGAGACGAAAATTCTAACAAAACCAGTACCGTCCTGACACCTTAGACCTCCGGTTTATGTGAGTCGGTTTCACTACCTACTTGTACCAAAGTTTCAAGTTTCTACGCAAACTCAGCCCCAAGTAGTTTATACAAGCAGTCAGCACCATCCTAAACACTTCTAAGCAAGCAACCAATGCAAATAAGTGTATGATCTCTAAAAGAATGAAAAATCATGAAAAGAAAGCTATATAGCCCGAGTATAGAGACATGTTCCCTCTAAGTTAGGTGCTTCTCACCCGAGCATTTAGCCCAACGGTACAAAAACTCATTGAAAAATCAATAGTATAAGCTTATGAGCAATGAAAAGATCAAAACAGCAATGAGATCATATTCACTAACAGGTTGACTTGCCATGAAAGTGTATGGACAACGGGCTTAATGTGATTACGCTAGAACAAGCAGGGTAAACGTGACGCGAGAACCTTGATACCAAGCTGCAGTAGCATGATTGGGACCGACTTGCATAAAAAGGAGACCTCCGAAGACTTATAGTCCAGTGTCGTCACTGTACTCGTTTTGTTCCTATTTAGAATCCCGGTTTTTCCCAACTTTCTGAATGAGGAAGTTGTTGCGTGCTTGCCGACTTTTATTCTTCCTACTTTTTACTTAAGGACAAGCAAAGATTCAAGCTTAGGGGAGTTTGATAACGCGAAATCGTATATATATATTGACATATAATTCAACTAATATTTGACTGGTTTCAATCCGATTTCGGGTTTTTCCATGTTATTTGTCTGATATTTTACAGGTATTTGAAGATTATGTCCAAACAAAGCAATATGAAGAAAAGAATCAATTACAAATGAAATATGGACGAAAACTAGATGAAAACAACATGAAAAACAGCAGATGCGTATTTTGCTGATGTGACGACCGTCACACATCCATGACGACCGTCACACGGGTGACGACCGTCATGCAGGCAAAAACGCAGAACTTCAGTAAACGTGCAAAAACTAGTTCCAAGTCCCAAAATAATGGACCACTACTTCCTATTTTCTCTGACCCCAAGTCCACCTTCTGCAAAATATAACCGTTAGTATTTCACCTCTATAAAAGGAGAAGGAGGGGAGCTGAGAAAGGGAGCCGCATTTAGATAACGAAGTGCTGCCCAAATATTTTCCAGAGCAAATTTAGTTTAAGTCTTGTTTTTGTTTTCCTTTCCTTTTTCTTGTATTCTATTACTGCAATATTCCTTTGTACGCTCTATTGGCTTGAAGACACAATCCTGCCGACATCGTTGGGATTTGGCCAAAAGCCAGTTGGATACTTTACAGGTTTTTTTATTATTTCGTTAATTGTAACTTTAATTCCCAGCAGTATGTATGTTCTAAATTTCTGCTTTTATTTACGCTTTACCTATTCCAAATCCATATCTAGCTAAACCAGAGTAGTCGGTATGTAATAATAATTCAGACGGGATTTGATAATAACCGGTTAAAACCTTTCTTTTTCAAAAGTTATTTATGGCCTGAGTGTTTAAACTTATTTCCTGAATAAACGTTCGTCGCGACAGCGAGAACTTATTTAAAAGTAGTTTTGCCACGACAGTGGGAAATTAATTAAGGTACGAACCAACAAGCGGCAGCTGCGGCTAGGACCAGATAGTAAACACTAGGCATTTGTTTTAATAACAGCAAAAGCACTTTAAAATAGATTAGAACTTAGGGATTTCCAAAAAGCGATTTTAACCCCGAACGTTCCGCCTTAAAGTTGCGACTAGCGTCAACAACCATCGTGAGACGAAGGTCTTTAGATCACTATTTTCTTCTTAAATAAATTCTGAAAATATTTTATATACCGGTAACTTGTCAAATCCCCGAAGAACATAATTATTGCATATCGATTCGCGAAATTATACTTTAAGTAACATTTTTAGTTCCCTTTAGTAATAGCAATTATTCCCTTAAACATTATCTACCTAGCTAAACATAGTAACTCCCGAGAACACTAGTTTGATTACGAGTCCTTGTGGGATCGATATCTTATATTACTACGCGATACACTGTGCACTTGCAGTTAGGTTGTATTAGACATAGAAAGTCACGATCAGGGAGAACAGGTATCACAAAATATTCTGGCGAAATAAACGCCAGAAATACAACCAACTCTGCCGGGGAGAGATTAAACATCAATTTCCGCTGGGAGGAAAGAGCAAACACCCTGCTGGTGAACAAACTTAGCTGGGAAAGAAGCGGCACTTCTGGGCAAAACACACTGTCTGGGCACAGTTTACACATTCAGAGTTACGGAATCTGCTGAGGATCAACATCCTGTCAATGGCAAGACGACCTGTGGGAAGCAAGAACACCCTCATTCGCGGATATAAACCTTTCGAACCAACAGCTCGGTTAGCTATTGCGGGAATCCCCCATGCTGGAGATTGAACGTGCACATCTTCGATTCGCTGAGGAGCGCAACCTCTGCAGGGGACATTGATTTTGACTTGCTGGGATTAATCCTATGGATGGCTTTCCATGAGGACACTTTCCTGGGGAAGAATCCCTCATTCGGTAAGGGATAACGTCTCGGGGGATAAGCTGCGACTAGCTGAGGAATGACATCAACTGAAATCAGGCTCTTCATCAAGAGATTTTGGCTGGGGAAACATGAGTTCCATCCACCTTCTCGGAAATTTGCCCCAAAAATACCAACATGCCCCAGTCTGAACACTTCGTCTTGAAAGGAAAAGCTAGCCATGGTGTTACCTCACAATATCTTGCCCCTGAACCGGCACCAACTTCCTGATAAAGATCTTCGATTTTTGTACCCTGACGGTTAGATATGAACTGTTTCTGCACGTCAAACCCAAAAGGATGTCCCAACAAAATCTTTTGTTCTTAGGGCAACCTGCCCCGGTCTTGCAATAATCTTTTGCCCCTAATTGGTTGATTCGTGAAGCAATGCCCCTAGCGGCGAGAGATCTGCCAAATCTCGACCTAATTGCCCCAGATTAACTGATTCTTGGATGGATGACTCCCACTGGGGATTAATTGATATATCCTGCCCCGGCTCACGAAACATTCAGACATTCTGCATTCTATCCTGATCAGACTTCCCACTGTAGGAAACTTTCCTGCTGCATGCGCTTACTCGCAAGTAAAACAAGTTGTTCTGCATAAAAGATATATTAAATGCAATGCATATGACAGTTTTGAAAATCCAGTCCGATTTGATGGAAAAGTTTTATGACCTACAACGAATCAATCATCAACATATCGACATTAATACAATGCCGCAAGAGGAATCCTTTTAGGAGTTAGTTTCGATGCGATCTTTACCGCAGTATGCTCTCGAACTAAACCTGTTTCAATTAGGACTTTTTCGGGTTGTAACGTGGTCAGGTTCACGGTTAACAAGGAAGGATATAGGCTCAAAGTTTATTTCGACCCACCCATTCTTCGTGATGTTCTCCAATCCTATATTCAGCTAATTTGACTTCAGCGTTCACCTATTAAAGGTGGAGTGATAAGAGTGATGGTTCAGGATACCACTTGCTTTTCGGAGTGACAGTCATTCGCTTATCGTCTTTGGGTGCCTAGAGTCACACGACTTTGTCCTTTTCGAGGATTTTTCTTTGGTAATCCTTTTCGTCTTTTGTGTTTTTTCCTTTTGTTCCCTAACTTTTTCCTGGACTGAATCTTTGGAGCTTCTTTTGATTCTAAAGTCCAGCGGGATGCCCTAATTTTTGCCTAAGCCACTTGTTTTGAAGTTTCGACTTAGCGAGCTTTGGATTCTCTTCTTCTTTTTGAACAAGTCGTGGGACACTGGTTGTCTGACTCTTTGGGGGATAATGTGACTGTCTCACTCCTGACGTTCAACCATTGCGGGTTTTTAGGCACGACCTATACAGGTGTGATTGATCCTTGAACGGACACTCTTTTTGTAATTTGAATGCTTGGTCAAACTAACTGACACCTACCCTGCCCCGGGTTAAGATTTAGGTTTTTTTTCATTTTCAGAAAGAAACTCCTACTGCTATGCTCAAAGGGGTTAACAAGGGATTATCTTCCTTATATCTCCGGTGTTTATGGATTGAAACAATGCATGTACATCATCAACAGGTTTTTATCCAAAAGCATACAATCGGAAGCTTATTCGTCATCGGTTTTCGTCATCCTCCCCGAATTCCACTTAACAAGGGTTTGAAGTAAATGAAAACACAAAGAGTGATCATGACTGGATTAATTCAAAACATGCATATTTATTTCATTTATCAATATCAGTTGAAAAAAACAACAAGTTTTACAAACAAAATTTGCAATTGAACAGAAAGGCAACTGCAAATGCAAAGACATGAACAAGATAACATGAAAAATGTCGGTGTCTCAGAACCGGACTTCTTGCATTTTGACTTATTGGCGAGTCAACCATCCTCAGAAACAATTGTGGGAGGTAGCCTGCTGCTGTCTTGACCTGTTTTCCACGGCCCGACCAAATTTAGGAACCTTTTTCATCAACCCGACCTTTGCTTGTCCGTGGCCCTGCACCACATTGGGGACCCTATCAGAAAAGCTGATAGCCTTGCTGTCAATCAAATCTTGGACTTTATGCTTGAAAGCGTGGCAACCCTCAATATCATGTCTGGGTGCCCCGGAATGAAACTCACAATGCTTACTGGCGTCGAAACCAAATGGAGGTGCGCCCGTTGGTGGGGCCAACATTCTCTTTTCAACAAGGTGCAACCCTAACAAGGTCTGAAAGAGTTCAGCATACGTGGATGGAGGTGCCTCAAATACCCTCTTTGACTTCCCCTCCTGAATTCTTCGCTAAGCCGGATGTTGGCGTTTCATGCGCTGCTGGTTTTGATCAACCCGTTCCTTAGGCTCATGCACTGTCATCCTCAAATTCAGCCCAGGCATTGGCAACTGTTGTGGACCTGGGGATTCAGTTTCCAATGATTCCAGAATATGCCTCGATTCTTTTGCAACTTCCGGTGGGGAAATAGGAATATCGGTCCCTGAGACCTTTATACCGCCCGACACAAATTCAATTGCCTTCTCATCCAGCAAATCTTGAATCTTCTGCTTGAACGACTTGCAGTTCGCGATGTTATGCCCCGGTGCACCGGAGTGGAAGACACAATGGGCGTTCACATCATAGCCTGGTGGTGGCTGCCCAGTCAATGGAGCCAAAGTACGGGGTTTAATCAGTTGAAGTTGGAACAAGAGTTGCACCAACTGATCACGATCCACCGGAATCTCATCAAATACCCTGCCAGAGAGCTTCATCCTTTTACCATACCCCCTTGAGTTATCCTGAGAAATCAGTCGCGACTGCCGACGAGGAGAATCCCGAGCTTCGAATTGTGTAGAGGGTCTCTTAGGCCTATCATGCCTGGGCACTGGTTCTTCCGACCCCTGTGGGGCAAGTAAACCGACCGCAGCTTCGGACGTTTGCTCACCTTCTCTTCTGAGTACATTCCTCAATATTTCAGCCATCAATCCTACCTGAGCCTTCAATCGGTAATTCTCCTCTTCGAGCGTCTCTTGATTCGAGCGTAACACGTGCATGTCCTCCATGAATTTCCCCAGTTGGACTCGAACTTCAATTAACTCAGCTTGAACATGCTCCATGTCTATCTCTGCAAGTCGGCGTCCAAAACCCTGGTGGAAACCCTGACGGTCATGAAGAGTAATATCAGCAGTACTATCATTAGCCCGTGCAATCAGAGGTTGTACAATAGCCTGCAGCTGCTCCTGGCCCTTGGCCATGGTTTCCATTGCTTGTATGAACTGCGTCATGTTGCCGCGCATCTCCTGCATCTCATTCCGAACTTGATCCATTATCTTTCTTATAGTTGTTTCTGGTTGAATAGCGATGAACTCTTTGGTCGTCAACCCTGGAAAACCTGTGAGATGCAGGAAATAAGATACAGATTCAAAAATACCGGTCATGCAATATGGGGATGCAGATGCAAATGTATAAATGTGCTACAGGTTATATTCCCCCTGATTCTAGTTTCAGAGAGAAGGCCATCACGACAATGGAGTCCCCATCAAGCAAGCAAGGAATCAGAAAACCCTCATACATAAACAAATGCCAAGAGGCAGAGTACAAGAGTACAACTGAGTACAACCGAAGAGACCTCGGCCAACAAGCCTGGCGATGGTCAAAATACAAGTACAGATAACAAAAGCAAGGCAAAGATAACTCAGGCCAAATGGCGCGCTCTGACATCTTCCAATATCCTCAACGTCTCCGAATGACCTAGTCTGGAGATTAGCTCTTGTATCAGTAATGCATGTCGCTCAGCAGTGGATCTCAGCTTTTTGGCGTCGTCTTGCAGGTTCCTTCGCCAAAACACTCGTCGAGTCTGCATTTCTTGGAGCCGGCCTTCAATTCACAACCTCTTAGCTTCTCGCCAAGGTCACTTACTCTAAGCTCAACAGCGCTCCTAAGTGATGTCTCTTCGGCAATCTTTGCATCCTGGGCTCTAATCTGCGCCTCTAGCATGGCAATCTGCAGCTTCAGCTCATCTTCACGCTCCTTCCGCTTGGTAAGCGTGGCATTCCATAATGTTTCCCACTTGCCGAGTCGGGAATAAGCTTTGTTTAAGAGTTCCTTCTTGGAGGCAAGCACCTTGCTAACACTGTTCAAGGCTACTCCCACCTTTTCCCTCTTGTCAGTCTCTTCAGTCAAATCTGAACCCAACCTATTAATCAACTCAATCTATTCCTTCACAGTGAAGGTAGCTTCATTCTTCTCATGACGCAACTGGAAGATCTCTTTCTCTAACTCATCATTGGCTTTCTTCAATTCTTCATTTTCAGCCAACAATTTGTTATACTTCTCAATCTCTACCGAAGTAGGTGCCTCAATCACTGGAAGATACAGAGGTTCCATAGCAGGATATGGCATCAGGGAAATCCTAGCTCTCTCGTGGATCCAAGCCAAATAGGGATCATAAGCTTTGCTATTGCTCTTACCAAGCAAAGCTTTCCCTCTCCTATGGATGTTAGCCCATGCATGTCTCAACCTGATCAAAACGGCCTCATCTAATAAGCCCGTGAGATACAGAGATTCCTGTATCTCAACCTCAATAGGAGCATCTCTCAAGGCATAACCAAACTGTCTCACCAGCAAAGAAGGGTTATAGTTGATACAGCCTTTCCGTCCAATCAAAGGAACATTCGGAAAGCCACTGCAACTATATATAATATCAGTGCCAAGCATGCTCCGATCAAACCAAATGATGTTTTCAACAGACAACCCCATCAACCGGGAAGACCAATCCAAAGTATCAACAGCATCAACAAAAGGCCTTGTCTTCGGAAGATGTCCCTGGAACCACCTGTACAAAAGAGGAAGACAGCAGGAAACATTCTTGCCACGACGTTTCTCATTCTTATAGTGAATAGAATGATAAACATCGCCCAAGAGAATAGGAACTGGATTCTTTGAGGCAAGAATCAAGAAAGCATCTGAGTCAACAAAATCTGGCACATTGGGAAACAAGACAATCCCATATACGCAGACAGCTAGAATGGCACTGAAGGCAACCCAACATCCACTCTTCGCGCACTGTGTAGCCTTCTCAACCAGGACAGACAGGTGAAAACCATAAGCTCCGTTTAGCTTGACCAAACCTCCAGGAAACTCAGAAGCGTCTAAACTGACAATCTCAGCAAGTGTAACCAACTCAGGCTCAGCATCAACATGTATAAAGGGCATCTGGTCTAACACAGGAACTCCCAACATAGCAGAATACTCCTCCAAAGTGGGTGCCAGAATATAGTCGGGGAACAGGAAGCATCTCAGCTGAGGCTCATAAAACTGCATCAAAGTATACACCCTAGTTGTCTCAAATGCTGAAGGTCTGTACAACAAACTAAGAAATCTCCCATAAGATACTCTGAACTCAGCCCTCACTCTCTCATCTACTAGAGCAACTAATCCCAGCAAGGCACTGATATCTGGAGAATGCAACCAGTAAGCAATTGTCCTCTTCATGGACTCCATGTCTGGCTAGAAGATACACTTGTATCAGAGGGGAATGATCACACCAACATAAATACACGTTAATGAAATGCAAACATGAAAATGCACATGCATATGGCAACAGGAGATCAAGTGCAATGCTGATGAACTGTGCTGCTTTGTACTGAAGCCTGAGAACCATCAAATCTTCGCCTCAAACCAAACCAACCACCCAAATGAACCATGTAACCACATCTCACTGACAGAGATAAACCAGGTGCTCTGAGGTCAAAGGTTTCCTGCAAACAGACCTACCTACCCCTCACAGGTATGTACTTAACTCGCAGACGAGGTACGACATCCTATGCGGGTTCAACGTCACAGACTTTCAAGAGCGATGACACGATACCTAGAAGGTGTGGCATCATCATCCCTTGAAGCGGCCTCACTTAGCTGAATCCCAATTGATAGGTCCCCAGAGTCGACAATCCTTGGGTCAGACAACTTGTTGAGCCCTAAGGGCCAGGCAAGAAGCATCGAAGAGAATCTCGTCCGAGCGCAGATTTCGCGGCTAGCTGGTGTGAGCTAAGCAAGCAGGCTAACCACTACTCTCTACTTCTAAGTCTATGTGCAAACTCAAGCCCAGGTCCGGCTTATCTCTCAATCTAACCCTCTTCCCAGCATAACAACAATAATATAATACTGAAAGAAAAGGCAGAAAGGTAAATACATGCAACACCCCAAGACGAGAAAACAAGCGCTAGGATTGACTCGCATAGGGAACCGAGTGTCCCCAGCAGAGTCGCCAGCTGTCGCTACTGCGAAAATCGGCGTCGGCTATAACAGAAGAGTCGCCATCATGCGTTATTTATCCCACAAGAGGGAAAGGAAACGCTCAGAGTAAACCTAACGCAAAGAGGGAAAGGAATGGTCATCGCAACCAAATCCTGGATTCAGGAGTCGGTTACGCAAGGGGAAGGTATTAGCACCCCTCACGTCCGTCGTACTCGACGGGATCCACACTTGTTTTCTATCTAAGGGTGTGTTATTCTATCTACTCTAAAGGTCTGGGTTTAAAAAAAAGAAAATGACTCGGCAAAGTATCGCCCTTTATGCCTACGTATTCCCGTCTGAAACGAGAAATCAGAGTCAACGTAGTTCGCCTACCTACGGGAAAGGAGGGGAAGGTTGCTCGCTAGGATATCGCATCATATGCCTACGTACTTTCATATAGCATGAAAGATCAGAGCAAACGTATTTCGGGCTACGGAAGACACAAGCTTGTCTGACAGTTTTTTTATCTCCTTAAGAAATGGTTTTTCTTGATTAAGAGTCCAAGCGGACAAAAATGACACTTTGAGGTTTGTTTTGAATCTTTTTCGAAAGAAGTGTTTTTTTAGTCTGTTTGCAACTTGTACTGCACTAAAGACTATGATTTGAGAGTGGCTACGTCGCATGTCACCCTAAGGGTACCATACTAAGCAGCCAGATTACTGAAGAGTGACCCTCCAGCAACCTTTTCTCAAATAGCTTAAGGCTCATAGCGTACAGCACGCGTTATCCTTATTACTGTGTTTTTTGAACTGTTTTGAGATGAGAAGAGAGAGACGCTCTAAAAAGCCTACGGTTGAAAGGGAAACTAGCCTAATGTTATTATGCATGGGTCAGAACCTAATGTCTGTCATAATTTCCTCTTGCACAGAGGAAATCAGAGATCCTAGGGGATAAACAACAAAAGACAGCAAGCAATTACAGTAAATAGTAAAATGCATGCAATGCAGCCATATAAGAGAGGCAAGAGAGAAAACAATAGGCAAGAGGAGACAAGCTCCACCTCAAACCTAGAGGTAATCAGCACAATTAAACAGACAATACAGAGAAAAAACAAAAGACTCAAAGGAGGCAGCTCAGGCAGTAATATCAGACTCCTACAGCAAACAGCAACAGCAACTCTGAACAGCAAAGTTGAATGAACAACAAAGTTGACAACAAAGGCTTCATCCTCAAGCAAGCTTCTATCTTCAAGCTTCAACAAGCACACTCCAAGAGGAGTATTAATCAAGGATCAAGTTATAATGTTAAGGAACTTAATGACAACCAAAGGAAATCACTAAGAACTCAACATTGCAAATGAAAGGTATCCTCAAAGTTCTACTAACTTGGGAATACCAATCATCCCTCCTAAGGAGAGATGGAGCTTCCCAAGGAGGACTTTATGTCATTGGATAGAATAGAGGCAAACAATGCACTCTATGTTTGAAGAAAGAATCAAAACTAGGTCTAAGGCACTTCCTAAAACCCTAACTTCCTAAGCTCCTAAAAAAGCTCCACAAGAGGAAAAAGCCTTCAACTCCAAGCTCCAATCTTCAATCCTAAGCATTTTCAATGAATCCAGAAGCTCCAACAAAAAGAACTCAAGCTCAAACCAACTCCAAGGTAGCCAACCAAGCCAAACAAACCAAAGCACTCAAGAGAGGAAATCACAAACACAAGCCACTTGCAAAATTCAACTAAAATAGAAAACAAAGTTGTAAAAATCTAATAAAATTCCTAGGGGAACATGAATATGTCTACTAACAGCCAGAAAAAGATCTCCTCCTAATTCTATTCTAATCACTAGAACAAAAATCAACAAAAAGAGGGAAGAATTACGAAAGAAGAAGAGAAAACAAGCAACATGCGAATGCAAACATGCGAGTGGAAAATGCACACAAGATCATGATTAAACGGCCAAAAGCAGTGACAAACATCCAAAATAATTCAATCCTAATGCAACACAATGATCTATGATGATTCGGATCGAACCGGCGCGCGAACAAGCAAGCAAAACAGCAAAACAGACCCTCTGTTACAGTGTTATTCGATTAACGCCAGGTGTTAATCGGTTAACCATTGAAAAACGCTTGAAAATTTGAATATTTGAGTTGGTTAATCGATTAACCATATAGGTTAATCGATTAACACTGTGCCAGAGGTGAAAAACAGCAGTTCAGAATCACTTTTCAGCAGCTTATCACTTAAGCAAACACTCCAATTATCATGTGATTGATCATGCACGAAATTAAACCAGCAAACATTGATTTAAACAACATGTAAACACAATTACACAACAATATCATGGATCAAAATCAACATATTCAATCAAATGCAAAGATCCACATGCAAATTGTGCAAATAAGTTCGAAAACAAAATCGGATCAGAGACTTGATCCGGTAATTGTTGATTCAACTGTAAATGAGTAGATCTAAGCAAAGAAAACCAGAATTCTTCAAGATCCACACCAATTCTTGTAGTAGCAATGTAGATCCACCAAGAACAACTCAAAATAATCCAAATAATCATTTCCAAGAACACTTCAAAATTCAGATCTGCTTGTGCACGAAAATTGGATGATGAAATGGAATTGATGGAGTGAATTAATGGAGGTTTAGCTCTTAGAAATCAATGATTGCAATGAAGAATAAATTATCTCAAGGAGAAGAGCTTTGAGTGAGGTTTTTGAGATTAGAAAATTGAGAGAGAATTGAGAGAAAATTGAGAGCAATTCTGAAAATGAGAGTGAATTATGAGGATTATCTTGTGAGGTTTGGAGTGAATCAAATATATACACTCTTGGTTTGGATCCAAAGCAAGGATTGGAAAATGGCTTGGAAAATGTGGTATGGAATGAGGTTTGGGCATTTGGAGGGAAAATGAAATTTGATAGTGTTCTAGATCCTTCCCAAGTGTGAAAATGCAATTTAAATGACCAAAATTGGACCCCAAAAGTGGCTGGACTTGAAAATTCACGTGCAAGGCAAAACCTGTTGTGGTTAATCGATTAACCATATAGGTTAACCGATTAACACTGCTAAAAATTCAATTCTGGACTAATTTTCCAATGGTTAATCGATTAACCCTATGTGTTAATCGATTAACACATTCCAAAATTTGAATTTGGCGCCTTTTGGAGGGAAACCTGCCCCTTTGCCCGTTTCCTGCCTTTCTGAACTCTGTTTAGCTGCTGAAAGCCTTTCTTGATTGCTCTGACCATGGGAACACTATACATAACCTGAATGCTGCTTCTGACATGAAAAAATCCCCTGCAAAATAAAATAAAATCGACCGCTCGATCGCTGGGCAAAACAAGTGTTGAAGCCTCTGATGTTTGTTGTTTTAGCCTCTTGCACTGAAAGTTGCACCTGGAGCCACCTGAATGCCTTGATCCCCTGCCTCGAGAATAAATGCTATGCAATGCAAATGCTAGAACAATGTAATGAAACATAAACCAAGTAAAAGAAAAGGTTGAGCAAATTTTGGGGTGCAACAAGAAGGAAGAGAGTTTTAGGTTTTCTTTAGGTTTTTTTGTTTTAGTTTTAGTTTTATATTGTGATGCAATCCTGTACACATGCACACACAGCACTTACCGTACACCCTCACACAATCAGCCATCCATCTCACTGATCACACATCACATGGTCCTCAGCCTGCACTTCCACCGTGCACCTTCTTGCCCTTTTCACATCAGATCCACACCCCTGCTGGCTTTTCATTTTCCTTTTTTTTAATTATTTCTATTTTAATTTAGTTAATCACTAATCTAATTTTAATTAAGAATAACTTAATCATAACTTTTATTATTAAATCTTTTAATCTGCCCTTTTTTTTTATTTAATCTAATCATCAACACTTTTTCTTTATTTAATTAATTAATTAACTATCTTTTATAACTAGCCTTTTTTTTTAAAAAGAAAAACAACTTGTAACTCTTTATTTAATTAAATTTTTTTCTTTTTAATTAATCACCCTTTTAAATTTATCTATCTATTAATTTAAGATTTATTCTATTTTCTATCTTATTTATTTTATCACTTAACCTTTTATAATAATTATTCACAATTTTTTTTTCTAAATTAACTTGTATTTTAATAATAACTACAACTCTTTTTATATAATATTAGAACTTTTTTATAATAATCTAAGTAATTTATAATAATAACCAACTTTTCTATTCAATAAGAAAACTCATTCCATTTTAAGTTAATATAACCCTTTTTATTTATTAAAATCTCTTTAATAATAAATTAATAAAACCTCTTTTTTAACCAAAATCAATTAATTTAATAATCCTTGCCCATTTAAAACTATTTCTATCTAAAAAACTAATTAGACAATAAACCTTATTTTTACCAAAAAAAAACTAATTTATCCTTCTAATATGACATTTTCTTAAAATTAATCTCGCATAAAATTTAATCAATGTGCCATCGATTATTATCCTTCGAGCAACGATTTATGTTGAATATTCATGATCCTGCGCTTAGCTTGTCTTTTAGTGTCTATTTCTGCTGCTCTGAATTTATTTTATCATTATCTTTGCTTTGTCTTTATTTTATCGCATTATGCGTTCAAAGGAAGAACATGCGCATGCCTTCATAAGTTGTGCGTATTGCACCTCATTTGCATCATATTCCCCACTCGATCCTTGATCCTTTTCAAGTTGATCAACTTAAGTTTAGTTCCTACCCCTTAAGGAGGACCTTTTTCTTTTACAACTTAGACAAACCAATATTCAACTCAATCAATCTATTCTCCCCACAAGAGAATTAGACGTTAGTCATCTTGACAGTCGAGATATAAATCTCCTTCTAAATAACAATATTATCGAGAGATATAGGATCTTTTCCGCTTGAGGGAGATAGTGGCATACTCGTCGATGAAATCCGAGTGTTTGAGCCCTTCTCTCAATGCGACGCAAAGACCATCTTCTACAAGTTGTGGTGGTTAAGTCGAGTGTTCTCCCTTTAGATGACAACTCGTCTTTTCTCCTAGAATCAGTCAACAAACCTTATCCCTTTCGGAACTTTGACCACAGACAATGGTTCCTGAACCCTTTAGAGGAACTAAAAATACTCTGATTCCATTCTCGTCAGGATATGTAGGTACAAGATGCGATTTCTTGGCGAGTATACTTAGAATTAAACCACTAGGTCTTTCACCCTTAAGCAGATAACCCTTAGCAATAAACACATTAAAACAAGAGGTTTTTGTAGAGTACTACAGATGCTTAGGATGCTAGCACCTTCTGTAAATTTAACCAACCCCCGAACCTTAGATTCTCTAGCTTTGCATTTGCATTGCATCTTGGGTAATTCGAGCTTTTTCCCTTCCTTTGGGAAAATTAAAGTCCGGTGGTGAAACATGAATTATGATTCAAGTTAATCCAATAGCTTGATATCCAATTCTCACCGCGACACAAAGTCCTAGAAATTCTTGTCGGTGAACTGGGTCCCGTTTGTTGTACCCCAAAATTTGCCCAACCTTTTCTTTACTTGGTTTATGTTTCATTTCATTGTTCTAGCATATTGCGTTGCATAGCATTTTTCATTTTACAGGGGATCAAGAGATATGTGTCTAACAAGAGGAATTTTCCAAGGGTTCTAAGCCTAATCAAGAGGTTGTATTCAAGTCAACAGGGGGTTATCATCATCAAAGACAAGTCAAAGCCCTTTGGATAGGCAGATCAATGTGGTTCACCTTCTATTTAGGAGACCATTTGAAGGTCATCTGAGGATCACAAGCCCATGGTTATGGAGGGAGATGATCATTTAAGCTCATTGGAGGCCTTGTAGGTTATTGTGGAGTTCATTCAAGTGTTTATACCAAGTGCAAGTGGCTACAGTTGAAGATGGTGCAATTAGGGTTTTCATCTGATCAACCCTCAGTCAACTGTGAAATTGAAAGAGATTAAGACTCAATTCCAAGTCTTTATGGTCATGAAATGTTGTGTTAAGATACATGAGATATCATTTCAAGATCAATTCATCAATAAGCAAGAGTGTGAGAAGTTACTAAATTAGGGTTCTTAGTGTAAAATCCCATGTTTAGTGCCCAACTTCAAGACCACCTATCTCAAGATACAAGTCTCATCTCATCTTGACCCCAACATGAAACTTGTAGAGCATGTTTCTATATTTATTTTGAGTACTAGAAGTCATTCATATAATTTCTAGAACTCAAGTTATGATGTTGGTGTCGCTACTGCGAAAATCGGCGCCGACTGACAGAAGAGTCGCCACCGTGCGTTATTTATCCCAACGGAGGGAAAGGAAACGCTCGAAGTAAACCTCGCGAAAAACGGGAAAGATATGGTCATCGCAACCAAAACCTGGATTCGGGAGTCGGTTACGCAAGGGGAAGGTATTAGCACCCCTCACGTCCGTCGTACTCGACGGGATCCACGCTTGGTGTTTATAAGGAAAAGGGTGTGTTTATCTATCTACGCTAATGGTCAGTCTGAAAAGAAAAGAAAAGGACAGGACTCGACAGAACATACACTGTTCTGGGCCTACGTACTCCCTCGTGCAATGGGAAAGTCAGAGTCAACGTAGTTCGACTACCTACGTCTAGACGGGGGGGAGGTTGCTCGCCAGGACATCGCGTCCTGTGCCTACGTACTTCCACACGGCATGGAAGATCAGAGCAAATGTAGTTCGACTATGCACAACACAAGCTGTTCAAGTGTTTTTTATGGGAAAATGCACCTTAACCAAGGGTTTTCACAGTCCAGGAGGACAAAATGTTTTGATGTTTGTTCAAATCTTTTAACAGAAGAAATGAATTCACTTTTGTTTTATCCTTTATTAAGTGTTTTTCTGTTGTTTTGAGAAAGGAAGGAGACACCCTAAAAATTATGGTTGAAAAGGGGAATCTACCTACTGTTATCATGCCTGGTTGACCAGCCTAATGTCTATCATAACTCCTCCACAGCAGAGAAGTTAGAGCTCCTAAGGGATCATGGCAACAGGACTAAACAGCAAACAGGAAATACTGCAAAGTAAAGAAATACTGGAAATATGCACGAATGCAACAACCAAACAAGCAAGGCACAAGGGCCACACACTACAGAGGCAAGGGAGCTCAGCTCTACCAAATACCAGCAAGCAAAGCCACTCAATAACAAATCAAGCAGAAGGAGGACCACCTCAACTTCTCATGCACACAAAGCCTATTTCTAAGATGCATCTATCTCAGAAATATCTAGATGAACCCCTAAGTCTAATGCAGCACAGCACCACACAAGTCAAGCAACACAAAGAGAAGGCTAACCAGCCTGGCAAACTTCTATCCGAAAGCAAGAAACTACCCCTGAGCAAGACCCCTAAACAACCCTGAAACAAACCCCTGATCTAAACCCTAATCTACCTCTGAGCAAAGCCCTAAGCAAAACCCTAATCAAACCTCTAAGCAAAGCCCTAAAGCAAAACTCTAATCAAACCCCTGAGCAAAGCCCTAAAGCAAAACCCTACACAAGAGAAATCAATCCCAGTCCTCAAGCTTCAAGACAAGCTTACCAAAGAAAGGGGGCTAAGTAGGCAAACTCATAGTGCCTTCCTCGGGAAAGAATTAGGAGGCTCCTTCTTAGGAATCATATCCCATGCGGCTCGACAACTGTGAACGGTTTACATTCCTCCTCAGGAGAAACTAAACTCACATGAAGGCTCCGACATCATTGGATACTTGAGAAATCCTACATGAACTAAGGGAACTAAGTGAACAGACCCATAGTACCTTCCTCAGGAAAATACTAGGGGGCTTCCACTTAGGAATCATATCCCATGTGGCTCAACAACTGTGAATGGTTTACATTCCTCCTCAGGAGAAACTAAACTCACATGAAGGCTCCGACATCATTGGATACTTGAGAAATCCTACATGAACTAAGGGAACTAAGTGAACAGACCCATAGTGCCTTCCTCAGGAAAATACTAGGGGGCTTCCACTTAGGAATCATATCCAATGTGGCTCAACAACTGTGATCGGTTTACATTCCTCCCGAGGAGGAACTAAACTCACATGAAGGCTCCAACATCATTGGATATTTAAGAAATCCTACATGAACTAAGGGAACTAAGTGAACAGACCCATAGTGCCTTCCTCAGGAAAGTACTAAGGGGATTCCACTTAGGAATCATATCCCATGTGGCTCAACAACTGTGATCGGTTTACATTCCTCCTCAGGAGGAACTAAACTCACATGAAGGCTCCAACATCATTGGATACTTGAGGAAGAGGTGAGAAGAAAGAATGAAAGACATCCATAGTGCCTTCCTCAGGAAAGTACCATAAATTTCCCTCAAACTTCAGGATCTCAAACCTCACAAACAGAGAGCAAGCTCCACCAGGACTTCATCCAGCCTCCATCTTCAAGAAGAAACCACAGACCCTCAAACCAAAAGAAACTATCTCTGAAGTTCAACCATAGCTGAACTTCAAAGTCAGAAGCCCTCAAGACTTCTCCTATTCTCAAGCTCAAGCAAAAATAACAGAACACCCTATAAAAATCTACCAAAAATCTAGGGGAACCCTACATGGCTCTATGATCCCAAGATCAAATCTCAAAGCCTAAGTCAACTTCTAAGGCTACTAAACAATCCCTAACATTGAATGGTCAAGGGTTAACCAGCAAGTTATGAGGTCTCTCTATTCTCTAACCCTAAAACAACATCAATCAATCTCTAAAAAATCCACAAAAATCCTATGGGGAGCATGCATCAGTCTAGTATAACATACTAAAAAACTAAAGCAAAAATCCATACCAAATGAGGGAACTAAAATCAACAAGGCAGACACATCACAAACCAATTATTCAAGACCAATTAACATACAAAAATGCAAATAAAAATGAAAATGCGTGATCAATTTAATATTTTTGCACTATAAAATTCTAAATTGAATTAGGAACCTACAGAAAAAAGAAGGGAATTAATTGGGCACTCCTATTATTTTTTATGAATTTTCTTCTAACATGATACAAAACAAAGAAATAACAAAGAAAATAAAAAAGAAATAAAACAGGGGGGCAGCGATAGCAACACCTCAGTTGTTCAGACTGGGCCCCAAACTGAGGGGGGGTGCGCGTAGCACTTAGGGCCTAAGCCCAAACCAAATCCTTCAGCATTCTCACACAGGGGGGGGGAAACGAGTAACCGGGGGGTTGATCTTAGCAATCAGACTTGGGCTTTGACCCAATCCAACCCTAACCCAAACGAATGACTAACAAAACCATTCTTCATCTCTAACCTCTCGATCACTGTTCATCCTCAAACCCTAATGCGCCGTCTGCACTGAAATTCCTCTCTGAAACTCCTCTCAAGAACTCAACAAAATCTGCAATTTAATCTGACCGAAATCTAACCAAACCCCAACTCAAACCTATACTCAACCTAGATTCCAATTTAAACCAAGATGAATCCATACATTCAACAATCAAAAACGAGATGTGAACAAGGATCGAAGGATAACGCACCTGGATGTGGAATACGAACAGTTCGTGGAGTTCTTGACATTTGCTGAAGAACCTGACGAACTCAAAATCCTGCGCGTAGATTTGCTCGTTGAAAGATCGTTGAAGACGATGAACCAGATGTAAGGGATTGGACGATGTTTGGAAGCAACTTTGGGGCTTGGAGGATCCACGATGAAGAAGATTTTGAGCTGGAATCTTGAAAGGAAATCTGGAAACACGATACGCAACGGAGTTCGTGGAGGAGGAAGATCTCGTTTGGAATATCGTTGAAGATCTGATGACGATCTGGGAAAAATGATGGGCAAGATAAAACCACGAAGATCTTTGAAGATGAATGTTGATGATTGGTGAAGATTGACAAGGTTTTCTGGGAAAAAACGTTGAAGCTTCGAAGTTTCCGGTGAGTAGTATGAATTCTCCGGCGAATAATAGATGAAGAGGGACGGGGAAGATTGGAGGAGAAAGAAGAAGATGGGAGGATTCTGGGCAAAAAAGTAGCTCCGGCGGGTTGTTGCGGCGGCCGGAAGGAGTTAGAGTGGTCGGAGGCTGGAGGTTACGGTGGCCGGAGGGATTGTCACTGGGCTTGCATGGCCGGCGGGGACTTTCCCGGTGAGAAGTGCATGCCGGACGCGTGGCTGGGTGTGAGCTGAGGTGAGGGGCACGTTGTCGCTACTGCGAAAATCGGCGCCGGCTGAACAGAAGAGTCGCCACCGTGCGTTATTTATCCCACGGGAGGGAAAGGAAACGCTCAGAGTAAACCTCGCACAACACGGGAAAGGTATGGTCGTCGCAACCAAAACCTGGATTCGGGAGTCGGTTACGCAAGGGGAAGGTATTAGCACCCCTCACGTCCGTCGTACTCGACGGGATCCACGCTTGTTTTCGGGTATGGATTGTTATTTTATCTAAACTAAGGTCAGGGGTTAAAAGAAAATAAAATGACTCGGCAAAGTATCGCACTTTATGCCTACGTATTCCCGTCTGGAACGAGAAATCAGAGTCAACGTAGTTCGCCTACCTACGGGAAAGGAGGGGAAAGTTGCTCGCTAGGATATCGCATCCCATGCCTACGTACTTTCATACAGCATGAAAGATCAGAGCAAACGTAGTTCGGGCCACGTACGACACAAGCTTGTCTTGATTGATTTTATTCCTTCTGAAAAAGGGTTTTTCTGATTAACAGTCCAAGAGGACAAAAACGACGTCTTGATGAGTTCACATTCTTTTACGGAAGAAGTGTCTTTTATTGTGTTTGAAATCTTATTGTGTTTTTCTGTTTGTTTTGAGAAAGAAAGAGACAGAACCCTAACCTACGGTTGCGAAGGGAATCAAACTAACCTAATGTTATCATGCATGGGTTAGGACCTAGTGTCTATCATGCTCCTCTCTTGCGCAGAGAGAAACAGAGATCCTAAGGGATAAACGGAAACAAAAACAATAGCAGATATATACAGTAAAGCAGTAAAATGCATGGATGCAACAATACAAGCGAGGCAAGGGAGTCCCACTCAACCTCGAACCTAGAAAACAATAGGCAAAAGTGAACAGCATTCACTTTCAACCCAACAGGTTAAACAGCAAACAATACAGTCCAGAAAACCAATCAATACATCAGAAATGAATAACAACTAAAATAAACAGCCACAGCAGCTCTGCATCAACACCTATCTTCAAGTCATCTCCAATCAGCTACAAGCTTCAGCAAGCATCAATCTCCATCTTCACAGCCTTCAAGCAAGGTCTTTATCATCAATCTTCAGTCTACAATGGCTTTTCTTCAAGTCCTAACCTCCAAACTGAGGGATCAATCACAAGAGTGAATTGGGTGTTAAGCAATTAGTTGACCACCAAGGGTGGCAAACAAACTGCTACTAACACATAAGATATTTTCTCTCAAGAGTTCTATCCCTTAGACAGTAGCACCAAGCCTTCCAAAGGAAGGGGGTGAGTGTCTTAGAGAGACTCTGCATCACAGAGAAGAATGGAGGCAGTCAAGACCTTCCATGTTTGAGAATCAAGTTGACTACTCTAGGGCTCTGCCTAACTCCTAGATCCTATAAACTTCACCAGCTGCCAGCACAGAATCTCCTCATCAACTCTGGAAGTTGGTCTTCATTTTCTGATCTCCAATGGCCTTCATCATCACAAGTTCTCAACTCTCCCAATCCCCAAGCAATCCCAATACCCACACAAACAAGCAATAATCCCCAGAGGGGCACACCACACCAGTCAATCAAATATAGTAGTATACTAATAGCAGTAGGGGAATCCTAATATTTTCTAAGGGATCTAATAACTACCCATAGTCCCTATAGTCCCATATCAAAAACTTTCAGTCTCTAAATCCTAAGGGAAATGATTCAATTCTCCTAAGTCATCACTTAAACCCTAATTTTGTTCATGTTATTTACACCTAAACTAAACACCTAAAATTAATTCCTAAAAATGGGAACTAAATTGTATACACAAGCTAACATTATCTACTAATCAACCTAAAAAGAATGGATTAAAAATGCTAAAGCATCTATTAGAACAAAAATTAACAAATTTAAGTATCAAACTAAACTTAATAAAATGCTATTTACAAGAAAAATGCATGAAAAATATTAAAACAAAATAAAATGCCATTTTTATTTTTTCATATTTTTCTAGACAGAGTTATAGACACACCATAAAAAGAAGGAATTAAAAATATCAAATTTTCTATTTTCTATGATTTTTTTAAAAGATTTAATATTTTTATGAATGAAAATAAAATTGAATTAATAGGATGGAGGTGCAACAAGTAATGAATTGCAGTTAAAATATAGGAACGGGCCAGGCAGTGGGGTGTTAATATCAAATGGCGCTAGGCCCAACATGCAATCAGAAAACCAACAAAAAATAAAAACGAGGAAGCGGTGCAACTAGCAATATTTTCAGTTTAATTGCATTGGGCCTGGTTTGGGTAGGGTGTGTATAGCAAGCGAATGTTGAGCCCACTCAGAAAACTTAAATGAAACGGGGTGTTTCATCATTTAAACTTCCCTCCGTTTTTCTCATTCAATCACGGCCGTTGGATTGGATTAATTGGTCAAATGTCAAAGCCAGATTGTGTGGCTCCCATGTCATCTTCAACCTTGAGTAAACCCTAACCCTGAAACTCTTCTTCCATGCATGATTTTCGAGCTCTCTGTTCTCCCTCATCTCTCCACGAAATCAACCAATTCCAAAAGCAAAGTTGCTCTAGAACAATCCCTCTACACAGCCATGCCAATCATTCCTTCTAACACTCGCTCGATCAACCAACTCGATAGGAATAACAGTTGTAAACCACCATTTTCACCTGTGATCAAACCTCTCAATTCTCCATAATTCTTGCCCTAACATACTCTACACATTATGATGATCATCACAAGCTAATAACCTAATATTTTCATGCTCTAATCCACGAGTTATTCATCAAAACAGATCTTGCACTTCATGACCAAACTCCATGAAAGCTCTCCAAACTCACCAAACTCAGTCATCTATCCTAGCTTAACCTTTCTATGCTATCAAAACCTAATAATCCTAACCTAAACAGCCAATTCTAATGAGAAACATACCTGGTGCAATTGATGAAAACAGGTACCAAATCCTCTTGATCCAAGGCTTGAAGTGAGTGGAAAATGATCCAAGAACTTGATGATGAGTTCTGTATGCAACCAATAATACTCCAAAGCTTTGAATCTCTCAATTCCAAAATTCTTGCTTCTTGAATGATGATGATGAATGGCACAAATCCTCCTCAATTCTACCACATGCTTGTATGAATTCTGATCTACAGATGATGATGATGAAAATCAGATCAAGAATGGTGGAAATTGATGATAGTATGAGAGAGTTTGGATTGATTTTGCAAATTGAAGAAAGTGTGTGGAACTTGTGTTTGTGAGCAATGTGAAGCACCAACCATGGCATGAACCTTCTCATATCAATATATAGGTGAGAATAGAACCTCCTAGAAACTTGGAGAAACTTCCCTTGCACTTTTTCCTTACATTTTGGATGATGTAGCTTTCATTACAAGTAACCTTGAATAACTTTCAAAACTTGAACCAAACTCAAAATTCTACTTCATCCAATGTTCTCAAAATGATTTTTCCATTCAAAATGACCTATAACTTTGCCCCATTTGGCCAAAATATGAAAAATCTCATTTTTAAGTCCTTTTTTATTCATTAAATCCACCAATTTTGAAACCTTGTTCTATGAATCTTTCCAATCTTTCATGGTCACTTTTCTAGACTCAAAATGTCATTTGGAACAAGTTTGATGTTGTGAAGTTTTCCATTTGAAGCTTCCTTGCATGGGTTTTGGGCATAAGCTTGAAATGACCTGTAATTCTCAAATGACCAAAATACCCTTTGCTTGCCAAGATCATAAGTAGAGTTCCACAAATCAGATGAAGGCATACTATACCATTATAGAAAGCTAAGACAATGAGGAACAACTCTTATGTTTACCAGAAATTCATTTGAAATCTCCTTGAGGGGTAAAAATTGCTTGGAAGTCAAGTCACTTTCACAGACAAAATTTCAGATACCTCAGATGACCTGTAACTTGCAAGGACCATAACTTGAGTTCTATAAATCTCCTTGATGTTTTCCACCACTCAAATTAAAGGTCTTGAGATCCTATACAAGTTCCATGTTGGCCAAGGATCCATTTGAAGCTTGCATTTTGACTTATCTTGCTTGGAAATTTGACCTAAATTAGGGGATTTTACACAGAAACCCTAATTTAGAAACTCCTCTTCTCCTTGATTTCTCTTGAATTCTTCTTGGCATATCATCATGTCCTTATTATTCATGTCAAATGATGACCCCCACATCTTTCCAATAGCCCTTACTGCCTTTCAATCAGTCATTTGACCTAGAGTTGACCCAGAGTTGACCCCAGATGAAACCCTAGTTGACTGTCTTCAACTGCAATTCTTGTGATCACACCAATAACTTGTCCCCTTCTCCAAATGACTTTCTAAGTCTCCCATGATGTCTAGATACTCTCCATGCCTTCAATTCACAGCTCCCAACTTCTTTGATGATCCCCAGATACCCTTAGATAGAAGATAGATTGCTTGCTTGATCCATTGACTTCTTTAGCTTTCCAATTCTTTCTGATGACTTGAATGTGCTTGGATTTGAATAATAACCTCTTGATAGGCTCATAGAGATGAGAATAATGATTGGTCCCCTGTTGGATGACTTGCTATGCTTATGCTATGCAGATGTGTAGACTATGTACATGACTCTATATGCAAATGCTAATGATATTGAAACATAAACCAAGTGAATAAGGTTGAGCAAATTTTAGGGTGCAACAGCTGCCCCTATTCAAGCGACTTGGACCCGATTGGGTGAAGAGCGAACGGCCTTCAAACATTCGAGGTACGAGACTGTTGAATACTAAGAACCCGGAAATTTGCCAACCGCAGAAATAAACTGCATCACTGCTCGGGGAACGACATCCACTGCCTGGATCTGACTGTTATGGCTACCAACTGATCCATTAGCGACCGTGCTGGGGATGACTCGTCTTTCCACGTAAGGAATAAATCGTCCACGTTTGGAGTAAACTTTTGTCCACATTAGGAATAACATTGTCCACGTTAGGACTCACCCTTCCACGTAAGGAATAACCGTTCCACGTTAGGAATAACACCGTCCACGTTAGGACTCACCTTTCCACGTAAGGAATAACCTTTTCTTCGTCAAACTCTTCCACGTAAGGAATACGTCTTCTTTATTTGTCCACGTAAGGACTCCATCTTTCCACGTCAGGAATGCTATCTTTTTTCTGAATCTGTCCACGTCAGGACTAAACTTTCCACATAAGGAATCAATCTCTTTCCACGTAAGGAAACCATCTTCTTTCCACGTAAGGAGAACATCGTCCACGTTAGGACCCACCTTTCCACGTCAGGAACACCATCTTAATCTGCCCACGTAAGGACTCCAATCTGATGTGTCCACGTAAGGACTCAATCTTTCCACGTCAGGAATACAATCTTTCCACGTAAGGAATACAAACTTTCCACGTTAGGAATCAACTTTCTTTCTGATCCGTCCACGTAAGGACTCCCATCTTTCCACGTAAGGAACACCTCTTTCCACGTAAGGAATGCCATCTTTCCACGTAAGGAAACAATCTTATCTTTCCGCGTAAGGAATAACTTCTTTCCACGTAAGGAATAAACGTTCCACGTTAGGAATAATACCGTCCACGTTAGGACTCACCTTTCCACGTAAGGAATAACCTTTCCACGTTAGGAATCACCATCTTTTGATTTGTCCGCGTAAGGACTCCAATCTTTCCACGTAAGGAATATAATCTTTCCACGTTAGGAATCGCCATCTTTTTCCACGTAAGGAAACCAACTTGATCTGAATCTGTCCACGTCAGGACTAAACTTTCCACGTAAGGAATCTCCATCGTTCCACGTAAGGAATCATATCTTTCCACGTTAGGAATACAAACTTTCCACGTTAGGAATCAAACTTGATATGTCCACGTAAGGACTCAATCTTTCCACGTAAGGAATCAATCTTTCCACGTAAGGAATCATATTTTGATTCGTCCACGTAAGGACTCCCACTTGATATGTCCACGTAAGGACTCAATCTGAAACCTCTCTTTCCGCGTAAGGAATAAACTCGTCCACGTCCGGACCCATGTTTCGTCTTGATTTGTCCACGTCAGGACTCAGGCATCCTCGACCCTCTAGGGAAATAAAACTTGTCCACGTCAGGACTCACATCTTCGTCTGATTTGTCCACGTCAGGACCCTGATCTCGTCTTGATTTGTCCACGTAAGGACTCCCATCTCCTCTGCTGAGATAATAGAACCTGTCCACGTTAGAACTTGCACGTTTTCGACTTGCTGGGGAAGTAACTTGTCCACGTCAGGACTCATACTTTGCTTACAACACGGAGAAGGATAAATTTGCCCACGTCAGGACTCTCGCATCTTGACGACACGAAGAACTATAAACTTGTCCCCGTCAGGACGCACATTTCACCATCACGAATAAAGTTATCTGCTGGAAATAAATTGTCCACGTCAGGACACCAACACGAAGAGTAACCCACTTTTGTCCACGTCAGGACTCCTCACTCAATCAATACCGAGAACTCGAATTTGTCCACGTTAGGACCAACACATATCGTCACCTGGAAGAAATGTCCACGTTAGGACTCCACATTCCAACAATTCTGAGAAATCGAACCTGTCCACGTTAGGACTAGCACCTCTTATCAACCAAGAGGAAATAAATCTGTCCACGTTAGGACTCCACTTTTCTAGCACGAAGAAAACCTGTCAATAAAAATGTCCTCGTTAGGACTCATTCCTCCATTGGTCTCAAACCACCAGATTCTTAGTACTGACGTGGCAGCGACGTTGAAGCGGATTCTACTGGGGATATCTGAAAACCGAACTACCGGACGCCTGTTCTGATAACTGGCGGTGGCCTCTGAAACTCTGATTCCTGAAACCCGTTGATGACAAACAACTCTGCTCGGGAATGAGGAGAAATTTCGCCTACTGACTCTGGCGGGGAAAACACGAGAAATTCACAAAGAAAACTTCATCATGATAACTCTGTGGGGAATAATGCCAAAGCTGACACTTCATTGAATGTCTCACGTTGAGACCTCGAATGTTTGGTGATTCACCTGAGCAAGAGCTCTCTCTACCTGCAAGAGAAACAATACTTGAAGCAAACGACTAGCCAACCTAGTTTATGTTTCAAAAATGCGTATGTCTGACAACGATGCAATGCTCCATTCGACATGGGAACGCCACGCTTTTATTTGGTGGATGCAAGTATGACCCTATATGCCGATGTCAATGCAGACTCGAACTGCTGTGATACAGGAACTGGCTTCAGCAAAATGAATGCTAAAGATAATGCTAATTCCGCTGGGGATAGCCAGACGCTACAGAATTATTCCAGCAAAATAAATGCTGGAAGAGTGAAGTCAATTCAGCTGGGAAATTGGGAATTTGAACCAAACATCTCATTGAAGTAACACCCTGCTGGGAATACAACTCTGCTGGGGAATAGCAGATGCGCTCGGTATGATCGGACTTATGCTGGAGAGTGAACGGATATCACACGGTATTCTGACAAAATAAGTGCCAATGCGCCACACCAACTCTGCCGGGGAGAGCCTTAATCTTCGATTTTCACTGGGAGGAAAACACTTGCTGAAAAGAGAACTCCACTGGGGATGGGACGATTCTCTTGGGGAAAATCAACTGACTCCGCTGGGGGAGAGTAAATGACCCTGCGGGGAAAGGTAAACTGTCTGAATACAGCTCACCAATCTGAAATATTAATCTTCTGAGGCTAAACCCCTCTGCTTGAGATAAGGAATCCTTCTGGGGGACACCACACTGCCTGAATACAGCCTACAATTTTGGAATCGCCAATTCTGCTGAGGATGAATGACTTTGCTGGAGCATGTCCTTTGGATAAGCTACGACCAGCTGGGGAATTTGATTCTTATGCATGACATGCGCGGGGGTCGAGTCTTTTGTTACTGCAATCTTTTGATCGTCTTTCCTCGTACGGCTATGTAACCTGCAACAACACAAACAAGACAAGACAAGCCTATGCAACCAAATCGATTCAGGTTAGTGACGTTATTTTCAGTTAATTCAAAGCTTTAGCAATTGTTGGCAAGGGCCAGTGATGTTATACACATGCTAGTTTCAGTAAACTTAGGCGTTTTATCATGCACAAAACAGTAAAGAACCAGCATCACGTACTGAATAACATATTTTATTGATCGGGCCCCTGAACGGGCGGAGTTTTTGTACACGGGATGTAACTCCTGAAAAGAGGAAGCTACGCAAAGCAAATATACAAGTATGCGCAAGAAGCATGAATATTTTGACAAATTAAATTTGTACACATGTCGGCAACGGGATGCAGACGAACACCACGAACTGATCCTCCTATGACTCATCCGACTCTAACGCTTTCCCGGTATCCACACGTCCGAAGAGATTGTATCTGATAATCGACCCCTCAGGTATATTCTCCCGCACTGATGCTCACTGTAATATCAAATTCGGACCGCAGTCATTTGCTTTTCAAATCCCTAACTTTTGCGTGAACCGCCCTTTACGGGTTTTCAGTTCACCGGGATACCCTTTTTTGCCGAAGCCGCCCAGTGTAGGTTTTCAACTTCGCGGGTGTACATTTTTCAATTTTATCCCTAACTTTTGCCCGAACCTTTCATTCTGTTTTTGGTTCGCCAGGATGCCCTATTTTTGCCTGGACTTTCTTTTTATGTCCAGCGGGTCAATTTTAAGCAAAGTATTTTTTAACTGCGTCCGAATTCACAGGCGACGTGAAGTCTTCACCGTCCATAGTGGATAACAATAACTCCCCTCCTGAAAAGAATTTCCTGATAACGTATGGCCCTTCGTAGTTGGGGGTCCACTTGCCCCTGTGATCTGCCTGCGGCGGGAGAATCCTTTTCAGCACAAGGTCGCCCGTCTGAAAGCTTCGCGGATGTATCTTCTTATCATATGCTTTCTTCATTCGGCTCTGGTACAAACGACCGTATGCTAGAGAAGCTATCATCTTCTCATCCATCAAACTCAATTGGTTCAACCTATCTTTCACCCATTCTGCCTCGTCTAGCTGAACGTCTCGCAATACCTTCAGAGAAGGGATCTCAACTTCCAATGGTAATACCGCTTCCATTCCGTATACCAACGAGAACGGGGTTGCCCCGGTTGATGTGCGTACCGTCGTACGATAACCATGCAAAGCAAAAGGTAGCATCTCATTCCAATCCTTATAGGTCACCACCATCTTCTGCACAATCTTCTTGATATTCTTATTGGCTGCTTCGACAGCGCCATTCATCTTGAGTCGGTAAGGGGAGGAGTTGTGATGTTCGATCTTGAAATTCTGACAGAGCTCCTTCATCATTTTGTTGTTTAAGTTTGAACCGTTGTCCGTGATTATCCGCTCAGGGATCCCATATCGGCAAATGATATCTCTCTTGATGAATCTGGCCACCACCTGCTTCGTTACATTTGCATAAGACGCCGCTTCCACCCACTTGGTGAAATAATCGATTGCTACTAGAATGAACCGGTGCCCATTAGAAGCTGTCGGCTCGATCTTTCCAATCATATCGATTCCCCACATCGAGAATGGCCATGGCGATGACATCACATTCAGAGGACTCGGAGGCACATGGATCTTATCAGCATAGATTTGGCACTTGTGGCACTTCCTCGCAAACTTGAAACAATCAGTTTCCATAGTCAGCCAAAAATAACCTGCCCGTAGCAGCTTCCTCGTCATAGCATGCCCACCGGCATGCGTACCAAAGGTACCTTCGTGTATTTCCTCCATGAGCAACTTTGCCTCTTTCTCGTCTACACAACGCAACAGCACCAGGTCGTGGTTTCTTCTGTATAAGACACCATCTGGATTCAAATAGAAATTACCCGCTAATCTCCTGAGAGTCTTCTGATCTTGACTGGATGCCCCAGCCGGATACTCTTTATTCTTCAGAAACTTAAGGATATCAAAATACCACGGTTTGTCATCGGATGCTTCATCAATAGCAAATACGAAAGCTGGTCTGTCAAGCCGAGAGATAATGATTCGGGGAGCCTCGTTCCAGAAGTTGACCTTGTACATGGAAGACAAAGTGGCGAGGGCGTCAGCCATTTGATTCTCTGCCCGCGGTACGTGATGCAATTCAACCTTGTCGAAGAAAGGCAACAACCTTCTTGCATAATTCATGTAATGTATCAAGTTGGGCTGACGTGTCTCCCATTCCCCTTTTATCTGATTCACCACTAAAGTTGAGCCTCCGTATACGTCCAGATTTTTGATTCGCAAATCAATGGCTTCTTCAAGCCCCATGATGCAAGCTTCGTATTCGGCTTCATTATTGGTAACTGGAAAGGTTAATCGGGCAGTAAACGGGATGTGCGACCCGTGTGGCGTAGTGATGATTGCCCCTATTCCGCTACCGTAAGCATTCACAGCTCTGTCAAATATCATCTTCCACTTGGAACCCAACTCTGGTCCTTCGTCTGGCAACGGCTCTTCACAATCTTTCATCTTTAGGTACATGATATCCTCGTCAGGAAAATCAAACCTCATCGATTGGTAATCTTCAACAGGCTGCTCCTCCAGATACTCAGACAGCACACTCCCCTTTATAGCCTTTTGCGAGACATATTGAATGTCATATTCGGTCAAGACCATCTGCCAACGGGCAATTCTCCCTGACAACGCCTGCTTTTCGAATACATATTTGATAGGATCCATCTTCGAGATGAGCATGGTTGTATGATTCAGCATGTATTGCCTCAAACGCTTGGCGGCCCAGGCTAGCGCGCAACAAGTTTTCTCCAACATTGAGTATCGAGATTCACAATCGGTAAATTTCTTACTCAAGTAATAGATCGCATGCTTTTTTCTTCCTGTCTCGTCGTGTTGACCGAGAACACAACCCATGCTTCCCTCAAGAACTGTCAAATACATGATCAATGGTCTCCCTGCCACTGGGGGTATCAGAATAGGAGGCTCCTGCAAATACTGCTTTATTTTATCGAACGCCTTTTGACAATTTTCGTTCCACGTTACAACTTGATCTTTCTTCAACAGCTTGAATAATGGTTCACATGTAGCAGTTAGGTGAGATATGAACCGGGCGATATAGTTCAACCTCCCTAAAAACCCGCGCACCTCTTTCTCTGTTTTAGGCGTCGGCATTTCTTGGATCGCTTTGATTTTAGCAGGATCGACCTCTATTCCTCTTTCGCTTACGATAAACCCCAGCAGTTTACCCGATCTCACCCCGAAGGTGCATTTATTAGGGTTCAGTCTCAGCCTGAACTTCCTAAGCCTCTTAAATAACTTCAGTAGATTCACGAGATGCTCTTCCTCCGTCTGGGATTTGGCAATCATATCGTCAACATAAACTTCGATCTCTTTATGCATCATGTCATGGAAAAGAGTCGTCATCGCACGCTGATATGTTGCCCCAGCATTTTTCAATCCAAAGGGCATCACTTTGTAGCAAAATGTTCCCCAAGGCGTTATGAAAGTAGTCTTCTCCATATCCTCTGGCGCCATTTTAATCTGATTATAGCCTGAAAAGCCATCCATGAAGGAGAATACGGAGTATTGAGCAGTATTGTCAACTAGCACGTCGATATGAGGAAGTGGAAAATCGTCTTTTGGGCTCGCTTTATTCAAATCCCTATAATCCACGCACATCCGAACCTTGCCATCTTTCTTTGGCACTGGTACGATGTTAGCAACCCATGAGGGATATTTTGTCACAGCTAGGAAACCAGCATCCCACTGTTTTTGAACTTCCTCTTTGATTTTCACTGCCATGTCTGGTCTAGTTCTGCGAAGCTTTTGTTTGACCGGTGGGCATTCTTCTTTCAATGGCAGACGGTGCACAACCATATCTGTGTCGAGCCCTGGCATATCTTCATACGACCAAGCGAATACATCACTATACTCTCGGAGCATTTCAACCAGTCTTCGCTTAATATCACTCTGTAGTGCGGCTCCGATACGAATATTCTTCTCAACCCCTTCCGACCCCAAGTTGATAATTTCGATGACCTCTTCGTGAGGCAGAATGACTCTTTCCTCTTGTTTCACCAACCAAGACAGTTCTTCAGGAACGTCCCTATCTTCAACAACCTCTTCTTCGGCCTGAAATACCGGGTGCTCAAAGTCGGGACGAGTCATAGGTGGTTCAAGGATGTCATCTGAAAATGTTATCCTGCAAAAGGAATGGTTAAATGCTTCAAAATGCGTATAAAGCGAATAACCGCGTTGTCGTTTTATTGAAAAATACAAAACAAGAAAGACAGAGATCGAAATATTTGCACATGAAAAAACGCCATTTATTTAACGATTAACACGCAATGTTCATAACAGCACAGCCCTAAGCAAATCCTGATGCCCCGGGCAAGACATCAAATTGTTCAACAATTAATAAAACAAAGCATTACTGTTTAAGAGTCACAGAAACAAGCTCCTGAATAGACCAGTTGCACAGTCCCTGTCCTGGCGTGCTTGGCTGAATCCAGGCATCCATATCACAGTCGCTGTCTCCTTCGTCAGACTCCGAAGAAGCATTGATGGTTTCATGACATACTCCACTGGCAGAGATGGTAATTGGCCCTCTGAAACAGGGCGCCCCCACAGCAGGTGTTGATGACGACGGTTGGTATCCCAGCCCGAACCGGTCCATCTTCACAGGAATATCCAACACTTTGCCCCAGCCCTTTGCTTCTCTGGCCTCCACCAGAGCTTGAGCTTCTTTATACGACGAGACGGCTATCTCCGACACTTTGCTCGGCCCGGGACCTTTGTCCTTGATACGCAACCCTTCAAATGCCTGGCAGGGTGTTTCGTGGATCTCTCCATCGACCTCCACATATTTAAATGACGACAGGTGACTGACCAGGATGTCTTCTTCTCCGCATACGGTGACTACGATGTCCCTCACCATATATTTCAACTTCTGATGCAGGGTAGACGTGACTGCCCCAGCCCCATGAATCCAGGGTCGTCCGAGCAGGCAGCTATAAGCGGGCTGGATGTCCATGATATAGAATTCAGTGGCAAACACCTCCGGCTCCACCTGTAAAGGCAATGTTATCGATCCAAAGACTGTTCGCCGCGTCCCATCAAACGCCCTGACTACCAGGTCACTGGGCGTGCACAGGATTCCTCTGACATCTAGCTTCATCATCGCTTTCTTGGGCAACACGTTCAAAGACGATCCAGTGTCGACCAATACATGCGACATTACTGATCCTCTACACTCGACAGATATGTGCAGCGCCATATTATGATCTCTCCCTTTCGGGGTCAAATCGAAGTCGGTAAAGCCCAAGCTGTGGCCTGCATTCACATGTGCCAACACTCCTTCCAGCTGATTTACAGAGACGTCTTGGGGTACGAAGGAAGTATCCAGGACTTTCAACAAAGCATTTCTGTGAGCTTCAGAACATAGTAGCAACGACAGGATAGATATCTTGGAGGGCGTCTGTTGCAGATGCTCCACAATCTTATAATCACTTTTTCGAATCAAGCGCATGAACTCTTCTACATCTTTCGATGCCGCTTCTTTGCCGCTTGCTTGCACTGGGACATTCTCAACCATCTTCCCCTTTCCTTTCGCTAGTCTTTCAGCCTCCACTTCAGGTGATATAAAGATCCTACCACTCCTTGTCATACCTCCTGAACCAACAACGTTGTCCACAGTCTCGGCTGGTTGTTTATTAACATCAATCTTTATTCCATCACAGTACACTTCCAACCCATATGACCATGGGACTGCTTTTGTGTTCTCGTACGGGATTGGTTCGGCCTTAGTTATGGTGATCGGCGGTCGCTGAGCCGGTGCTGCGATAATGATTGTCTTTCGAGGAATCGTTACAGTGGCCACATCACTCTGATTATCTGCTACCGCCCCTGCAGGCTCTTCGATTGCTGCTCGGTCAAACTGCAACGTGCCTCCATCAATTAAAGCCTGAATGCCTTTCTTCAAATCATCACACCCCCCAGCTAGGGTCCATCATTCTAAGCAATACTCGTCACATCCTGGATAAACACCCCCTTGCAACAATCTGCTTTTTATCTCGTTCAGCGGCGTCTTTAAATCGTCGACATTCATAATCAGATTCAACCCTTCCTCGGTTAGAACGACATTTGCCCCATGATTAGGCATGGGCTTCTGCACTATATTCGGACCTGCCGTTCCGAAATTGATAGCCTTATTGTCCAAAAGATCCTGCACAACGTGCTTAAAAGCATGGCAACCCTCTACATCGTGGCCCGGAGCCCCAGAGTGGAACTCGCAGTGCCTGCTTGCATCATAACCATACGGAGGAGTTCCCGTTATCGGTGCCAGAGTTCTCTTCTCTACCAGGTTCAAACCCAACAATGTCTGCAACAAATCTGCATAGGTTGAGGGAGGCTTCTCAAACACTCTTCTTGGTTTACCACCCTGGAATCTTTGCTGAGCGGGTTGTGCCCCTTGCTGTGGCTGCGGCTGCTGCTGCTGCTGCTGCTGTTGTTGTTGCATTGGCTGCTGCTGGAACGGTTGTTGTTGATATGGAATAGTAACACTCGCCACCTGCTGCGGCTGATGATATTGGTTTCGACCCCGGCCTCGGCCTCGGCCTCGGCCTCCAAACACTGCGCTTGCCTCGCCCTGACGACGCCCACCAAAAGCCTTCCTATTGCTGCCAGATGCAGTTGATTCCTCAGCCTGGAACCTGCCTTGATTAATGTTGTTTTCAATCTTTTCTCCCATCAGAATTAAGTCTGAGAAGCTGGCCAAATATGTGTGAAACAACTTGTCATAAAACATGCCTGTGAACGTTCCGATGAACATGTCGTTCATTTCCTTGTCTTCTAAAGGAGGACGGACCCTGGCAGCCATATCGCGCCACCTTTGCGCGTACTCTTTAAAGCTCTCACCCTTCTTCTGAGACAGCCCTGTCAATTGGACCCGATTGGGCGCCAAGTCGCTGTTATACTTGTAGTGAGCTACAAATGCCTCTGCTAGTTGCTTCCATGTCTTTATATTAGTCGGCTCCAACCCCATGTACCACTCTAGGGAAGGGCCCGACAGACTATCTTGAAAGAAATGCATTAGCATTCTCTCATCAGTTGAGTATGCAGACATATTTCGATAATAAGCCCGCACGTGCACTTTCGGACAGGTGTCCCCTTTATACTTATCAAACGTAGGAGCCTTGAATTTGATTGGCACCCTCAAGCCAGGTACCAGGCCCATTGTTGACATGTCTAAGCCCACAACACTTTGGTTCAGGACCCCTCTCATCTGCTCTTCTAGCATTCTGATCTTCTGGGAGTCATCCATCGGCCCTTCGAAACCTCCGCCGGAGAAAGCGTCCTCCTGCTGATCTTCTTGCCACATACCATTCCCAGCTCCATACCCATCATATCCATTATTGCGGCCAGCTCTGATCTGATTCATCACTGGGCCTCGCCCTCTGTTGCCGTAGCCCTGAGCAACTCCAGCAGGCCCAAAAGCCATTAACCCGGCGCCGTTTCCGTTTCCGAAACCTCCGTAACCCTGATTGGCCATACCATAACCATCTTGCCCAAAGCCTTGAGCATTGAAACCATATTTCCCAGCATTATCGAATCCCTGATCATTGAACCCGAATCCAGCATTACCGAAGTCGTTGCCTCCCATATTATCACCCAAGTTGATATCACCAAGCCCAACGTTATGGATAGCAGTCTCGTTCCCAACTCCGACGTTACCGTTCCCAGCGGCGGTAGCGTTGTTGACAGCAGGTATATTGACTACAGGCGGAGCCACTGGCGTGGGAGTGCCATCCCCATGAACAGTGTCGACTCGCACAGACTGATGATCCTCATTACCGTGACCGGCATTTCTGACCAACAGAGGCTGCACCATGGCTTGCAAATTCTCCTGACCTTTTGCAATAGCTTCCATGGTCTGCATAAAGAGAGCTAGCTTCTCGCGCACATCTTGCATCTCGTTCTGCATTTGATCCATGATTCTTCGACAGTTGGTGCGAGTGGAATATCTGTGCGGGCGCTGATCTGCAATCCTGAGAATACCTGGTACAGAGTAGGGAATAAGATACCATCCAATGATTACCTGTAATGCAACATGAATATGAATGCAATGCAACGTGTGTGTCTGTGCATTAGGGAATAGCATTCATCGATTCTAGTGTGAAGGTGCCAGTGCAGTAACAGTGCTGGCAATACAAAGATCGGAATTGAATCACAGAAAGCCTCATATATTGCGGAGGAACCAATAAGCCAAGAATACAATGTCACTGAGTACAAAGAAAGGCATGACCTCAACCAACAATCCTGGTGATGGTCAGCACTATGCAAATAAAGCATACGAGTTAATACATGAAGTGATCAAGTACTCCCATAAGTCTGGTACTCTTCTATTAACTTCTTGGTCTCGGGATGACCTGGTCTGGTAGGCAGCCCTTCTACAAGCTGGTTTCTTCGTTTGAGCACACGGCGTACGTCACCAACAGTTTCCTCCCATGCTCCTTCTCCGAAGTGATCCTCTAGCTTCCGCTTCTGAGACACAGCTTCATCCCTGCCCTTGATGGCCTTGTTCAGTGCATTCTGGAGATTATACCGGGTCATCACTTCATCTTCACACTTCTTGATGCTAGACTTCAACTGCTCTTCGAGGTCGGAGATTTGCTGCTTCAACTTATCCTCCCTCTTCTTATTGTTGGTCAGTGTAGCATTCCAAGTCTTATTGCAAGAGGAGATTTCTCGGTGAGCGATGTCAAGTGCTTTCTTTTTGGATTCCAGCATGTCATGGGAGCTTCTGAACTCTTGCCCCAGACGTTCGCGCTTCTTCCTCTCCTCAGTCAACTCAGCCCCTAGTCTGTTCATTAGCTCAACCTGCTGTTGGAAAGCATGCACGGCCTTGTTTTTCTCGCTGCGTATCTGGGCTAGCTCTTTCTCTAACCCTTCGTTGATCTTCATCAAGGCTTCCTTTTCTTTCACAACTTGCTCGTAGGCTTCCCTAGAAACAGTAGTTGGCTCTGCTACCGGAATAGGAACAAGGACTGGCGCATCTGGAAACGGCATCCGCAACTGACTTGCTCTTTCCTGGATCCAAACCCTGTAAGGTGCATAAGTCTGACAGTCATTCTTCCCTAATAGTGGCTTCCCTCTTCGGTTAATATGCGTCCAGGCATGCTGCAGCTTGGCTAATAACTCTCCCTTCAAATCGCCGGTGAAGTACAGAGATTCCTGTACTTCTTCCTCCTTTGGTGGGTTCTTCAGCGCGTATCCGAACTGACGGACCAACAGAGATGGGTTGTAGTTGATACACCCTTTTCTTCCTATCAGCGGGACATTAGGGTACCCAGAACAACTGAAGATAAGCTCAGATCCCAGCAGATCTCGATCAACCCATTCAATGTCTTCAGAAGTTAACCTCATCATATGCTCTGGCCAGTCGGACGTGATTGCACTATCCATGAAAGGTCCCCTCGAGGGAAGATGGCTCTTGAACCACATATACAGCAAAGGTACGCAACAAGAGACGTTCTTGCCTCTCCTGTTCTCATTCCTGTAGTGCATCGAATGGTAAAAGTCCCCGATCAGCATTGGTACTGGGTTACCAGCAGCAAATAGATGAAATGCATCCATGTCTACGAAGTTTGGGAAGTTAGGGAACAACACTATCCCATAAATGCAGAGGGCCAAAATAGCGTTAAAGACCACCCAACACCCATTCTTGGCGTACTCTTGAGCCTTACCAACCAGAAACTGAAGCGAAAAACCCGGAACCCCTCGCCACGCAGTCATCAACAACTCAGAAGCATTCATATGCAGGGCCTTGGCTAAATCCTCCAACTTGGGCTCAGCGGCTGAGTGAATAAAAGGAACTGCATTCTGAACTGGCAGCTCAGTAAACTCTACATACTCCTCCATGGTAGGCCCCAAGATAAAATCCGCAAATGTGAAACATCTCAAAGCCGGGTCATAGAATTGCATTAAGGTGTACAACCCATTCAATTCATCATCCGTGGACCTGCGAACTAAACTCAACAACCGTCTGTAACTCTGCCTGAAGCTTCTACGGACATCCTCATCTGCAAGAGAAATCAGACCCAGGAGTGGAGTAATATCGGGGATAGGTAGCTTATACGCAACTGTCACCCTCAAACCAGCCATGATCAATACTCAGAAGTCCAGACACTAGAACCGGGGGAATGCAAATGCACCTGCAGCACAGACACACGTTAGTAGGATGCAATGATGATGAGTATGCAAACAATGCAATGCAAGTGACATGCAACAGGGACCAAATGCCGTAGCTGAATAGCCTGAACCATATCAAGAAGTCTCAGATAGACTCTCTAGAAGTCCTCAAAACCTGGTCTCAGATAGACCTCATACACAGCTCCAATACTGGTCTCTGATAGACCCATAACATAACTCTGACTGGTCTCTGATAGACCTCAAATCATATCTCCAACTGGTCTTCGACTGACCTCAGAACTCTCCAACTGGTCTCTGATAGACCTCAGAACACATCTCCAAATGGTCTCTGACAGACCTCGTAACACATCTCCAAATGGTCTCTGACAGACCTCATAACTCTCCATAAATACCCAGGATCTCTGATCAAGAAATAACCGGTATCTGAAGGTCTAGTTACCTGCATAACCCCAAACCCTCTCACAGGTGGATGTCCTAGTAACTGACAAAGGTATGGCATCCTATGCGGTCGTCGGCGTCACAGACTTTCAAGGTTGATGATACGATTCCCAGAAGGAGTGGCATCATCAAATCCTGAAGAGGCCTCACTTAGCCAACTTCCAAATGATCGGTCCCCAGAGTCGACAATCCAACTAACCAGCAACCCAAGCCACCCAAAGGGCAGGACAGGAGGCCAACCAGAAGAACCTCGTCTGAGTGTAGATTTCGCGGGACACTAGGACATGCAAAGCACGTGCGCGCCCACTAATCTCTACTCTAAGTCTAAGGTGCACTCAAGCCCAGGTCCGGCTTCTCACTCAATATCAGAACACCCGTCACACCCCAAAATACAGCAATAATAATCAATATATATAATGCTGAAAATAAAGGTCAGAAATATAAATCCATACAAAATCCTCGACGGGAAAACAAGCGTTAGGATTGACTCGCTTAAGGGACGTTGGATCCCAAATGCATAAGAACTATCGCAGTCCTTAGCAGCCAGGGGACGTTGGATCCCCAGCAGAGTCGCCAGCTGTCGCTACTGCGAAAATCGGCGCCGGCTGAACAGAAGAGTCGCCACCGTGCGTTATTTATCCCACGGGAGGGAAAGGAAACGCTCAGAGTAAACCTCGCACAACACGGGAAAGGTATGGTCGTCGCAACCAAAACCTGGATTCGGGAGTCGGTTACGCAAGGGGAAGGTATTAGCACCCCTCACGTCCGTCGTACTCGACGGGATCCACGCTTGTTTTCGGGTATGGATTGTTATTCTATCTAAATTAAGGTCAGGGGTTAAAAGAAAATAAAATGACTCGGCAAAGTATCGCACTTTATGCCTACGTATTCCCGTCTGGAACGAGAAATCAGAGTCAACGTAGTTCGCCTACCTACGGGAAAGGAGGGGAAAGTTGCTCGCTAGGATATCGCATCCTATGCCTACGTACTTTCATACAGCATGAAAGATCAGAGCAAACGTAGTTCGGGCCACGTACGACACAAGCTTGTCTTGATTGATTTTATTCCTTCTGAAAAAGGGGTTTTCTGATTAACAGTCCAAGAGGACAAAAACGACGTCTTGATGAGTTCACATTCTTTTACGGAAGAAGTGTCTTTTATTGTGTTTGAAATCTTATTGTGTTTTTCTGTTTGTTTTGAGAAAGAAAGAGACAGAACCCTAACCTACGGTTGTGAAGGGAATCAAACTAACCTAATGTTATCATGCATGGGTTAGGACCTAGTGTCTATCATGCTCCTCTCTTGCGCAAAGAGAAACAGAGATCCTAAGGGATAAACGGAAACAGAAACAATAGCAGATATATACAGTAAAGCAGTAAAATGCATGGATGCAACAATACAAGTGAGGCAAGGGAGTCCCACTCAACCTCGAACCTAGAAAACAATAGGCAAAAGTGAACAACATTCACTTTCAACCCAACAGGTTAAACAGCAAACAATACAGTCCAGAAAACCAATCAATACATCAGAAATGAATAACAACTAAAATAAACAGCCACAGCAGCTCTGCATCAACACCTATCTCCAAGTCATCTCCAATCAGCTACAAGCTTCAGCAAGCATCAATCTCCATCTTCACAGCCTTCAAGCAAGGTCTTTATCATCAATCTTTAGTCTACAATGGCTTTTCTTCAAGTCCTAACCTCCAAGCTGAGGGATCAATCACAAGAGTGAATTGGGTGTTAAGCAATTAGTTGACCACCAAGGGTGGCAAACAAACTGCTACTAACACATAAGATATTTTCTCTCAAGAGTTTTATCCCTTAGACAGTAGCACCAAGCCTTCCAAAGGAAGGGGGTGAGTGTCTTAGAGAGACTCTGCATCACAGAGAAGAATGGAGGCAGTCAAGACCTTCCATGTTTGAGAATCAAGTTGACTACTCTAGGGCTCTGCCTAACTCCTAGATCCTACAAACTTCAACAGCTGCCAGCACAGAATCTCCTCATCAACTCTAGAAGTTGGTCTTTATTTTCTGATCTCCAATGGCCTTCATCATCACAAGTTCTCAGCTCTCCCAATCCCCAAGCAATCCCAATACCCACACAAACAAGCAATAATCCCCAGAGGGGCACACCACACCAGTCAATCAAATATAGTAGTATACTAATAGCAGTAGGGGAATCCTAATATTTTCTAAGGGATCTAATAACTACCCATAGTCCCTATAGTCCCATATCAAAAACTTTCAGTCTCTAAATCCTAAGGGAAATGATTCAATTCTCCTAAGTCATCACTTAAACCCTAATTTTGTTCATGTTATTTACACCTAAACTAAACACCTAAAATTAATTCCTAAAAATGGGAACTAAATTGTATACACAAGCTAACATTATCTACTAATCAACCTAAAAAGAATGGATTAAAAATGCTAAAGCATCTATTAGAACAAAAATTAACAAATTTAAGTATCAAACTAAACTTAATAAAATGCTATTTACAAGAAAAATGCATGAAAAATATTAAAACAAAATAAAATGCCATTTTTATTTTTTCATATTTTTCTAGACAGAGTTATAGACACCACAAAAAGAAGGAATTAAAAATATCAAAATTTTCTATTTTCTATGATTTTTTTAAAAGATTTAATATTTTTATGAATGAAAATAAAATTGAATTAATAGGATGGAGGTGCAACAAGTAATGAATTGCAGTTAAAATATAGGAACGGGCCAGGCAGTGGGGTGTTAATATCAAATGGCGCTAGGCCCAGCATGCAATCAGAAAACCAACAAAAAATAAAAACGAGGAAGCGGTGCAACTAGCAATATTTTCAGTTCAATTGCATTGGGCCTGGTTTGGGTAGGGTGTGTATAGCAAGCGAATGTTGAGCCCACTCAGAAAACTTAAATGAAACGGGGCGTTTCATCATTTAAACTTCCCTCCGTTTTTCTCATTCAATCACGGCCGTTGGATTGGATTAATTGGTCAAATGTCAAAGCCAGATCGTGTGGCTCCCATGTCATCTTCAACCTTGAGTAAACCCTAACCCTGAAACTCTTCTTCCATGCATGATTTTCGAGCTCTCTGTTCTCCCTCATCTCTCCACGAAATCAACCAATTCCAAAAGCAAAGTTGCTCTAGAACAATCCCTCTACACAGTCATGCCAATCATTCCTTCTAACACTCGCTCGATCAACCAACTCGATAGGAATAACAGTTGTAAACCACCATTTTCACCTGTGATCAAACCTCTCAATTCTCCATAATTCTTGCCCTAACATACTCTACACATTATGCTGATCATCACAAGCTAATAACCTAATATTTTCATGCTCTAATACACGAGTTATTCATCAAAACAGATCTTGCACTTCATGACCAAACTCCATGAAAGCTCTCCAAACTCACCAAACTCAGTCATCTATCCTAGCTTAACCTTTCTATGCTATCAAAACCTAATAATCCTAACCTAAACAGCCAATTCTAATGAGAAACATACCTGGTGCAATTGATGAAAACAGGTACCAAATCCTCTTGATCCAAGGCTTGAAGTGAGTGGAAAATGATCCAAGAACTTGATGATGAGTTCTGTATGCAACCAATAATACTCCAAAGCTTTGAATCTCTCAATTCCAAAATTCTTGCTTCTTGAATGATGATGATGAATGGCACAAATCCTCCTCAATTCTACCACATGCTTGTATGAATTCTGATCTACAGATGATGATGATGAAAATCAGATCAAGAATGGTGGAAATTGATGATAGTATGAGAGAGTTTGGATTGATTTTGCAAATTGAAGAAAGTGTGTGGAACTTGTGTTTGTGAGCAATGTGAAGCACCAACCATGGCATGAACCTTCTCATATCAATATATAGGTGAGAATAGAACCTCCTAGAAACTTGGAGAAACTTCCCTTGCACTTTTTCCTTACATTTTGGATGATGTAGCTTTCATTACAAGTAACCTTGAATAACTTTCAAAACTTGAAACAAGATCAAAATTCTACTTCAGCCAATGTTCTCAAAATGATTTTTCCATTCAAAATGACCTATAACTTTGCCCCATTTGGCCAAAATATGAAAAATCTCATTTTTAAGTCCTTTTTTATTCATTAAATCCACCAATTTTGAAACCTTGTGCTATGAATCTTTCCAATCTTTCATGGTCACTTTTCTAGACTCAAAATGTCATTTGGAACAAGTTTGATGTTGTGAAGTTTTCCATTTGAAGCTTCCTTGCATGGGTTTTGGGCATAAGCTTGAAATGACCTGTAATTCTCAAATGACCAAAATACCCTTTGCTTGCCAAGATCATAAGTAGAGTTCCACAAATCAGATGAAGGCATACTATACCATTCTAGAAAGCTAAGACAATGCGGAACAACTCTTATGTTTACCAGAAATTCATTTGAAATCTCCTTGAGGGGTAAAAATTGCTTGGAAGTCAAGTCACTTTCACAGACAAAATTTCAGATACCTCAGATGACCTGTAACTTGCAAGGACCATAACTTGAGTTCTATAAATCTCCTTGATGTTTTCCACCACTCAAATTAAAGGTCTTGAGATCCTCTACAAGTTCCATGTTGGCCAAGGATCCATTTGAAGCTTGCATTTTGACTTATCTTGCTTGGAAATTTGACCTAAATTAGGGGATTTTACACAGAAACCCTAATTTAGAAACTCCTCTTCTCCTTGATTTCTCTTGAATTCTTCTTGGCATATCATCATGTCCTTATTCTTCATGTCAAATGATGACCCCCACATCTTTCCAATAGCCCTTACCGCCTTTCAATCAGTCATTTGACCTAGAGTTGACCCAGAGTTGACCCCAGATGAAACCCTAGTTGACTGTCTTCAACTGCAATTCTTGTGATCACACCAATAACTTGTCCCCTTCTCCAAATGACTTTCTAAGTCTCCCATGATGTCTAGATACTCTCCATGCCTTCAATTCACAGCTCCCAACTTCTTTGATGATCCCCAGATACCCTTAGATAGAAGATAGATTGCTTGCTTGATCCATTGACTTCTTTAGCTTTCCAATTCTTTCTGATGACTTGAATGTGCTTGGATTTGAATAATAACCTCTTGATAGGCTCATAGAGATGAGAATAATGATTGGTCCCCTGTTGGATGACTTGCTATGCTTATGCTATGCAGATGTGTAGACTATGTACATGACTCTATATGCAAATGCTAATGATATTGAAACATAAACCAAGTGAATAAGGTTGAGCAAATTTTAGGGTGCAACACACGTGTGGGGTTGCGTGGCAGAAAGGGAGAGAGAGAGTGTGTGAGACGTGGCCTCTGCTGGTGAATTCTGAGAATTGAGGTGGCCCCCCCTTAGTTACACGCGTGGCAGCTTATATAGCTGACACATGGCGCATCCTGGACTGAAAATGGACAAAAAGGACTGAGATGGATTTGGGCCTCCAAAAAAACCACAACTGGGCCCACGAAATTGATAGTAAAACCCTGAAAAACTGGATTAAAATGTTTAATGGAAATGATTAAAGATTAACTGGATTTAAAAAACTGATTAGAGATTAAACCTAATTAACTAGTCAATTAAAACTGCAATTAAATCTAAATGAAAATTAAACTATCCTAATTAATTCTAACAAACTCTAATTAAAAGATTAAAATTCTAATTAAATCTAAAAGAAGAATTAACTATTAAACCTATATTAACCACTAGACTAATGACAACAGAAAAACTCTAATAATTCTCTAACACATTCACTAATCTCTAAACTAATAAAAATAACAACTCTAATAATTTCTATTTAAAAAGTCTATTAAAATTCTACTAATCTATTAAAACTCTATTTAAACTAATAAAGAAAAATCTATTATATTCTATATAAAAAAACTATTAACCTATATTAAACCTAATAAAAAGAATTAATATCTAACAAAAGATTAAATCTATATTAAAAATAAAACTCTATTTAATCTATATCTAAAAACTATTAAATCCTAAAAAAAAATCTATTTAATTTCCGAAAAATCTATAAAACCTATTTAAAATCTACAAAAGGCTATTAAACCCTAAAAAAAATGCAAACAGAGGCAAATAACCAACATAAAAGAGCGTGCGACCAGATTGAAGCAAACAGTAAACCCCTGTCATCAGAATATCCCCAAAAAACCACCATGTAAGCTGAAAACACCGAGAAGTGCACAATTTCCCGAAAATGAAACCCTGATTATCTAGACTGGATCTGAAATATCCGGTAGATGAAAACCAAGCTGTAACCCTGACATCCTCTGTCTGTGTACAAATGTCATGCATCGGATAGGCGAATACGAATTGAACCATGAACCAGATAGGAGAACCGGTTGGTCAAATTTTAGGGTGCAACAGCTGCCCCTATTCAAACGGCTTGGACCTGAATGGGTGAAGAGCGCTCAGCCTTCACACATTCAAAGGTAAATGACGGTTGAATACCAATGAAACCCTGAAATTTGCCAACCGCAAAAATAAATTGCGCACACCACTGCTTGGGGAGAATTAACCAGGGAACTGATTTCCATTGCCACAGCGACAACTAAAACACTATTCATCGGCCTGCTTATGAAATAATCTGATATTGTCCATGGCCCATCCCATTCCGAAGAAGTGATCATACACTGATCAGCGAGCAAAATTGTTGATCTCTCTTATCAACCTTTCGTATCCTGAAGAAACGAGCAAACGCTTAACCAAACGAGACAATGTTGATTTCACTTATCAACCTTTCGTTCGTACCTGAACGAGCAAACGCCAAACAGCGAGAAAATTGTTGATTTCACTTACCAAACTTTCGTTCGTACCTGAACGAGCATCCACTAAACTGCGAGAAAATGTTGATTTCACTTACCAACCTTCCGTTCGTACCTGAACGAGCATCCACTACACTGCGAGAAAATGTTGATTTCGCTTACCAACCTTCCGTTCGTACCTGAACGAGCATCCACTACACTGCGAGAAAATGTTGATTTCTCTTACCAACCTTCCGTTCGTATCTGAACGAGCATCCACTAAACTGCGAGAAAATGTTGATTTCACTTACCAACCTTCCGTTCGTATCTGAACGAGCATCCACTAAACTGCGAGAAAATGTTGATTTCACTTACCAACCTTCCGTTCGTACCTGAACGAGCATCCACTAAACTGCGAGAAAATGTTGATTTCACTTACCAACCTTCCGTTCGTATCTTGAACGAGCATCCGCTAAACTGCGAGAAAATGTTGATTTCACTTACCAACCTTTCGTTCGTACCTGAACGAGCATCCACCAAATTGCGAGAAAATGTCGATTTCACTTACCAACCGTCCGTTCGTACCTGAACGAGCATCTACTAAACTGCGAGAAAATGTTGATTTCACTTACCAACCTTCCGTTCGTACCTGAACGAGCATCCACTAAATTGCGAGAAAATGTTGATTTCACTTACCAACCTTCCGTTCGTACCTGAACGAGCATCCACTAAACTGCGAGAAAATGTTGATTTCACTTATCAACCTTCCGTTCATATCTGAACGAGCATCCACTAAACTGCGAGAAAATGTTGATTTCACTTACCAACCTTCCATTCGTATCTTGAACGAGCATCCTCTAAACTGCGAGAAAATGTTGATTTCACTTACCAACCTTCCGTTCGTACCTGAACGAGCATCCACCAAATTGCGAGAAAATGTCGATTTCACTTACCAACCTTCCGTTCGTACCTGAACGAGCATCCACTAAACTGCGAGAAAATGTTGATTTCACTTACCAACCTTCCGTTCGTATCTTGAACGAGCATCCGCTAAACTGCGAGAAAATGTTGATTTCACTTACCAACCTTCCGTTCGTATCTTGAACGAGCATCCGCTAAACTGCGAGAAAATGTTGATTTCACTTACCAACCTTCCGTTCGTATCTGAACGAGCATCCACTAAACTGCGAGAAAATGTTGATTTCACTTACCAACCTTCCGTTCGTATCTGAACGAGCATCCACTAAACTGCGAGAAAATGTTGATTTCACTTACCAACCTTCCGTTCGTACCTGAACGAGCATCCCTGCGGGGGTACGAGAAACTTAACCAAGCAACTCTGAGAGGACAATTCTGACGACGACCGTCCAATATCTATTCTGGCAATAGGTATCCTGAAAACACTCCGCTGGGGAAATTGGGAACTTAACCAAGCCACTTTGACGAGAATAACCTTGTGGGAAAATAAAAGGAAATTAACCAAACAACCCCGTGGAGAATACCCTGCTGGGGACTATGAGGGACTTAACCAAGTAACTCATTGAAGTAACACCTTGCTGGAGAACATAACTCTGCTGGGGAAGCTACGGATAACCACCCGAAAATCTGCATTACCATCTTCCAATGCTGACACCACAACATCCTGAGAAAGACTCAGTTGGGGGAAAAAGTGCTTGACCAAGCAAACTCTGCTAGGGGAATATAACATGACGAACACGATCACTGTGTGTCCGACGCAACAACCCTCTTGACAGGAGGAAACACGATCACTGCGCGCCTTGGCGTTGCAAACAAAACCACGTATAGGACGAATACGATCACTGCGTACTTTACACCACAATCCTCTTGACAGGAGGAAATACGATCACTGCGCGCTTTACACCATAAACAAAACATACAGGACGAATACGATCACTGTGTACTTTACACCACAATCCTCTTGACCGGAGGAAACACGATCACTGTGTGCCTTGCACCATAAACAAAACATACAGGACGAATACGATCACTGCGTACTTTACACCACAATCCTTTTGACCGGAGGAAACACGATCACTGCGCGCCTTGTGCCACAAACCAAACATACGGGATGAATACGATCACTGCGTACCTCTTCTGCGAAAACCCCACAACATAACGATGACCATGATCATTGCGTGCTCTGCGCCACAACTCTCTTGACAGGAGAAAACACGATCACTGCGCGTCTTGTGCCACAAACGAAACCACATATAGGACAAATACGATCACTGCGTATCTCTTCTGCAAAAACCCCATAACATAACGATGACCACGATCACTGCGTGCCCTGCGCCACAACTCTCTTGACAGGAGAAAACACGATCACTACGCGTCTTGTGCCGCAAACAAAACATATAGGACGAATACGATCACTGTGTACTCTTCTGCAAAAACCCCATAACATAACGATGACCACGATCACTGCGTGCCCTGCGCCACAACTCTCTTGACAGGAGAAAACACGATCACTGCGCGTCTTGTGCCGCAAACAAAACATATACACCTCTGCAAACCACGATCTCACTTATCGACAGAGAAAATACCTGAGGCTGGACGGGTAATCAATCCTGCTTATGCTTCCAAATGCACATGTTTGATGATGCCGTAATGCTTCCATACTGCATGGAAATGCTACATATTCGTGCGAAATGCAAGTGCTTATGATGCATGCTTATGCAAAGAGTTACTTCAGCAAAATAAATGTTGAAGACAAACTGGATCTGCTGTGGATGACCGGAATACCACCGATACACTTCCAACAAAATAAATGTTGGAAAGATGAACTAACTCCGCTGGGGATGACCGTCCTGCTGGGAAAGTAGCTCACAAACTCAAAACTTCAAACTCTGCTGAAAAATGATCGTCCTGACGAGGAAGGATCAACCTGTTGGGGAAAGAGGAAAGCGATCCTGGAAACTGCTTTCAAAAGGTATCAACACTCTGATTACGCCCTGTGGGGATGATTCATCCTGCTATCACTGAGCTGGGGATTGACCGGTGTGCTCTGATTCGCACTACACAGGAAACTCTTTGGGGAAGTTAATCATATCCGTCTCAACACTTGCTGGGGAGGACCCTGTTCTGCTTGATAAGCTAATTCTGAACTACTGAAGATACATTGATCTTTTCCTTCGACGCAATCTCCACTCTCCTGGGGAGGCAACATTCAGATTTTTCCTGGGGCGACTTCACTGGGGAAAGACACAACATTCATCCTCTGGAGAGGGTACTAGCCTGCCATGGACTCTGGCGGGGATAAACAGACTGGCTTGAATAACTTGCCCCAGGGCACTCAACTTGCCCCTATCTAACTCCTGGGAATACTTGCTCTGAACAGCTTGCTATGAGACGCCCTCGAGATTACTTGCCCCGGTATCTATACGACAAAAGGATTCAATCTCCATTAACCCCGATCAACCTAGTTGGTTTCAACACTCTCTGCGGTGACTTGCCCCTGAATGAGCGTTCTAGCGTCTTAACCTGATCTGATTATCCACCTGAAGTATCTGCTTTCAAACATCCACGTTCTGTATAATTGCCCCTGATTGGCTCTTGAGAAGACTCACTTATGATTAATTGCTTCTTAAGCATACTGCCCCTTGATCAACTGAAGCTTCGGGACTTGTCCTCAGACTAACTGATTCCGAACTCATTGGAAGTCAATGTCCCGGATTTACAGGGCTTCACACCATACACCATGCTGGTTCAGACTGCTGAATTACTCGGTCCTGCTCGATTATTCCCTGTTGGAATCTCCTTCATGTCAACTACTAACCTGCAAGTAAAAATCGTCTGTTCACGAATGGTAATTCTAATGCAATGTTTATGCAGATTTTGAAGAAATTTGTGCTGTCACTCATTTACATGTCATGATTGAGTGATGAATGAACCAAAGTTCAAACGTAGTGCTTACGTGGTCAGTGAAAAACACAACAAAGATGTGACTAGCAAGTCACGAAGGAGTCAGGTTACTCAACCTTATCGTAATGCGCTTTCAGAATAAACCCTGCCTCAATTAGGTCTTTTAAGGGTTGTATCGTGGTCGGGTTCACGGTTCGTGAAACAAAGGATATTTGGCTCAAATTTTGATTTGTACCCACCCCTTCTACGTGATGATCTCCGATCCTAAGGTTCAGCTAACCTGGCACAAGCGCTCGCCTCTTCGAGAGGTATGTTGAATGGTAAGGACCACAGTTAAGGAACTCACAAGAATTTCGGAGTGACAGTTACTCCTTCTTCGTTTTCGGTGTCTGTATACACGACTTTGTCTTTCACTGGGGATCTATATATATTTTTGCTATCCTTTCTTTTCCATTCTTTTTTATTCCCTAATTTTTGCCTGGACTGACTCCTTTTGAGTTCTTTTCGATTTTTTCTTTTGAAGTCCAGCGGGATGCCCTGATTTTTGCCTAAGTATTTGCTTTCTAGCTTTTTCTTTCTTTTTACTTAGCGGGCTTTCTTTTTTCTTTCTTTTGGAACAAAGTCGTGTGACACTAGTTGTCTTGATCGCTCCGAAAGGATTGTAACTGTCTCACTCCTGATTGGCGAGGTTTAACCACTGTGGTTGACGAGGTACGACCTCTTGAGAGGCGTAAACTGTAATTGGTCCTCGAAAGACAACACTCCTCTGTAAGACTTGAATGCTCGGTCAAGCTAACTGACAACTACCCTGCCCCGGGTTAAGATGCGAGGGTTTAAAAGTCCGAAAAAACTTCTACTTCCTGGCTCGAAGTGGTTAACAAGGGACTAACTCCTTATATCTCCAGTGTTTGGGGGATTTGAAACAATGCCTTGTACGTCATCGGCAAGGTTTTATCTGAAAGCGTACGATCACCGGTTATGAGTTTATTTCGTCATCCTCCCTCCAGTCTTTGCTAATCACAGTGATAAAGTGGAGTGAATAAAATGCAAGTGTCAGTGCAATGCAGTAAATGAGCGACAGCGACATGATTAATTCAGAAAAAATGCATAGTCACTTTATTATTATTACCATTCGAAACATACAATGTTTACAGCAAGTAGTAACTAACAGAAAAGAAACTACAAATACAAATGATATAAAGTCTGAGGACTGCCAATGCTGAGGGCGCCTGCCTGTCTGGACCACTGGCTTTTGCTGGGGAATACTTTCCGAGTCTACGAGCTTAGACAGCTGAGAAATTAGTATGAACAAACAGAAATCCTTCTCGAAAGGAAATGCAATCCTGGTCGATCAACTGTTGTACCTTCGCCCGAAACGCTTTACAATCTTCGGTTGCATGCCCTGGAGAGCCACCATGGTAACCACATTGAACTTGGGGATTGTACCCAGGAGGGTAAGGTTCTGGCACAGGCTTGAGAGCTTTCGGCTCCACCAGGGCGTTCTGAACCAACTGTGGCAAAAGCTGACTGTACGGCACAGGAACTGGGTGGGAAGGGCCATTCCTTCATTCCAAATTGCTACGAGGTCTGTTCCGATTCCGACGCTGAGTCTGATAACCTTGGCCACGAGTTCGCTGAGCGACATAAGACTCCTGATATGGTGCCCCAGGCACAGTGGTCTGTCTAGAATAGCGAGGCACTGATCGCTAAGAAGACGAAGAACCAACAGATTTCACCGATTCGACTCGAGGATACCCAACATCATTCCTGATTGCGTTGCCCACAACTCCTTCGGTTTGACGAGCCTGACCGCCTGCAACATTCTGGATTTTTCCAGTCTTTACACCGTACTCGATGCGCTCTCCTGCCCTTACCCATTCAGAGAAATTTGGTGCGACTCCAATCATTCTTTCAAAGTACGAACTCTGCAAGGAGTTTACGAACATGCTTTTCAATTCTCGGTCTTGAAGCGGTGGTTGCACTCTAGCAGCAAATTCTCTCCATCTCTGAACATACTTTCTGAAAGGTTCATTGTTCCCTTGAGACAATTCTTGCAGTTGCATGCGACTAGGAGCTTCAACAAGATTGTAGTCATACTGCTCCAGGAAAGCTCTGGCTAAATCCACCCATGATCGAATCTGATTACTTTCTAACTGCATATACCAACTCAGAGATGCCCCAGTCAGACTATCCTGAAAGTAGTGAATCATCAACTTGTCATTGTGTACGAATGAAGTCATTCTTCGGCAGAACATCACCAAATGTTGCTTCGGGCAACTGTCTCCTTTGTACTTTTCAAACCTCGGCATTCTGAACTTCGGAGGTAACACCAGGCCAGGAACCAGACACATGTCTGCAGCATTAGGGTTAACAGCGTCTTCACCTTTCAAGGCTTTGAATCTTTCATCTAATGCACGAAACCTTCTAGCATACACGGGAGCTGATGGGTCTTCAGTCTTTGCTATCGGGACCTCTCTTCGGGACTTTGGCATAGGGAAGGCAACACCCTGGTAGTCTGGAGTATCAACAGAAGGATAACGTTCACTTCGGACAACGAACTGCTCACGTAGACCTTGGTCTTCAACAGAAGGCTGTACAAGCTGAGCTGCAATAAGGTTGTTCACTTGCGGGAAATCTTCGTCGTGCGTAGATCCATACAAAGGATTGGACGTCACAGTGAAACCTGACAAGATATCAACAAACTGGAAGCTGCTCTCTGACATAGCTACCAACAACTGTCAACTGACTTCACTGCTTGATTCTGCTCGAATCTGCTTCAACCCCTTGGTCGTCTTCAACACTCCACACTTGCCTCGAACAATCCCCCGAGAATCACCTTCTGGAATCAACACAAAGGCTGGATAAGTGCTCTGGCCCGCTAGAGAAATGCTATGCAATATGATTTATGCAAACAGAATACAAAAATGCTAACGTGCATGTGTGCATTGGGGATATTTCCCCTCCAATTCCAGTGTCAAGGTAGCAAGACAAAAGAAACCATAAAGACAATATTTAGAAAAACCCTCATATATTGTAAAAACAGTCTCGTCAAGGCGTTACACAACTATGTTCCATACAACTGATATGATAAAGGAGGATCCCAACCAACATGCCTGGTGGTGATCTCAACACGTAGAATACAAGAAAGAAATCAAGTGCGGGTACGGTCGCAGAAATCCTCAACCAGCTTCTTCGTCTCTGGGTGATCCGGTCGATAAATCAAGCCTTCTATCAACTGATCCCTTTTCCTGACCGTTCCTTGGATGTCTCTGACAAAATCTTCCCAAGCCTTATCTTGGGCACCATCCTCAGGTTTGGGCCTCTTGGTGTCTGCTCTGCACTGACAATCTTCCAGATTCTTCATGGCATCAATCAGTTTGCGTTCGGCCTCGTATCGACGGAATGCTTCTTCTTCAAGCCCTTCAGTCTTCACTTTAACATGTTCTCCCAACTGAGCAACCTGTATCTTTAGCTCTTCTTCCCGCTCCTTGCGTTTGGCCATAGTAAGGTCCCAATGCTCTCTGAACTTAGCTAACTTCGTGTAAGCCCTTTCCAGCTCTTGTTTCTTAGTAGCCAATACACTGCTAACTGAGTCTACATCTAACTCCAGACGCTTCTTGGTTTCATTCAACTCCAATAAAGTAGTCTTCAGATGTTTCAAAGTTTCGGCCTGTTGCTTGGAAAAATATCCTGTTTCAATCTTTTCATGACGAAGCTGGGCATTCTCTTTCTCTAAAGCCTCTTTAGCCTTTGCTAACTCTTCTTTCTCCGCCATCAGCTGCTTGTATACCTGTATGTCTATAGTGGTGGGCTCCTCCACCGAAGAAGGATACAGTGGCTGAGCTGCAGGATAAGGCATAAGGAATTTCGTAGCTCGTTCGCGAATCCATTCCACATACGGGACCAAGAACTCGAGTACCCCCTTTGCTACATGAAGGCTTCCCTCTCTTATGCAGGTTCTTCCATGCTTTCTCAAGCTTTATCAACATCTCTTCCTCTATTGCCCCAGTGAGATACAGAGATTCCTGTATCTCCTCGGGCTTCGGCGCTCCCTGAGGTGCATACCCAAACTGCCTGATTAATAAGGAAGGGTTGTAATTGACACATCCTCTCCTTCCTATCAAAGGAACATTGGGGAATCCTTCGCATCTGTATATGACCTCAACTCCGAACACCTCCTCATTAACCCACACCACATTCTCAGAAGTCAACCCCATCAAGCGCTCAGGCCATCCTAAAGAATCAATAGAAGTGACAAAAGGCCCTGACTTCGGCATATGACTAGTAAACCACCGGGACAGTAGAGGTACACAGCAAGAGACATTCCTTCCTCGTCGCTTTTCATTTTGGTAGTGAGTGGAATGGTGGATATCTCCCAGCAAGGTAGGAACTGGGTTCTTTGCAGCCAGAATATAGAAAGCATCTGCATCAACAAAATCAGGAATGTTTGGGAACAATACAATGCCATAAACACACATAGCAAGGATGGCGTCAAAAACAACCCAGCCACCCTTCTTGGCATACTCCCGAGCCTTCTCCACCAAAACATCCAACGGAAATCCCCACGCATCTCCTCTTCTGATCATCTTCCCTGTCAGCTCAAACTCTCCTAAGTACAGAATAGCAGAAAGCTCAGCTAGATCAGGCTTAGCGTCCGTGTGATAGAAAGGCATCTACTCGCGAATCGGTATATCCAAGAGTGCAAAATACTCCTCCAGGGTAGGAGCCAAGACAAAATCAGGAAATACGAAACACCTGAGCTCAGCATCATAAAACTGCAATAGGGTGTAAATGCCGCTGATCTCATAAGCCGAGGGCTGGTAAACATAAGTCAGGATCCTCCCATATGTCTTTCTGAAATCTCCCATCACCTTCTTCCCAGCAATAGTAATTAACTCTGACAACAGACTGATATCTGGAGACGGGAATTTGTAGGGTAACACTCTCTTCATGGCTTCCATGTCTGCTAGGAAACAACCACCGGAACTGGGAGGGAAAATATGTACCTGCAATACACACACGTTAGTTGGATGCAAATGGTAATGCAAAAATGCAATATGATAAATGATGCAATCAGTGAACACAGAGGCCATGTTGTAGCCCGAAGAGGAACATCTCTGTGATGTCAAGAACAGAAAACCACCACAGTCACCAGAACTTCATGACACTAACTATCATTTTACACTCAAAATACCAATCCCCTGGTAAGAAATCCATCTGAGCCTCTGTATCTGACGAGAAAACCATCTGAGAATAGTATCAACCTCAAACAAGAAACCCATCTAATCCAAACAACACACCAGTTAACGAGCCAAGAAAACTATCTGATAAATAATGAATCATGGTTTCTGAAGGCCAGTTTTCCTGCAATAACCTAACCCCCTCACAGGTATGGAGCTAATCCACGGACAAAGGTACGGCATCCTATGCGGTCATCAGCGTCACAGACTTTCATGAGTGATGATACGATTCCCAGAAGGAGTGGCATCATCAAGTCATGAAGAGGCCTCACTTAGCTGACTTCCAAATGATCGGTCCCCAGAGTCGACAATCCTCACGTCTGGACTCCCCTCAGATCCTCAAGACCGGAAAGGAGCACCTCAGAGAGAACCTCGTCTGAGCGCAGATTTCGTAGGGAACGGTGCCTGCTCAGCAGACAGGTTCGTCTACTACTCTCCACAACTATGTCTAGGTGCATACTCAAGCCCAGGTTCGGCTTCTCACTCATAGTAACCTCCCTCTCCCACAGCAAAAATCATAATAATATAGTGCTGAAAGTAAATGCGGAAAGGTAAAGGTACAGAAAAGTAAAGTGCGGAAAGATAAAACACATATGCACAACACCCAACAGATAAACACCCAAGCGCTAGGATTGACTCGCGTAGGGGATGGGAAACGGTCCCAGCATAAGGGATGGGAAAAGTCCCTAGATGCTACAAGATCCCCAGCAGAGTCGCCAGCTGTCGCTACTATGAAAATCGGCGCCGGCTGACAGAAGAGTCGCCACCGTGCGTTATTTATCCCAACGGAGGGAAAGAAAATGCTCGAAGTAAACCTCGCGAAAAACGGGAAAGGTATGGTCATTGCAACCAAAACCTGGATTCGGGAGTCGGTTACGCAAGGGGAAGGTATTAGCACCCCTCACGTCCGTCGTACTCAACGGGATCCACGCTTGGTGTTTATAAGGAAAAGGGTGTGTTTATCTATCTACGCTAATGGTCAGTCTGAAAAGAAAAGAAAAGGACAGGACTCGACAGAACATACGCTGTTCTGGGCCTACGTACTCCCTCGTGCAATGGGAAAGTCAGAGTCAACGTAGTTCGACTACCTACGTTTAGACGGGGGGGAGGTTGCTCGCCAGGACATCGCGTCCTGTGCCTACGTACTTCCACACGGCATGGAAGATCAGAGCAAACGTAGTTCGACTACGCACAACACAAGCTGTTCAAGTGTTTTTTATGGGAAAATGCACCTTAACCAAGGGTTTTCACAGTCCAGGAGGACAAAATGTTTTGATGTTTGTTCAAATCTTTTAACGGAAGAAATGAATTCACTTTTGTTTTATCCTTTATTAAGTGTTTTTCTGTTGTTTTGAGAAAGGAAGGAGACACCCTAAAAATTATGGTTGAAAAGGGGAATCTACCTACTGTTATCATGCCTGGTTGACCAGCCTAATGTCTATCATAACTCCTCCACAGCAGAGAAGTTAGAGCTCCTAAGGGATCATGGCAACAGGACTAAACAGCAAACAGGAAATACTGCAAAGTAAAGAAATACTGGAAATATGCACGAATGCAACAACCAAACAAGCAAGGCACAAGGGCCACACACTACAGAGGCAAGGGAGCTCAGCTCTACCAAATACCAGCAAGCAAAGCCACTCAATAACAAATCAAGCAGAAGGAGGACCACCTCAACTTCTCATGCACACAAAGCCTATTTCTAAGATGCACCTATCTCAGAAATATCTAGATGAACCCCTAAGTCTAATGCAGCACAGCACCACACAAGTCAAGCAACACAAAGAGAAGGCTAACCAGCCTGGCAAACTTCTATCCGAAAGCAAGAAACTACCCCTGAGCAAGACCCCTAAACAACCCTGAAACAAACCCCTGATCTAAACCCTAATCTACCTCTGAGCAAAGCCCTAAGCAAAACCCTAATCAAACCTCTAAGCAAAGCCCTAAAGCAAAACTCTAATCAAACCCCTGAGCAAAGCCCTAAAGCAAAACCCTACACAAGAGAAATCAATCCCAGTCCTCAAGCTTCAAGACAAGCTTACCAAAGAAAGGGGGCTAAGTAGGCAAACTCATAGTGCCTTCCTCGGGAAAGAATTAGGAGGCTCCTTCTTAGGAATCATATCCCATGCGGCTCGACAACTGTGAACGGTTTACATTCCTCCTCAGGAGAAACTAAACTCACATGAAGGCTCCGACATCATTGGATACTTGAGAAATCCTACATGAACTAAGGGAACTAAGTGAACAGACCCATAGTACCTTCCTCAGGAAAATACTAGGGGGCTTCCACTTAGGAATCATATCCCATGTGGCTCAACAACTGTGAACGGTTTACATTCCTCCTCAGGAGAAACTAAACTCACATGAAGGCTCCGACATCATTGGATACTTGAGAAATCCTACATGAACTAAGGGAACTAAGTGAACAGACCCATAGTGCCTTCCTCAGGAAAATACTAGGGGGCTTCCACTTAGGAATCATATCCCATGTGGCTCAACAACTGTGATCGGTTTACATTCCTCCCGAGGAGGAACTAAACTCACATGAAGGCTCCAACATCATTGGATATTTAAGAAATCCTACATGAACTAAGGGAACTAAGTGAACAGACCCATAGTGCCTTCCTCAGGAAAGTACTAAGGGGCTTCCACTTAGGAATCATATCCCATGTGGCTCAACAACTGTGATCGGTTTACATTCCTCCTCAGGAGGAACTAAACTCACATGAAGGCTCCAACATCATTGGATACTTGAGGAAGAGGTGAGAAGAAAGAATGAAAGACATCCATAGTGCCTTCCTCAGGAAAGTACCATAAATTTCCCTCAAACTTCAGGATCTCAAACCTCACAAACAGAGAGCAAGCTCCACCAGGACTTCATCCAGCCTCCATCTTCAAGAAGAAACCACAGACCCTCAAACCAAAAGAAATTATCTCTGAAGTTCAACCATAGCTGAACTTCAAAGTCAGAAGCCCTCAAGACTTCTCCTATTCTCAAGCTCAAGCAAAAATAACAGAACACTCTATAAAAATCTACCAAAAATCTAGGGGAACCCTACATGGCTCTATGATCCCAAGATAAAATCTCAAAGCCTAAGTCAACTTCTAAGGCTACTAAACAATCCCTAACATTGAATGGTCAAGGGTTAACCAGCAAGTTATGAGGTCTCTATTCTCTAACCCTAAAACAACATCAATCAATCTCTAAAAAATCCACAAAAATCCTATGGGGAGCATGCATCAGTCTAGTATAACATACTAAAAAACTAAAGCAAAAATCCATACCAAATGAGGGAACTAAAATCAACAAGGCAGACACATCACAAACCAATTATTCAAGACCAATTAACATACAAAAATGCAAATAAAAATGAAAATGCGTGATCAATTTAATATTTTTGCACTATAAAATTCTAAATTGAATTAGGAACCTACAGAAAAAAGAAGGGAATGAATTGGGCACTCCTATTATTTTTTATGAATTTTCTTCTAACATGATACAAAACAAAGAAATAACAAAGAAAATAAAAAAGAAATAAAACAGGGGGGGCAGCGATAGCAACACCTCAGTTGTTCAGACTGGGCCCCAAACTGAGGGGGGTGCGCGTAGCACTTAGGGCCTAAGCCCAAACCAAATCCTTCAGCATTCTCACACAGGGGGGGGGGGGGAACGAGTAACCGGGGGGTTGATCTTAGCAATCATACTTGGGCTTTGACCCAATCCAACCCTAACCCAAACGAATGACTAACAAAACCATTCTTCATCTCTAACCTCTCGATCACTGTTCATCCTCAAACCCTAATGCGCCGTCTGCACTGAAATTCCTCTCTGAAACTCCTCTCAAGAACTCAACAAAATCTGCAATTTAATCTGACCGAAATCTAACCAAACCCCAACTCAAACCTATACTCAACCTAGATTCCAATTTAAACCAAGATGAATCCATACATTCAACAATCAAAAACGAGATGTGAACAAGGATCGAAGGATAACGCACCTGGATGTGGAATACGAACAGTTCGTGGAGTTCTTGACATTTGCTGAAGAACCTGACGAACTCAAAATCCTGCGCGTAGATTTGCTCGTTGAAAGATCGTTGAAGACGATGAACCAGATGTAAGGGACTGGACGATGTTTGGAAGCAACTTTGGGGCTTGGAGGATCCACGATGAAGAAGACTTTGAGCTGGAATCTTGAAAGGAAATCTGGAAACACGATACGCAACGGAGTTCGTGGAGGAGGAAGATCTCGTTTGGAATATCGTTGAAGATCTGATGACGATCTGGGCAAAACGATGGGCAAGATAAAACCACGAAGATCTTTGAAGATGAATGTTGATGATCGGTGAAGATTGACAAGGTTTTCTGGGAAAAAACGTTGAAGCTTCGAAGTTTCCGGTGAGTAGTATGAATTCTCCGGCGAATAATAGATGAAGAGGGACGGGGAAGATTGGAGGAGAAAGAAGAAGATGGGAGGATTCTGGGCAAAAAAGTAGCTCCGGCGGGTTGTTGCGGCGGCCGGAAGGAGTTAGAGTGGTCGGAGGCTGGAGGTTACGGTGGCCGTAGGGATTGTCACCGGGCTTGCATGGCCGGCGGGGACTTTCCCGGTGAGAAGTGCATGTCGGACGCGTGGCTGGGTGTGAGCTGAGGTGAGGGGCACGTGTGGGGTTGCGTGGCAGAAAGGGAGAGAGAGAGTGTGTGAGACGTGGCCTCTGCTGGTGAATTCTGAGAATTGAGGTGGCCCCCCCTTAGTTACACGCGTGGCAGCTTATATAGCTGACACATGGCGCATCCTGGACTGAAAATGGACAAAAAGGACTGAGATGGATTTGGGCCTCCAAAAAAACCACAACTGGGCCCACGAAATTGATAGTAAAACCCTGAAAAACTGGATTAAAATGTTTAATGGAAATGATTAAAGATTAACTGGATTTAAAAAACTGATTAGAGATTAAACCTAATTAACTAGTCAATTAAAACTGCAATTAAATCTAAATGAAAATTAAACTATCCTAATTAATTCTAACAAACTCTAATTAAAAGATTAAAATCCTAATTAAATCTAAAAGAAGAATTAACTATTAAACCTATACTAACCACTAGACTAATGACAACAGAAAAACTCTAATAATTCTCTAACACATTCACTAATCTCTAAACTAATAAAAATAACAACTCTAATAATTTCTATTTAAAAAGTCTATTAAAATTCTACTAATCTATTAAAACTCTATTTAAACTAATAAAGAAAAATCTATTATATTCTATATAAAAAAACTATTAACCTATATTAAACCTAATAAAAGGAATTAATATCTAACAAAAGATTAAATCTATATTAAAAATAAAACTCTATTTAATCTATATCTAAAAACTATTAAATCCTAAAAAAAATCTATTTAATTTCCGAAAAATCTATAAAACCTATTTAAAATCTACAAAAGGCTATTAAACCCTAAAAAAATGCAAACAGAGGCAAATAACCAACATAAAAGAGCGTGCGACCAGATTGAAGCAAACAGTAAACCCCTGTCATCAGAATATCCCCAAAAAACCACCATGTAAGCTGAAAACACCGAGAAGTGCACAATTTCCCGAAAATGAAACCCTGATTATCTAGACTGGATCTGAAATATCCGGTAGATGAAAACCAAGCTGTAACCCTGACATCCTCTGTCTGTGTACAAATGTCATGCATCGGATAGGCGAATACGAATTGAACCATGAACCAGATAGGAGAACCGGTTGGTCAAATTTTAGGGTGCAACAGTTGGCAAGTTACAGATCCTCAGATGAATGTGATTTTGGTCAACAAAGGTCAACCAACGTCCAAGCCACTTTTGACCTAGAAGTATGTTTCTCCTCAACTTTTGATGAACATGAAAGTTGTTCTTCATGATCTCAGATTTCCAAAGAGTACTAGAAGTCCTTCATATTATTTGTAGAACTCAAGTTATGAGGCTTGCAAGGCAAGTGTATTTTGGGAAAGCAGGATTACAGGTCATTTTCATTATAGGCCCGTTTCACCAATTTGCTCACCTCAAATGGAAATATTTCCAACTTCAAAATTGCTCCAAATAGGGTAATTTGCTCAACAAAACATCAAGACATCAAAGGTTTGGCTTGGATTGAAGAATCCCTAATGAAATTTCCATGAAAAAGGCCTTAAAAGGGGAAAATCAAATTAAATTCATTTGGGATCATTTTGTTCCAACCTTATGCATTTTTTGAGTGCCAAATACATTTCAAGCACAATTCCAATTTTGGATTTGAGATTTGAGCTCAATTTGGTGGCCATTTTCATGCTTACTTCAAGTTTACCATATCCAAACCATGCCATAAGATTAAATCAAGGAGCCATTTTCAGCCCTTGGATCAACCTACCTCAGATGCAAGCTAGCTGAGCCATTTTTACAGCTTGACAAGGTGATTTTCGTGCACTTTTTGAAGTGGTCATGAAGTGAAAAAGTGAAATTCAGTCGGGCTTAAGGAGCATAGAATTGGGCTTTCTTTCAATCCAAATCCATCATACATAATCTCAGCTTTGTTCACAAGCTTTCATAACTGATTTTGGTGAGAAATTGGACAAGAACAAATTGAGAAAAAGGGAGAGAAAAGTCAAAATCGTTTTTCATGTTTCACTTAGTTTCAATCGAAACCAAACATTTGAAAAGATTCCTTGAGGTTCTTAGAACGTTTCTGGATGGTTTATTTCAAGCTTCACTAAAGAACCAAGCTCTGTTGAAGCTTTCATTTAGGTTTCTTTCAAATCCAAATATCTCACTGTTTATGCATCCATATTGCGCCATTTTTATATATTTGTGAGCCTCTTGATGTGTAGATGGTTTCTGGATTGGATTAATGGTTGTTCATGAGTTTTATGTTTTGAGCTCTTTTCTTTTTCTTTTCGTTTTGGCTTATTTACACATGATCAATGACAATGGGTAGTGGATTTGAAATCTACGTGACCTGGAGATCAATTTTGACTTTTTTTTGTTTGATTTGATCAAGTTTTGAGGCACCTGCATTTTTTGTCATGACTGGTTTGATGGTTTCACCGAAGAAGACAATTGAAACAGTGGTTTCGGCCGTCTGGTTTTCCCTCCATGGTTTGAACCTCGCCTGAGCCACGCGTGTTGTTTCTGTCCATTGGATCTGATTACTTTTCATTTGCACGCTCTAGATTAAGACGTATGGTGCACCTCGTTTGACTTGTCCCATGGAATCACTCAGTTTTTTTGCTTTTTATTTAATATCCACGTGTGTTGCTGTGTGCCCTTGGATGTGATTACCTTTTGATCTAACGCGCCTGAATGCTTTCCACCATGGTCCTCTGTTGACTCACCACACCCAACACACACGTTTTTGTTCTTATTTATTTCTGATGGATTGGTCTTGCTTTTGACACCCCCCTTTGTGAGCCCATTGTGTTTTCAACGCTTCTGGGTTGCTTTCTGCACCCAGCTTTTGTTTATTTTTATTTCTTTTTCTTTCTTTTTTATTTTGTTGCTGTTTAGATTTAATTCAAAATAAAATACCTCTATTGGTCACAAAATGCCCCAAAAATATGTTTTAGACAATTTGAAGTGTCTTTTATTTTATTTTTTTTAATTATTTTTTCAATTAAAAATGGAATTTAACATTAGAGGTGTTTTATTTGACCTAAATCTTGACATATTTTGGTTTTTATTTTGTTTCTCTCATTTCCTTTTGGTTCAATGACCCAAAATTCATCCTCATATCCATGATGGGTTGATGAATTTTTTAGGACCATTTTGCCCCTGTTGGTTGACTTTTGATGCACTTCATTTGACCCTCAACAATCCTCCTTCACAATGGAGCACCCTTGTGAATCAATTTCTATGGTGATGTTGTGAAGTGATTTTGATTGTAATCTTTTGGCCTCTGGTTGCCAACATGTTTATGAGCTTCTTGCATTTTATTTGGCTATTTTTGAATCATTTTCCTAATTATGAGGAAACTTGCAAGTCAAGTTACCTCCAAGGGAGGTTTATACATACATCTTGACCTAATTTGACTTGGATATGACATTTTTGGATCCTTTAAGCTCTCAATGCCTTTTTTTTTCATGTTGCTAACATGTTAAGGATGACACTTGCTCATTTTTAGGTCATTACATTAGGTATTGCTTGTTCATTTGTTTGTTTACTTTTGAGTTTTCAATCAGGGTTTCTATGTGAAACATGTTTGCTTTCCTTTGGGAATTTGCTTGCATTTCCTTGTGGTTTATTTGCTTTTGATTTTGAGCACTTTTATTTCATTTCCCTTGCTGTCCAATGACTTTGGAATCTCAATTAAGGTGGCTTGGTCCCTCCTTTGGAGGTACTTGAAGCATGCCTAAAATGATGAATCCATGAGGACTTCTTTGTGCTTTCTTGTGCACCTTTCTTGTGATGCTCATGGTTGAGTGCACATTATGAGTTCCTTGATGTCCTCATATAGCCTTCCATCCTCACTTTGTTTTAGGTATTCTTTGCATTTTCATTTGTGTTTGGATTTTGGCATTGTGGTTGATGTTTGAATGGTTTAGGCCATTTCATCCCATGTTAGTGCACTTGTGTGTTTCTTTTGATGCATATCTTTTTCCTTTCATCTCTTGCACTTATCATATTGTTGCTTGAGGTTGAGATGAGCTTGTGAAGGCTATTTCCCCACACCAATTTCCTCCCTCACTTGTATTCCATGTTTGCATTCTTGCATGTTTATGTTGTTTCTTTTTTGTCTTCTGTCTCCTTCCCCTTAGGATCTCTAATCTCTCTTGTTCAAGGGAGGTTATGATAGACATTAGGATCTTAACCATGTATGATAATATTATGTATCATTCCCTTATCTCAATCTTAGGATCACCATTGCATGACAACTTTAGGTTTGAGTTTAGTCCCCCTTTAGTGTCCTTTCTCTTCTCATCTCAAAACAATCACAAAACACTTAATAAAGGCTAATGATTATTGTACGTTACGAGCCTTAAGCACTTGGGAAAGGGTTGTTGAGGAGTTTCTCTTCAGTGTCTTGGATGTTTAGTATAGCACCCTTTGGGTGATATGCGACGCATTCACTCCTAAGTCATAGTCTCTAGTGCGATTTGAATTGCAAACCATTCAAAAACACTTCTTCTCTAAAAAACACAAAAACAAATCATCCAAACCCTTTTTGCCCTTTGGGGCCTTTAATCTTGGAAAATCATTTTCATAAGGAGAGTTTTGTTAAATTCTATCTCAAACGGTAACGCCTAAGTCTCCAATGGTCGAGCTGCATACACCAAACTGCTAGAACTGATTGTTAACTCTACTCGGGTAAAACAGTTGAACAAACCTGTGTTCCCTTTTAGCCCGAACTACGTTTGCTCTGATCTTTCATACCAGATGAAAGTACTTAGGCACAAGACGCGATGTCTTGGCGAGCAACCTTCCCCTCTTTCACCCGTAGTTAGCCGAACTACGTTGACTTTGACTTCTCACTTCAGATGAGATACGTAGGCACAAAGCGTCGTTGCTTTGCCGATTCACTTCTTTTTCTTTTGTCCTTCAGCCAGTAGTTAGATAGTTTCAATCACCCTTTTAGATAGACAACAAGCATGGATCCCATCGAGTACGATGAACGTGAGGGGTGCTAACACCTTCCCCTTGCGTAACCGACTCCCGAACCCGAGATTTGGTTACGATGACCGATCTTATCCCTCCTTTTCATTAGGTTTTCTCTGAGCGTTTCCTTTCCCTCTCTTGGGATAAATAACGCACGGTGGCGACTCTTCTGTCATTGTCGGCCTCAATTTTCACAGTAGCGACACCTTTGTCGGTGATGATGGCATGGGGTATACCAAACCGAGCAAGTATATTCCTTTTGTAGACATGGAGTATGTTCTAGGTCGTGATTTTGGCTAAGGCTTCGACCTCTATCCACTTAGTGAAGTAGTCGATGCCGACTATCAAATATTTATTTTGGTATGACCCTATGGTGAAGGGTTTGGGGATGTCCATCCCCCACCAGGCAAATGGCCATGGGGATGAGAATGTTTTGAGTTTGTTGGGTGGGGCCAGGTGCATGTCCCGTGTTGCTGGCACTTGTCACACATCTTGACGTGCTCCTTGGTGTCTTATTGTATGGTGGGCCAGTAGTACCCTGATCGCAGTGCTTTACAGGCTAAGGATCATCCGCCGAGGTGTTGCGCGTTGATCCCTTCGTGGATCTCCTAGAGTATGCTGAAGACCTTGGACTCCTCGATGCATTTGAGAAAGGGAATGGAGAAACCCCATCGGTATAACTTGTTTTTGACGAGGACGTATAAGCGGGCCTGTCGCGTGACTACGCCGGCCTCCTTGGAGTCATCGGGTAGCTTCCCCATGCTGAGGTACTCGTATACCGGGGTCATCCAGTACTGGCCGTCACCGGTGGCGTTTATACCGACGACCGAAGGGTGTTTCTCGATACTTGGTCGTGGAAGCACCTCTTGGATGACAGACTTGTTCCCGCCTTTTTTCTACGTGCTCGCCAACTTAGATAAGATGTCTTCCTGGGTATTGTGTTCGCGTGGGACGTGGCTTACTTCCGCCAAGTCGAACTTTTCCATCCTCTCTTTCACTATGGCCAAGTACTCGATGAGGTTGTCATTCTTGGCATGGTATTCTCCCCGCAACTGAGAGGCCATGAGCTGGGAGTCTATGAATATTTTTACCTTCTTCACCCCGAGGTCCTCAGCCAGGCGTAGTCCAGCAAGGAAGGCCTTGTACTCGACCTGGTTGTTTGATGTAGGGAAGGATAATGTGAAGGATACCTCGATCAAGATGTCATCCTCATTTTCTAGGATGAGCATGCTTCACCTCCCTTCGAATTGGATGCCCTGTTGACGTAGATCGTCTACTTCTGGGATCCGTCGGTCGAGGGTTTTGGGGCGGCCATCTCTGCAACAAAGTCGACTAGCACTTGAGCCTTCAGGGTCTTCCTACCTTCGTACTGAACGTCAAACTCGGAGAGCTCGGGTGTGTTGCACCCCAAAATTTGCCCTCACAATACAAGACTTTGTGTTCTAAGAAGGTTCACAAGGTTCACAAGTTTCTCACCTGTTGTTAAATCACCATATTCTTGGAGTATGTGCTGCTGTTATACTTTGGAGATCTCCCATCGATGGTTGTGTCCTGTCCCCGTGGAGTCCCACTTCGTTGAGTCTGTTACTCATTTGTTTCTCGCATGCCGTGAATCATGTCTAGTGCATTTTAGTTGCTAAAGGGAAAAATGGTCATTCTCACGTTGTTGCTGATAATTTTTGAAGATGAGCTGTTGCCGTTTTTTTTTAGGTCGAGATACGATGGGCCGAGTCTCTGTCACCAGTGGATTTCTGAGACATTCATGCGTCACATGGTTTGATTATATTGAGGTGTCAATTTGGTTTGGTTCATGGTATTGAATTTATTCATCAAAAACACAATTGGATTTTTTGGCACCGAGTATGTTTCTGCTTTACTGTCGAGGGATTTTCTCTGTTCTTCCTGTCTATTTTAAGTCGTTCAAGGCCCTTCCCGATTCTATCATCAAGTGCGACTTAATTTAGAATATATTGGGGGAAATTAAGGTTATATCAGTTGTGTGAGCAATATGTATTGGAGTGACAAGGTTCGATTTGAGTGATTGTCGGATTTTTATTTATGCTGAATTTATATGGTGAAATTGAGATTATTGTTCAAGTTGGATCAGATTAAGTTCAACCGGTGGATCTTATTAGAGGTTATTTGATCAGTAAGGTTTAATCGGATATTTGATGGAGCAGTCAGGTTGCGACAAAATCAAGATCATGAAAAGAATAATCGGAAAGTAACTAGGATAGAAAATATATTGAACTTTATTCACAATATTTTTTAGTACAAAGAGGAATTAAAATTGGAATATTTTTGAATTTATTCATAAATATTTACAATTTACAAAAGGAGAGTAAAGTACATTTCATCCTAATTTCTAAAGTCCCAACTTCTCTAAAGGTCTTCAATGCTTGATTTCTCGATTAATCTTTCGTACGCGGCTCTTTTCTTCACACCTGCACAAACAAAGCAAAATAGAACAATGGATTAAAGTTAGACGGTTATTGTGACACCCTCAGAAAAGTCACTCATCACCGGGTGTCGGGAGGGCACGACTAATGCCGAAACCAAACTCCCATGTCCATTTCTCGATCCCGGCTACCAACCGGCAGCCTCTGTTCTATAGTTTTAAACGGGACAGCCGAGAAAGAGAAAGAGTAAAAAGAAGCGCGAGCCGAAATGATTTTGCCGAAAAGTGGTGATATGCCGAAATTGGATTCGTGAAGCCTAACTGATTACAATCCGGATTTTCTATCAAGTAAATATCAAATCCAATCCGAATTCAGACCCAGATGCCAATAGATCTGAACCGGTTCCAAAAATGTCCAACACCTGAAATACCAGAAGCAGATCAGTATCAAAAAAGCCAAGTTAGATTATCAAATCCAAACGGTATCAGGAAGATCAGTTCATATCAGAACGAGTCCATCATCACTAACACAATAACAGGTAGCAGTAACAGCGGCATGATGGGAAATATTTCAACAAACAAGAGCAACGACTGCATTGGCAAAGGACAACAACCAGCATAGCAGGCAAGCTCGTGCAAACATCAATAACAAGTATTTCAACAATTCATAACAATCATGACAAAGGAATTTCCACACCATCGGAAACCACCGCAACGGTAGTAAGCCAACGCATCGGTGGCAGCAGCAAATACTTCCATATCAACATCAACATTTCAGCTGCAAACAACAAAAGGTTTTTCTTCGCATCAGCAAGCATCAACGTCTCAGCAGCGGCAAGCAAGTATTTTCGCGTCATCTACAAGCATTTGCAAGTATCAACACCAGTTCAACACCTCCAAGTCAATTGCAAGAAAAACATCCACAACAGCAGTACATCAAATACCAACCTCAAGCACCAAGCATGCCAGCTGCGAACAACAATAGCAAATATCAGTTGCAAGCAAGCTACAGTTAACAATAGAAATATCAATAATCTCGGTTCATCATCTGCAGCAACAACAACATATTGACCATCAAAGCAATTCGAGGTCCAAGAGTAAATATAGGAGAAGGATGTATTCTTAGCCCTCAGGTGGTTCATCATTGGGCAAGGCTCGAGTAGCCAGGAGGACTATGGCCGTGGCCATTATCAAACTCCCTACCGAGCATCGAAAATCGAAATAAGGCAACTGTTTCGAACAACTCAATGTAATTCGCAAGGCAACTACATCCGACAACCCAATATGGCTCAGACTATTAAGTCGTCATCACCATTATGTCCTTTCTCGCCAATGGCACAAGACCGGCAGCCTCCGAACTTATTTGCACCTGAAAGAAGAAGAAGAAAAGTGAGTGTACGTTCCATAACCAAAGGAATTGAAATCCGAAACCGTATCAGCCAGAAAGGGCTAAACCAAAGAAAATAAGTTATCCAAATCCAAATGAGCGAAAATCCATATCTGTAGAAGATCAAAACCATATCAGATAAAATCAACAGATCCAAATCTGGACCAAATCGATCCAATATCAGAAACAGAATCCAATCATATCAGCAAATCAAATCATCATAAAAAAAATAATAACGTACAAACATAGATCCAAAGCCCACAAAATCCATTCAAGAAGAATATAAAAGGGAACCATAGCACCTGATCAAACCCTAGGGAGAAGAGAGAGCGAAGAACAACGCGAACGGTGGCCGCGAGAGAGAAAGGGGCTAAGGTTCGAAAACCTAGACGAAGAGGGGCGAACAACAATCGCGAGCAAAACCCCAGCGGCCGCGAGAGAGAAAGAGGAGAAGAGTTCTCGTCACAAAGTAATCATCAGAGCACAAATCGAGAGATTGAGGAAGGTCCACCGACGCCGCCTCCATCCACGACGGGCAAACCTCCCCCGAAAGCTCAGTTCACATCATCGCCTCAAAGAAACCACCGTCAAAAACGATGTAAACTCTTGATTCACTATTGCTATGTGTTTGTTTTTCTTTTCAGGTTGAGCATGAGAGAAAATCAGAGAGGACGAAGGCAAAGAAAGAACGCAAACGAAGAGAAATGAGAAACGGCGCCGCGAGATGCCACAGGGTTTTGAAACCCTAATTCTGGGATTTTTGTGTTTATGGGATGCATGCAATCGGTTGGGCCCGGATGTAGCTACCGGCCCAACTTTTATTTCCTTTTTTTCCTTTTGTTTTTTTAGATATTATAAAAAGAACGTAATTTGTTTTTTTCTAAAAAAATAAAATAAAATAAATAAAAATAAAGTTTTTTAATTAAGTTAAACCTTTTTTTTGATAATTATGAAAAACCCTTTTAATACAAACCGTTTTTTAGATTAAAATTAAAACAATTTTCAAAATAAAAATTAAGTTTTAAAAAAAACTAACGTTATTTCTTTTTTCCATATATAATTAAGACCTGCTTTTCAAAAAAAATACGAAAATCCCGAAATTTGCATCTTTTTCTTCACTGTCTTCGTAATTCACCCGATGGCCGTCTAACTCTGCCTACTAACATGTGTGTTCGTTTTGCAGCCTTTTATGTTTACTGTTTTATTTTTCAATTCAAGTTTTATTATTATTGTATCTGTTCCTCATTTGTAACCTCGCGAACCAACAATCGCGCTTACTTTCCGCATTTTATTCCCGTTTGCATGATTTAAATTCCTCACACTTTCATCACTATTATTTCTGTCACATTGCACACATCCGAAGGTTAGGTCTAACTGTTTGGCCGCCACGCCAATAGTCCGTAAAACTTCATACATTCAACTCCAAACCCTAATTTTCACAAATGCCTCGCCGCAGGCAAAATTACAATTTTACCCTTAGCATTAGGTCAAAGAGCCGCCGCGCTCATTTTAGGGTTTCCCGCCGTGGAATCCCTAATTTAACCCTAATTACAACTTAACATTTCAACGTAGAGATTTGGAGTTCCTACACTCCACGTAAGCGTGTCCTTAAGATGCGTTTATTCCCCGTGAGACCTTGACCACAGTCAAGAAGTCTCTAACCTCCCTTTTGAGGGGAACTACGATTACTCTGATTCCACTCCCGTAAGGATACGTAGGCACAAGATGCGATGTCTTGCCGAGTAAACTTAGAATTAACCCCCTTTATTATTTATTATTGCTTATTTATATTTTATTTATCTTTGCTATTTAATTATTTTGCTTATTATTTTGTAATTGTTTCTTGGATGTAAAGTTGTTTAATTATTTAATTATTATTATGGTTAGTAATAAGGGAGTGCAACAACATGTATGTAATATTAAAATAAATTTAGATCACTTTTAAATAAAGATAATTAAAATAAACACGTCACACACGTAAGTCGATTTTAATCGCCGTCTCACTTCCTAAGGATATCCCTCAAGTTGCCTACGAATAATGGTTAAGTGGGGTGTATAAAGCAAGTCCCTCAAATAGAAAAATCATCAAAGTCCCTTATGGTTGCCTTTACGAATCGAGTCCCTTTCGAAAAATGATGATGGTCCCTTATATGTGCTTATTACATCCCACAATGGCCTTCAAAGTCAAATTGTCCCTCACATGTCCCTTAACATCCAAAGTAAGGACTACCTACTCCATTATAGTAGGGATAGTCTTACTAAAGGAAAGAATAAAGAATAAGAAAGACCTTAAAACATTAGGGTAGGCTACTCCTAGATACTTGCTCACTTCAAAACTGTTTCACACTTAAACAAATTTTCAACAAGTTTTCAAACAAGTTCTTAACACATCCTTACATGGATTATTTATTAACTATTCTGAAAATTTTCTATTCACACACTACACTTTCAAAATAATTCAAAAGTGAGCTTAAGTACCTAAGAGCCCATGGATAACCATGGATGAAAAGGGTGCTAACACCTTCCCTTTTCATAACCTACCCCCCGGACCCAAAATATTCTCTAAGGTCTTTCCTGTTCTTTTATAACCTTTCCTTATGGATAAAATAAAAGTCGGTGGCGACTCTTGCTATCCGCAACATTGTTTAAAGTCAGTTCTCCCACCGTGTTACAGAACTGGCGACTCTGCTGGGGATCTATTTAAGAGGGGTACCCTTAGGAATTAAGATCACTTTAAATTGTTCGCCTTGTTTGCTTTATTATTATATTGTTGGGGTGCTCTTATGTGTGAAAGGTCCTAACCCGGATCTAGTGTACCTTAAGTAAATGGCAATAGACCAAGGAAACTGTACGACGTATATCGATACGGTTGATCTGGTGGCCATAGTTAGTGCGACTTCTTGGTTGGTGCTTATATTCCTTAAGTCAAATTGAGGATAATATTGAGGCTGCCATATGTTGTCAATGCACTAACTGACTTTTAGAACCCTAGTTAACTCATCTTGGCCTTTAGAAAGTAGTGAGGTAACCGGCTTTGGTGCAGACTGAAGTTGGTTGACACTCGATACTACGCTCATTGAGATCTTAAACTTGGAGGGTTTTGGTTGGCAAGTAAGTTGCCTTCTGATCAACCACCCTTGTGAAGGATCAATGATATTGAGATCCCTTAGAACCCGGTTACTTTTGTAGGACAGGATGAACCATCTAACTTCAGGGGAGGGTACTTACCTTTAAACCTCATGCAAGCCTTTAAACCTAGGGCAATTGTGTGACTTGTTTGTGTGTGCCACATGTTTGTGATTGAACATAACATCATGACATCATCATGCATCATGAGCATATCATTTTCCCTAACCATTTCAAGGACCAAGGGATTTATTTTTGTTCTTTGTTGCAGGTCATGGCTTCTGCTCGTAGAAACACCATCAGGATCAACTTTGTAGGGATACCTCCCAAGCTCAAAGAGTTGGTTTCCCAAGTGTCTGATCATTCCCAGTTCGTCCATGGGAGACTTAAAACCCCATCTTTTGTACTTATTTCGTTTTCATTTTTGTAAGCCTAAAAGGCAAAACAAGTTATTACTAATAAAAAGTTACTTTCTTGTTTGTTTAAGCAAATTTAAATCCTGCGGTCCTTGAAAACATTGCATATGCATTCCCATATCATTGCATCACAGGTTTATAATTGTGCACAGGTTTCTCATCTTCTCGCTGTTTATTTCAGCAATGGCTCTTGAACAATCAGTTAAGGATCTCCAGGCACAAAATGCACAGTTCCAAGAGCTGATCCTGAACCTATCCAAGGGGCAGGATGAATTGAAGACACTGCTGGCCAAGAAGACTAAGAAGGCTAGAAGGTCTGCTGGGTTGCTCAACATGGGAAGAAGGTTCAAAGGTCCTGCCAAGACCAAGGAACAGGTTGAAGACTATGAATCTGAAGAATCTGAGCAGGAGAGAGGCAGTCTCCACAACACTATGGGGGACTCTGATTCTGAGGCTAACTACTACCATGAGCCTAACGAAGACAAATTCAAGATGCTGGTGGATAGAATGGATGCTATAGAATTACAGAAATCATCTGGGCTGGATTTTGAGGATTTGAGTTTGATATCTGGGGTGGTCATACCCATTGGGTTCAAAGTTCCTACATTTGTTGTCTATGATGGGGTCTCTTGTCCCAAATTGCATCTGAGGTCTTATGTCAGAAGAATTCAACCCCACACTGCTGATAAAAAGTTGTGGATCCATTTCTTTCAAGAGAGTTTAGCTGGAGCTCAGCTAGAGTGGTATTATCAGTTGGAGAGTGTCAACATCAGAGATTGGAATGACCTTGCTGAAGCTTTCTACAAGCAGTATCAATACAATGCTGACTTAGCCCCCACTCGCATGCAGCTTCAAAGCATGTCTATGGGTGCCAAAGAAAGCTTTAAGGAGTATGCTCAGAAGTGGAGAGACTTAGCTGGAAGAGTTCAACCCCCTTTGACTGATAGGGAGTTGGTTGATATGTTCATGTGTACGCTGAATGGTCCGTTTTACAGTCATCTCATTGGAAGCTCATCATCTGGCTTCACTGAGTTGATCATGACAGGAGAGCGAGTAGAGAATGGTATCAAGAGTGGTAAGATCCAAGTGGGCACTTCTTCATCAGGTGCTGCAAGGAAGCCTCCCACTGGGAAGAGAGAATCTAATGCTGTGTATGGTCAGCCTGATCGTAACAGAAGGCATCAGTCTGTTAGTGCAGTTCATATTTCAAATCCAACTCCTGCAACAACAGAGCAGCCTCAAGGCAACCAACAGAGGGCTAGAAGACAGTTCACGAAGATCAACATGTCAATGGCTCAGGCATTGCAACACTTGTTGAAGGCTGAACTTATTACCCTGAGGGAGGCTCCTCAGAATCCCAATGTTACCTCTCCCAAGTACAATCCCAATGCACGATGTGCATATCATTCAAACTGTCCAGGACATGATACTAATAACTGCTGGGTCTTGAAGAACAAAATTCAAGATATGATTGATGCTGGAGAAATTGAGTTTGATCCACCAGGTACTCCAAATGTGATTACAGCTCCAATGCCAAATCACGAGAAGAATGTCAACGCCATTGATGAAGATATTGATGAAGATCTGCATGTCTATTCGGTTATGGAGTTGAGCACACCATTGTCTGTTATCAAAAAGAGGTTAGTACAAGCTGGGATCTTTCCAGGTTGTCGTGAAGATTGTTTGTATTGTACCTATAAGCCGGATAGTTGCTTCATTTTGAGAGATGGGATTCAACGTCTCATGGATAAATATACTATAGTGTTTGAAAGAAGACCAGCATCTGTAGAAAGTATGGTGGATCATCTGACTCAGGGTAAGAAGATTGAAGAGGTTGACATGGTTGACAAAGTACCACTAAGAATCACTTCAAAGGGTCCCATTAAAATCACTCATCAGGGCCCAATCAAGATTACTGCTGAAGGTCCTGTGAAAGTTGTCGCTGAAGCCAGAGTAGCTCCTCTGATCATTACCACTCCTGGTCCTATTCCTTATACATCTGACAAAGCTGTGCCTTGGCACTATGGGTTTGATGTTTACATCCATGGTGTCGAGCAGGAGCCTTTACCTGATATGCCTGTTGACATTGATAATATTGCTGGATCTAGCAAGATCACTCGTAGTGGAAGAGTCTTCTCTCCTCCAGTTGCTTCTAAGAGTGCAGTTACTCCTGCTGTTACTTCCACCACTGATGCTCGGGGCAAGGGTCCTGTTATTGAGCCTGTATCTACTGATGTGCCAGCTGCTGATGACCTCTCTAAGCAGATGGAAGAAGTATTGAAAATCATTCGCAAGAGTGATTATGATATTGTTGATCAGCTGGGGCATACTCCCTCAAAGATTTCTATGCTCTCCCTGTTATTATGTTCTGAGGCTCATGCCAAGTCATTGATCAAGTTTCTAAAGATGGCTCATGTACCCAGTGCAATTTCCGTGGACCAGTTTGAGAATTGTGTTTCTCACCTGACCTATGACAACGGGTTAGGATTTTCTGATGCTGACTTGACCCCTGCCAAGAGGGATCATAACAGGGCCTTGCATATTTCAATTGAATGCAGGGGCACTACCCTGTCTCATGTGCTGATAGACAATGGTTCCTCTCTGAATGTGTTGCCTAAGGAAGTCCTGAACAAGCTGAGTCCTGAAGATACGGTATTGAAGCCCAGTAATATTGTGGTAAAGGCTTTTGATGGTTCTAGAAGAGTAGTGCATGGGGAAATTGATCTTCCAATCAAGGTTGGCTCTCAGGTGTTTACTGCTACATTCTATGTGATGGATATTCGTCCTTCGTACTCATGTCTGCTTGGTCGTCCCTGGATCCATGGGGCAGGTGCTGTGACCTCCACATTACATCAAAAGTTGAGATATCCGGTGAATGGAAAAGTTGTTACTGTCTTTGGAGAGGAAGAATACTTTGTCAGCCATGTAAACACTTTCAAGTATCTGGAAGTAGAAGGTGAATACATTGAAACTCCATGTCAGTCATTCGAAGTGGTTCCCTGGGCTGTTAAGGATTGTGTGACTCCTCCTGCTGTGAAGAAGGTTCCTGCGGTCATCAGAAACCCTCCAACAATGGCAATGGCCTCCCTCAATGATGCAAAAGCTGTGGTGGAAGAAGGTGGTTGTACTATTTGGGGTCAGCTTCCTGATATTCCATACAAGTCTGACAAGTTTGGTTTGGGTTTCACTACAGAGTCCCAGAAGGCTGTTCGTCGTGCTCGTGCTGTTCGTATCACCAATCAAGGGGTTATCAATGCTGTGGGAGATCAAGATGAAGACTACAACTTGGAGGCATGGATTTTTCCTACTGTGGGTGCTGGACTCAATAATTGGAAAGCTGAAGATGTTATCCCTATCTCCTTTAGTCAGGAGTAAATACTATTACTGTGTTATGTTTTTAAATTTAAACTTTCAAGCCATGTGCCTTACCCGGGGCACAATGGTGTGCTTGTTACGGGTTGTCATTTCATGTGCATACTTCATTCGATAAAATCAGTGGACGTTTCGTTTTCGTAAATATTGTGTTCCTTGTCTTTCTTTTTCTTTTCTTTTTGCTTTATCAGCTATGTGTTCTTACACACACCCACGTCACTAAAATGCCGATCCTCATCCACTCTGGATCCAGTTGATAACAGTTCTACTATTGCCAATTACAATTTCGAGAATCCGATCTATCAAACTGAAGACGGAGACGAGGACGATCGTGAAATACCTGTAGAGCTTGCTAGGTTGTTACAACAAGAAGAGAAAGCTATACAGCCACGTGAAGAGCCAGTCGAAGTTGTGAATCTGGGAACTGAAGAAAACAGAAAAGAGGTCAAGATAGGGGCAACATATCAGCATGCTATGGTGGCTTTGTTTCATAATATGATTCATCATGAGATAGAGGTATATGTGGATGATATGATAGCCAGGTCTCAGAATGAAGAACAACATCTTGACCATCTGCACAAGTTGTTTGAGAGGTCGAAGAAATACAGGTTGAGATTAAATCCAAACAAGTGTACTTCTGGAGTTAGATCTGGAAAGCTCCTGGATTTCATTGTCAGTGGAAAAGGTATTGAAGTGGATCCTGCAAAAGTGAAAGCTATACGAGAGATGCCAGCTCCCCGTACCGAGAAGGAGGTTAGAGGTTTCTTGGGACGATTGAACTACATTGCAAGATTTATTTCCCAATTAACTACCATCTGTGAGCCAATCTTCAAGTTGTTGAAGAAAGATCAGGTGATGGAATGGAATGATGAGTGCCAGACTGCCTTTGATGAAATCAAGAGATATTTGCTAGAACCTCCAATTTTAATGCCACCAGTTGATGGAAGACCCTTGATTATGTATTTAACAGCATTAGACAACTCAATGGGGTGTGTATTGGGGCAACATGACGAGTCTGGTCGAAAAGAGCAGGCAATATACTACCTTAGCAAAAAGTTTACCGACTGTGAAACAAGATACTCACTGCTCGAGAAAACTTGCTGCGCTTTGGCATGGGCTGCTCGCCGACTAAGACAGTATATGTTGACCCATACTACCTTGTTGATTTCGAAGATGGATCCAATCAAGTACATATTTGAGAAACCTGCTCTCTCCGGAAGAATTGCAAGATGGCAAATGATCTTGACGGAATATGATATACAGTATACTACTCAGAAGGACATTAAGAGGATTGTACAGAAGATGACTATTACTTACAAGGATTGGCACGAGATGTTACCATTTGCTCTGCATGGCTATCGTACTACAATACGTACTTCAACAGGGGCAACCCCATTCTCCTTAGTCTATGGTATGGAAGCAGTTCTGCCTATTGAAGTTCAGGTCCCCTCCTTGAGAATTATGAAGGATGCAGGCTTGGATGAAGATGAGTGGATTCAGACTCGACTTGACCAGATAAATTTGATTGATGAGAAAAGGTTAGCAGCAGTTTGTCACGGCCAGATGTACCAGAAACGGATGATCAAAGCTTTTAACAAGAAGGTTAAGCCAAAGGTATATCAGGCTGGTGACTTGGTAATCAAGCGTATCATATTACCACAGGGTGATCCTAGGGGCAAGTGGACTCCAACATATGAGGGACCATTTGTAGTCAAGACAGTGTTCTCAGGAGGTGCCATGATACTGACTACAATGGATGGTGAAGACTTCCCACAACCTGTAAACGCAGACATAGTTAAAAAATACTACGCATAAAAAGAGACCCGCTAGGTTGACAGGCCTAGGCAAAAATAAGGGCATCCCGGCAAACCAAAAGGGTTTGGGCAAAAATTAGGGATATATATATAAAAAGATGTACACCCGGCAAGTCGAAAACCTGAAAAGGCGGCTTGGGCAAAAAAGGGTATCCCGGTGGATTGAAAACCTGAAAAGGCAATCCAGGCAAAAGTTAGGGATTAAAGCGTATGACTATGTCTCGTTTGGATCACTCATGAAACTGCAACCAGTTGTACTACTTACTCAAGCTCAAACAGATAAAGCTCAATCCAATAGTTTCCGTCTCAACAGCAAGAAGATGAGATACTTGAGTGGCAATAGTAGAATTGAAACTCAATAGGATTATTTCCCACATAGCTGACTCTTTTTGTAAAACTTCATGACCAAATTCTCTTACTAGGGTTTATGTCTCCTTGTACAAACTTACCCGTGTATGGGTCACTTTTGATATAAATAAACTCCATCCTTTGAATCCAGATTTACTTTTACCCCATTTACATAAGCGAAACGTCCATTGGTTGTGTTTGAATGTATGTATGCCTTTGAATATGATTGATGTTTACCAAAAATGCATGTATGCTTTTAATATGATTGATGTTTACCAGAAATGCATGAAAATGCAGTAATAGTATTTACTAAGGACGAACGAGGGAAGGATTTCAACGAAGCTTCGCCGGTTCATCTTTACAAGACAGTAGGACTAATCCATTTTCACAAAGTCTAATCTCCCCTGGAATTTATATCCATCTCTTTTATCCTCATACGGATATACGGGAAATTACTTTCCAATAAGGGCACGATGAACAAAGACAGGGATGTTATACTTATCCTACTATCAAACGAAAACGAAGGTTATCTATACCTTGTTATCCCCAACAACGGGAGGTTATCTATACCTTGTTATCCCCAGCAGACGGAGGGTTATATATTCTTCAACAACGAATCGGGATTTATTTTCCTTGGCCAGCAGTTGGTATACAAGGATATCCAGACACTTCCAGCAGTGTCATAGCATACATACATCATTTACATCATACCATAACATATATGTCTATAGTACATTACCTAAGTGCATCATGTCATACATGCATACATAAAGCATAAACTAATGTTGTTATACAGAATGCTACCTTGTTTTCAGGTTAATTATCCAACAAACAAGCTTATGATCTTTGGGACTGCTTTATTGTAACCTCAGGGTTACTTTATCCTCCTGATGAGCTTCTTATTACTTTGGGACTGCTTTATTGTAACCTCAGGGTTATTTTATCCTCCTGATAGCCTCTCATGACTTCAAGACTGCTTTAGAGCTACTGATTGCTCTATCCTCCTGAAATCATCCTATTACTTCAAGACTGCTTTAGAGCTATTCATTGCTCTATCCTCATGAGGTCATATTACTACTTCAAGACTGCTTTAGAGCTATTGATTGCTCTATCCTCCTGAAGCCATCTAATTATTTCAAGACTGCTTTAGAGTTATCCATTGCTCTATCCTCCTGAAATTACATTATTATTTCAAGACTGCTTTAGAGCTATCCATTGCTCTATCCTCCTGAAATCGTTACTTCAAGACTGCTTTAGAGCTATTGATTGCTCTATCCTCCTGAAGACATATCACATTATTATTTCAAGACTGCTTTAGAGCTATCCATTGCTCTATCCTCCTGAAATCATTACTTCAAGACTGCTTTAGAGCTATTCGTTGCTCTATCCTCATGAGGTCATATTACTACTTCAAGACTGCTTTAGAGCTATTCATTGCTCTATCCTCCTGAAGCCATCTAATTATTTCAAGACTGCTTTAGAGTTATCCATTGCTCTATCCTCCTGAAATTACATTATTACTTCAAGACTGCTTTAGAGCTATTCGTTGCTCTATCCTCATGAGGTCATATTACTACTTCAAGACTGCTTTAGAGCTATTCATTGCTCTATCCTCCTGAAGCCATCTAATTATTTCAAGACTGCTTTAGAGTTATCCATTGCTCTATCCTCCTGAAATTACATTATTACTTCAAGACTGCTTTAGAGCTATTCATTGCTCTATCCTCATGAGGTCATATTACTACTTCAAGACTGCTTTAGAGCTATCCATTGCTCTATCCTCCTGAAATCATTACTTCAAGACTGCTTTAGAGCTATTGATGGCTCTATCCTCCTGAAGACATATCACATTATTATTTCAAGACTGCTTTAGAGCTATCCATTGCTCTATCCTCCTGAAATCATTACTTCAAGACTGCTTTAGAGCTATTGATTGCTCTATCCTCCTGAAGACATATCACATTATTATTTCAAGACTGCTTTAGAGCTATCCATTGCTCTATCCTCCTGAAATCATTACTTCAAGACTGCTTTAGAGCTATTGATTGCTCTATCCTCCTGAAGACATATCACATTATTACTTCAAGACTGCTTTAGAGCTATTGATTGCTCTATCCTCCTGAGGTCAGATTTATCACTTCAAGACTGCTTTAGGGTTATCATTATTGATTGCTCTATCCTCATGAAGACATGCTGCTACATCATTATTATTCCAGACTCCTGACAGCTTTCATCATACACCCATATGTTGAACTGCTCCCCCCTAGTGGCATCTTTAAGCCCACTCAATCATATTCAACTAGCCATCTGTACCACTCTAGTGCACTGGTGAGTGCAAATTTTTGGGCTTTTGTGTTCAATCCCCTTCAACCTTCCAGGTTACGACTGGCAAATATACCAATCTAACCCCTCAGGTTTCAGAAAATTGAACAGGGGCAGCTGTTGCACCCCAAAATTTGCCCTCACAATACAAGACTTTGTGTTCTAAGAAGGTTCACAAGGTTCACAAGTTTCTCACCTGTTGTTAAATCACCATATTCTTGGAGTATGTGCTGCTGTTATACTTTGGAGATCTCCCATCGATGGTTGTATCCTGTCCCCGTGGAGTCCCACTTCGTTGAGTCTGTTACTCATTTGTTTCTCGCATGCCGTGAATCATGTCTAGTGCATTTTAGTTGCTAAAGGGAAAAATGGTCATTCTCACGTTGTTGCTGATAATTTTTGAAGATGAGCTGTTGCCGTCTTTTTTTAGGTCGAGATACGATGGGCCGAGTCTCTGTCACCAGTGGATTTCTGAGACATTCATGCGTCACATGGTTTGATTATATTGAGGTGTCAATTTGGTTTGGTTCATGGTATTGAATTTATTCATCAAAAACACAATTGGATTTTTTGGCACCGAGTATGTTTCTGCTTTACTGTCGAGGGATTTTCTCTGTTCTTCCTGTCTATTTTAAGTCGTTCAAGGCCCTTCCCGATTCTATCATCAAGTGCGACTTAATTTAGAATATATTGGGGGAAATTAAGGTTATATCAGTTGTGTGAGCAATATGTATTGGAGTGACAAGGTTCGATTTGAGTGATTGTCGGATTTTTATTTATGCTGAATTTATATGGTGAAATTGAGATTATTGTTCAAGTTGGATCAGATTAAGTTCAACCGGTGGATCTTATTAGAGGTTATTTGATCAGTAAGGTTTAATCGGATATTTGATGGAGCAGTCAGGTTGCGACAAAATCAAGATCATGAAAAGAATAATCGGAAAGTAACTAGGATAGAAAATATATTGAACTTTATTCACAATATTTTTTAGTACAAAGAGGAATTAAAATTGGAATATTTTTGAATTTATTCATAAATATTTACAATTTACAAAAGGAGAGTAAAGTACATTTCATCCTAATTTCTAAAGTCCCAACTTCTCTAAAGGTCTTCAATGCTTGATTTCTCGATTAATCTTTCGTACGCGGCTCTTTTCTTCACACCTGCACAAACAAAGCAAAATAGAACAATGGATTAAAGTTAGACGGTTATTGTGACACCCTCAGAAAAGTCACTCATCACCGGGTGTCGGGAGGGCACGACTAATGCCAAAACCAAACTCCCATGTCCATTTCTCGATCCCGGCTACCAACCGGCAGCCTCTGTTCTATAGTTTTAAACGGGACAGCCGAGAAAGAGAAAGAGTAAAAAGAAGCGCGAGCCGAAATGATTTTGCCGAAAAGTGGTGATATGCCGAAATTGGATTCGTGAAGCCTAACTGATTACAATCCGGATTTTCTATCAAGTAAATATCAAATCCAATCCGAATTCAGACCCAGATGCCAATAGATCTGAACCGGTTCCAAAAATGTCCAACACCTGAAATACCAGAAGCAGATCAGTATCAAAAAAACCAAGTTAGATTATCAAATCCAAACGGTATCAGGAAGATCAGTTCATATCAGAACGAGTCTATCATCACTAACACAATAACAGGTAGCAGTAACAGCGGCATGATGGGAAATATTTCAACAAACAAGAGCAACGACTGCATTGGCAAAGGACAACAACCAGCATAGCAGGCAAGCTCGTGCAAACATCAATAACAAGTATTTCAACAATTCATAACAATCATGACAAAGGAATTTCCACACCATCGGAAACCACCGCAACGGTAGTAAGCCAACGCATCGGTGGCAGCAGCAAATACTTCCATATCAACATCAACATTTCAGCTGCAAACAACAAAAGGTTTTTCTTCGCATCAGCAAGCATCAACGTCTCAGCAGCGGCAAGCAAGTATTTTCGCGTCATCTACAAGCATTTGCAAGTATCAACACCAGTTCAACACCTCCAAGTCAATTGCAAGAAAAACATCCACAACAGCAGTACATCAAATACCAACCTCAAGCACCAAGCATGCCAGCTGCGAACAACAATAGCAAATATCAGTTGCAAGCAAGCTACAGTTAACAATAGAAATATCAATAATCTCGGTTCATCATCTGCAGCAACAACAACATATTGACCATCAAAGCAATTCGAGGTCCAAGAGTAAATATAGGAGAAGGATGTATTCTTAGCCCTCAGGTGGTTCATCATTGGGCAAGGCTCGAGTAGCCAGGAGGACTATGGCCGTGGCCATTATCAAACTCCCTACCGAGCATCGAAAATCGAAATAAGGCAACTGTTTCGAACAACTCAATGTAATTCGCAAGGCAACTACATCCGACAACCCAATATGGCTCAGACTATTAAGTCGTCATCACCATTATGTCCTTTCTCGCCAATGGCACAAGACCGGCAGCCTCCGAACTTATTTGCACCTGAAAGAAGAAGAAGAAAAGTGAGTGTACGTTCCATAACCAAAGGAATTGAAATCCGAAACCGTATCAGCCAGAAAGGGCTAAACCAAAGAAAATAAGTTATCCAAATCCAAATGAGCGAAAATCCATATCTGTAGAAGATCAAAACCATATCAGATAAAATCAACAGATCCAAATCTGGACCAAATCGATCCAATATCAGAAACAGAATCCAATCATATCAGCAAATCAAATCATCATAAAAAAAATAATAACGTACAAACATAGATCCAAAGCCCACAAAATCCATTCAAGAAGAATATAAAAGGGAACCATAGCACCTGATCAAACCCTAGGGAGAAGAGAGAGCGAAGAACAACGCGAACGGTGGCCGCGAGAGAGAAAGGGGCTAAGGTTCGAAAACCTAGACGAAGAGGGGCGAACAACAATCGCGAGCAAAACCCCAGCGGCCGCGAGAGAGAAAGAGGAGAAGAGTTCTCGTCACAAAGTAATCATCAGAGCACAAATCGAGAGATTGAGGAAGGTCCACCGACGCCGCCTCCATCCACGACGGGCAAACCTCCCCCGAAAGCTCAGTTCACATCATCGCCTCAAAGAAACCACCGTCAAAAACGATGTAAACTCTTGATTCACTATTGCTATGTGTTTGTTTTTCTTTTCAGGTTGAGCATGAGAGAAAATCAGAGAGGACGAAGGCAAAGAAAGAACGCAAACGAAGAGAAATGAGAAACGGCGCCGCGAGATGCCACAGGGTTTTGAAACCCTAATTCTGGGATTTTTGTGTTTATGGGATGCATGCAATCGGTTGGGCCCGGATGTAGCTACCGGCCCAACTTTTATTTCCTTTTTTTCCTTTTGTTTTTTTAGATATTATAAAAAGAACGTAATTTGTTTTTTTCTAAAAAAATAAAATAAAATAAATAAAAATAAAGTTTTTTAATTAAGTTAAACCTTTTTTTTGATAATTATGAAAAACCCTTTTAATACAAACCGTTTTTTAGATTAAAATTAAAACAATTTTCAAAATAAAAATTAAGTTTTAAAAAAAACTAACGTTATTTCTTTTTTCCATATATAATTAAGACCTGCTTTTCAAAAAAAATACGAAAATCCCGAAATTTGCATCTTTTTCTTCACTGTCTTCGTAATTCACCCGATGGCCGTCTAACTCTGCCTACTAACATGTGTGTTCGTTTTGCAGCCTTTTATGTTTACTGTTTTATTTTTCAATTCAAGTTTTATTATTATTGTATCTGTTCCTCATTTGTAACCTCGCGAACCAACAATCGCGCTTACTTTCCGCATTTTATTCCCGTTTGCATGATTTAAATTCCTCACACTTTCATCACTATTATTTCTGTCACATTGCACACATCCGAAGGTTAGGTCTAACTGTTTGGCCGCCACGCCAATAGTCCGTAAAACTTCATACATTCAACTCCAAACCCTAATTTTCACAAATGCCTCGCCGCAGGCAAAATTACAATTTTACCCTTAGCATTAGGTCAAAGAGCCGCCGCGCTCATTTTAGGGTTTCCCGCCGTGGAATCCCTAATTTAACCCTAATTACAACTTAACATTTCAACGTAGAGATTTGGAGTTCCTACACTCCACGTAAGCGTGTCCTTAAGATGCGTTTATTCCCCGTGAGACCTTGACCACAGTCAAGAAGTCTCTAACCTCCCTTTTGAGGGGAACTACGATTACTCTGATTCCACTCCCGTAAGGATACGTAGGCACAAGATGCGATGTCTTGCCGAGTAAACTTAGAATTAACCCCCTTTATTATTTATTATTGCTTATTTATATTTTATTTATCTTTGCTATTTAATTATTTTGCTTATTATTTTGTAATTGTTTCTTGGATGTAAAGTTGTTTAATTATTTAATTATTATTATGGTTAGTAATAAGGGAGTGCAACAACATGTATGTAATATTAAAATAAATTTAGATCACTTTTAAATAAAGATAATTAAAATAAACACGTCACACACGTAAGTCGATTTTAATCGCCGTCTCACTTCCTAAGGATATCCCTCAAGTTGCCTACGAATAATGGTTAAGTGGGGTGTATAAAGCAAGTCCCTCAAATAGAAAAATCATCAAAGTCCCTTATGGTTGCCTTTACGAATCGAGTCCCTTTCGAAAAATGATGATGGTCCCTTATATGTGCTTATTACATCCCACAATGGCCTTCAAAGTCAAATTGTCCCTCACATGTCCCTTAACATCCAAAGTAAGGACTACCTACTCCATTATAGTAGGGATAGTCTTACTAAAGGAAAGAATAAAGAATAAGAAAGACCTTAAAACATTAGGGTAGGCTACTCCTAGATACTTGCTCACTTCAAAACTGTTTCACACTTAAACAAATTTTCAACAAGTTTTCAAACAAGTTCTTAACACATCCTTACATGGATTATTTATTAACTATTCTGAAAATTTTCTATTCACACACTACACTTTCAAAACAATTCAAAAGTGAGCTTAAGTACCTAAGAGCCCATGGATAACCATGGATGAAAAGGGTGCTAACACCTTCCCTTTTCATAACCTACCCCCCGGACCCAAAATATTCTCTAAGGTCTTTCCTGTTCTTTTATAACCTTTCCTTATGGATAAAATAAAAGTCGGTGGCGACTCTTGCTATCCGCAACATTGTTTAAAGTCAGTTCTCCCACCGTGTTACAGGGTGACAATTTGAGCATCCTACCCGCCATGTAAGGTCTCTCGAGCAGCTGCCTCACGGGTTGGTTCGTCTTTACCATGATCGTTTGGGCCAAAAAGTAGTGTTGTAACCTTCTAGCCGCAATGACGAGGGCCAGAGTGACTTTCTCGATCTGTTAGTACTTAAGTTCAGGGCCTTAGAGGGATTTACTGGTGAAGTATATTGGCTTTTGACCGCCTTGGTTGCGATCGCCTTGGCTTCTCCCTCTTTGTACAGGAGTTTGAAAAATGGGAGTGCGTGTTGGGAAAATTTGGCCACGAAGCGGGACAACAAGGTGATCATTTCGTTTAGGTATTGGATCTAATTCTTCGAGTTCGGAGTTGGGAACTCGAAGAACACCCTACACTTGTCGGGGTTCACCTCAATTCCTCGTTATGTCAGATAAAAGCCAAGGAACTTGCCTGCTCGGACACCGAAGGTGCATTTCTTAGGGTCGAACCTCATCTTGCATCTCCTCACTGTGTTGAAGACCCTTCAGAGATAGGCAGTATGGTCGATCTCTTCTTGAGATTTACAATCATGTCGTCCATATAGACCTCGATGTTGCACCCCAAAATTTGCCCTCGTTTTTTAACTTCGACAGGCTTTTGCTTTGCACTCATATGCATTTTCATTAGGCCATAGTTCGTGATCATATTTTGCATTATTTTTTTAGACACGAGATCAGGAGTTTTTTTTGAATTAAATCATCGAGTTTCATGCCATTTAGACACGTGTCCGCCAACGATTGGGCGATTTTCTGAATCTCTGTTATTTTTCCTAATGAGAGCGTGACACGTGGCCTAAGGATGATATTTTTGTGAATATTAATTCTATTTTTAGTTCCTAAATTTTTTTTCTATTTTCAAACATTAATATTTTGTGCATATATTATTTTTGTTTTGTTAATTATATAATAGTAAGATGGAATTAGATTTTTAATTTAGAAATTAATTTAGGAATATAGAATTTTAATTTTTAGAAATTAGATTAGAATTTTTAAAGGATTTTGATTAGATTTTTTTAATTGGAATTAGTTTAGAATTAATTAGGATTTTTTTTTAAAAAATTGGAATTAGTTTATAATTAATTAAGATAGAATAGTTTAGAATAAATTAATTTATAATTTAAATAGGATTAGAAATTAGAATTAGTATTTTAAATTTAGAAAATTAATTTAGAATTTATATTAGGTTTTATAATTAGAATTTAGAAAATAGTTTAGAATTAATTTTTTAGATTAGATTTTAAATTAGGTTTTTAATTTAGGAAATAAGATTAGAATAGTTAATTAATTAGAAATTAAGTTAGAATTATTATTAATTAGAGTTTAGAATTAGAGTTAACATATTTAATCAGAATTAACAGAAAAATTTAAAAAAGAAAAGAAAAAGAGAGACACGTTATTTTTTCAGAATATATAAGCCCAGTTCACTGTAAATCATCCCTAACACTAAGAAACCCTAGCCCCTTTTTTCTACTGTTCACTCCCCTCTCCAAAACGGAATTTCCGCCGCCGTCCAAACCACACCTTCATTTCCATTTTCATTCTTCCTCAACACAAACTAAGTCGCCGTGAACACCTTCCTCTTCATTTCACCTTCACCGCGAAAAAATCTTTTTCTTCTCTTCCAAAGCCCAGTCGCACGACCCACCCTCATCTTCTTCCACTTCCAACCACTCGTAAAACCACCTCCAAATCTCCTCCTCACCTTTTCCATCAACCTAGAAACGCCGCCGCCATAGACTCAACCTGCGAGCCTCTTCTTCTTTTCTTCTACCCATTTTCACTGCTCATCTCCCTTCCAAACCCATTCGCGAAACTCAAACCTCAAATCCGAAAATCCTCCTTCAAACTTTCAACAACAACAACAGTGAAACTTCATCCCAAATCACAACCACAAAATCTTCTTAATCCTTCTCTAACCCATAAATCACCGAGAATCAACATGAGAAGAAGGAGATATGAAATGATTCATTGGAGACAAACAGAAACTCAAAACCGAACACAAATTCAAAAGCCGCAAACCGGTATCGCGAGTGATTTGAAACAAACGGAGAGGACTTGAGAAATCGAAACGGAGAATCAGAGACATGGAAGGTTAGATAGAGAGTCATGACGACATTTTTCTTAACTTGTTGTTTATTTAGTTTTTACTTTCATTTTTGATTGAACATTATATTGGATGAGAAATAGAAGAAGAGAACGTGGATGAGCGAGCAAGGCGACATCGTTTTACCGACCCCTTTTTTATTTTTGTTTATTTTTTTTCTTTTTTATTGAAATCTGATTTTTGAATATTTTTTTGGGTTGTGGGCTTAAAGCGCATTTAGATAATCACCATCCACACTCCAGTTTCATACGGTCCACCCCCTCTCATTTCTTAAAAATAAAATAAAATAATAATAAAATATAAATATTTTCTAAACTTGTTTCTAGATTTGTTAATTTATTTTTGTAAATAGTTTTGGAGATTGTTAATATGTATTAGTTTTTAGAAGTTTTTTTTTACAAATATTTTCTAATTAATTTTTTGGAGTTTAGTATGTTATTTTTCTAATGATTTCTAAAACTTTTTTTTAAGAGTTTTTTTTTCTAATTTTTTTGGTTTTAAAGATTTTAATATATTTTTTTTCTAAAGTTAGATTTTGGAATTTTTATTGAGGATTTATTTTCGTATTTCCTCGTTTTGGTCGATTAAGAGACCTCTAAGTTTTTCTGTCAAATTATTGATGAAAAACGATAGATCTGAAACCAAGTTTTCATTTCATTTTCATTTTTAATTTTTATTCATTTTTATCGTTTTTTTTTTGTCGATGACGAGACCACAAAACCATCATCGGTCAAATTATTGATAGATGGAGGTTTGCCCGAGACCACCTTCCTTTTCTCTCCTCATTTCTTCTTCATTTTATATTTTATTTTATTTTCCCCGATCTGTGATGTCTTTCTATTCGTAAGCCCCGTTTATCGTAGTCGATAATATTCTCGATTTCAAATCTATGGAAAATGACCATTTGGGTCATTTTCTTTACTTTGGGATCGTGATAGGCTACCTTCGGTTAATCGACATAATGCTTGCAATTAAGACGAGATTCCACCTTTTTTGGTCCGTGCGACACGATTTAATCAGAGAATGGTCCTCGATGTCATTTCTCTATTTTGTCTTTTGCGCGAATATCAATCTACACGACCTTCTATAGTCCGACTTCCATCATAAGTCGAGCTACAACGGTTTAGCATTACATTTTGTCCCGATTCAATTTACTAACAAGCTAACCACTAACTTTACTTTCTGTCAATTATCACCTGCTTTAAATTCAGTCATTATATTCTTGTACATATTATATACTTGTTAATATTTATCCTGTATATATTCATCTCTTCATCTTGTACATTCTTTTAAAACACTTAATAAATATCGAAACTATAAAATCTTAAATTGGTGGACTGTTGTTTGTTTGTCCAAGTGACGGACCTTTGGCCATTTTTAGGAACCCAAGCATGAAGTTGTGCCCGACTTTTGCTCAAGGCTTAGCTTAGAACATATTGCGCACACACGGATTTCTCTTGGGCTACCTGACAATGAGACTTTTTATTTTCGTGCAATCCCGTGTAATTGGTATGTATCCCTCTCCCGTTTTTGATGTACGTATTTTGTATTTCTTTGATTACAGCTTATCATCTAGGAGCACCCCTAGGGACTAGAATATTCCATTTTCAAACTAATTCTCGATCTGTCATCGAGCTATTTTTAAACTCACTTCCACTGCGCTTTTGCACGCAAATACAAGTCAAACCCTTGATCCAACGTCAAACGGATTTTCTCAACCAACTTTTAAACCAATTCAAAACTTTCTTTTCACCTTTTTCTCCTAAAACCTAGATCTCGTACCGTGTGCACTTTCAAAACTCTTTTCACAATAAAAATTGAATGGTCGTGGAGTGGTTAGGCGTAGGCCTTCTCCTATCCCGAGTGCTTGACATTACCGTTAGGATTCACTGTCGTGAAGCACTTACCATTCAAGATCAAAAACATTTTTAATAAGAGAATGAAGTTTTCTTTGTATTGAACTAAAGAGAGGATTAAGTGTAGACTTCTTCCTCTCTGAGTTTCAGGATACTCACTGTAGAGTGTGTGGTCTCGATACTCGTCTTTCAATACAAAGACGTGACCGTGTTTTATTCACCACCTCTCTTTTCAAAACTTCCCTTTCAAAAATTTTCTACTCAAGTCTAAAAACATCGGTCCCGTACCGAGTGCATTTTAAAACTCTTTTCACAATAAAATTTGAATGGTCGTGGAGTGGTTAGGTGTAGGCCTTCTCCTATCTCGAGTGTTTGACATTGCTGTTAGGGTTCACTGTCGCAAAGCACTTACCATTCAAGATCAAAAACATCTTAAATAAGAGAATGAGGTTCTCTTTGTATTGAACTAAAAAGAGAGGATTGAGTGTAGACTTCTTCCTCTCCGAGTGTCAGGATACTCATTGTAGAATGTATGGTCTCGATACTTGTCTTTCAATACGAAGACACACTTGTATTCACCACACCTTTTCATAACAAAAACTTTGAGATAAAGAATTGGGTACTACCTGTAAGGGGTTACTATCCGAGGACCTATTTCACTCCTAAAAAAAACTCCCATAAATCAAATTTGACATCTTGCCTCGATGGTGAAAACTAATCTTTTCAAAAAGGATATGTTACGTCCGTTCTACCGCAAACAGGTAACGCCTAAGTCTCCAACGAGTGAGCAGCAATATATCTAAACTGCTATAATGCGTACGATAGAACCATCCACAAAAACACCAGTTAACAGTAGCCCGAACTACGTTCCCTCTAATTTCTCATATTAGATGAGAATACGTAGGCACAAGACGGTGATGTCTTGACGAGCACACTTTTCCTTTTCCCGTAGTTTCCCGAACTATGTTCGCTCTGATTTCTCATATCTGTTGAGAATACGTAGGCACAAGACGATGATATCTTGGGGAGCACACCCTTTTTTTCCTTTTACCCGTAGTAGGCCGAACTACGGTTGCTCTGATTCTTTACTTCTTTTAAGTAAAGATACATAGGTACAAGGGCCACAATCCTTGCCGAGCATACTTCAATCTTTTATCCGTAGTTCCTCGAACTACGTTGACTCTGATTTTCTCATATCTGTTAAGAATACGTAGGCATAGGACTGCAAAGTCCTACCGAGTCTCTTCTTCCCCGTTACCTCTCTTTACCCTGTTTCTAACCCTTCTCCTTATCCTTTGGAACACTCATAGAAAGAAATAACTTTTAGCAGATACCTCCACACATAGACAAACAAATGGTTCCCATCGAGTACGATGGATGCGAGGGGCACTAATACCTTCCCTTTGCATAACCGGCTTCCGAACCCGTTCTTTGGTCACGAGACCATCTTATCCGTTCTTTTCTTAGGGTTTTCTAGATGTTTTTCCTTCCCCTCACGGGATAAATAAAGTCCGATAGTGACTCTTATGTCTTTCATTCTCGCCTCTCCGTCGTTGCACGCATTTTTTGAGTAGCGACAGCTGGTGACTCTGCCGGGGAAGCTTAGCAAGCCAAACCTAGTTTATTTGTCTCATTTGTGTTTTATTTGCTTTTATGGTTGTATTGTGATATATTCCGTTTACCTGTTGAGTTTATTTGATTAGCTTGTGAGGATAAAAGCTTTCTACCTGAGCTTTCTAGTATACACTAAGATTATGAGGTGGATTCTTTCTGATTTGCGAGACTTAGGACTCGTTGAGTTGGTTTGAATTCCACCGCTCAGATGAGTCCCCTTTGGGATGATTATGTATTACGAGTAGTCGTAATGGCGTCTTTATTTCCGACTTGGGAGTCCGTGACTCTGAGGATCTTTTGTAGAACCTTATTCCGAAGGTTACTAAGACATAACTCTGTGTTCATCCTTTGAAAGGATTATCGTCTTACGAATCATTGTTATGATGGAAAACTTTTTAGGGTTAAAGCATAGGACTTTGTTTAAAGACTTTGGGATACCCTCTTATAAACCAGTAGATTGCCCACCCGAGGTGAGGGATATCTCATTGTGTTTATCTTGCAGGATCTGTGACCATGATCCCATGTCTGCTGCATTTCATATTGTATTGCATTTGCATAAGCATCTCTACATCATTTTTTGCATTTCCTTCTCTAAACCAAAATACCAAGAGCTTACCCATCCTCTGTTCATAACCCGTAGTTGATTTCCCGACACCTCCGTTGAACTTGTGAGAGTTGTGAAGCATTTGAAGCAAGATGAGATTAGACGCCTTGAAAGGCCAGTTAGACAAAGCAAGCTGAAGTAGCTATGTCAGAGAACAATCGCCAGGATGTTGATTCCCCACAAGGATTTACTATGTCAACTAATCCACTGTATGATCTTCCGCTGGATGACCATCCTCCGCAAGTAAACATTCCTACTCGACCCCCAAGGATGCTACTGACTAGTCTCATGGAAGAAAAGCTTTGTGCCCTTGAGGAGAGACTTCAAGCTATGAAAGTGCATGATATGCCCGGCCTCGACGCTGCGAATATGTGTCTAGTGCCAGACTTGGTTATTCCTCCGAAATTCAAGGTACCCAACTTTGAGAAGTACACAGACTTTAGTTGCCCGAGGCGTCATTTGGTGATGTTCTGTCGAAAAATAACCTCCTACACTCATAACGATAAGTTGTTGATTCATTGTTTTTAAGACAGTTTGAATGGGGCATCATTAAATTGGTACATGGACCTAGAAAGAAGCCATATCCAATCATGGAGGGACTTAGCTAGAGCCTTTCTAAAGCATTACCAGTACAATCTGGACGTGGGTCCCATCCGCATGTAATTGCAAAGCCTATCTCAAAATGGAAACGAATCTTTTAAGGAAAATGCACAGTGGTGGAGAGAATTTGCAGCAACAATGCAACCCCCACTCTCAGACAGGGAATTGATTGACATGTTCATAAATAGCTTGCATGGATCTTATCTTGAAAGAACGGCTGGCTGTGCACTATCAAGTTTCTTTGATCTTGTGATAGTCGGAGAATGCATCGAAAGCTACCTTAAAGACAGACAAATCTAGGACACCTCAAGCAGCCAGGTTAGTGAGACTGAATCTTTCAGCAATTTCCATGAGGAAGAAACTAACGCATTCATAGCAAATATTGAGTATTCTCATGGTGAACCAGTAAAGCTCTATGGTCCCTCATCTGCTCAATAGGCATCATTACCAATGCCATGTTATCCTCGTGGGAAACAGTTATGCCTAAAGCTTCAGCTTATAAACCATGGATTGCTTCTCATGCAAATCAACGAGCCCATGGCCGAGGATATCAGAATCAGCGCCAGAATCAACATAGGCCTAGCAACAACTTGGAAAGAAGGAATTTTCCTCTTCATCTAGTCCCTATGTCACATAGTCAGCTTCTGCCACATCTGATTCAAAACTTGTTGGTGGAGCCTAAAGCTCATAAGCTTGTTCCAGAAGCTTACCCTCCTTGGTACAATCCCCATGTTCAATGTGGATATCATGGAGGATCCATGGGGCACTCAACTGAAGATTGCAAAGCCTTCCAAGCCAAGGTGCAACAATTGATTGATAAAGGGTACATTTCCTTTCCAAAAGGAGGTTTGGTTGTTCATGTCAACCTCTCAGCTGTCTAAGCTCGAAAATTCAAGAGTCATCTCCAAAAGCCAGTGGTCTAGACAGACAGACATCCTCAACATTGGCAGTCCATGGACGCTTTTACCATTTGCATTTTGTTTTCCTGTTAATTGCTATTTGTTTTTAAACATTGTTGTTTTGAATGGTAATATTAATGAAGTGATTATGCATTTTCTGAATCGATCATGTCGTATTCACTCATTTTTCTTATCACAATACAGACACATACACCTTATATCCACTCCACTTTATCACTGTTGTTTTAGCAATGATCGGAAGGAGGATGACGAAAACCGAATACTCATAATTGTTCACGGTATGCTTTCAGACAAAATCTCGTCGATGATGTACATGCATTGTTTCAAATCCCCTAAACACCAGAGATATAAGGAGTTAATCCCTAGTCAACCACTTAGAGCCTAGAAGTAGGAGTATTCCTTCAGATTTATAAACCCTTAACACTCAACCTGGGGCAGGATAGTGTTCAGTTAATCCAACTACGCACTCGAATCGATAAAGCAAAATCGAGAAGAAGGTTATTCATTAATGAACTGTGACGTGGCAGTCACTATCCTCCAATAAAATCCAAAAAAATCAAAGGCCTACTAAGTCAAACACCTCAAAAGGGACTTAGGCAAAAATCAGGGCTATCCCGATGGATCTGACAAACAAAATCAGTCCATGCAAAAGTTAGGGATCAAAAACAAAATTAAAAGAGGTCCTCAAACCCTCAACAAAAATAGAATAAGATTCAGTGACCGCCATATCAAATCAAGAAGGGTCACTGACATCCATCAAAAGCAAAATAAGGTGGCTGCTATTTCAAACAAACCTTAAGTCATTAAGCTTACACCGTCAAGTCCGTAAATGCATAATTAACTGAACGTAGGACTGGAGATCGTCAAGAAGAAGGGGTGGGTACAAATCATACTTTGAGCCTAATATTCCTTTGTTTTATAACCGTGAACCAGACTACGTTACAACCCTCGAAAGACCTAATTGAGGAGAGGTATATTCTGAGAGCATACTATTGCAAGATTGCGTAAACTGACTCCCCACATATTTGCTAATCATCAGCATTGAAGTCATTATCTTTGATATATCTTTCACGCCAATCAAGTTAGCACAATGTTTGGACTAACGATACATTCGTCTCACTATCACGACACTTAATAAATGACATTTCTTTCAAAACTTGCATGAACTTCGCATTAAGATTACCATTCGTGAACAAACAATTTTAACCGCAAGTCAGTAGTTGGCATCGAGGAAATTCCAACAGAGAGCAATCAAACAGGATAGAATCATTCAGAAGTCTGGATCAAAATCAAGTATACTTTGTAGCCCTATGGATTAGGGGCATTGACATCCAGCGAGTATGGAATCAGTCAGTTTAGGGAAAATCCTCAAGCATCAGTTGATTATGGGGCAAATCATTCAAGAACCGGTTGATCAGAAGTGAATCATCTCGAGACTCCACTGATCAGGGGCAGGTCACCAAGAGTTTCTTTGAGCTAAGGGCAGATCCCTCCAATATTCAATCAGGACAAGTTAAGTCGCTTCAACGCACTTTCAGGGGCAAGCTACCTCAAGAGTATATTGAAGCCAACCACCATGAAAGTCGGTTAATCAAGGATGAATCCTTTCGTGATACAAATTTTGGGGCAAGCCATCTTGAGGTCGTCTCATGGCAAGCTACTTTCTTTTCAAGATGAACTTTCCCAAAGGTCATACTGGGGCAAGTTTGAACTTCGTTGGGGCAAGCTATTAGAGCAAGTTCATTCTCATCAACAACTGTTGAGTTTAAAACGAGTGTCAGAGAATCATGCCATCACCTTCTCCAATAACCTTAACCTTCTGAAAAGGCCTTTGAGTTATTGGGTTTCATCCCCCACAACCTGTTACCTGCCGAAACTTTGTAACCAAAACATTTCCAAAGTCCAGTTCTTGTATGGTAAACCTTCAAACCAGCTCTCATCTGGTCAATCCTTCACCAAATAATAGTTCACGTCTGGTACATGCCAGCTAAATACAAGTTCTCGTCTGGTCACCCATTCTTTGGCTAACCGTTTAACCAGTTCTTGTTTAGTAAGCCTCGTCTCAAAGTCCAACTCTCATCTAGAAAATCACAAAGTCAGTTCCCGTCTGACACCAAAACCAGAAGTCAGGTCTCGTCTGACAACTTAACCTTTCGCCACCAGTTCTTGTCTGGTAGTCTACTCTTCGAATACCAGTTTTCATCTGGTACTTCTCACCCAAAGTCCAATCATAACTGGGGCATCTTTCTTTCCCTAACAGCCCGAGCCTGCATTTGCATATAGTTATCATCTTTGCATTTACATCCTCAAACGCGTAGCATTTCCATTTCGTGTGGAGCATTATGCCATACTCAAACATATGCATGCGAAGCATAATCCAGGTTTGATACTTTTGTTGCCAGACATCTCTCCAGCAAATAACAACATAACTCATAAACCCTTGTGGTACCAGACCCCATCAAAAAATCATCGGTGGATGTTTTCATCTTACTTCTGCTCCTCAACAGAGTTTGCTTGTTAAGTTTCTCTTTCCCCGGCAGAGTTCCTTTTTCCAGGTTGTAAATTGGTTGATTCTACTTCCTTCTTATCCCAGTTTTGGTTCCGACTTCGTATCGAGGCTATCTAGCTTTTGGTTAGCAGTTTTTTGTTCCGACTTCGTGTCGAGGCTGTCTAATTTTGGTTAGCAGTTTTTTGTTTTAACTTCGTGTCGAGGCTGTTTAATTTTGGTTAGCAGTTTTTTGTTTCGACTTCGTGTCGAGGCTGTCTAGCTTTGGGTTAGCAGTTTTTTGTTCTGACTTTGTGTCGAGGCTGTCTAGCTTTTGGTTAGCAGTTTTTTGTTTCGACGACGTATGACTAGGCTCAAAATGCATACATCCCAATAGACTGCAAATTTCTGGGTTCTTTTGTATTCAATCACCTTTTACCTTGAATGTTTGAAAGCAGTTGCTTTTCATACCTTCAAGTCCAAGTCGATTGAATAGGGGCAGCTATTGCACCCCAAAATTTGCCCTCGTTTTTTAACTTCGACTGGCTTTTGCTTCGCACTCATATGCATTTTCATTAGGCCATAGTTCGTGATCATATTTTGCATTATTTTTTTAGACATGGGATCAGGAGTTTTCTTTGAATCAAATCATCGAGCTTCATGTTATTTAGACACGTGTCCGTCCGCGATTGGGCGATTTTCCGAATCTCTGTTATTTTGCCCAATGAGAGCGTGACACGTGGATTAAGGATGATATTTTTGTGAATATTAATTCTATTTTTAGTTCCTAACTTTTTTTTTCTCTTTTCAAACATTAATATTTTATACATATATTATTTTTGTTTTGTTAATTATATAATAGTAAGATGGAATTAGACTTTTAATTAGAAATTAATTTAGGAAGATAGAATTTTAATTTTTAGAAATTAGATTAGAATTTTTATAGGATTTTGATTAGATTTTTTTAATTGGAATTATTTTAGAATTAATTAGGATTTTTTTTAAAATTGGAATTAGTTTAAAATTAATTAAGATAGAATAGTTTAGAATAAATTAATTTAGAATTTAATTAGGATTAGAAATTAGAATTAGTTTTTTAAATTTAGAAAATTAATTTAGAATTTATATTAGGTTTTATAATTAGAATTTAGAAAATAGTTTAGAATTGATTTTTTAGATTAGATTTTAAATTAGGTTTTTAATTTAGGAAATAAGATTAGATTAGTTAATTAATTAGAAATTAAGTTAGAATTATTATTAATTAGAGTTTAGAATTAGAGTTAACATATTTAATCAGAATTAACAGAAAAATTAAAAAAAAAGAAAAAGAGAGACATGTTATTTTTTCAGAATATATAAGCCCAATTCATTGTAGTTCATCCCTAACACTAAGAAACCCTAGCCCCTTTTTCTACTGTTCACTCCCCTCTCCAAAACGGAATTTTCGCCGCCATTCAAACCACTCCTTCATTTCCATTTTCGTTCTTCCTCAACACAAACCAAGCCGCCGTAAACACCTTCCTCTTCATTTCACCTTCATCGCAAAAGCTATTCTTCTTCTCTTCCCAAGCATAATCGCATGACCCACCCTCATCTTCTTCCACTACCAACCACTCGTAAAACCACCTCCAAATCTCCTCCTCACCTTTTCCATCAACCTAGAAACGCCGCCGCCATAGACTCAACCTGCGAGCCTCTTCTTCTTTTCTTCTACCCATTTTCACTGCTCATCTCCCTTCCAAACCCATTCGCGAAACTCAAACCTCAAATCCTAAAATCCTCCTTCAAACTTTCAACAACAACAACAGTGAAACTTCATCCCAAATCACAACCACAAAATCTTCTTAATCCTTCTCTAACCCATAAATCACCGAGAATCAACATGAGAAGAAGGAGAGATGAAATAATTCATTGGAGACAAAGAGAAACTCAAAATCAAACACAAATTCAAAAGCCACAAACCGGTATCGCGAGTGATTTAAAACAAACGGAGAGGACTTGAGTAATCGAAACGAAGAATCGGAGACATGGAAGGTTGGATTGAGAGTCGCGACGACATTTTTCTTAACTTGTTGTTGTTTATTTAGTTTCTACTTTCTTTTTTGATTGAACATTATTTTGGATGAGAAATAGAAGAAGAGAACGTGGATGAGCGAACAAGGCGGCATCGTTTTGCCGACCCTTTTTTTCTTTTAGTTTATTTGTTTTTTTTCTTTTTTATGTAAAATCTGATTTTTGAATATTTTTATGGGTTGTGGGCTTAAAGCCCATTTAGATCATCACCATCCACACTCCAGTTTCATACGGTCCACCCCCTCTCATTTCTTAAAAAATAAAATAATAATAATAAAATATAAATACTTTCTAAACTTGTTTCTAGATTTGTTAATTTTTTTTCTAAATAGTTTTGGAGATTGTTAATATGTATTAGTTTTTAGAAGTTTTTTTTACAAATATTTTCTAATTATTTTTTTGGAGTTTAATATGTTATTTTTCTAATGATTTCTAAAACTTTTTTTTAAGAGTTTTTTTTCTAATTTTTTTGGTTTTAAAGTTTTTAATATATTTTTTTCTAAAGTTAGATTTTGGCATTTTTATTGAGGATTTATTTTTGTATTTCCTCGTTTTGGTCGATGAAGAGATCTCTAAGTTTTTCTGTCAAATTATTGATGAAAAACGATAGATCCGAGACCAAGTTTCATTTCATTTTCATTTTCGATTTTTTTTTCATTTTTATCGTTTTTTTTTTGTCGATGACGAGACCACAAAACCATCATCAGTCAAATTATTGATAGATGGAGGTTTGCCCGAGACCACCTTCCTTTTCTCTCCTCATTTCTTCTTCATTTTTTATTTGATTTTATTTTCCCCGATGCATGATGTCTTTCTATTCGTAAGCCCCGTTTATCAAAGTCGATAACCTTCTCGATTTCAAATCTATGGAAAATGACCATTTGGGTCATTTTCTTTACTTGGGGATCGTGATAGGCTACCTTCGATTAATCGACATAATGTTTGCGATTAAGACGAGATCCCACCTTTTTCGGTCCATGCGATACGATTTAATCGGAGAATGATCCTCAATATCATTTCTCTATCTTGTCTTTTGCACGGATATCAATCTACGTGACCTCTTATAGTCTGACTTCCATCATAAGTCGACCTACAACAGTTTAGCATTACATTTCGTCCCGATTCAATTCACTAACAAACTAACCACTAAATTTACTTTCTGTCAAATATCATCTGCTTTAAATTCAGTCATTATATTCTTGTACATATTATATACTTGTTAATATTTATCCTGTATATATTCATCTCTTCATCTTGTACATTCTTTCAAAACACTTAATAAATATCGAAACTATAAAATCTTAAATTGGTGAACTGTTGTTTGTTTGTCCGAGTGACGGATCTTTGGCCATTTTTAGGAACCCAAGCATGGAGTTGTGCCCGACTTTTGCTCAAGGCTTAGCTTAGAACACATTGCGCACACACGGCTTTCTCTTGGGCTACCTGACAATGAGACTTTTTATTTTCGTGCAATCCCGTGTAATTGGTATGTATCCCTCTCCCGTTTTTGATGTACGTATTTTGTATTTCTTTGATTGCGGCTTATCGTCTAGGAGCACCCCCAGGGACTAGAATATTCCATTTTCAAACTACTTCTCGATCTGTCATCGAGCTATTTTCAAACTCACTTCCACTGCGCTTTTGCACGCAAATACAAGTCAAACCCTTGATCCAACGTCAAACAGATTTTCTCAACCAACTTTTAAACCAATTCAAAACTTTCTTTTCACCTTTTTCTCCTAAAACCTAGATCTCGTACCGTGTGCACTTTCAAAACTCTTTTCACAATAAAACTTGAATGGTCGTGGAGTGGTTAGGCGTAGGCCTTCTCCTATCCCGAGTGCTTAACATTACCGTTAGGGTTCACTGTCGCGAAGCACTTACCATTCAAGATCAAAAACATTTTTAATAAGAGAATGAAGTTCTCTTTGTATTGAACTAAAGAGAGGATTAAGTGTAGACTTCTTCATCTCCGAGTTTCAGGATACTCACTGTAGAGTGTGTGGTCTCGATACTCGTCTTTCAATACAAAGACGTGACCGTGTTCTATTCACCACCTCTCTTTTCAAAACTTCCCTTTCAAAACTTTTCTACTCAAGTCTAAAAACATCGGTCCCGTACCGACTGCATTTTCAAACTCTTTTCACAATAAAATTTGAATGGTCGTGGAGTGGTTAGGTGTAGGCCTTCTCCTATCCCGAGTGTTTGACATTGCTGTTAGGGTTCACCGTTGCAAAGCACTTACCATTCAAGATCAAAAACATCTTAAATAATAGAATGAGGTTTTCTTTGTATTGAACTAAAGAGAGAGGATTGAGTGTAGACTTCTTCCTTTCTGAGTGTCACTATACTCACTATAGAGTGTGTGGTCTCGATACTTGTCTTTCAATACGAAGACATGCTTGTATTCGCCACACCTTTTCATAACAAAAACTTTGAGATAAAGAATTGGGTACTACCCTCAAGGGGTTACTATCCGAGGACCTATTTCACTCCTAAAAACAACTCCCACAAATCAAATGTGACATCTTGCCTCGATGGAGAAAACTAATCTTTTCAAAAAGGATATGTTACGTCCGTTCTACCGCAAACATGTAACGACTAAGTCTCCAACGAGCGAGCAACAATACACCTAAACTGCTAGAATGCACACGATAACATCATCCATAAAAACACCGGTTAACAGTAGCCCGAACTACGTTCGCTCTGATTTCTCATATCTGATGAGAACACGTAGATACAAGACGGCGATGTCTTAGTGAGCTCACTTTTCCTTTTCCCGTAGTTTCCCAAACTACATTTGCTCTGATTTCTCATATCTGTTGAGAATACGTAGGTACAAGACGTCGATGTCTTGGCGAGCACACCCTTTTTTTCCTTTTACCCGTAGTAGGCCGAACTACGGCTGCTCTGATTCTTTACTTCTTTTAAGTAAAGATACGTAGGCACAAGGGCCACAATCCTTGCTGAGTATACTTCAATATTTTATTCATAGTTCTCCGAACTACGTTGACTCTGATTTTCTCATATCTGTTAAGAATACATAGGCATAGGACTGCGAAGTCCTACCGAGTCTCTTCTTCCCCGTTACCTCTCTTTCCCTTTTTTATAACCTTTCTCCATATCCTTTGGAACACTCATAGAAAGCAATAACTTTTAGCAGATACCTTCACACATAGACAAACAAATGGTTCCCATCGAGTACGGTGGATGCGAGGGGTGTTAATACCTTCCCTTTGCATAACCGACTTCCAAACCCGTTCTTTGGTCGCGAGACCATCTTATCCGTTCTTTTCTTAGCGTTTTCTCGATGTTTTCCCTTCCCCTCATGGGATAAATAAAGTTCGATGGCGAATCTTATGTCTTTCATTCTCGCCTCTCCGTCGTTGGACGCATTTTTCGAGTAGCAACACTCGAGCATGTCTCCGAACTCACCTTGGAAGACTTTGTTCATCATCGGTTGGTAGGTCGCGCCAGCGTTTTTTAGACTGAATGGTATTACATTGTAGTAATAGTTTCCCGTCTCAGTCATGAAATCTGAATATTGCTTGTCTGCCTTTGCCATGTGGATTTGATTGTATCCCGAGTATGCGTCCATGAATGATAGTAATTTAAATCCTACAGAATTATTGACCAAATTGTCGATGTTAGGCAATGGGTATGCATCTTTGGGGCATGCCCGGTTGAGATCAGTATAATCAACATACATTCTCTATTTTCCATTATTATTTTTAATGAGTACAACATTAGATAGCGAGGCTTTGTACTGGGCTTCTGAAATAAACTTTGCCTCTAAGAGGTCTTTTATATCCTTTTCAATAACCTCTGCTTTCTCGGGAGACTGCCTACGCCTATGTTGTACTAAATCCCTAGCGACCGGATCTGTTGTGAGTTGGTGGCAGGCCACATCTGGGTCGAGGCTCGACATCTGGGTGTTCCTCAGCGTACTTAGATACCATTCGAGGTGAGCTGGCGGTATTCGAGGAAGTTCGGTCCAAGCTGGTTGCTGACCAGAGGGAGTATCAAAATAAAGACAAGGTCCACCGCGAGCGCATCAGAGAGCTCCAGAAGATGCTGAAGGACGAGGAAGATGAGCTGGCCGGGATGAGGGGTCAGATTGCTGAGCTCGAGGGTTTGGTTGCTTCTGTTGTGGAAGAGTTCGACGAGGAGAGGCTGTTGGCTTCTCGACGGGAGCTGATGGAGAAGATTCGACTGCTTGAAGACAATTGCTTGGGGGGCGTCGATGTGGGTTTCAAGAATGTCGTGGACCAACTTCAGCTCACCAACCTCAATGTGGATTTGGTGACCGAAGGGGCTGGCCCCTACCATCAGATCCAAGGCAACCACATTGTTGCGCCTGGAGGACCTGAGGATGACGAGGAGGACCAACCCGCCCAGAACGAGGAGGATCATGCTGATTAGGAGATGGTGGCCTCCGCGCCCCTTTTTATTTTGTTGGCCTGCGTGCCAAACTCTATTTCGGCCTGCGTGCCTGATTTTTACTTTGATTGTTGCTCGGGCCGTGTGCCCTTACTTGTAATTTCTAGACAACTGGGTTAGTGCTCGTTTATAAAAATTCATCGTTTTGCTAAGTGTTTGTGTGTGCTCGTTTATTTACTTATGTATGCTTGTTCGTACATTTTGTATGCTCGTTCACATGTTTTGTATGTTGACGGAAGTGGTAGCTCGACGTTATTTGTTGTGCCCGGTAGTGTAGGGAACTTTCCAGGTGGCCGGGGTGGTTACCTGGTCGGTTACGAAGAGGGACCACGGTCGTGGTCCTATCTCCACGGCGTGAATGTCCCATCGCGAGCTAGGTGTTCTACCTATCTCGGTACGGCGACGGTAACTCTCGATTGAGGGGTCCCCGACAAACAGAGCACTCTGCTCGCACACATAAAGGGCATGCACTTATTATCTCGTTGAGTTCAGGGAGATGCGTTGGTACCCTTTCGCGCTCCCGTAGTAGCGAAACGGGTCGTCGCAGGCAGTGTTTAATTGTAGTATTTTTTTAGCTTCTCAGCATTCCATGGTTGAGCTATCTCGTCCCCATGTAATTTCTCGAGGTAGTAAACCCTGTGCGCCGTCTTGTCCCGGACACGATAGGGGCGTTCCTAGTTAGCGGCAAGCTTGCCCTCGTGCGAGTCTTTCTGGTTTCTCCGTAAGACCAGATCGTCGATCTGTAATTCACGTTTTATGACCCTGCTACCGTAGCAGAGGGTAATTTTCTGTTTCAGCGTGACTTCTCAAAGAGACGCCCCTGAACGTATTTCCTCGACTAGGTCGAGCTCATCTATGAGGGCCTCGTCGTTGGCCTTCTCCTCGAGGGGGGATTCAGTTCTTCTGGACGACTCCCTTATTTATACTGGGATTACCGCCTCGGTCCCGTAGGTCAGCCGAAAGGGGGTCTTCCCGGTGGTTGAGTGGGGCGTCGTTCTATATGCCCAGAGTATGCTGTGTAGTTCCTCGACCAACCTCTTCTTGGTGTCCCCGAGCCGACGTTTCAGGCCTTGCAAGATAACTTTGTTCGCGGCCTCCGTTTGACCGTTCATTTGCGGGTGCTCGACTGACGTGAAATGTTGCTTTGTCCCGAGCTTGGTCACAAAGTCTTGGAAGTTTTTGTCAGTGAACTGTATACTGTTGTCAGTCACGATGGCCATGGGAACACCAAACCTGACAAGGGTGTTCCTATTATAGAAGAGGAGTATATTGTGTGTCGTGATTTTGGCGAGGTCCTCGACCTCGATCCAATTGGTAAAATAATCGACGCTGACTATCAGTTACTTATTCTGATAGAAGCCTATTGTGAACGGGCCAAGGATATCCATCCCCTACCAGGCGAACGACCAAGGGGAGGAAAGGGACTTGAACTCGTTCGCGGGGGAGGTGTATTTCCCCGTGCAGCTGGCACCTATCGCACTTCTTCGCTTGTTCCTTTGCATCCTACTGCATTGTCGGCCAGTAGTACCCAGCTCGCAGGGCCTTCCTTGCCAAATATCATCCTCCTAGGTGTTGCACATTGATGTCCTCGTGAAGCTCTTGCAAGATGCTCGGGGCCTGGGCTTTGTCAACGCACTTGAGGAGAGGGATCAAGAAGCCTCTCTGGTATAGTCTGCCTTCGAGCAGCACGTATGAGCAGGCTCGACGCTTGACTGCACTGGCCTCCTTAGCATTGTCGGGGAGGTTTCCCGTGCTGAGGTAGGTATATATCAGGGTCATCCAACAATCACTGGGATGGCGTTGAATTTAAGCATCAGTTTCTCCTTCTCCGTGCGAGGACCTCCTGGACGACGAATTTCTTTCCTCCCTTCTTCTTCATACTCGCCAATTTTGAGAGGACGTCTGCCCGTGTGTTATGTTTGCAGGGAACATGCTGTACCTCGACAGAGTTGAAACTCTTCATCCGTTCTCTTATAAGGGCCAAATATTCATCCAGATTGTCGTTCTTCGCTTGGTACTCACCCCAGACTTAGGAGGCGGCCAACTGGGAATTTATGAAGATCTTTATCTCCTTGGGTTCGAGGTCTTCTGCTAGGCGGAGTCCAGCCAAGAAGGCTTCGTACTCGGCCTGATTGTTCATCATCGGGAAGGCCAAGGTCAGGGAAACTTCCACGACCGTGCCTTCCTCGTTCTCTAGGATAATGCTCGCGCCGCTCCCCGAGGAGCTCGAAGCGCCATCGACGAAGATGGTTCACTTATGGGCTTTGGGGGTTGGTTCCGTGGTGGGTGTCATCTCGGCGACGAAATTAGACAGTACTTGCGCCTTGAGCGCTTTCCTGCCTTTGTAGACGATGTCGAACTCGGAGAGCTCTAGTGACCACTTCAACATGTGCCCCGCTATGTAGGGCCTGTCGAGAAACTATTTGATAGGCTGCTCGGTTTTGACTATGATGGTATGGGCCAAGAAATAGTGTCGGAGTCTCCTAGCTGCGTTGATGAGGGATAAGGCGACTTTTTTGATCTGCTGATACCTCACCTCGGGGCCGTGGAAGGCTTTTCTCGTGAAGTAGATCGGCTTTTTCCTGTCAGGGGTTTCCCGGATTAGTACGGCGCTGACGGCCTCAGTGGAAATGACCAAGTATAGGTAGAGGGTTTCCACGACATCAGGTCTAGTCAGGACCGGTGGCTCTTGCAGGATGCGTTTGAGGTGGAGGAGGGCCTGTTCACACTCCTCAGTCCATTCGAACGCGGCCTTCTTCCTTAGCAGTTTGAAAAATGGGAGGGCATGTTGTGCGGATTTGGCGACAAAGTGGGATAATGAGGCGAGCATCCCGTTCAGGGACTGTATCGACTTCTTCGTGCTCGGCGTTGCGATCTCGGAAAAAGGCTCGACATTTGTCCAGGTTTTCCTCGATCCCTCGTTTGGTTAGGTAAAACCCGAGGAACTTCCCCGCGCGTACACCGAAGGTGCACTTCTTTGGGTTAAATTGCATCCTGCACCTCCTTGCCGTTTCGAAGACCTTCTTAAGGTGGGCCGTGTGGTCGACCTCAATACGCGATTTGACGATCATGTCGCCAAATCTCTCTCCAGAAGACCTTTTTCATCATCCGTTGATAGGTGGCGTCGGTATTCTTTAGGCTGAAGGGCATTACGTTGTAGTAATAGTTTCCCGACTCGGTCATGAAAGTCATGCTCTGTTTATCATCTTCAGCCATAGGGATTTGATTGTATCCCAAGTAGGCGTTCATGAAGGATAATAATTTGATGCCCGCCGAGTTGTCGACGAGCTTGTCGATATTGGGGAGGGGATAAGCGTCATTGGGACATGTCTGATTGAGATCGGTGTAATCAACGCACATTCTCCATTTTACATTAGATTTTTTTTACTAGTACAACGTTGGACAGCCAGGTTGAATATCGGGCTTCCGAAATAAAATTTGCCTCTATGAGGTCTTTTACAGCTTTTTCAGCCGCCGCCGACTTTTCGGGGGACTGCTTATGTCTATGTTGTACTATGGCCTTCGCGGCTGGGTTGATGGAGAGCTGGTGGCAGGCGACCTCGGGGTCAAGGTCGGGCATCTCGGCGGCACTCCAGGCGAAGAGGTCGGTGTTCTCACGGAGGCAGACCTTCAACTGCTTCCTCTCCAGGTCGAGCAGTCCACCTCCAATCTTCATGCTCCTGGCCACATCGCCGCTAAGGACTACTATCTCGAAGTCCTCGTCTAGAATGGGGCGTGTTGGGTGGAAGGGATGCCCGTTGACCATTGGAGGAGTGAGCTCGGCTTTGTCCTCGTGGTCTTGTTCACCGGGGAAGCGACAGTCTAGGTCCACAGCGTCGACGTGGTCCTTTGGCCTGCTCTCCTGGATGGGCGGAGGCTTGGTCGCTTTAGTTGAGGGACCGATCATGCTGAAGCCCTTCATTGCTGCCTCGAAACATCTCCGGGCTGCCTCTATTTTGCTGTTGAGGGTGACAACGGCTCCCCACCTAGTGTAATACTTCATCTTTAGGTGGACTGTCGATGGCACCGCGGTAAGCTCTGCCAACGTTGTCCTGCCTAAGATGCAGTTGTACAGGGATGGGCACTCGATGACCAGGAAACGATTGTTGATTTCCCTAGCCGTTTCCTATGCTCCGAAAGTGACCTTGAGCTCCACGTATCCCCACGGTCTCGTTGTCGTCCCGTTGAACCCCTGGAGGTCGGAGCCGACATAGGGGGCCAGGTTGGTCTCGTCGAACTGCAACGTCGAGAACAGCTGGGTATACATGATATCCACCGAGCTCCCTCCGTCGACTAGGATACGGAGGACGTCGAAGTTTTCCATTTGTGCCCGGATCATCAGGGGAATGACAGAGTTAAGGGCTCATCCGGGCAGCTCTTCGAGGTAGTACGTGATCGGGTTAGACCGACCGTGGAACTTGTCGAGAGTGCTCATTTTTCCGGAGTTGTTGCTCATCAACTCGTCAAACATCCTCTTCACGGACTCGATGGAGAGCTTGTTTGGGGCCCTGCCTGAGATGACCATCGCGGTGGGGAAGTATTCCCACGGGCTGATGGGGCGTATTGGTTCTTCGGGCAGCGGGTGCCCGGTAGAGAGACTATGTTCTCTCAGGGAGAATAAGTCTTCAGGCCGAATTATGCTGAGGGCCACCTACATCCCGGATTCGTTGGAGGGAGGAGGGATGTCCTCGACTCTTTTGGCTTCGTGGGCCTCCCGTCGAGGGGCATCCCCTCCCCTGGTGTATCTCTTCAAGTGTCCATCCTTGATGAGTATCTCGATTGCGTCCTTTAGGTGGATGCAAACCTCAGTGACATGCCCGTGGACACGGTGGAAGTGGCAGTATTTGGACTTGTCCATGTTGGCCTCGGGGGGTTCCAGTTTGGGAAAACGGACACCTCCCCGGATGAACTCCAAGTTGACGCACTCAGTCAGGATGCGCTCGCGGGAAGCAAAAAGGTGATCGGTCGCGCTTCTTAGAGGCCACGGGTTGGGGCCTCTCCAACTGTGGTCGGTGCCCCCGTTGACGGGGAGAGAGGCTCCGGGAGTCCTCACGTTGATTTCTCCGCGAGGGAGAGTGAGATGAGGTATCCTGTTCCAGCATCCCGATGCGCTCGTTATGCTAGAACAACATCAGATTGGTTTGGTTGATGGCTGCGAAGAGGGAAATCATCATTGGGTCCGCTCTAGCTGGCGTGGGGACAGGTTGGAAAATAGCTGGGCTCCTTGGTCTAGGTGCGACGTGATGTTCCGTGTCCTCGGACAAAGGGGAGGCAGTTCGACCGTCCCTCACGTCACCCTCACGGACGTGGGAGGGTCTAGCCTGGTCGTCACCGTTGGTGAGTAGGGAGAAAGCGGAATTGTGGATAACTTTGGTTCTTCTGCTCGGAGGAACGGGGAAGCTTTAGTTTCCCACAGACGGCGCCACTGATCGTACGTGATCTGAAGAGATTATTGGCCTGCTACGTGTCTGAGCTGTCGAACTGTTGACTTGTCGGATAAAGGGGGGGTGTACCCGGAACACACTCTGATGCCAAAGTAAGGGACGAGCAGAGTGATAACAGTACAAAGAGAAATGAGTAAGAGTTAGATTACCTGATCCTCTAATAGAAGAGGGTATTTATAATGAGCCTCTAGCACAGGGCTAACGGTTATTATGCGTTGGGCTGGGATGCCAGGCCCAACGCCATTAACTGCTAGGGCTGACGTGGCATCGTGAAGACTAGTGTAACACCCTTCTAAACCCCACGGAAAATATAAGCATAATCAGAGTAAAATTAACATGCATTCACAAAGGGCGTCACATATACACTTCCAAATTACTAAAAACCATCTATCATGCTCATTAACACTGAAATAAATAATCATACTTTACAAAATTTCATTTGCATGTAGCAGCGGATTCATTTATATCACAATTTATTTCATAAAAGAAATATTTATGTTTATCACATAAATCAACATCACTTAGGCACTGAGGCCAACATCACAATATACATCTGAAACATAACCCAAACGATCCCAGTGTTACATGACCAGAGCATGACTCGACCCAATACAATTAAATCATTAAACAGCTACACCAATAGCGACCTCGCAACTACGAGCAGTACTACACCTTGATACCTGCACAATGTCATGTAGGACATCATTCCAGCAGAAGGGTGAGAAATATTATCATAATAACAATGCATATAATCATATATAAATGCACAAGTACATAATACATATATTCCATATTTTCTCACCACAATTCATTATAATTGTCATATATGTCACAATATATGTTTACCTAATTAAGCATATTCATCAATCATGCTTTTACAAGTCATGTCCTTTCCACATAAACATTTACAATGATATTTACTTCACCAATTCACATAAAAATACGCCACATGTTTATTTCACCAATTCACATAAGCACACACAACATGTTTATTTCACAAATTCACATAAGCACACACAACATGTTTATTTCACCAATTCACATAAACACACACAACATGTTTATTTCACCAATTCACATAAACATACACAACATGTTTATTTCACCAATTCGCATAAACATACACAACATGTTTATTTCACCAATTCACATAAACATACACAACATGTTTATTTCACCAATTCACATATAAGGATGATAAATGCAACTCATAGAGACCGTCTCACGACTCTATGCAGATGCAAATCCGGTACCAACTCATTCAGCAGGTTCAATTGAAGAACCAAATGGAACCATCGCTCGTTACCGAAGTAACTCCCCGTCGGGCCTACGATGTTCACCCATCGCTCACACCCCACATGGGCACACGATGTTTCAGGATTGCTCACACCCCACACGAGCACACAATCCGATTGCTCACACCCCACAAGGGCACACAATCTTTCTGCAGATTCTCCACGAAATCAAATATAAACCATCGCTCACACCCCACAAGGGCACACGATCGTTTCTGCAGATCCTCCTAGGGATAAAAAATAAACCATCGCTCACACCCCACAAGGGTGCACGAGGTTTTTGCAGATCCTCCACGGGATCAAGACACAAGAATGCAATCATGATGCTTCACATACAAAATGACTCCATACACTCTTGAAATGCATACATATTCACAAATATATATAATTACGCATTTCACCTCATATAAGTACATACAATTATGCACATAATTGCCAAACGGCCACATCTCACACTTTCATACAACAATCACATATATACCATATGACTCATATAAACTCATCAACTCTCACAAATCCTCATTTGGGATTATGGGTACATCGCTTATACTCCACCAGGAACAACATCTCAGTTATTCTACCCCGACGATTACTACACTAGGAACGACACCTTGTCATTCTACCCCAGTGAGTAAGAATCTCGCACGTTACATATTCTCAACATCATTATCACATTACCAAGCAATGCACATATATTCACTATATATATATATATATATATATATATATATATATATATATATATATATATATATATATATATATATATATATATATATATATACATATATTGTCATGCATTTTTCACACACTATCACATAAAATCAATATGCACTCACAAGGTCGTGCCAACTGCAATGAACTCAATCACATTCATCATGCATTCACGTTTAATTCAAACAATGCATTCAATTGCCAAAAGGCCATAATTCACAGTGTAGGATTCACGCCATAAGGCAACCCACAACATATCACATCTCAATAGTACACAAACTATTCATATTATATAAGGATTAACATAATTGAACCAAACAAATAACCATTGGATGAAAATCACAAGAAATGGAAAAATGTTGTCACATTCGCTGCCCTTCGCCTGGAGAGGCATCTGGCGAATGCTCCCTACCTTATTCGCCTGGCGAACTCGCTGGCGAAGACAGTCAGTAGCTACTGGAATGTATTCTCTAACACTCGCTGGTTCACTCGCCTGGCAAACCTTCACCACACTCTTTTGCCTAGCGAACACGCCAGCGAAGACTAACTTTGGCTACTGACTTGGTTCGCTACCCACTCGTTGGGCTTCGCCTGGCGAACCTGCGAACCCAGAAATCCCTAACTGTCCAAAATTATTCAATCACCCCAAAAACCGACCGATTCTCACCAACCTGGTTCCACAGCCTTAGTATAACATCCCTCAACTAAACTTACCACTTATTCTCATTTTTAACCGTTAAAACTCGGTTTCTACCGATTAAACTCATTTATGCCCTAGAATGGAAAATGAGGAAAAACAACCAAACAATCCAAACAATCCATACATAATCACATACATTGGTAAGATAACAATATTTCACACCCTTACCTTGATTAATCGCAAGCTAGAAGTCGATTCTTGATGATTCCGGGTTTTTCCCCTTTTCCTCATCTTTTCTCCTCTTTCTCTTCTCTTCCTTCTTTTCTCTTTCTATCCCTTTTCTTTTCTCCCTTCTTTCTTTTATATATCCTTCTCTTTTATTTCTCCTCAATATATCTCATCTCTCAAAAATATCTATCAATTCATTTTCTCATAACATATCTCATCATTAAATAGAGAATATCTGATAAATACACATTACTCTACCAAGTAGAATAAGTCAGTTAAATCCAATAATTCACTTAAATCAGATAAATCACACAAACCAATTAATTAGTACCATTAATCAGTTATTGAAAATTGGGCTGTTACAACTCTCTCCCACTTTAGGAATTTTCGTCCTCGAAAATGTTATCTGATTCGAATAACTCTGGATACGACTCTCGCATCCCAACCTCCCAACTACTTCCACCAAAGGAATCCCTTTACCTCGAAGTTGCTTCTCGTTCACCAACCTGAACTAGCAATGTCTCCACAATCAAATTGTCTCTCACTTGCACACCATCCTTCTGAATTAGTGTACCTCCTCAACTTAGACACATGAACACATCATGAAATTTCCACAAGTGACGGTGGTAAAATAGTCTAACATGCTATTTTCTCCACGCTTCCGATGCGCCACTCTGATACAGATCAATAAAATACAGTGGGTACTTCTGAGACCTCAAGCTCGACCCACACCAGTTACTATCGTAACTCTCAAAACACGTCCTTTCTTGGATCTTTCCAGTTGCCTCTTGCATAATCTCAGGTCCGAGTACAACACTCTCGCCGGACACATAACAACTCAAAGGAGTCCTACACCCCTTACCAAACAAATCCTCATACGATGTCATTCCGATATTAGAATGATATCGATTATCGTAGGTAAACTCAATCAACGACGATTAACTATCCCACGATCCACCTTGGTCCAACACACAAGCTTTCCAACAAATTCTCTACATACTGGATAATCCTCTTTGTCTATCCATTCCTTCCACGGACGCTAGTCATAGTTCAACTACCACATGGCATCCAGAAGTGCCTACAAACCTTTCCAAAATCTCAATGAAAAACTCAAATTCCCATCTAACAGAATGATTCATCCTTACTGGTAAGTAACGAGTTACCCTTGTTAATCCACTCTTAACCATCCAAATCGAATCATATCCTATCAAATTCTTCGGAATAATCTGTCACAAGATCCATGGGGATACTATCCCATACCACTCAGAAATATTCAACAGTTGTATCAGGTCCAACAATTTCTGATGTTCACACTTCGACTTTCAACAAGTCTAATCAACATATACAACTTCAACCACTTCTCTCTCCATCTATGGTCACCAAGACGATTTTCCTCAAATTGGGTCACATATTCATAGCACCCGGATGGATACTCCATCTATCTCAACGTCCTTCTCCCAGGGTACTCTTATCCAACTCCCACTATTGGAAACACGACCTTTATCACGACAACTCATGGTACCATTTCCATCAATCCGAAGATTAGCTCTTCGACTTTTATCCATTAAATTCAATCAATCTATTAACTCAAATTATAATTCCGACCTCCTCAAATCTCGTTGAGAATACCAATAGTCTGTCGCAACATACAAAGCTCAACTTCATAAGAAGTCTCTTTACTGACCAAACTGATATTTCGAATTTGCTTGATCAGTTCTAACTTCATTACCATCATCATCGGTATATACCAAACTCCCCAATTATTTCCCCTGCATCATATTCAACCCTTTCAAATCAGACAAATACCTTAAGCTCTCAAGATCATTAACCATCTCAAATCTCAACTAAACAATTGAGGCTTCCAACTCCGGCACAAACACGCGACAACAACCAACTCCAAATCACTTGTCAGATGATTCCCTTATATACTTTGAGTTGCCTTAAAGCATAACTAAAACTCGCTAATGTTGTACTTAACATATCTCCTAATCATATCAACCAAACATCACGAAACACAATAAATATAACTATCGGATTTGGCCAAACCAATACACGAGTTGTTGACAACTCTCCCAAAAACTCTTTGAACTCCTTCACAGGGCATATCACTACTCTTTCTCAAACACTGATAACTCAAGTCTCCGATGTTCAACATGATCCTCTATACTCTTCGAATATCCAAATATCATCGGTTACACAACTATTAACTCACTCAATTAAATATGGAAAATCTCATGCCAAACGGACACTCAACCTGTGAGTTATGGCGGAAACACAACCCACACTTCCCGTACTTACTACAACATCCAAACATACTCCATCAAGAAATAACTTAATTCCGTGTTACTACTTCACCATCACATAGAGCATTGTAGTAACTTCCAACGCTTCTAATCCTGCGTCATTCCGAGTTACGGTTCTCCCATTATGACAAAATACGAAAACAACATTTCCACACTTAGAAGGCCATTACACACATCTTACTTCCTTTAATAATCACCAGAAGTCACTATCCACCATTTACATACTCGACCTCATAATCTGTTGTCGTAGCACACACCAGACACAAGTCTCAAAATTACCCCATCAATTTAATTCCTTGACTATCCAATTAGACATATAACATGGAGCTCTCAATATCGGACTAGTTTCCGTAACTAAGTCAATCACAATTCCCCTTCACGTCCTGACTGTATATCACTACTTTGTCAGGACAACTTCCAGACAACCACAACTAATCGGCAAACTGCCAACTTTCCACTTTCGTTAATACTCAAAATCCCCGTCAAAATTAAACATCTCAACATTGTCCTGCGCCGACTTATCAAAACAATTCTTAAGCACTTGGCTTCACTCCAAACAATTCACTGCTCACGCCATCTAAGCTCCCAAGACACGTCTATCCCATCCAACACAATCCCAACTACTATCAACAAGAGATTAAGGGTGATCAGTTCCTCAATTTGTCAATAGATAGCCGAAATCATGATGGGGCATAAACCATCTTTACCAAACTATAAGAGCGTTCAACCACACACTGAACTACAACTTCACGCTTGCAGCATCCTGGAAAAGCACAAGCTTCTCCCCCATTTATTGCAATTCCACTCCTGCAAACAAGGTTTAGAACAACAAACATGTACCGACAGTATTTTTACACACATGCCGCATACAAGAGAACAGACAACATTAGACAACTTGGCCGGATGGACCGACCAGCTCTGATACCACTAATGTAACACCATTCTAAACCCCACGGAAAATATAAGCATAATCAGAGTAAAATTAACATGCATTCACAAAGGGCATCACACATACACTTCCAAATTACTAAAAACCATCTGTCATGCTCATTAACACTGAAATAAATAATCATACTTTACAAAATTCATTTGCATGTAGCAGCGGATTCATTTATATCACAATTTATTTCATAAAAGAAATATTTGTGTTTATCACATAAATCAACATCACTTAGGCACTGAGGCCAACATCACAATATACATCTGAAACATAACCCAAACGATCCCAGTGTTACATGACCAGAGCATGACTCGGCCCAATACAATTAAATCACTAAACAGCTACACCAATAGCGACCTCGCAACTACGAGTAGTACTACACCTTGATACCTGCACGATGTCATGTATGACATAATTCCAGCAGAAGGGTGAGAAATATTATCATAATAACAATGCATATAATCATATATAAATGCACAAGTACAGAATACATATATTCCACATTTTCTCACCACAATTCATTATAATTGTCATATATGTCACAATATATGTTTACCTAATTAAGCACATTCATCAATCATGCTTTTACAAGTCATGTCCTTTCCACATAAACATTTACAATGATATTTACTTCACCAATTCACATAAACATACGCCACATGTTTATTTCACCAATTCACATAAGCACACACAACATGTTTATTTCACCAATTCACATAAACACACACAACATGTTTATTTCACCAATTCACATAAACATACACAACATGTTTATTTCACCAATTCACATAAACATAAACAACATGTTTATTTCACCAATTCACATATAAAGATGATAAATGCAACTCATAGAGACCGACTCACGACTCTATGCAGATGCAAATGTGGTACCGACTCATTCAGTAAGTTCAATTGAAGAACCAAATAGAACCATCGCTCGTTACCGAAGTAACTCCCCGTCGGGCCTACGATATTCACCCATCGCTCACACCCCACATGGGCACACGGTGTTTCAGGATTGCTCACACCCCACACGGGCACACAATCCGATTGCTCATACCCCACAAGGGCATACAATCGTTCTGCAGATTCTCCACGAAATCAAATATAAACCATCACTCACAACCCACAAGGGCACACGATCGTTTCTGCAGATCCTCCTAGGGATAAAAAATAAACCATCGCTCACACCCCACAAGGGCACACGAGGTTTCTGCAGATCCTCCGCGGGATCAAGACACAAGAATGCAATCACGATGCTTCACATGCAAAACGACCCCATACACTCTTGAAATGTATACATATTCACAAATATATATATATAATTACGCATTTCACCTCATATAAGTACATACAATTATGCACATAATTGCCAAACGACCACATCTCACACTTTCATACAACAATCACATATATACCATATGACTCATATAAACTCATCAACTCTCACAAATCCTCATTAGGGATTATGGGTATATCGCTTATACCCCACCAGGAACAACATCTCAGTTATTCTACCACGATGATTACTACACTAGGAACGACACCTTGTCATTCTACCCCAGTGAATAAGAATCTCGCACGTGACATATTCTCAACATCTTTATCACATTACCAAGCAATGCACATATATTCACTATATATATATATATATATATATATATATATATATATATATATATATATATATATATATATATATATATATATATATATATATATATATATATATATATATATATATATATATATATATATATTCTCATGCATTCTTCACATACTATCACATAAAATCAATATGCACTCACAAGGTCGTGCCAACTGCAACGAACTCAATCACATTCATCATGCATTCACGTTTAATTCAAACAATGCATTCAATTGCCAAAAGGCCATAATTCACAGTCTAGGATTCACGCCATAAGGCTATCCACAACACGTCTCATCTCAATAGTACACAAACTATTCATATTATACAAGGATTAACATAATTGAACCAAACAAATAACCATTGGATGGAAATCACAAGAAATGGAAAAATGCTTTTACATTCGCTGCACTTCGCCTGGCGAGGCATCTGGCGAATGCTCGCTACCTTATTCACCTGGTGAACTCGCTGGCGTAGACAATCAGTAGCTACTGGAATGTATTCGCTAACACTCGCTGGTTCACTCGCCTGGCAAACTTTCGCCACACTCCTTCGCCTGGCGAACACGCCAGCAAAGACTAACTTTGGCTACTGACTTGGTTCGCTACCCACTCGCTGGGCTTCACCTGGCGAAGCTTCGCTCCTGCTCGCCTGGTGAACCTGCGAACCCAGAAATCCCTAACTGTCCAAAATTATTCAATCACCCCAAAAACCGACCGATTCTCACCAACTTGGTTCCACAACCTTAATATAACATCCCTCGACTAGACTTTACCACTTATTCTCATTTTTAACCGTTAAAACTCGGTTTCTACCGATTAAACTCATTTATGCCCTAGAATGGAAAATGAGGAAAAACAACCAAACAATCCAAACAATCCATACATAATCACATACATTGGTAAGATAACAATATTTCACACCCTTACCTTGATTAATCGCAAGCTATAAGTCGATTCTTGATGATTCCGAGCTTTTCCCCTTTTCCTCCTCTTTTCTCCTCTTTCTCCTTCTTTCTCTTCTCTTCCTTCTTTTCTTTTTATCCCTTTTCTTTTCTCTCTTCTTTCTTTTATATATCCTTCTCTTTTATTTCTCCTCAATATATCTCATCTCTCAAAAATATCTATCAATTCATTTTCTCATAAGATATCTCATCATTAAATAGAGAATATCTGATAAATCCACATTACTCTACCAAGTAGAATAAATCAGTTAAATCCAATAATTCACTTAAATTAGATAAATCACACAAACCAATTAATTAGTACCATTAATTAGTTATTGAAAATTGGGCTGTTACAACCAGCACGTGGTCTTCGCCCTAGTGTAACTGTTCTGTGCTATCCGATAGGTGGAGGACCGAATAATTGGGACACAGATAGTTACCTGATGACGTGTCTCCGCGTGGGGGACACGTTGAGAACGTGGGGGAGGTTAGAGGAGCTTCCCGAGCTGGATGGGTTCTGCCCGACCGTGGGACAGAAGAGAGGCGAGTCGGGCAAATATAAGGATCCTGCCCGACTGTCGTTGGTCCGTGCCCGACAGGAGAAGATGTTCTACCCGACAGGTCTCTGCCCGACGATGAGGTCTTATTAAGCCTTCCAACCTGGTGGGGTTTGGGCCGACTCGACTATGAGCCAAATGTCGGCCTAGTCTAGAACAAATTATATTACTAACTTAAACGTTGAAATGCTAACTTTTGCAAATCCACCTCGCGCCACCACCCTAACGATCAATATCACTAATTTCAGAGTCCTACGTTATCAATTGACGTCAATTCTGAATATATTAGGAAACAATTAAAATTAATTTTAAAATATTATTATTCTTAATAAAATATTTCATTCTCATAAAAAATGATATTAATAATTCTATTGATAAATGTGTAAAAATAATACTTTTTCATTTTCTGTAGCAACATTTTTTTTAGGCAATTAGTATTTTTATAAAATAAATACTAGTTTCTCAAAATAAGAAATCTTTATAAGCAACTAGTATTTCAAAAAAATAAATACCACTTTCCATTTTTGTCCTTCAATATACATAAACATAAGAAGAAAAAACATTCCATTCACGTCACAAACAATTACCATAGTAGTAAATAAAATTTTATTGGCAATTTTGTAATACAAATAAACCACAAGGGCAATTTATAGCCGAATGAGAATTGGTGAAGATTTATAAGTAGGCACATGCTTGATCGCCATCAACAACCCCAGAGTGAAGAGATTTGACACTCAAGAATCTGCCAACAACCGGAAGTGGTAACTCTTTTTGACTCTTCATAATCGCTTTTCCCTCTACGCTTTTCACGATCCATTTTTAACAATTTTCTATCAATTTGTCGCGCTTTTTCTTTTTTTATTCTGTTTATTCTCTCTTGTGATGATTTGATTTGATGTTCCTTTTTTTGATTCTATTTTTTCATGCTCTGAATGAAATTGATTTGGGGGTTTGACTTTAATTTTTCTGGGTTTTATGTATGCTTTGATTTTTTTTGGCAGTGAAAGAACTAAAAGAATGGCTTCAGATCCAAAGGTTCACACTTTCGAAGAGGTTGCAAAGCATAGCAAAACCAAAGATTGCTGGCTTATTCTTTCTGGAAAGGTCTGTTTCTTTTTGTTGCATGAATGGTTTATTCTGGTAATTGAATGATTCATTTGGTTATTTTTGTTGAAGATGAGATTTGTGCTTTTGGGGTTCATGCATGTATAACTTTATTTTCTGGGTCTTGTGCGTTGCTGTAGAATATTCTTTATTGCAATTTATTTTACTTTTGAACTATTTTATCTGCTATTTAGTTTCTATTTTTAAGATTGAAGGTTGATGATGTTTTGATTATGCTGTGTCTGGATCAGTGTGTTTCACAAATTATGAGTCCTGTTATTATATTTTTCAGGTTATCTTGCATCTTATTTTATGTTACATGTTTGACTGAGTAATAATTGTTTATTTTTTTCTACACGATCGATGTAAGAAGTTGAAAAAGGATTGGAAGATTCCATTGCCATACCATCAAACAACAAAATCTAGGAAACTAGTACAGAACAAAAAAAAAATTCTAAAGTAGAGATTCACATAAAAGTCAAACAAAGGCCACTCTTGATGAGGGCTGTTACCTACCCTTAAAGGGCGGCTACCAAGGACCTAAATGTGGCATAATGATGCAAACTTGACCTCACATTTTTTTTTGCCGAAGTTGTAATCTAGATAACCAATTCCAAAGGGAATGATGTTACTAGGGAAAATGCCATAGCCACTTGCTACTGGAGCATTTTGCTTTTAGGGACCAAATTGGCAATACCAAAACCCTCCCTCTTTCTTTGGTTTACAACAAACCTTCCTTTAGGCATCATCATTCAAAGGTTAGATTATTTTAAGAAAACTTAGCATAAAAGTTCTCTTCAACAATGTACAAACGTGTAGCCACCTGTCATCGTTGTTTGAATTTACTGTTTTGTGATTAGAGTATAGTAATATCATTGATAGACAACTGTATTGTCTAAGAAGCTGCTCATCCTTTATAAAGTTTATATAGCTGGGAATCTGTTTCAACCGTACTAGCTTAGAATTTAGTTGCTTTTATTGGCTATGGTACTCGTATATACCCTAATCTTAATGCTGCCTTCCCCTAAACCATCTTCCTACAAGACATTAGCTATTTGGAAATCTATAACCACTTCTACAATTTTGAACATTACCTGCTACTGTGATGGACAATTTTGAGGCTATTCAAATTCCCTACTGAAAAATACACAACACTGTGTTTATTGGCCTGAATGGTCCATCATTAGGACAAAGACAAATTATTAAACTGCATAGTTTTAGTATGTAATAATGTTAATGTTAATTTGAATTTCTGTCTATTAACAAATGTTAGGTGTACGATGTCACCCCTTTTATGGAGGATCATCCTGGAGGCGACGAGGTTTTGTTGTCTGCAACAGGTATGATTATATCATTCAAAGGGTATATATCACTAAAGCACCTAGGATAACCATATTGATTATACTGTATTGTATGGATTACAGGGAAAGATGCAACCAATGATTTTGAAGATGTGGGACACAGTGATTCTGCTAGAGAAATGATGGACAAATACTACATCGGTGAGATTGATCCAGAAACTGTGCCACTAAAGCGCACCTACATTCCGCCTCAGCAATCTCAGTACAATCCTGACAAGACTTCGGAATTTGTGATCAAGATTTTGCAGTTCCTGGTGCCTCTCCTGATTTTGGGCTTAGCCTTTGTTGTCAGAAACTACACCAAAGAGTAGTTCCTTCTTTATCATCACATTGCACCCTTGTGAGGGGGTTTATTAGCTATTCATAGTGAGTGGGTGATTTAAAAGACAGTGTTTAGTTTCTTCTTGGTGTCTTGAGCAATAACTAGATGATAATGTTTTACAACTTTATTTGGTAAATGGTACTGGCGAGATTGTGATTGAGGAACCTAATAATGTTGGATGGTGAATTTCATCTCTTCATTTAGCACCTGTTTTGATAATATTTTCTCAAGCCTTTTTAAGGATCACTCTAACTCTGATTCAAGGAGTTTTTGTAAGGCCCTTATTTTCTTGTTTATGAACAAGAAAAGTGCAAGATACTTTTAAGCAATTAGATTTGTGATAGGTTCACATTAAGGTAGTGACCGGTGTACTTGAGGCCTGTTAGTCCTGACTTTGGAGGCTCTCTGCATACTTGAGCCGCAAATATTCACCCTATGCAGTGTGATGACATAAGAGATCTTGTTCTATACCAGATTCACCACATTATTTATACATCTTTGATCCTCTCCATTTTTCTTTTATCTTCTCATCTTACTATCTATTTCTCTATATTTTTCTTAATCTTATTCTCTCTTTTACTGATATATACATTATCAAGAGAGACAATAAGATTAAGAAAGAGATAGAGAGTAAAGAAAGGGAAGGAGAGAAATCCTGATCTATACGTTAATTTACATTCATTCTGCACTTCCGCCATTAGAGCCACTGCAGCAATGTTGCAGAACCAACTAATCAATATTATAGAAGTGTTGCTTTAGAGAATTTTTTGTTGCTCATGTTATTTTATATGGAGAATGCCTTTTTAGTAATTAGCACTCTCAGCAACATCAACAATCTAGTCTCATCCCATTAAGTGAAGAGAACACTCCCGTTATAATGTTACATCTAGGTTATGGGTGTTCAAATTAACCTACTATTTGGATTATCCATATTCTAATTTGATTACAAAAAATGGATTAATTATTAGTTTGATTTTAATTAAATTTTATTATATTATTAATATGATTTTAACTGAATTCATATATTTAAAAAAAAATTAAACATCCATATTCAAAACAAAAACTAAATTAATCTATTTTTTAAAAATCACAAAAGGTATCTTAAATTGATTCTTTTGTAAAAATAAATTTTCATAAAAAGATTTTTTTCTATGAATATATTTTGAATTTTTTTTATAATTATTATTTTCTGAAGAAAAAAAAATGAAAGAACAATTTTTTTTTTCTAAAAATAAAAAAAATTCAAAAAACAAAACATACAATTTTTTTTACCTTTTGAATTTTTTGTTCTGAAAATAAAAAGTTCCTAATATTAAACATTTATTTTTTGAAAAACAAAAAATACTTTTTTTTTCTTTTTGGAAAATTCTTTTTTCTTAAATTGATAAATTATTTAAAAAATATATTTTTTATAAATAAAAAAATACGGTTTTCTTTTTTCATTTTAGAAAAAATACATTTTTTTAAATAAAAAGTTATTGGAATGAAAATATTTTTAATAAAATTTAAAATAAACTAATTATAAACGGGTTAGAAATATAATCGATTGATAATTAAATTATAACCATTAAAAAAAATGAAATTCAGTTATGAAAATTTGTTTTAATAACAATATAACGTATGAATTATATATGATCATGAATTAGTTATGAGAATTGATTTTTTTTTCTTCAAAATGTACACATTTCAACATGCCATAACTCTGGTTCACAATATAATTTAGTCCATGATGCCCGTTATAATAAGAGGGGATGTTTATTCCATTTTTAAGGGTGTACCACACATCCTTGAAAATCTGAAATAATCTTTATATATTTAGAGGTGCATATTCGAATGCACTCAAAATCATATTAGATTTTATTTTTTTTAAATTTGTCTTATATTGAACAAAATATGGTCTGAAGATGCATCTCAGTATATTTTTTGGGTGTATCCGGAGATGTTTTTGCGAAATATCTCATGTACTTATTAATGGTGTTTTTATTCACTATGTTGATTTAATTAACGACTAAGTGATATTTTTGGAGATGCATATTCAGAAATGTCAAACAAAAAATTGAATAAAACACCATCTTGCATGATCTTCATCTTCATACAAAAAATAAACTCTATTTTTCAAAACCTTAAAAAAATTTCTCTCATTTTCAATCAATTTTCAACACCAAAACATAATTATTGTACTTCATCACATCAAAGGGAGTAAAATAAGTTAAAATTGCAAGTAAAGTTCATCCATTTCATCCTTCATTCCTTGCATTAATATGATTTATGAATTGAAAAAAGAACGTTGAGTCCGGATATGCATGTCCGGACAAAGTTTGGTGTGGTTCGAATATGCATTTCCGAATTTGGTTGATACTTTGAATTTTTAAATCTATTTTTTTTTGTTATTTGTGGTATTATATGTGGTGCAGTCGAATATGTTTCCCAAAGCTATTGTGAGAATGAATGTTAAATCGAACGAAGTGAAGCATAATGTTAAACAGGAAATTGTGAATGATGATGTTAAATTGGATGATGTTAAATCGAGTGATCGATTGATTGTTGTCGAAGTAGATGTCCGTGCATAATTTACAAATAAATAAGAGTTTACGATTTGTGAACATATGCTACAATGGGTCCGAATGGATGTCAGGAAATTGGAGTTTGACATTGTAATTGGAAGGTCCGACAATGGTTCAGATAGAATACAAGCATTTGTAACAATGAGATTCAAAAGAAGTGGCATGTACCAACCACAGATTAGGAAGTTGAAACAAGATCACACTGGATCAAGAAAATGTGAGTATCCATTTAAATTGTGCGGATACCGTACGGTAGATGAAACATGTAAATTTAATGTGATTTTTGATATACATAATCATTCATTGACTGACAAGTTATCTAGTCATCCCATTGTATGTCTCCTTGTTCTAGAGGAAAGGGAACTTGTTTCGGACATGACACTAAACATGATGGCGCCATAAAACATACCCGCATATTTGAAACAAAAAATACCTCTAAATATTTCAAATATCAAGAAAATATACAACGTTCATGCTCAAAACAACAAGGTCGTAAGAGGACCAAGCTCTGGGATGCAACAAATGTTGAAGTTTTTGGAAGATGACACATATATTTTTAGATACAAAGTTTGTGAGGATAAGATCATCGTTCGAGATGTATTTCAGAGTCATCCTGATTCCATCAAGTTGTTCAACATTTTTTCACTGTGCTTATAATTGATTCAACATATCAAACAGACAAGTATAGACTTCCACTTATGGAAATTGTTGGTGTTACTTCTACGGAGATGACTTTTTAAGTTGATTTTTCATTTTTGGGATCTGAAAAAGAAGAAAATGTTACACGGGCTTATGAAATGTGCAAGACTATGTTGAAGGACCAAGAAAACATGTCACAAGTAATAATCGTCGATTGTGGCATCACATTGATGATTTTGGTTGCAATGGTGTTTCACACATCGTCTGCATTACTCTGTAACTATCACATAACCAAAAGTTTGAGAATTTGAGAAAAACGTGCAATTAGCACCAAATAAGTCAAACTTAAATATGGAAAAATGGTCAAACCTGGTGCAGTGATGGAAAATATAATGGATGTATGGAATGATATAATAAATTCTTCCATAAAAGACTCATATGTAGAATCTGTAATACATTTTAGAAATGTGTGTGCGAGATATCCATATTTGTTGGAACATGTTAAAGGTGATATTCTAGACCAGGTTAAAGAGAAGATTGTTTGTTCATGAACTGATCGTTTTGACACTTAGGCAATACAACAACCAGCAAAGTTGAATATGGACATGTTAGACTGCATAATTTGTTGGGAAACAATAAAGATGGTTTTTGTCAATATTGAGAAGTCGTAACCCAAATGGTCTTAAACCAAAATAATGAGATACATACATCTTTTGGTCGGAGCATTACTGTGTTAGAACATCGACTCAAATACAACATCTTTTATTCATAGTTGGTTGGAAATGTATCTCGGGCGACGTTGAATTTTTTTACGAAGCCAAACAATCAGATAAAACAGGTTTAGATAGCTCAAAGTGTGGATGTAAACTTAGGAATACATACAATCTTCCACGTGCTTGTTTAATTTCAAAGAAGATGAATCTTTAAAAACCAATACATATGGATGAAGTTTCACCTCATTGGAAAATGCTCTATTTTGATGATGATGGTGCGATGAAGGATGATAAATTAAGCATATCTATCATGGTCAAGTAGGAAATGATCCAAGAGAGATTCATGAAAGTTGATAGCGTCATGAAATTGCATTTCAAAGAGCAATTGAGTAAGATTGCCTATCCAGAAACAATGGATATGAAACCACTGTCGAAACCGGTTGCAACAAAGAGTGCCCTTAAAAAGGTCAAATTGACACAAAGTGGCAACTTCATGCGATGGTTTTCTTTATACTATGAAAATGTTGACTCACATCTTCTGGATGCTCCGACTCCAAAATCCCATTAAAGTGTTTTCAAGGGTGTTTGCATTAACAAACCATCTCCTCCACCGTTGTTACTAAAAATCAAACAAATTGAAGAGATGACGCTTTTTATGCATAAATACATTGAATGAATTGTAAATGTTGAAGGTGACAACAATTGTGGTTTTTAAGTTGTTTCGGGTTTTCTTGGTAAAAGAGAGGATGATTACCAATTTGTTCACCATCATCTTATACAAGAGATGATAGAGCAAGGGAGTTATACACAAAGTTATACGAGAACAAAGAAAACTGCGACGTAATTCTCAATGCTCTTGTTCCTTCACCATTTGAAAAATGGATGCGCTTCCCGAAAATGAGACATCTTATAGAAAGTGCTTACGATAAGGTATGTATTGATTTAAAACGATATGGTTTCTCAAAAACATTCTTTCGACTTCGGAGTAAGTCACCTCAAAATCCATCCGAACACATCGTATATATTGATTTGAAATAAAAAAACAATATTTTGTTCAGGTTTATTTGAAACAAGGGTGTCTTATACCGAAGACATCACCAGAGTGGAAAACACATTTCACTTAAGATGCAAAAACTTGGTCGGATCACTTTCTAGAAAGGCCGGATCACCAGTAGATTTAGTTAGTGACATATTTTTTAGTGAATTTTTGTTTTAATCTAACTATATAACTCGCTTTTTGTATGTAACTCACCGCATAATGTTATAGAATTTGGGGGTAACTTTTGAACAACTTTGTTGTTCTAATTTTGTACGATATAATACACTGGTTCTGTGTGAACAGTGGGTTGGGAGTGTAACACATCATTTTTGAATTTATTTATTTATTTGAAGTCGTGTGTATTTAATTATTTAAATCAATTTATATGTGCTTTGGATGGTGTTGGGGCGGTAAGTAGTATTTGATGCTTTGGGTTTGTAGTGTAGAGCTATAGTTATTTAATTAAATAATAGAATTAACAATATTAAAATAATCAAGATTTTTTTGTTAAATAATTAGAAGGTTATATTATTTAATTGGTTGGAATAATATAGAAGAGTAAAAATAGTGGAAAGAAAATGAGAATATTATTAGTATTATTATTAAAATAATACTAGAGTTAAGAGGGTATTTTGGTGAATACAGAAATAAGTGAGGGTAATGTGGGAAGTCACTAATTAGGGAGATTAGGGCTCTAATAGGAAGAAGTTAGTAAGGGTTTAAGATGAGTACGTGAGAAAATCAGATTTGAGAGAAAGAGGCAAGGTTAGACTTGAAGAGGAGAGGAGGACTTGGATCAAATTACGAATTTTTCAAGCAATCTAAGGTAGGGGATTACTCCTAATATGGTGTATATTGCATGTGTAGGTAGAGGGAAATCCCTAATACCATTAGTTTTTCTTGCTTTTTATTCCTTTTTGTGAATGTTGGATGAATTTGTGTTGAATTATGTAATTGTATGGTATATGTGATGTGATATGTGGAATTCGTGCACAGTTATACCATGAAAATTAGGGGTTCTTGTTAATGAAATTTCTATGAAGGTGTGTTCATATGTTATTGTGAAACTGGAGAACAAACCATGTCAAAACCCATGATTAATGAGTGAAATTACATGTTAATTGATGGATAATCGATGTTTGAATGCTAAATGAAAATCCCTTGATGTTGTTGTGCGATTTGAGGTCAAGGGATGTGAAATCGATTTTTTGTTTTGAGCTTCATTAAAGAAAATGCAGGTTCTGTTTCTGGTTTAGGGTGACGAGTTTCACCCTAATGACGCATTGGTTTTCGTCGTTGTGTGTGTGTGTGTGTGGGGGGGGGGGGGGGGGGGTTAACGGGCATCAGCTTCCTGACAGGTATACTGTCATGGTCCCTAGACATGTTTGATTGGGATGGTCGTCACATGGGTGACATAGATGGTGACGGGCGTCACCTTGGTGACAGGTAACCCGTCACACTGCTAGAATGAGTTTCATTTGCTCATTGGCTTGGAATTGAATGTTGATTTCAGTTTCTGGGTGTTGTGTTGTGTTTAGACTAATGTTGGCCATTAGTTGGAAAAATATGATATTGTTTATGATGTTATTATTGGATTGATTCACTTGTGTTGTATGGAAAATGTTGTTGGGCATATTGGTTATAATTGCACGGTGATCATTTTTGGTGAGGTTGCATGTTATGATGAATCATGCATTATGGTGTACGAGCTTCGGTCAAGTTTTGGTGTGCTTTGGTTCGATGGTATGGATTTAAGAGCAAGTAGCTAATTCCAATGGGAACTAGTGAAACATTACTTATGGTGATAGCGACGGGTTTTGGTGTGTTATGGTCCTATGGTGGGGATTCAGGAGCGAGTAGCTGGTTCCATATGGGAATCGATGAAGCGTTACATATGGTATTGGTAACGACTTTGGTGTCACTAACACCATGTATACATAACAAGTGATAATTACTATAGTTTTGTGATAGTAGACGATTACTCGAGAATTTCTTGGGTCATATTTTTGTCTAGTAAAGATGATACTTTTTCAGCTTTTACACAATTTGCAAGGTTATCCCAAAATAAGATGAATTTAAAAATAGTTTTTGTCCGAAGAAATCATAGAGGTGAATTTGAAAACCGCCTCTTTGAGAATTACTTTGATAAACATGGCATTAAGCATAATTTTCCGCTCCAATAACTCCACAACAAAACGGTGTTGTGGAGCGCAAAAATCGTGTTTTAAAGGAGTTGGCTAAAACTATGCTCAATGAGGGTAATCTACCTAAGTATTTCTGGATCGATGCCATTAGCATAGCATGTTATGTCTTAAATAAGATACTAATACGTCCTATTTTACACAAAACCCACTATGAACTACTAAAGGGTAGAAAACCAAATTTACCGCATCTTCACGTTTTCGGATGCAAATGTTTTGTTTTAAATAATGGAAAGGATAATCTTGGAAAGTTTGATGCAAAAGCTGATGAAATTATCTTCCTCGTTAACTCTCAATCTAGCAAAGCTTATAGGGTTTATGACAAAAGATTACTTATTATGGAAGAGTCGGTACACATCACTTTTGATTAATCTTATTTGAGAAATGTCGAAAAAGGTGTTTCTTTTCATAATGTAGGTGTATCTTCACAAGACACTCTCAAAGATGTTAGAACAAGATTTGTTCATGACATATATCCTTTGAGTTTTGATGATAAGAAATTATTGAAAGAATAATGGTGTTATCTAATGTGAGTTCTAAGTATGAAGGTTCAAAAGCTAAAGAAGAAACCATTCAGAATCTGATAGAAGAACGCATTTGAGAGAACCTAAGTTACTGGCTTCTGATGGCTCAGAACCGATGCACATTATTAAGTGAAGCCTGATGATATAGGTTTGCATAGACTCTGAAGCTGAATGTATCAGAATCAAAATAATAATATATTGTCTCTACACTTAGTGAATGTATCATCTTCTGGTGGCCATTCAGAACCATGAACTAAGCTAAGTTATTCGTACTATAGAAAGCAAGCTACAATGTCAAATCAGTTTGTCAGCTATAGTTTATGTTCACATGGCTAAGAAGAGTTATCATGCTTTACAAACATCTACTTTCAACAGATCTATAGTATATGATCACAAGAAAGATGCTTTGATTAAACATGTTACACAATGGATAAAGATCTTTTGGTGTATCTATATTCAACGTCTCTTAGTACTATGGAGTAACAAAGACACTTCTACATGTTATCTCTTCAAACAATCATTCTTCTACAACTGCTATATAAGTAGCTGAAGCTTCAATATCGATTCAACAACAAGGAAAATAAAGAAAGAGATCCATAAAGAAAAGAAGTGTTCCACGCTTCTATCAGAATGGAAGAATAACAAGATCAACAATGGCAACACAGTCGAGTATGCATAATTTCTATTATATGTTATAAATTGTACAAAGCCTTAATATTTATTAAACATTGAATATAATAGAAATCTTAAGTTTTGTGATCTTTGTTATGGTTATTTACCCTTTACCTCTGATTGAATATCAAGTACACCTTGTTGTCTATTCTGCTAAACAAATTATTTAGTAGTTTAGAAAGAAAGTCTCTTTCTATGTGCTTGAGCATCAAAGTCTCTTGCTGTGAGCTTGAGCCAAGTAAGTCTCTTTCTATGTGTTTGAGCATTAAAGTCTTGATCAGTTGTTGATTGAGCAAATAAGTCTTGGACCGTGAGTCTGAGTAGAAGTATTGAACTTGAGGGGTTTGAGCAAAAGTCTTGAATCCTTGAGATTTAAGCAGGGAAATATTGGACCGTGGGTCTGAAAAGAAGTCTTGAACCTGAGGGGTTTAAGCAGAAGTCTTGAATCCTTGGGATTTGAGTTGAGAATTCTTGGACCATGGGTCTGAGAAGAAGTCTTGAACCTGAGGGGTTTATGCAAAAAGTCTTGGATTCATGGAATCTAAGAAGGAAGTATTGGGCTAAGGGTCTAAGAAGGAAGTCTTGAACCTGAGCGGTTTAAGCAAGGAGTCTTGGGATGAGGGTCTGAGCAAAAAAGTCTTATGCTTGAGGGCATAAGAAATTGTAATAATTTTTTTATTGTAGTGGAAAGTCTCTTGTGTTGCAAGGGGATTGGACTACTCTTAGTTTGGGAGGAACCAGGATAAATCTCTATGTATTTCTTTGTTATTTATTTGCTTATGTTATTATTCTGCTGTGACATATAATCAGAATCTGAACTCTGTTCAGAAGCAAAGAAAAAATAGAGAACACAATTCAACCCCCCTTTCTTGTGTATTTTTCTCACTTTCAGTTGGCATCAGAGTATGGTCTGTATATTAAACTTAACAGTGGTACAAACAAAGATCCTATCAGAAAAATATGTTTTCATCTCCGTATGAAAAGAAGATTGTCAAAGATGAAGAATCTATTGAAAGCAATTAGTCTCTCCATCAATGGTGTTATCCTTTTTGAAAAAATAGTTCAAGATCTTGACTTCAGAACAAGCCAAAGAAACTTCATCAAAATAAGCTGGGGATCCAGAATCAGGAAACAAATATCCAGGTAGGTTATGTTATTCATTTTCTATTTCAATCATGATATTTTGTACAAAGTTTATTGGTGTGTATAACTTCTACACTCAGTTACTTTGGAGGATATTAGCTAAAGAATTTTTAGACTTGTGAAATTGGTATTCTCATTATTTGTGATAATATCAGTATGTTTAATAAAAGAAATCTCTTCGAACATTCTTGTATCAAACTTCCTTACTACTGTTCAAATGAATTTAGTATGTGTTGAGTTCTTCAGTGAACTGACAACTGAGATATAGCTCGTAATTCTGTTAGAGTTAAATGGCTGGTAAAAATTCTGAACATTGTCATTTATGCTTAATCTCAAATGAAGAATTTGAATAAAATATTAGTCAAATGATGTCTTAGTCAAAAGATTGGGTAACAAACTTTTGATAAAATATAAACTCTGAAAATTCTCTGCTTCTGAAACTTGTGTAGAGAAATCTTTGTGTCTTACATGTACATAAGTGGAAAATCTTTTTGACACCTGTTCCACTTTTTACACCTGTCTGAAGTGTCTTTAGCATGCTTTAAATTGTTTTTTGTTTTGAATTTGAAGAGGAATGAATTCGTTTTAAATACTTTTGTGTGTGAGTCTCTTTAATGTCGTTTATTTCTCTCAACACCTTCTCAACACACATAACGTTTATCACTGTCTATTTTGTGTCTTATTTGTAAACCCTAAAATAATCCCCCATGAACCTCATCAATGGTATCCTTGTTGACATATCCCTTAGATATTAATTCCATGCAAAAACTCAAGATCAAGCCAAGACTATGCCGCTCAACAAAGATGAATTAAAGCTTCTCATTAAACAAATGGTAGACTTTGATAGCTTTGTTGCAAATGGCTATCCATTAGAAAGTCATTTTGAACTCCAAGGATGGATGAACTTCTTTGAAATGCTGAATGGAACAACTTACCCATCTCTGGTAAAAGATTTATGGGTATGGGAGGAAGTGTACGATGAGTATTCACCACAAGATGAAGAAAGAATTATTATGGAAAAAGACAAAAGTTTGAAAGAGAAATTAAGAGAAAAAATGGGTCTGAAAGAATTCAATTATGTGGAAATAAAATCTGTTGTAATATGTCTGGACATCTCCATAACTCAAAAGAATATTGTTCAACTAATTGGGCCTGGAAATTAAGTAATGGTGATAATCAACAAAAAGGATGGAGGAGAATATGCCAGGGATATTAAGATGACACACTTTGAAGAGAAAGATGATTATGGAAAAGTGAAGAACATGCATCTCAAGAAAAAGTTATTGTTCAAAATTTTGATCGGTTGCTTAATTCCTCGTGAAGGAAGTTCAAATCAAATTTCATGGGATCATAAGATGTTTATGTGGTATCTGTCTACCAATCAAAGATTGAATCTACCAAGTTACATTTTCATCATCTTTGTGAATCTATCAAGGGTTATACTAAGAAGTTCAAAAGAATAGTTCCTTATGCGAGGCTACTTTCTGAAATATTATATCAATGCAAGATGATCAACATATTGATGGAATTTGGAGCTACACAAGATTTAGATGATACTCATGGAAGTGTGCTTTCTATAACTGTATTAGCTCACATAAAAGAAAGAAAGAAAAAGGATATTGTAATGATTCCCATTCCTATTAGTAACAGGAAAGACAATAGAAAAGGTTTTCTAGAAAACTATCCATTACTGACCAAGGAAGATAATCCTGATGTCATTAAGTTTCTTCTTGATAAAGCCAATAGGGAGTATGGTGTAACTATAACACGTGATCAACTTCCTAATAAGTGTCCTAATGTTCATGGTTATAGAGGAAGAAGAAAAAGAAAGGAAATCACTTCTGATGAAGATGAAGAAGATGATGAATCAGATACTCCTATACCTGCCAAGAAGAAACTGCTAGGAGATGCTCAGAAAGAAATTCAGAAAGAAGAAGAAATATTTACTAAAAAATATGAGAAGAAAAAGAATCTATATTGCTCCAAGAAGGCTCTACAACATGAAGTTGAAGAACTCACTGAGTCTACTGAGATTCGTTCTACTAAGACTAGAGGAGGAGGATCTAGCGATAATCTAAATATGGGCAATGAGGTTTCTGCATCAAAGAAAAGAAAACTGGTAAAGTTAAGTCAGCTGGAAGAAGAAAAGGAAACAAAAATTTCTCATGTCACGAAGAAGGTTGACAACTTCATGATAGAAGTTGTCAAGATAAGTATGGAAGTTGCGTATGAGGAATTGATTAAGAGATATCGTGATGATGACTCAATAAAGGTTACAGAGAAGGGCATGGAAGTTTTAAGAGAACAACTTGGAGACAAACTTCAGTATATTCTAAATTCTCTTGAAGTGGCTAATATAACCCAATAGTTTGTTGAGAGTAGCAAGAAGGATACAAGTTCTGCTCAAGAATGTGAAGACCTTGGTGTTAAGGAAGTAGAATAAAATTCTACAAAGGAAGTAATGGAAGCTGTGTCTACAGAAAAGGATAATGGATCTAGGAATTGGTTGAATGAGAATCCAACTGAAAGTGGCAAAGAGGTGGAAGCTGCAGAAGAACTTGTTTCATTGGCAACAAGATTGGGTATTGAGGTTGAACCTATTAATGACTTTAATCTTAGTTCTTTACTGAGAAAGTCAACCTCAATATCACCTGTTAAATCCAACCAAACCTCTACCTTGGACATACAACCTTATCAGTTAATCATTCCTATAAGCACACATTTTTCTACTCTTTCAAAGACCTCTCCAAATGAAATACAAAACAACAACATTCCATTGCGTGATCAACCTATCAACCAAAACCAATCAAGATAATATTAATGCTAGCATTCAAGCAGAATCACCTTCACTAATTCATGTTGAATCGAAAAGTGCTTTGGATGCTAAGTCCCTCAATTTTATGCCACCTTCAAACAACTCCACCAAAACCATTACAAATCAACTTGTTCAGAATCATCTTAATAATGAAATTGAACTTGCTAAATCTGATCCAAAATCAGAAAATAACAACCTAGCTCAGCCTTTACCATCAAATCACCAAGAAACCACTCAAAACTCATCCTCGTCAAACCACTCTTTAGGAAAATAAATCTTAGATGGATGTGCTCATGAAACAATGCAAACAAACTCGCCCAAACCATCTAAGCATATGACTAACTATAACCCTCTACCTAACTATGTACTTTCTCAGCTAGAAGTTTTTAGGACTGGGTCATATAACGAGGCAAAAGCAATAATGGAAGAAGGGTTCACTTCTACTAATCATATGGCTTATAATGAAAAATGGGAAACGTTCAGAAAGGTTGTAAACTTAGTTATTCAAAGTCTGAAGAATTTCTCTATAAAAGAAGATACTGCGTCTAACCAGAAACTACTACTCAATCTAGAAGCTAAGGTAGCTTCAGTTGTTGAATGTCAAAAGTTGATGAAAGTTCATATGGCTAGTAACCAACTGTCAGTGGATGCTTAATTCAAGTCTATTATTGCAAGGCAAGAAGAAATCAATTCTGATCCTAAGACAATCATAGAACCTAGGTCGAGGATGTAAAACCTGTTTATGTGCTTGTTGACGTGTTTTTTTAAAAGATATGATTGTGAACTTATCGTGTTTCAATTTGCTTTATACAAGTTATTTGTGTTTCATTTGATTAATGCTTTATTTTATTTTTTTGATGATTTAAAGTGAGTGAAACTTGCTTTTGCTGGCTTAAATAATTGAAAATGAAAAAAAGGGAAATTTCATTGGAATTTAAAAATTATATGAGAATAGATAAAACTGTATAATAAATTAGACTATTCCTAGTTTTCTTTGTTGATTCAGTCATCTTTCTCAGTGTTACCAACAAATTCCCTCCATGATTGTTCTGCTTCCTCATCTTCAGAAGAACGATCTTCATCCTCTATGGAAGAATCCTTATGAGCACTTATGTGATCGTTCGACCCTGAAGTATGTGCTCTCTAGGCAGCCAATCTGGCTTGAAGACCTTCCTCTTCCTTTAATTTCTATTTTTCTTTCGCTGCATCAGCATGTGGTTTTGAAGATAGTTCCTTGACTACCAAATGTTTCTCTCTTGCTGCTTCAGCCTTCATCATCAAATATAACTCTCTTACAAAATCTTGTTTCTCACTCTTGTGAGGAATTCGATTATGAGATTTTCTTTACACAACTAATTTTTGCTTGAAGTATTTATGTGAACTGGATGAATTCTTGAGGAAACTAGGTCGATTTGCGTTTATAGTGTGTTTTAAGTAGTCATTCAAGTACGATATGCAATTTGTGCACCAATGAAAATTGGTCTTTTAATTTTGGTACTTTGTTTGACTATGACTACTCTAAACCCTATAAAACATTTTTTACTATCTCGGGACAATGTGTTTCTGCTTAATATTTTCTTTAATTGTCACCTCTCGTATCTTTTTCCTCTTTTTTTTCCCAATCTTTTTGATGTGACAAAAGGGGGAGAAAGATATAGAAGTATTTAATAAGAATCTGAACCCTTCATATTTTAAATATTGTTCATTTATAATATTTTAAAATTCTGTTATTTTGGTTATTTATTTTACCCAGGAAATATATTTTAGTTTTATTGAATATAGAACTTAGGTGGAGCTTACAAACCTCTACCTTTGAACTATTAGATTCAGGGGGAGCTTACAAACCTCATACTCTGATGTTGCCAAGTAAATTATAATATATATTTTAGTTTTCTTAAATATATAACTTAGAGGGAGCTTACAAACCTCAACCTTTGAACTATTAAACTTAGGGGTAGTTTACAAACCTTAGACTCCGACGTTGCCTAGAAAGTTAAAATAGCCCAACATTTCTCTTTAAATACTTATGTTTTTCATAATAAAAAATGGGGATATTGTTAGAACAAGATTTGCTCATGACAAATATCCTTTGGGTTTTAATGATAACAAAGTGTTGAAAGAAAAATGGTGTTATCTAATATGTGTTCTAAGTATGTAGGTTATAAAGCTTAAGAAGAAACCATTCAGAATTTGACAGAAGAATAGAGAAAAGCTGAGTTATTGGGTTCTGATGGCTCAGAACTTATGCACATTATTAAGTGAAGTTTGATGATATAGGTTTGCATAGACTCTGCAGCTGAATGTATCAGAATTAGAAAAACAATATATTGACTATACGCTTAGTGAATGTATCGGCTTCTGGTGGTCATTCAGAACCATGAACTAAGCTAAATTATCCGTACAGTTAGTCAGCTAAAGTTTGTGCTCACATAGCTCAAGAAGAGTTGACATGCTTTACAAATATCTACTTTCAACGAATCTATAGTACAAGATCACAAGGAAGACGTTTTGGCTAAATATGTTACATAATGGATAAAGATCTTTTGGTGTATTTATCTTCAACGTCTCTTAGTACTATAGAGTAACAAAGACACTTATACAAGTTATCTCTTCCAATGGCTATTCTTCTACAACTTCTATATAAATAAAAATAAAGAAAGATATCCAAGAAAAAAAGAAGCGTTCCATACTTTTATCAGAATGGAAGAATAACAAGATCAACAATGGCAATACAATCGAGTATGCAAAATTTCTGTTATATGTTATAAATTGTACAAGGCTTAAAGATTTCTTAAACATTGAATATCTTAGAAATATTAAGTGTTGCAATCTTTGTATGGTTATTTACCCTATACCACTTATTGAATATTAATTACACTTTATTGTTTATTTTGCTAAATAGATTATTTAGTAGTTTAGAAAGAAAGTCTCTTGTTATGTTCTTGAGCATCAATGTCTCTTGCTGTGAGCTTAAGCCAAGTAAGTTTCTTGTTATGCGTTTGAGCATTGAAGTCTTGATCAGTTGTTGATTGCACAAGGAAGTCTTGGACTGTGGGCCTGATCATAAGTCTTGAACCTGAGGGGTTTGAGAAGAAGTCTTGAATCCATGGGATTTGAGCAGGGAAGTCTTGGACCATGGGTTTGAGAAGAAGTTTTAAACCTGAGAGGTTTGAGCAGAAATCTTGAATTCGTGGGATTTAAGCAGGGAAGTCTTGGACCGTGGATCTGAACAGAAGCCTTGAACCTGAAGGGTTTAAGAAGGAACTCTTAGATTCGTTAAATCTAAGCAGGAAGTCTTGGGCTGAGGGTCTAAGCATGAAGTATTGAACCTGACGGGTTTAAGCAGGAAGTCTCGGGCTGAGGGTCTGAGCAGGAAAGTCTTATGCTTAAGGGCATAAGAAACTGTAACCATATTTTGATTATAGTTGATATTTCTTGTGCTGCAAGGGGACTGGACTACTCTCAGTTTGGGAGCAACCAGGATAAATATCCATGTATTTCTTTATTATTTATTTACTTATGTTATTATTCTGCTGTAACATATAATCAGAATCTGAACAGTGGTTTAGAATCTTATCTTTGTTCAGAAGCAAAGAAAAATTAGACAACACAATTTAACTCCCCATTTCTTGTGTATTTTTATCACCTTCAAAAGAACCTGAGAAAGGAGTTATTCAACCTAATGCGGTGGAGCATGAGAAAGAAGAAGGTAATGATTATTAAGAGGCGAAGGTTGAAAGTTCAGTTGTAGTGGACGATCTTCCTTTGGCTTGGAGAACCTCCAAAGACCATCTAATCGATCACATACTTGAAGACATCACCAAAGGCGTGACAACATGCTACAAGATAAGTAATCTTTGTTATCATTTTGTGTTCGTTTCATAAGTTGAACCTAAAAAATAAAAATATGCCTTACTTGATAAGCACTGGCTTATGGGCATGCAAGATGAATTTAAAAAGTTTAAAAGGAATGATGTATGGGACATTGTCCCTCATCTGCGAGATCATCAAGTTATTAGACTAGGTGGGTTTTTAGAAATAAACTCGACAAAAACAAAGTGTTAACTGGGAACAAATCCCGACTAGTGGCTCAAGGTTATAACCAAGACGAGGGCCTTAATTATGAGGAAACTTATGCTTTGGTTGCTCGCCTCGAGACTATACGCCTTATGCAAGCGTATGTTTTCTCCAAAGATTTCAAGTTATTTGAAATGGACGTGAAAAGTGTTTTCTTTAATGGATATATTAATGAGGAAATGTATGTTTCAAAACCTCCCGTATTTGAAAATCAGGAGTATCCTATTCATGTTTATAAAGTAAAACGAGCTTTGTATCGTCTCAAACAAGCCCCTAGGGCTTGGTATGAGCGACTTAGTAAGTTCTTAATCAATCAAGGATACTCTAAAGGAAAGGTAGATACTGCATTTTTCATTAAATGTCAAGGAAAACATATTCTTCTAATACAAGTTTATGTTGATGATATCATCTTTAGTTCTACTAACATGCAATTAGTCAAGGAGTTTGCTAAGCTACTGTAGAGTGATTTTGAGATGAGTCTCATAAAGAAGTTGAACTACTTTCTCGGTTTTCAAATCAAGCAACTCAACTATGGGACGTTTTTGTGTCAAACAAAATATTACAATGAATTTCTAAAGAAATTTGGTATGGAAGATGAAAAATCAATTGACACTCAAATGCTCACAAATGGAAACTTGGAAAAATATAAAAATGGTAAGAATATTGATGTCAAGAAGTATAGAGGTATGATTGGTTTTCTTTTATATCTTACTCCATCTAGGTCAGACATTATGTTTAGCGTGTGTATATGCGCTCGTTATCAATTGACTCCAAAGGAATCACATTTAAAAGCTATAAAGTGCATCCTTAGATACCTTCATGGTACATCTAAGTATGGGCTTTGGTATTCCAAGGGAAGCGATTGTAACTTAGTTGGTTATACCGATTTCAATTTTTCCGGTTGCTAATTGGATAGGAAAAGTACTAGAGGAACTTACCACATGTTTTCAAACTCCTTAGTGAGTTGGCATAAGAAGAAACAAGTTTCTGTTGCTTTTTCAATTGTTGAGGCAGAATACATCATAGCCGATATTTGTTGTGCTCAAATATTATGGCTTAAACAACAACTACTTGATTTTGATATTAACCTACAATGTATTCCTATTATGTGCCACAACACTAGTGCTATTAATCTAACTTAAAATATGGCTTACACTCTCGCACTAAGCATATTAAGATGCATCACCACTTTCTACGTGACCATGTTGAAAAAGGAGATGTCATATTCGGGCATGTTGATAGCAAAAATCAACTTGCAGATATCTTTACAAAACCTCTTGCAACTGAACTGGTTTTCAACGTTCGAAGGGAGTTGGCCATACTTGATATCTCAAATCTTGCCTAAATATGATTTATTGCGTGTATTTTATATACTTTTGCTCTAACTTTTCTTGGAAGTTCAATCACATACGAGTGCATCCTTCATCTATTCATAAGCAAGGTAATATTGTTTCATTTTCTCTCTTTGAAAGTAAGCCTTTTACTTTTGCAAGTTCTCTATGAAATATGTCATGATTGTTCATTCCAAAAATCTCAAATTGATGTCTTTCAATTTATATGCTTATAGTGACTTCATGATATTCTTCTTCCATACTTGAAATATGTTCTTTGTGTTTAAGCGTGTTATCTATGGTTATCACTTGCATGATATATGTGAGGGTGTTGTTAATCTATTCCCGCATGAAATATGTTTGAATACGTTATAATGTCAACAAAATTCTTGTTGTGTGTCATTGTTATGATGCCATTTCTGTTTTTGGTCTGAGTGGTGATAAATCTAAATAATCTCCTTGCTAGAGCATGTATGTGTGCAACATTCGGGAGCACCAAAGGTATATGTCACATAAACGTGTCGCTTTTGTAGAAACTCAAAAGTTTTGATTGCATTGTATCCTTCATCTTTCATGTTTATTGTTATCTTATTTAGCTCTATTTGTGGAAACTAAGTCATATTGTTGCTTAAATTACTTTTATTTACGTTTAGGCATTTTCAATATTTACATCATTCTATGTGAGTGTTGTGTTATTAATGATCATATCTTTGTAAATGCCTCTGTGTGTTATATTATTTTATGTGTGATATAAGATACTTCTCATGGATTGGTTTGTCTCTTTTTGATGTTGTCAAATGGGGAGAAACATATATAAGATGAAGTTGGGATGCATACATTCAGGGGGAGCCTTCAGGACAACGCGAAACACATCGTGTCAAGTTTTGCCATCATAAAAAGGGGGAGTATGTAGTGCAACTTTCTGCCAGATGTATTTTGTATGATGTCAAAACTAATATACTTTAGCATTTATGTATATTGGACGGTATCCTTTGATTCTTAATGTTCATTTTAACATTATGAAGCATAAAAACATTTTGGAATAGTTTAGAAAAGGTTTCATGCATTAAAACTAGTTTTTATATGAAAAACAGGTCTATGCATCGACACATACATGTTATGAGTCGACACATAGCTGGAAAAATTTCTATGTGTCGACACATACGAGCTACAGGTCAACACATGTAACTCATTTTTAAAGCATGTAGCCTTTGTTTGATGTGCTGACTGCATAGGTCGACACATGACCTATACAGGTCAACACATTCGTCGAATATGTTGACATATGACTTACATAGGTCAATACTTGCAACGTATTTTTCCAAAAATTCATGATTTTTTCAAACCTCTTGCATTCCTTTTGCTTCTATCTTGCACACATATATATATATATATATATATATATATATATATATATATATATATATATATATATATATATATATATATATATATATATATATATATATATATATATTCTTCACACATGCATAATTTCTTTTAGTGATTTTAAGAAAATCACATGCAAAACTGGGATTTCAAAGAGTTCGCTTCATCTTCAACCTTCATTCTATGCATAAACACAAACAAACTACACATAATCATTTTTTGTTTGGGCGCCATCTAGAATTAGAGTTGATAACGTCTAATTTAGATATTTAAATTGTAAATTGGGTTGAGAATCTTTGAGGTTTTTAAATAAGAAAACCAAGTTGGGGTTTTCCTTCAAGATAAATAGGGGATTTGAAGGTTTTAGACAAGAGTACACAATATGGATTCGATCGAGTGAAAGCTTTGAAGAACAAGGGTTTCTTGCAAAGGAGTAGCGTGAGACGGTGGATCATTTTGGTAAATCTTGGGTTACAACAATTCACAATTTGGATTCGATCGAGTGAAGGCTTTGAAGAATTGAGGGTTCTTGCAAAGGAGTAGTGTGAGATAGTGAATCAAAGTTATATTGTTGGGTTACTTGATCAAGCTCAAACTAAAGAAAGAGAAAGTGTTAGAATAAACATCAAACATGGAGCTTGTAAGGTTGCATTGCTACATTTCCCTTGTAAATGAATTTTGCAAAGTAAGGTTAAATTTCTCTATCTCAATTCGAGTTTGAATTGAGGGAAAACTTACTCATAGCGAGGCCGATTGGGGAACCGACTAAACAAATCCTTGTGTACTCTCTCTCACTCACACACTCTCTCTCTCTCTCTCTCTCTCTCTCTCTCTCTCTCTCTCTCTCTCTCTCTCTCTCTCTCTCTTCTCTCTTTCATTTTTCATTTTCAAATTGTTGAATTCTTCGATTGTGCAATCAGTACGTTTGGCTAAACTTTTCGATAACTTTTAAAAAAGGCTTTTGTTGAATTGATCACAATCTATTTGATTGTGGTTAGATTTGAAAAACAGCCAAACCATACAAAATTCTGAATGAAATTAATTGCACACAAGGTGTTTATCATTATCCTCAATTGGTTTTCATATATGCATATCTGATATTTTTTATAGCAGTTAGATTTAGACGATTCGATCCAGGTCACTTCCGCTAGCCATTAAAATTTTCAAAACAATTTTTGTTAAGGTTTTTACTTAGGATTTATTCAACCCCCCTTTAGACAAGTCTCTTTCGTATAACACTAAGGACCTTTGATCCTCGCCCTTGGGTTAGGAGGAACTCTAAACTTTAGGGAAGGCTCAAAAGTGGCATTAAGCCACAGTTGCAAAAGCCAAATAGGTCCACCTATTTGTAGGTTGTCACAGTTCTCTGGTCTTACCATATCAGCGACAACCACAACCAAAGATTCGCAAATCCCCATGAGGATCAGCTGGCTCATACATATTTTCCTACCTTCATAGAGCTGGATTGCAAGGGGCACATATTTTTTAGCAACCTCAATAGATCGAGACGCGTGCCTTAAGAACCAATAAGTGAGGAATGTGATATGTTCGTGTGTAGAATTTTGAGGGTTGCCCTTCAATGATCCGCTATAAAAGTGTTATAAATCGGTAGAGAGAAGGAGAAGGGAGACTAAGTTCTAATAGCCCTTACAGAATCGAAGTCTACCCTAGTTGGACGAAGGCTAACTATTGCAGCTAGGTCGAAGAAAGTGGGAGTTATCATCCCACAGGGTAGTTGAAAAGTGTTGGTGGAAGTATCCCAGAAACACATAGAAGCGATTAGCATGTGAGAATTGTAAGAAAGACTCACCCTGTATAGCTGAATTAAATCGTAAATCCCTAAATATTTCCAGTAGTGCATGTTCTTCCTCCCAATCCTATCCAGCCACTTAATGTACTTAACATCCTCTGTGGGTGGAGAAGAACAGAAGACTCGATTCTTGAAGAAATTAAACCTTAAAGTTTCACCAATGAATACCAATGGTTCATACGTGCGGTATATAGGGAAATAATCTTGTAGTAGCTAGGGTTTCTTGGTATACTTTGGCAATGGGCCCATAAATTCATGCACTTTACCAGCAAGCGTGTAGGAGATGAAGGCATAATGATACTAGATATTTTTGCATTCTGTTTCTAAGGGAGGCTCCGGTACATAGGCACGATCATCTATAATGATAGGGAGATCAATATCTGCTGTGAACCCATATGACATTGTACTGGGAGCACCATTGGAGGAAATTGGTTTCACTAAGTAAAGGTGGGAGAAAGAAGGAAACTACGTTTTTGTGATTCTGTGAGGCAAGTTGTAGAAACAGGAAGGTAGGAAGTGTTTGAATAAATACGTCTAAGTAGTGGACAAAAAATGGTTCAGTTTTGTCCAAGAAAAGATCGGCCATGTGGCGGTTGATTCGACAAGTGGTATATAAAATCTGTGGGGAACGTAAATGGAAGTTAGAACATCTTGAAATTTTGGTATATAGATAACATATGTCCCAAGAAATGTTGACACATTAATCTCTGATTTACTAACAAGGACAGAACAAGAACATTCTGATATCTCAAAGTCATAACAGTGTCATGACAAATGTTTCAAAGTCTGTTAAGACGTATATTTTAGAGCATAAGAATAAATTGAGTTATACATAGCAGAATGATAAATAACACCAAGATATGATGACTCAGTTCGGGGTACAACAACACCTACATCTGGAGACTACTAAGCCAGGAATGAATTCACTATCAGTAGTATTAATTCTAAGTATACAACCTCCAATAACTTATCACTTAATTCCCTACCCATTGCAACTTCTACCTAGAAACCCATCTAGATAAGAGAAACTCATCTCAATTCCTAAATCACCTCAGTGATATCTAACAGTCACAACCTCCAGCGACTGTATCAAATTGTTCAATTGAAAGACAACCCTTTCAACACAATATTCAGTCAATCTTCTTGACTAACACTATTACTTGAATTTGATTAAAAGATTCATCCAATAATAATATACAGTTCATTACCTATAGGTTTCTGAATATGAAAAACTATGTCTACCACAATATATCAAACCGATACAAATGTGACTTACAATACAAGAAAAGCACATGACTCTCAAAACCCTAAACCCTTATTTTTGCTTTACAAAAGTCTTAACAAGGACTAGTGTTTTTCCATAGGTCTTGGTCTTTCTTTTATAATCTTCAGCTGTCCATGGGCTTCGAAATCAATGTCCAAGCATTCCTTGGTCCATGTTATGATTGCGCCTTAAGTCTTAGAATAGATCTGCAACAAACCTGTTGTATCAAGCCAAGATGTCGAGTCCTCAAGATAAGACATCTTGTCCGACATGTTGTCTTTACAGATTTCTTCATATTAGAACATCTTGTTCAACATCATATTTTACCAAAGTTTAGTCAAATATTAGAGCCTTCAATCTCCCCTTTTGACAAATTTTGGCTAAAACTCCTTTTGTATAATAAAACCAGGAATTCAAGGAGTAGAAAGTACTTAACCATTTCAGTCGGCCTATGACGAGTTTAGTAGAAAATAATGTGACTCTTGGAAGCTTTCATTCTTCCTGTACAGTTGTTCGGATGATTTACACAGCACATACCACCTGTTGTATGACGTGTACCCTTTGCCCTAGTGTACATGAGGAGGAAAATACAAGAAATTCCCCCTCAAAACCAATCCCAATTTACCCTCCTCCATTATCCAGATCAAGACACAAATGTGTTCATAACTCAGATCACAAGACACAAAAAGAAGACTCAGAACAAAAAGAACTGAGACACAGACAGGATGTTAAAACATCATATCCAACATCCTTGCAAAACAAATTCAAGAACGGACTCAAGACACAAATGAAGATCAATCATGTGTTGCAAGGAACAACACACAACTGAGATAGACACACAACCTATCTCCCCTTTTTAAGCCAAAAATTGACAAAATTATCCAACACAATTCCATACCCAAACAGTACTCACCCAAACTCAGACAAATGCCATAAAATCACAACACAGTACAACCTGAGACAAAAGAAGCAAATACCCCCTTTCAATACCCAAGTAATTTCCTTAGGAATTAACGAGCCATTGATATTACAGAAGAACAACTTAATGAGAACGTAAATTGAGGAAGATAACTTCAGCAAAAATGAATGCGCACCAGCCAGCTCAATTTTGGTTGTTTCTTCTTTAATTGAAGAAACATGTTTTACACGACCTCGTTAAGGCATATTTTCCACGTCCAAGGAACATCGTCCACATAGATCCACTTGTAAACAAACACAAGTCCTAAACAATGTCCTCACACCCAGTCAGACTTTGTCTACTCTCTCTTGTAAACTTTGAAGCATAGTCACAATGCCTTCCAATGAAATCCAAGCATACTTCTTTCAGCCAGAATTAGAAAGACCTAACCATGATGTCAAGATATTATGTGTGACATCTCCCGTTTATCAACAAAAGCTCCCATGAACCTTATCCCAATCTGCAGAGAAAAATAAATTCTCCCAGAAAATATCTAATCCTTGTTGCACCCCAAAATTTGCCCACCGGTTTTCCGACTTTGACTGGCTTTTGCTTCGTTTTTCATCTGCATATCATTTTCGCATTTTGCCCGTATTATCAGCCGGATTGAATTTGTCAGGATTTTAGCCGCTTTGCTCGCGTTTCAGGCGAATCAAATTAATTCAAACGAAAAGCTCAGTGTCAAAATCGAGCGAAAGTCGCTCTCCTCTTGATAATTCAATCCATGTTGATAATATCGGCACATTTCGGTGCTCGCCCGTTTTCCCATGGCATTTTGCATTTATTTATTATTTTTTGCTTTATTTAATCATTTAGAATAGTTATTTATTTCTTTCTTTAGAATAGATTTTATTTTTATAGTTTTTATATAGAAGTTTAATTTATTTGAATTTTTATTAGAAATAGTTTTTTCTTATTTAGAATAGAAATAGATTATTTTTATAGTATAGAATTAATTTGTTTTTAGAATCATTTTAGTTTTAGAATTAATTAGATTTGATTTAATTTTATAGACATTTTAGGATTTTAGAATTAAATTATTATTGTTAGAGATATTTTAGGATTTAAATATTTTTTAGATTTAGATTTTTTATTCTAGAGTTTTAACAGTTTTAATTTTTAGAAATAGTTTATTTTTAGAATATAGATTTTTTTGTTTAGAAAATAGGTTTTAGAATATTAAATAGTTTAAATAGATTTTTATTTTTAGATAGAAATTATTTTATTTTATTAGTTTTAAATAGTTTTGTTTATAAGTTGTTTAGAGTTATATATTAAATAGTTTTTTTTTAATATTAGGATTTACTTGTAATTAATTTTATTTAATAGTTTTTGTTAGAATTTTCTTTTTAAATTTATTCTCATTTTATTATATTAGAATTGGTTTTAGCATAGAATACTTATTAGTTTTTATTATTGCTCATTTATTAATTAGTTTTAAATAGTTTTTATTAATTAATTTTAATTTTTTAATGTTCATGTAACATATATTTGTTTGTACAAAATTGTTAATGAAAGTTAATTCGTCCCAGCAGTCTGGCTTGTTTGTGTAAAACCTAAAGGATGGGGGTTTGAATCCTGCCCCAGACTTTTGGTTTTGTTTCCGTTTTATTATTCTATTTATGTACATATATTTATTCATGCAGTTTTATTAACAAGTATATATCTGTCCCAACGGTTAGGCATGTGTGGTGTTTACCTGAAGGATGGGGGTTCAAATCCCGCCCCAGTCCTTTTATTTTTAGTTTTTCTATTATTTTGTTTCAACTTAATTTTTTAGGATTATTTTATTTTTGTATTTTTTTTAATTAGATTATTATTATTACCTGATTTATTTTCTTTTATTTAGATTAGTTTAATTATCAGTTTTGTTTTGTTTCTTTTAGGATTATTTTATTTTTGTATTTTTTTAATTAGATTATTATTATAATTATTAGATTAGGAGTTAGATAAATTGTAGTCATTGTTAATATTTTTTTTTTCTTTCACCATCCTTGTCCACATGTCAAATTCTCAGCATATAAAAGACCTGTTCATCATCTCTTCAGAAAGATACCTAACCCTAGCAGCCAAGACAACCCTAATTTCAGCCTCCAAACCCTAGGGCATTCAACCCTAAAAAAATTTCAGCCTCGAAAGACTCTCCCCTTTTTCGGATCCACCATGAACAAACCTTCAATCTTCGTACAAAATGAACCCAGAAACGATTATGAACAAAAAGCAAGCAACTCATCCACACCGCAAAAATTATTATTATAATTATTAGATTAGGAGTTAGATAAATTGTAGTCATTGTTAATATTTTTTTTTTCTTTCACCATCCTTGTCCACATGTCAAATTCTCAGCATATAAAAGACCTGTTCATCATCTCTTCAGAAAGATACCTAACCCTAGCAGCCAAGACAACCCTAATTTCAGCCTCCAAACCCTAGGGCATTCAACCCTAAAAAAATTTCAGCCTCGAAAGACTCTCCCCTTTTTCGGATCCACCATGAACAAACCTTCAATCTTCGTACAAAATGAACCCAGAAACGATTATGAACAAAAAGCAAGCAACTCATCCACACCGCAAAAATCCCACATCCAGATTCAACCGCTTCCATAACCTTCATCGAACAACCCACTTCAACGAAAATCCATTTCTCCTTCAAACAGAACAAACTAAGATTTCAACCGCAACCCTCACTCTCACGAACTGAAGAAAAAAAAACTCCACGAAACCCCAACCCAACAGCCATACGCAGCTTTTTCCACCATCCATCCCTCCTTCAAATCCATTCAACACAAATCATCAATAATTCGTCAGTGATTCTTAAACTTCAAACCCATCTCTGAGACAAATCAGACTCAAAGTTGTATCAACACAAACAGAGAGGAGAAGTCATGTTAACGATAAGCCAAGAACGAATCCGGAAGAATCTGAGAACGAATGTTGAAACAGTGATTGAGCGTCAGAGATTTCAGTGAGGGAGAAAGACGCGAGAGAAGGAATACATTTTGGTCTTCGTTCGTTTCTTTTTTTTTTATTATTCTCTTTTTATATATTTATTTTCTTTTATTTACTTACAAATTAAGTGGATTTATTTTATTTTATTTATTGTTGACTTGGGCTTCAGCCCACCGAGTCCATCAGTGGCTTTCCATATCACCACCCCTGTTTTCATTACAAACCCCTATCTTCTTTTTGTAAAAATAAATTGTAAATACTCATTTTTTTTTTCATATGTTTATTTCAGCTTTTGTAATATATTATTATAGTTATTATGTAAAAAACATATTATCATATTTTTAATATCCCCTTTTGTAAATAAGATATTTATTTATAGTTTCATTTTCTTTAAAAAAAACTTTATATATATTATATTTTTAGAATCCATATTTTAATTTCTAGTTTATAATATTATAGTTTTATTAACATTTCTTTTAGAAGGTTATGAATATATTATAGTTTACGTTATTTTATTTTTTAGAGTTGGTTCTATTTCTCTTTTCTTATTGGGCATTTTTGCCTTTCTGGTCGATGACGAGACCTCCGTAAACCGTTATTAAGTCAAACCATTGATAAATGACGTTGGATCTGAGACCATTTCTTTTCAACGCTTTTTCTCCTAAGACCTCGGTCCCGTACCGAGTGTATCTTCAAAAACATTTTCAAATCAAATTCTTTGTTTTGAATTAAAAAGAGAGGATTGGGTGTAGACCTCTTCTTCTTCGAGTGTTGGGATGCCCACTGTAGTGAGGGTGGTTTCGACACTCGTCTTTCAATACGAAGACGCTTCCACCCCTTTTCCTCCTAAAACCTCGGCTCCGCACCGAGTGCATTTTCAAAAACCTCGGTCTCGTACCGAGTCCATTTTCAAACCCCTTCAATAAGGAATCATTTCTCTTTGTATTGAATTAAAGAGAGAGGATTGGGTGTAGACCTCTTCCTCTCCGAATGTTGGGATGCCCACTGTAGTGAGGGTGGTCTCGATATTCGTCTTTCAATACGAAGACACGCCTCCATCCACCACCTCTCCCTCTTTAACTTCCTTCCACAATTTTCACACCTAAAACCTCGGTCCTGTACCGAGTGCATTTTCAAATCTTTTCATAACAAAAACTTGAATGGTCGTGGAGTGGTTAGGCGTAGGCCTTCTCCTATCCCGAGTGCTGACGTTTACCGTAGGGTTCTCTGTCGCAAAGCACTTACCATTCAAAACCAAAAACGTCTTTAATAAGAGAATGAAGTTCTCTTTGCATTGAATTAAAGAGAGAGGATTGGGTGTAGACCTCTTCTTCTCCGAGCGTAGGGATGCCCACTGTAGTGAGGGTGGTTTTGACGCTCGTCTTTCAATACGAAGACGCCTCGTTCGTCACACCTTTTTTTTTATAACAAAAACTTTGAGACAATGAATTGGGTACTACCTGTAGGGGTTACTATCCGAGGACCTATCTCGCCCCAAAAACAATCTCAACCAATCAAACATGATACCTTGCCTCGCATGGAGAAAACCAGTCTCCCAAAGGATATGTTACGTCCGTTCTACCGCAAACAGGTACGCCTAAGTCTCCAAACGAGCGAGCAGCAAAACACCTAAACTGCTAGAACGCGTACGATAACATCATCCACAAAACACACCGGTTATCCGCACCGTAGGCACGAACTACGTTGCTCTGATTTCTCTTGCATGCTGAGAATACGTAGGCATATGATTGCAACAATCCTAGCGAGCACCCTTTTTCTTTTTCACCCTTTCCCAGAAAGGCATGCTACGTCTGTTCTACCGCAAACAGGTAACGCCTAAGTCTCCAACGAGCGAGCAACAATACGCCTAACTGCTAGAACGCGCACGATAGCATCGTCCACCAGAATTCCCCCCGCGCACCGTAGGCCAAACTACGGCTGCTCTGATTCTTTACTTCTTTCAAGTAAAGATACGTAGGCACAAGGGCCACAATCCTTGTCGAGCACAATTCCCCCCATATTTATAGTCCCCCCGAACTACGTCGACTCTGACTTTCTCATACCTATTGAGAATACGTAGGCCTAGGACCGTGAAGTCCTACCGAGTATGTTCTTTCTCTTTTCTTTCCTCCGTTACCTCTCTTTTCCCGTTTCTAAACCCTTCTCTCTATCTTTTGGAACAACTTTTTAGCATAATATTTAAGTAAATAAATTCACACATCGACAAACAAAAGGTTCCCATCGAGTACGATGGATGCGAGGGGTGCTAATACCTTCCCCTCGCATAACCGGCTTCCGAACCCGTTCTTGGTTGCGAGACCATCTTATCCTTTCTTTTCTTAAGGTTTTCTCGATATTTTCCTTTCCCCTCATGGGATAAATAAAGTTCGATGGCGACTCTTCTGTCTATCTTTTTCTCCTCCCCGTCGTTGCACGATGCATTTTTCGAGTAGCGACAGCTGGCGACTCTGCTGGGGATCAAGCAAGCCACGCCTATTTTGTTTGTCGCATTCGTGCTTTTTTTTTTGTTTTTGCTATTTATTTTATGGTTGTGTTTCTTTCTAACCTGTTGGGTTTATTGGTTGGTTTGTAAGAACAAAAGCTTTCTACCCGAGCTTTTCGAGTATACACTAAGATTAGGAGGTGGTTTCTTTCTGATTTGCGAGACGTAGGACTCGTTGAATTGGTTTGAATTCCACCGCTCAGATGAGACCCCGTTGGAGCAATGATGTCTTACGTGTAGTCGTAACGGCGTCTTTATTTCCAATTGGGAGTCCTTGACTCTGAGGACCTTTTGTAGAACCTTATTCCGAAGGTTGCTAAAACATAACTCTGTGTTCATCCTTTTGAAGGGATTACCGTCTTACGAGTAGTCGTTCTGATGGAAAACTTTTGAGGGTTAGTGCACGGGACTTTGTTTGAAAAGCCTTTGGAATACCCTCTTATAAACCAGTAGATTTCCCACCCGAGGTGAAAGATATTTCGTTATGTTGTCTTGTAGAATTTGTGACTTTGATCCTTTGTGTGTTGCATTAGCATTTTGCATTGCATTTCATTTACATCTCATTTTTGCATATCCATCCTCAACCAGAGCAGAGAGCTTACCAGTCTTTTGTCCAACCAACAGTTGATTTCCCGGCATTCACATTGGATTTGAGTTAGCTTCTGGAAGGATCATGGACTCAGAGGAGCAGAATTTGGTTATTACAAGGGCAGAGTTTGAGATGATGAAGAATCAGTTGGACCAACTCATGGAGGCCATGTCAGCTATGACAAGAGGAGAGACCAATGTTCAGAGGACTCCAGTGAACAATGTTGCTCAAGCTCAGCATGTGCAGATTCCTGTCGAAGATCAAGAGCATACTATTGTCAGAGATAGAGATTCATCTTCTCTCCACGACTCGGACTATCAGAACTTCACTTTCTCTGTGCCAGATTCCCAAAGGGTTGTTCCAAAGATTAATCCTAAAAATCCACAGACTGTTGAGTTTATGAGAAGGTATCGTCTGTTGGATGAAAAGCTTGACGCCCTGATGAGTCAAGATACTCTTAATTTGAATGCTTCGAGCATGTGTTTGGTGCCAGGTCTTGTGATGCCTCCGAAGTTTAAGGAGCCCAATTTTGAGAAGTACCAAGGGGATAGTTGTCCGAAGCAGCATTTGGTGATGTTTTGCAGAAGAATGACTTCGTATGTCCACAATGACAAGCTTATGATTCACTGTTTCCAAGACAGTCTGAGTGGGGCATCTCTGAGTTGGTACATGCAGTTGGAAAGTAGTTGCATCAAATCATGGTCAGATTTAGCCAATGCCTTTGTGAAGCAGTACAACTACAATCTCGACATGAATCCCAGCCGCATGCAGTTGCAAGAATTATCTCAAGCGGAGAATGAATCCTTTAGAGGGTATGTGCAGAGATGGAGAGAATTTGCTGCTCGTGTTCAACCACCGCTTCAGGATAGAGAATTGGTTGACATCTTCTTGGGTACTTTGAAGGGCCATTACTATGATATATTGATTAGTGGCGGAACGTTAAACTTTGCTGACTTGGCAAAAGCAGGAGAACGTATTGAGAGCGGAATCAAGAGTGGAAAGATTCGAGACGTCTCAGATACCTCAGTTTATGAAAGTGAATCAGTCGTCAGCTCTAAAGAGGAATGGGAGAAAGAAAGTAATGCTATCCCAGAATCTCCATTACCTCAGATTCAGTTTTCAGACGTTTCAAGTATTCAGAGTCAGCAACCTGTTAGGTCTGCGTATCAGATATCTGCCTCCCTACAGAGTCAATATTCATACCGTCATCAGCCGCGTCAGCACGCCCGACGAAGACCGAGGAAGCCAGAGAGACATTTCACTCAGTTGCCGTTGTCGTACAGTCAGATATTGCCAGACTTGATCAGAGGTGGTTTGATAGTGCCGAAGAAAACTGATCCAGAGACTTCTCCACATCCTTCAGATTCTGATGTCAACGCCCGCTGTGAGTACCATGTTGGGGCACAGGGGCATTCAACTGAAGACTGTAAGGTGCTTAGAAGCCAGGTTCAGACTCTGCTGGACTCCAACAGGTTTTCAGTCACGCCTCAGGGTATCCAGATCAATGATCCTCCTTCGTCCAGTCATGTGGGTTCGGCAGCTAATGTCATGGAGGGATTCACCGAGAGCACATGTTCAGAAGAGTGTCAGACGGATTTCGATGAGCAATTCTAAAGATGGCTGGTTCAGCAGCAAGTCAAGAATGAAAGCCCAGTTCCCCGAAGTTGGCAATCTTTTTATCATGTTATTCCTTTGCATTTGTAGTTTCTTTTCTGTTTAAGTGTGAACTTATTTGCAAATTTCATTTGTAAGACGTGTTTGTTTTCGATTGATAATGACAATGAAATGAATATGCATGTTTTGATTAAATCCATTCGTGTTCACTCAATATTGCTTTTTCATTAATGTCAAACGCTTGTTTAAGCAGAATTCCTTGAGGGAGGATGACGAAATTGAAAGACGCGCAAGCTTCCGAATGTATGCTTTTGGATAAAATCTTTGCTGATGATGTACAGGCATTGTTTCAAATTCCTAAACACCGGAGATATAAGGATGTTAATCCCTTGTCAACCCCTTTGAGCCTAGTAGTAGGAGTTTCTTTCTGAAAACGAAAAACCCTCAATCTTAACCTAGGGCAGGGTAGGTGTCAGTTAATTCGACCTAACATCCAAATTGCAAAAGGAGTGTCCCCGTTCGAGGAACAATCACGCCTGTATAGGTCGTACTTAAGGAACCACAGTGGTTATCCTTCACCAGCCAAGGAGTGAGACAGTCACAACCCCTTCAACAAGTCAGACAAGCCGGTGTCACGCGATTTGTTCCAAAAAAAAAAACAGAAGCCCGCTAAGTCGATATCTTGAAAACAAACGACTTAGGCAAAAATTAGGGCATCCCGCTGGACTTTGAAATCAGAAGGTGTACTCAAAAGAGTCAGTCCAGGCAAAAATAGGGAAATAAAAAAAAATGACGAAGAACAAGTCGTGTGAGCCAGACACCAAAGACGAAAAGCGAGTGACTGTCACTCCTAAAACTTATGGTTTCTTGAACCATCACTCCTGTCAGTCAACCTCTGAGAGGCGAGCGAGTATCGAATTAGCTGAACGTAGGATTGGAGAACATCAAGGAGAGTGGGTGGGTTAAACAGAACTTTGAGCCTTACATCCTTTCTTTCAAACCATGAACCTAACCAAGTTACAACCTTCAAAGTCCTAATTGAAGAAAGTTTGTTTCGAAAGCATGCTTCGGTAAAGATCGCGTCGAAACTGACTCCTAAAAGGATTTTTCTTACCCTATGGGTATTGATATTGACATTCCGATAAAACTCATTCACTATACATCACAACTTTTTTTCTAGTGAACAGACTTGGATTTCAAAACTGTCATATGCATTGCATTGATATTATCATTTGCAAAACAATTTGTTTTACTTGCGAGTAAGTACTTGACAGCAGGAAAGTTTCTACAGTGGAAAGTTTGATCGATAAGATGCAGAACGCCTGAATACTCTGTTGAGCAGGGGCAAGCCATATCAAATGATCATAAAGGGAGTCATCCATCCTAAGATACAGTTAATCTGGGGCAATCAGGTCGAGATTCGGTAAATCTCTCGAAGTCAGCCAGGGGCACTTCTCTGCAAATCATCCAATCAGGGGCAAATCACTTCAAGGCTGGGGCAGGTCACCCCAAAAGCACAAATATTATCCTTATCCAGAAGGCAGTTAATCTGAAGCACCTCTCTGAGGTTCATGACGCTGAGGCAATTCCTATCAAACCATCAGGGTACAGAGATTTATGATCTCCTTCCGAGGAAGACTTACACAGATATCCCACAGGCTGGGGCAAGTTTGGAAATAAAGGAACTTTTCCTTTCCATATCTCAGAGCTACTCAGAGCTATTCAAGCAGGTGCAGTCAATCTGTAGGTTCAAGGTGAATGTCAGGAAGTTGTAACCCTTCACCTGTCTTCCCCAGCAAAAGCCCAATCATCATTGGCATGTGTAAGCTATCCCCAGGAGAGTCCAATCATACTTGGCACATCCGGTTATTCCCAGCGGAGTTGGCTTCACCTCTTCAGCATTTATTTTGCTGGAGTGGTTCTTTCACATCCATCTTTCCCCCGGCAACCCGAGCCTGCATCTGCATTTTTGCATATAGTTATCATATTTGCATCATCTTTTGCATCTCATCCTCGAATGCGTAGCATTTCCATTTCGTATGGAGCATTACGCCATAGAACATTTCAAACATATGCATGCGAAGCATAAGCCAGTTTTTGCTAGCCTTCTGTGGCAGTATGAATCACTCTGTAATCAGTTCAGGGGCATTTATCCAGCAACTTTGTTCAGACAGCTTGTCGGTTTACTCGGATTTCAGATCATATGACGGTTATGATTTTGTCCATCAATCTTCTGATGATGACATTCCCAAACAGATTTTCTTCCCGTCAGCTCCTATTGACGATGTGTTTCCCCAGCAAGGTTTTTCCCCGTCTATCATTAGACGTCGTGAGTTTGGTTTTCTTTCCGTCTATCTTTAGACGATGTGGTTCTTCAGACAAGTTTTCTTCCTGTCTATCTTTAGACAAGGTGATAAGATCAAGTGCATGTTGATCTGGCCTTCGGAAAGGTTGTTTTTCTCCGTCTATCATTAGACACCGTGAGTTTGGTTTTCTCCGTCTATCTCTAGACGTCGGGAGTTTTGAGCATGGTTTTCTTTCCGTCTATCTTTAGACGATGTGAGGTTCGGACACGTTTCTTCCTGTCTATCTTTAGACAATGTGATAAGATAAAGTGCATGTTGATCTGGCCTTCGGTATGGTCTTCTTCGTCTATCTTTAGACGTCGTGAGTTTGGATATGGTTTTCTCTCCGTCTATCTTTAGACGATGCGAGGTTTCAAGGCGATCTTTCAGATATTGGCTTTCTATCTGTTTATTGGTTGAGGTGACATTTTAAGAAGGTTTTTCTCCTGACCGTCGATTCTTATTGACGTCGAGGCTCTTTGAAGAATGGTCGGTTTTCCTAGTTGTTGATTCTTATTGACGACATGGCTCTTTGAAGGTGGTTTTATTCCTGTCAGTTCTTATTGATGATGTGGCCCCTTTGAAGATATCTTTCCATCAGCTCCTATGGACGAAAGGATTCTGAAATTTGATGGGTAGTTTTGAAGTTCATTGACGTGGATATTTTTTCTTTCTGTCTATCTTTAGACAATGTGAACCTTCAGGATGGTGTCTTTCCGTCTATCATTAGACGATGTGAGTATTGGTGTCTTTCCGTCTATCATTAGACGATGTGAGTATTGGTGTCTTTCCGTCTATCATTAGACGATGTGAGTATTGGTGTCTTTCCGTCTATCATTAGATGATGTGTGTATTGGATTTGTTCCTGTTCACCCTCAGATGATGTGAGCGTGGTGAGTCCTCTCGTCCATCATTAGACGATGCGAGATTTGGATGCAATTTTCCTCTCGTCTATCATTAGACGATGTGAGATTTGGACATGATGTTTCTCTCCGTCTATCATTGGACGATGTGAGTGTTTTGGACATAACGTTTTCCTCCCGTCTATCAGTAGACGATGTGATTTTGGATATTGTGTCTATCATCAGACGATGTTGAGAGTTGACGGCGAAGTCAGATGATTTTGAGGACTGACGGCGAGGTCAGGTGTTTCACCAGTTTTATGTGGAATTTTGACAACGAAGTCAGATGTTTTACAAATTTGATGATGAGTTTTGACGGCGAAGTCAGGTGCTTTTACTAGATATTGATGATTGACGGTGATGACAGAGGTTTCTTTTTACGGTTGGCAAATTTCCGGGTTCTTTTTGTATTCAATCACCTTCTACCTTGAATGTCTGAAAGCGATCGCTTTTCATCCCTTCTGGTCCAAGTCAATTGAATAGGGGCAGCTGTTGCACCCCAAAATTTGCCCACCGGTTTTCCGACTTTGACTGGCTTTTGCTTCGTTTTTCATCTGCATATCATTTTCGCATTTTGCCCGTATTATCAGCCGGATTGAATTTGTCAGGATTTTAGCCGCTTTGCTCGCGTTTCAGGCGAATCAAATTAATTCAAACGAAAAGCTCAGTGTCAAAATCGAGCGAAAGTCGCTCTCCTCTTGATAATTCAATCCATGTTGATAATATCGGCACATTTCGGTGCTCGCCCGTTTTCCCATGGCATTTTGCATTTATTTATTATTTTTTGCTTTATTTAATCATTTAGAATAGTTATTTATTTCTTTCTTTAGAATAGATTTTATTTTTATAGTTTTTATATAGAAGTTTAATTTATTTGAATTTTTATTAGAAATAGTTTTTTCTTATTTAGAATAGAAATAGATTATTTTTATAGTATAGAATTAATTTGTTTTTAGAATCATTTTAGTTTTAGAATTAATTAGATTTGATTTAATTTTATAGACATTTTAGGATTTTAGAATTAAATTATTATTGTTAGAGATATTTTAGGATTTAAATATTTTTTAGATTTAGATTTTTTATTCTAGAGTTTTAACAGTTTTAATTTTTAGAAATAGTTTATTTTTAGAATATAGATTTTTTTGTTTAGAAAATAGGTTTTAGAATATTAAATAGTTTAAATAGATTTTTATTTTTAGATAGAAATTATTTTATTTTATTAGTTTTAAATAGTTTTGTTTATAAGTTGTTTAGAGTTATATATTAAATAGGTTTTTTTTAATATTAGGATTTACTTGTAATTAATTTTATTTAATAGTTTTTGTTAGAATTTTCTTTTTAAATTTATTCTCATTTTATTATATTAGAATTGGTTTTAGCATAGAATACTTATTAGTTTTTATTATTGCTCATTTATTAATTAGTTTTAAATAGTTTTTATTAATTAATTTTAATTTTTTAATGTTCATGTAACATATATTTGTTTGTACAAAATTGTTAATGAAAGTTAATTCGTCCCAGCGGTCTGGCTTGTTTGTGTAAAACCTAAAGGATGGGGGTTCGAATCCCGCCCCAAACTTTTGGTTTTGTTTCCGTTTTATTATTCTATTTATGTACATATATTTATTCATGCAGTTTTATTAACAAGTATATATCTGTCCCAACGGTTAGGCTTGTGTGGTGTTTACCTGAAGGATGGGGGTTCAAATCCCGCCCCAGTCCTTTTATTTTTAGTTTTTCTATTATTTTGTTTATTATTCTATTAATGTACATATATTTATTCATGCAGTTTTATTAACAAGTATATATCTGTCCCAACGGTTAGGCTTGTGTGGTGTTTACCTGAAGGATGGGGGTTCAAATCCCGCCCCAGTCCTTTTATTTTTAGTTTTTCTATTATTTTGTTTCAACTTAATTTTTTAGGATTAAAATTATTATTATAATTATTAGATTAGGAGTTAGATAAATTGTAGTCATTGTTAATATTTTTTTTTTCTTTCACCATCCTTGTCCACATGTCAAATTCTCAGCATATAAAAGACCTGTTCATCATCTCTTCAGAAAGATACCTAACCCTAGCAGCCAAGACAACCCTAATTTCAGCCTCCAAACCCTAGGGCATTCAACCCTAAAAAAATTTCAGCCTCGAAAGACTCTCCCCTTTTTCGGATCCACCATGAACAAACCTTCAATCTTCGTACAAAATGAACCCAGAAACGATTATGAACAAAAAGCAAGCAACTCATCCACACCGCAAAAATCCCACATCCAGATTCAACCGCTTCCATAACCTTCATCGAACAACCCACTTCAACGAAAATCCATTTCTCCTTCAAACAGAACAAACTAAGATTTCAACCGCAACCCTCACTCTCACGAACTGAAGAAAAAAAAACTCCACGAAACCCCAACCCAACAGCCATACGCAGCTTTTTCCACCATCCATCCCTCCTTCAAATCCATTCAACACAAATCATCAATAATTCGTCAGTGATTCTTAAACTTCAAACCCATCTCTGAGACAAATCAGACTCAAAGTTGTATCAACACAAACAGAGAGGAGAAGTCATGTTAACGATAAGCCAAGAACGAATCCGGAAGAATCTGAGAACGAATGTTGAAACAGTGATTGAGCGTCAGAGATTTCAGTGAGGGAGAAAGACGCGAGAGAAGGAATACATTTTGGTCTTCGTTCGTTTCTTTTTTTTTTATTATTCTCTTTTTATATATTTATTTTCTTTTATTTACTTACAAATTAAGTGGATTTATTTTATTTTATTTATTGTTGACTTGGGCTTCAGCCCACCGAGTCCATCAGTGGCTTTCCATATCACCACCCCTGTTTTCATTACAAACCCCTATCTTCTTTTTGTAAAAATAAATTGTAAATACTCATTTTTTTTTTCATATGTTTATTTCAGCTTTTGTAATATATTATTATAGTTATTATGTAAAAAACATATTATCATATTTTTAATATCCCCTTTTGTAAATAAGATATTTATTTATAGTTTCATTTTCTTTAAAAAAAACTTTATATATATTATATTTTTAGAATCCATATTTTAATTTCTAGTTTATAATATTATAGTTTTATTAACATTTCTTTTAGAAGGTTATGAATATATTATAGTTTACGTTATTTTATTTTTTAGAGTTGGTTCTATTTCTCTTTTCTTATTGGGCATTTTTGCCTTTCTGGTCGATGACGAGACCTCCGTAAACCGTTATTAAGTCAAACCATTGATAAATGACGTTGGATCTGAGACCATTTCTTTTCAACGCTTTTTCTCCTAAGACCTCGGTCCCGTACCGAGTGTATCTTCAAAAACATTTTCAAATCAAATTCTTTGTTTTGAATTAAAAAGAGAGGATTGGGTGTAGACCTCTTCTTCTTCGAGTGTTGGGATGCCCACTGTAGTGAGGGTGGTTTCGACACTCGTCTTTCAATACGAAGACGCTTCCACCCCTTTTCCTCCTAAAACCTCGGCTCCGCACCGAGTGCATTTTCAAAAACCTCGGTCTCGTACCGAGTCCATTTTCAAACCCCTTCAATAAGGAATCATTTCTCTTTGTATTGAATTAAAGAGAGAGGATTGGGTGTAGACCTCTTCCTCTCCGAATGTTGGGATGCCCACTGTAGTGAGGGTGGTCTCGATATTCGTCTTTCAATACGAAGACACGCCTCCATCCACCACCTCTCCCTCTTTAACTTCCTTCCACAATTTTCACACCTAAAACCTCGGTCCTGTACCGAGTGCATTTTCAAATCTTTTCATAACAAAAACTTAAATGGTCGTGGAGTGGTTAGGCGTAGGCCTTCTCCTATCCCGAGTGCTGACGTTTACCGTAGGGTTCTCTGTCGCAAAGCACTTACCATTCAAAACCAAAAACGTCTTTAATAAGAGAATGAAGTTCTCTTTGCATTGAATTAAAGAGAGAGGATTGGGTGTAGACCTCTTCTTCTCCGAGCGTAGGGATGCCCACTGTAGTGAGGGTGGTTTTGACGCTCGTCTTTCAATACGAAGACGCCTCGTTCGTCACACCTTTTTTTTTATAACAAAAACTTTGAGACAATGAATTGGGTACTACCTGTAGGGGTTACTATCCGAGGACCTATCTCGCCCCAAAAACAATCTCAACCAATCAAACATGATACCTTGCCTCGCATGGAGAAAACCAGTCTCCCAAAGGATATGTTACGTCCGTTCTACCGCAAACAGGTACGCCTAAGTCTCCAAACGAGCGAGCAGCAAAACACCTAAACTGCTAGAACGCGTACGATAACATCATCCACAAAACACACCGGTTATCCGCACCGTAGGCACGAACTACGTTGCTCTGATTTCTCTTGCATGCTGAGAATACGTAGGCATATGATTGCAACAATCCTAGCGAGCACCCTTTTTCTTTTTCACCCTTTCCCAGAAAGGCATGCTACGTCTGTTCTACCGCAAACAGGTAACGCCTAAGTCTCCAACGAGCGAGCAACAATACGCCTAACTGCTAGAACGCGCACGATAGCATCGTCCACCAGAATTCCCCCCGCGCACCGTAGGCCGAACTACGGCTGCTCTGATTCTTTACTTCTTTCAAGTAAAGATACGTAGGCACAAGGGCCACAATCCTTGTCGAGCACAATTCCCCCCATATTTATAGTCCCCCCGAACTACGTCGACTCTGACTTTCTCATACCTATTGAGAATACGTAGGCCTAGGACCGTGAAGTCCTACCGAGTATGTTCTTTCTCTTTTCTTTCCTCCGTTACCTCTCTTTTCCCGTTTCTAAACCCTTCTCTCTATCTTTTGGAACAACTTTTTAGCATAATATTTAAGCAAATAAATTCACACATCGACAAACAAAAGGTTCCCATCGAGTACGATGGATGCGAGGGGTGCTAATACCTTCCCCTCGCATAACCGGCTTCCGAACCCGTTCTTGGTTGCGAGACCATCTTATCCTTTCTTTTCTTAAGGTTTTCTCGATATTTTCCTTTCCCCTCATGGGATAAATAAAGTTCGATGGCGACTCTTCTGTCTATCTTTTTCTCCTCCCCGTCGTTGCACGATGCATTTTTCGAGTAGCGACAATCCTATTTCTCAAGTCTCTCCTAAGAATCATGAACATAGTTGAAAAAATTCAATAGCCTTAACAATTCAAACTCACAAGCAGAACTTACTAAGCTAAAGGATCAACACACCACGATGTCAAGACATCTAGTATGACATCACAACCTCACATGAATCACATAAACATCTTCATGCTCATAAGTGAAAAAAATACCAGGATCACAATCCTCATACCATAGCCAATAAACTCTTGGATTGAGACCAAATAATACCATTGATCACTCCCTCCTGGACACATCCATGCACTGTACAAATCCATCTTGAATCTTACAACCATAGATAACCTTGTTCTTTGAGAATAAATCCAATCAAACCTGGAATACTCACATCCCCGAAAGAGGCATACAAATTCTCTTAATCCTTGGTTAGCCAAGATGTCCTCGACACTTGTAAGACATCAAACCCCTTCTCCATATAAAGAGAGATACATCCTCAGCATGCTTCCTTCTCAAAATTCAGCCTGATACAATCTTTTCTAGAGATACTTCCAACAGAACCTACCATTTACTCCATAATGAATAGATATAGCTTAAAATATGAAAATTAAACTCATTCATCCTCCAAGAATAACCAATGGGAGGAATGATGTTCCAACATCATTTAGGACATCAGTCTCAATCAGAGAAGCCATGTACTTTGATTCTTGAAACATCAATCACAGGACTTACCATTTCCATAGTAATTCTTACACCTTGTTAAGGTACAAATGAAGATCTTAATATGATACACACTTGTATCGGCTTAATCTTCACACGAATCAGAAAACCACTTAGGGAAATAAACTCTCATGCATCTCATGAAGATTCTACTAGAAAAAGAATGTGCAAACAATCTATCTGATGTTTTAGAGACATCAATCATCCTTAAGCGCCTTGGGATTTCTTCTACACGCACTAAGGCATGGACAAAAATAGTTTCTCCTTTAACTTTCTGTCTACTACCCTTTTACACAGACCTTCATAAAGTCAATAGCACCATCACTTGCAAGATAAAATGTTCCAAACGTGTGATGATACACATTTCTTGGACCCTAAGCAAAAGAAAAGCATCCCTTGAGTAAACAAATAACTATGGTTATTTGACACAACTCCCTACAAGGATGATCAATCAGAGTTTCAGAAGTGTGGTCTTTTGATCCACCAGAGAAACTAGATCTTCTAATTCTAACTCCTCCTTGCTCCAGACAAATCTTGAAAAGCTCATCCCACTATGAAGAATTTCTCTACCTCAACAGAACAAGAGTTTCATGTTCTCATAGACTTGAAACTTATATTCAAGTATGAGTAAACAACTTCCATCATGTTTTAAGAGAAACAACAATCAATCTTCTGAAAAACCATCTTGACCAATTGCTTCTTTAAGTTCCTTTCTCCAACATAATCATCCATACCAGAGACTATTCTTTTTTAAAAGAGTATCCACAAGCAGGTTCACAAGAATCTGGCTTCTTATGAGCAGAAGAATCTTCAAGATATTTGAGAAAAGGTCCTAGATATTTGATTTTGACCTCCATATAGTCTGGTTGAGATGCCTTTAACAGTCATCCACTAGGAATTAGAACACATACTCCTATAGAAGATAATAGAACATAGAATTTGCACCCTAATACGCTTAGATCAGAAATAAAATGACCCAAGGAATGCTCATCAAGATGATCATGTGTTAATCTTCACTTCCACCAGCACACATATCCATAACAAGTTTCTTAGATAGAGACTTCCTAGACTGCAAACCAAGTGTCTCTTCAAGTCCAATATGAAGAAGATTCCCAACACTTTTGATCAACACACATTTGTTTAGCATCTACAGCATATGCTACATCACTCATTTGTCCAAGAAGTTCACTCCTTGGATCAACAAGATTTTGAACACACTCTTCTGGAATGATGTTTCAACATCTGATTTAACATCAATTCCTTTTCCAATGAACAAATCATTGAAATTGGTTCTGAAGCCATTACTAGAATTAAACACCTTGATTACATTTAAGGACAAGATAAGGATCTTTGGAGAACTTCACATATGATACTGACTGTATCCATTCTTCAAGATAAATCAGATACATAGAATAGGTTCTTGAGTTCTTGCAAATGTCTGAAGCTACACCTTCTGGTGTGACATTTTGACATCATCTTTCTTGAACACCAAGCAAAAGTATAATTAATTAAATACTTGTTAAGGTCACAAAGAGAAATTGATTTTAAATCTCAATTCTGTATTCTTGAGTCACTAAATGTCATAAGACTCCCTTTTATCTAGAGAATCCTGATGATGATTACAATGTTGATACATTAGGATTAACATCCATGACTCAACTTGCTTCTTAATATACAACCTCTTGATAATTCAGTGTTCTCTTTGGTGTTAAGACTAGGAAAACTATATCCTCCTGAATCTTCCAAAAACCTCTTTACTGGATGGGCCCTCTACAACTGTTCAGTCCTTACAGATTCCTATTTCTTCAGGTTGACACCCCCCTTACTCTAGCTACAACCTAGGAAGAAATCTTCAAAGCATAAATCTTCCTTAGAAGACCATATTCAGACAAACCACTAATACCCTTGGATAATAAGGATCACTTCCCAAGAGTTAGAAACCTCATGTAGCTGCTCTTGTGATTAGTAGGAAACATTTCTCCACAAAGATTCAATGTCTTCACACTCATAAGAATGCTTTGACATTGATCAGCTTTTACTCCAGTTCCAGCCTAGTTGAATGTCAGTACAATTATGCTGACATTTGAACAACCATATTATTGCTTCTTTTCTATTTCAGAATAGACTGCCTTCCAAGAATTCTGATAGGGAATCCTAAAACATAGACAATCTCTTATAGGGTTGGGAGAAAAAATAAATTGCTCCTATCTTTCTTCAATGGTATGACATTCTCATGTCACACTTATTAAATAAGTACCCGTGGATCTTCTTATTGACCATCTTCTCTTTTGAACTCTATTTATCAAACACATTTAGAAGTTCCTTTATGAGTGGACTTGAGAGAAAACTTAAGCATCTTGGGCTACTTTAAATATGACATAGAGTGTTTACCAAATCCATATATCATGAATTTGATAAACAAGACCTCAACTCAACCTTTTTCCTCATATTACCTTTCATGGTACATGGTTGAAACTATCTCCCAAGCAACATAGGAAGATCCTTCAGTGGAAACCAGATCACAATGCTCTCTCCTTTATATTACTCCCAGCTAGTGATGGCTTGAACATCTATAGAGGCTGACACCATCTTCAACAAGTGCTAGGTAAGATGTCAGAACTGTTAGAACACAGATTGGGTCTTAATAATATCTATATGTTTTGATGATAACTATTATGAAATTTTGTAATTAAGAATTATATACTCTAAAATTTGCTTAAGAGTTTTTACTAATGATAGTAAAGGAATTATCACTCTGGAAGCAAATCAGAACAGAACATAAGAAATATGCTAGACTCTGAAGCGCCAGATGCATCAATTAGAAGATTCTGAATGCTGCCAACAGAAGATCCTGAGCGTAGCCTCCAGAAGGATCTGAAGCAGAAGCTACAGAAGGATCTGAAGCAAAAGCTCCAGAAGGATCTGAAGCAGAAGCTCCAGAAGAATCTGAAGCAAGTCAGAAGCATCTGTACCAAAGAAGATTTCTGTATGAAGAGTTTTCAAAGCATAGTTACTACAGAAGATTCTGAAAGTACTAAAGCTGCCAGTACTGAGGATCTGACTCAAATATGCTCTGAACTTATACACGTTACAAGCACACCTGCTGCAAAGACTCTGATTCAGCAAAAATCTGATCAACATCAGAAGGCTCTGACCTATTTAGACTCTGATGAAACTTGCTGAAAATTGAAGAAGAATTATTCAAAGATTATGTCCGTTGGAATAATCCAAACGACTCTTTCCTTATTTATGATAGACACAAGAACACAGACAAAAAGGATTTCTCTGTGATTTCTTCTTCTAGGAAAGGTCACTTGATGTGAAGACAAAAAGGCTCAGACCTTTTGGACACTCTTCTCAACGTGAAGACTTCTTGGAACAAGCTGCCTATAAAAGCAAGTCTTCACCCATCTTCTTCAGTTGACGTTTTATCCAAAAGAAATCAATATTCAAAGCTCTCATACTATTCACATTCTTTATAGAATTAATTTCTTTGTTCTTAACTTTAAGTGAAAAATCACAGTTGTGATAAAGCTTGATTAGAAGCAATTTAAACACTTGTATTTGTTTTTACATTTGATTGTAAACCTTAAGAAGATCCAGTTAGGATCAGTAGTTCTTGAGAAGACTTTGAACAGTTGTTCTAAGTGCTTACTAATGTAATCAATTGATTAAATAGTGGATTAAGTCCTTGATTGAGAAAGAAAAATCACTCTAGGAAGGGTGGACTGGAGTAGTTGAGTTCAACGAACCAGGATAAAAATACTTGAGTTTTTATTTCTAAGTTTTTATCTTCATACTTATTCAACCCCCCCTTCTAAGTATTTTCTCACCTTCAGTTGGCATCAGAGCTCCGGTTCTGTGTGTGCTACCACCTCACAGTGACAATAAAGATCCAGTGAGAAAAACTTTGATATATATATTTGGTTGTTACTATGGCTAATAATACAATGTCTAACACTAACAACAAATATGAAGAAAGAGACAGAATCAGCACCAAACCCCCTATGTTTGATGGGGAGAAATTTGATTATTGGAAAGAAAGGATTGAAAGTTTTTTCCTTGGATATGATGCTGATTTATGGGATCTGGTCATAGATGGATATGTTCATCCCACTGATGGGAATGGCAAGAAAGTAGACAGAAAATCTATGACAGATGCTCAGAAGAAGGAATTTAGAAATCACCACAAGGCCAGAACAATATTATTAAATGCAATATCTCACACTGAGTATGAAAAAATTACAAATAGGGAAACTGCATTTGACATGTTTGAGTCCTTAAAGATGACTCATGAGGGAAACTATCAAGTCAAGGAAACAAAGGCTCTGGCTCTAATCCAGAAGTATGAAGCCTTCAAGATGGAAGACTCTGAATCTGTTGAAGCTATGTTCTCCAGATTTCAAATACTTACAGCTGAACTAAAGGTTCTGGATAAAGGATACTCTACTGCTGATCATGTGAAAAAGATTATCAGAAGCTTACCTACCAGATGGAGACCTATGGTGACTGCACTGAAAATGGCTAAAGATCTGAACAAGATCTCCTTGGAAGAACTAATCAGTTCACTAAGAAGTCATGAAATTGAACTTGAGGAAGATGAACCTCAAAAGAAAGGTAAATCTGTTGCTTTAAAATCTAATAAATATGCTAAAGCATTGCAGGTAATAGAGGAAAGCTCTGAAGAATCATCATCTGAAGATGAAGATGAACTATCCATGATGTCTAGAAGAATAAACAAACTCTGGAAGCATAAAGGAAAGAAATTCAGAAACTTCAGGAAACCTGACCAAAGAAAAGAGTCTTCTGGACACAGAAGATCTGGCAAAAAGGAGGTTGTCTGTTATGAATGTAAAGAACCTGGACATTATAAAAATGAATGTCCAAAGGTGCTGAAAGAGAAGCCTAAAAGAAAATTTGATAAGAAGAAAAAGGTTCTAATGGCCACCTGGGATGATTCAGATACATCTGAATCTGAATCTGAGTCAGAAGAGGAATGTGCCAATGTAATTTTGATGGAAGACATAGAAGATCAGGAGGAAGGAACTTTAGGATCTGAATCTGACTCTGAATCTGACTCTGAATCTGACTCTGACGCTGAAGAGGTAATGGCTAAACTCACTAAAGAAGAACTTATCAAAGTGTTATCAGAAGTTCTGAAGAGCTATAATAATATTAAGCTCAAATACAAGAAGCGTCAAAGCAATCTTGTATCTGAGAAAAATATTCTCAAATCAGAAGTAGCTGAGTTAAATGAAAAGAATTTAAAATTGAAAAATGATTTTGAATTAGCTCAACAAAACTCTGATTCTGAAACTAAATCTGAATGCAAAAATATTTTGGAAAAATATGATTATAGCTTTCAGAAGTTTCTTGCTAAAAGCATAGACAGAAGCAAAATGGCTTCCATGATCTATGGAGTTAGCAGAAATAACAGAAAAGGAATTGGATATAAATCTTCCTCTGGAAAGGATTTAAATCAAAAACCTGTTGATAAAATTATCATCAAGAAAACTCCTTTATATTCCCACTTAAAATGTGGTCACTTGAATGATATTGAACAAACACGCTCTGAAAAGAATATTCATGTGTTTAAATCTAAGGCTAGTTAGAATAAACCTTATGTTGAAAAACTGAAGTTTAGACAAACCTTTAGAACAACTAACCCTAAAGGACCCAAGAAGATCTGGGTACCTAAAAGTATAATAATTCCTGTTGCAGATGTTCTTAGAAACAAGGTCAGGACACCAATCATGGTACCTGGACTCTGGATGCTCACGACACATGACAGGAGAAAGGTCTATGTTCCAAAGTCTGGAGCTTAGATCTGGAGGTGATGTGAAATTTGGAGGGAACCAGAAGGGCAAGATCATTGGATCTGGCACCATTGGAAATTGTAAACTTCCCTCTATTACTAATGTTTTACTTGTTGAAGGGTTAAAGCATAACTTATTGTCCATAAGTCAATTAAGTGACAATGGTTATGATATTACCTTTAATCAAAAATGTTGTAAAGCTATTAGTCAAAAGGATGGCTCTATCCTATTTAGTGGAAAGAGGAAAAACAACATTTATAAAATAAATCTTTCAGAACTTAAGGTTCAGAATGTTAAATGCCTCTTGTCTGTTAATGAAGAGTAATGGGTCTGGCACAGAAGATTGGGGCATATTAATATGAGACGTATATCTCAGATTAATAAACTTAATCTTGTCAGAGGACTTCCTAATCTGAAGTTCACCTCAGATGCTCTTTGTGAAGCATGCCAAAAAGGGAAGTTTTCAAAATCATCTTTTAAATCAAAAAATGTTGTTTCTACTTCAAGACCACTAGAATTACTTCATATTGATCTGTTTGGACCAGTGAAAACTGCATCCATCAGAGGCAAGAAGTATGGATTAGTCATTGTTGATGACTATAGTAGATGGACATGGGTAAAGTTCTTAAAACACAAGGATGAGTCACATTCTGTGTACTTTGACTTCTGTAAACAAGTCCAGAATGAAAAAGATTTCAAAATTATAAAAGTCAGAAGTGATCATGGTGGTGAATTTGAAAATAAATATTTTGAAAAATATTTTAATGAAAATGGCATTGCTCATGATTTTTCCTGTCCTAGAACTCCACAACAAAATAGGGTTGTAGAGAGGAAAAACAGAACTCTGCAAGAAATGGCCAGAACCATGATCAATGAGACTAATCTGGCAAAACACTTTTGGGCAGAAGCAATCAACATAGCCTGTTACATTTAGAACAGAGTGTCTGTAAGACCTCTTCTGGAGAAGACTCCATATGAACTGTGGAAGAACATAAAACCCAACATTTCATATTTTCATCCTTTTGGATGTATTTGCTATATGTTAAATACTAAAGAAAATCTGAACAAGTTTGATTCCAAAGCACAGAAGTGTTTCATGCTTGGATATTCTAAACGCTCTAAAGGCTACAGAGTATACAATACTGAGACACAGATTGTGGAAGAATCTATTCATGTTAGATTTGATGATAAGCTTGGCAGTAAAAAGCCAAAGCAGTCTGAAAACTCTGCAGATAGAGAAGTAGTCTTCACAGACTCTGAAGGCTCAGAGGCAGACAAAGCCCAAGTGAAGGAACCAGATGCTATTCCTTTAACTTCTCAGATGAACAATTTAAACATTTCTGAAGAATCAACTGTTAGAGGATCATCTTCCAGAATTAAAGCTTCTCATCCAGAGAATGTTATTATTGGAAAGAAGGATGACCCTATCAGAATAAGATCATTTCTTAGATCATCTGAAGCATCATTATTTGGACTGGTGTCAGTAATTGAACCAACTTCTGTAGAGGAAGCTCTGCAAGACAATGATTGGATTATTGCCATGCAAGAAGAGTTAAATCAATTCACCAGAAATGATGTATGGGATTTAGATGAAAGACCAAAAGGATTCAATATAATTGGAACAAAATGGGTCTTTAGAAATAAGCTTAATGAGAAAGGAGAAGTTGAAAGAAATAAGGCAATGCTAGTTGCTCAAGGGTACAGTCAACAAGAAGGTATTGATTATACTGAAACATATGCTCCAGTGGCAAGGTTAGAATTTATACGCCTTCTTATTTCATTTGCTGCACAAAATAACATCACTCTGTATCAGATGGATGTTAAGAGTGTCTTTCTAAATGGTATTTGTAATACCCCAAATTTTGCCATAAGATTTGTCGTCGCATTTCATTGCATTTTTATTGCATTTAATTAATTACTAACAAATTTGTGTACTCGTTTGACTTTTTGCAGGTAAATATCATATGGCATGCATTTTTTTTCTAAAAAAGTAAAAATGACACAATTGGCAAGAGGACATGTGTAAGGAGTTGTGAGTGTGAGAGGTTGAGAGTTCGAATCTCACCTTTGTCACTTTTTGTTTTTTATTATTTTTACTCTAAATTTTTCTATCTTTCATTAAAAAATAACAAAAATAGTTTTTTATTATTATTTAATTATTATTTTCGTATTTTAATTAAATCATTTTTTTAAATATTATTTTTTTCACCTTTTTCTAAATTATTCATAAAAATATCCAAAAAATCATAAAATAAAAAATATTGGAAAATTTTTTGTTCTTTTTATAATATTTTTGATTTTAGGAATCAATAGGATTATTAGTTTTTATTTTAAGTTTATTTTAATTATTTTAAATTATTTAAATTTTATTTTTTCTTAACTAATTATTTAGTTTGGGCTTTAAAATGGTCTTTAGGGACATTATTGACAATTTGGTGTTAACCCTAATTTGTTCCCTATATATACATGTGTTGCCTTGTTGAAAAGGGGGTTAGAAGGTTTTCTTCAGAAAAGAGGAGAGAGAAAGGGAAAAACAAAGGAGATCCCCAGAAAAAAAAGGCGGTCGTTCCCACAACTCGTCAGAAGGATTGGAGCTCTCCAGTGTTCCCTTATTCAAACCTTTTTCACATTTATCGAAGCAAACCTCCGCTTCGTAGGTTAAATTACTAAATCTTTTGCCTTTTCATGTTTATGTGCATATTTTGCCATGTTAATGTGTTTAGATCCGTTAAATTACTAAACCTTTAGCTTTTTCATGTTTATGTGCATATTTTGCCATGTTAATCTCCATGTGTGTTTAGGTCCGTAGATTTTAATATCAAAACCCTTTTTTAACAAAACCTTTTTTTAAAATCAAAACCCTTTTATTTATTTATTATTAAAACCTTTTTTTTAGAAATACCTTTTTTAAAAACTGAAAAGCCTTTTTGTTCCGAAGAAAAAAAAAACCTTTTTGTTCCCAAAAACCTTTTCCCAAAAAAACTGAAAAGCCTTTTCCCAAAAAACTGAAAAGCCTTTTTTTGGGATGAAAAGCCTTTTTTGTTCTAAAAAAAACTGAAAAGACGTTTCCCCAAAAAACTTTTTTTTATAATTTAAACTTAATTCTTTTTATAATTTAAACTTAAATATTTTTTATTAAAAAATTAAAACTTTTTTTTTATTATTAAAATATTAAAAAATTAAAACCTTTTCGTAAGGAACTCCTGATGTTTGATGTTTGTCGTGTCATTTTATGTACCTTTTTATTACTTTTCTTTCTTTTGGCATTTCATGTGCATGCTCGAGGTTGAGATGTGCTTGTGGTGGCCACAACCCCACACTATTTTCCTCCCTCACTTCATTTTAAGTGTCATTACATATTTTCATATTCTTCATGTTTTCAGAAATGTTTCTTTGTTTCTTTATATCCTCTGCCTTTATTACTTTTCTTATTTCTGTACCTTAATTATTCCTCCATATAATGATTTGTCATATTTTCACATTTTTTTATAGTTTTATCCTTCCAAAGGATTAGGTCCAGCCTTTTGGCCGCCGAGTCAATAGCCTTACCCCTTTAATGGATCAAACCCTATTTAGCCTAGGTGTCCCGCCGCGGGCAAAATTGCTTTTATCCTAGTGTTAGGCCAAAATAGTCGTCGTACTCTGTTTTAAGGTTTCCCGCCGTGGAATCCCTAATTTAACCCTATTTTAATTTTAATTAACATTTTTTTAACATAGAGATTGGAGTCTCTGAACTCCACTAAGCATATCCTTAAGATGTGCTTACTTCCCCATTGAAACCTTGGCCACAGTCAAGACGTTTCTAACCTCCCTTTTGAGGGGAACTACAGTTACTCTGATTCCATTCCCGTAAGGATATGTAGGCACAAGATGCGATATCTTGCCGAGTAAACTTAGAATTAACCCCTAGGTCTTTTTTAATTTTAAATCCTTTGTATATACCCTTAAGCAAAATAATTAATGAAATAAATAAAAAAAAATAAACAAAAGGTTCCCGTAGAGTACTACGGAAGTTTAGGGTGCTAATACCTTCCCTAAATTTAACCAACCCCCGAACCTTAGATCTCTCCCTTTTAGGTTTTTCCTTTCTTTAACCTTTCCTTCGGATAAATCAAAGACCGGTTGTAAATGAATTAAGATTCAAGTTAATCAATAGCTTGACATCCAAATTTCACCGCAACAGAAAATGGCGACTTCACTGGGGAGTCCTAACTATTGAGGGTTATCCCTATTTTGTTTATTTTTCTTTATATATTTGTTTTATTATATATTTTGCTCACTTGTATGTATATATTTGGGTACCTTACTTGGAGTTATTGTGTTGTGAGATAAGTCCTACACCCGGACTTGAGCGACCTTATGATAGGATGGCTGATATATTCGACGAGGCTTATAGGGAGTGAGTCCCGACTAAGCTAAATCGAGAATCACCGCTCAGTTGAGACACTTTCGAAAATGGTTCGGTTGATCGAGTGTAGTCGTGAAAACTTTTACCGTTATCGATTGGAGTCTGTGATACTGGGAACCGTAGTACCTTTACACCATCTTGACCTTATATAAGACGTAGTGCGGGAACTATATGGGAGTAGTCCTACAATGGTTGCTACGCGATGCTACACTTAAAAGAGGTTCTCTTGAGAATATTATTGACCCTCGAGTCAGTCGGGAAGTCGATAATATCCGAAAGATGGACTGATGACTTTGGGCACTGATTTAGAACCCTTGTTCTGCAGGTACAATTAACCCATAGTGCATACCTTTTGGGAAGGGTAGACCTTAACTCCATTCATTGTTCCTCTAACCTAGGACCTTTGTTTACTTACGTTTGTGCTTTGCATCTATAAAGCATCATATCATTCCTAGTTTCAAGGAATTCAACAGTCCTTTGCAAATTCAAGAAGTCCTATATTTTAAAGTCTAAAATTTTTTCCAACTTTCTTAAAAAGCAATATTCGCAATCGACCGTTGAAATTCTTGAAACCATTGCATGGCATCAGCATCACATTTTTGCATTGCATTTGTCCCCCAGTTTCTCCTTCTTGGTCCTATCGTCTTCTAGTGTACCTTTGAGTCGTCAAGCTGATTCCTCGACACAGATATCAGACCAGAAACGGAACAGGAGTCATTTTGATCCTATTCTCATGACTTACACAGAGCTATATCCTGACTTAGTCCGGCAAGGACTGATTACTACAAAGGCTTTACCACCTCCTCTTAATCCTCCGGCTGGATTTAGGGCTGATCTTCATTGTGCTTCCCATGAGGGTTCCCCAGGCCACGACTTAGAGCATTGTTTTGCATTGAAAGCTAGGGTGCGTGAACTGATTAGAGCCGGAATACTTGATTTTACAGACAGTCATCTGGATGTTCAGAAAAATCCCTTGCCAGTACATCAGAAATGAAGTTTTGTCACTGGGCCTTTTGTTTCTCGTTGTTTGCACTTTCCTTATTTTGTTTAAGTTGTTTGCTTTTAATTATGTTTGTACTTTCATTAATGAAATAAGCATTGCGACTTTTGATTCAATTCATTTCCGTCCATTTATTTGCATCTTTATGCTTTATTTTTCAAATGTTTACTTCTTGTCCAAAATTTTGATATGCTAAGATTGGAGGGAGGATGATGAAAACGTTATACCCATAATTGCTGTCAGTATGCTTTCAATCAAACCTTGTTGACGATGTAAGGCATTGTTTCAATTCTCAAACACTGGAGAAATAAGGAAGTTAATCCCTCGTTACCCCCTTCGAGCCTAGAAGTTGGAGTTTCTTTCGTTACAAAAAACCCACAATTTTAACCTTGGGATGGGTAGTTCTTAGTTAACTTGGTTGTGTGTTCATACGATACACCTTTCATTAACAAATTTTCCTTCGCATACGTCAAACAAGTGTCGAAGATGTTTTCTAATTAAAAGGTCGATGATGGTTCACCGTAATCATTAAAATCAAACAGTCACTTTCCTTCACACAAAAAAATAATATAAAAAAATCAAAAGAAGCCCGCTAAGTCAAAACCTATGAAGGAGACTTAGGCAAAACTGGGGCATCCCGCTGACTGTAAACTCTAAAATAAACAGTTCAGGCAAAATTTAGGGATAATACAAAGAGATTTTTAAATCCTTATCTTGAAAATCCTCAATGTCAAAACAATCAAATGTTATAGGGGAGTAGTGGCTGCCTTTTCATAGGTCCCTTTGACTTCTGAATCATCACTGCGACGATCAATGAAATCCCTAACTTATGGGAACCCGAATGCATAGTATGAGTTAACTGAGCATAGGACTGAAGATCATCACGTAGATTGGGTGGGTACAAATAAATTTTGAGCCTTTATCTTTTGTTTCATAAACCGTGAACCAGGCCACATTACAACCCTCAAAAGACCTAATTGAAGCAAGGTTATTTTGAAAGTATACTACAGCAAGGTTGCGTAACCTGACTCCTAAAGATCTTTGTGAATCATTTATTTTGGCAGTACACCTTTGTTTTAAACTTTGAGCGTCTTGAACCGTTGTGTTCTGACTAACGACTCATGTATTTTCCATCTTTCAAAAATAATTTTGATTTCAAAAGTCGCATGAACTTTGCATTACCATGTTTGTAGGAATATTTTTGTTTGCAAACTGGCTTTCCTCTAAGGAATTTTCAAACAATGAGAAACTTGGTCAAGTGATCTTATCGGGGGCAAGTTCCTTTTACATCCTGTCAAAGAATCAGTTCAAGATTTGTTCAAGGAAATATCTTCTCAGATTTGGTTTATCCAGAGAATTGTTCAAGACTCAGACTGGGGCAGGCCCTCCGAGGATACAGCAAAACAGTCGATTCCACGAATCAGACAGCTGAAGCAACTATCAGTTCATTTGACCTGAGGCAGTTTACTCGCATAATCCCTAAGCAGTTATTCATCATTCCTACAGTGACTATCAACTTGATACAGTTTAACAGAATGACAGTGATCTCCGTGTTGAGGAATCAGTCCTCCAGTTTTGTCATCTCACAGAAAGAGTCGAGTCTTGTCGTCGATGTCTGCATTTGCATTTGATCATATGTCATAGCATAATTCCTATACATGTGCACATCTTGGGTGATTTATTCCCCATTTACATTTCTATCTTGGGTGCTTTACTCCCCATTTACATTTCTATCTTGGGTGTTTTACTCCCCATTTACATTTCTATCTTGGGTGCTTTATTCCCCATTTACCTTTCTATCTTGGGTGCTTTATTCCCCATTTACCTCTCTATCTTGGGTGCTTTACTCCCCATTTACATTTCTAGCTTGGGTGCTTTACTCCCCATTTACATTTCTAGCTTGGGTGCTTTACTCCCCATTTACATTTCTAGCTTGGGTGCTTTACTCCCCATTTACATTTCTATCTTGGGTGCTTTATTCCCCATTTACCTCTCTATCTTGGGTGCTTTACTCCCCATTTACATTTCTATCTTGGGTGCTTTACTCCCCATTTACATGTCTATCTTGGGTGCTTTACTCCCCACTTACCTTCTATCCTTGGGTGTTTTATCCCCCATGTACCTTTATCCCGGGTGTTTTATTCCCCGTTTACCAGATATTCCTGGGTTTACCTAACATCATGGTGTTTTACCCCCATTTACTTTTTTTTCTCCCTGAGGTCGTGTTTTACTCGCGTCTTACCTTGTGGGCAAAATTTATTTACTTGGCATCATGGGTGTTTTATCCCCATTTGCGTTTTTCTCCTGAGCTCGTGTTTTACCCGCGTCTTACCTTGCGGACAATTTCTAATTTACTTGGCACCTATCAACAATTCCGTGTCGTGTCTATCCGACGTTCTTCCAGATATGACATGTCTTCTTCCCTAGTGCAATTCCTCGATGGGTCGTCCCCTGTGACGTTGTTTCGTCTGTATCCGTGCATTTGTCATTTTCATCATACGCATCATATCAGATTCATATCATATTTAGCATTATAGTTCGTTTTGTTTTGTCCATATCATTGCATAGCACTGCGTCTAAAGGCAAAATTTTCGGTTATCTGTATTTAAATCCCTCCACCATGATTTCTCGAGTCTCCGTTGCTCAAATCACCCGGTGAAGTTATTTAAATAGGGGCAACTGTAATACCCCAAATTTTGCCCTAAGATTTGTCGTCGCATTTCATTGCATTTTTATTGCATTTAATTAATTACTAACAAATTTGTGTAGTCGTTTGACTTTTTGCAGGTAAATATCATATGACATGCATTTTTTTTCTAAAAAAGTAAAAATGACACAATTGGCAAGAGGACATGTGTAAGGAGTTGTGAGTGTGAGAGGTTGAGAGTTCGAATCTCACCTTTGTCACTTTTTGTTTTTTATTATTTTTACTTTAAATTTTTCTATCTTTCATTAAAAAATAACAAAAATAGTTTTTTATTATTATTTAATTATTATTTTCATATTTTAATTAAATCATTTTTTTAAATATTATTTTTTTCACCTTTTTCTAAATTATTCATAAAAATATCCAAAAAATCATAAAATAAAAAATATTGGAAAATTTTTTGTTCTTTTTATAATATTTTTGATTTTAGGAATCAATAGGATTATTATTTTTTATTTTAAGTTTATTTTAATTATTTCAAATTATTTAAATTTTATTTTTTCTTAACTAATTATTTAGTTTGGGCTTTAAAATGGGCTTTAGGGACATTATTGACAATTTGGTGTTAACCCTAATTTGTTCCCTATATATACATGTGTTGCCTTGTTGAAAAGGGGGTCAGAAGGTTTTCTTCAGAAAAGAGGAGAGAGAAAGGGAAAAACAAAGGAGATCCCCAGAAAAAAAAAGGCGGTCGTTCCCACAACTCGTCAGAAGGATTGGAGCTCTCCAGTGTTCTCTTATTCAAACCTTTTTCACATTTATCGAAGCAAACCTCCGCTTCGTAGGTTAAATTACTAAATCTTTTGCCTTTTCATGTTTATGTGCATATTTTGCCATGTTAATGTGTTTAGATCCGTTAAATTACTAAACCTTTAGCTTTTTCATGTTTATGTGCATATTTTGCCATGTTAATCTTCATGTGTGTTTAGGTCCGTAGATTTTAATATCAAAACCCTTTTTTAACAAAACCTTTTTTTAAAATCAAAACCCTTTTATTTATTTATTATTAAAACCTTTTTTTTAGAAAGACCTTTTTTAAAAACTGAAAAGCCTTTTTGTTCCGAAGAAAAAAAAAACCTTTTTGTTCCCAAAAACCTTTTCCCAAAAAAACTGAAAAGCCTTTTCCCAAAAAACTGAAAAGTCTTTTTTTGGGATGAAAAGTCTTTTTTGTTCTAAAAAAAACTGAAAAGATTTTTCCCCAAAAAACTTTTTTTTATAATTTAAACTTAATTCTTTTTATAATTTAAACTTAAATATTTTTTATTAAAAAATTAAAACTTTTTTTTTATAATTAAAATATTAACGCCACACTATTTTTCTCCCTCACTTCATTCTAAGTGTCATTACATATTTTCATATTCTTCATGTTTTCAGAAATGTTTCTTTGTTTCTTTATACCCTCTGCCTTTATTACTTTTCTTATTTCTGTACCTTAATTATTCCTCCATATAATGATTTGTCATATTTTCACATTTTTTTTATAGTTTTATCCTTCCGAAGGATTAGGTCCAGCCTTTTGGCCGCCGAGTCAATAGCCTTACCCCTTTAATGGATCAAACCCTGTTTAGCCTAGGTGTCCCGCCGCGGGCAAAATTGCTTTTATCCTAGTGTTAGGCCAAAATAGTCGTCGTACTCTGTTTTAAGGTTTCCCGCCGTGGAATCCCTAATTTAACCCTATTTTAATTTTAATTAACATTTTTTTAACATAGAGATTGGAGTCTCTGAACTCCACTAAGCATATCCTTAAGATGTGCTTACTTCCCCATTGAAACCTTGGTCACAGTCAAGACGTTTCTAACCTCCCTTTTGAGGGGAACTACAGTTACTCTGATTCCATTCCCGTAAGGATATGTAGGCACAAGATGCGATGTCTTGCCGAGTAAACTTAGAATTAACCCCTAGGTCTTTTTTAATTTTCAATCCTTTGTATATACCCTTAAGCAAAATAATTAATGAAATAAATAAAAAAAAATAAACAAAAGGTTCCCGTAGAGTACTACGGAAGTTTAGGGTGCTAATACCTTCCCTAAATTTAACCAACCCCCGAACCTTAGATCTCTCCCTTTTAGGTTTTTCCTTTCTTTAACCTTTCCTTCGGATAAATCAAAGACCGGTTATAAATGAATTAAGATTCAAGTTAATCAATAGCTTGACATCCAAATTTCACCGCAACAGTATTATAGAAGAAGAAGTTTATGTCAACCAGCCTCCTGGTTTTGAGAATGAAAAATTTCCAGATCATGTTTTCAAATTAAAGAAATCTCTGTATGGTTTAAAACAAGCTCCCAGAGCTTGGTATGAGAGATTGAGCAATTTTCTTCTGGAGAAAAATTTCATCAGAGGCAAAGTGGACACAACACTCTTTTGTAAATCATTTAAGGAAGATCTTCTAATTTGTCAAATTTATGTGGATGATATCATATTTGGATCTACCAATACTATGCTGTGAAAGGAGTTTGCTCAATGTATGCAGGCAGATTTGAAATGAGCATGATGGGAGAATTGAGATTCTTTCTGGGAATTCAAGTCAACCAAACTCCAGAGTGCACTTACATACATCAGACCAAATATGTTAAAGAACTTCTGAAGAAATTTAACATGACTGACAGTAAGCTGGCAAAGACTCCCATGCATCTAACTAGCTCACTAGGCAAGGAAGAGGTAAGTAAGAAAGTAGATCAGAAACTCTACAGAGGTATGATAGGATCTCTTCTTTACTTAACTGCTTCTAGACCTGACATATTGTTCACTGTATGCTTATGTGCTAGATTCCAATCATATCCTAGAGAATCACACTTGACAGCTGTCAAGAGGATTCTAAGGTATCTGAAAGGTACTTCTAATGTGGGTTTGTGTTACAGAAAATCTGATGATTTCAAATTAGTTGGATTCTGTGATGCTGACTACGCTGGAGACAAAGTAGAAAGGAAAAGTACTTCTGGAAGTTGTCAATTTCTAGGAAGAAACCTAATCTCTTGGTACAGTAAAAAGCAACCCACAATTGCTCTATCAACCACAGAGGCAGAATATATTGCAGCTGCTGGATGTAGCACGTAGATGCTCTGGATGAAAAGTCAGCTAGAAGATTATCAGATATTTGAAAGTAACATTTCTATATTCTGTGATAATACTTCAGCTATATGTTTGTCTAAAAACCCTATTTTACATTCTAAGGCAAAACATATAGAAATTAAGCATCATTTCATCAGAGACTATATTCAGAAGGGAATTATAAATTTGGCCTTTGTTGATACAGATCATCAATAGGCAGATATTTTCACAAAACCCCTTGTTGAAGATAGATTCAAATTTATTCTGAAAAATATTGGTATGGATTTTTGTCCAGAATAATATTTGTCAGAAGAAAATTTTACAGATGCAAAAATGTTTAATGCTCTGAAGTATTTCTTCTGATTACTTATTTATTTCCTTAAATTATTTTTTGTGTGAAACTCTGAACTAACAATCCTCAGAGGATCTGAACGTTGGTTAACGTTTCATTTCTCAAGAGAATTCAGAAGCACATGCAAGCAAACACGTGTCACTCTGAATCTGCAAAGGTGGCGTGTACACTACTGAAGAGACGTTTGAGGTGAAGTTTGAATAGTGAAAATCTTGATTTTCCCCCCAAATTGTCAGAATCAATAAATGCTTGAAATGATTTTTATTCTTCTCATTAAATGCTTTGTGTGAACGTGCTTTATCTGACTGTTTGTATGCCTAAGTGTTTAGTATAAATACATCATTTCTCACCATTTTCACACTTTTCACATCTCAAAACCTTTTATGCATTTCTGTCTTCTTTTCTCTCTTCACAAAAATCCTAAGCATTTGACAAACTCATCTTCAATGGCAACTTCATCATCAACTGCTGCTCAATTTCAATCTACCATGGTTGTAGTTACTTCTGCAAATATGGGTGTGACTCCTTATACGACACCAAAGAGAACTTTGTTAACACCTGTTGAAAAACTGGAGGTTCTCTGTGAATCAATGGTGGAATTTGATTCACTGGCTGAGAATGGGTTTGAGTTTCGCTCCATTATAGATACTCAAGGATGGGTGAAATATTTTGACAGACTTTTTGGACCAGTCTACCCCCTTCTGGTAAAAGAATTCTGGATACATGCTTCTGTATACCCTAAGTTCATTTTATCTTTTGTTCTGGGAAAAGAGATAATCATCACACAAGATCTGATCAGGAAACTCATTGGATATGAGGAAACAGATGGAGTATCTCACTTGCCAGCTGGACGTGTAGATATGGATGAAGTATATGAGGAAGTGATGACTGCTGGACAAGCTTCTAATAAGTTCAAAGATCTGAAGCCTGACTATAAGATCTGGGCTAAGATTTTCATGGGATGCATTCATCACAGAAAGTCTACAAACTCTCCAGACTATGTCAACAATGAACAACTCTACTTTATGTATTGCTTAAGCCAGAGCACCAAGGTAGATCTTCCCTATATTCTGTTTATGCATTTATGGAATCATATAAATGCCTCTAGAGAATATGTGAAAGAAAAAGGTTAGAAGATCAGAACTTGGATTCCTTTTGGAAGGTTAATTTCAGATCTTCTAACAGAAAATGGATTGGTGACTGCTCTATATGCTGCTGGAGTCACAGATGAACTGGAATTCATTCTTGGAAAGCCTCTGAATGCCAAAAGTATTCAGAGACTAAAAATAGTAGAAGAACTCACAATAGCATCCAAGAAGCTGAACATTTCTGAACTCAGTCAGAAGAGAATCCCAGTAGATGACTATCCTCTGTTCTATGCTGAAGAACCAAGGGAAATTGTAGTAAGATATATTGATGATTTCAAGGCAGAAGGAAAGTCTATTCCTGCAGATATTATAAAAAGAGCAAGAGAACCATTGCCTGTTGGAGGAGAAGAGATCAGAAGAAAAAGAAGTCAATCAGAAGCAACTGCATCTGTACCCACTGCATCTGTACCAGTTACTTTTGAACTTATCAAAGTAACATCTGATCCACCCACATCAGAACCACCTACATTTGAACCCTCATCAAAACCTTCTGAAAATCCTTCAGAATCAACCAACCCATCTGGAACCAACATCCCTGAGACAGAAGTTCTAGATGTTACACCTCTGAAAACTATCTTTCAAGTGTCATCTACCTCTTGCACACCAACCACATCATCCAATTCCTCAAAATCTGATATACACCCAGATTTTCTGGTATCCCCCTCTCATTTATTATTTCCTTTTATTTGTCTTTTCAAATTTATTACTTTTTGCTTATGACAAAAAAGGGGAAGAAAATATAGATCTGAACTGTTTAATTAAACTTCACCAGAATGAAACTTCAGACATATCTATTTTATCTAACATTAAATCTGAGTATTTCAGAACATTTGATAAGTACACTCTGAAAAAGAAACTCTAAGACTCTCAGATCATTTGACAATATGCAAGACTCTGACTCTGAAATTTGCAAGACACTCTGACTCTCAAATGTTAAAGAACAATCAAACTCTAACTCTGAAAATTACTCAAGACAAAAGGGAAGTTTCTATTCCTTATTTGTATTTAATTCAGGGGGAGATTCATCATCTCAGGGGGAGTTATAATTATTATATTTTCAATTAAATAAAATTTCTGATGTTTTTGTCATCATCAAAAAGGGGGAGATTGTTAGAACACAGATTGGTTCTTAATAATATCTCTATGTTTTGATGATAACTATTATGAAATTTTGTAATTAAGAATTATATACTCTAAAATTTTCTTAAGAGTTTTTACTGCAAATAGTAAAGGAATTATCACTCTAGAAGCAAATCATAACAGAACATAAGAAATATGCTTGACTCTGAAGCGCCAGATGCATCAATTAGAAGATTCTGAATGCTGCCAACAGAAGATCCTGAGCATAGCCTCCAGAAGGATCTGAAGCAGAAGCTCCAGAAGGATCTGAAGCAGAAGCTCCAGAAGAATCTGAAGCAAGTCAGAAGCATCTGTACCAAAGAAGATTTATGTATGAAGAGTTTTCAAAGCATAGTTACTACAGAAAATTCTGAAAGTACTAAAGCTGCCAGTACTGAGGATCTGACTCAAATATGCTCTGAACTTATACACGCTACAAGCACACCTGCTGCAAAGACTTTAATTCAGCAAAAATTTGATCAACATCAGAAGGCTCTGACCTATTTAGACTCTGATGAAACTTGCTGAAAATTGAAGAAGAATTATTCAAAGATTATGTCCGTTGGAATAATCCAAACGACTCTTTCCTTATTTATGATAGACACAAGAACACAGACAAAAAGGATTTCTCTGTGCTTTCTTCTTCTAGGAAAGGTCACTTGATGTGAAGACAAAAAGGCTCAGACCTTTTGGACACTCTTCTCAACGTGAAGACTTCTTGGAACAAGCTGCCTATAAAAGCAAGTCTTCACCCATCTTTTTCAGTTGACGTTTTATCCAAAAGAAATCAATATTCAAAGCTCTCATACTATTCACATTCTTTATAGAATTAATTTCTTTGTTCTTAACTTTAAGTGAAAAATCACAGTTGTGATAAAGCTTGATTAGAAGCAATTTAAACACTTGTATTTGTTTTTACATTTGATTGTAAACCTTAAGAAGATCCAGTTAGGATCAGTAGTTCTTGAGAAGACTTTGAACAGTTGTTCTAAGTGCTTACTATTGTAATCAGTTGATTAAATAGTGGATTAAGTCCTTGATTGAGAAAGGAAAATCACTCTAGGAAGGGTGGACTGGAGTAGTTGAGTTCAACGAACCAGGATAAAAATACTTGAGTTTTTATTTCTGAGTTTTTATCTTCATACTTATTCAACCCCCCCCTTCTAAGTATTTTCTCACCTTCAAGAACATTTTATGAGGTACCATGCGTAACAATATCATCATTATCAGCAGCAGCGGTAGAATCTTCACAGAAGTATCAATCAACCATCAGTAGTTGTCTGGCTAGATTCAAAAAGCTATGATCCTAGCTTCCAATCCCCTTGAACACAATAGTAATGGATGTTCTGATCATACAATCTCCTTCCTTGTTCAAAATACCAGAAAGTATCTTCCCTATAACTCATCCAGAAATAGAACGGGATGCCTGCTCTGATAACAATTGAAATTCTAGTATGTAGATAACATATGTCCCAAGAAATGTTAAGACATTGATCTCTGCTTTACTAAACAGGGACAAAACAAGAACGTTCTAATATCTCAAAGTCATAACAGTGTCATGATAGATGTTTCAACATCTGTTAAGACATATATTTTAAAGCATAAGAATAAACTGAATTATACATAGCAGAATAATAAATAATACCAAGATATGATGACCCAGTTTGGTGTACAACAAAACCTACATCTAGAGGCTACCAAGTCAGGAATGAATTCACTATCAGTAGTATTAATTCTAAATATACAACCTCCGGTAACTTATCACTTAATTCCTTGCCCAGTGAAACTTCTACCTAGAAACCCATCTAGATAAGAGAAACTCATCTCAATTCATATATCACCTTAGTGATATCTAACAGTCACAACCTTACAAGACTGTATCAAACTATCCAATTGAAAGATAACCCTTTCAACATAATATTCAGTCAATACTTTTGACTAACACTAATACTTGAATTTGCTTAAAAGCTTCATCCAAGAACAATATACAATTCATTATCTACAGGTTTCTGAATATGAAAAAATATGTCTACCACGATGTATCAAACCGATACAAAGGGTGACTTACAATACAAGAAAAACACACGACTCTCAAAACCCTAAACCCTTATTTTGTTTGCTTTACAAAAGTCTTAACAAGGACTAGTGATTTACCCTAGGTTTTGGTCTTCCTTTTATAATCTTGAGTTGTCTATGGGCTTCGAAATCTCTGTCCAATCATTCCTTGATCCATGTTCTGATTGCGCCTTAAATCTTGGAACAAATCTGCAACAAACCTGCTGTATCAGACCAAGATGTCGAGTCCTCAAGATAGGACATCTTGTCTGACATGTTGTTCTTTACAGATTTCTTCATATTAGAACATCTTGTTCAACATCATATTTTACCAAAATTTAGTCAAATCTTAGAGCCTTCACATCTCCAATTCACATAGTCTTCCTAGGGAATATGAGATAATCATAACGAATCTGCACGCACGTCTGTGACGTGTGTATAGGTAGAAAATTTAGTCATAATGACTGACAACAAGCATAATTGAGGTGATGTCACGCATAATATAGATAGTGTTAAAGTAGTTATAAACAATGCCACTTGTCTCCCCTCAGATATGGGTTGACAATGACGTTTTTTGGTGGGCATCCGTTACACTTGGATTTCAGCTACTAAAAAGTCAACAAAGAATGTCAATAAAAAGATGTTTACTATGATTATTAATGAAGTATCTTTAAAGAAGAATTATTGGGGAGGCGTCGATAGACCAGTGACGAGGGGTCGACCGAGTCTTCGACGCAGTGAGACATGGTTTTGAGGACTCTTAGGGGTAAATCCCCAAGACCCACTCATTCGGAAATGGGTCCAAAATCTCAAAAAAGGCAGTCAATAGAAAACTTTCTAGAATCTCGAGAAGAACATTCGATAGAATCCCTCATTCCAAAAAGGACCAACCGACCGAACGACTTGGTATAAAGGACTTAGTAAATTGAAAAGTCTTAGGGGGCCTTGATAAGCCTCGTCGACGCCATGTTAGAGCGGTTACTTTTGAAAGGTTGTAAAGAAGTGGAAACCATTTATCATTCAACATGGGTTTCAAGTAGATAGCATCTTAGAAGACACATAAACACACTAGTGGGAACTTGAAGGATTGAATGTGGAGCAAATGCAGTAGTCCCACAATGGTCATAATTATCGTTGACGGTTACTTTGTAAATAGAATAAATAGCATACGATACATGGGATCAAGGGTAGAAAAATTTCATACATACTTTCCATACCATTGGAGTACCCGAATCAAAGAGCGAAAAAGTTGAGCGAGAAACATGTATGCGTCTGCGTCCATCCTTTTATATTAGTATTTTTGCTTCCTTAAAAGGAAAATTATACTTTTCTTTTGCTTTGTTTAATGTTAATTATTGCATTTTACCTCATCATTTATCACAACTTGACTTCATTTAAAGTCTTTTTCTACGCTACATTCAATTCACACGCACGTGTGTCCATACAAATTATTTGCACAAATTACTTTGGAGAATTTTTGATTTAATCTCATAGACTTTCAAACTTGTGATTGTTTATCAAAAATACCAGTAAACGTGAAGGTGGTTTCAAGTCGGTGGTTTCCGGATAAGCAATCTTCCTCAATTGTTCTTTGATGTGGAATTTCATGTTGTCACCGACTTTCAAAAATATCTCTTGTATCACTTTCCTTTTGGTTAAGATAGAGATATTTGATTTACCATCTTTCATGACACCATCATCATCGAACCTAAGCCTCTTCCAGGGAGTGCAAACCTCAACCATTCTTATTGGGCTACCAAGTTTCACCTTTTTGGCAATAACACAAGCACATGGGAGACTATATGTTTTATCAATTGTGCATCCACATTTTGTGCTATCGGAGCCTACATTATCAGCTTATTTATCCTTTAGAAATATATAATTATAACTTGCATGAGATATGTTGCCGACAAACTAAGAATAAAGATTGTTGTCTTTAAATTTGTGTTCCAAAACGGTGATGCTCCGACCAAATGATGTTTGTATCTCATTATGTTAGTTCTGAATCATTTGGTTCACAAAATCTCAATCTCTACACAAATCGCCCTTACTATTTGCCAACCGATTCTTCAATGTAGTATGGGCAGACTCAACTCGGTTAGTTTTTGTATTTCCAAGGTGTCTAACTTGATCAATCCAAGCACAAACAATTTTATCCTTCACCTGGCCAATAATTGTGCTTTTAACATATTTCAACAAATTAGGATACTTTTTGCACAATTTCCTGAAATGCATAACATAATCGACATATAATTCTTTAGTGGAAGGATTTACTATATTATTCCATGCATCCATTATTTTTTCCATAACCACACCCACCTTCACCATTTTCCCTCTTCGGACTCTATCTCTTTTGTCCGTACCGCAGATTTAATCCAACTTCTCACATGATTTATTATGTGATACCTACAAAGTAATGCTTAAGAAGTAAGAGATGTTACACGATGATAATGATCTAGAAGGGGGGTTGAATAGATCACTAATTCTTATAAAGAGTCGGTGCTTATGATAAATTGGTTTTTTAAAATTTTTAAGCAAAAGCGGTTGAGGAACTACGATCGTCTAAGCAAACCATTACCGGAAAGATCGGATATGTGATAAGCCCAGATGGACCCAAATCTTCCTTCTATAATCTTCCGGTTACCGCTACTAGATTGACATAACTACCCGTTCTTCAATTACCTTCACTCGGTTGAATCTATGAAGAAATTATTTGTGCAAAAACCCTCAAACTCCTAAGCTTCTTGGAGAATAAAACCCCAACGGTTTTATTCAAGAAAAACTCATTGATCTCTCAACCCAAACCCGATAGAAATATCCTATTTTTGGACATTATCACCTCAATGATACAAAATGATCAACAAAATGGTTATGTGTATTTGTTGAGAAAATGCAAGAAAGAGGATGAAGATGATGAGAGAAAAATCAGTGTCAATTTTCACTTTTCTTGTTGTTATTAAAAGAATGAGCCAAAAATAATATATATGTGAAGCTAGGACCAAGTAACAAACATAACATCCATTTGAAAGTCAAACACAATAGAAAAATAGAGTGACACGAGCGAACGGTCGACCTAAAGAAAACGGGGGTCGACCTGAGCACCCCTACTTTTAAAATTATGTAGAAATAGACTCTATGCATCGATGAAAACATGCCCAGAATTGACAAATAGAAATGCTAACAGTATGAGTTGACCAGAGGGTCGACGCGAGCACTCCTGAGAGCAAATCCTTAAATTCACTATGTATGAGTCAACCTAAGCAGGGCTTTGAGTCGACTCAAATGCTCAGAACTTCCAAAAATGCTCTTTTTGACATGTCTTGCTATATCTAAGCACTTCTAGTGCATATATAAGTCTATCAACATGATCAAACCCACACAAAACATATATAATGCTTTTCTATATGAATAGACATGTGTTTTTGAGAAATTGTTGTGCACGAGAGAACTATGAATGCATATGCGACTCGATGATACCTTCCAAAATACAAAATGCTAACTAGATACTTTTTGACATCACTAAAACTAGTATTGAAACAACTGACCCTCACATACTCCCCCTTTTTTATGATGGCAAAATATTAGCAAAATTGAGCACTTTGAGTAGTATCATCCTCCCCCTAACTTTATGCATTCTTCTAAAAACAATTTGAACGTTTGATCAATCTATGTAGGATAAATTGTTATTTTTGCTTAGTATCTTCTCCCCCTTTGACAACATCAAAAAGAAAGAAGCAAAAGGTCAAAGAGAAACACACAATATTGAATTTAGCGCATTCACATAATTTGCAACAGGTACTCATTAACAAGCATTCACATAAAATGATGTTAACGAAAACGTAGAAGAACATAAATATAACAAATATCATATGAACAGTAACTAAGTGCACTTAACAAACATTAGAATCTAAAATATTCCCATGTCTTAGTCAAACAAACAAACATAATAATAAGTGAACATTCAGATGAAATGAACAATATGACATGCACAATAATAACACAAAAAGGATCCTTAAGGTATCCTCCCCCTAAAATGATGGCCCTTTCCTCTGAATTAATAGTCTTGAGGAGGTGGAGGTTGTTGCTCATATAACCGCTCAGTAAGTTCCAGCACAGCCCGATTGAGAACATTAAAGCTTGTAGTAAGAGTGCAATTTTGACCTGCAGCGGTTTCAGCCATAGTGTTAAAACGTCCCATCACGACGGTGGCGAACATATTGAAGTTATTGGTCTGAGCTTGGATTTGGTTCTACAATGTCGTAAATCGTTCATCTTGGGTGGTAGCAAAGTTCTGTTGCTGGAGCTGCGGATTTCTCATCAGCTCAAGGAGTTCATCATTGTTTTGTTGATGACGCGGAGGAGACGAAGGCATATAATATGACTCTTGGTGATTGCAATTATTTGTTAGAGGCATGTATTCTGAACCAAAAGAGGTCCATCCAGTATGTTGTCATTCACCCCATCCTTGGTTTGCAAAGGAATCCAAAGGATGTAATCGATCTAACCAACCATTATTGTCTTGTTCATCAGCATGGAAATCAGTCTCCATTGGATGACCATCTTCTTCTTCTTCCTCTTCTTCTTCACTTTCATCGGACTCTTATAGGTGTGAGCTAGTAGCCTTAAAGATAAACCGGTAGCGTGTCTCTCATGGATCCCATATGTAACCCATCATTGTCAACATCTTTTGACAGAATTCTTGGTCAACTGTCAAAGTCTTGTATACAATTCTTGGGACAACCACTTTAGCATGGTTAAGCACAGATTGAATGAAGGATGTGTATGATAACATAATGCCTCTACCAGATTCTCTCAGAGAATAAATTATTCTTGCAATATAGTGAGGCCAATTAATTTTTATCTTCTTTTTCAAGATGTACACCAAATGAACTTCAGCTTGATTGACCCGATACTAACCTCATTTCTTAGGCCGAAGTATATGAGAAACTATCCATTGTAAAATTCGATCAACTGGTTTCAAACGACCAGTAATTACCGACTTAGGGAAGAGATCACTTGCCACGATTTAATCAGTATAGGGTTTATTTAACATTAATTTTAAGGCTTCCGTGAAATCGTAACCGTCCACAGTTCTGGTGTTAGTGACATTGATGAGTGGAGCAGCAGAGAGTGGAGACATGTTAAACATATCTTTCCAAACTACATCATTTATTGAAATCCACTTATCTCCTATTTTGCAACTAAACTCATACCCATCAAAATTTCCTTGAAGCCCCGTATAGAAAACTCAAACGAGATCCTCATTATATTTTATGTCACATTCCAAAAATAGATTAAAGTCTTGAAAATCCAGAAGTTCGAGAACTTCCTGAGTGTGCAGTCTTTCGGCGGTTTTGTGATGATAAACAAATTGTTTCACAATTGATCGTTTTCTAAGATTCTTTTCATATAATTCAACATATTCAGTCGGTAGTAAAGAGATTGTAGTTACCGGTAGACTTGCCCTTAGTTGGAAGTGCCAGCTTGAGAAGATGAAGCTCTAGTTGTTCTTTTTCCGGTGACCCGTCTTGTAGCCATGAGAATCAATAGATTAGGAAGATGAACAGTAGATTGAGTTTGTTTGTTAATGAAATACTCAATTGAAGCCTTGTGGAGTTTGATGAGATTAGGTCTTTGTAGGGATTTTGGGAAGAGGAGAAGTGGAAGGGATTTTGGGAAGAGGAGAAGTGGAAGGGATTTTGTGTGTGGATGCAATGAATTAATACTAATGATGATGTTTGAAAGCATAGAATGAAGAAAACATTTAATGGGTCAAAGAAATTGAAACGGTGCATCAAATTCAAGAATTTTTCAGAATTATTTAGCTACGCGTCGACCTAAGCAGTTTGTGCATCGACGCATACTGGCAATTTTTAGATAATGATAAAAATACACAGTTTGAGTCGACCTAACGGTCGACCTATGCATAATCGATCCGAAATCATGAAAATTTACATTTTTATGAGTCGACCTGTGACCTGCTTAGGTCGACTCAAACAGTAAAAATGAGTAAAAAATCACATTTTTAAGCCACATATGCATCAAATAAGAATAAATATAGAGCCTACACATATTTCAAACTCACAAATGGATAAAAGATGTTCAATCATGGAATAATCATCAATTTTAACACCCAAATTGGTACACTAACTTACAAAAATTATGTGATCAAAAAAATTTGCTAGAGAGAAACGATATTACCTCAATGACGACCAACGATAGATGCCCTCAGATATAGCTCAATACTTCTTCACATTGTTAGAAAAAGATATAGACAAACACATATATATTTAGAGCAAGCAACTATGAAGCCCTAAACACGATCTGAGATGTCGAGAACACCTAGTTCTCAACGGATGTTAAAGAAAGGCTCTATAGCGAGTGGTTTTGTAAAGATATGGGCAAGTTAATTTTTAGTATCAACATGCTCAAAGACCACATCACCCTTCTCCACATGATCCCTAAGGAAGTGATGGAGTATTTCGATATGCTTGGTGCGTGAATGCAATACGGGTTCTTGGTTAAATTAATGGTGCTTGTATTATCACATAAATAGGAATACACTCGAGTTTCACATTGAAGTCGAGTAATTGTTGCTTAAACCACAAGACTTGAGCATAAAAACTACCGGCTGTAACGTATTCTGCCTTGGCTGTTACAAAGCAACAAAAACTTTCTTTTTGCTTTGCCAACTCACTAATGAATTTGAAAAGAAATGACAAGTAGCACTTGTGATTTTCCTATCTGACTTGCAACTAGCAAATTCGAAATCAGAATAGCCAACCGAGGAACAATCACTACCCTTGGAATACCATTGCCCATACTTTAGAGTACCAGAGAGGTATATAAGTATGCACTTGAATGCTTTCAAATGAGATTCCTTGGGACATGATTGATACCTCACACACATACAAACACTAAACATGATATCAGGCCGAGATGCGGTAAGATAGAAGAGAAAACAGATCATACCTCTATACTTCTTCACCTCCACACCCTTACCATTCTCATCTCGATTCAGGTTTGCACATGTAGACATTAAAGTGTCAATCGCTTTGGAGTTAGCCATGTTAAAACACTTGAGAAGCTCAAGGAAATAATTTGTCTGGCTTACAAATGTTCCTTTTTTGAGTTGCTTTATTTGCAATTCGAGGAAATAGTTGAGCTCCCCTATCATGCTCATCTCGAACTCTCCCTGCATCAATCTATAAAACTCCTTGACCAGATTCATGTTAGTAGATCCGAATATGATATTGTTTACATAAATTTGTACCAAAATTAAGTGTTTTCCTTGACGTATAATGAAGAGGTTTGTGTCAACCTTCCCTCTTGAATACCCTTGATCAAGTAGAAATTTTCTAAAACAGTCATACCAAGCCTTAGAGGCTTGTTTGAGTCCGTACAAAGTCCGTTTAAGCTTGTAAACATGATCAGGATACTCATGGGATTCAAAACTAGGAGATTGGGCTATATAAACCTCTTCATTGATATATTCGTTTAGGAAAGCACTTTTTACATCCATTTGAAATAATTTGAAATTCTTAGCGCATGCGTAAGCAAGCAAAAGACGTATAGCCTCGAGTCGGGCAACCGACGCATAAGTTTCCTCATAGCCGATGCCCTCCTATTGGTTATACCCTTGTGCAACTAAGCGCGCTTTGTTTCGTAGTATTACTCCACTTTTGTCAAGTTTGTTCCTAAACACCCATCGGGTGCCAATTACTCAATGGCCTCGCGGAGGAGGGGCAAGGTCCCAAACCTCATTCCTTCTAAAATGATTTAGTTCCTTTTGCATTGATAAGAACCAATGTTCATCGAGTAATGCTTCTTTTGGGTTTTTAGGCTCAATCTGTGAGATGAAAGCAAAGTGATAACAAAAGTTACTTAGCGTGGATCTTGTGGTTACTCCCTTTGAAATTTCATCGAGAATGTTGTTGATAGGATGGTATTTAGAGGACTTCCAAGCTAGAGGAAGGTCATCATTATTAGTCAGATGATCCTCCTCAATATCCTCATGATGGTGATCTTTTTCCTCCTCAACCTTCACTGCTTCAAGTTCATCAATTCCTTTTCCAGTGACTTTGAGTATGTCTTCTGAAGATACACCTGCACCATGAAAAGAAATACCTTTTCCGGATAAGTTTCATCAAAAGTAACATGAACAGATTTCTCAATAATAAGTAAACTATTATTATATATCCAAGAAAGATACCTTCATCTGCCTTGGAGTCAAACTTGCCAAGACTCTCCTTACCATTATTCAAAATAAAACACTTACAACCAAATATATGAAGGTGAGATACATTGGGGTTCCTCCCTTTCAAAAGTTCATACAGAGTTTGTTGAGAATAGGACGGATGAGCACCCTATTCAAAACATAGCAAGTCGTACTAATGGAATCGACCCAAAAATATTTAGGAAGGCCACTTTCATTGATCATAGTTCTTCCTAATTCTTTCAACAATTAATTTTTACGTTCCACAACCCCGTTTTGTTGAGGGGTACGTAGCATGGAAAAATCATGATCAATTCCATGCCTACCATAATATATTTCAAAGAGATGATTTTCAAACTCACCTACATGATCACTTCGAATTGATATAATGTTTTTGTTCAACTTGTTTTGAGAAAGTTTGGCAAAATTTTCAAAAGCGGAAAAGGTATCGCTCTTGCTAGCTAAGAAGACAGCCCAGTAAAATCTAGCGTAATCATCGACAATCACAAAACCATAGTAGTTACCACCTAAACTCTTAATTCTAGATGGTCCAAAGAGGTCCATATGGAGGAGTTCAAGGGTTCTCGTGATTGAAACAATGTTTTTAGATTTAAACGAGATCCTTGTTTTCTTTCCCATTTGGCACGCATCACATAAGTGATCCTTTGAAATTTTGATTTTAGGTAAGCCAATTACTAGGTCCTTAGAGACTATCTTGTTTAGAAAATAAAAATTGACATGTGCCTAATGCCTATGCCACAACCATGAGTCTTCACTCATGGTGATGAGACATTTGTCTCTACTCAATGATACTTCACTCAATTCAGGAATATACACATTATTCTCCCTCAAGCCTTTAAACACATCACCATTTTTATCATTATTTTCAATTATGCAGCAATCTTTTGAAAAAGACACTTTATATCCTTTGTCACATAATTGACTAATGCTTATAAGGTTGTGTTTAAGGCCCTCAACTAACAGCATATCAGAGATAGTAGTAGACGAAGGGTTACCTACACTACCTTTTCCAAATATTTGCTCCTTTATTGTTGTCTCCATAGGTTACAGATCCCTTATTCTTTGCCACAAAGTCAATGAATAGAGATATGTCTTCCGTCATATGTCTTGAGCATCCACTATCGAGAACCCATCTTCTCTCCGTAGACTCAAGACTATGTACCTACACAGACAATCAAAGGAAATAAGTACCCAATTTTTTATTGGGTCCTTGGTTGTGAGTGAAATCATGGTTGCATTTGGACAACCATTGGTAAACCCCTTTAGGAACTGAAAACCTCCTAAAGCGACATTTAGCAATGATACGACCCCTTTTGCAACAATACAAACAAGTGAGGTCAACATTGGTATCACTTTTGTTCACTTGATCTTTGATCACATATGTATATTTTTTATAAGGATTAATCATGCTTTTTCTAAAGTGTGATCTATCAATAACAAAAGTGATCTTTGATTCTAGAGCCTTGTCAATTTTGGCTTTAAGAGTTCTAACCTCTTTTTGCCAAATATGACAAGTATCACAACCCTAATTTAACCATCTACTATTATCTTCCTCAATATCTACCTTTGTCTCTTCCACCATAGAAGCCTTGAGAGCTTATAATTCCCTTTTGGAATCGGAAATCTTTTTCTCCAAGTGAGTAAAAATTTGTTTGTTTGAGGTCAAACGTTCAAAGTCTTCCTTAGCCTCATGGTGTAAGGTGTCAAAAGCATGTTGCAATTCAAAATGAGACAATTTACTAGAGTTATCGTATTTAGTATGTCTTACCTTTTTATTCTTCTTCTTTTGATGAGCAAGGAGGCAAAGCTTAACGGACTCTTCTTCGTCACTTAAACTATCATCCCAGATGACTCACTATTTCTTTCTCAAGCGATGTAAGCTCTTCTAGGCTTACCTTGTTTCTTTTGTCAATGATTAATTTCCTTCCCTTTGACCTTCTTCATCAATGGACGATCCGACTTATAGTGCCCGGCTTTTCCACAGTTATAGCATGATCCTCTTGCTTTACTACCCTTGTTGCCTTCATTCTTGGAAGACCTTGTTTGTCTTCTAAAGTTGACGAGACTCTTTTCGAAATGTTGAATACCATTTGTCTTTACATAGTGATTGTATCGCTTCACGAACAACCACATATCCTCATTCGTTTCTTCGTTATCGTCATCACTCGATTCGTTATCACTTAGATATTTTACGGAGGACTTTGAACAAGAAGCTTTTAGAGCTATTGACTTCTTTTCCGTAATTTTGGTCTTTTCTTTCTTTTCATTTTTCTCAAATTGATCAAGGCTAATGAGCACTTGCTCATGTTCTTGGAGCTTTCCAAATAGAGTTGTAAGGTCCAAAGTCATGAGGTCATTGGCTTCCTTTATAGTTGTGACCTTTGGTTGTCACTCCCTGATAAGACACCTTAAAACTTTATTAGTAGCAACGTCATTAGAAATTGGTCTACCAAGTGAATTTAGTCGATTGATTAAATGAGAAAATCTTTTTTGCATGTCGGCGATGGTTTTCCCTTGCTCAGTGTGAAAGAGATCAAACTCTTGAGTTAAAGTGTTGATTCGAGCTAGTTTGGCGTCATTAGTTCCCTCATGGGCAACTTGCAATGCGTCCCACATAGCTTTATCAGTCGTACAATGTGAAACTCTATAATACTCACCAACTCCCAAACAGGAGATCTGAATATTTCTAGCCTTCCAATCATAGTTGTACTTTTTTTCATCTTCATCACTCCATTGTGCTTCAGCCTAAGGCACAACGACGTTATTTTCATCGGTCATGGTAATCTCCATAGGACCGTTTAATATAACATTTCATACCTTTCTATCAATGGAATTGATATGCACGCGCATACAATCTTTCTAGTAACTAAATATCTCACCGTTAAAAACGGGTGCTCTATTGTAAGTCCATTTTGGTTCGTTTTCCATATTCTAAGAAGTTATATGTGAAGCACAGAATGAACCGGTGCTCTTGATACCACTTTTTAGATGATAGCAATTATCTATAAGGGGGTTTGAATAGATCACTAACTCTTATACAGAGTCGGCGCTTATGATAAATTGGTTTTCTAAAACTTTTAAGCGGAGGTGGTCGAGCAACTACGATCGTCTAAACGAACCGTTACCGAAAATATCAGATATGCGATAATCCTAGATGGAATATCGATGCTGATGAGAAACCAAATCAAAAGTTTGAACATAAATCAATATAATTTTATTCACTCAAAGTTGTTTAATTTTCAATGCCTTGTGAAAAATAAACTCAAGTTGAAAAACAGCCCAAATGGTTTGTGTTCAAGCAATTTGGAGAACACTTGGTGTGTGACGCACTCTAAGTGAATTTCACTAAGTAATAACAGTGCTAAACTTTTCCAATTACAATCAAAAGGATTGTAATGGGTTTTCCAAATATTTTTTCAGCACTACACAATACCAGAATTTTAATCAAGCAATTTGATTGTACACAGACGTTAAAATTCAGAAATGAAAAAAATAGTGAAAGAGAGAACAACACCAAATTTGTTGAGGCAGTACCCCCGTCATCCTCGCTCGAGGTACGTCTGCCCTCAATTCTAAAAATAGAATTGAGACTATATAAACCTGTTGCAAATTGTTTGTACAAGAAAAGCAGTAGTAATTAAACATTCAAGCCTAGTTGTTGATGTTGAAACTACGTCTTCTCTCCCCTTGATTCAAGATGAATCAAGTGCCTCGAATGTGTTGAATAAACCTCTGATTTCAACTACACGTTTGAAAAACCCAACGGTCTTCAAATATTTAGTCCGGATGATTTCAATCACACACAATTCGAATCCAAATCTTCCTTCCACAATCTTCCGGTTACTGCTACTAGATTAATAGAACCACCCGTTCTTCAATCACCTTCGCTTGACTGAATCTATGAAGAAATAATGTGTGCACCCCCCCCCCCCCCCAAAAAAAAAAAATTCCAAGATTCTTGGAGGACAAAACCCCAACAATTTTATTCAAGAAAAACCAATCGATCTCTCAACCCAAACCCGATACAAATATCCTATGTTTGGACGTTATCACCTCAATGATGCAGAACGATCAACAAAAATGGTTATGTGTATTTGTTGAGAAAATGCAAGAAAGAGGATAAAGATGATGAGAGAAAAATCAGTGTCAATTTTCACTTTTCTTGTTGTTATTAAAAGAATGGGCCAAAAACAATATATATGTGAAGCTAGGACCAAGTAACAAACATAACAACCATTTGAAAGTCAAATAGAATAGAAAAATAGAGTGACGCGAGCGAACGTTTGACCTAAAGAAAAGGGGGGTCGACCTGAGCACTGCCGCTTTTAAAATTATATAGAAACAGACTCTATGCGTCAACCGGAATAGGTTCATGCGTCGACGCAAACATGATCAGAATTGACAAATAGAAATGTTAACAGTATAGTCGACCGAAGGGTCGACGCGAGCACTTCTGAGTGCAAATCCTAAAATTTCACTCTGTATGAGTCAACCTAAGCAGGGCTTTGAGCCGACTCAAATGCTCAGAACTTACAATGTATATCTAAGTCTATCAATATGATCAAACCCACACAAAACATATATAATGCTTTCCTATATGAATAGACACATGTTTTTGAGAAATTGTTGTGTGCGCGAGAACTACAAATGCATATGCGACTCGATGATACCGTCTAAAATACAAATTACTAACTAGATACTTTTTGACATCATTAAAACAAGTATTGAGACAACTTGCCCTCACAAGAGTTACATTTGCAATCAAATTCATCAAGCGGTGTTGCGGTCGATAACAGTCACTTTAGGCATCTCTTCCTGGTCCTTCAACAGTGCCTGACACACCTCTAAGGCCTAAGAAACATTCTACTTTTTTTCACTCTCTAGAAATGCGAACTCGGCAAAATATCTCTTCTTATCAGAGGTAACCTCAATCATCTCCAATAATAGAATCTATAATTATTGGTCTTATAGGTTGAATCAAGTATGAGCATAATAGAAAACATGTTGAACAACTTTCTGAAATACGGATGAGTCCAAAATATATCTCTTATGGTAACTTCATTCTCATACGTTGGGTACCTAGACACATAAATGTTATCATCCAACAGTTTTAACAGTTGTTGCATTTCAGTTCTATCTCCCCTCAGTGTCTTGTTAGTTTGGTACTGAATAATGTACACTTGCTTGATATTTGAGATACTTTTGGGCCTTTTCCGTTTCAATGTTGTAAGTATAGATGTCATGTTAACAACGCGTTCCTTCTCTTCCGGCATGAGCCGACACACAAATCCAAGTTTGGATGCCTCCGTATGAATCCATTGAAGCATGTGATCACGAGATTCAAACTCTTGCTCATTTTAAATTGCTTACCAACATTTACCGTCTTCACAGTAACAACTTTAATAGTGAAAGACACAATTTGTTTGGGAAAAACACTAGGGTGCACAATATCTAATAAAAACAATTACCATAAAACAGTAATAAGTGTTAATGCCGAAAACATACTTGAATAAATAAAAACAGACAGATACCGGAAATACATTTCTGGGTAAGTTCATACTCATCTCGGAAATGCATTTTCAGAAGAAAAATATGCTCATTTTTTCAGACAGAAAACAAGATTAATGTGAGTAATGAGGCTTGAAATAAATGATCTTTACCTGAAAGTCTAACTTCTTTTACACGCTTTGATATGATGAAACATAAGATTAATGATTGGATTGAAAATATGGATTGAGAATGGAAGGGTTTTTGGTGAGGGTTTTGAGTGAAAAACAAGTATGGGGGTATGAACATACAGGTCTGTGTTTTATCAGATTATTTCAGAGATGTATCTTCGAAAATATCTGACATGCAAAGTTGACAACAAATTTCAAAATCTCACTTTAAACTTTCGGAGATACACCTCCAAAAAAACCACTTGGCTTATTAATTTTCTTGATGTTTGTTGAAAATATCCGGAGATGCATCTCCTAAATATTTTTTAGCATTCATCTAAGATGACACTCAGTTGGTAAGACATAAGGTTGGTGCATGGTGCATCCAGAGATGCATCTCTGAAATCTGAAGAATTTTTTATATTTTCATGTGATGCGTCCGAAGATGTATATTTAAAATCTAATTACAAGTTTTTTGATATTTTCACATAGTGTATAAGAAACGTATGTGATATGTTAAGACATAAGGTTGGTGCATGATGCATTCGAAGATACATCTTTAAAATCTCTAAAATCTGAGTTTTTTATATTTTCACGTTCCGAAGATGCGTATTTAAAATATGAGAATTTTTTTTGTTGATATTTTCACATTGTAAGAATCATATGGTATGTGCTAAGAAATCCTCATGCAAATTCGATAACCTTGTTTAGGTTCAGGGCCGGATGTACATACATCCATGTGGACTACCAAATAATTTGTTATATTTGGCACCGTCAATATTATTAATAAACACGGCCTTAATTTAAGTTCACAAACTTTGATCTTTCGCTGATTTTAAACGCATCAAAATTATGCGGCCGTTAGTTTGCATGCAACCTAGATCAATTAAATAATCCTGGCATATCAACTAAACACTATAGCTACTCAGTCAGCATCTATAAAGTCAAAGGATTCGAGAGTTCAGATTCAGTCAAAAAGGACAACATTTATAGATGTCGAGGAAATCTCAGTCTCTTCTACTAAAAGATTACATGCACCTACCTACCTGCTTTTGGCAAAGGTGCTCGCCTCAAATCAGAATCGAAATTAAAAGGAAGGAAATTGTATAGGCCAAAAGAGAAGAGAGAAAAAAAAGAAATAAACATAACATGTAAATCTAATAAACTTCATTTCCCACATTAACCAGCACTAATGAAACTAAAGATTGTAAATAACTCGTGGAAAGTTTCAGCAAGCAGCAAGATTCATTTTAATAAACCCAGTATTTGCAGTACTTATTCTCCGGCGCAAGAGGGGATATCCAGCAACCTGAAACTAAAGATCTTTTGAAGAGGATATAATAAAGTAGTTATGTATCAGCTGCAGTCATCGGAATGATGCCTCTATTTTCATTTTATCATGAAGGGTGACCACCAAGTTATGGGCATCATCCAGGAGTTTCCAAACATCGAGTTGTCCTGCCATGCCATTGCATTCCTTAATGATCTCGTCCATGCTGCTATACTTCTCAAGAATTAATTTCCTTCTCTGTAACACGGAGGCCGCTATTGCAAAAAGCAATAAGTCGTCTGTTGGCGGAGCACGCTGCCTAATTCTGTTCCAGGCAGATTTCCCAATACCAGATCTGATTGCTGCTTGATCTGCCCACATTACTTCCCAAAGGCAAAGAGTTTGTTCAAATGTCAACTCCCTTCTAAACAATACCACCACCATCCTATACACAAAAAAACAATCCTCGGCCTGGAGCTTCTGCAAGTGCCTAAACAGGTGGGAATCCTTAAACTTGATTATTTTTGCAACTATATCAAGTTGCCTTCTAATACCCACCTCATCAAGCCTGAAATTCTGCCTAGCTTTCTTCATAAATCCAACAAAACACCAGAATGCCTCATGATCTTCTGATATAACACTTATTATAGGAGATAACAGATCACTCATACCCTGGCAGTAGCCAATTTCAGGGTCGTATAGTGCATATGCTTCAAGAATAGCAACCAGTCGAGCAGCATGAAAGATTCTGCCAGCATCTAGGTGACCATAATCCTTCAAACCAACAGCCTCAGCAGATCGATGTGCCCTGCTTTCATGTACAACAGCTTGAGAGGGAGAGTATGGCATCCATTCTGCATTGGCACGTACTGCATCAAGTCGGATGATCCGTTGCCATGTGGCAAAATCTTCACTACTTCGTAGTTTTGAAGTATCATTCATTTGTGAGGGAGAAGAATTCTCCTTGGAAGTTGTCTCGATGTTGTTCTCTTCCAAAGCGTCATCAGAAGGAAAAGTCTGAATTACTCCGGGACTTTCTGAGGAATCTGAGTCAGTGGAATCTGAATCGAGGGCAGAGGCATCAGCATAGCTGCTGTTGGGAGCATCATCTCCTTCCAACAGGGAAATGGATGGATCATCTGAATATCCAAAATCTGGACTCTGCTCCCCACTGGAAAGGGATTCTCTGGCACTTGCTGCATCTTCAGAACTAGGAGAACCAGAATCTTGAACAAGACTCACACCATCTCCCTCATAGCTGATTTCACCTATTTCAAAGAACTTAAAGCTCCCACTGTTGGAATTTAACAACTGCCGGCATTGTCTACGGAGTTTCTCATACTTCTTTCTGTGTTTAAAGATTTAGAATAAAAATAACAGTATGTTAAACTGAACAAAAGGAAAGGAGAAGAGCAAACAAATGATGTTTTAAAGACCGGCAAAAGATGATGAATCAAGCATGGATTGCATATAAGCTTGTATGCTTACCTATTTTGTGTTCGTATATTATCTCTTTTTTCTTTGGTAGTGTCCAAGTCATACCTGTTTAAATGAAAGGGTAATCAGTAACCATATATAGCTTGTCTAGATAAATGAAAATAGAAGGGGAAACGGGGAATAAATTCAAATAGCACATAAAATATAATACATCACAAGGTAGCTAATCAATATCCATCCTGATGGATAACATGAGAAAAAACTGAGATATAATCCAGTTTCATTCCGTTCGAATCATGAAAAACAGACACTTTGAATTACAAAAAAGAAACAAAACCAAATGAGTATTTAAAATTCAAATATTGATGGGAAGCTTTAAATTTTGCTTCATGTGTATGCCATCTTTAAACAATGTGTTTGTCTAAAGATCCATACTTCTTAGATTTCATGTATGCACCAAATAAATAAACATCATTTAGAAGTGAACCACGAAAGAATGCTCACACTCCAAGTAGGAAAGGCCAAACTTCAGCTCTTATACTAGGATCAACACCCTGTATCAGACATTCATGACATAATAAATATCAACATGAACCACCAAAAACACCAAATTGAAATTTAAACAGATAAATTAGAAAACTCACTCCACTACGAACTCTTTTCAGGAACTTCAGTCCACCATCACGAATTTTCCCGTCATGGGTAAACAAGTTTTTCCATTGTTGAGGAGAAAGGACACGTTTCCTTTTCCGGCGTGACCATGGTGATTTAAGACGGCCTCTGAAATTGTTACAAATAATTACTCATTACTACTGCTATAATGTAATATGTTTTAGAACATAGAAGAGGCAGAAAACAATCATTTATGACATTTAGTCCTCTTGTAAATATGTTAAAAAGTACACTGAAAATCTAATATTACATTTTAAAAGCAAATCATAATGCTCCAGTGGAATTGATATACTTGACCGAGCAAATCGCGACTTTCTTCACTACCAATGGAAAAAATGGTCAAAGATACACATATTTAGTATTTAAGAGCTAGAAATCCATGTGCATTACCATTCTGTGACAGACTTCACACATTTATCATTTCATTACATTTATGGATTCCAGAGAAAAACGTTTTCATGTTGAACTATCTTATTTCCATAATGTTAAAAGGATTAAATGCATTCAGTTCTAATAGTCCTCCGGTAACAAGACAATATTGTAATATGCCGCTATATATCTACATATAGAAACAAACTTCAGGTGCTTTGGATTGGCTTATCAACCGGCATACATAAGCATTTGACATAGTATTTGAAAAAGCTTATGGAAACAAAATTAACTTATCAAGGAGGGATGAACCAAACTATTCCAAGTAAAAACTTATGTGATGTAACTTAAAATATACAGAGATTTGATTATGTCCAGAAAATATATTTCTTCAGTCTCAAAATGAGCATACTCAATAAAATTTACTTTAAGCATAGATCTTCCATCTTGCTTAGGAAGATCTAAGCAAAATACAAAGCAAGAAAAAGGGATTCGGTACCCAATAAAGATCACAATCAAGATACATTATCCATAACCATGGTGATTTATGGATAACTTGATTTGACATGACTCAAGAGATATAGGAATGAGAGGATAAAAATTCCAAAACAAGAGGAAAGGAACTTCAGATTGAAGAAACCTCCTACACACAAAAAGACAGAAAACGCCTTACATAAACCAAAATAGAGATCTGTCTCCCTCTAACTATCTCGTCCTTTTCAGCCTTCCTGTTCCTTTCACACAAAATCAAAAATTGCTTTGTTTTTTTTCATTTTTAAAAGCATTGCAATTTCAAAAATCAGCCATTCTAGACACTCAGACTGAAACGAAAACAAACAAATAGACCCAAATTAGAAAGCACGAAGCACAAAATGGCAAAACATTCATGCTGATCAACCTAGCTGACAACAATAGCAAGATCGGTGAAATCCAAAATCGGAGATCTGGCACGAAATAAACACAACATAGTAATAAAAATCTTGGAACAAAAAAGAAGTGAAAAAGCAAAATCATGTGAGAGCAAAAGGAGGGAGAAGAAGAACTCACCGATCAGAGGATGAACAAGAAGCTGGTGAAGAAGAAGTAACAACGAATAGAACCGAACGCAAATGGATCCATGATGAAGACGATGACGATGATGAAGGAGAGGAATTATTCGAAGACGACGAAGATGAATTGTTACTTCGTTTAAGGGGATTCATCTATAAATTCCTTGTATATGCACTTTGTTTCTGTACCTTTTTAGTGGAACGAAATCGGAATTGAAATCGAAAACAAAATCATCTATATGCCTGAGTGAGAGTGAGGGATGGAGCTAGGGTTTTTGCGATTGCGATTGCGATTGAGAAGAGTCTTTCTGTTATTCGTTCATTTGAGGGGGCTTTGATATTTTACCTACTAGCACCGTAGAAGAAGACGACAGCAACGAGAGAGATGCCACCAGCGAAGGCCGTGAAGAGAAGCGCCGCAGTGGAAGGCGTGGAAAGCGCAGTGATGAATGAGAACCTGGCGGCGCCACCGTGGGAGAGAAGCGGAGTGTCGTTGTTGGCGTTCAAGTTAGTGGATAGGAACATGGGGGAGAAAATGACTTGAATACCCCTGGGAGAATTGTTCTGTTGTAGACGTGTTTATGAGAAGTGAAGGCGAAAACAAACGCGCCTTTGTTTTGTTTTGCTTTCAATTTTTTGGTGTATTGATAGAGAAGCCACTTATTTTGTCTCTCTCACTGTGCTGTGAAGAGAGAGAAAGAAAGAGAAAGGAGTGAGAATTAAGAATCTCGTTTCCCTATGCATATGTTAGTTGGAGAGAGGTTTGGGCTTCTTTTACTTTTGAGGAAGGACTGCAATAATGGTTGAAACGATGCCGTTTTCAAACTTTAACTAACTAGTAGTACTAATCCATCAATTTTCTTATTAAAAGAGATACTATAAGATTTTTTTAAAATTAATTAAATTGTCTAATTAGAAAAAGTATTGTTCCAAGAAGACTATGACTATCTCCCTCGCTAATCTGTTCACTAATTATATAGTAACTAACTTGCCTTACTGCAATTGTAAAATAATATTCAATTTTGTTTAAAATATTACCATGCATGTGATGCTAAATATTTTAATAGATGATGATGTTTAAATAGAGTTTATACCAATGCTTTGTTTATATTAGTCATACCAATGCTTTTATATAATCAAATTCAAACCAAAAATAGATTGTTGTGAATTGTTGCTTGGTGTTTACAGTGGTATAACTGGACCAAAATTTCTTAAGTTTAATTTAAAACTTTGAAACATCTTTAAATTACATCTTTATTTTATCAAAATGACATTTGAATTGTATTTGTATCTATCATAACTACGGTAAAAACATGTAAGCCATCATAATTAACATTGTTAATTACGTAATTAATTAACGTCTAGCATGTTAATGACAGATTAACTTAGATTATTAACCACTTTGATAATATGCCTAGACACTAAAGTAAGTTATTTTCGAAAGAAGACACAAAAAGTAGTTTAGTACTACCAAAATGGGTTTTGATTATCGGCAATAAAATAATAACATTACATATTCAACATTGCATACTCAGTCAAAAGGGGTTTGAATTTATTCAAAGTGTACCACCGACTTGTCTAGTAGTCTAACCAATTCTCATGTCACTTTTAGGTAGTAACATGTTAAAGATAGTAATAGGTTTTTTTAAAAGGTTATATAATGTTTGAAGTTATTTATTTATTTTTTTGGCAAAGAATTCGCCTAAAATATACCAAAGTTATTATTCATTAAACAATATGATAATTACATTTAAGGATTTTGCTATTGAAATAAAAAATAAAAAATTTAAAGAAATATGCAATTTTAGAAAATTAGAGTACTTACTTAATGTTAAAATTATTCTATTCAAAATATATTTCTAAAAGACATATTATGTAAAAATGTTAAAATTCATTCTTTTGTTAAAATTATTCTATTCAAAATATATTTCTAAGAGACATATTATGTAAAAATGTTAAAATTCATTCTTAAATAAAAGAAGAACCTGAACATTTTATGTAAAAATGTTAGTAAAAAAACAAACAATAAAAGTATTGAGATGCATAACCAAAATCAACTTAAATATTTTTTTATCTTTATCAAAGGATTCTTCATTAAATAAAAATGTCATAATCAAAATGACCACAATCTTACACGAGTGGATATTATTGGAATTAAATCAATTCAATATACATATTTATCATACTATGGCATATACTTCATGCGGAATCAAAAATTGTCATACAAACATGTATAAAATTATAGGATCGAGAAATTGATTTTATGAATACTTGGATTCATTGAGAAAAAATACATTTGACAGTAATCTTAAACCCAGAAGTTGTTGGCTTTTGTGGTTCTTCTTCAACCGGTACTTCTTATTATGCCTCGAATTCCCTTCAGATAGAGAGAAGAGATAATTTGTTTATTGTACGGTATATTAGGGACCATAGTCTATACATAGTGTGATGACCAATTAGGGTTCCCATTATTCCCAAATGCGTCATCCTGATATCCACTCGTATTTGAGTTCATACCCAATTATTTAATTAATTAATTAATAATTCATAAATAAAATCTAAATAGTCTTTTTAACATTATTTAATCACTTAATTATTTAAAGGCATTTAATTGATAAAATAGCTAATATAATAAATAAATATACTTGGCCACAAAATTATTGGAATATTAATATATTACTGTATTATTAAAATATTCCAACAATCTCCCACTTGACCATTATATCTTAATGATTATATCATAATTCTTTATGCGCGCATCTGAATGCTATTTGTTTCTTTAGATTTCAACTTAACAATTTGGTCCACCTTATACATCAATAATGGGATCACCGCAACTATCGTCACTAACGTATAACGTGACAGAAAACCGATGACCACCACATCAACGTACTTGATGACATAGATCGATGTGGATGAGTGGCATGGAAATTTCATGCAATGTGATCTCTAAATCATGCATATTTCCAAGTGGTCCTACTGAAGTCTTTAGCGAGATAAAACTAAAGTTTTTTAGGTGCAATTCGATGTTACAATATTTGCACATAACAAAAAAAAAAACTTGATATTGTTATAACAATAATACCTCATAAGTTTTATTTCTGCAGAAAATTAAACATAACATAAAGTTTTGTGCCAAAATAACAACAAAACATAGAACATAGAAGATTAAAAAAAAACACCCACTAATTTAAGGCAATCTCAAAACCAAGACCCATATGAGCAACATGCCCATGAAAAGCCTTAGGTGTTAAACCTTTGGTTAGTGGATCAGCTAGCATTAAGTTTGTCCCTATATGTTCTATCAATATAACTCCTTTGTGACAATCCTAAAATACCTCGAGAACGATCTCTAAGTATTTGAATTCCTAAGACAAATAAGGCATCCCTAAGATCTTTCATCTCAAACTTATTTGTGAGAAATCGCTTGGTTTCGTGTAAGAATCCTATATTGTTTCTTGCCAAAAGGATATCATCTACATATAGTACCAAGAAAACAAATTTACTCCCACTGAACTTTTGGTATACACAGTTATCGGCCGGATTAGTCTCAAAACCAAATGAGGATATTACTTCATGAAATTTGTCATACCATTGACGGGAAGCCTATTTAAGGTCATAGATGGTTTCTTGAGTTTGCAAACCATAGACTTTGGGTCTCTTGACACAAAGTTTTCTGGTTGCACCATATATATTTTATCTTTAATGTTTCCATTTAGAAACACAGTTTTTACATCCATCTGATGCAATTCTAAATCAAAATGAGCTACCAATGTCATCACGATCATAAGAGAGTCCTTCAAAGAAACTGGAGATAAAGTCTCTTTATAATCAATTCCTTCCTTTTAAGTAAAGCCTTTTGCGATAAGACGAGCTTTATATCTCTCAATGTTACCCTTTGAAACCATTTTGGTTTTAAATATCCATTTACAACCAATGGGTTTCATTCCTTCAGGTAATTTAACAAGATCTCAAACATCATTGTCAACCATCAACTTCATCTCATCCTTCATGGCATCAACCCACTTAAGAGAGTTTGGACTTTGCATAGCTTGACTAAAGTTGATAAGATCTTCCTCAGTCAAACCAATTTCATCCTCACGTTCTTGAAGAAATACAACATAATATCTGAAATTGCACTATTCCTCTCTCTAGTGGATCTTCTTAATGGTGGCTCTTGAGGTTGTTGAGTTTGAACTATAGGTGGTGCTTGAGGAAGAAACTCAGTATTGTCTTGTTATTGAGGGATGTTAGGAATAACATCATTGTTTATTTCAGGATCTGTTTCTGGAACAAAGATAGGTACAAAGACTTAATCATTGTGAGAAACAATTTCTTCATCAAAGACAACATTCTTTATGCTTCCTTCCCCACCAAACTCTACATCCTCAAGGAATCTTGCATTTCTCGTTTCAAAAAATAGTTCTAATGATAGGATTGTAAAACTTGTACCCATAAGAGCGTTCAATGTATCTAATAAAATAACAGCTAACCGTATTTGCATTCAACTTACCTTCATAAGGCTTATAATGCCTCACTTCAGCTGAACATCCCCAAATGTGTAAGTGTCTAATGTTGGGCTTTTTCCTAGTCTAAAGCTCATAAGGGGTCTTAGCTACTACTTTACTAGGTACTCTATTAAGAATATAAACTGCGATCTTTAATGCTTCTCCCATAAATGATTCTGGAAGAGAAGAATGACTAATCATACTTCTTACCACGTCCTTAAGAGTATGGTTTCGTCGTTCGGCAACTCCATTCATGTTGAGTTTTCCCGACATTGTGTATTGCAGAATAATTCCACACTCATCGAGGAAAATCACAAAGGGTCCTGGACGTTGTTCCCCTGATCCATCATACCTACCATAGTATTAACCATCATGGTCGGATTTGATAGTTTTTATTTTCTTTCCAAGTTGAAGTTCGACATCAGCTTTTAATGACTTGAACACGTCCAAAGATTTAGATTTCTCATGAATCAAATACAGGTAGCTATACCTCGAGTAATCATCTATGAATGTAATAAAATACCATTTTCCATTCCAAGAACCTGTAGGGAAAGGACCACATATATCAGTATGAATTAGTTCTAATACATCCTTAGCTCCTTCAGCATGGAAATTCCTCTTGTTTCTCTGCTTACCCTTGATACATTGAATGCAGACTTGAAAGTTCGATAAATTAAGGGATCTAAGAATACCGTCTGACATAAGCCTCTAAATTCTTTGTTTAGATATATGTCTTAATCGCTTATGCCATAAAGTGGCGGAATTCTCATTTAATTTTCGTTTTGTACCATGTGACTCTATTTGCATTATTTTGTCATAAGGACATTCAATATCAAGCATATAAAGATTATCATTCAAAGAACCGTAACCAACAACATTTAAATCATATGAGAGGATAAATTTATTATTTCCAAACGAACAAGTATAACCTGATTTGTCCAAAATAGAAATAGAAATTAAATTTCGTCTAATAGACGGTGCAACAAAAGTCTCAATCAAACCCAAATGAAAATCGATCTTTAATAATAATAATCTAAAAGTCTCTATAGCCTCTACTGCAACTTTATTGTCATCGCCCACATAGATGAATCTTTCAGCATCACTTGGCGGACGGCTCCACAGGCAGCCCTGCATGGACATACTAATGTGAGTAGTAGCATTAGAATCTACCCACCAAGTATCCTTAGGTACAGAAACTAAATTAATTTCAGAACAAACAAAAGTGAGAAAATTACCCTTCTTTTCACGTCATGCGGCATACTTGAAACACTCTTTCTTCATGTGTCCAGCCTTTTTCCAAAAGAAGCAAGTAGTCTCCTTAGGTTGTTCCTTTGCCTTCTTATTTTGAGAAAAATTTCCCGCGGGTTTCTTTCTTTTATTCTGAGAACTGGTAGCCAAGTGAGCACTTGCAGTCTTCTCTCTCTTTAGCCTCTCTTCCTCTTGCACACAGTGAGATATGAACTTATTGAGAGATCATTTATCCTTCTGAGTATTGTAACTCACTTTGAATTGCCCAAAGTGTGCAAGGAGAGAGATCAAAACCAAGTGCACAATCAAATCCTCAGGAAGTTCTAACTTCAATGCCTTGAGTTTTGATGCGAGATTAGACATCTTCATGATGTACTCCCTTATGTTCCCTTTTCCCTTATAAACCATTGAAATGAGTTTGGATAAGGTACTACTTGTCTCAGCCTTATCATTTTTAGCAAAGAATTTCTCCACGGTTTCGAGGAACTTCTTAGCACTTTCACTCTCAAGAATTGAGCCCCTAATCGTTTCAGGTATGGATCTTTTGATCATCATCAGGCACATTCGATTAGATCGGTCCCATTTTTCTATTTTAGTTTCATTTGGGTTCTTAGCAGTGGCGGTGGTACGCTCCTCCCTCAATGATAAGTCTAAATCCATGCATCCAAGTACGATCTCCACATATTCTTCCCAAGACTTAAAGTTCATCCCGCTCAGCATAGGGATCGAGTTAATTTGAGAAACAAAATTTGGAGCGGTAGTAGTGGAAATTGGATCCAACAAACATACAATAACATTAGTAGGCATGTCAAATAACCATATAAACATGCACAATATTCTTTATATGCAAATTAAATAAGACCTAGACAAGATACCAAAAAAACGCCATCAATTCTTAATCTTTGATTGAAGGAATTAATTGTAAGCGGTACTTTCACGCAATGATCAAACATTAGTAATAAGTTTTGTCAGATAATGGATGCCTTTGACATCAATCATTAACCACATGGATAACCTTGATAATTACTACATATTTACCATCACAGGTATGCAAATTTTCGACCAAACTGTGTCTTCCTTTTGGCCGACCATAACAGTTCGCATGAAAAATTACACACTACATCTTTTGTAATTCTAATTGAATCAAATTTAAATAACAGAGATTACTTTTGCAACTTGTTGTTTTAACTAATCCAATCAAATTCACTAGACATTTTAATTTAATAAATTAAATGGAAAGGTCTTTAAAATTCACATGAACATTACCAGCAAATGTAATGTCAAAATTGTATATTTTCCTTATTGTTTAATGATTGTGTTTATATCATGTACATATCGGTATAATAAACCGGTTGTACTCGAAGGGTGTTAAAAAAATTCAAATTAAATTAACACTAAAAAAAATTATGATTAAAATAAAATTAACATTTAAATTTTTCTCATAATTAAAAAAAAAGTTGAATTCATAAAATAAAAATCAATATAGTTAAACATTATCGACTCAACAAACAGCAATCAAATGAAGTTTTTCCAAATGTCATTTGGTTACAGATAATAATAACTATTTGTATCCAAAAACAACCAAATCAACCTTTTACACCAAATTCACACTGATTTGTTTGTATGACCATTTTTGATTCCGCATAAGGTATATGTCATAGTATGGTAAACATGTATATTAAATTGATTTAGGATACCTGGATCCATTGAGAAAAATGACTTTGACGGTAATCCTAAACCCAGAAGTTGTTGGCTTTTGTGGTTATTCCTCAACCGGTACTCCTTATGCCTCGAATTCTCTTCGGATGGGGAGAAGGGGTAATTTGCTTGTTGTACGGTATATTGGGGACCATAGTCTATGATGGCCAATTAGGGTTCCAATTATTCCCAAATTGGTCATCCTAACATCCACTCATATTTGAGTTCATACCCAAATATTTAATTAATTAATTAAATATTTTATAAATAAAATCTAAATAGCCTTTTAACATCATTTGATCACTTAATTATTTAAAGGAACTTAATTGATAAAATAGCTAATATAATAAATAAATATACTTGACCATAAAATTATTGAAATATTAATATATTACCGTATTATTAAAATATTCCAACATATATATTAAATTTCATAAAAGTAATTAACTATGAATAACTGAATTATAGTATGTCAAACAAAGGATAGTAAAAAATGAAGTTATAATAACTTTGTAGAATCAAATGATATAGTAAGACTTGTTTGAAGCAAATATAGAGATGACATAACCTACAAACATGATAAATAAATGGATAACTAGAGAGATGTTAGAGTTTTAAAGGCGAAAAGAATTATTGGGACATTGAAAGAATGACTTACATTTGCATGGTCAAATATATATGGTTGAGTCAAAAATGGTAGTGGGTGAAAGCTCAATAGACAAATGGAGATTTAGTATTCATAGTGAAAAATAGAATGTTATTAAAAAAACTAAGTAGTTAAAAAAAGTAAAGTTGTACCTAGATGACATTGTGAAAAACTTCTTTGAAGACAATATTTGTTGTTTGAGTTAAGGAGTTGTTATCTTTGTCGTGTATTAAGAATTTTACCCCAGTTTTGCTTTTAATTCCCTATTAGTGACATAAAGTTGTATGTGAATGAAAATATTATTGGGTAAATATAAACCAACATAGTCCAATAATTGACTTTGAGATTTTTTTATTGTCATAACAAATGATACTCTAATCTGGAATTGTCTTCTGATAAGTTTAAATGGTCATGGAGATTGAGAAGGAGACAATGATATTCTCATGATGTAAATAGTATTTCCAAGATTTGTATCTGAAATTATCTTTGTTTCAATTACATGGTTGCCTAACTTAGTAACTATCAACCTTGTACCATTGCAAAGCCCTTCTGATTGATCCAAATTCCTTATAAACATGGTGGTTGTGCCAATTTTCAATTTCAATGAGTGGTTAGGAAAATCAAAAGTTTTTAAACAACTCAAGAATTCTGGTGTCAAATACTTGAAAGCATAATTGCCATTAACTTTTGATCTATCAATGGAATCACAACTCAAATATTCTTTAGACTTACCTTCATGAAAATACTATCAATAGTGATTATCAACGCTCAAAACACTATCAATAGTGATCCGCTTGAGACTTAAAACTTAGACGAACTTCCAACTTATACGAATTTTATCTTCTACCTCCAAACATCATCTTTCATTTACGACACTCTATTTCTCCACTAAAACAAGCTCAAAAATAGTATTTCTTCTTTGAACAAAACTATAAAATATCATTTCTTTCATTACCAAATTTCAAAACTCCAACATCTCTTTTTCAACTTGAATGAGACAAAGAAAATATGGGTTCAAGTTAGCAATGTTAGTTGTTGTTGTTGTTCTTTTTTTTGTTGTTCTTGTTGTTATTGTGGTTGTTCATATTGTTGTTGTTGTTCTTCTTCTTCTTCTTGTTCCTGTTGTTGTTCTTCTTGTTGTTGCTATTGTTGTTATTTTTGTTCTTCTTCTTGTTGTTGTTCTTGCTCCTATTGTTGTTCTACTGCTATATTTTTTTATTTTATTAAAAGATACAACAACGATTGTTTAATACAATTATGATTGTATGTAGCACACTATCTAGTTTACTACCACGGACAATAGACCTTGATTATAAATAACCCACTTACAATCACACCCTACCTAACAATGGTTGTTCAAAGTTATTATAGATCTTTTACAAATGTTGTTATATAAGTTTTTTGTAGTAGTGGTAGTAACAAAAATTAAAATATATCTAGAAGAAGATTAGTTATGTAGTCATTAATATCATCAACTATTTCAATAGTTCATGCTAGAATAACTCTACACTGGAGGGAAATCTGGACTTGTGTAATTTTGAAGCAGATTTCGATATGTACTTGTAACAATTGCTTCAATTAGATCCACAAATTATCTAATTACTAACTCTTCAGGAATATCAATTTCAATATATCCATCATTGGATTCTGAGACTTTTCCATTGTCAACTTGTAAAATCCAATATGAGAATAGCTAAATTTTTTCTAAATTGCCTAAATTAGAACCACTTTGTAACCGCATATTTTTTGTTAGATTAAAAACTTTGTAATGATCCCAAATATATGAGTCATTTATTGTTTCATGCACAACATCAGACCTAATACCTCTTGGTACAAGTGATAGAATTTGTCTGAAATCTCCACCAAAAATGAAAACTTTTTCTCCAAAAATTTGTTGATATTCAACGTTGTCATCACTCATTATATCCTTCAATGACTTGTCAAGAGCTTCAAAACAAAATATATTTTCCATAGGTGTTTCATCTCATATAATGAGTTTTGTTGCCTTCAAGAGATTAACAAGATCTGATTTTTTCTCAATGTTACAAATAGAAGATTCCAGACACGAAACTGGAATTTTGAATTTGGAATATGTAGTTCTTCCTCCTGGTAACAACAAACTTGCTATTCCGTTAGATGTTACATTCAAAACAATATCTCATTTACAACGCAGAGCAGTAGAAAGTGTGTTTCACATGAAAGTCTTTCCAGTGCCACCATAACCATATAAGAAAAAATCACCTCACCCTTTTAATTTGTGACAACTTGCATAACTTCTTTAAAAAATTAAGTTATTCGTCTACATTAAAAAAAACAACACACCATCAAAGTTGCTACATGAGCACAACTTAAATAATCAAATATTTTTATTTACTAATCTTAGTCAATTTTTATAAAGTGATGCAAAAAGCAATGACATGTTACTGTCAATTATTGAAGCATGAGCATGTAAAAAAACAAAAGTGACATAGAAGTGCCCAAAAATATTTGAACATTAAAATATCTAAACTTACCATAGTCATGTAACTTTTAAAATTTATAGTTTGGTGGTAATTCACTACATTAATTTGCAACATATATTTTTTTAATAAGCAAAGTAATTAACATTAATAAAAGAAAAATCATGGTACAACTTGTGTCAATACTTCAAATTATAGTATCATTACATATTACAAAAGCAACATCTACCCTTACAATTTCATACTACATGACTTTGTCACATTACATGTGAATTTAAGTCCTCTGATAAGCTTTTAACAATCACCAAGTATGCTACATCTACCCTTACATGTGTTGAACCTTTACTTGATTGTCTGCTCAAGAATTTATCCCTTCACACACTTTCATAACCATAGCAACAAATGCATATATATACATATATATATATATATATATATATATATATATATATATATATATATATATATATATATATATATATATATATATATATATATATATAGATATATATATATATATATATATATATATATATATATATATATATATATATATGTGTGTGTGTGTGTGTTTTTATTTTTTTATTATATTTATAGTAAAAAATGTCACTATTGTTAAGTTCCAAATTGATTAATATGCAACATATTTTATGTGCTAAGTAATTCCTACAATAGTAATGAATACTGGAAATATAATGAATATATAACAATCAAAATAATGACTAATATAACTTATTATGAAAGGAAGATAAAAATCATATATAGTAAAATCCATCCTATATATAGAACAAAAAAAAAAAAAACAAATAACAATTTACCTTTTAAAATTGAAATATTGATGTAAATACAATCATGAAAATGACCAAAAGTAACATTGATGAAATCATTGACGTCGTTAGTTTGTAGTTTAATTTATTGAATAAGAAATCCCTAAATGAACTATATGTTGTAAATAACCTCATCAATTAAAAGTATTAAAATGTAAATGGGATGGATTTTAAAAGTAATAACCTCCTCAATTAAAAGTATTAAAAGTAATAACCTCCTCAATTTTGTAACAGTCAAAATAATAAATATAGTTGTGATGAAATTAAAGAAAAATAGATATAGTTGTTTCTATTTGTTTTTGGATAATAGTGTTGTTTGATATAGATATATGGCCATAAAAAGTGGTTGGTATTGCTAAGGTAGAAATGTGTTGATTTAAATGGTTAGAAACAAATATAGTAATGAGAAAAGTTAGTTGCATTTTTATGATAGAATAAATGAAAAGTGAATAAAAGTGTTATCAATAAAATTGATATAAACAATAAGATGAGGGGGATAAAAGATAAGTTTTTCTGGCAAAGATATAAAAAAAAATATGTATTAATATAACATGGATTTTGTAATAATCTTCTTGGTTAATATAGAATCATATATGATAAGTATATCTAAGTGTTAAGCCAAACATGTTTTGGTCGATTCATTGAAGTTGACAGTAACATTGTAACAAAAAGTTTGCGCAAAAATCCTTCAGAACCCCAGTTATAAGAGTTAGAGAAAAGTCAGAATCTCATAATTAATTATTAATTATCATAACTTAATTTCTATGATACGGTGATCCTTAATTATAGCAATCACATATCAATATATTTACTGCATATCATTCTGCATTATCATAGCAATTACTGTAATTACCATTAGCATGATTCTAGGATCATGGTTTCATATCTCTACGTGTATTTAAGCATACCTGATCTATGTAATATGACAGCAAAAACAGTAACAATTTCTTTCTTGGTATCAAGAGCTCTTAAGCCTGAAGGCTCTCGATCCAGCCAAACCAATCATGTCATCCGTTGCAAACTCAAACCAGAAAAACAACCTTCCTCAAACAGTTTCTGTCAAGTTGGACAGAGATAACTATCCACTATGGAAATCATTGGTCTTACCATTGATTAAAGGCTGCAAACTCGATGGCTATATGCTAGGTACAAAAGAATGTCCAGAACAATTTGTCACCTCAGCTGACACAACTAAGAAAATCAATCCTAACTATGAGGATTGGCAAGCTCATGATCAAGCTCTCTTAGGATGGCTGATAAATTCCATGGCAGTTGATATTGCAACTCAGCTGCTACATTGTGAAACCTCCAAGCAACTTTGGGATGAAGCTCAAAGCCTTGCAGGTGCACACACCAGGTCAAGAATCATTTACCTGAAGTCAGAATTTCACAACACACGCAAATGAGAAATGAAGATGGAGCAATACCTTGCTAAGATGAAGAATATTGCTGACAAATTAAAACTGGCAGGATCACCCATTTCCAGTTCTGACCTGATGATTCCGACATTGAATGGGTTAGATTCTGAATAAAATCCAGTAATAGTCAAATTGTCCGACCAAATCAACTTAAGTTGGGTTGACTTGCAAGCCCAATTACTAGGCTTTGAAAGTAGATTGGATCAGCTCAACAGCTTCAACAACATCAACTTGAATGCGTCTGCAAACTTTGCTAGTAAATATGATACGGGAAGCCTCAGATTTGGATCACGAGGAAATTGGAGAGGATCTAACTTCAGAGGCATGAGAGGTGGAAGAGGAAGAGGAAGGATGTCAAAACCAACGTGCCAGGTATGCGGCAGAATCGGTCATATTGCAGTTGTTTCCCTTGAAAATCGGAAAACAACCGCTGATCTTCCAAATTTGACTTTGGTGACTCACAGGATCGATCAGATTGATCCTAGGACATGTGCTAAAGTATTCTTCGTTTAGAATTAGATTTAAAGTACTTGTAATAACGAATTGGTAAATGTGCTTGTAATGAAAAAGACTTTGACTGGGTATTTTAAAGTGCATAAACTTAAAGAAACGCTGTAAAAGATTTGTAAAAGGATGATCGAAGAAGGTAAAAAGTTTAAAGGAAAAGAGGAATTAGAGTAAAGGATGCAGGAAAGGTAAAGGCAAAAAGGTAACACTTGCACAAGTGGTTCGACAGAGGAAATGTAAATGTTGCTGAAATTGTAAAAGACTTTATTGAAAAGTTGGTGATTTTACATAACGTACATTCTCCGTGAAAATACTCTTTTCTCACACTCGGGTACTTTGAGTAAATTTGATTGGAGTTACTTTGTACAAATGGTAAAACACACAGAAATTTGTCTAACAAATCCTTATTTATAATGCTAATAATTAACTGCTAATAACTTCCTAGTATCTCCTCGATCTAACAAGTGTCAATTGCATGTAACTTTTTGCTCTAGAACTCGCCACGTGTCTTATGAACAGAACCGCTCCCTCCAAATTTTGAATTTCAAAACGACGTAGCAATCCTCCTGCAGAATTTCGGTCGAACTACCTCTGACACGGTCGAAATGCTCATAACTTTAGGTTTCTTAATTTTTCTAAGTTATTTCAACCGTTTAGCTTAGAAGATTCCTTAGAGGCTGTCGAAACCTCTTTGCTTCATTTTACTTAGACATTAATTATGTCTTAATGTTTAGCAACCCAAGGTAGTGTCGAATTTGGGAGCTAACAAATTGCCCCCAAAGAATGTTCTTTTCGACCTTATTGTAGGAAAAGGACATTTTTTGATAGTATCTCATTCGACACCATCTTTTCGATACTATCATACCCTTTGGTTTGCCTCTTATCCTTTGGAAGATAAAACAGAAGAAAGAGAAATGTTTATATTAAAAACCACGCCGCTTTGCACGCTTCTGACGTCATCATCATCATGGAAGGTTTCTTGGAACTCACAAAAATTCAAAAAACATCATCACCCTTTTAGCACCTAGGGGTATAGGTTACAACCGCCCCTTACTTCTTCCACTAGGTCGCACACGTGGCCCACTAATTTCAACCACGTAAGAATTCTTAATTTTCTGAATCCTTATAAAATCACCAAGAGTTTTTTCATAAAGACTTTCTACTCTTTACCAACCTTTACTCTTCTCCTCTTTGCTGAAGAAACCCGTTTTTTTCAACACAAGAAAAATATCCTTTTTCTCTGAAAACCTTCAATCATGGCTGAACAACAGAAGAAAACTCAAACTAGGAGACCATCTTCTTCGTCTGCATTGCCACCTTTCACTACCTTGAGCGGACCAAAAATCACGAAGAACCAACAGCTCATCAGGGAGCCGTTAGCAGAAGAAAAACGACACATCTACGAATCTCAGGTAATCATCCCCGTTGATGTGGCTGGAAAACCCTTAGCCATGTCTGGCCCATTGTCACCCCCAGACCTTGATTATTCCACCTTGAGTGACTTTTTCCCTTCTTATAGGGCAAAAAGATGCTAGTAAAATCCCTTCTGATAACCCAGATGACCTTTCTCTCTTTAATATGGACCTCAAATATTTGCATGATGGAGCAAGACTCTTTAGAGCTACGCCGTACTTCAAAGATTCTGAACTTTACCTTAACTGGTTGGCAAAAATAGAGAAAGCAAAGGCACAACATTGGAAAGAAATAGGTATTTATGACTTAATCATGCTGTCGAAGGTTGGGCCACCTTACTGTCCGTTAATGCTGGCCTCCTCTTTGTATTTCTGGGACAACACTCACCATACCTTCCATCTTCCCTGCGGAATGGTGGCTCCCACGCTCTTCGACATGGCTGCTATTATCGGATTAAGACCATGTGGATTGGCTTACAATCCTGAAATTGATGCACAGGACACCATAGGTTTTGGTAGTACGAAACATACTTACACACCCTTCATAAATCGTTATCATAAGAAAGTCACCGGCGTAGTCGAATACGAGGAGCACATAGCCTTTCTGGCCATGTGGTTGTCTCGTTGTATTTTTTTCACAAAGTCCTTGCAGGTGGCGAGGAAGTACCTTACCCTGGCGAATCAGTTATACCTTAAAAGGGACGTATGTCTCAGTGAAATGATACTAGCCAGCCTGTATGAGGCTTTGGGAGAAGGCGCTGATAAACTAAGGGATCCAAAAACCCATGGCACTCTTATAATGGCGGGGCCATTTTGGTTTCTTCAATTATGATTGAACGCTACCTTCGAGCACAACTTTCGCTTCAAAGGAGAGGTCGACGAAGCCCAGGTATCTGAACACCGGGTCGAATGGCCACGCTTGGTTCAGTTGACACCAAGTGAAGAGGGTCGAAGCCTTCGTGCCAACCTTACCAGCTTCACCCACTTGTTTGCAAAAAGGCATGAACTCACTCCCAGGATGGCCCCTTTTGCTCATAGGTTGTACGGCCCTGAATGGTTCACCAGGTCATTTCCTCCAGTTTCGCAAAAACAAGAAGCAGAATCAAACCTGATATGGGAGAGATTCTTGATGCCACGCTTGATTGTTCATAAGCTTAATCTTGTCAGAGGACAAGCAACATTAGTCGCTTATCAACCTAACTTGGTGTCGAGGCAATTTGGGTTAATTCAATCATTGCCTAGGTGCTTGTATGATAAGAAGTCTCATGTTATCCTTCTCTCCACTATCTTCAACCCACTTGAGTGTTCGACTCAAATGGCCCGTTATGCCAATAAGTCCCATTTGACTCCAATCTATTTTGAACCCTCTCACCTTTGTACCCCAGATTTTTATAACTGGTGGACCAACCATTACTCCAACAATTTTCTTGATGTTTCAAGTTTTTCACGCTTGATTGACCAGACTTTTATTGATGTGCAGGAAAAGGTCAAGAAAGGTACGTCTACTCATATCAAAGAGATACAAGCTTTCCAGAAGTACTTTGAAACTGCCTATCGACCAAATGATGTTAGTCGAACCATCCGCGAGGCTGTTGTCACTTTAAAAGAAAAGTTTTCTAAACGAATGGAGAATCTGAAAATCCCCTCATTTATCCCTTACGATAGACGATATGAGGTTGCTTTTAAACTCTTTCCCCCAAAGACCCCTCGATTACCAACCGCTGATTTTGGCGTGGCTCTTGCCCCTCCATTTCCAGACTGGTTTATCTGTGAGGATAGTATAAAAATACTTCGACAGCAGTCGAAGCCTAAGGCGCAGCGGGTGGTTCCGACTAAACATACACTTGATACCTTTAGAGGGTACCTTCATGTCAGTATCGAAGATGTTCACATCGAGACCGAAATCCTTGAAGGTCATCTCCCTTCGATTTGGCTTCCTCTCACGGAGCTTCAACGTTACTAACCTATATCTTCTATATTTATTTATTCGCAGCTACTCCCAAAAGAAACGCTTCGACCAATAAAACAGAAGGAAAGATCGAAAGTTCAAAGGTAAATTCTTACATGCTCTTATTCAACTGAAGCTTTTCTGTCCTTTGCTGATCACTTCGATCTTCCCAGGTTAGCCGCAAACCTCCAACCCCTCAAAAAAGAAGAAAAGTTGCAGCCCAAGTCATCATAGACTCCGACGATGATGAATCCCCTCGTGAAGATACTTCCCTAAAAAGAAAACAAAGGGTAACTCATGGGCTAGAGAGCGTCGAATCTCCTCCATCTCCCGCCAAAATACAAAAACAAAACACGCCTCCTGAATCTCCTGTCAAAGCTCCCACAACAAATGATCCAAATCCTTCTGTCGTTCCCATAGAGAGTGATAACTCTAGTCCGGCTGAGGAAGCCACAAAGGTATTGTGAAAGAATCTCTGACCTTTCTATATCAAGCTCTTGTCTCTTTCATCTCGCGTCTCATGAGGTTTATTTTCCCAACTGCAGACTACTACCTGTTGCACCCTAATTTTTGACCTGAAGACCCCACCTCCTTGTGCATCTTTTCTTACAGGTTTTCATTATGCTCTGGTACGTGTTTATCAGGACTAACGAGTGTGCGCAGCTTTCTAGTGCAAGACAGCGTGGACTCGAGAATTGAGGATCGCTCATATGTGCTTTCAATCCAACATTTGCAATGATCAAATGATGTTATTTGGTTTATGGCGGGGAATTCTTTTGGTGCATCTCAAATGGTTTAAATTGGTTCATCACTTGTGAAATATCGAAAGTTAAGAGATTCTAAGATTGACCATAAACCATTAAAGAAGTTTCGATAAGAATAAATTATGATGGAGAATTGACAATAAGAGGTTTATATGAACACCCTTGTGTTCATAATTAGTCCTTACGATCTTCGAGTTGAGTACGAGTTGAAGACGCATCCGATATGCTGTTAAATTCAAGAGAGGTCTTAATTATATGGAAGGTTCACGCTTATAATTCCTTAAGATTACAGGTTACGTTTTAAGGATTCAAGCCAAAAGGGCATACACCACCTTCAGACTTTGCTCTCAACCATGCAAGTACCTAAGTTCACATATCACAACACGTCATTTAACATTTCTTCCTCCCAACATAAGAAGTCAATTCTTTTAATATACAAAACGCAAGTTTCCTTGAGGTTTTCAAATTTCATTATAATCCAACTCAACATACAAGTTCAGATTGAAGATACATATTATTACAATACAAAGTTGAATTACATATTTGGGAATCAAGTTTTGGCTACCAAACTAATACACAAGTTTTAAAAGGGAAGGTAACAACACAAGGATCCCGTTCATTCGTTCATCTCGCCAACAAAAGAAACTTCCTGTACAAGGCCACCGTCTTAGGCTTTGGTTTTCTCTTGCAACACTTTATTTTGTCCACTTGAAGAAATTAGGAACTTCATGCTTCGGAACAACAATGTCACGCACTGTTGCCAATAGTTTCTTCAACGAGTCTTGGTCGTCACCTGCAAATCAACATACAACAAGGAGAGGCTATAACAGATTACAAGGGCATATATCTTGCGGGATGTCGGTAGTCGTCACGAGAAGAAATCAACTGGATTACCCTCCAAAAGAAATCTGCGGTATCGGTGGTTTTGTACATCCACAATGTTTACGTTGCTGCAGCCGTATCTTCGACCATAAAGTGGAATTTAACACCACCTGCATCAATTGTCAAACATCATTAAAACTGGCTGAGGGACAGCAGTGAGGTAGGTGAGGTCTTGCTACAAAATTTCAACGAACAACCGCACCGGCGACGTTACGACTTGAGCTTAATCCATGAATTGTGTGTAAAATACAATGATACTAGCAGCAACTTTGAAACAAGCACCGCAGCTGCCTATTCTCTATCAAGCATCATCACCAAGCACATGAAAAAGGAGAAAATAGTGTTAGAAGCATATCAAATTTGATCTGGAAGTAAGGATAGATGAGCATATTCAATAGTTTGTTGAGAGGAGAGATTTTTATGCAACTAACAGATTGGCAGTAGGCATGTAAATGAAATAAAGGCAGTATTCCTCGGTTCGACAGCAGCCTGGCTTCGTCACCTTCTTTTGGATGAGGATCGTAACTTAGAGATGTTTCTTTCCCCCAATTTGTTTCGTAGATACACCCGCAGTTGAAGAAGACACGACAAGCTTCGGTCAGAATATCTTCAGTGTTTCACAGGGCAGAATACAACTATGTACCAAGCCGTCTTAGGCAGAACCAGCATACGAACCTGCATCTTATGGTCCATCCTCATAACTTGCCAAACCTACAATGAACAACATGATAAACAGGTTTATTCACCAATACTTTACATCCTGCTAAAACCATTAATGAAGCACAATTAAAACTACACTAACCTCCTGCAGCAACCAGCCCATGTAAAGTGGGGCGAAACACTCACAAAATGTTACCGTCGCCGGTCATTCTTGTGGCTCCTATCAGAATTCCTGCATAAGAAAGCGCAAAGGTTAAACATATGTCAGCTAAGGTTTGAACTGTAAAATTAAGGAAGCTAGGAGCCAGGGACATATCCAATCCCGTTCCGAGAACGACATCTTCACCTGCAAACACAAAGCAGTAACTCACTTTGTGTACCTCCACATACACCAGAGGAAATCGGCTAGCAGCCTTAACCTTTTAAACCACCTGCAGTAACAGAAGCCTGCTCCTTTTTTTTAGACCTGTGTACTTCAGCAACCTGCAAGCGTATAGAGTCAGGATGCTTCTGATTTGAAGTCCATCATGGAGAATCTTGTTACCGATTTATTAACCACTCTAAATTTACCTGAATATCCTGCTTCAGCTTCTATTCTAATTCAGAATAGTTAGGACAAGTTCCAAGGATTTTGCTGCACGTTCCATGGCAATCAATATTCTCGGCATTTTTGCTACAAGGTTGAAGCGTGATGCTGTGACTTGTAGCAGGGAAAAGTTCTGGTGCATCTGCTCAAAGCAACTTCTTGTACTGCAATCATATTGCACTTCCCAACTGCAGCTACAAAATTGACCTGCAAAAGAGACAACTTTCAAAATGAGATTCGCAAGAAGGTGTTGAATTGGAGACTCAAAATTTATCAAGATTCTACCAAGAATTAGGCAGGCCCCATTACAGATAGGGATACCTTAAAAGTACGACGATACTAGAACCATTCCACGTGAAAATCCAGACATCAACATTAAAGTTGGCATTACCACTACGCATTAACCATCTTCGAGAGGTCGGTCTCCCCTGCTGATTAAAGTGATTCCTGACTCACCGACAGTTTACCTACTGTTAAACAAGGAATTCATGTTAGTAAAAGATGTTTGAATAAATTAGGAGATTGTGCGACCAATCCGCAACAATACTATAGTTCAAGTATTTATCAGCCAGGATGTGTTGGAGACGTCGTCCCGAAATCAAGGACAATGGCCCGTCTGCCGCAAAAAGAGCCACCTCCCTTTTTTCTCTTTGAGCTCTTCGCAAACCTGAAATCGAAAAAGGGAAATTCATCAAAATCAGTAATCAAACGCACCGGACCGTCACAGATCCCCTAGCGTTACCTTTCAAACATTTTTCTGCAAGGAAAAGTTATTCATAAATCAAAGCAGTGAGGCAGACGAAAGACTCGCAAGACACCTTTCTCTTCTGGGTACAACCTACCGGAAGCTAGTAATACGGTTAACCTGCAGGTGAGCATAAACCAACGTTATAACATAATTCCACAACAGAAGGACAAGCAACAAGATCAACATAACTCCATTGCAACAGGGCGTTGAAAAAGGAAGTGAATTGAGTTTTGCTTCAAGAATTTGTCCCGTTCTTTCCAAATAGTTTCAACAGCCATTAACTCTTAAATCTTTAAACCCGTTCCAAGAATAACCTGCACAGGAGGAATCAACATCAATAAACCATTTAATGGTGATTCAATACCAACAATTCTTCAAATCAAAGCATTCAAAGAAGTGGACTCGAAATGGAAAGTATTGGAGACAACAAAATAAGTTTTCAAAACCATCCATACATATCACGATTCTGAGAAAGGAAATTCGTAAACCAACAATCCTAAATTTTGAGACAATTCTGAGACATGTTTAAAGCAAATCCAAGTTGTTTCCAAAACCGTATTCAACATGTTCACGCTGATATGAGAAGAATTTTCTCGTGAAAGTTATATCCTTCCAAAACCAACTTCCACAAATTCAGAGCATTCATTTTAAATCAATACCTTTGATTTCTTCTGAGCATATAAAAGGGATAACGGGGGATATACACAGAATTGGAAACACTCACAAACAGAACTCCACAAATCCTAAATCGTAAAAAACCCTAAAAATGTAAAAGGAAAGGAACTTATCTGTTCCACTGCCGAACCTCAAAAAAAACCCTCCGTTGCGAACCGCGAGATCTCCAAAACCCTCAAACCATCACCGGAGACCAATCAAAGGTTTAAACCTCCGTCCTCGCCAAAGTCACTGTCCCAAAACCTTCGAGTCGATTCCAACCGTTGTCGCCATAGCGTTACCATTGAAACTTACGGAACCGCCTTCGCCGTGATTTCTTTTCGCTAACGTTTAAATGTCGTTTTGTTTATTTCGTGTAGGAAGAAGAAATTGAAGAGATAAATGAAAGAAAGAAGATGGTGAGAGAGGAGGATTGATGAAATCAAAAGAGGAGAATCGGAGGACAAGGAGAAAGACGGTGAAGGAACGGCGAAAGAATGGAAGGAGAGAGTAAACGAAGGAAAACGATGGGGGAGAAGAGAGAGAACCGTCGGCGATGAAGAGAAATGGGGATTAGGGTTTTCGGTTTCTCACAATTTTGTATTATTGTAATCCTGTGAATGTGCATACACCGTATCACCATGCACCATCACACACCACCGCACGTCTCGCCTGATCGCCAGATCAAGCAGTCCACTCGGCATTCCCCCGTAAACCCTCCTAAGCTCGCACGCACTTAATCGTACGCCCTCCCTAATTAACCCCTAATTAACCTCATTAAACAACCGTTAATTGCCACCTTTTAACCTAATCATTAAGTTTTTAATTTAATTAATTCAGATTAGTGATTAAGCTTTCATTAATAAATAATTAAAACAATTAGTAATAATTTAATCAGCCACCTATTTTATTTAATTAAAATGAATTAATAAATCTTTTTATTTTCTTTTAACTTAATATATAATCAATCAACTGATCTAATGACTTAATCAGCCTGGCTTTTATTAAATTTAACAACCTTTTTATAACTAATTAATTTATATTTAAGTCAACCTTTTTATTAAATAATACTTATTCTAAACTCTTTTTCTTCCTAAATAATTTGCAACTAAACATTATTGTAATAAAATAATTTATCTAACAATAACAACTTCTAAATAGATTAAAACCATTATAATAATCTCTTTATCAATTTAAAATTAACTATTTATCTTTCGCGATAATAACTAAACAAACTTCTCGCTTAAAATTAATTCAACTCTCCTAAAATCAAATCCCGTCTAAAAGCAATCTGCTTAAAATTAATCAACAGCGTAAAATACAAAACAATCGTGCACACTCACTTCACGACACACTCACCTACACCTTAGCGCTTTCATGCGTGTGTATGGTTTATATTTCTGCAATTTACTTTCCGTAACTTTTAAATTACCGCATTTATCTTACTGCATTGCATTCCGTCCAAAGGAAAACCCTACACATGATCCAACAATCGTGTGTAGTGCACATCATTTGCATCATTATCCCCTCGATCCTTGATCCCATTTAAGTTGATCTTCTTAAGTTTAGGACCTACCCCATAGGAAGAACCTTTATCTTACAACATAGACAAAACAATCAATAATACAAGTCAAACAATATCCAAGCATTCAACAATCAATTCAAAACAATATATTTCAAACAATAGAGAAAGATGCCAAATCATCTTAAGCGAGATAGAATCTCCACCCCACAACAATACAATCAAGCCGTAGGGACTTTGCCTTAAGAGAGATAAAGGTGTACCTCGTTGATCCCTATCCGAGTACGTAAGTCCTTTTCTTAAGACGATGCAAAGACTATTTTCCTACACCTTGTGGCGGTTACGTCTCCCTTAAAATGAAGACACATCTCTTCTCCTAAAATCAATCAAACAACTACCTTAAACCCGTAGGAACTTTGACCACAATCGAAGAGCTCCTCTAACCTTTTAGGGGAACTACAGATACTCTGATTCCACTCCCGTAAGGATATGTAGGCATAAGATGCAATATCTTATCGAGTATACTTAGAAATAAACCCCTAGGTCTTTTAACCATTAAGCAGATAAACACTTAGCAATAAACAAATATAAAACAAGAGGTTCCTGTAGAGTACTACAGAAATTTAGGATGCTAGTACCTTCCCTAAGTTTAACCAACCCCCGAACCTATAACTCTCTAGCTTGCATTTACATTGCATTGTGGGAATTTCGATCTTTATCCCTTCCTTTGGACAAATCAAAGTTCGGTTGCAAAATGAATTAAAGATTCAAACTAATCAATAGTTTGGTATCCGATTTTCACCGCGACACTACCGAGGCCTCCAAGCCTTCGATGCAACCGTCTCCCTTGCCTATTTATCCATTGAACAGCCAAGGTGAACCCACTTATATCCCTACATCAGATTTGGGTTCTGGTGTGAGTTCTTTTGGTGAAATTAACAAACTTGAATTTTATGCAGCCCCTTCGCCCCTAAAAACTACTACCCAACAATCACAAACTGATGGGTCTAACCATGAGGAAGAGAAAACTCCTGAGACAATAGTTGTGGCAGATGAAGACGAAAACCCCAAACCTGAGGACACCAACCCTGCCACCACAACAAGTTCCCCTCTTGATCAAACAAAACCCGCTAATGACGACGTTGATGCGAATGAAGCCAACACATGTGAGGAAGAAGCCATGCACCAGTCTGAGCTAGGTGAGTCAGATGGTGAGGAAAAAGAAGCTACCTTGGCTCAAGACTCCATAAAAACTGCCCCTGTAGAAGGGGAAATAATTACAAAAGGAAAATCTGATGATCCTGCTTGTATTGATGCTACCAAAGTTACTCCCGTCGAGGTGCCACAGGCAATGCCTCTTCAAAGCGAAATGGTCCTCTCTAAGGAAGAAATGGCTGCGCTAAAAGAAAGCGATCCTCGTCGATACGTTCAATTACTGATGCGCAGTCGAGGCAGTTCTTCTGGCAAAACTCGGAGTGCTTCAACTTCTAAGGGCCAGGTCTCTAGCAAACCTTCAAATGACATTTTGGCGAAGATCAAAGCCAAAATCTTTAAAGGAGACCTTTTCATGTTGCTGCAGATGGATTCCGTCACCCATCTATCTTTGAAAGCGCTTCTTCAACAAGTGAGACTTGATTCCATATCCCCTGAAGCTGCTAACGTCATTCAAGAGGTGGTAATTTTGATAGATCAAGTCTACAAAGATCTTACGTTGCTGCCCCACCTCGAAGGTGACATTTCGATGAAATCTGGTTGTGAAGCAGCTCTCTGGACAAGTGCAGCAGAATCGGAACAAAGGATCGAAGAGCTAGAGGAAGAGAAAAAGAGAGACCAACTAGAGATTGCTTCCAGTAAGGAAAAAATCGTCTGTTGGAAACGCAAGATCAAGAAACTTCAAAGTAAGATCAAGAAAGAAGAAAAGAAGATTTCTCAACTGTCTTCCAAAGACGATTCGACCCTTGCTGCTGAACTCAAACATAGTATCACTTTTGCAGAAGAGGCTCAAAGCTTAGAAGAAGAAGTTTCCAGATTAATTGACGAAAGGGCCTCGTGCCAACAACGTATTGAATCTCAGAAGGCGAACTACCTTAAAATGAAGGCCAATCTTCCTTTCTAATTTACTGACATATTGTAACAGACTATATATTGCTGGCCTTTGAAGCCATCTTTGTTATTGTAACTTATCGCGCCATTTTGGCAAATATTAATACCATTTGTGGCTTTGCTTTATACTTTATGTTACTCTGTTGTTATCTTAACTTCTTGCAGCATAGGCCTGTACTTTTTCAAGTACTTACCATTTACTTTTAATATCCTCTTATCTTCGCCAAATTCTTCCACTTCATAGGCTCCATTAAAGAAAACCCTCGACACTTGGAAGGGTCCCTCCCACTTTGGGGACCATTTACCCAGCGTCTTGGCCTTTCGATCCATAGGCAGAATGACTCTCCAAACTAAGTCTCCAACTAAAAAGGTTCTTGCTTTAACCTTCTTATTGTATGACTTTTCCACTCTCTTTTTCTGAATTCTCAGCAATTCTAGAGCTTCCAATCTTTCTTCGTCTAAGTCTATGACCTCATCGAGCATCATATCCCAATAGACTTCTCTAGGAATTTCGTGTTGCCTTTGAACCCTAATCGACTGTATGTGGATTTCGACTGGCAACACTGCATCGTGACCAAAGGTCAACGATATGGGGTGGTGTTGGTTGCCTCTTTGGGTGACGTTCGACATTCCCATAGAACCTGATCCAACACTTTGTGCCAATTCTTTGGCTTGGTTCCTACTTGCTTCTTTATCATGCCAATGACCACTTTATTTGCTGCCTCGACTTGCCCGTTAGCTTGCGCGTAATAAGGGGTCGAAGTTAAGAGTTTGAACCCCATCTCTCTGGCGAAATCCTGCATCTTTCTACCCATGAAGATCGACCCTTGATCCGTTGTTATTGTCTCTGGCAGTCCAAACCTAAAGATGATATTTTTCTGAATGAATTCAATCACATCTTCCTGATCCACTTTAGGTAAAGGTACTGCTTCGACCCACTTGGTAAAGTAATCTATCCCCGCTAAGATATACTTTTGGTTTTTTGAGGATGCTGGTCGAATTTCTCCAATCAGGTCCAAAGCCCAACCTCTAAACGACCATGGTTTAATTATGGAATGTAATTCGCTTGTTGGGACATTTTGTATGCCCGCATGAACTTGACACTCCTGGCACCCCTTGGCGAACTCGATGCAATCCTTTAGCATCGTAGGCCAGTACAAACCTTGTCGAAATAACAACCATTTCATTTTATGGCCAACTTGGTGTGCACCACATGCCCCACTATGGACTGTTGACAAAGCCAAGTATGCCTCTGATTCACTCAGGCATTTCAGCAAAACTCCTTTAGGGGTCTTTTTGAACAATTCGTTGCCCATCAAGACGTAGCTCAGTGCTTGATATTTTATCTTTCGATCTGAGGCTATTGACGGATTCTGGAGATATTCGACTAAAGGCTTTCTCCAGTCATTGTCCAACAATTCTTCGATGATAAAGACTTCTAAAGTCTCTTCATCCATATATCCAAACTTTGTAGCCTCTAAGTCTGATGGCTTCAACCCAACCAACACTACCTTGCCTCTAGCTTCGATTACTTCCTGCAAGTCTTCCTTCGAGACCCTATATCCCGAGGCAATATGTGCTAGATCGTTGGTCACTTGGTTTTGTATTCTCGGTATATGTCGAATAGTTGACGCTTTGAATTTTTTAAGCAGCCTATTGGCCACTACGAAGTACATGATGAGATTTTCTTTAACACATTTGTACTCGTTTGTCAACTGTTTTATCACTAATTCCGAATCGCCCATTATTTCGACCTGGGTTGCCCCCAATTCTAACAAAATTTCAAGTCCAGCTATTAAAGCTTCATATTCAACCTCGTTGTTGGAACACAACCCTTCAACTTTATACTTGAATTTTGTTGGAATTTTATCTGGCGAAATAATTAACAGACCAATACCCGTGCCATGTTTGTGGCTAGAGCCATCGAAGTATAATTTCCATGGTTCCACTTCAACTATATTCAGGGCATTCTCGTTTATAGAGTGGTCGACGATAAAGTCTGCCACTATTTGCCCTTTGACTGCTTTTAGCGGTCTATAAGTCAAAGAATATTCTGTCAATGCCAGTGCCCATTTTCCAATTCGACTGTGCAAAATAGGTTTTGATAACATGTGTTTAATAACATCAAAGTGCGAAGAAACACAAACATCTACTGGTTTAATATATTGCTTTAACTTTGTACATGAGAAATATAAACATAGACATAGCTTTTCGATTTCACTATATCTAGTTTCTGCGTCATTTAAAACTCTACTGAGGTAGTAAATAGCCCTTTCGGCACCATTCTCATCCTCCTGAGCCAACATGCTCCCTAAAGTTCTATCTGACGCTGCTATGTACAATCGCATACTCCTGCTTCGACACGGAGGTGAAAGGACTGGGGGGTGAGCCAAGTAGTCTTTGATTTTGTCGAAGGCTTCCTGCCTCTCCTTGCCCCACTCGAATCTGTCCCTAGTAATTCGAAGCAAAGGTGAGAAGGCTTGCGTCTTGCCGCTTAAGTTGGAGATGAACCTCCTTAGAAAGTTAATTTTCCCCAGCAGCGATTGCAACTCTTTTTTGTTTGACGGTGCTTTTGTTTCTAAGATAGCCTTCGTCTTATTCTGGTTGATTTTGATTCCCTTCTTATGGACAACGAAACCCAAGAAGTCTCCCGCCTGTATACAAAACGCGCACTTCAACGGATTCATTTTGAGGCCGAACCTCCTCATTCTGGCGAACGATTGTCGCAGATGATCCAGATGGCTTTTTCCTGAAACAGATTTCACCATAATATCGTCAATGTATATTTGCATAAAAGATTCAATGAAATCATGGAATATAGAATTCATCGCTCGCTGATACGTTGCCCCAGCGTTCTTTAGGCCAAATGGCATTACTACCCATTCGTAAGTGCCTAAGGCCCCTGGACAACGAAATGCTATTTTGGGAACGTCATCTTCCACGATAAAAATCTGGTTATATCCAGAATAACCATCCAACATACTAAGGTACTCATGGCCAGCGGCTGAATCAACTAACATTTCTGCCACTGGCATCGAATATTCGTCCTTGGGAGTGGCTGAATTCAAATCTTTGAAATCAATGCACACTCTTAGGGACCCGTTCTTCTTGATGACTGGGACAATGTTGGCCAGCCATTCGACATACGTCGCTGTGCGAATTAATTTGCAACGAAGGAGCCTTTCGATTTCCTCCTTGATCTTCGACATGATCTCTGGAGCAAAACGGCTTGGGCCCTGTTTGACTGGCTTCTTTCCAGGTTTTATTGGTAGTTTATGTTCCACCAAATCCCTTTGCAACCTAGGCATTTCGTCATAGTCCCAGGCGAAACAATCCTTATACTCTCGGAGCAACTGGATGACTTCGATCTTCAGTTGAGGGTCGAGGTTAGCACTAATGTACGTTGGCCTCCTGGTTGGACCCTCTCCTAAATCAATTTCCTCCAATGGATCCTGTGCGAGCATTTTGATGTCGTTCTCCAAAGGATCTCTTTCGAACCCTAGAGGTTCGTCATCATAGATGGCGTCGAGCCTCTGGCTCTCCCGCTGCATTTTGGTGGCTTCTTCAACCATTTTGTCATGGGCGGCCATTACGGCCGTTTGTAATTTGGTTTCAGCCACATAGGCTGAAATTCTTTGCAGCACCGCTGCTTTAGTCATCAAACTCACTGCCCCACCCAGTGGGGTCAACTGGGGCTGCCCCCAGGTATGTGAGTCTCTCCCCAGGTATTTCCCTATCCCAACGAAATCCGTCGACAGGGTGGAGGTATAGTGAGTAGTACACCTCGTCATTTGGTGCAAACTCAAAGTCCGATGGAGCACAAGGGCCTATGCTGGCCAAGTGCTTGTCGAATTAGAACTGATCTACTTGCCTTCTTGGCACCCTGAAGTATCCTTGATCAGCTTCAATATTTTCAACTATGCCATCTGGCCTCCAGATGGTGATCCTTTGATGCATCGATGATGGCACTGCTCCAATGCCATGTATCCATTCTCGGCCAAGCAATAAATTATAGTTGGCCGTGGTTTCGACCACCATGAATACCGTTGGTCTTGTAATTGTTCCGACGGTTACGTCCACCTGAATCACACCCCTGGTGGTTCCTACTTTTCCTTCATAATTCGACAAAACCATAATGTGTGGCTTTGTATCAGCCTCATGCTTTCCTATTTTGGTCAGCAAAGAATGCGGCATTAGGTTTACCGTAGCGCCACAATCCACCAGTATTTTGTTGATGGGGATGTTCTCCACTTTTGCTGTAATATATAACGGTTTCAGGTAGGTCCTCATTTCTTCAGTGGGCCGTTCGAAGAAAGCGTTTTGCTCTTCGACACAGTCATTGTTCATCACGTAATAGCATACAGGTTTATGTGCTGCCATTTCCCATTCAGCGTCTGCGCCTGGTTCTTCGACCTCTGAAACCCTATCGAACTCCCGGGGCATCACCGACACCACGTTGACCACCAGGTTCAAAGAGTCATTGGAGTCGGAGTCAAAGTTATCTGTCATGTCTTCGTCCCCTTCTGTTGGTCTGTCTTGTTTAGGCGAAAACAGCCTTCGCCCAACTGGTAACTTTTCAGCTATCTTCGACTGCTGTCCTTCTTTTCCGGGGGGGTTTGAACTATTCTTTGACTGATTTTTCTCCATCTCTTCTCTGAGAGCCTTTCTTCTTCTTTGCTCTCTCCTCTATTGAGATCTAGTCATAGGATTCTTACCTTTATAGTTTTCAGATACGTGCGCTGTTTTTGAGGATTGATACTCCTTGCTGTAGGAGACCGAAGATCCTCGATTCACTTCGAAGTTCTTCCACCTTTGCTGCCCTTGCGCCCTCTCTTCATTAGGCTTCCTCCAGTTTCCATCAGCGGAATCGACAACAGGTTTGAAACTGGCGGGCCTAGCACTTGGTGGCCTGATTCGAGGTTCAGACCGTTTGTCTTCTGTTCTCCTGTGGTAGCTCTTTCGTTGATCAAAACCATGGCCACCTCTGTTCAGTCGATGTCGACGTTCTCCCTCTAACTTCTCTACTGCTTTTCTATCGAAAATGGCGCTGCACCTGGGGCACAACATCACGCTCGATCCATTGTCTTTGCACCGATGTAAGAAACCAACGATTGACTCTTCTGTCTCTGGGTATGCTAACCTGCTACATCCCTCATGGTGTTTTGATTCTTTCTCTTCCATGGTCTCCGATGGGTTAATGTCGACCATATTAATTTCGACCGTCCCAGCCAGCTCCATTCTTTCCAAGCCCTCAGTGGCCTGGTCCATTCTGACGAAATGGTCAGCTGTTTCCTTGGTTACCATGGCGTAACTTGGATGACTTTGAACCCCTAGACTTGAATCGTTATCGTTTCGACCAGTATTCTCCTTGACTGTGACTGCCGCATCGTCCAAACCGAAACCCATGACGAATTTCGCCATCACTGGTGATGAAATGAGGTCCTCAGTGACCTCCATCATGTTAATAGAAAACTCGATGCCCTCAGTAGCATCTATCATGTTTGCTTCCATAGGTTCAGCATAAAGAGCATCAGCCAATTACAGCGGATCAGCATCCACCTTCATCTGGCCCTTCGCCTTATCTCCAAACTTCAAGCGTCCCTCCTGTATCGCATTCTGGACGAGATCCCTGAAAAGAAAACATTGAGATGTTTTATGACCCAGAAAAGTATGGTACTTACAAAAACCTCTCTTTTTCCGCTGCTTTAAGGGAGGTGTTTTAGCACCAGGCGGCACTATCATCTGCCCATCTTTTACTAGCAAATCGAAGATTTCATCACATTCGTGATGTCAAAGGTGTAAGTTTTCTTAGGGAACCTGTCGTTCTTTTCTGATTCGACAAAGCCCTTTCCTTGAGGAGGGTCCAGTACTCGACAAGAATATGGGGGACCCTGTTTTAATTCAGCAAGATTGACTTCGTTCTCCTCGAAGTAGGGGGACTCTTCGAACGCCCCTTCGCTACTTTCGTTGAGTTTGACAAAAGCTACTTTCTTGCCTTTGTTAAATCTCGCCTTTTCGTCTTTCAGTCTTTCTAGCTGTCGGACTCTGTCGGACAATTGGGCCATATCTCTCAGATACTGCGTATCTAATTTCTTCCTAATAGAGTAATCTAAACCTCCTGCTGCCATTTCGACCAACTCATGTTCAGGCACCTGTGTAAAAAACCTTGCCTTAAGTAGTCGAAACCTATTGAGGTATTCTTCGATTGGCTCTGAAAACTTACGCTTTACACTGGCCAACTCTTTCAAACTAATCTTCGTCTGGCCCATGTAAAACTGTTCATGGAAGAGTCGTTCTAACTGCGTCCAGTTACATATTGTACTTGGTGGTAAAGTGGTAAACCACGTGAAGGCGTTCTTTATAAGAGAACTTGGGAAGTATTTTATCCTAAGGCTTTCGTCATTGGCTATCTCCCTAGCCTCAATTATGTAGTGTGTTACGTGTTCGACGGTGGACTCCGTCGTGTCCCCTGAAAACTTAGTGAACTTAGGCACCTTGGTCCTAGGGGGTAATTCCGCTCGAAGGATGTAGTCGACTATTGGTGAAGTATAATTTGGCCTATTAAACCTAGTGTTTAGGCCATTTCGAGTCATGATTCTTTCTACCATTGTAGCCAAGTTGTTTTCGACCGCGAGGTTGTTGTGTCGTACTTGCTGGACCACATTGTCTGCATCCTGGTTTCGATTCACCATAACTATTTCTGTGTTTCCCTCGACCTGGACTCTGGGAGTTTCGACAACATAAGGGTCTATTCCTCTTTGGTTCTCTAAATTGGCTTCTGGCGACACACTTGGAATTTGTTGTGGAGTATTCTCCACAGGGGCTTGGTTCCTTTCTAACGGAGGTACCCCTATAAATTCAGTCAAGCGTGTTAACTGTGTCGCCAGTTGTTGGTTAGCGTGAGTTGTGTCTCGAATTAATGGCTGAAAGATCTCACCCATAGTCTGGGAGAGGGTTTGAACTATCTGTAAGTTACTCTCATCCATCTGCTGCCTCAAACAGGCAACAGACGTATTGGTTAGATTGGGACCTTGAGTCGAATATCCTAGACTTAAACTCTGAGGGTTTCGACCAATGTTTGAACCAGGTCCTGATCCTTGCAAAGGTGACGCCATTGTGTTTTCAGAAAATATTGGGGGCGCATTTTGCAGCCCCTGCATTACAGTCGTTGGCATCCCATACGGGGGATTCCTTGGCAACTGCGAAAGACCAAAAGGGGCAAACTGCCTTGACACTGATGGTCCTGCTATTGGAGTTTGGGGATTCGACACTGGTGGCCCAATATACTCCAATACGGGTTGTGTGTAAGGCCCAACTATCGTTGTCCCAGATCCTACTGGGGCGAAGGTTTGTTCTGACCTTATGGGAGGCGCTACTTGCTCTCTTGTCGATGGTATAGGCGGTGGGACCATGTTGTTACTGGTTCCTTCGCCAGAACCTTCGACTTGTGGGTTAGGATTGTTTGGCTGGTTCGTTTCCGTTGCCATATTCCTAAGGATTGTTCGTCTTTCTTCGTTAGCAGCGGTAATTCTACCACTTCTTTGTAACATATAATGTACTTTCTACGAAGATTATTAAGACTTATAAATGAGAATCTTTTAATTCTAAATCGCGGGGATATTTAGCACTGTCCCACTGAGCGTGCCATTTTGTTTCCCTTGAAAATCGGAAAACAACCGTTGATCTTCCAAATTTGACTTTGGTGACTCACAGGATCGATCAGATTGATCCTAGTACATGTGCTAAAGTATTCTTCATTTAGAATTAGATTTAAAGTACTTGTAATAACGAATTGGTAAATGTGCTTGTAATGAAAAAGACTTCGACTGGGTATTTTAAAGTGCATAAACTTAAAGAAACACTGTAAAAGATTTGTAAAAGGCTGATCGAAGAAGGTAAAAAGTTTAAAGGAAAAGAGTGGAGTAAAGGATGCAGGAAAGGTAAAGGCAAAAAGGTAACACTTGCACAAGTGGTTTGACAGAGGAAATGTAAATGTTGCTGAAATTGTAAAAGACTTTATTGAAAAGTTGGTGATTTTACATAACGTACATTCTGCGTGAAAATACTCTTTTCTCACACTCGGGTACTTTGAGTAAATTTGATTGGAGTTACTTTGTACAAATGGTAAAACACACAGAAATCTGTCTAACAAATCCATATTTATAATGCTAATAATTAACTGCTAATAACTTCCTAGTATCTCCTCGATCTAACAAGTGTCAATTGCATGTAACGTCCTGCTCTAGAACTCGCCACGTGTCTTATGAACAGAACCGCTCCCTCCAAATTTTGAATTTCAAAACGACGTAGCAATCCTCTTGCAGAATTTCGGTCGAACTACCTGTAACACGGTTGAAATGCTCATAATTTTAGGTTTCTTAATTTTTCTAAGTTATTTCAACTGTTTAGCATAGAAGATTCCTTAGAGGCAGTCGAAACCTTTTTGCTTCATTTTACTTAGACATTAATTATGTCTTAATGTTTAGCAACCCAAGACAGTGTCGAATTTGGGAGCTAACAGCAGTACAATGTTATTACCGTTTTGATTAGTCCTATACAGGAAAAAATAACTATGCTGAAGGTGAGAAACAAGGAACATACAGTGCCTTCATAGCCTCAGCATATCATGGTCATGACTATGACTGGTATTTTGACAGTGGAGCTAGCAATCACGTAACACACCAAACTGGAAAAATCCAATACCTCACTGAAAGCAATGGTAAGAATTCTTTGTTAGTTGGTAATGGAGATAAATTGAAAATAATTGCCTCAGGTTCAACCAAATTGAGTAACCTCAACCTGCATGATGTGTTTTATGTGCCAGAAATCACCAAAAATTTATTGAGTATATCTAAGTTAACTGCCGACAATAATATACTTGTTGAATTTGATGCAAATTATTGTTTTGTGAAGGACAAACTAACAGGGAAGACACTTTTAAAGGGGAAACTTAAAAATGGCCTATACCAACTTTCTGATGTCAGTCCCCAAATCAATAAAGACTCGTGTGTCTACATGTCTGTTAAGGAAGAATGGCATAGAAAGCTTGGACATCCAAATAATAAAGTTTTGGAAAAGGTGTTGAAGGACTGCAATGTGAAGATATCATCTAGTGACAATTTTACATTCTGTGAAGCTTGTCAATTTGGCAAATCACACTTGTTACCTTTCAAATCTTCTTCCTCTCGTGCTAGTGAAATTTTAGATCTAATTCATACTGATGTATGGGGTCTTGCTCCAATTCTGTCTTCATTTGGGTTTAAATATTATGTTCACTTTATTGATGATTTTAGTAGATTCACATGGATTTTTCCCTTGAAACAAAAATTAGAAATAATTTATGCCTTCAACCAGTTCAAAGCTATGGTTGAAAATCAATTTAACAAGAAAATAAAAATGATTCAATGTGATGGAGGTGGTGAATACAAACCAGTTCAAAAAATTGCCACTGAATCAGGAATTCTATGCAGAATGTCTTGTCCCTACACCTCTCAATAAAATGGTAGGGCTGAAAGAAAGCATAGACATATTGCTGAACTAGGACTAACACTTCTAGCACATGCCAAAATGCCCCTACATTACTGGTGGGAAGCCTTCTCCACCGCTGTCTACCTAGTCAATAGATTGCCATCATCAATAAATCCAAATAATAGTCGATACTCCTTAATTTTCAAAAAAGAACCCAACTATGAGGACTTGAAACCATTTGGTTGTGCCTGTTACCCTTGTCTTAAACCATACAATCAACACAGGCTTTAATTCCATACAACTAGGTGTGTATTTATCGGTTACAGCAACTCACATAAAGGCTACAAGTGCATCAACTCTCATGGGAGAATTTTTGTCTCAAGACATGTGATCTTCAATGAGAATCACTTTCCTTTCCTTGATGGTTTCATTGACACAAGAAATCCATTAAAAAGACTGACTGAAAATACATCTATTATGTTGCCTAATTGCCCTACAGGTACCACTACAAACAACACAACTGAACCCGACAACTTGGCGGAAAACCAGCATGAAGAAAACTCAACTGATAGTCCAGTTGATAGTGATACATGTGAAATTCAACCAGATCTCAGTGAGTCCTTTGCGAATGCGGATAGCAACACATCAAGAGAAAGCGAAGCAGATGATTCAACCTCAGCAGAACCAGTCGAGAGCAACAACCAAACTGCACCCGAGATTAATCAACAAACTCATCAAGACAACACCGACACTCATTGGATGCGCACCAGAAGTAAAGCTGGGATTTACAAGCATAAGCAGCCTTACATAGGACTGGTAGAGGAACATAGAGATGATAAAGAACCAGAAAATGTCAAAGAGGCACTAATAAAACCAAAATGGAGAGCAACTATGGATGCAGAATTCAAGGCCCTAATGTCCAATCAGACTTGGACATTAGTTCCATTTCAGGGTCAAGAAAACATCATAGACTCAAAATGGATCTTCAAGACTAAGTACTAAGTAGATGGCTTAATTGAAAGGAGGAAAGCAAGATTAGTTGCAAAAGGGTTTTAGCAAACAGCAAGCCTAGACTTTGATGAAACATTCAGCCTAGTGGTCAAATCCAGCTCAGTAAGAATCATCTTGGCTATTGTTGTACATCTTAATTGGGAAGTTAGGCAATTGGACATAAATAACACATTCTTAAATGGAAGCCTTAAGGAAACTGTGTTTATGTATCAAACTGAGGGATACATAGACTCAACCAAACCTAATCACATATGCAAATTATCCAAAGCCATCTATGGACTAAAGCAGGCTCCAAGAGCATGGTTTGACAGCCTAAGAAACACTCTACTAAAATAGGGGTTTCAAAACAATAAAAGTGACTCATCCCTTTTCACTCTTAAGGTACAAACCATATTACATTTCTCCTTATTTATGTTGATGACATAATAATAACAACAGATAGCAACAACAAGTTCTTGAAGACATTCATCAATCAACTTAATGTTGCCTTCTCGCTGAAAGATTTAGGACACATACATTATTTTCTAGGTATTGAAGTTCATAGAAATGATAGTGGAATGTATCTAAAACAAACAAAGTACATAAGGGATATGCTTAGGAAGTTCAACATGGAGAAAACATCAACTTGTCCAACACCAATGGTAGCCGGTAGATAATTCACTGCTAAGGGGGAACCATTGTCTAATCCTACTTTGTATAGACAAGCAATAGATGCACTGCAATACCTGACTAACACAAGACCTGACATTGCATTTGCTGTCAACAAATTGAGTCAATACATGAGTTCACCTACCATGGATCACTGGCAAGGGATAAAAAGAATATTGAGATATCTTCAAGGCACGATAGATTTGTGCTTGCACATAAAACCTTCTAATGACCTTGACATAATAGGGTTTTTTGATACAGATTGGGCAACTAGTACTGATGAGAGAAAATCCATGGCAGGCCAATGTGTATTTCTTGGTGAAACACTAGTTTCTTGGTCCTCAAGAAAACAAAAAGTAGTGTCACGATCAAGCACAAAATTAGAATACAGGGCTTTGGCTGATCTTGCAGTTGAAGTAGCATGGGTTAGATCACTACTGGCAGAACTAAAGTTACCAATGCCTAGAAAGCCAGTCCTATGGTGTGATAACTTAAGTGCTAAGTCACTTGCATCCAATCCAGTTATGCACGCTCGTTCCAAACACATTGAGATAGATGTCCATTACATACATGATCAAGTCTTACAAAATAAAGTCACTGTGGCTTATGTTCCTACTGCTGACCAGATTGCTGATTGCTTGACCAAACCTCTCACTCACACAAGATTCAACATGTTGAGAGACAAACTTGGAATGATTGTGTCACCATCAGTTTAAGGAGGGGAGTTAGAGAAAAGTCAGAATCTCATAATTAATTATTAATGATCGTAACTTAATTTCTATGATATGGTGATCCTTAATTATAGCAATCACATATCAATATATTTACTGCATATCATTCTGCATTATTATAGCAATTACTGTAATTACCATTAGCATGATTCTAGGATCATGGTTTCATATCTCTACGTGTATTTAAGCATACCTGATCTATGTAATATGACAGCAAAAATAGTAACAATTTCTTTCTATAAGCCTCTTTTATTGCATCAATGAACTCTTTGTCATCATGTAGGAAGCTCATTGCAAAACATGATTCTCTAAAACTTTTGTGTTTGAACCCCTCAATTATCTTTAAATCATTATAACATGTTGGCCATTTCTTCACAATCAACAACATCCTCAGATGACACAATTCCCCGGTTTTTGGCGGGACCCAAATGAGTCGGCCAATTGTGTAACCTCTTTTACATGGTTTCCAACATCTTTTCCTCTTGCCATGAACAAATTTTGACAAAAATTGTCCATATGTTAATAACTTTGCTTCTTCATACTGATAATTTTCCAGAAATCGAGAAGTGAACATTGATTCTGTGACACTTGGTTTAAGAAGAAGAGTTCCAATTTGTTCAAAATCTTTGGAGTATACAAAATTCTCTCCTTCCATGTGAAAAATAAATCTTTAAACAACTAGTTTTCTACTATGAATTGAATAAGAGAAAATTCTCCAACAAGCTTTGTTTGGTGATAGATATCAATAATCAAGGTACTGTTTGATTTCATCAATATTTCCATCAGTTCCAGTGTTATTTTGAGCAATAACATGTGAGATCCTATCAGAACCCTTGTTGATATACTTAAATATATATTTAATTGAAGTACTTGGATTGCACCACTCCATATTAATGTGTGTCTCATATTTCATCAGTAAACTTGGGTTGTGTGGTACACCATGACCGCGATGTAGCGTGACTCTATTTTTCTCAATTGCATTACCTTGATCTCTCCTTATATAAATTGGATATCCATCTTGATCAACAACTGTGACATGTTGAAACTTCTTAGGATAGTACTTGGAACACTTACCATCCTTCATGCAAGGGGATTTTGGATTTGCTAACCCACAAGGTCCATGGACCATGTGATTTTTCACTAGATTATACAATTTTGGTTGTTTCAAAGGATATGGAACTTCAGCATATATCATTTTGTCTATGTCTTCAAGAGCGGGATGTTTATTTGATGGATGCAAGAAAATAAGAATGTGTGCATGTGACAAATCAATCTTTTGGAACTCAATTGTGTACATATCTAGAAATAAGAACAATTGTTAAAATATATATATAAACATGAGAATTGGACTGGTTGAAATAAGTATATATCATTATAAAATTAAAATATGAATACGCAAAGAATAAGGCAGTCGTAATAATGGAAAACATTGGGGTAATAATGGAACCAAACTTTTTTAGAATTAGAAATCATGACATGCCCATTTTTGTAATCCGCTTAATTAAATGTCAATTTCATTGGTCCTTCCCTGAAACCATTGTGTCGTCATATTTGAAAATTATTATTTTATAACATACATATTCTAATAACGCAACAAAATAATATTCATTCATATGAAACATTCATTTTTAAAGTAGTGATAGGGAGATTAGTGGATAGTAAAGAAGAAATGGTAAACTTACATGCGAGAACTTTGCCTAAAACACCTTTTTTGGTCATGTCCGCTAGAAGATTATCAAACTTCATTTTAGAAATTCTAGCAATGATATCAGGTCTATCTTGTAGATTCAAATTTAGAGGATCAAACAATCTTTTAATTTTTTGCCAATTTGGATTGCATGTGAATGTAAATGAAAAGATCCGAAAATTCCACATTACTACAAATTGTCATGCCATTATAGTATAACTGATCCATAAATCTCAATATGACTTTTTTTCCTATGCTTGATCCTTGTGTTTGATCTTGCTCTGAATTTAGACTTGTATACTTTGAGATTCTTAGTTTGGATTGATTTTTTTCTGATCCAATTCAATCTTTCTCCTTCAAGCATTGTGTAACCATCCACCAAAAACTATTGTAACAATCTCCTAACGATAACAAAGTTTTGGCCTCACCACACCTACTTTGGATTCTAAATGTTAGTCATTCTCGAATAGTAAACCGGTTCCTTTGAGTGTCATAAAAAATGTCAAGACTTATATGTGCCACATGCCAAATAACTGTTAGGAAAAATCAATGGATATTGGTATGCCAAATAACCGTTAGAGAAAAACAAAGCATAGAGAAAAAAGAGGAACACAATAGACAATCAGAGAATAATACTATGTGAAAATTGTTACAACACATAATATACCATCAACTAACATAAGCACCAATACACCCACAACCTCCAAAACTATTATTTAACTATATCTCACAACACTCTAAAACAAGAGTATAAGAGAACAAAGAAAGTCAAATACAAGCTTAAAGTGCTTTTGACTGGTGCATCTTGAAATGAAGAACTTGAATCTTATATATAGCCTTGGACTTTCTCTTACTTCACAAAACTAAGCGATGTGGGACTTCAAAGAACTTATATCCTATATATAGCCTTATACTCCCTCTTCATTCACAAAACTAAGGAATGTGGGACTTCTTCAAACATGTATATTTTCAACCAACCCCAACAATCTCCAGCTTGATTGAAAATAATACATAAACTTTCATTGTCTTCACCAACAATCATACTCCAATATAAAGAGTATCAACTTGTATATTTTCAATCAACCCCAATAATCTTCACCTTGATTGAAAATAATACATAAAATTTCATCGTTTTCACCAACAATCATACTCCACCATAAAGAGTATAGTCACTTGAAGCTACACTACTCCAAGAATTTTTCACATTGTCTTCACCGACAATCATAATTTTAAAAACTATCATACTTTCTCATGAAAAATATATTTCACTTGAAGATAAACCACTTCAAGAATTTCAGATTGTCATCACCGACAATCATATACTTTATCATGAAAAATAAATTTCACTTGAAGTTAAACCACTTCAAGAGTTTTTCATTGTATTCATCGACAATCCCTTTTTAGCCAAAAATTGACAAAAATAAAATAGAATAAATGTAAGTGAAATCACACATATGGAAGCATACAATTAAGATCACTTTTAGATGATCCTCCAACTCCTGTCTTTATAAAAGACCCTTCTATACTCCTTCTATTCTTCTGAGATTTTTATACTTAGTCTTGACCATTTGAATACAACTTATAAATCTTCATTCTACTTTGTTTTTCTAAAATTAACAAAAGCAACACAAATGATAGTAAAATGAAAATAAAACTAAGTAAAAGTGGTGGATTAAACAAAAAAAAATCTTAACTGACGATAAAAACTAGACTTATCAAATTTCCTCATGTTTCAATCATAACTTGTCCTCAAGAAATTTTCTTATATAAAAAATATTGAGATTAAGCATTTGTTTCAAAAGAACTAAACACAAATGCAAATATTTATAATTTCAAATTTTTAGAGAGGCACCAACCTAGATCTTAAGTTAGAGTTTTTTTGTTAAATTTGTTTAGATCCCAATCCTAAAAGCTAGTTCAAATGTGTGACATTGTCCTCACATATTTATACATTCAATAATCAAAAAACGTGAGTAATATAGGACTTCAAACAAACTCCAACAACACAAATACATATTGATGTGGGTGAAGATTGTAACACCCTTTTTCTACCCCAAAAATATCAAGGCAAGATAATACAGAAATCAGAGTGAATAAATAAATCTCATTACAAAGCCATTAAAAGGGCGTACATTTCTCAAAGTCATCAAAATAGGTCCATACTCCGTAACTACGGGTTTTTCCCAAGATACATCAAAACATTATAAACAGTGGAACTCAAAGCATAAATCAAAGTTTTCTTCAAAAAGGAAAATTAATCAAAATAACTTCAACAATATAAAATCAACTCAAGGAATCCAACCCGATGTTACATATCAGAGCAAGACCCTCTAGGCTGACCAAAAGACTAAAACACTCAAAAACTTCAAAACTAACTCCTCGCCGGCGTCCACGGCTAAACTGGATCATCTGCATGTTACCCATGTAGAGGTAACATTCAAACAGGCAGGGTGAGTAAAACAATTCATAATAATCAATGTATAACAATTAATACATAAACGACATCATAATCATATTCAACACATTCACATCCTCAAATATGCCCCAAAGGCCACAACGTCATAATATATACAAAAGACTCATAAATGCAATGCAACACGACTCAATGCATGTGGTACCAATCATCACAGCTCGATGGACACTGGGCCATCAACCCTCCATAGATCCCCATCAATAGGATCGATTCTACTAGAGAACCGGAGCACATCAAAATACTTCACATCCACACAGTGGGATCGAAGCCAAAGTAATCGAGGTCCTGAACCGATGTCCGGATGCGCATGAATGCATGATGCACACGTCACAATAACAATCCTCACAATACAACATATGGTGCATCATCATTCATCATTGTCGCTACTGCGAAAATCGGCGCCGACTAAACAGAAGAGTCGCCACCGTGCGTTATTTATCCCAAAGGAGGGAAAGGAAACGCTCAGAGTAAACCTTACACAAAGACGGGAAAGGAATGGTCATCGCAACTAAATCCTGGATTCGGGAGTCGGTTACGCAAGGGGAAGGTATTAACACTCCTCACGTCCGTCGTACTCGACGGGATCCACGCTTGTTTTCTAGTACGGATTGTTATTCTATCTATTCTACAGTCTGGGGTTAAAAGAAAATAAAATGACTCGGCAAAGTATCGCACTTTATGCCTACGTATTCCGTCTGGAACGAGAAATCAGAGTCGACGTAGTTCGCCTACCTACTGGAAAGGAGGGGAAGGTTGCTCGCTAGGATATCGCATCCTATGCCTACGTACTTTCATACAGCATGAAAGATCAGAGCAAAAGTAGTTCGGGCTAAGAAAGACACAAGCTTATCTGAATGTTTTTTATCTCCTTATGAAAGGGTTTTTCCTGATTAAGAGTCCAAGCGGACAAAAATGACACTTTGATGTTTGTTATCAGTCTTTTACGCAAGAACTGTCTTTTATGATGTTTGCAATCTCTGACGCACTAGAGACTATGATTTGAGGGTGACTACATCGTATGTCACCCTAAGGGTGACACACTAAGAAATCAGGTTACTGAAGAGTGACCCTCCAGCAACCTTTCTCAAATAGCTTAAGGCTCGTAGCGTACGACATCGATTATCCTTATTACTGTGTTTTGAATTGTTCTGAGATAGAAGAGAAAGAAGTCTAAAAAATCCTAGGGTTTGGAAGGGGAATCAAAACTACCCTAATGTTGTCATGCATGGATTAACACCTAATGTCTGTTATAATTCCCTCCTGCGCAAAGGAAATCAGAGATCCTAGGGGATAAACAGAAAAGAAACAGCAGATATACAGTAAACAGTAAAATGCATGAGATGCAGCAAAACAAGCGAGGCAAAGGAATCATACTCAACCTCGAACCTGGGAAAACAATAGGCAAAGTGAAACATCTTCACCTCAAACCTAAGGGAAAATCAACAGACAATACATCAAAGAAAATCACACCCAATACCAGCTCAGACAGCCACACCAGCTCTTACAGCAAGCATATCAAACATCACTAGCTCTGGCAGCTACAAGTGATTAACAGCAAAAAAGTTGACGGCAACACCTTCAGGCAAGATCCCATCTTCACTCTCCAATGATATTCAAGCTTCAGATAAACTCTTATCTCCAATAATCTTCAGCTTTAGCAATCAATGAATCCAAACAACAAACAGCTTCAAGCAGCAGCAAAACCCTGATCTTCAACAGATATCCAACTTTGACAGGTACAAGCTTCCTCGTATCCAATCTTCACTGAACTTCTTATCTTCAACAGGTCTTCAACTTCAATGCAGACACTCACAGGAGAGAATCAACTAACAAATGAGGTTGTAATGTTAAGCTGCTTAATGATAACCCAAGGAAATCATTAAGACCTTAACACAGCAAGTGAAAGGTATCCTCAAAAGTTCTACTCTCTAGGGTATGCCCCACTTCCCTCCAAAGGAGATATGGAACTTCCCTAAGAGGACTTTGCATCATAGGATAGAATAGAAGCAAACAATGCATTCTATGTTTGATGGAAGAAATGAACTAATTCTACAAAAGCTCTCCCTAAAAGCCTAATTCTACCAACTCCTAAAACAAACTTAAAAGAGAAATAAAGCTCCACTACAAGCCCCACTCTTCTAGCCAAAGCATCTTCATCATGTCCAGAAGCTCCTCTAAAAAGGAATCCAAAGTCTTCAAGCTCCAAGTCCACCAAACGCTCCAAACAAGGCAAAGCACTCAAGAGAGAACACCGAAAGCAACAATCATTTGCAAAACCCAAAAAAATAGCAAAATAAATTGTAAAATTCTAATAAAATTCCTATGTGAACATGCATGTTTGAACATTCTAAAATTCCATAATCAGGACCTAAATCAATTTCTAGGTCATCTAAACAATTCCTAAAGGAAATTTGGTCATGGGAAACCATTATTTGGGAAGGCTCTAAACTACACACCTAAAACAGAATCTAATCAATTTTAAAAAATCTAAGAAAATTCAAGGGGAAACCTATGTATGTCCTCTAAATCACATCGAAAGAATCAGCTCAAAAGCATAAAGCATCAAAGAGAACAAAATTAAACAAACAGCAATATCAATTATGCATAACAATGGATATTAGCACAAAAGAAAATTCGTAACTGATTCAAATAAAATCCTAAAAATGAAAACTCAACTCCTACAGTTTCTTAAGAAAACCAAGATCTACAGAAAAAAATTTCATAAGTTTTTGATCATTTTTACTATTTTTAACGCAATTAATCCAAACAGCTATTAAAACAGAAAAAAAGAACGAAAATGAATTAAACTAAGTTAATGTGCATTGGGCCAGGGGTGCGAACAACAGAATTCCAAAGCAATGTCCGTGTGGGCCTCGCGAGTGGGGGTGGGAACAGTACCCGCGCGGTACTGTAGCTATTCCGGCGGTGACATTTTTTCGATAACTTCCGAGCAACATAACTCCATCGATTCTTAACCGTTTCGCACGAAATTTTAGTCAAACTTGAAAGAAAAAAATCAAGGATTCCAAATATGCTCTTGGATTCCATCAAAACTCCATGATCAAAGAGATATATCATCATCAAGAAAACATACTCATCCAAAAAAGTCTCTAATCCTTAATTTCTTGATCCTAATTTCATCTATACATTTTCCAGATCCTAACCACATGAATAATATAATCTAATTCGTCCTAAAATCATAGAAAAAGTGAATTTCATATACCGGCTTCGGAGCGTCGAAACGGAGTAGTTGGAGCTCGTTTTTTCTTGCCAAAAAGTGCGGAAAACCTTTGTTGAAGTTTGTTGGAGAAGATTAAATTCTTGATAACTCTTGAAAATGCCTTGAATCCAACTTTGATCTCTCACTTTTTCTCTTCCAAACTCCAATGTCAATCTATGATTTTTGCACAAATGAATCACCAACTCTTGTTCTGAACCTCTTCACAAATATATATAGAATGTATTTGAAGACCCTAGAAAGTTCTAGATTGATCCAATGAGAAAATCAACTTCTCATGTCATGAAAATCTCTTCTTATGCTATGCACATACCATCTCATGTTTTGGCTTACAATTCACTTGGTTATGAGTTTAAATTCTCTCCAAATGAGATATTGGAGGTGTATGGATGGAAAGGAGCCTTGCATTTGCTTGGAAGTGTGGTTTTGCATATGTGCCTTATGATGCAAGTAGCCCATTTACAAAGCAAGTCCTTGAAATAACCCTCAATTCAAAATTGTGGCAATGTCAATGTTCTCAAAATGCATTTTACAATCAAATTGGTATGTCATATGGCTTGTTTGTGACCTCTAACCCAAAATTTGATTTTTCCCACCAAACTTTATTTGACTTATTCCCTTTTTTTTAGGCCATTTTAAGTGACTTTTTTGAAATAAGCCGATCAAACCATGATGACTTATTTGACCTAAAAACATCATTTTAAGCACATTCCATGTTGAACAATTTTTCATTTGAGAAGTGGAACATGGAGATTTTGACCTATGCTCAAAAATGACATGTAATTCAACTTTCCCAAAATACCCCTGGATTGCCAAGACCATAACTTGAGTTCTACAAATCCTCTTGAGGACTTCTAGTACTCAAATTAAAGCTATTGAGAAGCTCTAAAAGTTTTATGTTGACCAAGAATTCATTTGAAGCTTGCATTTTGAGTTATCTGGCTTGGAAGTTAGGCCTAAATTAGGGGATTTTACACTAAAACCCTAATTTAGTAACTCCTCTTCTTCTTGATTCCTTTTGATTTATCCTTGGCACAACACCACACATGTATACACATATCAAATCATGAACTCCAAATCCTCCAAGTAGGCCTTGATGCCCTTCAATCACTCAGTTGACCTAGGGTTGACCCAGATGAAACCCTAGTTGACTGTACTTCACCTCTGGCTTTTGTACTTGTATCAATGACTTGTCTCATCTTCAAAATGACCCTCTAGGTCTTCCATGATTTTTATGCACATTCCATACCCTCAGTTATAGCTCATACTCCATTGATGATCTTCAACCCCTCAAGATTAGGAGAGAAATCCACTGGTTGACCTTCAAACTTCTCAAAGCTTCAACTCATTTCTTGATTACTTGGATGGTCTTGATCTTGAATAAAACCCCTTGATGGGCCTCTTTCTGATGAAAATGGCACTTGATCCCTTGTTAGATGCCTTGTTATGCTATGTTATGCAAATGATTAGACTATGTACATGACTTAGTATGCAAATGACAATGCAATTGAAACATAAACCAAGTGAAATAGGTTGAGCAAATTTTAGGGTGCAACAATCATACTCATCATCATCACATAAAATCATCACATCTCATGTTATCATATAGTTCATCAAATCATGGTAATTTCATCATATTAACTCAATCGATACATCATAGAAAACTATCATAACATCATGTATACATCACCCAAAACCCACTGTCATACTCGGGGTAATCCATCCCAGAAATCCCAGAATTACACATCAAGGCATCACTGCAAAACGATCAAATTTCGCGAACTCTGCTATGTTCACTAGCTTGCTTGCTAGGCGAGTCGGTAGCGAGTCTTTGCTGGCTTGCTCGCTAGGCGAGTCTTCGCTGGCATGCTCGCTAGGCAAACAGTGCGATGACAGCAAAACCTGTTACAACCAGAATTGATTCTTGTCCAAATACTCATACGATTCACTTACCCAATGCCCCCAAAACATCCCTAAATCATCCCTAAGGTCATACGACGATAACGACACAAAATCTATGGTTTATTAGGCCAATCTGGCAACATTTGCACTGCCTAAATCACTATTTCTTGCAATTGCTCTGAGTGCATCAGAGTTACTCACATTTGAACATTCCTATTCCTACAGGGTCAAACATATAACAATCCAAGGTTTTGGCCACGAAAGTCTAAGGTTTCCCTTCTCATATCAATATTCAGTGTTACATACCATTACCCCTAACCTCAAAGCCTTATCATCAAATTCCCTATTTTCCCACAACCAACCCAAAATACCTTAAATCATAAACCAACCATAAACACATCTAAAGGCATACATAGAAAACCATGAACAACGATACTCCCCATATCTTATTCGATTCGCAGCTTTCACGATTAACTTCGGGATCTTTTGCCTCCAACCTTTCCTTCAGAGCTCTGGCCACCAAACTTTCACGGTTAACACAAAATGAATTCAAATTCCCTTTCAGAACTCAATTTTGTCCAACCTAGTCTTGGGTCTCACAAATTGGGCTTTTCCCTCATTACCCTTACTAACTCCCTCAAATGTCCAAATTGTCCTTATTTCACTTATATTCCATTTAATTAATAATAATACTAATAAATTAATATTATATGCTATTAATCAAATAAATACTCAAAAGTGCACATCTTTCCAATATTCACCAAACCATCGGAAATTCACCGAAATATGAATATTCTCAATTAAATAATTAACATATTGCGATTAAAATTGGGGTGTTACAAAGATGCTTCCATGTGAAATTTGATAGGCTACTTCCCCCACCTTCTACGAAAGAGAAATGTTTTGATATGCTACTTCTCCCACCTTCTGCGAAATCTGATACGGACCAACAAAACGCGATGTGAGCTTTCGAGACTTCAAAGCTCGACCAACACCAGTTACCGGTGTAACTCTCAGAAACACATGAGAGGGTTTTTATAATTCCCCCAGCGCTTGGCCATTGGTCACTATTTTCGGGGCGAGATAACCGTTTCTCGAAGAATAGGTAACTGTAAAAAATAGCCGTTGGGACGGGCAGACATGCCCATAACTAGCCGTTGACAGGGGTGTAGTTACGGGCACAAGTGTCTTGGCTGTTTCTGGATGGTGGAACTGTGTGTGACGGGCAGAGACTGATGGGGAGGAGTGTTGTTACCAAGGGTAAATAGGTTAGCCTCCCCTGTTAGAGGGGCAGAAAGGTAAACTTTCTCCCAAAGATGTTGGACTTAGGCAATTGGGTCGTTCTGGGAGCAAAAGTGGATTAGGCCATGCCTAGCCATTGGGCCAGTCTGGAACAGTAGCCCCCTAATTCATTTCTATCGAGCATGGTAGTGATGACTTAAGGACAGTCTGCTTTCCGGGCATAGTCGTCGCAAGCTTCCTTGTGTCCGAAGGAATCTGTACCCAGGCATCTGAAACGTTGTTGTCGGGGAGCTTGAAGTCCGGGGAGCCCAGCGGTTGATGGGATCTGAAGAGTGGGGATGCCACGTGTGCCTCGAGCCTTGTGCTACATTAAATGTGTGATAATGGCTAGGCTAGGGTCATGATGATGCCCTACTCGCGCATGCTCATGCACGTGCTTGTCCTTTGCCTATAAAAAGTGAGGGGGTTCGTTCATTCAGAAATTTTGCTTCTCTTTTATTCGGCCCGTTCCTTCAACTGTTGTTCGCTGCCTTCAAGCCTGTTCCGACCATCGTACGACGTCCGACCAGGGCCGCTTTCGTTCCAGAACTTCTTGCTCGGCCACGTAAGTGCATCAATTCTCTACTTATTCCTTGTTTTTCTGTTTTGGTGTCTTAGATTGCATGTGGTTAGGATTAAAATGACTTAGTTATGATGTATTTAGCGGTGGCTGTTGGTGGCAGACAGTGGCGCGGCCATCTATCTACTGTCGGTGGCGTAGTTGCTGTTTTTAGGAAAGGTAAGTTAGCAAACCATATGTTCAGTTGATCTCGAGGTAGGGAAGACACAGTGGCGTCACTGGTAAGGTGACATGGATTCCGGGGTTTCCCCGTGGGATTATTGGGTTTTGTGACCGGGGGCTATCCCCGGGTGCGTTAGGGAGAACTATCGGACACCTTCCCTATTTGTTTAGTTACTCCATTTGAGTAGGGCTTAGGTCGAGGATTCTGTTCTTAGCCCTTTGCGCGCCCTTTCACTTGACTAGCAGTGGAAGTGTGGATTTAATTTTGTCATCGAATTCACTATTTTCCTCTGCTTTTCAGGTAAAAGAGATGTTGCGTAGGGTCAAAGAAGAAAGGCATCTTAGAGATTTTTCTGAGGATAGCTCTTTGGAGGATACAGAGACAGATGATGATTCTTTATTTCATGAGGTTGTGGGGACGTCTGCTGCAATGTCGTCAATAGATGAGTGGACGGTGGCCGAGCAAATAGAGCATGCATCTCTTTTCGCTTTGTACACTAGGGACGCATTCACCACGGTGGGACTGAAGGGAGAATGAAAGGTCCATTTTCCTTCAAAAGATGAAAGAATTTGCTCGGCGTACGGGGAGCGATTTCCTATGTACGAGTATGTTTTTAAAGAGATAAGGCTGAGATTTCCCTTTACAGACTTTCAGTGCGCCGTCTCCGTGCACCTTGATCTGGCATCTTCTCAACTGCACCCAAACTCTATTGCCTTCATGCGGGCATACGAGATGGTGTGCGAGCATCTGCAAATCGGGGCCACCCTTCCCCTTTTCTTCACCATCTTTCACCTTCAACGACAAGTGTCGAGGCGAAAGTATGGTTGGGTTCCTTTGAAGCAAGGGAGGAAGTTGTTCAAACCCTTCTTCGAATCTATCAGGATGTTTAAGGAGAGATTCTACATGATCAAACTGATGTCAGAGAGGTCCACCGATTCAACTTTCGTATGGGAGGTCTCCACGAACAAGAAAGGGGAAGACCTGATAAATGAGGAGGGCAAGATAGTTGCTCAGAGGCTATTTACTTTTCCTTTCTGCTGGAGCGGGGCTCACTTTACCCGATCGACTGATGAGTACATAGTTTCCCTTCGTCAGCTGGTAGAGGATGATCGGGCCAGCTACGCCAAGCTGGTGTCCTTTGTAAATGGTTTCCTTCTTGCCTAATGCATGACTCACGTCGGGCAGCTTTTATACGAGGAGGACGACGAACTGCAGGTGGAAGCCCGATACATCAACACCAAAGAGCTCCTTGAGTACAAAACTCGTGAGGAGGCTCTTGAGCTCCTTAGTAGCTCTCGCTTTCTCTTATTCTGTCCGAGATGGTTTCTTTCTCCATGATTATGTGTTAATTATTTTTGCAGGTAAGATGCCTTCAGCGCAGGAAAGGATAATGAAACATGCCCAAGGGAAAATGAAGAGTGGCACTACTCTAGGAAAGATTCGTCTCGGTCAGTGAATGGTCCCCCCTCAGACAGGGTCGGGGACATCATCCTCAACTCTTCCGTCCACCCAGACGTCGCCTCTACCTGTGAGCTTGAGGCTCAAGCGTGCCCGTTCAAACGAGGTCGTGGACCTTAGCCGAGAGTCTACCAAAAGCAAGTACGAGCTGCCCCCTGCTTTCACAATAGGAAATTCTTTGAGGGGTCCTCTTTGTTCGTTCCTCGGGCAGAATCTCTAAAGCTTGAGGAAATGGACTGTCCCAGCAAAGGGTTCATTCTTGCCCAGGATGCCTCTGCTTTAATGAGGGTCCTAGAAATGATCATGGTGTATACTGAGGAGGGCTCTCTGTTGGAGCTAGATATGAAGAGATCTAAGGCTACAGTGACGTCCCTGGAGGAGAAGGTCAAAAAACTTCAGGAAGAGAGGGAGAAGGAGCTCGAGGATGCTGCCCACAAAGGTCACGAAGAGGTGGCTCTGGAGAGGGACGTTGTGGATGCTAAGTTGAAGGATGTCGAGGACCTGATGGAGAAGTTACAGACTGCGGCTGCCCCTGTTGAGGATGAGCCTGAAGAGATGAAGCAGCTGACGACTCGCTCAGAGCTGGTTGCTCGGTTTGTCCAAGCTGCTGACAGCCTAGTAGCCATTGGCGAGGAGGCTTTCTAAAACACAGTGGACCAGATAAATTTGGTAAACTCGAGGGTCGAGCTGACTACAGAGGGCACAAGGTTCCTCTACACAGTCAAAGACGGCCAAATAGTCGTTCCAGAATTCCTCTAGTTTACCGAGGGTGGGGATGACCAGGGGCAGGCGTCGCACGAGGAAGTTCAACAAGAGGAGTAGTTTTATGCTTTGGCCTACGTGCCATTTGATTATATGTATTTTATTGTAACTTTATTATGTGGGGCTTGGTCCCCTTTTCATTGTACCATGCACAATTGCGGTCCTCTGTGGCCGTGTTAAATTATATGTACAAGTACGTAATATGTTTGTATGTTTGTGTTTTGTTGAATATTCTATAAGTGTCATGCACCGTCCAACACGGTCATCAGAGGCACTTAGTACTTTGTTATGTTCTGGGTATGCTCGATGGATGATGTTCGACAGCGCGGGGAATTGATCGAAAGGCCTATATTATTTCTGGGCAAGGCGGAGCTCAAGTCACGATCGTGGCCTGAGTTCGCAGCATGAACTCCCTATCACGAGCTAGGGGTTCTACCGTTCATGGTATTATAATGACGGAAGGCTCGGTCGAGGAACTTCCGTTGAGCATGGGTAGGTATCTTTGCCAGAATCTTGCTTAGATCCTTTTGGTGGTGCGTCGCTTGTACCTAGGCACGCAGCCGTAGTCGATCACCGTTCCCGCCGTCTGGGCAAGACACGCCGATAGTGGGGGCCTTAGCTGTAATATTGTTTCAGCTTTTCGGTGTTCCATGGTCGAGCTAATTCTTCCCCGGTTAGGTATTCTAGGTAGTAGGCCCCGTCCCCCATCTTTGCTCTAACGCGGTAGGATCCTTCCCATTTTGCGGCGAGCTTGCCCTCTCAGGAATCTTTGTGACTCCTTCTTAGGACGAGGCTGCCTACTTGGAAATCTTGTCGGATGACCTTGGTGTTGTGCCTATTCATTATTTTCTGCTTGAGTGAGGCTTCACGGAGGGCTGCCCCTGTCCGAACCTCTTCGACAAGGTCGAGTTCTTCCCTCAGGGCCTTACTATTTGTTTGTTCGTCCAAAGGTGCTTCGGTTCTTCTGGTCGGCAAGTGGGTTTCAATGGGGATCACCGCCTCTGTCCCGTATGCTAGGCGAAAGAGGGATTCCCCGGCTGACGAATGAGGTGTAGTGCGATAGGCCCAGAGCACACTGTGCAACTCCTCGACCCACTGCCTTTTTGTTTCGTCTAGTCTTCGTTTGAGACCTCGTAGGATTACTCTGTTTGCCGCTTCGGCTTGCCCGTTAGTCTGAGGGTGCTTGACGGATGCAAAGTGTTGATTAGTGCCTAGTTGAGCGATAAACTCCTGGAATTTCCTGTCCGTGAACTGTGTCCCGTTGTCTGTGACGATCACTTAAGGAATGCCGAAACGGGCAAGGATGTTTCTCTTATAGAACCGAAGTATGTTGTGGGTCGTTATCTTGGCTAAGGCTTCAGCTTCTATCCACTTGGTGAAGTAGTCCACACCCACTATTAAGTATTTATTTTGGTTGAAGCCTACAATGAGAGGTCCCAGGATGTCCAGGCCCCACCAGGCAAAAGGTCACGGGGAGGACATAGCCTTGAGTTTGTTGGAAGGTGCCAGAAGCATGTCCATGTGCCTTTGGCATTTGTCTTATTTCTTCATATGTTCTTTCGCGTTGTTCTGCATGGCCGACCAATAGTATCCTGCTCACAAAGCTTTCCTCGCGAGGGACCTTCTACCTAGGTGATGGGCATTGATTCCTTCGTGGATCTCGCGCAGGACGTGGGCGATCGTTTCCTCTTCGACGCATTTGAGGAGAGGTATGGAGAATTCTCATCTGTACATTTTGTTCTCGACCAAAACGTAGGAACACGACCTACGCCTTACCACATTGGCCTCCTTTAGATCATATGGTAACTCATTTTTAGTGAGGTAGTCTTATACTGGGGTCATCCAGTAGTGGTCGTCGCCGATGACATGCACGTCGAAGGTCATGGAGTTCTCTCAATGCTAGGTCGTGGGAGTATCTCCTGGATGATAGGTTTATTTCCCTTTTCTTCTTTGTGCTGGCTAGTTTTAACAGGATGTCAGCTCGGACGTTGTGTTCGCGGGGAACATGTTTTACTTCAACAGAGGAGAAATTTGCCATCTTTTCCTTGACCAAGGTCAGGTAGTCTGACAGGTTATCGTTCTTGACCTAGTATTCTCCCTAGACCTGGAGGGCCACTAACTGAGAGTCGATGCAGATGACGACTTCGTCTGCTCCCAAATCTTCGGCGAGGCGCAGACCGACCAAGAAGGCTTCGTACTCAACTTAGTTGTTAGAGGTTGGGAAGGACAGCATGAGTGAGACTTCGATAAGGATTCCCTCCTTGTTCTCTAGGATGACACCTGCTCCACTACCCGCCGAGCTGGAGGCCCCGTCAATAAATATAACCCATATGCAGGCACCCTCGTTAGGTTGGTTGGGCAAAGCCATTTTTACTATGAAGTCAGCGAGTGCTTGAGCCTTTAGGGCCTTTCTGCTCTTGTACCAGATGTCAAACTCGGATAGCTCTAGCGACCATTTGAGCATCCTTCCGGCCATGTCTGGGCGGCCCAGTAGTTGTTTTATGGGCTAGTCCGTGCGTACCAAAATATTGTGGGCTAGAAAATAGTGCCTTAGTCTCCTTGCAGCGTTGATAAGGGCGAGAGCCATTTTCTCTATCTGTTGATACCGTAACTCTGGCCTTTGCAGCACCTTGCTCGTGAAATAGATGATTTTATGCCCCTCATGGGTTTTATGGATGAGGGTTGCACTCACAGCCTCAATTACAACGATGAGATACATAAAAAATGGTTTCCCCATTTTCTGGTCGGGAGAGGACTGGAGGTGCAGATAGGGCTTGCTTTAAGTGGAGGAGTGCTTTGTCACATTCCTTTGTCCATTCGAATGCGGCTTCCTTGCGGAGGAGTTTGAAAAAGGGGAGGGCATGCTGGGAAAATTTGGCTACGAAGCGGGAAAGCGATGCGAGCATCCCGTTGAGGGACTGAATTGACTTTTTAATCCGGCGTGGGGAACTCGGAGAAGGCCCTGCACTTATCAGGGTTAGATTCAATTCCTCGTTCGGTTAGATAGAAACCGAGGAACTTGCCTGCTCAAATCCCGAACATGCACTTCTCCGGGTTAAAGCGCATCCTGTTTTTCTGGCCTGCTCGAAAACCTTCCTTAAGTGGGTTGTGTGATCGAATTCATCATGGGACTTCACAATCATGTCGTCCATATAGACTTCGAGCATGTCCCCAATTTCTCCTTGGAAGACCTTGTTCATCATCCTTTGGTAGGTAGCGCCGACATTCTTCAGGCCAAAGGGAATTACGTTGTAGTAATAGTTGCCCGATTCGGTCATGAAGGTCGTGTACTTCTTGTCACTTTTTTCCATTGGTATTTGGTTGTAGCCCAAATTGGCATCCATGAAAGATAGCAATTTAAAACCGGTGGAATTATTAACTAATTTATCTATGTTGGGGAGGGGATATGCGTCTTTAGGGCAAACCCTATTAAGATCGGTATAATCAACACACATGCGCCATTTTCCATTATTCTTTGTAACGAGTACAACATTTGACAGCCAAGTGGATTACTTGGCCTATGATATAATGTTTGCCTCTAAAAGGTCTTTTACAGCTTGCTCGGCAGCCACCGTCTTCTCCGGGAACTACCGTCGTCTATGTAGGGCAACTGCTCTGACGACGGAGTCGATGGTGAGATAGTGACAAGCCACCTCAGGGTCCACTCCGGGCATCTCCATGCAAACAAATCTGCATTCTCTCAGAGGCATGCTCTCAGTTGTTTCCTCGCTAGCTCGGGGAGGTTTTCCCCAATCTTCACTCCTCGTCAGGGGTCGTCACCGAGTGGGACAAGCTCGAATTCTCCATCTGGGATGGGGCGCATTGTATGGTCGGCTTCACTGCTACCAGAGGGGGTGTTCGAAGATGACTGGACCTCCTTTACCTTTGCTCTATGAGTCTTCTAGTCATCTTTAGAGAAGTGGCTGTCGAGGTCAATAGAATCGATGCGAGGGAGCAGATTTGCCTCGTCGGAGCTGCTGGGTAGAGGGGATCGGGAAGGAGTCTTCGGTCTGGCGGTGATCGCATTCAGTCCCTTTGACGCTGCTTCAAAACATCTCCTCGCAGCTTCTATGTCCCTGTGTAGAGTTACGACGAGGCCTTTGGAGGTGTAATATTTCATCTTCAGGTATACCGTTGAAGGTACGACCACCAGCTCGGCCATAGTTGGTCGCCCGAAGATCACTGGTATAATGACGGGTAATCTATCACTAGGAATTGTACTTTAATTGATCTGGTTGTCTCTGCAGATCCAAAGGTCACGATCAGCTCAACATAACCCCAGGACTTTGTCACTGATCCATTGAAACCTTGTACGTTAGAGCCCACATAGGTAGTCAAATGTGATTCATCCAACTGGAGAATGGAGAACAATTGGGAGTACATAATGTCGACAGAGCTACCTTGACCGACGAGGATTCGTCGGACATTAAAATTTACCATCTGAGCCCTAACGAGCAGAGGGATGCTGGCGTTGGAGGCTCCGCCGCGGAGCTCCTCGCGGTAGAAGCAAATGGGGACAGACTCTCCCCTGATCCTGTCCAGAGTGGAGTTCTGGTTTGAACTGCTGCTGATGAGGTGCTCAAATTTCCTCTTGACGAATCCTATCGTCACTCTGTTGAAATCTCCTCCGAAGATGACCATGGAGGCAGGAATGCCTCCTATGGGTTGTGCGCGACAAAATGTGGAGGGGCGGTGAGTCCCTCGGGAACGCATAAATCTTCAGGTCGTGAGATGCTCTTGGAGACCTGTAGGCTGGTTTCCCTGGAGGAAGGTGCTTCCTCCTCGACCTTCTGGACTTCTTGGGTGTCTGGTCGAGGAGCTTCCTTTCGCTTGGTGAACTGCTTCAGATGCCCATCCATGATGAGTATTTCAATGGCATCCTTCAGGTGGATACAGTCTTCTGTCATATGGCCATGGCTCTTATGGAACCGACAATATTTAGACTTATCAGTAGTGGGTTTGAAAGGTATCTAATTTGGGAACCGGACCCCTACCTGGCGAAATTCTGAGTTGGCACACTTAGTGAGGATCTTCTCCCTCGAGACTGTCAGGGGGATGTATTTGTGGAACCTGTCGGAGGGTCCCTTGTTGTCCCGGGTCTCACGGGACAGTCTTCTCGTTTTTTATCTCCTCGACTGGATGTCGAGGGCTCGTCGGTGCTATTTGGAAGGAATTCTCCCTGTGCCTGAACTCACGGGCAGAGCTGGCAACCTCTTTCTCCTCGTACAAAATGTACGACTGAGCTTTGAGGAGAAAAGCATCCAGTGTTGCTAGGGGCCGGAGGCCTACAGCTTTAGCGAAGTCCGTGCGGGGACGGAACCCGCGTTCTAGCAGGAATATTTTCATGTCATCAGTGGTGGAGACTTGGACGACCTCCTTATTAATCTTTTAATGTAGGCTCGTAGGGGTTTGTCCTTGCCCTGAGTGATGGCCTCGAGGGAGGCTTCGGTCTTCAGATGCCGATGAGAGGCCGTGAAATGGGTGGAGAAGAGTCTCCCTAGTTGCCTCCATGAGGTGATAGAGTCGTCAGGGAGTCCTTTGTACCAGGTCATGGCCCCCTTCCTGAGTGTGGTCGGAAATAACTTGCATTTGATGGCGCCCCGTACGCCACGATAGTCGAGCAACACATTGATGTTTTCGATGTGCTCGTCATGGTCGGTTGTTCTATCATATGTGCCTAGAAAAGGGGGTTTCTCTAGTCCTTTTGGGAGGCGCATGGCCATGATTTCCTGGGACAACGGGTTGTGAGACTTATTGTCACTGTTGTTGCTGGTCCAAGACGGGGAGCGGGCATCACGTCTATAGGTAAGACAGTGGTGTCGTCATGGATATGAGGTTTGTAATCGGCTCTTGGGTGGCGAACGTTGAGATTGTACCTAGTGTCCTCTTCTGGTCCTCTTAGGCTGTGACGACTGCTGGTTCCGGGGAGAAATATGGTCTCATTTGCGGACGGTCAGGGTCTCGGGTTCCAGAGGTGTTTGACGGTTCCTCTCACGTCGGGGAGGGGGACTTCGTCATTGCTGACGTTTATTCCTCCGTGGAGGGGATCTTGGATGACGAGATTCTTCCAATGCTTCAATCCTCGCACTCTGGTTGAGGATCAGGAGGTTATTTTTATTAAGAACCTCGAGGAGGGCCGCCATGGCCAGATTGGCGTTAGGCGGAACTGGAACTGGCAGGTGTTGCGGGACAGGTGGGGCTCTGCTGTGATCTGCATGAACAGACGACAGAGAAGTTGTGGCTTCGTCCCTTCGTCGGAGGACGTCACCGCCATGAGAGGTAGAGGCCCTTTCAGAGTCAGTCTTGCTGACGGGGAGGAAAACAGAGTTATGAGCATCAAGATTGTTGTCACGGGCAGCCACGATCAGAAAATTAAAGAACTGTTTTGGTTTTGTGTTCTCATAAAGAGAGAAAAGACGGGGATAACAAGTTCTCACAAACGGCGCCACTGATCTTATCGAATGATCAGAATCTGAGATGGGCTAATGATAAATGTATGTGATACTGGGTGTGAAAGAAGAGGAGGGGGTGTACCTGCAAGTCACTCCGATGCTAAAGTAAGAAAACGAGCAAGAGAGTGTGCAAGTATATAATATGTGTGTTTCAAGGTGAGAAACTGGATACCTGACCCTCTCAAATGAGAGGGTTTTTATAATTTCCCCAGTGCTTAGACATTGGTCTCTATTTTTGGGGCGAGATAATCGTTTCCCGAAGAATAGGTAACTGTCAAAAATAGCCGTTGAGACGGGAAGACGTGCCCATAACTAGCTGTTGGCACGAGCAGGGGCGTAGTTACGGGCACAAGCGTCTTAGCTGTTTCTGGATGGTGGAATCGTGTGTGACGGGCAGAGATTGACGAGAAGGAGTGTTGTGGCCAAGGATAAATAGGCCAGCCTCCCCTGTTGGAGGGGCAGAAAGATAAACTTTCTCCCAAAGAGGTTGGACTTAGGCAATTGGGTCATTATGGGAGCAAAAGTGGGTTGGACCATGCCTAGCGATTAGGCCAGTCCGAAACACCATGTTAATAGAAATGACAAAGTATCATAACACAAAGCATCACAAAGTATCACAAAAGAAAAGTATTAAACTAAATATCAAAAGACTAAAGTACCTTTCATATAATATACTCCCTCCATTCTTATTTATAAGCAAATTTTAACATTTTAGATTCATTAAGTAATTAATACATCTAACCTATATATAGTCCAAATACATCATTTATTGAATGAACTTAGGAATTCAAAATTTGCTTTAAAAGAGAATGGAGGGAGTATTATTTAACATTCATACTCAAACTCACGATGCATTAATAGGAAGCATCGAGAGTTTGTCAATCCAAAAACAAAAATGTTTAGTGGAATGTGTTTTCATGAACAAGTTAGCAATCAGCAACGGTGAAGAAACAAACAAACAAAAAAGTAATAATTCCATGCTAAAAATGATGGTGGGTGAGGTAATAATCAATCTCAATGTGCTTGGTGTGTTCATGAAAGACCATGTTATGATAAATTTTAACAGAACTCTTGTTATCATGGTACACAGGAATGGGTTTAGAGAGAGAGAGAGAGAGAGAGAGAGAGAGAGAGAGAGAGAGAGAGAGAGAGAGAGAGAGAGAGAGAGAGAGAGAGAGACCCACATCAGAAAGAAGCCAATGTGACCACATTATCTCAAGAGTGGTAGTTGTCTTAGTATGATACCCTGATTATGTTTTATTGGCATATGTAGTTAAACATTGTGGTAAGAAGACTTTCATATGTTTCAATTAGGGAACCTATTTGCAATTAAGTTATAAATTTAAGGCCTCACTTTACTTCTAAGTCGTAAAATTAATGGACTAATTTTTGCGTCATTCTAGATTTCTAGACATTTTCATTTCTATTGTCATCTATTGAATATATTTTCAATAAATTATCCACTTTACGCAATATTACAAAGTTTTGAACTGAAACTAAATTGAGAGAAAATGGAAGAACCAAGATTAGGGGAGGGGGAATTGGAAAAAAAGAAAAAGGAAATTATGGAAAATGCAGAAAAAATTAATTAGGATTCAATTACTTTTTAAGTGGACATGAAAAAAATGTTTGAATTCGTCCATTGAAGAATATGTTTTCCAACAATTTTTAAAAACAATTCCACCATTCATCATAATAAAAACAAATATAAAAACAACACTATTGAAGATGAGAAAGATAGTCCATATAAAGAGGAACCATATTTGTTGCACTTTACTATTCTTTTAATGTGTTACAAAATATGTAAGTTATTTAATGATAAGTGTATTTTAATACATCATATTTTATTTTGTGCTAAGAGAATTCTATGACTTGTTTCTTTTATTTTATAGTTTTTAGTGTGTTTTACAATTTTTATTTTATTTTGCTCTTATTTTAATTTCATCACTTATTTTCTAAATAAATAGTAATTTGACACTTCCTCATTGTGTATATCATAACTTGATCTAAGAGATATCGCTTGGAATGTTTTATTATGATTTGGAAAGTTGGGAGGATAAGTTACAAGTTTTATGTTGAAGCCAGAAGCCAATTCGGAGTATAGAAGAGTCAAATATTGTATTTTCAGGCCATACTTAATAAATAAATAATTTTGGGCCAATTTTTTATGTTTTTTGGGTCGCTTTCTATTAGGGTCTAATTTATCTTGTATTATTTAAACAAATTCGCAGCATTATGCTAATCATTCAGTTTTCATAAAATAAGAAAATACGATAATGAATTCTATGGAGAACTAATCACTTAAGGTTGATCTATTGTTTGTGTTTCCACCGAAACTTTGAGGTTTTTATAATTTCCAGTCCAATTTCAATTCCTTTTCAATCTTGTTCTGGACATCTTGCATGCTTAATTCAAGTTCTATAGAATGTGTTGATTTATTTCGATTGGTATTTGTTCCTTAACTATTATAGTGTTTAGCATAATGTTTTTCATTAATTCACGCAATTTTTAATTGTTTGCTTAATTCAGAAAACATAGGCATAAATCATATAGTATCCATTGTGTTTGTTTGATAGATGTTGTAATAGAAAAGAGAATAGAATCCTCTTGGAGATTTGGAATTATAATAATTGATGGTAAGTTGGAAATTGAAACAATAGATTAACTTGTTAATCTTATTCATAATCAAATCCTGTTAATCAAAATCTTAATTGAAAATCTAAATCCCCTATTTGTTTCAATCGTTTGGTTAAAATAATCAAGAGTCCTTGCGATACGACTCGAGTGTTGTTACCTTATACTACCCTTTGTTGGAAATCCCTCATACCCTATGAAGAATTCCCTTCAATCTTGATCTCAAGATTGATGAACAAACCCACAATATGATAGTAATGGTAATAACAAGTAATTATCAAGAACAACAAAAGAAAGAAGAATAACAAACAACAAAGAGAAGAATGAGAGAAGAAGTATTGAGTTACCCACAACTGTGGGATTTCTGATTTATTGAACCTTCACTTGCTAACACTGCAACTGTGAATCCAGTTCTAATGTTGTGTTGTTGTTGAATACAAAGCAAGGCACCCTATTTATAGTTTTAGGTTTACAAAAGCCCAAAACATAAAAGGCCTAAAATATTCAAATTAAATCTAATCATATCAAATCAAATCTGGTTACACAATGAATTATATTTAACACACCACCCAATTCATTGTGTCTAAACTGTCTACATTCATCATGGCTCTTAGTCTTCTGAAGGCTTCGACCTGCACTCCTTTCGTCATGATATCTGCAATCTGATTCTCAGTTCTGCAGTTTCCAACTTCATCTTCCCTTCTGCTACCTGCTCTCGGATATAATGGAACCTCATTTCGATGTGCTTGCTTCGACCATGAGCTATTGGATTCTTCACCAAGTTGATAGCTGACATGCTGTCTATCTTCATGGTAATTGCTCCATGATTATTCCCTGTGATTTCTTCGACCAAGTTCACCATCCAAGTTGCTTGACATGCACAAAGAGAAGCAGCTATATATTCTGCTTCGCATGATGACAATGCCAATACTGGTTCCTTTCTCGAATTCCAAGCAACTAGTGCACCACCTAACATAAATACATAACCAGGTGTCAATTTTCGATCCTCAGCCTCACTACACCAACTGGAGTCTGTGTATCCCACTAACTTGCATTCTTTTCCTTCATCAGCTGCTGGAAACAAAATACCATAGTCGAGAGTTCCTTTCAGATACCTCAGTATCCTCTTCGCCGCTGCTAGGTGTGATACCTTTGGCTTCTGCATGAATCTACTTATCATACCAACACTGTATGCTAAGTCAGGCCTTGTGTGACAAAGGTATCTAAGTGACCCAATAAGTCTTCTGTATTGGGTTGGGTCGACATCATCTTTATCTGAATCCTTCGACAGTTGCAATCTAGGCTCAGCTGGAGTCGAAGTTTGGTTGCAATCTTGCATCTCAAATCTCTTGAGTATTTCGCCTGCATATCTTCTTTGGTGCATCATCAAACCTCTACTTGTCTTGTAGAATTCAATTCCAAGGAAATATGAGAGATTTACCAAGTCTGACATTTCAAACTCCTCACTCAGGTCATGTTTGAAATCTTCGATCTCCTTCTTGCAACTCCCTGTTATCAACAAATCATCAACATAGAGACATAGTATAAGCAATTCGCCATTGCTTCTTCTTACATATAATCCATGCTCAGTTGTACACTTCCCAAATTCCTTCTCCCTTAAGAAGCTGTCGATTTTCTTATTCCAAGCTCTTGGAGCTTGCTTAAGTCCATACAGGGTTTTATGAAGCCTGTACACCTTTCTTTCTTCGCCTTGTTTCACAAACCCAGCTGGTTGTGTAACATAAACATCTTTCGTCTAAGGGGACATTAAGGAATGCACACTTCACGTCCATCTGACATATGTTCCAGTTGTTCATATTTGCTAGACCAACAACCAACCTGATTGTTTCGATTCTAGCAACAGGTGTGAATACTTCATCGAAGTTGATTCCTTCCTTTTGAAGAAATCCTTTCGCCACAAGTCTCGCCTTGTGTTGAGTTACTTCTCCTTTAGGATTTACCTTCACCTTGTAAACCCACTTCACATCAATTGCCTTCTTGCCTTGCGGCAATTCGACAAGTGACCGGGTATCATTGACTTTGATGGACTCCAACTCTTCAATCATTGCTTTCATCCACTTCGAATCTTTCAATGCCTCAGCTACATTGACTGGTTCAACATCTGCGTAGAAAGCATAATGTACCAACTCACCCTCTTTATCGACTACATCATCTGATGTAATTACACATTCTTGCAACCTTGCAGGCATGTGTCTTGTTCGTCGAGGTCTGCTTGAACCTGCTTCATCTGCAACTGGTTCTAGTCGAGCTTGTATTTCGACTTCAGTGGCTGGTTCTTCACAAGAGATTCTCACTGAATCCTTCTTGGCATTTTCAGTCCAATCCCATTCTTTAAGCTCATCTATGATCACGTCTTTGCTGATCACCACCTGCTTATTCACTGGGTCGAACAACTTGTAACATCCTGTCGAATGATATCCTATCAAGATCATCTGATTCGACTTATCATCAAGCTTCCTTCTCAATTGATCTGGCACATGTCTATGTGCTATAGATCCAAACACTTTCAAGTGAATGAGACTAGGCTTGACACCAGACCAACATTCTTCTGGTGTGATTCCTTCAATCTTCTTCGTCGGACATCTGTTCAATATATATGTTGTTGTCGAAACTGCTTCTCCCCATAATTCTTTAGGTAGATGCTTTCCATTCAACATACTTCTCACCATATTCATGATGGTTCTGTTCTTGCATTCTGCAATCCCATTTTTCTGTGGAGTGTAAGGCGGCACCACCTCATGCACAATCCCTTCTTTTACACATAGTGTATCGAACTCTTTCGACACATACTCTCCACCACCATTAGTCCTCAGAATTTTCAGCTTTCGACCACTCTGTCTTTCGACCATGGACTTGAATCTGGAAAATACCTCAATCACATCACTTTTCTTCTTGATGAGGTAAGTCCACAACTTTCGACTGTAATCATCTATAAACGTGACAAAGTATCTGTTGCCACCAATCGAATCCACCTGGATTGGACCACATACATCAGAGTATATGACTTCAAGTATTGCCTTCGACTTCCTTCCTGCACCCTTGCTGAAGCTATTCTTGTGTTATTTCGACTGAACACACTCCTCACAAACTTCACTTGGAATGTCGATTTCTGGTAATCCTGAAACCATATTTCTTCTCTTCAGTTCTCTAATGTCATTAAAGTTGAGATGACCTAGTCGAAAATGCCATAATCACTCATCTCTGCTGGCTGCAGTTGCTAGACATCTGTGCTCTATCACATTGAGTCCAATCTTGAAGGTCCTATTTTGAGACATTGGAGCCTTCAAGATTAATCTACCACCTGCGTCGAGAACTCTCATCATCTTGTCTTCGATAACTACCTTGTAGTTCTTTTCGACAAGCTGCCCTATGCTGAGCAAATTACTCTTCATGCCTGGTATGTACAACACATTGGAAATTGTTGACCTTTTTCCATCTTTCCTCATAATCAGAACATCACCAACACCTTCGGCTGCTAGAGTGTTGTCATTTGCAAACTTCACGGTGTTCTTCGACGAGGGCTTCATGTTGACAAACCAATCTTTCCTTCCAGTCATGTGTGATGAGCATCCTGAGTCCAAGTACCACTAATCTTGGAATCTTTCTTCATCTTTTGTTGTGACCATTAGCAATGTTTCTTCTTCTTCATGTTTCGCCAGCTTTGCATCAGTCTCTTGATTTCTCTTCCTTTCTGGACAATCACTAGCATAATGACCATACTTCTGGCAATTGAAACACTGAATGTGGCTTTTGTCTGGCTTTCGACCGCCACCTCTTCCTTTACCTGCAGCACCACCTCTTTGGTCACCTTGGTTCCAAGGTTTCTTCTGATTCGACTGGTTTCCTCCTTTGTTGCCATTCCAGCTACCTTTGCCTTTTCTTTCCTTTTCTGACTGCGCCTGCAAAGCCATATCTTTCGAATTTCCTGCAGCTCTCTCAGCCATCCTCTGTTCATGAGACTCAAGAGTCCCTTGAAGCTCTTCTTTCGTCAACACTGATAGATTTTTCGACTCTTCTATGGCAACTACCACGTGGTCGAATTTTGGAGCCAACGATCTCAAAATCTTTGAGACAACTGCTTTCGTCGTTAGCGCTTCTCCACATACTTTGATTTGATTCACCAACTTCGTAACTCTGGTGAAGAAATCTGTAATGCTTTCGTTGTCTTCCATCTGAAGCAACTCATAGGTTCTCTTATGAGTTTGTAACCTCACCTCTTTCACCTTCTCTGCGCCTCCGAACGACTTTTCAAGAATCTCCCATGCTTCTTTTGCTGAATCAATATCACTAACCTTTTCAAAGTTATCAGGATCGACACACTGATGAATTATAAAGAGTGCTTTATAATCCTTCTTCTTCAATTCTTTATGCGCAGCCTTTTCTGCCTCTGTTGCGTTCTCCCCAAGCGATGTTACTCCGTCCTTCACAAGATCCCAAAGATCTTGATAACAGAAAATCACCTTAATCTGCTTGCACCAATTCTCATAATTGTCTTTCTTGAGAATTGGCAGGGTCGCCGGAAAGTTGCCGTTCGGATAGTTCATCGCCATCACTATCTTCCTTCCTTGAATCTTTCAACCAAAGCTCTAGATACCAGATGTTGGAAATCCCTCACACCCTATGAAGAATTCCCTTCAATCTTGATCTCAAGATTGATGAACAAACCCACAATATGATAGTAATGGTAATACACAAGTAATTATCAAGAACAATAAAAGAAAGAAGAATAACAAACAAGAAAGAGAAGAATGAGAGAAGAAGTATTGAGTTACCCACAACTGTGGGATTTCGGATTTATTGAACCTTCACTTGCTAACACTGCAACTGTGAATCCAGTTCTAATGTTGTGTTGTTGTTGAATACAAAGCAAGGCACCCTATTTATAGTTTTAGGTTTACAAAAGCCCAAAACATAAAAGGCACAAAATATTCAAATTAAATCTAATCATATCAAACCAAATTTATTTACACAATGAATTATATTTAACACCCTTTAGTAACTCGTTTTTTACTCATCTGCGACATTGAATCAAATTGGTATTATTGTCGGGGACTCTCTGTTGATTTTAGCCAATTTTAGAATCATAGTTTAGAGTTTTGTTAGCAATTTTATTTTTTTTTTGTTTTTTATTTTTTGTTTTTGTTTGTTGATTTTTAAGGTTGCAGTAGTGGTAAGTATCACAGGCCGTAAGATGACTTTGTATGCTACTGTTTTGAATTACTTCGAATTTTCTTCTAGAAAAACAGAAGAAGAAAAATCAACAAACAATACTTTCTTTAGAAGGGACTTCTAATGCATTTCGACCCTAGAAATCGTAAATTTCTCTTTTTTGTTTCTATTTTATTTAAATAATTTTTCTATTTTTCTATTTTCAAAAAAATCCAAAAAAAAAATCGTAGATTCATTATTTTATTTTAGTTTATTTGACTTTTAGTAATACTTTTATGATTTTTATATTATATTTTATTCATTTTTTCATTAGATTTTATTATATTTTAATCGTTTTAATAGATTTTCAGTCATATTTTTTCATATTTTATTCTCATAATTTATTTTACTAAAATTATCAGCATTGTTGTGTTTGTTTGTTGTATTACTAAATCCTAATAAGGTTGAAGCTCAGTGAACTCTAAGAGAATTTGTCGCACCTGGTTCACTTTTTACTGATTTCCATTATTTGTCTGGTTTTGGTGACACTTATACTTGTGATGTTTGTACTAAAATTGAAATTAATTTACAGGATGATATTTCTTCTATTATTTCTTATGAAATTTCTTCTAACAAAGTTGACGTTGCAGATGTAAATATAGCTCATGCTATCAAAATTTTGCCATCCATTGAGCAACCACCTGGTTTAAAGCTAAATCTACTCCCTGAATTTTTAGAATTTAATGAAAATTTTCTTGTAATAATTTCATCTAAATTTGAATCTGAACAGGAACAAAAGTTGTTACAGAAATTACAAGAACATAAGAAAGAAGTTGGATGGACTTTGGTTGACATTCTTGATATTAGACCGTCCATGTGTATGCATAGTATCTTACTTGACATTCTTGATATTGAACTCTAGGATCTTACTTGATATTAGACCGTCCCATCTTTTCTTTAACCTTTTTGACTTATGCTTCATTTCATTTGCATCTTCATTTATGCATTGCATTATTCCTAAGGCATGGGATCAAGGGTTCTTGATCTTTCTCAAGAGGAAGAAATGGTTCTCAAAGCAAGGAGTGAGGAGATAATATCAACATCATGACATTATTATGCTTCAAAGCCCTTTTATTCATCAAGGTATTCTCAAAAATCTCTCACAATCATCGGGATTAGGGTTTTCAAGCATTGACCACACTCTCATATCTTTGGTGCCTGAATTAGGGTTTTGGTCAAAGGGCACTTGTGGCTTTCTTCTTGAGCAAGGCAAGGTTCTATAGCTCAATACACATCTCAAGGGGTTAACACATGTGTCATGATTCATCATAAGTCATTGTATAAGGAATTGTACCTATTTTGTACCTATTTCATAAGTCAAGGGGTTCACGAAGTATGGAAAATCAGAAATTGTACCTATTTTGCAAGACCCATAACTTCTTCATCCTTGATCCAAATGAGGCAAACTTGTAATCAAATTGAAGAGTACATCATGAACTACAAGTTTATAGAAGAAATAAAGTCCAAAAGATATGTAGATTAATAGATAAGGAGACGTAAAGTTGGGAATAAGAAGGAATTTAAGTTTCAATACTTAGAATTTTTCTAAGTATAGAAATTCAACTTGAGGAACATGTTTTCAAGTCCATTTTTCATGGTGATCCAAGCTTCAAATCAAATTTCCTCCAGCATCAAAGTTTTTAAGCATCTTACAAGATTTCTAATTATGCCAATAAATCATCATTTAGATCCCTAGAGCTCAAGTTATGATCCTTCAAAGTTGGTGTCACAAAGTTGTAAACTTAGCAAGCTTTTAGGTAGACTTTGAAGCTAACTTCAAGGGAAAAATCCTTTATGATCCAAGCTTCATTTCAAAATCTTTTCAACGTGAAAGTTTTAGAGTTTCTTCTAAGATTTTTTTGATGTAAAGATCTCCTCAATTGGATGAAAGCTACCCAATTTATGATGTTGCAAAGTTGGCAAAACCATCCATAACTTAGAATTTTTCTAAGCACCCTTGGTCAGAATTGTGAAAATGACTTCAAGGCCATTTTTACTCATCTTCCAAGCCTTTTCTTGAGTTGCAATCAACTTGAAAGTTGTTGATCCTTCTTCCTGCTTCATGTTTGAACCATATTTTCATCAAAATGAGGTTTCCTTCACCAAGTTATGGTCACCTAAAGTGGGATGCATGGAATGTTCACAAGGCATGTCATCTTTATGGTTTTCTTGTCATATTTGGTGGTAGCTTCTTGCAGCCTCTTTGTATGCATCCAAATCACACGCATGACCACTCTTTTTCTTACCTAATTAAGCCAAATAACATGCATATTCTCATTCACCCTATTTTCACTTTTTTACCAAACTTGAAAAAAAAGGAAATCACAAAAAACTCTCACTCTCTCACGTGTCACATTCCTCATGCTCTTTTTCCCTCATCTTCAGCTTCATTTACAAACCAAAAACCAATCCAAGAAGCTCATGCCAAGCCTGAACCCGAGCCTATACCACATGTGCACCATTTTTGGCATTTTTCATTTCCAAGCCAAGCATAACTAACTACCACCCTTTGCTTCATGTCCAAACTGTATGCAAACCCTAGAAAGAGCTCCATATAAAAGAATTTCACTCCAAACCTAAGCCATTCATCACTTTTTAGATCTAAATCAGAACTTATTTTCTCTTAATTTCATCATGCTCGAAGCTTATTTTTCAAGAGGATTCTTAGCATTTCCTAGCCATATCCATCATCCTCAAGGGTTGCTAAGGCTTTTAGTGAAGTTTTCCCCCAAGGACCTGCAGGGTTTGAAGCTACAGTGGACATTCTTCACTAGGTAAGAATTCATGATTTGTTTTCTCTCATTCTACACACATGTTAAGTTCGTATTGTGTACATCTGAAGTCCTACTTATGGTAGGCAATGTTTGCATAGCTTGTTGTTTCGTTTTGATGAGTTTCAGTTTATGAGATCCAATTTTTGTGCCTTGAATTCTCCATGATTTTGTGGTTGTTTGTGAAAATGAATGTTGGATTCGTGATCAACATGAAGTTTTGTGTAGAATGGTGACCTTTCTTGATGTTTCTGGGTGATTTGTGGTGGCTCTGGTGGCTAGTTCACCAGAGAAGATGACCGGATCTAGGGCTCCAGCGTCTGGAGGTTGGAGGCAAGCTGAGGTGGCCTTCGCGCTTTATTTCAAATTCAAATTGAATTGCTTGGCTTGTTTTCATTTGTCCTCGTGTGTGAGTTATTGTCAGCTCAGTTAATGAGCTCTTGCATGGCACGCTGACTTGTCTGGCTATTGGTTTGGGCTTAGTCATACTTGCCTGGATTTTGAGCCCAATGCATTAACCACTTGATTTCTGTTTATTCTGCTTTTGCTGTTGCACCCCAACTTGTTTTATTTCCTTTATTTTTCTTATTTCTTTTCATTTTACATTTGCATTTTATTTTAATTGTTCTAATCATTTTAGAAATTCACAAAAATAGGTTTCTAATTAATTGGTGTCTTGAGATATTTTTAATATTATTTTATTTTATTTTTAAATTAATTTTCCTATTTTATTTTGATTTAATTTGGGAAGTGGTTTAACAACTTTGTCGTTGGCTAGGGTTTAATCTTTTGATACCTTTTGTGTGCCTTCTTGATTATTTTTTTTTAACCTTGTTTTGACACATGATTGATGAATATTTGAAGGATGATTTGATGTTTTGATGATGAGTTTTTGATTGGTTCTTGATTGATTTCAATTAATCCCCGATGCATGCTCGATTAGTGGAATATCTTGAACCTTAGGATTGATTTGATGGTGCATTTGTGCATTTATCCTTGAGATATTTTTCTCACTTGTTCTTAATAGGTATAAAATGTGTTAGAGCCTCTCATTTGATTTTATTAGGTCATCTATATATTTTTGGTTAATGCCTAAATGTGATTTTGTGTTGAGTTGAATGTGCATGATGTTTGACCTAGTTTTGAACCACTTTGTTCACTTATGTTTGAGTGAGGTTTGAAATGCTTATATGATGTGAATACCTACTGCCTTGACATGTTTTGATGCTTGATTGCATGATCACTTTCTACTTTTTCTTCTCATGAATGCCTACTTCCTTGTGAGAGTGATCTTGGATGATGAACACATGATTGTTTGTGCACTCTTTAGATTTGGTATTGGTTGATGCTTGATTATTATTGAATTCCTTAAATGACTTGTTTGAGCTTTTGACTTTCATGCTTGGATGCCTTTTGTATGATTATACTTGCCTTATTTGCCTCACATGATCATTTATTTCTTTTTATAGATGGTTAGGGTTGATGCTTGCCTAGTTTCTTGTTCGTGATTTGAATATGATTCTTCTTGAGTTTGCTTCATATCTTAGAGTTGGTTTTGAGTTGAATCATTTGAGTATGCTTATGACCTTCATGTTATGGTGTTCATTACTTTATCATTTGGTTTTTGCACCTTGCTTGAATGCTTACTTTCTTTTGAAGATGATAATGGTGTATGCTTACCTAGTTTTTATGCATGCCTTGAACTTGATCCTTGATGTTTTTTCTTATTATCTATTACTTGATTCTTGAGTTGATATTCATGTTTATGCTACTTCCCATCTTGATTCCATGACCTAATCTCATTTCTTGAACCATTTGTGACTTGTTTTTCATGAGATAATGGTTTACTAGTGCATAGTCTTTATTGTGATTCATGTTGGACGCTCTTGTGCTTCTTCTTTTGTCTTTGAAATGAATTTATCATGACGTGATGAGAGTTATGACCTTGCTTGATCATTATCTTATTTGAGTCATGTTGTCTTTTTATGTTGATCAATGGTGCTTGATTATGATTCTAAGACATATTTGCTTGTGCACTTCTTTGATTGTCTTTGCTTGTCTATTGGAGCTTGGATGTATGAGTACTTTGAGCATGTTTTGTGATGATTGAAAATGTGTATGTTAAGTATGTGCTTTATACATCTTTGATGTCTTGATTCATTTGATAAACATGCTTTGACTTTAACCTTGATGTTTGACACTTAAGAATTGTTGTTTGGTTCTTCTTACATTATAATTCTTTGACATTCTTTCTCTCTTCATCTCTTTTCTTATCCTTTGATTTTTAGATTCCTATTTGTTGTTTGAGATTGAGTTATTTTAATTTCTACTTGCGTTTGATCACATGTTCCCTTAGGGCTCCTAGTCTAACTTAATTTCTGATTAAGTTAGACTAGGATAAACATTAGACTATCAATCCCTTGCATGAAAACATTAGGTTAACTCCATTTCAACCTTAACCTTAGGTGTATCTCTTGTATGATAACATTATAGTAGTCTTTCCCTTTCTCATCCTCAACTACAGGACCATTTTGCATGACAACATCTAGGTGAGGTTTCCTTAGATTTTCTCTTTGCCCTTTGAGTCTTCTCTCTTCTTCCTCAAAACAAAATCAAAATACTTAATAAATACGATGAGTATTGTGCGCCACAAGCCTTAAGTATATGGGAAATGATGAGTGGGGAGTCTCTCCTTAATTCTTCTAGAGTGTTTAGCATACGCCCCGTTTGGGGGCGATCTTGCAACGCATTCACTCCTATCTCATAGACTTTAGTGCAATAGTAATCTTAAACCAATTCAATTCACTTCTGTTAAAACCCTTAAACAAACTGCAAATCATTTTGTCCTTCGGGATTTTTCTTCAAACCTTTTTCAGAAAGGACGTGTTATTTCCGTTCTACCGCAAACAGGCATTGAGCCTAACTGCTGGAATGCGAACTTAGCATCACTCATAAAAGATACATAACTAACCTGTGGTCATATGCACGAACTACAAACGCTCTGATTTCTTCATTCTCGTCAGAATGAGGATACGTAGGCACAAGACGGCGAAGTCTTGGCAAGCACCCTTTGTAACACCCTTCTAAACCCCGCAGAATATATATAAATAATCAAAGTAAATTATCATGCATCTCAAATAAGGGTGTCACATATAATTCAAAACATCACACATATACTTTTCATGCTCAATAACACTTAAAATAAATTCATGTTTCTCATATACTTTTACAGAGCATGTAGCAACGAAATTACTTTAATCATAAATTAACATAATGAAAGCCCTATTATCAACTCACTCATAATCATCACTTAGGCATAAAAGTCTATACTTAACATAATTCAAATAACAATAACAAAATAAAGTAGAGTACATAAAGTACCTCTCAAACATAAATCGAAACGATCCTAGTGTTACATGATCAGAGCATGACTCGACCTAACATAAATAAAGAAATTAAACCAGTTACTCCAACGGCTACCTCGTACTAGAAGCAACTCTACTCCTCGATATCAGAGCGATGTCGTACAAAACATCATTCCAACAGAAGGGTGAGAATTCACATAATTATTGAAATTATAAGATAATATATAATTTAAGGCATACAAGCATAATCACAATTATTCTCATACTTCAAAAGTTTCATCAACATATTATCACTCAAGTTACCATACTATTCATAAGTACATACACACAAATCCACAATTTCACCAATTCATCAATTTCACATATTTCGCATAATCTCATATTTTAACCACAATGCAATAACAATGCAACACAATGTAACTGGCCATTTGGTTCATATAGAACCCATCAATTCTCATCAATTTCCATTCGAAATTATGGATATATCGCTTATACCCCACTAGGAATGACATCTCAGTCATTCTACCCCAATGAGTACCCCACTAGGAACGACACCTTAGTCATTCTACCCTAGTGCGTATGACTATATCACTTATACCCCATTAGGAACGACATATCAGTCATTCTACCCCCAGTGAATACGAGTCTTGTCCAAGTCTATGCAATGCAAACCATGATAACTGACTTATGACAAACATATGCATACACACGTAATTCAACATAATGAATTACTTACCACATACATTGATATTCATTTATACAATGTTTTCACGCCACAAAGGCCATCATCAATAATCACATTTTCATAATCATAACATTCTTAGTTCAAATATTACCACCATACTTAGTAAATAATATACAAAGTATCAACACAATTCAATCTCAATACACACAACACATATTACTGATTAATCATAGAATACTTAATTCATTACCAATAATTAAATTCATTATTGAAATGGTATACAACACATTTTACAATACAATCACAACTGTACAACAAGCAATAACTATCATGCATTTCATGTTGCTACACGCAAAATATACTTATACAAGCGCACACACACAAGTACTCGATAAATTATCCGCAAATAATTTCACAATCGGCAGCAAACAGTGCAACAATTCATTAATAGAACATATACACAATTGACTTCCCAAACATATTAGATATAAAAATATTGATAAACCAATTCTCTTATCTATACTATGTTATAACCATGTTCATTAGCTTTCCAATGCTTCTAACAGGGACCAAAGCAGACTTACGGATCAAAAATTACGTTCAAAATGATTTCGACCAAAAACATGAACACTCGTGATGGATAGCATGCAGAATTTTCTGCGTTTTTCACCGTTGGAGGCCTTCTGAATCTCCGATTTCAATTTCGTAAAAAACTCCAGTTTCAAAATTCAAAATACTACCATTATATGACAATTATAACAGCCAAAAACACATATTTAAGGATCCTACCATCATACATCATATAATCATCAATTTCAAAACCATGGAAATTAGGGATTTTTATCATAAATATGATACTACCCATCATACACTATCATACAATTCCAATAGTCATATAAAAACCCACCCTTACCTTAGTTTCTTGATGAACTCTTGAATTTTCTCCTTAGGTTTTTTTATCCTCTTTCCCCTTTTCCTTTTCTCAATGGTAACTTATTTTCCTTTTTTTTCCTCATTAACCCTATTTTTCTCTTTATATATAAAATATTTATAACAACTAATTCTAGTAACTAATGGGATTACTAATCATACCCTCACCTTTACTCTTCACATTCTCATCCAATAGGCTCAATTACTTATTTCTATCATTTCCACATATTATTCCACCAAATAAAATAAATCAATTAAATCAAATAATTCAATTAAATCAAATAAATCAAATAATTCAAATAAATCCAATAACTCAAATAAATCAAATATGCATAAAATCACTCCATTAATTAATATAAATAAATAATCACTAAAATTTGGGGTGTTACACCCTTCCCCTTTCACCCGTAGTCCTCCGAACTACGTTGACTCTGACTTTCCCATTACATGAGGGAATACGTAGGCCTAGGACGGAAAAGTCCTATCGAGTCTCCTTTTTGTTTTTTCCCTTTACGTTTTTGTTAGCAAATAGGCTTTAGATATACACACCTTTTGATTAGAATAACAAGAGTGGATCCCGTTGAGTACAACGAACGCGGGGGGTGCTAACACCTTCCTCTCGCGTAATCGACTCTCAAACCCAGTATTTGATTGTGAGACCATGTTCCTTTCCCTTTTTTAGGTTTCTTCAGTCGTTTCTTTTCTTCCGTCGGGATAAATAACATTCGGTGGCGACCCTATTTTTTCGCCGTTTGTTTTTCGCAGTTGCGACAACCCCTAGATTTTTGATGTTATGAAAAATAATATTATACCAGAGGACAAAGAGAATACCATTTTCACTTGCTCATTCAACACTTTTACCTATAGAATAAGTTCTTTGATCCTGGAATAAAAAGCGAAGGCAATGATAAATTTTCAAAGTCAATAAACAACGCCTCAAGTTATTCCATGAGAGCCCTACATTGGAAAAGGAAAATATAGAAGAGCTTTCATTAGGAACTGTTACTTATGCAGTCATCTATCCGTGTTGATTCCTCGAATATGTTCTTTCCTCTCTCTCCCCTCACTTATTTTATGTTTGTTTGTTTTCATTAAGGACACTGTGTGTTTTAAGTGTGTGTGTGTGTGGGGGGGGGGGGGGGGGGGGCAATGTCATTTAATTTTCTTATTTTATTTTCTTCATTTACTTTTGTTGTTTTGTTTTCTTAAAAAAATATGCATGTTTTTTCGTTAGTTTTAGGTTTGTGTTGTGTAAGTAATTTATCTCTTCTCTTGACTAAAGATTCATGGTGTGATGTGATTGACTTTCTTTTCGTTCTCATTATGATAAAGTAGATTAAATTCTAAATTATGTATCATTTGTGGTAGATCATTACCCCTTTTGAGAAATTAAGACTTATAATGGATGACATACAAAACTGCATTCTTCTTCTTTCTTATGTGATTTCACTCATGTTTGTTAGTCACTCTAGAATTTGATTTGACTTTTGTTGAAACTTTTTGTTTAATTGTGCCCACTGATATGATAAAGGAAATTTTATTTTTGTTTTATTTTTTGCCACTTAGCCAAAAAGTCAACCATGCAATTATCATCCTTTATTTGAAACTCCTTTGAGCCTATTTATCCCATTTTTTGGTCTATAACTCGTTACAAGCCTAAAAATGAAAAAACAATGTTATGCCCTATTTAAGGGGATGAAGAAGTCTTGTTTAGAATTTTGTTGGGTTGAATTAGTATTTATAATATTTCAACAGTTGGCAGAGAAAAAAAAAAGAAGGAAGAAAAATTCATATTACTATTCCTTCTGGAAAAAAAAAAGAAAAAAAAAAGAAAAAGAGAAGAGAAAATTGAAAAGTGAATAAAGTAATGATTAGTTTAACTCCCGCAGTTCGTTTCAATTCTCTTTTGTCCCTTTAGATTTTAGCTTAGTACCCCTTAAGAGTTATCCCACCCTTATCTTAACCATGTTACAGCGGTACAATCCGAATAAAGTCATTTTGATCTTTGTGTGCATATATTTCAAGCATGGATGTTAGAGTCATTTCAAACTTATGATAGAGCTAACTTTCATGATGTGCTTTGAATGTAAATAGATAAACTAAACACTTGAGAGTTGAGTCAATTTTATTCTGTAAGGATCTTACAATGTCCTCTAATTTACTTTGATTGTCACGAGAAATTACTCACTAACGCCATATTCCTTAAAGCTTAGAATGAGAATTTTGCTTACCTCTTTGTGATCCTTGAAGACTTTGAAATTGCATGTTCTATTTTCTTATCGTTTTTATTCTGTTTTGAATTTTAACTTTAAAATCTTGCTCGGAGTGCAAAAGTTTAAGTGTGAGAAATTTTGATCAGTGTATTTTAATACATCACATTTTACTTTGTGCTAGGGAAATTGTATGACTTGTTTCTTTTATTTTATTGCTTTTAGTGTGTTATACAATTTTTATTTTATTTTGCTCTTATTTTAATTTCGTCATTTATTTTCTAAATAAATAAGAATCAAATATTGTATTTTCGGACCAGCCTTAAGAAATAATTAGTTTTTGGGCGCTTTTTTAAGTTTTTCGGATCAGTTTCTATTAGAGCATGATTTCTCTTGTATTATTTAAACAAATTTACAACATTAGGTTAATCATTCAGTTTTCATGAAATAAAAAATACAACTATGAATTCTATGGATAACTAATCACCTAAGGTTGATCTACTATTCGTGTTTCCACCAAAACTTTGAGGCTTTTATAATTCCCAATCCAATTTCAATTCCTTTTCAGTCTCGTCTTACATATCTTGCATGCTTAATTCAAGCTCTATATAATGTGTTGTTCTTTTTCTGATTGATATTTGTTCAATAACTTTAATCGCGTTTAGTGTAGTTTTTTTGTTAATTCGCGCAATCTTTAATTGTTGGCTTAATTTGGAAAACAGGGGCATAAATCATATAGTATCAATTATGCTTGTTTGATTGATGTTTTAATCGAAAAAAGGGAATAGGATTCGCTTAGGGTTTTGTAATTATAATAATCGATGATAAGTTGGAAACTGAAATAGTATACTAGCATGTTAATCTTATTCGTAATCAAATTCTTTTAACCAAAATTTTAATCGAAAACCTAAACCCCTTATTTGTTTAATCGTTTATGTTAAATTGTGATCTCCATGGTCACAATAAAAGACAAAAGAATACCACTGAAAAATAATATTATATTTTCTTCATTGAAAATCAGAAATAATACAAGTTGATATTTATAGACCTTATCCCAATAGACATGACCAATGGCAAAGATGGAATAAACCCAACGGTAACAAAGACTAAATCAACTGACACAAATAACAAAACTAAAGCCTAAAAATAGGAGAAAAAAATAATAAACACTATATTTTAACACCCCCTTAAAATGGAGTGTATGTTAATGAGATCCAGTTTGGAGACTAAGGCATTGAACAGGCCAGGATGAAGAGCTTTCGTAAAGATGTCAGCAACTTGTTTTGATGATTGTATGGGTTGTAGGTGAACAACTTTTTTCCTGAATCTTATCGCAAACAAGGTGACAATCTATCTCTATGTGTTTTGTTCTCTTGTGAAACACCAGATTATTAGCAATATATATGGCACTTTAATTGTCACAGAAGATAGTGACATGGTTTTATTAAAGGACGAAGAAGTCTTGAAGAAAATGAATGAGCCATTGATCCTCAAATGTAGTGTTAGCAATGGCCATGTATTCTGCTTCGGAGGAGGAACGCGACACAACTTGTTGCTTCTTTGATTTCCAGCCGGTGATGGAAGATCCTAGGTAAAAATAGAACATGATCATGGACCGTAAAGTTAAATTGTAGGAACCCTAATCAGCATCCGTAAAACATGTGAGAGTGAGGCTGACATTGCTTCTAAAGAAGAGCCCAGTGGCAGGAGCATTCTTTAAATAATGCACAATGTGTAACGCAACAACTAAATTGTTTGTATTTGGAATGGCAAGAAATTGACTCAATATGCATACAAAAAAACAAATATCAGGTCACAAATGAGTTAGATAAATTAGATTACCTAGCAGTCGTCTGAACTATTTCGAATTAGAGAGAGGTTCATTTGAGTCAGTTTTCAATTTGATTGTAGGATCCATGGGGGTCGAAGCCGGTTTGGCACCTAACAAACTTGTCGCTTGCAGAAGGTCGAGACAGTATTTTTGTTGGTACAGTGTGATTCCTAAAGACGAATGGGCAATTTCGAGGCCAAGGAAATACTTCAAAAGGCCTAAGTCTTTGATAGTTAATTTCTGGTCCAGGACTTGCTTAACGTGAGTGAACTCAGAAAGTGAAGTACCTGCAAGCAAAAGATCACCCATATATACAAGAATAGCAGTATAATGTGAAGCAATTTGTTTAATATGTAAGGAATAGTCAGCCCTAGATTCAGTAAATCCTAATTCATGAAGAGTTTTGGTGAGAGTATTATTCCACTAATGACTGGCCTGTTTAAGTCCATAGATGGACTTCTTAAGTTTGCAAACCATATGTTTGGATGAGGATTTAAGGCCAGAGGGAGGGATCATGTAAACTTCCTCGTCTAATGTACCATGAAGGAAAGCGATATTGATGTCAACTTGGTATAAATGCCAGCCCTTTATGGAGGCAATAGAAAGAAGAGTGTGAATGGTTGTCATTTTGACAACACGACTGAAGGTTTCATGGTAATCAAGCCCTTCTGTTTGGGTGAAACCCTTGGCGACTAAACGGGCTTTGTAGCACTTGGTGGTTCCATTAGAATGGAATTTTAACTTAAATATCCATTTACATCATATGGCCCTTTTATTGGGAGGTAAGGAAGTGATCTCCCAAGTGTTATTCTTAACAAAGGCGTCTAATTCATTTTCAATGGAAATTTTATAGTTAGGGTCTTTAACAACCTCAGTATACGAAGACGGTTCACAGGTAGATGAAATATTTAATGCGGAAGACTTATGAAGAGGAGATAAATGAGCATAAGATAAATAATTAGATATAGGATAGGGAAAACTACCTGAAGTTAATGGTAAGCCCATGGATGGGTCATATAAAAGGGAGCAATGGAAGTCTCAGAGATACAAGGGTTATTTATTGAAACAGTTTGACTTTCTAGTGTATGGAAGGATGGGAGTGGGAGAAGGAGATATGAGGGAATGATGGGGAGAAGGAAGAGGAGGTGGGTCTATGTGGGTAGCCTGAGGAGCAGGCTCCAGAGGCTGTGGAGGGTGTTGAGTAGTGTTAGTAGATATTGGTTAAGGATAGTCTAGATAGTCAAAGGGAGGATCAATTGTGGGTGAAGGTGGTGGGATGGGGGAGTAATGGGTTCAGTGGTGCGTTTGTGATAAGAAAAGACATTTTCAAAGAAGGTAGTATCACGAGATAAAAAAATAACTTTAGAGTGGAGGTCATATAGGATGGAACCTTTGAACCCCTCTTTGTTGCCTAGATAAATACAACGACGAGACCTAGGAGCAAGTTTAGCTCTAGTATGTTTGGGAGTACACATAAAAATTAAACACCCAAAAACTTTCAGCCTACTATAATTAGGGATAGTGTTATGTAAAATTTGGAAAGAGGTTTTGTGAGATAACAGTTTTGAAGGAAGTTTATTAATAAGAAAGACAACATGAGTAAATGCATAAGCCCAAAAAATATTAGGAAAACGAGATTGAAGAAGTAAAACACGAGTGACATTTAAAAGATGTTGATGCTTACGTTCTATAATCCCATTTTGTTGAGGGGTATCCGGGCAAGAAATTTGATGAATGATCCCATGCTTTTGATGAAAAGTTTTCATAGTGAATTCGGGACCATTATCAAATCATATTGCCCGAATAGTTTGGCGAAATTGAGTTTGGATTAAGTGAATAAATAATTTAATTAAAGTGGAAGTTTCAGACTTAAGTTTCATTAAATATATCCAACAAAACCTACTCTGATCATCTACAATAGTAAGAAAATACTTGTGGCCAAACATAAAAGGGGTGGCAATAGGACCCCATATGTCCATGTGAACAAGATCATAGCAAGCAGCAGAATTATTAGTGTTGTTAGTAAAAGGCAAACACTTTTGTTTTTCCATAAAGTAAGTATCAAAAACAGGGGGAGGATTTAGTAGTTAAATGCAAAGAATTTTTAAGGTGTGTGATAGAATCATGTGAAGGATGACTAAGGAGAAAATGACATATGTCATTTGTGTTTACAATGTTATGACAGTAACTATTGCTACCGCTAAACACAATTTTAGACAATGGTTGGTTATGGGGAAGGGGAAGAAGGGGGGATGTAAGCATGTATAGGCCATGTGAGAGCTCAGTTGTACCAATTGTCTTGAGGGTATGGTTCCCATGTATCAAAAATATTTGTATAAATTTCAAGAATGTAGAGAACATGATCTAGGTAAAAATATTTGTTAAAATGAATGCTGCATGAGTAAAAGGTTTTTATAGAGGCACCATTGGGAGGTTTAATAATGATGGGAGGGATTTCAATGAGACGAGTAAACATGGATCTAGAACAAAGTATTTTTTAAAATGAATGGTGCCTGAGTAAAATTTTTTATGGAGGCACCACTGGGAAGTTTGATAATGATGGGAGGGATTTCAACTAGATGAGTAAACATGGAACTGGAGTGACACACATGTCAGTGGCTCCATTGTCAAATATCCAAGCATGTTAATTAGAAAAAGCATGTGAGTTATGGTGAGAAGTACCTAAGGGTTCTGGTGCGTAAGAATGCAATTGATGGATGCTAGCTTGTGGTGACTGAGGCGCCTGTTGAATCAGAGCAAAAAGGGCCTTTTTTTATCTAGAATGGAAATGGAAGCAATACTTTAAGCAACAACAGGTGCATCTTCAGTGTCACCTTCAGTGTGGTCATCAGAGGCTTGTGCAAGGTTTAAAGTCTTTATATAAGGAGGTAGACCATGCTTCTTGAAGCAAACTTCCATAACGTGACCTTGCTTGTTACAAAAAGAACAAACCTTTGTTAGAAACTATGCTAGAGAGAATGAAGTTTTTCATTGTTGTAATAGAATTCTATTTTTGATTACAAAGTTAGTTACTTTGAAGTTACACCTTGTTACTTATATAGTAACAAGGTGACTAACTATGGTAGGTGACACAAGACAATGATTGGCAGTAGCCAGTTTCCTACCTTTTGCCTAAACATAGAATGTGATCTAATAACCTTTAAATTTTTACCCCGGGCATAAGTTGTAGGTTTGACATTAGGATCATTGGTTCGACGTTTAGGCTAAATTTTTTGGACTTGAGCGATGAGCTTGTCGGATTCAGAGGTGGAGACGTGTTGTCACTCCTGTTGAATTAACATCGAGAAAACCTTGTTTATGTGGGGGAGGGATTGCATAAGCATAATCTGCGAGCGGACCGACACATATTTCTCATTAAGACCTTTGAGGAATCTGATGACGTGATCATTGTCATGATAGGTCTTGATGGTTGAGAAGAGATTACAAGAACACAAAATAGTGCAAGTGCAAGAAGGTATTGGCCTAAAATTATCAAGTTCTTGCCACATTTTCTTGAGTGTAGTGAAGTATTGAGTGATAGAAAGATCATCTTGCCATAGAGCATATATTTCTTCATGCAAATCAGAGATGTGAAAAATGTCACCTTGATAATAACGTTCTTTCAGTTCATACCATATGTCTTGAGCCGTTTCCATCCATAGTATGCTCTCAGCAATCTCATGAGTGATGGAGTTCGTGATCCAAGCCATGACCATATTGTTGCAATGATCCCAAGTCATTGATTTGTGATCATCATAAGAGGGTGAATTAGGGTTCCATCGATGAACCCTAATTTATTTTTCGAGCGAAGGGCAACACGAATTGAGCGATACCATGTATGATAATTGGCATTGGTGATGGCGGGGGTGACGATAGCATGGCCAGGGTTATCAGAGGGGTGCATAAAAAACGGATCAAGCTTATCAATTTGATAGCTCGGTTGAGTGGCAGTGATGGAATTGCCATTGTTGGTGTTGGAATTGTTGTTGTCAATGACACTAGAGTGGTCGTTGTTGTTGGAATTGTTGTTGTCAATGACACTAGAGTGGTCGTTGTTGTTGGAATCGTCGTCGGAGGTCATAGTGGTGAAGAGGAAACAAGAATGAGAAAGAGGGGAAAATAAGGTTTTAGGACGAAAGAATGAAAAAAGAAGGAATCTTGTTAGAGAGAAAAAAGTCAGAAACAAGATAAGGTGAAGAAAAAGAAACGACGGAAAAAATGGCACGTGGGATGTGCAATCAAGAATCTGATAAGGATAAGAGATGAAAAATGAAAAGAAAAAAAAATCCAAAAACGCCAAAAAGAAAAAGGAGTAAACAAGAGCCCTTGGATCTGCTCTTAATACCATGTAAAATTGTGATCTTCATGGTCACAATAAAAGACAAAAGAATATCATTGAAAAATAATATTGTATCCTCTTCATCGAAAATAAAAAATAATACAAGTTGGTATTTATAGACCTATCCCACTAGACGTTATCAATGACAAAGATGGAATAAACTCAACGATAACAAAGATTAAATCAACGGACACAAATAACAAAACCAAGGCTTAAAAATAGGAGAACAAATAAAAAACACTATATTTTATCAATTTGATTAAAATAATCAAGAGTCTTTATAATACGACTCCAGTGTCGTTGCATTATACTACTCTTTTATAACTTGTTTTTAACATGTATATGACAGTGAATTATTTAAAGTACTTAATCAATGTTCACATCATCTCTATTAATAGAGTAAACATTTAGCAAGATTAGTCTCTTAAACGCCAAATAAATTAAGAGATTTATTTAACTATTCCTAAATTCAACTTTGAAAAAAATTAATTATTTACTCGAAAATAAATATGTACAATTTTATATTTTGAGAGGATATGATATTTATTATTTTTTGTGTGGGCTCCATAGTTTCTCAAAGTTTATTGCTTTCCAATCAATTGCCATTACAACATCCGACAAATAAACTATTAAAAAATTCTCCCTAAGATATGCATATTTCTCTCCACAATCTACCATACATAATACATTGAAAGCCTTTTGTTTGTTGGTCATAACCTTCCAACATTGTCACGATGAGTATTGAAGAGACACCTTTAAAAATGACACACACACACACTTTTCTCTATACAATTCTTAACATTACAAATCAAGTTGAATTTTAGTTAAATTCAACTAATACAATCTCAATTGTTGAAGATACATCAAAATTTTGATATTATGACTTAAATTGCAATCTTAAGCCTAAAAAAACATATTAATTGAAAAAAGTGAACAATCGTGTAAGGCCCATATGTTTCACCTTTTGAATTGTTCATGTTTTATACTAGGTCCTTTTCATGATAAGTATAACACAATGATGAAAGAGGTTCCAAAGAATAAAGAACGAGTCTAAAGTGAGCATGCTTCATTTCTATAGGATAATGACATTGACAACAACAACACCCCATGGTAATTACCAAAGTGCACTCACAATTTATTGCCTTAATTATGTGAAGTGATTGCAGTCAAAATTGGTAATCATGAAGTGGTTTGTTTGTGTTTTTAAGCAACTCAAACTCATAGATCATTGATTAATTTACACTTTATCAATGAAGCAACGCAAATTAAAGGATATTAATTCTGTCTTAAACCACAGAGTTGAAATCTGACATAAATCTGATTTCTGGTTTAATCGATTGAATTTATATTATTAAGGCTAGTGCGTGGATATTTTTCTTATAAAATTGAGGCAATATCGAAGTGGGGAAAGTATAATAAAAAAGTTAGTCAAATATATCTTTTTATGAAGCATCAAATACTCCTTTAGCATGCAATGAAAATGACGTATAATATAATAGGAGGAGACAAGGAAAAAGAAGAAAGTAAAATACCAAAACATTGTGATCTTGGACTTAGAGTAGCACCATCCAATTTGCTTGCAAATTGCAATAGGAAAAAAAGTACTATTCGTGGTTAAAGGTGTTGAAAAAGCAATGCCATGTAAAAGTATATAAGATATATAAAACGTTGTGTGAAAACATAATAAAGATATGAAACGTGAGGTGAAGAGAACGTTGGTTGCACTTTGCATCCCCCAAATTTGCGGTTCCATGTGCTTAGAGGACGTTTCTTGCTTATATGTTCATCCATTTTATAACTTGCAACTTGTTTCATGTGGATATAGTATATTCTTGGAGTGGTTATCAGATAAGTGAATTTGATTATTTTATTTTTTTAGTTTCTGTCTCACAATTTCATCATTTTATCTTTAACTTTTAAATTTTTCTATCACAATTTTATCTTATTAGCCTTTATTTGATAATAAATTTTACCTGAACTTTTATTTTTTTACTTTAAAATTAATATAAAATTTAAGTTTAATTTGATTGATTTTATTATTTTTATTTTATATTAATATTAATTTAAATAAGTTAAATTAATATTTTAAATTAAAATAAAATTTAATATAAATAAAATATTAATATATAAGATAAAGTGGTGATAACTATTATAAATTTTTTTAAGTTGTATCGTTAGAATTAAAATTGAATATGATGACGTAGTTTTTTAAATTTCATAAAAAAACTTAAAAATAGGTTATAGAGATGCTCTAAAGACTAGGATATGATATGTTGACTGGAGTAGACTTACACAGTATAAATATTGAGATTTAACATTTTTGAGAGTTTGAATGAGAAGAAAATTTAAATTTTAAACTGTTTCAGTAGGGGTGTGCAAAATAACCAATAACCATAAATCAAATTCCTATCCAAATTAATCCAAATTTTAAAATCCAATCCAAATTTATATTTTAAATTTGGTGCCCCATTTATCAAATTAAAAAAAACCGGTAACCATTTGTTTAAAATCGGTTTGAGATTTGGTAACCATTTTTCAATAAGCTTCAAAAATAAAAGTATAATAGTTGGAAAAATCAAGATCAACACAAATTTCAGAAATCCTAATCTCATTTATATCTTAATTCTCTAAATCACAATCATGGATTTATCGAAATAGTTCTGCGACGGAGAAAGTTGCAGGTGGACGTTAAGTAACGGTGGGGGACGGTTAGTGATACGAGGAAGGTTGTTTTTTTTGTTGATAAATTGATGATAATTAACAATTAATGATGATTAATAGATGCTAATTACATCAATGATTTTAATCAAATGAATCAAGAAAAACGTATATACCTCACTGTCATGGTTGAATAATTATGCCTGTGTGAATTCATGTAATTGTAATTTTGTTATCACTATTCCTATATTGTTGGGTCAAATTGAAAGTGAGATTTTACTTGTATAAATTGGCAAGACTTTTTTCTGCTTTAAACATAGCATGTGAATGTGAGCTAGTGTCTGCGTCTCATCATATTCTCATTCACTTATATATTTAAATTCATATAGTACTGTTTGTGTTTGTGAAGTGTAAAGTTTAATTATTCATGTATCTTCTAATGGGTTTGTTAATGATTTGATTTTAATTTTCTCATAGGAATAATAGTCTTGATAAGTCGGTTTGTCATTGTGGAGATATTAATCGATTTTGTGTGAAATTGTGTTTTTTATGATTAAATGGGAAAATGATTTTACGGAATTGTTTAGATTATTTAAAATAAAAAATTGGTTTTGAGAGAAACCGGTTTAAAATTGGTTTTTAAAAAAACCGTTATTTTTTTTAAAAACCGGTTTGAAACCGAACCAATCCACTTGTAAACCGGTTTTATATAAATGGTTTTAAGATCCAAACCAAACCATATATGTGGTTTGGTTTGGTTTGATTTATAGTTCATGCACACCCCTATGTTTCAATAAAACTCACTTTCAAAATATGGTTTCCATCAATTTGAAATATGATATGGTATAGAAGAGAAATTATGCAAAAGTAAAATAAAATTAGAGAATGAAAGAAAAGAAGACGTGGGTTGAAATGTTAAATAAAATACAAAACTTTGTTAAATATAAGATTTTTTTTGTTAGGGAGTTTGGGGAGTGAGTTTCAAAAATGTCAATGAGTCAAATGTTTAGGATCTAGGAAGTCATGAAGTCATATATCCATTCAAAACCTTAAGATAATGGGGTATGGGTCACCTCTTTTATAAATCCAACATTTCATCCTTTTCTAGTTGATGTGGGATTTTAGCACTTTATTAAATCTAACAATCTCTCTCGCAAATGTGATTCATCCACATCACTAGTCTTGATCCACACTATGATCCACTTATGTTTCCTCACTGAGTCAACTAAGCTTTGATACCACTTCTTGGGGAGTTTGGGGAATGAGGCTCGAAAGTTTCATTCGGTTAAACGTTCAGGGCCCAAGAGACCTTGACGTCACATATCCATCTAAAACTTTGAGGCAATGGTGGTAAGGTTCACATCTCTTATAAATCCAACTTTTATGTGTCGTACAAAGACCCGGGACCCACTACTCCGCGCCAACAAAATGCCCAATAGCACGAGACCCATTATCTTGCCTGCTCCTTTATAAATACCTTCGTAAATGGTTCTAAGATACACAATCTCTAATCTCTAATACTACCAGCTATCTTGAATCCTTAAATGACTTGGGCGTTGAAATGCTAACCATGCAGGTACCCCCTAGGTTCATCGTATCGGAGATCGTATATACCGGTTAACGGGAGCGTAACAAGTTTGAAACCTTTGGTTCAAGAAGCACCCTAATCGCAACCTTCATTCCACGATTTCATTTCAATGTAGTGCACTGGAAGCCCCGATCCACAGTAGCTTCCACAATTAACATCATTTATGGTTCCGCAACGGAACAGTGGCGTCGTCCATGAAAATCAACTTTTGATTTCTACAATTTCCAAGATTTCACGTTTAACCCTCATATTTGAGCTCCGAAGAGATCTTCGTCGAAGAAATCAAATTTTTAAGGAGTCGGGATCTTAGATCTGCGCCATTAGGATCCACCAAATTCTGATCTGACACCGAACAAGTAGTTACGTCAATTATGAGCCACCTCGGAACGACACCAACGAAAGCCTCAGATCGGGAACCCATCTAGGAACATCCCGATCGACTGGTGGCATCATCGTCAAGCGTTGGGGAAAACCGGTAGGTGGACGCCTTAAGATCCAAATTCAGATTTGCAAATCCGAGGCGGTCTATTGTTGTTTCGCCCTCGGCCGAGCGATGTCATAGGTCTGATCCCGCCAAGCACACCTCCATCTGGGTCCCATCAAATCCAAAGATAATTTTAGCTCAGACATGAGCAAGGTAAGAAGGAATCGCCTCCAAGATTTGTGGCAGGTCCAAAATGCCTCGAGCAACCAATGTCGGGTATCTCATCATAACAACCGAAGCCCGATTCCGAATGTGACATAACTTAAGGGATCAAAGATCATCTGAGCATTTGGACGGTGGAGTAAGTAAAGGCCACCTGACTCTTCATTTACCGGTTAGGTCTCTAACACCTCGACTCTGTTCCCAAAGAAAACCTAAGAGAGTATGTGGGGTTTGAGTTAGAGAGGTGGGCAGTCAACACCCTCTAGAGCATATCAGGGGGATAATTTTCCAAGAGATTCATCACGACACGAAGCCATATAAGCATCAGAAACATGTCGTCCTCTAAAAAGGACAATTAGAATCCCCTCGACATTCGACTAGACAATAACCCTTCTAAAGAGAATCGAGCCCAAGCAAACCAGGTCATTTCAACCTCAGAAAGACTCATAATTACACATCAAAGGTCAGACATGTCCCAAGCCAAGGTCCAGCCCTCCAGAGCCAGTCGAGCATCAAGCCACCTAGATACTACATCCAAGAGAAGCGTCAAATATACACTTGCAGTCAACTACAAAATTTAATTAATGTACTTGTAAAACTCAGGTGTGTGTGTGTGTGTGTGTGTGTGTGTGTGTGTGTGTGTGTGTGTGTGTATATATATATATATATATATATATATATATATATATATATATATATATATATATATATATATATATATATATATATATATATATATATATATATATATATATATATATATATATATATATATATATATATATATATATATATATATATATATATATATATATATATAATTTGTCCGAGCTGGACTTATTTCCTCTCTTTAGTATTAACTTATTCCCTCTTCTCAATCTAGACTTCTTCCCTAACATGTACATCATCCTTATCCAAACATGGTCTTCACCCCTTTCCTCAACCTGAATTTCATCATCAGAGTCAATATTTATTGTTTTTTGTTCAGCTTCAACATTTTTCCTTACTTCATCTTCTGTCATAACAATAGGTTCATCTACTATATGTTTAACATAGATGTCAGCACAACCATAACATTTTATGTCTTTCCCGAATTTCAAAACCTTTATCATTATTAAAAGATCTAAGCCCACATTCAAATAAAAACTTTAAATCATGATACCAAATACATTTGATTCTTACATAATCCAATGAGTTAATTATTTTGAAAATCTCTATGTATGACATAAAACTCACATCCCATTTCCAATTCATTTTATATACCTTTCCATCTACATATAGCTTGCAAGGACGGTGAAGTAAAGTTCCCCCATCATTAATTCTAAATTTAACTGCATTTATCTTAGTCGGCCTACACAACACCAAAATAAAAATCCAAGACATCATAATCATTATCCGATTTAGAATATTATTTAGTTCAGAGTCGAAATTAATTCAGAACATACAACAACAATAAAAAATCATTCCAGAACATACAACAACAAACAACAATAATAAACCATGATAAAAAACCAGTTCATAACAACACAACTACAAACAACAAATAAACAACAAACCGGAATAGAAAATAAGTTTAGAACAATAGAACTACAAACAACAACAACAACAACATACCACGATACAAAATCAGTTCAGAACATACAACAACAATAAACAACAACATCATATCACGACAAAAAATATGTTAAGAACATAAAATACTAAACAATTATTCTGTTTAGAGTCAAAAATCAACAAACCTTGAACAAAATTTGGGATCCTTTTTCGTTCAAAATAAGGGTGTATTGTAAGAGTATGACATTCCACTGTTGCTTGATTGAAATTAAAGTTAGGGTTTTGATTTGGGATGTTCTTCGGTCTTAGAAAAAGAATTGATTTGATATATTATCTTGAAAAGATACCTTGAAACGATTCGTTGCAACGATTTCACAGCTTCGTCTTCTGAAATGGTGTTTCTATGTCGAGTTCATCTTTTGAGCTTCATTGAGATCTTCTTTGTTTCGTCTCATCTTAAAATAATGGATTTCACTTCACTAATCTCCAGCTAAAAAATTATTTAAAATTTATTTTGTATTTTATTTTATTACATTTATTTTAGTTAAGCAATAAAAAATTCCATTAACAAATAAAATATTCATCTGACTCTGTCTGGTCATCAAAATTATACCACCTATAAAATATAATGACACTTCAGTTTTTTTGGACGAAAATTAAGGATGAAAGATCAAAACTATTTGAAAACAAAATAGAAGAATTGATTTCGTGAGTTGTAATCTAACTTAAAAATTAATTTCATATTCTTTCCATTTTTTATTATAAGCAAATTTCATCTTTTATCAGATATATCTAATCTACATAAAAATCAAATATATTATTTAAATATATTAATTATTCAATAAATGTAAAGATAAAATTTACTTTTTTTTTTTGTTAAATAACTTAGCGTCTAAAATTTACCTAGGTGAATAAGTGAGATGTAATATCGCAAGTTTGAATGTCCCAAGTTTGAACATCTGCCAATGCATCTGATGTCCTTACACAACTATCAAATTGAACCGGGACCATTATTTGTCATAAATCTAAATAAACTAATTTATTTTAATATTTAACATGATATTTTATTTTAATATTTAACATGATATTTTAGAAATTTTGACATTGTATGATAGCATATTTTATTTTTAGTTTGTAATAATACATTTAAATTGCAGCAAACATTGTACGATCTGCTGAGTAACGAACACTACTCATCCTTTCGCATGAAGCATTTCAATTGAAAATGGAAGATGAGGGGAGGGTATGTTACTTCACATCAACGGGAAAATTTTGAACCTAAACAAGAACTTCACATTGCACTCTTTCTTCACTTTGTCATCCTCTTATTGCTACAAACTACAAAGGCCTCTCTTCACTCTACAGTGTTAACTATCACTGAGATATGGGAGATTCAGTACTAGTTATGTGTGATCTATTACACAAACTCCTTATTGCAAAAATAAATATACTAACACAACACACAACACGTAGATTAACTGGCTTAGCTTTGGGATCTACAGCTTTGATGCTGCACCTTTGTCTAAGAACCATTTCAACTCCCCTTCAGGTGAAACCAATGCAGCAGGAAGCTTATCAGCTGTTTCAGATCCACTCAGCACAGAGCGAACCGCATCTGCTTTCCCAGTACCAGTCACCACAAGTGCGATGTACGCAGAGGCGTTGATCACGGGAAAGGTAAATGTTATTCTCTCTGGTGGTGGTTTTGGGGAGTCGGTAATGGAGGTAACCCATTTCTTATTCTCCTGCACAAGAGGGTGCCCTGGGAACAAAGAAGCAACGTGCCCATCAGGGCCCATGCCAAGCAACATGAGATCAAATTTTGGAAATCCACTGGTTGATGATGTTATCACATTGCTATTGACCAAGTGTTTGACACATGTCTCGTAATCATCAGCTGCTCCTTCAGCTGAAAGGGCATCATTGATCGCATAAACATTGCCTGCTGGAATGGGCACCTACCAAGAGAATTGTGATGAGAGTACCAACAAGTTAGAAAAACAAAATTATTTTATTAGAAGACTATTTCAGGGAGAAAGAATACTCTGGGCATGCATGCAGCGACTTTAAAGATTATACATAAATAACACGGGTGCTTAAGCCTTAAGTATTGGGAAGCAAATGCTTTACCACTGGCCGCAAAAAAATGATATTTGCTTTGCAGTGCCCCGTGCATGAGCACCACCAGTAAAATCTCACCAATTGTACTAGTGGCTTTAAATAGAAGAAGGAAAGGAGCTGAAAGTACACTTGGCATATACAGGGCACTTGAAGTACAGTTTAGGATCTTGTCCATCCTCAAAGTGGAGAGGATCCCAACTACTGAAGTACACCTTCTGAGTTTGATTGAGGAAGCTTGAAGGTTCAACCTACGACGCATCATCAATGGACTTCCTCACTTCATCTTCTTCTATTTTCATCTCTTTGCCATGATTTTCAATTCCAATTAAATCTCTTGTTAGAGTGTTGTAGTTCACTTTGGATTATGTAATGAATGCTTCACCTTTCAATCTATATCCCATTCTCTTAAGATATGAGAAGTGTTCTTCTTGCTTAATGCTTCTTTAGTGTAGCTAGCCAAGAATTGATTATGGATTTATAGTAGAGTTGGAAAAATTGATGATAATCCAAATCTAAGAGTTTCACTTCTATTGACGATACGATATCTAAAAATATATTTAGTAATTTGAATTGGTTTTGCTGAAGTCCTATTGTTTGATCATTCATCTTTCTCATCAAAAAGAACTAAAGAATTGGTGAGTTCATTTGGTTAAAAGAAGATCAATTAACCAAGGAATTGGTGGGCTGTTTGGCTGGAGAGAATGGAAGAGGAGGAGAGGGAATACTTTAAGTTTTAGTAGTTTTGCTCAATTTTTATGGAGAGGAGAGGGAGGGGACTTTAAGGTAGGAGATTAAAATCCCCTCCAAAATGGAGAACTTGGATGGGAGGGAATAATTGTATGTATTTAGACTAACATAGCCTTATAATTAATGTGATCTTAAATATTGAAAGGGTAAAAAATGTAATTTCATACAATCCTTCCCCTCCCCTCATCGAACCAAAAACAGTTTTTTAAAATCTCTCCCCTCCACTCCACTTTGTTGAACCAAAATAAGTTGGGATTAAAAGAAGTGTCAATGGCTGGTGAAACTATCTCAAACTGGTTGATACCTTTGCAAACCACAACTCTTATCCTTTGGTGAGGAAAAGCATGAAATAAGCTTAGTAGAAGTTAACAATGAATGAAACTCTGTCAGAAAGTATCCATTCAGCAATAGAAAGATTTAGAAGATTCAACCTTCAAATCTGAAGCTAGAAATTAGATCATAATTTATCTAGGGTATATAGCAAGGTCTGGATGCAGTCCTAACAATTTTTTTGTGAAATCATTAAAAAAAACTCAAACTACTATTCTATTGCATCTTGTTCTGTTTTTATTGTCAGTGGCTCGGTGCAGTTTAATTTTCTTTTAGATTTAATTCTAAAAAAGCTCCTTCAATTCATGGTTGTCAAACTCCAGAACCCACCTAAGATTGTTTGGGTATAGAAAAATCGTGACATCGTAGCACAGATTGTGAGAAGCCAATCATGTGAAACAAGTCCTAAAATTGAGACCCTTTTTCTAAACCCTAAACTCAAACTTCATCTTCTCCAAAACGCATGCAGCTTCTTCTCCTGCTACCCCCCAACCGTGTCCGCTGCACCTCTGCACTTTCCGGCCTCATCCATCACCTCTTCTCTTCAAGTGAGGGTGGTGGCTGGTAAACAGGGTCATAAAATTTTCCCTGCCAACTGTATCAAATGGGTCCTTGAAGGACGCTGATCCTACATGTTTGTTCACCATAACACTCAACACCACCTCCTCAAGAGATTTCAGCACATCACTGCGCTGCAGTGAACCATGCTTCAAACCACATTCCACATCTAGTATCATCCACCTTGTCTTAAATTAGGAAAATAGTGATCAGTAGCTTCATTCTATTGAGAACACTACTCATCCATCCCTTTCAACACTCTTATGACTTGGTATACTTGCCAAAGTCTGTAATGGATCCTCATCCTCACATACAGATTCTTTTTCAACGTCTACCACGTATTGGTGTTACGACAACAGAATACCGATCTATGTGGTTACATTCTATCAGTTCTAGGTTCTCAAATCACTACTAATGTTTGTCTTATACTTTAATCTTCATAGATTTTTAGTATAAAGTTTATGACACAAGACCTAAAAATCATGAAAAAAAAAGAAGATACCTTGGAGAGAAAACCATCAAAAGCAAGCTTATAGTTACTATCTTCATGATCCTTGGGTACAACTCTCTCATCCACCCAAAACACATGCCATTTAGCCCATTCAATAGAATCAACATACGGAGCCTCCAACAATTTCCTTAAATCACAATAGACACATTAATCTTATTCAATTCAATTAATCATCATCAATAATCAAGAACAGCAACAACTGATACAAAAAAGTGAAAGAAGATACCCACTGAAGATAATTGATCAAAGAGCCACCAGACAAGCAAACAGTGAAAGCCCCTCTTTGTCGAGTAAACTTATTGGAGAGATCAGCGACGTATTTAGCCAGAGAAACAGCCAGTGCCTCTTTCTCGAATACCTCAACTTGAACCGCCATTGAAGATTTCACAGCCTCGCAAATAAATCTCTTGCTGGATTTGGCGCTGAGCCCTTTGAATCTGAGGGGTTTAAAGGAGAATCGAGTGGAAGATGGATGTGAGTTAGTGTTTGAACGGGATACCGATGGGGTTCGCGGAGCGTTGAGACGCAAGGTGGAGTGGGTGTAAGTGTAGGCCATGTTTTGTATGTGTTTTGTTCTTATAAGTGGGAGTCAAACCAAAAGGAACACGTTCTCGCTTTCAAAGGAGTGGTGAATGGTGTGTTGGTACATTTTCCTTCGTTTTTCTTCTTTCTTACTTATTTTATTCTATTGGTTTTCGATACAACCAACCAAAGGGTGCTTTCGATATCATTAAGAAAAAAAGGTGCTTTCAAACAAAGACACTCTTCTCATTTTTATTTAGAAATTGAGATAAAATTTGAGAGGTAGAATTTTGAATTTAGATATTAATATATAAATTTAGTGTATATACATAATTTTTTCTTTTTACTCATAGAACATTGTTGCATGCGGGTTAAAGGCAAAATGTGGTAGATTCAATTATGAAAAATTAATATAAAATTTTCGGTGAAAATAAGATATCAAATTATTAATTAATTTGAATCACACTCTTAGATTCACAATCGGTCTTTTATTTATCCGAATGAAATGTTAAAGAAAGGAAAAACCTATTTTGCATCGTAAACACAATGTGGGGAGAGATCTAAGGTTCGGAAGTTGGTTAAGCTTAGGGAATATATTAGCATCCTAAACTTCTGTAGTACTCTACAAGAACCTCTTGTTTTAATGTTTGCTATTTTGCTAAATTATTTGCTTAAGGGATATGCTAAGGGTTAGAAGGTGAAAAGAAAGACCTAAGGGTTAGTCCTAAGTTTACTCGTCAATACTCGCATCTTGTGCCTACGTATCCTGGGTAGGGGATGAAATCACAGTAATCGTAGTTCCCTTCGAAATGGAGGTTAGAAACTTCTTGACTATGGTCAAAGTTTCAATGGGGAATAAGCGTTCTTAAGGAAGCGCTTACATGGAGTGCGGCGACTGTAACGACCCAATTTTCAATAATTAATTATTTGTGTTAATTAATTGATTTATTTGGATTATTCTAATTATTTGAATAATTAGATGGTTGTTTAAATGGATTGATAGATGTTTTGAGAGAGGAAATATATTGGAAAGAAATAAAGAGAAAGATATATATATGAGGAAGTGGAAAGAAGAGAAGGAGGATAGAAAACATAAGAGGAAAGAAGAGAAAGAAAGTGGAAGAGGGGAAAAAGAGAAGAAAAGAGGAAAAGCTTGGATTCATCAAGAACAACTCTTGGCTATCGATTTCATCAAGGTAAGGGTGTGAAATATCATCATCTTGTTAATGTATATGATTGTGTATGGATTGTATGAGTTGTTTGGATGTTTTCTCCATTTTTCCATTTTAGGTCGAAATAAGTTTAATCGGTAGAAACTGAGTTTATCGGTTAGAATCTGGAAGGGATGATGTAGATTAGTCGAGATATATTAGGCTAAGTCTACTGGAACGAGTTTGGTTGGAATCGAGTGAATCGGGAGCTCCAGATGAATACTGGACAGTTTGGAGTTTGGTGTTCGCAAACACTCGCTAGCTTGTTCGCTAGGCGAGCAAGTCGCGAACGTTCGCTAGGTCCTCGCCTAGCGAGCCTGTGGCGAACGGTCCCAGACTTGGGACATAATGGATTTGGATCTCCTTGCTGGTAGCGAGCGAGGTAGTGAGTTGCTCGCTAGGGCCTCACTGTGGCGAACTGGTAGCGAAGCCTTCCAGTGGCTTCTGTTTGTCTTCGCTAGCTTGTTCGCTAGGCGAATAGGTAGCGAATGTTCGCTAGGTACTCGCTAGGCGAGCCAGTAGCGAACGTGACAGCATTTTGTTTTTCTGGTGGTTCTATCCAATGTTGATTGTGTGGTTCGGTTGTTTTCAATCCTTGTTGGAATTGAATAGTCATGTTGTTTGTGATGTGTTGTGGGTAGCCGTATGGCGTGAATCCTAGATGGTGAGATGAATTATGAATTGTGGCCGTTTGGCAATTATGTTGCATTATTTGAATTAATTAAATGCATGAGGAATATGATTGAATTCGTCGCCATTGGCGCGATATTGTGAATGCATGGGAACATATTGCGAATATGTGTGCATTATGTGATAGATGTGAGGTCGGTGAGGTACGCATTAGGGTAGAATGATGAGATATCATTCCTAGTGAGAAGCTCATTGGGGTAGAATGACTATGTGTCGTTCCTAATGAGATATGAGTGCTTGGATGCATTGGGGTAGAATGACTTGATGTTGTTCCTAATGCAGTACAAGTGTTGGTGCACTAGGGTAGAATGGCTAATGATGTCATTCCTAGTGTGGAACTCACTGGGGTAGAATGATGTGATATCATTCCTAGTGAGAAGCTCATTGGGGTAGAATGACTATGTGTCGTTCCTAATGAGATATGAGTGCTTGGATGCATTGGGGTAGAATGACTTGATGTTGTTCCTAATGCAGTACAAGTGTTGGTGCACTAGGGTAGAATGGCTAATGATGTCATTCCTAGTGTGGAACTCACTGGGGTAGAATGATGTGATATCGTTCCTAGTGAGAAGCTCATTGGGGTAGAATGACTATGTGTCGTTCCTAATGAGATATGAGTGCTTGGATGCATTAGGGTAGAATGACTTGATGTTGTTCCTAATGCAGTACAAGTGTTGGTGCGCACTGGGGTAGAATGGCTAATGATGTCGTTCCTAGTGTGAGACTCATTGGGGTAGAATGACTTGATGTTGTTCCTAATGAGGTATGAATGTGAAACTCACTGGGGTAGAATGATTCAATATCGTTCCTAGTGGAGTAGTTACTGGGGTAGAATGACTATGTGTCGTTCCTAGTAACGTAAACACTGGGGTAGAATGATTCGATTTCGTTCCTAGTGGAGTAGTTACTGGGGTAGAATGACTATGTGTCGTTCCTAGTAACGTAAACACCGGGGTAGAATAACCGGGAGGTTGTTCCTGGTGGGGTACGAGCGATGTACCATAGTCTCGAATAGATAATTATGAGAGTGACGAGTTGTATAAACCACATAGTGTGGAAGTGATTCGTGATAGGAGAGAACGGTTGTGTATGAATGATTGAGTCGAGTGATTTTGGATGTGTGCATGATGAAACATGTTTGGCGATTATCCATTATTGGTTTATGCACATATTTTGATGCATATGATGATTGTGATGAGGAGTGGTGAGAATGTGAAATATATGTATTATTATGTTTACGAATATATATATATATATATATATATATATATATATATATATATATATATATATATATATATATATATATATATATATATATATATATATATATATATATATATATATATATGCATTGATTATTACGGTAATATTTCTCACTCTTCTGCTGTTTTATAATACTCCGTGAGGCATTGCAGATTAGGATGGCTGGAGATCCTTTTTGTGAAGTATAGCTTCATTCTTTTGGTCGGTTCGCTCTGATATGTAGCACCGGGTAGTTAGGCTTGTATAGTATACTTTTGGGATACATTGTGTATATGTATCTGTTGACAGATGTTTTGTAACATGACGATATTTTGAATCAAACTTGGTGATATGTAAATTATATGATTACATGTTTAAATGATTCAATATTTAGATTTTCCACTTTTAATTCTATATATTGAAATGTGGGTGTAAGGACGAAGTTCCTCTGTTAATAGTGTTGCACCCCAAAATTTGACCAACCGATTCTCCTAGCTGGCTCGTGGTTTAAATTCATGTTCGCATCAGATGCATGATGTGTGTGTACAGACAGAAGATATCGGAGTTACAGTTTGGGTTTCATCTATCAGATATTTCAGATCCAGTTCAGATCATCAGGGTTGTATTTTCGGGAGATTGTGCGCTTCTCAGGATTTTCAGTCTGCACGGTGATTGGGGAATATTCTGATGCCAGGGGTTTACTGGTTGATTTGATCTGGTCGCACGCCCTTTTATGTTGGTTATTGGCCTTTGTCTGCATTTTTTAGGGTTTAATAGCTTTCTGTAAAGTTTAAATAGGCTTTTAATCATTTTTAGGATTTAAATGGATTTTTAAACTCTTTTAAATAGTTTAAATCTTTTTCTAGAGTTTTATAGATTTTTTTCAGAATTTAAATAGGCTTTGATTGGTTTAATAGTATTTTTAAATCATTTTCTTAGAATATAATAGATTTTAAAGTTGTTTTTAATTGTTTTTAGATAATATAGGAAAATATAGTTTTTTCTTTTATTAATAATAGGATTTTAATAGATTTTTAAATTTTAATAGGAATTTTATAGAAATTAGTAGAAGTTTTATTAATATAGGTTTAATTAGATCTTAATCATTTTTAGGTTAATTAGGATTTAATCTTTTGTTTAGATTTAATTGAATTTGTTAGGATAGTTAATTGTAATTAGGATTAATTAGGATTTAATATTCTGTTCAGATTTTAATTAGGATTTTCATTTAGTTAATGGTTTTTAGGATTAAGTAGGTTTAGTATTTGATTAGTTTTAATTAGGTTTAATGGTTTGTTTAATCAACTTTTTGGTCCAGCTAGTGTCAATCTCGTGGGCCAGAGTACACAGGTGGGAGGCCCATTCCCGTTTTCAGTCCAATTCAGTTTTTTCATTATTTTTGTCCAGAGAGGACACTTGTCAATATATAAGGCACGCCACGCGTGTACCCGAGGAGGACCCACGAACACACCACTCAGCAACCCCCACACGCTGACACCTGACCCCACCATCACTCTCTCTCTTCTGCCACACGTCCAGCCACGTGTCTTCCCCCAGTCTCTCCCACTCACGCGTGTCACCACCACAGCCCTTCGCCGGAGCCTCACCAGAACCCTACCGCCGGCCATGCATCCACCTTGAACCTCCCCAACGGCCACCGTCTAACCGTCTCCGGCCACCGTCCTTGCCGGAAACTGCAAAAAACTCAGAATTTACCAGAAATCCTCTTTCTCCCTCCTTCTTCCTCCGTCCACATCCATCCCCAAGTCACCGGAAAAAACATATGTCGTCGGAAAATTCATGCGAGTTTTCCAGAAACTCATAGACCTTCATCAACATTCCCCAGAAATTTCAAGCTTCTTCAACCGCGTTCATTGCAGTTACCAAGATCTTCAAGAACTATTTCCCAAAAATCCACCCGTTGTTCTTCACTTCCTTCAAGATCCCCAGCAGCGATCTCCAGAAATCTGCTTGATCTCTAACGAGCAAGATCAACTCGTGTTCGTCACAGTCAATCTTCATCGTTCCCAGATTTCCTCCCCTTCATCTCCGTATACACGGCGCTCATCTATTCTGCAAAACGAGCCCAAGAACATCCACCGTCAGATATCTTCGTCTCCCTCAGTTTTTTCCAAGAAGTTTATTGTTCTTCAAGCGTACCGTCGAAAATCTCCAGAATCTCCACCTATTGGGATCTTAAGGCGCGTGCATCAGGTATGTTCATTTTGTTCATTGTTTATTGAACATGTTATCTGTGTTGGTCCGAATGAAGGTTAGAGTTAGGCTCGTTTGTAGGAAGAACATTGAATGGTAGCAATAATCAGAAGAGGTAGCTAGATTTAGGGTTTTAGAAGGTTGAGATTGGATGGATCTGAGACTGTTTGAGAGGGTGAGGAAGACGAAGATGAGCGGCTAGGGTTTAGGCAGTGAACAGTGTTCCGAGTTGGGGAGGGAAATTTAGGTTTTGTTTATTTGGTTAGTTGGGCTAGGGTTTGGGCATCGTTTGGGCCCAAGATTCGTATTGCTGGAACAAACCCCCCAATTGCTCGTTCTCCCCCCCCCCCCTTTGCGTGAGATTACTGAAGCGAGTTGGATTGGGCTTAGGCCTTACTTGCTATTGGCACCCCCACCGTTGGCCCAATCAGTTTTTTGAACTAATCTTTGATGCTATTTGCACCGTCCTCTGGTCCTTTTTCTCTTTGTTTTTCAAGTGTTTTTCTGGTAACCATTGGGCCCAGGCACGCCCTGCTAGGCGCACCCCCCTTCCTGGGCCCATCATGAAAATAAGCTGAGGCGCCTTACTGTTTTCACCCCCCATCCCCTTTAATTCTTTTTTTAATTTCTTTTATTGTTTGTCTTTTATAAAATTCATATAAAATCCAAAATTGAACATTTTTTAATTCTTGTTTTTCCTATATGTTAATAAATCTGTCTAGAAAAATATAAATAAATAAAATTTTCATTTTATTTTCTTTTCATATTTTTAGTATATTTTTCATTTTAATGGCTTTTTAATATGTTTAGTTTGATATCCAATTTTGTAGAATTTCTTTTAGGATCTTCCTTTAGTCTTTTTAATTCATTCTTTTTTGTGTAATTAGATATTGAATCATAGTTCCCCGTAGGATTTAATTCTTGATTTTTAGATTAAAATTTGATTAGATTAATTAGGTTAGCATTAGGGTATCCTAATTAGGGTTTAGGTTGTGCATAGGTAAGGAAATTCATTTTCTTTAGATAGTTTTGTTTTGATTTTTGGGTAGAGGCATATAGGGATGGTATGGGTGAGTGTTGTAGACCTTTGTGATTAATTGATAGATTTTTCCCCATTGGTTTAGTATTTTTAGGTATTTTCTGAAGTTGCCTGATGTTTTTGTCTGTTCTGTGGTTATCTGTTCATCTCTGGGGTTTATTTTGGGGAATTTGTTGTGGGGCTTGTGTTGTCTTGAAGATCTTGTTGAAGAGCATGATGGAAGAGAAGATTGAAGATCAAGACTCAGAGACCCAGAGCTTGGATTTTTCCCTGTCAGTGAGGTTTGAGATCCTGAAGTTTGAAGGAAGTTCATGGTACTTTCCTGAGGAAGGCACTATGAATGACTTTCATTCTTTCTTCTCACCTCTTTCTTAAGTATCCAATGATGTTGGAGCCAACTTGTGAGTTTAATTCCTCCTCAGAGGAATGTAAACTAATCACCTGTTGTTGAGCCACATGGGATACAATTCCTAAGTGGAAGCCTCCTAGTACTTTCCTGAGGAAGGTCCTATGGGTCTATTCACTTAGTTCCATTAGTTTATCTAGGATTTCTCAAGTATCCAATGATGTGGGAGCCAACTTGTGAGTTTAATTTCTCCTGAGGAGGAATGTAAACTGATTACAGTTGTTGAGCCACATAGGATACAACTCCTAAGTGGAAGCCTCCTAGTACTTTCCTGAGGAAGGTCCTATGAGTCTATTCACTTAGTTCCACTAGTTCAGATAGGATTTCCTAAATATCCAGTGATGTTGGAGCCTGCTTGTGAGTTTAGTTTCTCCTGAGGAGGAATATAAACTAATCACAGTGGTTGAGCCACATAGGGTATGACTCCTGAGTATACACCTCCTAGTGCTTTCCTGAGGAAGACACTATGAGTCTGCTTACTTAGCTCCCTTTCTTCGGTAAGCTTGTTCTGAAGCTTGAAGACTGGGATTGTTTTCTTTTGGTTAGGTTTTGCTTTAGGGCTTTGCTTAGAGTTGATCAGGATTCTGTGTTAGGGTTAGGATTAGAGAGTAGATTGATTCTTTCTCAAGTGTGTTTTGTTTGCCTGATGGCACCTCATTTCTTTTATCTGTAGATTGCTTGATAGCATGTTGTTTATCTTCAGTATGGTTACTGTTATTTCATGACTGGCTTGAGGTCGAGACGAGCTTGTGGAGGCTGAAGCCCCACACACATTTCCTCCATTACTTGCATTGCATGCATTTTACTGTTAAAGCTGATGCTTTTGTCTGTTTTGGTGTATCATTGACATGATCCCTTAGGACTCTCATTTCTTCTGATGAGGATTTGATGATAGACTTTTAGGTTGAAACCTATGCATGACAACATCTAGGAGTTCCCTGTTCAAACCTCAACCATAGGATGAATCCATGGCATGATAACAGTAGGACTTGATAGTCTCCCTCCTAGTTGGGCCTGTTCTCTTCTCATCTCGAAGCAGTTTAAGATACAGTAATCATGAATGATTTCTTTCGTACGTTACGAGCCTTAAGCCATCTGAGGATGGATGTTTAGTATGGTACCCTTTGGGTGACATGCGACGCATTCACTCTCAGGTCATAGTCTCTAGTGCGGTTGAGATCGCAAACACAATAAAAAACACTTCTTTTAGAAGATAACCCGTAGTTAGCCGAACTACGTTCGCTCTGATCTTTCATACCAGATGAAAGTACGTAGGCATAGGATGCGACATCCTAGCGAGCAACCTTCTCCCCGTAATCCTTCGTAGGCCGAACTACGTTGACTCTGATTTCTCATTCTCTGATGAGAATACGTAGGCATAAAGTGCGACGCTTTGCCGAGTCATTTTTCTTTTCTTTTTCAGCCAGCCTTGATAGGTAGATAGATTATAACCAACCCGTCCAAGTAAACAAACAAGCGAGGATCCCGTCGAGTACGACGGACGTGAGGGGTGCTAATACCTTCCCCTTGCGTAACCGACTCCCGAACCCAGACAATGGTTGCGATGACCTTGTCTTACCTTTATTCGTCAGGTTTTTCTGATCGTTTCCTTTCCCGCTCTGAGGGATAAATAACGAAAGGTGGCGACTCTTCTGTCATGTCGGCACCTTATTTTCGCGCAAGCGACAGCTGGCGACTCTGCTGGGGACTTACAGCATCTAGGGACTTTTCCCATCCCTATGCTGGGACCGTTTCCCATCCCCTACGCGAGTCAATCCTATTGTTTGTGTGTTTGCTTGTTGGGTTGCGTTTATTTATCGCATTTTTACCTCTCGCATTTTTTACTTCCCGTATTTTATTTCCCGCATTTTATTTCCAGTTTGATATGATTATCTGTGCTGCTGTGGGAGAGGGATGTTACTATGAGTGAGAAGCTGGACCTGGGCTTGAGTACACACCTAGATATAGTTGCGGAGAAGTAGTAGACGAACCTGTCTGCTGAGCAGGCACAGTTCCCTACGAAAATCTGCGCTCAGACGAGATTCTTGCAGAGGTGCTCCTTTCCGGTCCTGAGGATCTGAGGGGAGTCCAGACGTGAGGATTGTCGACTCTGGGGACCGATCATTTGGAAAGTCAGCTAAGATAGGCCTCTTCATGACTTGATGATGCCACTCCTTCTGGGAATCGTATCGTCACTCATGAAAGTCTGTGACGCTGATGACCGCACAGGATGCCGCACCTTTGTCCGTAGATTAGGTCCATACCTGTGAGTGGGGTTGGGATATTGCAGGAAACTTATACCTTCAGACTACCTGGTTTTCTTGACTGTGAATCAGTTACGTTGGTATCAGGGTTCCCAGTTGCAGAGTTGACTGTTCTTGACAGAGCAAGTTTGTTGACCAGAGGATTTTATCATCGGGTGTATGTCTATTCCTGGTAAAGCAGGTTTCGATCAGAGTATTGTCATCAGAGGTTTGTTCTGGATGAGGCAGATTTTTGATTTGGGGTCTGAAGACTTCATCAGCGGACATTTTCTGATCATACACCCCGGGTCCTTATTATCAGGCACCTATTCTTGTCAGGGCAGAATTTTGATCTCGATCCTATCAGATGGTTATTCTCAGCAGATCAGATCAGTGGTTTTACACCGGGGTTTCCCTCTCATCAGTGACTGTTGATACCGAATCTCCACAGCAGTTACCTGGATACATTATTGCATGACTGCATTTTGCATTAGCTCGCATATTCATGTTTGCATTCCATTAGCATGTGTCTGTGCGGCAAGCGCATTTCGTACCCTGATTCTGGTGTCCCGCGCAATATGGGATATTTTCTTCCATGAATGGATCCAGTCTTATCATTGCATTAACACTATGTTGGCACGTTGACACCAGAATTAGGGGTGATCTCCTAAACGTACAGACACCCATGGCATTAGCATAATTCATCTTGCATGGCAGAAGCCGGGACTTGTCTTCTAACCCTTGTGTTTGCAGGTTTGACTCAGAATCGAGCAACTCTGACTAATGGAGCAGGTACAAGCTGAACTGGGGAAAATCCAAAGCCAGCTGGGGCAGGTCATGAATGACATACGGGCAGTGCGTCTGGACCAGCAAGTACTCAGAGAGGAGAATCAGCAGCTGCAGAATCAGTTGAGCTTTCTCATGGGAGTGGTGAGAAGTATGCTAAATAAGGAGAGTGGTCAAGCACCCAAGGAGGAGACCAAAGTGTTTCTCCCATTGTCGTCAGTGCCACCTGTGCCAAAGCCAAATGGGCCTCGTGGATCCTCTACACAGCATGAAGCTCGAGGCCTGTCTCGTCAGCAGCCGCGCCAGGCATCTCAGAATAACCCTGAAGGTTATAATCAAAAGAAGAAGCTACTGGATAGAGCTGTGGACCCCATACCTGTGAGTTATGCCCAGCTGTTGCCACTGTTGGTTCAGAACCGCATTCTCAAGCTTCGGACCTCGAATCCACCAGGTGACATGTCACCAGACGTTGATCTCAACATACATTGTGATTTCCACTCAGGAGCACCAGGGCACCATGTTGAAACGTGCAAGGCTCTCAAGAATAAGATTCAAGACCTTATTGACTCGAGGACAATTAGGCTTGTGCCGGGCGGCATGAGAGCATCGGGAAAGTTCATCCCGTATCCTGCAGAAGAGGTGAATGATTCCATTCCCTTGCCTGAAGCTGAGAAAGATCTTGAATACGTCCCGCGACCTTTGGTGACTGAATCGCCTCGCTCGCAGTTTCTACCTGGATCAAGTTCGAGGACGCAAGCGCCTAAACAAGAGACCGTTGCCACTCAGAAACGACGACCTCTTGCTCCTGGGCGGAAGGAATACCAGCACCAGGATCACAAGAGACCTCGCAACCACTTGGAACGAAGGAATGCTTCTTCCCATCCAGTGCCTGTGCCTTATAGCCAGATTCTTCCACTGCTGATTCAGAATTCCTTGGTGGAACCGAAAGCTCTCAAGCCCGTGCCAGAGCCTTACCCTCCAGGGTACGATCCTCATGCTCAGTGTGGCTACCATGGTGGATCTCTGGGGCATTCAACTGAAGATTGCAAGGCTTTCCAGGCGAAAGTGCAACAATTGATCGACCAAGGGTGTATTTCCTTTCCAGACGGAGTTTTGGTTGTACGCAGCAACCTCTCAGCTGTTTGAGCTTGCAGATTCAGAGGGTTATTTCCAGAAGCCAGTGATCCAGACAGGCAGACGTCCTCAACATTGGCAGTCCTCGGACTTTTTACCATTTTGCATTTGTAGTTTCTTTTCTGTTAGTTACTACTTGCTGTTAAACATTGTATGTTTCGAATGGTGATGTTAATAAAGTGACTATGCATTTTTTCTGAACTAATTATGTCGTTGTCACTCATTTACTGCATTACATGGACACTTGCATTTTATTTACTCCGATTTCTTACTATGATTAGCAATGAGCGGAGGGAGGATGATGAAACTGAATACTCGTAACCAATGATCGTATTGCGTTCAGATAAAACTTTGCTGATGACGTATAAGGCATTGTTTCAAATCCCTAAACACCGGAGAGATAAGGAAGAGAATCTCTTGCTAACCACTTCGAGCCGAGAAGTAGGAGTTCCTTTCGGACATTTTTAACCCTCACATCTTAACCCGGGGCAGGGTAGTTGTCAGTTAGCTTGATCGAGCGTTCAAGTCTTATAGAGGAGTGTTGTCCTTCGAGGACCAATCACATCATATTCCTCGCCAGAGGTCGTACCTCATCAACCACAATGGTTAAACCTCACCAATCAGGAGTGAGACGGTTATAATACTTTCGGAGTGATCAAGATAACCAGTGTCGCACGACTTGTTCCAAAAAGAAAAAAGAAAAAATAACAAGAAAGCCCGCTAAGTAAAAAAGGAAAAGCTAGAAAGCAAATACTTAGGCAAAAATCAGGGCATCCCGCTGGACTTCAAAAAGAAAAATCGAAAAGAACTCAAAAGGAGTCAGTCCAGGCAAAAATTAGGGAATAAAAAAAAATGATGAATGAAAAAGAAAGGATTATAAAAGAGAAAAATCCTCGAACAAGGACGAAGTCGTGTAGACACAGACGCCAAAGGAGTAACTGTCACTCAGAAACACCTTGTGAGTTCTTTAACCAGTTGTTCCCAATGATTCAACATACCTCTCGAAGAGGCAAGCGCTCGAGCTAAGTTAGCTGGACTTTAGGATCGGAGAACATCACGTAGAAGGGGTGGGTACAAATCATAATTTGAGCCGAATATCCTTTGTTTCACGAACCGTGAACCCGACCACGATACAACCCTCAAAAGACCTAATTGAGGCAGGGTTTGTTCTGAAAGCGCATTACGATAAGGTTGAGTAACCTGACTCCTTCATGATTTGCTAATCATATCCTTATTGCATTTTTCACTGATTACATCAGCACTACGTTTGAACTCTTTGGTTCATTCGTCACTCACTAGCATGACACGTAAATGAGTGACAGTACAACATTTTTCGAAATTTGCATGAACACTGCATTAAAATTACTATTCGGGAATAAACAATTTTAGTTGCAGGTTAGTAGCTGATACGAAGGAACTTCAGCAGGGAATAGTCAATCAGGACTGAATCGCCAGAGGTCTGGATCAGAATGGTGTGCTTTGAAACCCTGTGAATCTGGGGCAATGACTTCCTGTGAGTTTGGAACCAGTTTGTCTGAGGACAAGTCCCGGAGCATCAGTTGGTTATGGGGCAGTCTATGCAAGAAGCGGTTGGTCGGAAGTGAATCTTCTCGAAACCCGATCAGGGGCAGTTATCCAGAATTCTTGATTTGAGGGTAGATCTCCCCAGTGTTCAATCAGAGCATGTTGAGTCGTTCATCGCTCGTTCAGGGGCAAACTACTTCAGTGATATTGAAGCCGACCATGCTGAGAGTTGATCGGTGGAGGATGAATCCTTCCGTTGTGCAGATGCTGGGGCAAGTCCTCTGAAGATTGTTTTGTTGCCAGTTGTTTTCTGTTCAGAATGAATATTCCCAAGAGTCGGATTGGGGCAAGTTGAATTGCGCTGGGGCAAGTTGTTCAAATGAGTTTGTTCACCCTAGCAAGAATTGAGTATCGGGGAATCGTGTCATTACCCTGCCAAAACCTGACCCTTCTGAAGAAGCCTTGCGGTCATTGGATTGCTATCCTACAGCATAACCTGTTACTTGACTCCATGATTGGTAGCCTGTATTCCCTGTGTTGACGTTGTTGAATCAGGATCGTTTCTCAGCAGAGGCGTACGGTTTGAGGTCGTTCCCCCCGTACAGTTTGAGGTTGCAGCAGATCGAGATGGCGTTTATCCCTCATCAGATTAGGGTCAAGATTGCCCTCAGTAGACCAGGATTGATATCCCCGAAGCAGGGCGAGCCCTCCTTCTCCAGCAGAGTTCAGTAGTCTCTCCTCCGCAGAATCTGAACGCAAGATGGTGAGCATTGATATGTCTTCCCCAGGTAGAGATGATTCTCTTCCCCAAGCAGATACGTCCTGAAGGAATGTCACCTCATCAGCTGAGTCAAGCACCGAAGAATGGTGTCTCCCCCAGCACCGGGTCACAAGTGCAAGATTTCATAGGAATGTTCGGGTGCCGAAGCTCGCGTTTCCCCAGTAAAGTCGCCGAAGTAGGTGTCTCCCCAGCACCGGGTCACAAGTGCAGGTTTCGTAGGAAGCTGTTCGTATGCCAAAGGATGCAGTAACCGATGGTGCCAGACTGAAGTCTCCAGCGGAATTGAGATTCCCCACCAGAGTTATGTTCTCTCCTAAAGTTGGATGATTCCCTCTTCCCCAGTAGAGTGTTGGAACAGCTGATGTTGTATTCCCCTGCAGAGTCGTACTCTCCAATGAAGTAGAATGATTTCTCTCCCCGGCTGAGTCCGCAGAAAAGCAGAATCCTTGGAAGAGGTTGGGACCACGAATGGATGTGCCCTAGCAGATATTGAACAGCTGATGCTGTATTTCCCCAAGGTTGCACTCTCTCCAGCGAAGCAGAATGATTTCTCCTTCCTCAGCCGATTTTGCAGATGTCCAAGAGAGCCGAGTCCTTGGAAGTTGATCAGATCATGATTGATTTTCCCCAGTGGAGTGTTGAGCAGCTGAAGTTGTTTCCCCACAGAGTTATCCTCCCCATAAGAGTAGTCGAGATGGCCACGCAGTTTATTCTCGCGATTGATATCAGCAGGTCCAAGTTCTCATAGAGCTTCGTCCCCCTGCAGCAGTCAGCTGAAGTTGTTTGCCCTGCAGCAGTCAACCGGAAGATCAATTCCCCGGACAGAGTCCGATTGATATTGGCGTGTCCGCGTTCTCCTCAGCAGGATGATTCCTCTATCTGAGTAGTGCTTTCTCCTCGACAGGAGAATTTCCCCCTCGGCATTTATTTTGCTGACGGGATCGCATCATTGTGCATGACTGCATAGCATTTAACACTGCATAGCATTTAACGTTGCATAGCATTGTGCATGATTGCATGGCATTTGGCATAAACGCATATCATTCCCACCGTGTGGGGCATAGCGCAGAAGCATATGCATCATAAGCATGATCTAGGTCATTATTACTCTTGCCTTACAGGTGTTCAGCCAAAAGACCAGTTGCTCAGGATGATTCCTGACGTTCTCCCCAACAAGGTCGCTTTCTTAGGATGATTCTTAAGACCCCGGTGTAATCCCCACAGTCGCTCGCTCAAGATGATTTTTGAGATCCCCAGCGAAGTCTTCAGTTCGAGATGATTCTTGAATTCCTCAGCAGGGCCGTTTGCTTAAGATGATTCTTAAGACCTCAGTACAGCTTCCCGAGTTGTTTGCTCAGGATGATTCTTGAGCTCCCCCAGTAGCGTCCCCAGCAAGAGTTGCCCAGGAAGATTCCAGGGATCCCTAGCAGAATAAAAGTCTCCAGAAAGGTTATCAGTTCAGGATGATTCTTGAAGGTGCCCGACGGATTTGTTTGTTCAAGATGATTCTTGAAACCCCTAGCAGCGTGATATGTCTGCTCCAACAATGATGTCTAATCTGAAGATTGACTTCGTAAGCGCCTGAAGGCGGTATCAGAGATTCCTATGAATTCAGAGTTCCTGGTTGATGAATCAACGTGTGGCTGAAGACAAGGTTCCAAATTTTGTATTCAAGATGATCCGTGTTGGTCTGAAAACCAAGTCAGTTTCCCTGAGGTGAGGATTGATTGCGATCAAGTGAATGATATTTCTTCTGACTGAAGTCGAAGATGTTTCTCCAGCTGAAGCGGAGTTTTTGCCTGAAGGCAAAGTGTTTGAATCCCCGTAGAGTCATGAATGGCTCTGGATACCATTTCTCTGACTGAAGTCATAGATTTCCCAAGCTGAAGCAAAGGTGCCTAAGGGCAAGGTTATCCCCAAGGTAATGAGTGACCTAGGATTCATTTTTCGGACTGAAGGCCGAAATATATCCCTGACTGAAGTCTCGGATGCTCTATAGCAGAGGCTGAGTTGCCTGAAGGCATATCCATGTATCCTTGAAGGCCAAGGACCATTTCTTCAGACTGAAGTCGAAGATACCTCCTGCAGAGTGTCCAGGGGCCAGGGTTTCATTCATCTTCGGAAGAGCTTGAAGATTATCCAGCGGATCTGGAGTGGCCAGGGGCCAGGGTTTCATTCATATTCAGAAATACTTGAAGATTTTTTCTAGCTGAAGCTGGAAATGGCCAGGGGCCAGGGTTTCATATATCTTTAATGTTGAAGTTCTACGGCGGGCAGTGTGCAGCAGTATTCCGATGTTCGTTATGGTTCTGAGGGTGAACCCCAGATCAGAGTGTGCTCGGTTAAGTCTCTCATTCCCAGCGGAGTAGTTTCAAATACGCAAGTGTACCTTTTGTTCCATTTACCAAGGGTGAACCCCAGGTCAGAGTTGTTCAGGGTTGTATTTTGTCCGGCGGCGAGGTTGGATGTTTGTTCGACGGCGAGGTTGAACGTTTGGATTTGACGGCGAGGTCAGATCATCATTCGTCCGGCGGCGAGGTTGGATGTTTGTTCGACGGTGAGGTTGAACGTTTGGATTTGACGGCGAGGTCAGATCATCATTTGTCCGGCGGCGAGGTTGGATGTTTGTTCGACGGCGAGGTTGAACGTTTGGATTTGACGGCGAGGTCAGATCATCATTTGTCCGGCGGCGAGGTTGGATGTTTGTTCGACGGCGAGGTTGAACGTTTGGATTTGACGGCGAGGTCAGATCATCATTTGTCCGGCGGCGAGGTTGGATGTTTGTTCGACGGCGAGGTTGAACGTTTGGATTTGACGGCGAGGTCAGATCATCATTTGTCCGGCGGCGAGGTTGGATGTTTGTTCGACGGCGAGGTTGAACGTTTGGATTTGACGGCGAGGTCAGATCATCATTTGTCCGGCGGCGAGGTTGGATGTTTGTTCGACGGCGAGGTTGAACGTTTGGATTGGACGGCGAGGTCAGATCATCATTTGTCTGGCGGCGAGGTTGGATGTTTGTTCGACGGCGAGGTTGAACGTTTGGATTTGACGGCGAGGTCAGATCATCATTTGTCCGGCGGCGAGGTTGGATGTTTGTTCGACGGCGAGGTTGAATGTTTGGATTGGACGGCGAGGTCAGATCATCATTTGTCCGGTGGCGAGGTTGGATGTTTGTTCGACGGCGAGGTTGAACGTTTGGATTTGACGGCGAGGTCAGATCATCATTTGTCCGGCGGCGAGGTTGGATGTTTGTTCGACGGCGAGGTTGAACGTTTGGATTTGACGGCGAGGTCAGATCATCATTTGTCCGGCGGCGAGGTTGGATGTTTGTTCGACGGGGAGGTTGAACGTTTGGATTTGACGGCGAGGTCAGATCATCATTTGTCCGGCGGCGAGGTTGGATGTTTGTTCGACGGCGAGGTTGAATGTTTGGATTTGACGGCGAGGTCAGATCATCATTTGTCCGGCGGCGAGGTTGGATGTTTGTTCGACGGCGAGGTTGAACGTTTGGATTTGACGGCGAGGTCAGATCATCATTTGTCCGGCGGCGAGGTTGGATGTTTGTTCGACGGCGAGGTTGAACGTTTGGATTGGACGGCGAGGTCAGATCATCATTTGTCCGGCGGCGAGGTTGGATGTTTGTTCGACGGCGAGGTTGAACGTTTGGATGTGACGGCGAGGTCAGATCATCATTTGTCCGGCGGCGAGGTTGGATGTTTGTTCGGCGGCGAGGTTGAACGTTTGGATTTGACGGCGAGGTCAGATCATCATGTTTGTCCGACGGCGAGGTTGGATGTTTGTTCGACGGCGAGGTTGAACGTGTGGATTTGACGGCGAGGTCAGATCAGGTTTGTTCGACGGCGAGGTTGGATATTTGTTTGACGGCGAGGTCAGACTCTTTAAATCCCCAGTAGAGATGATGTTTGTACGACGGCGATGTTGAGTGTCTCTAAGAGGATGTTTGTGTCCGACGGCGATGTCAGATTCAGTTTTCCAGCGGCGATGTTGGGCATGTCAAGGTGATCCCGTCTTCTGACGGTGATGTTAGGTGATGCAGATCCTTTAGTTCTCCAGCGGCGATGCGGGGTATTCTGTCAAATGTGTTTCTCCAGCGGCGATGCGGGGTATTCTGTCAGATGTGTTTCTCCAGCGGCGATGCGGGGTATTTTGGCAGATGTAGTTCTCCAGCGGCGATGCGGGGTATTTTGTCAGGTTTAGTTCTCTAGCGGCGATGCGGGGTATTTTGTCAGATTTATTTCTCCAGCGGCGATGCGGGGTATTTTGTTCAGTGTTGTATTTTCTCCAGCGGCGAGGCGGGGTATTTTGATTATTCGACGGCGATATCAGATTTAGTTCTCCAGCGGCGAGGCGGGGTATTTTGATTATTCGACGGTGATATCAGATTTAGTTCTCCAGCGGCGATGCGGGGTATTTTGATTGTTCAAAGGCGACATCAGGTTTAATCTTCCAGCGGCGATGTTGGGTGTTTGGTTGTTGGAAGATGATGTCAGAAGGAGTTAATGTGGATAACTAACGGCGATGTTAGATCGATATTTCTCCAGCTAGTTGCCGTGCAGCTAGTATTGCAGTATTCAAAGGTTTGTTCCCCGCATAGTATCGTGTGCTTGTGCAGTTGGCAAATTTTCGGGTTTACCGGTATTCAACCGTCTCGCACCTTGATTGGCTGAGAGCCATTCGCTTCTCACCCAGTCAGGTTCAAGCCGTTTGAATAGGGGCAGCTGTTGCACCCCAAAATTTGACCAACCGATTCTCCTAGCTGGCTCGTGGTTTAAATTCATGTTCGCATCAGATGCATGATGTGTGTGTACAGACAGAAGATATCGGAGTTACAGTTTGGGTTTCATCTATCAGATATTTCAGATCCAGTTCAAATCATCAGGGTTGTATTTTCGGGAGATTGTGCGCTTCTCGGAATTTTCAGTCTGCACGGTGATTGGGGAATATTCTGATGCCAGGGGTTTACTGGTTGATTTGATCTGGTCGCACGCCCTTTTATGTTGGTTATTGGCCTCTGTCTGCATTTTTTAGGGTTTAATAGCTTTCTGTAAAGTTTAAATAGGCTTTTAATCATTTTTAGGATTTAAATGGATTTTTAAACTCTTTTAAATAGTTTAAATCTTTTTCTAGAGTTTTATAGATTTTTTTCAGAATTTAAATAGGCTTTGATTGGTTTAATAGTATTTTTAAATCATTTTCTTAGAATATAATAGTTTTTAAAGTTGTTTTTAGATAATATAGGAAAATATAGTTTTTTCTTTTATTAATAATAGGATTTTAATAGATTTTTAAATTTTAATAGGAATTTTATAGAAATTAGTAGAAGTTTTATTAATATAGGTTTAATTAGATCTTAATCATTTTTAGGTTAATTAGGATTTAATCTTTTGTTTAGATTTAATTGAATTTGTTAGGATAGTTAATTGTAATTAGGATTAATTAGGATTTAATATTCTGTTCAGATTTTAATTAGGATTTTCATTTAGTTAATGGTTTTTAGGATTAAGTAGGTTTAGTATTTGATTAGTTTTAATTAGGTTTAATGGTTTGTTTAATCAACTTTTTGGTCCAGCTAGTGTCAATCTCGTGGGCCAGAGTACACAGGTGGGAGGCCCATTCCCGTTTTCAGTCCAATTCAGTTTTTTCATTATTTTTGTCCAGAGAGGACACTTGTCAATATATAAGGCACGCCACGCGTGTACCCGAGGAGGACCCACGAACACACCACTCAGCAACCCCCACACGCTGACACCTGACCCCACCATCACTCTCTCTCTTCTGCCACACGTCCAGCCACGTGTCTTCCCCCAGTCTCTCCCACTCACGCGTGTCACCACCACAACCCTTCGCCGGAGCCTCACCAGAACCCTACCGCCGGCCATGCATCCACCTTGAACCTCCCCAACGGCCACCGTCTAACCGTCTCCGGCCACCGTCCTTGCCGGAAACTGCAAAAAACTCAGAATTTACCAGAAATCCTCTTTCTCCCTCCTTCTTCCTCCGTCCACATCCATCCCCAAGTCACCGGAAAAAACATATGTCGTCGGAAAATTCATGCGAGTTTTCCAGAAACTCATAGACCTTCATCAACATTCCCCAGAAATTTCAAGCTTCTTCAACCGCGTTCATTGCAGTTACCAAGATCTTCAAGAACTATTTCCCAGAAATCCACCCGTTGTTCTTCACTTCCTTCAAGATCCCCAGCAGCGATCTCCAGAAATCTGCTTGATCTCTAACGAGCAAGATCAACTCGTGTTCGTCACAGTCAATCTTCATCGTTCCCAGATTTCCTCCCCTTCATCTCCGTATACACGGCGCTCATCTATTCTGCAAAACGAGCCCAAGAACATCCACCGTCAGATATCTTCGTCTCCCTCAGTTTTTTCCAAGAAGTTTATTGTTCTTCAAGCGTACCGTCGAAAATCTCCAGAATCTCCACCTATTGGGATCTTAAGGCGCGTGCATCAGGTATGTTCATTTTGTTCATTGTTTATTGAACATGTTATCTGTGTTGGTCCGAATGAAGGTTAGAGTTAGGCTCGTTTGTAGGAAGAACATTGAATGGTAGCAATAATCAGAAGAGGTAGCTAGATTTAGGGTTTTAGAAGGTTGAGATTGGATGGATCTGAGACTGTTTGAGAGGGTGAGGAAGACGAAGATGAGCGGCTAGGGTTTAGGCAGTGAACAGTGTTCCGAGTTGGGGAGGGAAATTTAGGTTTTGTTTATTTGGTTAGTTGGGCTAGGGTTTGGGCATCGTTTGGGCCCAAGATTCGTATTGCTGGAACAAACCCCCCAATTGCTCGTTCTCCCCCCCCCCCTTTGCGTGAGATTACTGAAGCGAGTTGGATTGGGCTTAGGCCTTACTTGCTATTGGCACCCCCACCGTTGGCCCAATCAGTTTTTTGAACTAATCTTTGATGCTATTTGCACCGTCCTCTGGTCCTTTTTCTCTTTGTTTTTCAAGTGTTTTTCTGGTAACCATTGGGCCCAGGCACGCCCTGCTAGGCGCACCCCCCTTCCTGGGCCCATCATGAAAATAAGCTGAGGCGCCTTACTGTTTTCACCCCCCATCCCCTTTAATTCTTTTTTTAATTTCTTTTATTGTTTGTCTTTTATAAAATTCATATAAAATCCAAAATTGAACATTTTTTAATTCTTGTTTTTCCTATATGTTAATAAATCTGTCTAGAAAAATATAAATAAATAAAATTTTCATTTTATTTTCTTTTCATATTTTTAGTATATTTTTCATTTTAATGGCTTTTTAATATGTTTAGTTTGATATCCAATTTTGTAGAATTTCTTTTAGGATCTTCCTTTAGTCTTTTTAATTCATTCTTTTTTGTGTAATTAGATATTGAATCATAGTTCCCCGTAGGATTTAATTCTTGATTTTTAGATTAAAATTTGATTAGATTAATTAGGTTAGCATTAGGGTATCCTAATTAGGGTTTAGGTTGTGCATAGGTAAGGAAATTCATTTTCTTTAGATAGTTTTGTTTTGATTTTTGGGTAGAGGCATATAGGGATGGTATGGGTGAGTGTTGTAGACCTTTGTGATTAATTGATAGATTTTTCCCCATTGGTTTAGTATTTTTAGGTATTTTCTGAAGTTGCCTGATGTTTTTGTCTGTTCTGTGGTTATCTGTTCATCTCTGGGGTTTATTTTGGGGAATTTGTTGTGGGGCTTGTGTTGTCTTGAAGATCTTGTTGAAGAGCATGATGGAAGAGAAGATTGAAGATCAAGACTCAGAGACCCAGAGCTTGGATTTTTCCCTGTCAGTGAGGTTTGAGATCCTGAAGTTTGAAGGAAGTTCATGGTACTTTCCTGAGGAAGGCACTATGAATGACTTTCATTCTTTCTTCTCACCTCTTTCTTAAGTATCCAATGATGTTGGAGCCAACTTGTGAGTTTAATTCCTCCTGAGGAGGAATGTAAACTGATCACCTGTTGTTGAGCCACATGGGATACAATTCCTAAGTGGAAGCCTCCTAGTACTTTCCTGAGGAAGGTCCTATGGGTCTATTCACTTAGTTCCATTAGTTTATCTAGGATTTCTCAAGTATCCAATGATGTGGGAGCCAACTTGTGAGTTTAATTTCTCCTGAGGAGGAATGTAAACTGATTACAGTTGTTGAGCCACATAGGATACAACTCCTAAGTGGAAGCCTCCTAGTACTTTCCTGAGGAAGGTCCTATGAGTCTATTCACTTAGTTCCACTAGTTCAGATAGGATTTCCTAAATATCCAGTGATGTTGGAGCCTGCTTGTGAGTTTAGTTTCTCCTGAGGAGGAATATAAACTAATCACAGTGGTTGAGCCACATAGGGTATGACTCCTGAGTATACACCTCCTAGTGCTTTCCTGAGGAAGACACTATGAGTCTGCTTACTTAGCTCCCTTTCTTCGGTAAGCTTGTTCTGAAGCTTGAAGACTGGGATTGTTTTCTTTTGGTTAGGTTTTGCTTTAGGGCTTTGCTTAGAGTTGATCAGGATTCTGTGTTAGGGTTAGGATTAGAGAGTAGATTGATTCTTTCTCAAGTGTGTTTTGTTTGCCTGATGGCACCTCATTTCTTTTATCTGTAGATTGCTTGATAGCATGTTGTTTATCTTCAGTATGGTTACTGTTATTTCATGACTGGCTTGAGGTCGAGACGAGCTTGTGGAGGCTGAAGCCCCACACACATTTCCTCCCTTACTTGCATTGCATGCATTTTACTGTTAAAGCTGATGCTTTTGTCTGTTTTGGTGTATCATTGACATGATCCCTTAGGACTCTCATTTCTTCTGATGAGGATTTGATGATAGACTTTTAGGTTGAAACCTATGCATGACAACATCTAGGAGTTCCCTGTTCAAACCTCAACCATAGGATGAATCCATGGCATGATAACAGTAGGACTTGATAGTCTCCCTCCTAGTTGGGCCTGTTCTCTTCTCATCTCGAAGCAGTTTAAGATACAGTAATCATGAATGATTTCTTTCGTACGTTACGAGCCTTAAGCCATCTGAGGATGGATGTTTAGTATGGTACCCTTTGGGTGACATGCGACGCATTCACTCTCAGGTCATAGTCTCTAGTGCGGTTGAGATCGCAAACACAATAAAAAACACTTCTTTTAGAAGATAACCCGTAGTTAGCCGAACTACGTTCGCTCTGATCTTTCATACCAGATGAAAGTACGTAGGCATAGGATGCGACATCCTAGCGAGCAACCTTCTCCCCGTAATCCTTCGTAGGCCGAACTACGTTGACTCTGATTTCTCATTCTCTGATGAGAATACGTAGGCATAAAGTGCGACGCTTTGCCGAGTCATTTTTCTTTTCTTTTTCAGCCAGCCTTGATAGGTAGGTAGATTATAACCAACCCGTCCAAGTAAACAAACAAGCGAGGATCCCGTCGAGTACGACGGACGTGAGGGGTGTTAATACCTTCCCCTTGCGTAACCGACTCCCGAACCCAGACAATGGTTGCGATGACCTTGTCTTACCTTTACTCGTCAGGTTTTTCCGGTCGTTTCCTTTCCCGCTCTGAGGGATAAATAACGAAAGGTGGCGACTCTTCTGTCATGCCGTCACCTTATTTTCGCGCAAGCGACAAATAGCTACCCCAATGTTGCATGTCTTTTATAGAGCAGGTGTTGTATGTTTTGGTGTTTGATGTGGCATATCTCTTTTATACCATGTTTTAAACGTTACTCTGATAAAATTTTGAATATGTGCTTAATTGTTTTATTGTTTATTTAGGGGTATAGAAGGGGATGTTACAAGTGGTATCAGAGCAGGTTGGTCCATCCGGCCAGGTTGTCTTGTGTCGTTTGTCCCCTTGTATGCGGCACGTGTGAAAACATTGTCATTGCGAGGTTAAGTATGCAAAGGGTGGATAGTGACATCCGGTGGATGTTAAAGAAAGCATAAACGTGGAGTGCAGATTGGTGTAGCAAGGCCTTTAAGTATTCCAAGAGTCGAGGATGTGCTGTATGGTATTCTAAGTGTGAAATTGTTGCAGTACGTCAAATTCTGAGACCACAGCTTTTTACGGAATCGAAATCGGACACTCGGAAGTCAGGTAACGGTCGAAATTAAGATTTTGGACTGTCATGTTCGCCAGGTCTTCGCCTAGCGAGCATGCTAGCGAACGACTCCACGCTCGCTACTATGTTCGCCTAGCGAGGAAGTCCTGGGCAGAGAAAGTTGTTTTAGTATTTTTGTCGTAACGGGAGGACCGTAACTCGGAATGACGCACGGTTCGAAGCGTTGGAAAGCTAGTCCAATGATCTAGATGATGGTGAAGTATTGGCATGGAATTAAGTTAATTATTGATGGACTATTTTTAGATTTAGTAGTGGATGCAGAGTGTGTGATGCGTGTTTTTGCCACAATTTGCGAAACCGAGTAACCATTTGGCATGAGGATTCTCCATACTTGATTGATTGAAGCAATGATTGTGTTCACCGATGATATTTTGGTATATTCAAAGAAGATAATTGAGGATTATATTGAGCATAAGGAACTTGAGTTATCAGTACGGGAGAAGAAGCAGTTTTATACTGCGGTGATGAGAGTTTCAAAGGGTTTCTGGAGAGCTGTCAACAACTCGTGTATGGGTTGTGTCGGGCTCGACAGAATTAATTGTTGTGTTGTGAGAAGCTCGGTTGATATGATTGAGAGACGTGTTAAGTGCAACATTAGCAAGTCTAGTTGCTTGGAGGCAATTTAAAGTATATAAGAGGGATTATCTAACAAGTGACTTAGAGTTGGTCATTATTGTGTTTGTGCCGGAGTTGGAGGCTCCAATTGGTTAGTGAGAGATTTGAAATAATTGGTGATCTCAAGAGCTTAAGGTATTGGTTTGAATTGGAAGAATTGAATATGAGGCAGAGGAAAACAATTGGAACTCCTAAGGGATTATGGTTTTAAATTGAATTACCATTCGGGTAGAGCAACGTGGTAGCTGATGCATCGATTTGAAGATTTGGTATATACTGATGATGATGGTTGAATTTGATGAATTAAGTCGAAGGATTGATTTTTGTATTAATGGGAATGGTATCATGAGATGTCGTGATAGAATTGTGTTCTAGATATTATTAAGTGGAATAAGAGTATTGTGGTAGATGGAGTATCCATCATAGTGCTATAAAGATGTAACCGGATTTGAAGAAATTATTTTGATGGCCATAGATGAAGAGAGAAGTGGTTTAGTTGTATGTAATGTTTAGACTTGTCGGAAGTCGAAGAATGAACATCTGGGACTATTGGGTCTGATGTAACCATTGTATATTCCAGAGTTGAAATCGGATAGTATTCCCATGGATTTTGCGTTGAGTTTTTCGGAGAATTTGAGGAATATGGTTTTAATTGAGTGATTTTGGATGGAATGACTAGATTGGCTCTTTTCCTACCAATGAGGATTAATCATTCTATGTTGGAGCTGGTTGAGATGTATATCGCTGAAGTGATAAAGATTGTATGAGCTATCATCGAATATGGTGTCAGATGGGAATCTGAAGCTTTGTATGGTAGGAGGTGTAGGACTCCTTTGTATTGATATGATTCAGGCGAGGATGTTGTGCTCGGACCTGAGGATTGTGTAAAAGACGACTGAAAAGATCAAGAAGATCCAAGAAAGGACATGTTCTGAGGGTTACAGTGGTGACGGGTGTGGATCGAGCTTTGAAGTCTCGAAAGCACACACCGTGTTTTGTTGCTTAGTATCAGAGTGGCGCAACAGAAGCGTGGGAGAAGTATCATGTTAGATTGTCTTACCGCTGTAGATTGTGAATTTACATGATGTGGTATGTGCCTAATTGGGGAAGTGCAAGTGTATCCATTCAGATAGATGGTGTACAAGTGAGGAAGGATTTGACTGTTGAGACATTGCTAGTTCAGATTGATGAGCAAGAAGTAACTTCGAGGTAATGAAGATTTCTTCGGTAAAGACAGTTGGGGGAACCAACTAGAGAAAGTGGGATTTGAGAGATTGAGATGAGGAAGTCGTATCCGACTCGGTTCATTGAGGTAACATTTTCGAGGACGAAAATTCCTAAAGTGGGGGAGAGTTGTAACAGCCCAATTTTCAATAATTAATTATTTGTGTTAATTAATTGATTTATTTGGATTATTCTAATTATTTGAATAATTAGATGATTGTTTAAATGGATTGATAGATGTTTTGAGAGAGGAAATATATTGGAAAGAAATAAAGAGAAAGATATATATATGAGGAAGTGGAAAGAAGAGAAGGAGGATAGAAAACATAAGAGGAAAGAAGAGAAAGAAAGTGGAAGAGGGGAAAAAGAGAAGAAAAGAGGAAAAGCTTGGATTCATCAAGAACAACTCTTGGCTATCGATTTCATCAAGGTAAGGGTGTGAAATATCATCATCTTGTTAATGTATATGATTGTGTATGGATTGTATGAGTTGTTTGGATGTTTTCTCCATTTTTTCATTTTAGGTCGAAATAAGTTTAATCGGTAGAAGCTGAGTTTATCGGTTAGAATCTGGAAGGGATGATGTAGATTAGTCGAGATATATTAGGCTAAGTCTACTGGAATGAGTTTGGTTGGAATCGGGTGAATCGGGAGCTCCAGATGAATACTGGACAGTTTGGAGTTTGGTGTTCGCAGACACTCGCTAGCTTGTTCGCTAGGCGAGCAAGTCGCGAACGTTTGCTAGGTCCTCGCCTAGCGAGCCTGTGGCGAACGGTCCCAGACTTGGGACAGAATGGATTTGGATCTCCTTGCTGGTAGCGAGCGAGGTAGTGAGTTGCTCGCTAGGGCCTCACTGTGGCGAACTGGTAGCGAAGCCTTCCAGTGGCTTCTGTTTGTCTTCGCTAGCTTGTTCGCTAGGCGAATAGGTAGCGAATGTTCGCTAGGTACTCGCTAGGCGAGCCAGTAGCGAACGTGATAGCATTTTGTTTTTCTGGTGGTTCTATCCAATGTTGATTGTGTGGTTCGGTTGTTTTCAATCCTTGTTGGAATTGAATAGTCATGTTGTTTGTGATGTGCTGTGGGTAACCGTATGGCGTGAATCCTAGATGGTGAGATGAATTATGAATTGTGGCCGTTTGGCAATTATGTTGCATTATTTGAATTGATTAAATGCATGAGGAATATGATTGAATTCGTCGCCATTGGCGCGATATTGTGAATGCATGGGAACATATTGCGAATATGTGTGCATTATGTGATAGATGTGAGGTTGGTGAGGTACGCATTAGGGTAGAATGATGAGATATCATTCCTAGTGAGAAGCTCATTGGGGTAGAATGACTATGTGTCGTTCCTAATGAGATATGAGTGCTTGGATGCATTGGGGTAGAATGACTTGATGTTGTTCCTAATGCAGTACAAGTGTTGGTGCACTAGGGTAGAATGGCTAATGATGTCATTCCTAGTGTGGAACTCACTGGGGTAGAATGATGTGATATCATTCCTAGTGAGAAGCTCATTGGGGTAGAATGACTATGTGTCGTTCCTAATGAGATATGAGTGCTTGGATGCATTGGGGTAGAATGACTTGATGTTGTTCCTAATGCAGTACAAGTGTTGGTGCACTAGGGTAGAATGGCTAATGATGTCATTCCTAGTGTGGAACTCACTGGGGTAGAATGATGTGATATCGTTCCTAGTGAGAAGCTCATTGGGGTAGAATGACTATGTGTCGTTCCTAATGAGATATGAGTGCTTGGATGCATTAGGGTAGAATGACTTGATGTTGTTCCTAATGCAGTACAAGTGTTGGTGCGCACTGGGGTAGAATGGCTAATGATGTCGTTCCTAGTGTGAGACTCATTGGGGTAGAATGACTTGATGTTGTTCCTAATGAGGTATGAATGTGAAACTCACTGGGGTAGAATGATTCGATATCGTTCCTAGTGGAGTAGTTACTGGGGTAGAATGACTATGTGTCGTTCCTAGTAACGTAAACACTGGGGTAGAATGATTCGATATCGTTCCTAGTGGAGTAGTTACTGGGGTAGAATGACTATGTGTCGTTCCTAGTAACGTAAACACCGGGGTAGAATAACCGGGAGGTTGTTCCTGGTGGGGTACGAGCGATGTACCATAGTCTCGAATAGATAATTATGAGAGTGACGAGTTATATAAACCACATAGTGTGGAAGTGATTCGTGATAGGAGAGAACAGTTGTGTATGAATGATTGAGTCGAGTGATTTTGGATGTGTGCATGATGAAACATGTTTGGCGATTATCCATTATTGGTTTATGCACATATTTTGATGCATATGATGATTGTGATGAGGAGTGGTGAGAATGTGAAATATATGTATTATTATGTTTACGAATATATATATATATATATATATATATATATATATATATATATATATATATATATATATATATATATATATATATATATATATATATATATATATATATATATATATATGCATTGATTATTACGGTAATATTTCTCACTCTTCTGCTGTTTTATAATGCTCCGTGAGGCATTGCAGATTAGGATGGCTGGAGATCCTTTTTGTGAAGTATAGCTTCATTCTTTTGGTCGGTTCGCTCTGATATGTAGCACCGGGTAGTTAGGCTTGTATAGTATACTTTTGGGATACATTGTGTATATGTATCTGTTGGCAGATGTTTTGTAACATGACGATATTTTGAATCAAACTTGGTGATATGTAAATTATATGATTACATGTTTAAATGATTCAATGTTTAGATTTTCCACTTTTAATTCTATATATTGAAATGTGGGTGTAAGGACGAAGTTCCTCTGTTAATAGCTACCCCAATGTTGCATGTCTTTTATAGAGCAGGTGTTGTATGTTTTGGTGTTTGATGTGGCATATCTCTTTTATACCATGTTTTAAACGTTACTCTGATAAAATTTTGAATACGTGCTTAATTGTTTTATTGTTTATTTGGGGGTATAGAAGGGGGTGTTACAGCGACTCCAATCTCTACGTTGTAAATAGTTGAATTAAAAAGGGTAAAACTAGGTATTCCACGGCGGGAAACCTAAAACGGAGTGCGGCGACTCCTTAACCTAATGCTAGGGTAAAGGGTAATTCGGTCCGCGGCGGGGACGCCTATGCAATTAGGGTTTAAGCGGTGAAAAAGTCAAAGGTAGAGGACTATTGACGCGGCGGTCAAACAGCTAGACCTATTCCTTCAGAAGGGATTTAACGGTAAATAAAATAATGAAAATATTATTAAGCGGCGGTATGAAAATACGGGAAAGGTACGAAAACGGTAAAGGAATTGCACAACGACGATATCCTCGTGTCATACCCCAAATTTTGACCCCTTAGATCCTCATTATCATTTTTAGAAGCATGATCATGCATTATCTAACCCTAAATCAGTGCAAGTTTATTATTGTCAAGTTACAGATGAATCAGGGTTCTCGCACCGACAAATTCAAAACAATCAAGGAATGATCAACCAATGATTTGGGCCAATTCAATCATGGAATGAAATCAAAGACAATATCAAAGTCAAATGGGAAGTCAATTTGAAGAAATCGTTTCAGAATCAAGAACAGTGCAGTCAGGAGGCCCCGATTAGGGTTTTTAACCAGTGGAAAGTCAACTGTGGTTTGACTTTGATGTTGGGAAAGGTTTTAATGGTGGGAGTGAGGTCCATGAAGTTAATATAGGCTATTAAAGACTATTCAAGAAGTGTCAAAGTCCCAGGATGTCCAGAATATCAACAGGCGACTCGATCGGCACCGATCGATCGTACGGTTGACCGAAAAGTCAACTCCTCGAATTTTGAGAATTGGAATCCAAGTTGTGAATCAAAGTTGTTCCTTATGTCATAATGGACTTGCATATCAATTTTCATGATCATTGGATCAAAGATGAGAGAGTAATCGAGAAATCGGGAAATTAGGGTTTTGAAAAGGGCTAAACCGTATCTCCTTAACCGCACATCCAATTGAGTTGGTTCTAGTCTCATTTGAAAGCTCTTGACAAGTCCTACAAAAGTCCCATACTAGTCCACAACCAGAAAATGCATACTTTTTGAGATATAAGCAAAAACATTCCTAGAAGGGAAAATAACTTAGAAAATTTCTAAGTCATTTTCACTTTAGAAGCTAAAATCAGCCAACTTCAAGGGGGTTTTTCACCTAGTTTCAAATGGAATCAAGACTTCTGGCCAACATGAAAGTTGTAGTACTATGTGAGGGCTTTCTAAAAAGTACAAGAACATCTCAAGGGGATTTATGAGCTGAGAGATACATATGTTCAAAGTTGGCAATTTGTCACTTTTGTCCCACATTGATGAATTTTGCAAAAACACCTCTAGCACTCAAGTGGATCAATTTCAATACTACAAACTCCTTCTATATGATATATTAATCATTCTTAGCAGGTTAGAACAAAGAAATAACAAGGAGATAGCATGGAAATAAGAATGGTGAGTTCATTGCCAAAGTTGAAATATTTGACTTTTCCAAGCATGAGGTGGAAAGTCATTTCTGTTCCAGCCACTCTACCAGGCCTCTAGGCATTGATTCCTCTGTAAAAACATCATACAAACTTGCCAATTAAGTCAAGAAAACAGCTAGCAATCAGAAAAGCCAAGCAAGTGGTCATTTGGAAGAGAAAATATCAAGGTTTCTTCATGGTGAAGCAAAATGACCAAGCAAGCACCTCATTACATCTCTCTCTCACTCCAAATTTGCAAAATCTCCAAAGTTGTCAAAAATGCCCAAAAATCAGCATTTGCAACTTTGATGCTACTTTGAGTTCTATGCATTCCAGATCTCAAACAACCATCCACACACTCTCTAAATCATATATATGAGGTGTACCAACCATTAAACCACCCAAAAAATCAAAAAAACAAAAAGTCAACATTCCATGGAACTTTCTTTGACCTAAGTCCTCAAAAACCACCAAAACTTGATCCGAGCACCTTGTTGATGTTTTGAACTCTTGAACACCTCAAATACAACATATATAAGCTGTCTAAATCATCATTGATCACCAGAAGTGGGCAGAACTCATTTTGACCTCACACTTGGCTTGTTTCTTAAAGTTCAAGAAAGCTTCAACACAAAGTTCACATACAAGACATTGCTGGTTTTCTCAACTCCTTGGCTTGCTAAATAGGCTCACTAACAGGTATGTAGCTTATACATTAGTCCTCTTGTTTATTTATCCATGGTTTGGCATCTTGAGCATTATAGGATATGTTGAAATTCATGAATAGTGGATGTTTATCTCATGCTGTCATGCTTTTAAATTTGTTTTCATTCTGCTTACAGCCTTTGGTATAATTGTACTAGGTCACTAGTTGCTTAATGTTTATCAGTTTATCATCCTCCATTTGATCATGTTAAGCATGCTGGCTTGAATAAAACAAAAATCATGTAACAGCAAGTAATATTGATGATGTGCTGTTGAGATGAACACTGTGTTTTTACTGCTGATTGTTTGTTCCATTACTGCTACAAGCATTAACTTCATAATCCAATATGGTTGTATTACCTTTATCATTGCTAGATCATGTTTGGTTCTTGCCCTGTTTAATACTGCACTACTATAGGTTTTACACATCATGCTATGTTTCAATCATGTTCAAATAAACTGATGCTGTTAGGTTATGCTTGGTGCTGCCAGTTTGAAGTTATCATGATATTGCTGCTAATTTGTTTTCACAATCATGCTGCTAATTTGTTCATGACATGCTGCTACTACTTAGTGATGTTGCCAAAAGCTGTTTGTAAAACCTCAAGTTTGGTGTTTTTCACAAATTTGTTATCATTTACATCAAAGCATGTTAACTTGTTTGCATTAGCTCAAACATAATTCAATATACATTCTGAGCATGTCCATGTGCATTGATCTTGTTTATTATCATTGCATCAAAGTTTTACATATTCAATCCAAAACACAATGTAACACATGATACCACTCATACTACTTTTTGCATAAAGCTTGCTCTTCATCAAAACACCACTCACACACATCACATTAATCATTTGAAGCTTGTACATGTGCTTGTCTTGCTGATTTGAGGTATAGTTTTGAATTTCACCTCTTGACACAAACACATGAATGCAATAACCACTCACTTTGCTCACTTTTGAAACCAACCATAGAATGATGTTTTTTTATCTCACAAGCATGATTTAAATGTCATTTGCAATATGTGTATGAATTCCTTTGAATGATTTGAGCACAGCACCACAATTTCACTCCTTGACACCAAAGGTACAAAAATACACAAAAGCACAAAAACTTGATTTCTGCCTATAACATGTTTTCTGCCAAAACTAATGACTTGTACACCTTATGTTAAACATGTTTGATGAGTTTGAATGATCATATTGTATTAAGAATCATCATGCCAAGTTTTACCTTCTCATATGCATTATTATGTCTACAACTTGCAAATGCTATGACAAATTACATGATATGTGTGTTCTGTGGAATTTTAATGTTTGAACCATCTTATTATCATGTATGTGTGCTGTCTAAATGATTAATTTGACCAGATTTGAGTTAGGACTTCATCTGTCCCTTATCATGCATATTGGTCCATAATGTTCAAAATGCTTCATGTTCACATACCAACTTGAACTTACCTGTTTGTACATGCTATCTTATTATTTCTACAGCTCCACAAGGTCATATGTAATGTGTGTAAATGATTCAAAACATAAAAACTTGACTGTACAAAGTTTCACATCACATTATGCTTCACACACACATATTGAACACAATTTGCAAATTGAGTGCTACATGCTTATATATGTGTTCCAGTTTAAACTTTTTCATCTACACACACTTCATATGATATATTTAAGCTGTTAGAATGGTTAGAATCACACAAAACAATCAGAAACCAAAAATCACTTTTGTTATGCATTTTATGTTATGTGATTTGCAACTTATGGACAACAGTCATAATTACTCATGCCTTGGCTCAATTTGTGCTTGATATCTGTTATATATGATATATGTGATGTGTATGTAACCTTACCTGACTTGTAGCATGTGTATACCAAGCTGTCCAGTTCAATTTGCAAGCTTAAAACCATGAAATTCACACCAGCTATCGTTTTTTTCACAGGAAAGTGAATTTCAAAAAACCACCTATGCCATCCTCTTCCTCTCATTTTTCTACCCAATTTACATATAAAATTTGTCCCGATCCGATGAGCGGTTAGTGAGATACGGTATAAAACGTATTTGGTTTCGATTATGTTTCCATGTCATTATGCATTCAAACACACACACACACCAGTCATCTTTTTTTTTCACTAGGTGAACAATTTGTAAAAACCACCTATGCCATCTTCTTCCTCTCATTTTTCTACCCAATTTACATATAAAATTTGTCTCGATCCGATAAGCGGTTAGTGAGATACGGTATAAAACGTATTTGGTGTTGATTATGTATTTTGCCCAGCCATGATTCAAAATCAGCCTTGTATACATATTGTTTCCATTTGATTAATGGATGTAACAGCCGCCCCAGCGGTAAGAACATGCGCGCAATTATACCTTTCACCATCATGACCAGGGTTCGATCCGGGTGGAGGTCGAACCCTTTTATTATTTTTTCCTATTTTGTACATAAACTTCAAAAATTCGTAACTCTCTCATTTTTTATCGTTTTTCACCCGTTCTTTTTTCATTGTGTTTATTTTAATGTGTACTTTCATGTCATAATTTTATTTTCCATGTTTGATTATTTTTTCACCACGTTTGATTGTGCACAATCCGCGCGTCAACGGTACTAACCCTATTTGGTTGCAGATGAAATTTAAAAGGTTTCCTCTTGTGTTTTCTCAGGAAAATTGATTGTTATCATGTCTATATATGTTTGTCAACATGTTAGAATTTTTACATTGAATTATTATCATGTTTACCTCATCTGTTTGTTAACAGTACTCCAGGTGCGAACTGTCGTCACGGTTCTCGTACCAAAACAATTGCTCTGATTGTCATCATTGCTTTCCATCTTTAATCTTTGTATTGGTTGTCACCATGAATGTTTGAATGATGTTTGTATTTTATTTTATCCCTAAGCGACGGAGCTCGTTAGCTTTCGTCCAGTTGCCGACAATACTGTTCCTCCAAAGGAAGGTCTGTCCACTTGACTGTCAATGTCTTGGACCAAAATCTCTGCTATCCCTTGACTTCGTTAAGTCACCTTAACCCTAGACTAGAAGCCTTTAGACTTTGCTTGAAGTCTAAGAAACCCACCCATACTAGGAGTGTTCTTCAACTAGAACCCTAGGAAAGAGTTCGTCAACTCTGTGTAAGAATCATCGTCATGATTTCTTACTTTCCCCTTTTACAATTTAGTTTAGGGAGTTTTGTCAAACTCCACACAAACATCGTCATGTTTGTTCCCCTTTGAACCTTGATCATCATCAAGTGTTCTTTTCCCTTGTGAGGTGAACTACGATTGCTCTGATTCTATCCTAGTCAGGATACGTAGGCAGAAGGTGCGATACCTTTGCGAGCAAACTTAGAAAACCACTTAGGCCTTTATTTTACTTTTATTCCCAACTCAAACCATAGTGCACAATTCACAAACCTTATCAAGTAAATGAAGAAAAGGTTCCTGTAGAGTACTACAGATATTTAGGGTGCTAATACCTTCCCTAGATATAACCAACCCCCGAATCCCCGAATCTCTAAAGCGTTGTTGTCACATCGCGCAAAAAAGGTTCTTTCTTTCTTTAGACCTATCCTTTGGATAAATTAAAGACCGGTTGTAAAAGAAATAAGGTTCAAGTTAATTAATAGCTTGATATCAAATTTTCACCGCAACAGAAATGGCGACTTCACTGGGGACAGAACTTATTTTGAGGGTTTAACCTATTTTGTTTATATACTTGCTATTTGTGAATATTTGTGAATATGTGCAGATTTGTTCTTTTGGCTTTTGGGAAATACAATTGGTGAGACAGCACTATACCCGTGCTTGAGTGTACTTATGATAGGAAGGTGGTATATTCAAGGAGGTTTATAGGGAGTTGATTCCCGACTAAGCCAACTTGAAAACCGCCGCTCAATGGAGGTCCTTTTGAGGGTAGTGTTGTTGATCGAGTATTCGTGAAAACAATGCTGCTTTCTATAAGGGGCCCATGCCATTGAGGACCTTTAGAACACACATTACCCCACTTGGCCTTATTAGGATGTAGCGCGATGACTATGAGGGAGTATTTCCGAATAGTTGATACGCGATACTACACTCGGACGAGACTCTCTTGAGAATATTATCGACCCCCGAGTTATTTGGGCAGTTGATAATATCCGAAAGATGGGTTGAGAACTCTGGGAACTTTTTAGAACTTTGTTCTACAGGTGAAAAAGCTCTAGTACACTCCTTATTGGGAAAGGTAGACCTTGGCTCCTGATTAAATTTCCCTAAACCAAAACTTGATGTGTATATGTGAATACTTGTGTTTGTTGCATCCATGCATTCATAAACATCATAACATAAAAGTTTTATGGAACTCAGTCTCTTATTTTAAAACTTTAGGAAACATCATGGATCAAGGAAAAAAGAAAACAATCAAGTACACATACAAGAGTCCTAAGCTGGATGACATTGAAAGGTTGAGCGCTATTATCACAGATGTAGAAGGGTTCAAGAGCAGATATGGTAACTTGTTGTCACTGTTGAGAACTAAGAAAAAGATGGATCTGGGGCTCCTCTCCACCTTGTTACAGTTTTACGACCCGCTCTATCATTGCTTCACATTTCCAGACTATCAGCTTGTACCAACACTCGAAGAGTATTCCTGCCTAATCGGGTTGCCCATCATTGAAGATTCTCCTTTTCCATTCACGGAGAAGGACCCTAAGAAGGAAGAAATCGCCAGAGCAATACGTGTGGGAGTAAAGGATATACAGGAAAACATGACTACCAAAGGAGGGATCTCTGGTTTACCTGCTGGATTCTTGATCAAGAAAGCACAGTATTATGCTGATCATCTGAGTATGGATACATTCGAGGCGATCTTGGCCTTGCTCATTTATGGTATCTTCCTGTTTCCTAACATTGATAATTTTGTAGACCTCAATGCCATCAAGATTTTCTTGAAGAAAAATCCTGTGCCAACTTTGCTGGGTAATACTCATCACTCTATTCATCTCAGAAATCTTCACAAGGGAGGAATGATCATTTGTTGCGTCCCATTGCTGTACAAATGGTTTCATTCTCATATGCCCAAAGCTCATGTCTTCTGGAGGAAAGGATGGTGGTCTGAAAAGATTATGGCCTTATCTCATTCTGATATTGAGTGGTACAGTCGAGATTATGATGGAATAAGAATTATTGACAGTTGTGGAAACTTCGGCAATGTACCTCTCCTTGCTACAGAGGGAGGAATCAGTTACAGTCCGGTTCTCGCCCGACGACAGCTCGGGTATCCGTTAAAAGACAGACCCAACAGTGCTTGTGTAGAAAGTATGTTCTTTTTGGGGGAAAATGAGTTGAAGAAGGAATTCTCGGAAGCTTGGAAACATGTCCACAAGAGAGGAAAGGAAAGTCTGGGAAAGCCTAACTGTGTCTCCTTTGATCCTTATCTCCAATGGGTTCGGAAAAGAGCTATCCAACTGAAGATGCCTTATGCCTTGCAAGAACCTATGGTCCTGAAAGAAGAACGCCCATTGATCTTCTTTTCTGAGGAGGAAAAGTTGAGGATTGCCTTGAGAAAGTCACAGCAGACTGAGGTGTCCTGGAGGTACAAGTATCAGGTGGTAATGGAAGAAAACGAAACACTCCGCAAGCAGCTTCAAGAAAGGGATGAAGAGATAAAGGCAAGCAAGAAAAGAAAGGCCCAGGAAAACTTGTTCTACTTCAGTAACCAGTCTACTCCGTGGAAGACGATGATTGAGAAACTTATGGGAGAGAAGATGCGAGTGGAGGAAGAACTACAGAAAGCAAATGCCACGGTGGAGTTTTTGTCAGAGGATTTCCTTTAGCACTGTTTAGTTTTCTTGTAATGTGTACTAAAAGATTTTGTAGTGCAACATCGAAAATTAAATGAAACCCGTGATGTTTTGAATCTCGAGATCTGAGTTCTATAAAACTTTACGCATTTGCATCCGCATTTTTATTTTAAACATTCAAGGGGTTTTAAAAATCATTTCACAGGTATTAATAATGGATCCAAGAAGAAGATCAGCTATGGAGTTCAAGTTTCGACAACCAGATCTGGAGAACCTGAGAATATTGGGAAGAATGGTAGAAGACCCTGAAGCCTTCAAAGCCCGACACGGCAATGTATTATCCTTACTTGAAATTCAGGTGGATGAGGAAATATTGTCCGCGCTCGTCAAGTTCTATGATTCAACCTATCACTGTTTTACTTTCCCAGATTTCCAGCTGTTGCCAACTTTGGAAGAACACTCAGTGTTGATGAGATTAAATGTTGCTCCGAGGCCGTTTTCTGGAAGAGAAGGTTTCCCTGATGAAAGAGCAATCGCCGAAGCCATTCATCTTGGAGTAGCTGAGGTACGAACCCTAATGACCGCTCAAGGGCATCCCTACGGTCTACCTACCAGATTCTTGTTTGAAAAAGCACGGTTTCAAGCCGAAACCAAGAATTGGGAGGCATTTGAAGCTCTTTTGGTGTTATTAATCTATGGACTCTTCTTGTTCCCGTCTGACAACAGTTCATCCACAAAGACGCTATCAACCTGTTCCTGCTCCGAAATCCTGTACCTACTCTCCTAGCTGATACTTATTATGCAATTCACCACCGACACTTGTACGAAGCTGGACCAATTGAATGTTGTTCCACTCTCCTCTACAAATGGTTTATTTCACGCTTACCTAGATATCCAGCACTGTGGGATGTACAAAACAGTAATCCATGGACCGAGAGGATACTGTTACTCCAGCATACCGACATTCAATGGTACGACCCTGCTTACGGAGGGATCCCTATGATTCAAAGTTGTGGAGACTTCCCGAACGTACCGCTCATTGGTACCAGAGGGTGCATCAGCTACAACCCTATCCTTGCTCGCAGACAGTTAGGGTATCCGATGATGGGCGAACCAGATTTCAACTTGATGAGGAGTTTCTGCATTCAAGACGGAGAGAATCGAGAATACAAAGCCAGGATCATCTACGCTTGGCGCCGTATCAACGTCAGGGGCATGACTGCTTTAGACTACCCTGACACGGCTGTATCAGACTCCTACCTAGCATGGGTGGAAGAGGCCGCTCTGAAAATGTTCTATACCCGATTCGAACCCGAATCAGCAGAACCTACACTCGAGGAAGAATTGCCGACTGCCTTGGTAAAAGCAGAAGAGGAAGGAAAGGTTTGGAGGAACGAATATTTCTTGGCTATGCAAGAGAAGGAAGCTCTCCAGGGTAGAAGAAGAATTCAACCAGAAGAAGGAGGACCTTCGAGTTAGATGGTCCAAGATCATTGTGTGATGATGTAATCTTTGTTTTGTATTTCAATTTCCAACTGTTGTAAACTCCCCAGTAGAGGGATGAAAAGAAAATGTTTGTAATGTTTTCCCTTTTTAATATCTATGAATGACTTCTAAGAACCCCTTGAATGTTCAAAATACTGCATCTGCATGTCTGCATATCATAAGCATATCATAAACATGTCATAAGCATATCGTAAGTGTTGTTTTCTGTGTCGTGTCTCATCCCACTGTCTGATCTTCAACAGAGGAAAGCACACTGAATCCAACGCACAAGTACAACACGAGAGCCAGAGCCCGTCAACTAATGGAGGCTCAAAATCAAGAAATTGTAAGAATCGATGACGAGCTCGGAGATCTCCGAGGCGGAATCAAGCAGATTATGGAAGCTTTACAGGTGATAAAAGCGAAGATGGATACCCAGGCTACTGTAGTTTCTGAGATTACTAGTGCTGCTATAGATCCAGTTCCAACGGCCGACACCATCGCCAACAATCCACCGTATGGCTTACACCCGGATTTTCTACATCCGACTCCAGTAAATCAGCAGAATGTTCCTTTGAGAGGGGAAATGCCCCAGGCTATCCCTACCTATGCTCCGGCAGCTGTGCAAGCGCAGGTGCACCCAATGTTTCATAATTATCAACCAGTGGTCGAAGATCAAGAAGAGTATGAAGGAGAGAATGAAGAACACGAAAGATTAAAAGAAAATGTTGAAACAATGGGAAGAAAGTTAAAAGCTATGGAGGGCAAGGATGTATTCGGGACTGACACCCGGGATATGTGCTTGGTATCTGGGTTGATAATCCCGCCAAAATTCAAAGTTCCAAATTTTGATCAATATTCAGGGGCTTCCTGCCCGCGAACGCACCTTCTCATGTATTGCCGCAGGATGGCGGCTTATGTTGAAAATGACAAGTTGATGATACACTGTTTCCAGGACAGTTTGAAAGGCGCACCAGCAAAATGGTATTTGGGTTTGGATCAGACTAAGATTCTCAATTTCCAAGACTTAGCCAATGCTTTCATAAGACATTACAAATATAATATGGATCTGGCGCCCGATCGGAGGCAACTGCTAAGTATGTCCCAGAAGAGTTCTGAATCCTTCAAAGAGTACGCTCAGCGATGGAGAGAAGTAGCTTCACAGGTGGAACCTCCACTTAGTGAGAAAGAATTGACTGATTGGTTTGTTGACACTGTGCGACCCGAGTTCTATGAGAAAATGATCAGCAGTGTGTCCGCCAGCTTTTCGGATATTGTAGCTGTGGGAGTCCGAGTAGAGATAGGGCTGAAAAACGGAAGAGTTACAGGCAGTTCCAGCAGTTCAAGTGGTCAGGTTAAGAAAACTGGTAACCCATTCCACAAAAAGAAGGAAGGAGAGACCAACTCCATCACCAGTGGAAAAGGTAGACGTACACAAAAACAACGTTACCAACAACAACCTTATCTGAACTACAATCAACCGCCGCCGCCGAGTTACATGCAACAAGGTTACCCCGGGGCAATATATCCCCCGCAGTATGCCACACAACCATACGTGGCAGCTGTCACTCCTGCTTTCACTCGACCAAACTACCAGACAGCACAGCCTGCACCTGGATATCAGCCGTTTCAGCAAAGGCAACAACGAGCGCCCAACGCTCCGCCTCTCCTACAACAACAACCCCGAGCTCCGGCACCCCGCCAGAGCTTTCAAAATAGAAGACCGACGAACAAGCCGAATTTCCCGCAGATCCCGATGACTTACACGGAGTTATACCCTTCATTGGTCCAGGAAGGTTTGGTGACGACGAGGCCACTGACCCCTGATACAACATCTCCTTTTTACAATCCGAGCGCTCACTGCGCATTCCATGAAGGAGCCGCTGGTCATGATTTAGAAAGTTGCTTCGCCTTGAAGCATTTGGTAAGGGAGCTGATTGAAAAGAAAATCCTGTCCTTTAATGATATTCCGCCCAATGTCAAGAGTAACCCGCTACCGAACCATGGAGGGGTTAACGCTGTGGATGATTCGTCAACTGAAAGAGTAATTACTGAAGTATCGGAGATCAAGACACCCTTGAAGATGCTACATGAGAAACTGGTAAGAGCAGGGTATATTCAGGGTAATCACAACAATTGTAAAAAATGTTCTGTTAATGCTGAAGTTTGTGGTACAGTACAGAAAGATATCCAGAGTTTGATTGATGAAGGATTGTTACAAGTATGCAGTAAGGTCCGAAGTGAAAATATTGCCGTGATAAAACCGTCATTTGATCAACCCAACAAAGACAAATGGATTCAAGCGCCCGGAAGTGCAGAGCCTGTGTTCAACAGATCAGCGATCACTCAACGCCGATCCGTCGTAATTCAAAGACCAAAGCCATTTCCATACAATGATACAAAAGCGGTCCCTTGGAAATATGATTTAACAGTGACACCGGGAAATGCAGATCAAGAAAAGAAAGGAAAGAAAGAGCAAGACGATGTTACGAACATCGTGGGCACGAGCAAGATGACCCGCAGTGGTCGAATTTATCAGCCCAAGATTACGATAGTGACTCCAAAATCCACTACCCCGGTGGAAACACAGAACAGAGAAGTGACAAATCCCGAGAAAGAAGATGAAGAATTTTTAAGAATTATTCGGAAGAGTGATTACAAGGTGGTAGACCAGCTCCACCAAACGCCGGCTAAAATCTCCGTCCTTTCTCTATTGATGAATTCTCCCGCCCATCGGGAGGCTCTACAGAAAGTACTTCAACAAGCCCACGTAACTAAGGACATCACGCTGGGGCAATTTGACTCAGTAATAGCCAATATCACAGCATGTAACACGTTGAGCTTCAGCGACGCCGAGTTGCCGAAAGAGGGTCGCCATCACAACAAAGCATTACACATCTCCATCAAATGCCAAGAAGACACATTGGCACGAGTCCTGGTTGATAATGGGTCTTCTTTGAATGTCTTGCCTGCAAGGTCACTTGCAAGATTGGCCTATACAGGAGCAGAGATGAAGCCCACTCCTTTGATCGTGAAGGCTTTCGACGGGTCCCGAAGGGCTGTTATTGGAGAAGTAGAATTACCCGTCATGGTTGGACCACATGTATTTGATATAACGTTCCAGGTGATGGACATTAACCCGGCATTCAGCTGTTTGTTGGGACGACCGTGGATACATGAAGCCGGGGCGGTAACATCAACTCTGCATCAGCGATTGAAGTATGTGGTGAATGACCAGCTAATAATTGTGCATGGGGAGGAAGACTTTATGGTAAGTAATCTGTCATCCTTCAGATACATCGAAGCAGAAGAAGGTGCGCTGGAAACCTCATTTCAAGCTCTGGAAATAGCCCATGCAGTAACAGTAGAAGAAACGGTAGCCAAAGGTAGTCCATCGTTCGCTTCCGCTCAAAGTATCAGAGCAGCGCTCGCAGAAGGCACTCCCGCAGGATGGGGAGAAATTATTGAAGTACAGCCGAAGATGGATCGACAGGGGTTGGGTTACAAACCAACTCCTGCTGAAGACACTGCACAAGACCAAAAGTGACCCAGGACAATCCAAGAAATATTTATCAGTGGTGGTTCCCAAGTCAATGTCGTAGGAGACGAAGCTGAAGGCGGAAACGTCAGGCATCTAGTGTATCACTGCAAACTCCCTTTGAACAACTGGGAAGCCATTGATGTTCCTGTGGTTTGTCACGAGTTAAAGTAATTTGCTTTGTGTCTTTTTCTTGTTTTGTTGTTTTAAAACTCCATGACCGTGCCCAAGGTCATAGGAATGTTTTGTACGGGCCCCGCACTTTCAAAATACATCAATGAAAATGAATTGTTTTGCTAAATTCCTCATTTGCTTTTGATGCTTTTATTCGTTTTCACTTTTAAAGAAAAAATGGCAATCATAAAAAACCGAAAGCAATCTTCTTTTTTGTGTGCTGCATTTATCTTTGTATGTTTAATAAAATTAAACCATTCCCCATCTGCAGCCACATCCAAAAACCCATTGATTCCCATGACCAGGCATCTCCTCCTGACTTTGATTCACCAATTCACCAAGCTGAAGAGGAGGACGAAGATCTTGAAATTCCCGATGAACTGGTAAGACTAACTCAAGACGAAGACATGGAACTCCAACCATACAAAGAGCAGATTGAAGTCATTAACCTGGGCTCAGAAGATGACAAAAAGGAAGTCAAGATTGGGTCAAGCCTCGGGGCAGACATCAAACAACAATTGAAAGAACTCCTGAAGGAATATGTGGATGTGTTCGCTTGGTCCTATCAGGACATGCCGGGTCTAGACACTGACATAGTAGTTCACAAGCTGCCGCTTAAACCAGAATGCCCTCCAGTAAAACAAAAGCTCCGCAGAACCAGGCCAGACATGGCACTCAAAATCCGAGACGAAGTAAAAAAGCAGGTAGATGCAGGGTTCTTGGCTGTATCCAAATACCCTGAGTGGGTAGCAAACATTGTTCCAGTACCGAAAAAGGATGGTAAGGTCCGAATGTGTGTAGACTACAGGGATCTGAACAAGGCCAGTCCGAAAGATGACTTCCCACTGCCACACATTGATACATTGGTAGACAATACAGCTCGTTTCGAAGTGTTCTCTTTTATGGACGGTTTCTCAGGTTACAATCAGATTAAAATGGATCCAGATGATATGGAAAAAACTACCTTCATCACGCCGTGGGGAACCTACTGTTACAAAGTTATGCCATTTGGTTTGAAAAATGCTGGAGCCACCTACCAGCGGGCCATGGTCACTCTATTTCATGATATGATGCACAAAGAAATTGAGGTGTATGTCGACGATATGATTGCAAAGTCTCGAAGCGAAGATGATCATCTAGAGCACCTCCTGAAGCTGTTCAAAAGACTTAGAAAGTATCAACTAAGGTTGAATCCTGCCAAATGCACTTTCGGAGTAAGGTCAGGAAAGCTACTTGGTTTCATTGTTAGTCAACGAGGAATCGAAGTAGACCCAGACAAAGTCCGCTCCATCCAAGACATGCCGGCTCCTCAAACAGAAAAACAGGTCAGAGGTTTTCTGGGCAGATTAAATTACATATCTCGGTTCATTTCCAACATGACACCGACCTGTGAACCCATCTTCAAACTACTACGCAAAAATCAACCAGTGGTTTGGAATGAAGACTGTCAGCAGGCCTTTGACAAAATCAAAAGTTATTTGCAAGAACCGCCCATCCTGATACCTCCGGTTCCGGGAAGGCCGTTATTCATGTACCTTACTGTTCTAGAAAGTTCCATGGGCTGTATGTTGGGTCAACAGGATGAATCCGGACGAAAGGAACATGCCATCTATTACTTAAGCAAGAAGTTTACTGATTGTGAGAGCCGTTATTCACTCCTTGAAAAGACATGTTGCGCTTTAGCATGGGCCGCCAAACGGTTACGACAGTACATGGTTTGCCATACTACTCTGTTAATCGCAAAAATGGACCCAATCAAATATATCTTTGAAAAACCTGCTCAGACTGGAAGGCTCGCCAGATGGCACATGTTATTATCAGAATACGACATTCAGTACACGACCCAGAAGTCTATCAAGGGCAGTATCTTGTCAGATTACCTTGCAGAACAACCAGTTGAGAACGATGAGTCAGTTAAGCTTGATTTTCCTGATGAAGACGTCATGTTAGTAAAGGATTGTGAAAAGGTCGACCCTGTTGAAGATTCACCACCAAGTTCCCCTTGGAAAATGATGTTCGATGGTTCGTCAAATTATAGCGGGCATGGTGTAGGCGCTGTCTTAATGAATCCAGGAGGTGGTTACACGCCATTCACGGCTCGGTTGGATTTTGATTGTACAAACAACATTGCAGAATACGAGGCATGTATCCTTGGTCTCGAAGCGGCCATTGATCTCAAAATTAAAACTCTAGAAGTGAGCGGCGATTCAGCACTAGTCATCTACCAGGTCACAGGCGAATGGGAGACCCGACATGAAAACCTGGTCCCATACAGAGCATATATTGTCGACATGATCGAGTACTTTGACGAGATTACCTTCAAGCATGTACCCAGATCTGAAAATCACATTGCCGATGCTTTAGCCATGTTGGCCTCCATGTGGAAAGTCCAAGATGAAAATGATGCCACTCTCATCCGGATTGAACGAAAAACAGAGCCCGCTTACTGTCAAATGATTGATGAAGAAACAGATGACAAACCATGGTACTATGATATAAAGAACTTCCTGTTACAACAGGAATATCCGACCGATGCTATGTCTCTTGACAAGAAAACTTTAAGAAGACTAGCGTCAAAGTTCTTCCTCAGCAATGGTGTGCTTTATAAAAGAAATCATGACATGGTACTGCTCAGATGCGTCGACAAAAGAGAAGCAGAGCTGTTAATGAAAGATGTCCATGAAGGGATCTTCGGTACTCATGCCAATGGGTACGCGATGGCCAGAAAGATCTTGAGAGCCGGGTACTACTGGTTGACTTTAGAGAATGACTGCATCCAATTCTCCAGGAAGTGCCACAAATGCCAGATTTACGCAGATAAAATGCATGTGCCTCCAACACTGCTGAATGTACTGTCATCACCATGGCCTTTCTCAATGTGGGGCATCGATATGATTGGGGCAATTGAGCCAAAAGCTTCCAACGGGCACCGCTTCATTCTGGTCGCCATTGATTACTTTACCAAATGGGTCGAAGCTGCTTCCTACACTAACGTGACCCGACAAGTGGTAGCACGCTTCATCAAGAAAGAGATAATCTGTCGATACGGGATTCCCAACCGAATCATCACTGACAATGGAACCAATCTGAACAACAAAGTAATGAAAGAATTGTGTGATGAATTCAAGATTGAGCATCATAACTCTTCTCCCTACCGTCCGAAGATGAACGGAGCTGTTGAGGCAGCTAACAAAAATATCAAAAAAATATTGCAGAAGATGGTGAAGACCTACAAGGACTGGCATGAAATGTTACCGTTTGCTCTACACGGATATCGAACATCTGTCCGCACTTCAACAGGGGCAACCCCTTTCTCTTTAGTATACGGGATGGATGCCGTACTCCCGATTGAAGTCGAGATCCCTTCGTTAAGGGTTATAATGGAAGCGAAACTAGAAGAGGCAGAATGGGTCAGAGAAAGGTTTGACCAATTGAACTTAATTGACGAAAAGCGCATGTCTGCGATGTGTCACGGCCAGGTGTACCAGAAAAGGATCAAAAGAGCCTTTGACAAGAAGGTTCGCATCCGGGAATTCAGAGAAGGCGAGCTTGTATTGAAAAAGATCTTGCCAGTTCATAAAGACGCCAGAGGGAAGTGGATGCCTAACTATGATGGCCCCTTCATTGTGAAGACAGTTTTCTCAGGAGGATCGTTGATTCTCACAACCATGGATGGAGAGCATCTTACTCATCCAATAAATTCTGATGCAGTCAGAAAATATTACGCCTAAGAAAAGCCCGATAAGTCGAAAACTCGCAAGAGCGGCTTATGCAAAAGTTAGGGTAAAAAGAAAAGGAGAAAAAGAGAAAAGAATTGAAAGCTCGCTAAGTTGAAAACCCGAAAGGGCGACTTAGGCAAAAATGAGCGTCCCGGCGGATTGAAAACCCGAAAGGGCGATCCAGGCAAAAATTAGGGACAAAGGCGTTTCACTGCATCAGAAGGTTGTCACCAGTGCAGCAAGTTACACAGAGAAAACTCACTTCCGGTTGCTCTCGTCAGAAGCAAGGATGTTGGTGGATTTCTAGTCTTTAGGGATAAATGGTCATGGGATTCAATGTAACCCTTCCACTTTTGCCATTTTTTCACTTGTACAATGTTCTAGGGAATCTTGCCATTGGCAAGACCTCCTGCTTGAATAAAATCAGCTTCGAACCATTCTTTTGTTTGCAACTACTACTTCTCTTTATCATTTTTTGTTATGCAAAACACTGTTTATTTGACAAACGATGATTTTGAAAAACGTAGGAAGCAAAATTTTTCATGATAAAACTTGAAAAGGTCAATAAAAAACAAATGCTTTAAACTCGTGGAAAACTCAGTAAGATCATACTCACCCTGATGTCTCAAGGTGGCAGGAGCATTGATATACATTTGCATTTTTTCCCCAGTTGAAACACTTAGCAGATCTGTTCACTTGGTTCGCCTTTGGCCGTGTGTAGTAACCAAGACTAAGAAGCCATCATGTAAAGTTTTGAAGGATCCATCCTCCACAGGATTGCCAAAGACAGAGATTACTGGTACATCGCGGGCTGACCTGACTAAGCTTCGTTCCCCAGTACAGTTGAGATTATTTGCACCACTTAGCCTGGATTCAGTGTGGTTCTACCCTCTCCCCCGGTTGTGGTATCTCATTTTCTGGTTGTTACCATCAAGTCCAGTTGTCACTGGCATTCATATGTTCTATCTCGTGGTTGCCACCACAGTCTTTTAAAAAGTCCAGCCGTCACTGGCACCTTGTGTTTGTTGGTCGTCACCAACCTTTCCCCGGAAAAGTCCAGTTGTCACTGGCATCGCAAAATCCAATTGTAATTGGTACCCTTTCGTTGGTTGTCACCAACTTCCCTCAGTAAAGTCCAGTTGTCACTGGCATTGTTTAAATCCAATTGTTGTTGGTATCACTTGTTGGTCGTTACCAACTTTTTACTTTAAGTCCAGTCGTCACTGGCACCCTGTGTTTGTTGGTCGTCACTAACACCCCCAATCAAGTCCAGTTGTAACTGGCACCCTTCAACCGAACCGTGGTTAGTAATCATTATTGTTACATCCCCTGAAGTCCAGTCGTCACTGGCATCGTTAAATCCAGTTGCCATTGGTATCATGTGTTGGTCGTCACCAACCTCCCCTACTGAAGTCCAGTCGTCACTGGCGTCTTTTAAATCCAATTGTTATTGATACCTGAGTTTGGTTGTCACCAAATCCTCATAAAGTCCAGTCGCAACTGGCGCGCTCACCCAAATTGTTATTTGTGGTTGTTATTTAAATTCCCCAGTAAGTCCAGTCGTAACTGGCATTCTTATCCGGCATCACTGGTTGGTCGTCACCAAATCCCGTGAAAAGCCAGTTGTAACTGGTATGGTCGTTTATTCATTTAACATTCCATCGGTCATCACCAATCCCACTAGCTAAAGTCCAGTTGTCACTGGCGTTCCCGTTTTCCTTATTTGTTTCCTCTGGGTTGGTAGTCACCAGTACCCCAGTAGGTCTTTGCTTTTCCAGTCTAGTCCCGGAGATCTAGTTGTCACTAGTATCCCCTGTGTGTCTGACTTTGTTCCTAGTCCATTCCTGGAGATCCCGTTTGAACTCTTCATTATAGGAAGGCCTCGTCTGATCATCCCCAGTGAGGTTGTCACCAATTTCCTTTATTCCCCATGTGAAAATTATTCTTTCCCCGGTGGAGTGCATCTCTTTCACCAGTGAACGGTTGTCCTCGTCAGGTTCCGTTTCCCAGTCGGAGTTTCTCAGATGATATCATCTAGTCACGTCTGAACTATTTGATCCCCAGTAAAGTATGTCCCTTTTCCCCAGTGAACGGTTGTCCTCGTCAGGTTTCGTTCCTCCAATCATAGTTTTATCCTCAGATGCTATCAGTTAGTCATGTCTGAACTATCTGATGCCTAGGTTTGAGTTTCTCTTCCCCAGTGCGAGTCCTTCAATAAGGACATCCTCTGTGTGTCAAGTTTCCAGAGTCTGTTCCCCGGTGGATAGCAGTCTGTCTTTACCGTTTTTTTTGTGTGTCTTGCATTTTCAAGCATCATAAATCATCATTTAGGTCTCATAGCATTCAAGCATTGATCCTTTGCATAGCATTGGATCTAAGGTACAAAATTTTTGGTTTTTCTGTATTTAAATACCTCTCACTACGATTCCTCGAGGATTGTCATCCTCAGTTCCATCTAGTGAAGATATTTAAATAGGGGCAACTGTCATACCCCAAATTTTGACCCCTTAGATCCTCATTATCATTTTTAGAAGCATGATCATGCATTATCTAACCCTAAATCAGTGCAAGTTTATTATTGTCAAGTTACAGATGAATCAGGGTTCTCGCACCGACAAATTCAAAACAATCAAGGAATGATCAACCAATGATTTGGGCCAATTCAATCATGGAATGAAATCAAAGACAATATCAAAGTCAAATGGGAAGTCAATTTGAAGAAATCGTTTCAGAATCAAGAACAGTGCAGTCAGGAGGCCCCGATTAGGGTTTTTAACCAGTGGAAAGTCAACTGTGGTTTGACTTTGATGTTGGGAAAGGTTTTAATGGTGGGAGTGAGGTCCATGAAGTTAATATAGGCTATTAAAGACTATTCAAGAAGTGTCAAAGTCCCAGGATGTCCAGAATATCAACAGGCGACTCGATCGGCACCGATCGATCGTACGGTTGACCGAAAAGTCAACTCCTCGAATTTTGAGAATTGGAATCCAAGTTGTGAATCAAAGTTGTTCCTTATGTCATAATGGACTTGCATATCAATTTTCATGATCATTGGATCAAAGATGAGAGAGTAATCGAGAAATCGGGAAATTAGGGTTTTGAAAAGGGCTAAACCGTATCTCCTTAACCGCACATCCAATTGAGTTGGTTCTAGTCTCATTTGAAAGCTCTTGACAAGTCCTACAAAAGTCCCATACTAGTCCACAACCAGAAAATGCATACTTTTTGAGATATAAGCAAAAACATTCCTAGAAGGGAAAATAACTTAGAAAATTTCTAAGTCATTTTCACTTTAGAAGCTAAAATCAGCCAACTTCAAGGGGGTTTTTCACCTAGTTTCAAATGGAATCAAGACTTCTGGCCAACATGAAAGTTGTAGTACTATGTGAGGGCTTTCTAAAAAGTACAAGAACATCTCAAGGGGATTTATGAGCTGAGAGATACATATGTTCAAAGTTGGCAATTTGTCACTTTTGTCCCACATTGATGAATTTTGCAAAAACACCTCTAGCACTCAAGTGGATCAATTTCAATACTACAAACTCCTTCTATATGATATATTAATCATTCTTAGCAGGTTATAACAAAGAAATAACAAGGAGATAGCATGGAAATAAGAATGGTGAGTTCATTGCCAAAGTTGAAATATTTGACTTTTCCAAGCATGAGGTGGAAAGTCATTTCTGTTCCAGCCACTCTACCAGGCCTCTAGGCATTGATTCCTCTGTAAAAACATCATACAAACTTGCCAATTAAGTCAAGAAAACAGCTAGCAATCAGAAAAGCCAAGCAAGTGGTCATTTGGAAGAGAAAATATCAAGGTTTCTTCATGGTGAAGCAAAATGACCAAGCAAGCACCTCATTACATCTCTCTCTCACTCCAAATTTGCAAAATCTCCAAAGTTGTCAAAAATGCCCAAAAATCAGCATTTGCAACTTTGATGCTACTTTGAGTTCTATGCATTCCAGATCTCAAACAACCATCCACACACTCTCTAAATCATATATATGAGGTGTACCAACCATTAAACCACCCAAAAAATCAAAAAAACAAAAAGTCAACATTCCATGGAACTTTCTTTGACCTAAGTCCTCAAAAACCACCAAAACTTGATCCGAGCACCTTGTTGATGTTTTGAACTCTTGAACACCTCAAATACAACATATATAAGCTGTCTAAATCATCATTGATCACCAGAAGTGGGCAGAACTCATTTTGACCTCACACTTGGCTTGTTTCTTAAAGTTCAAGAAAGCTTCAACACAAAGTTCACATACAAGACATTGCTGGTTTTCTCAACTTCTTGGCTTGCTAAATAGGCTCACTAACAGGTATGTAGCTTATACATTAGTCCTCTTGTTTATTTATCCATGGTTTGGCATCTTGAGCATTATAGGATATGTTGAAATTCATGAATAGTGGATGTTTATCTCATGCTGTCATGCTTTTAAATTTGTTTTCATTTTGCTTACAGCCTTTGGTATAATTGTACTAGGTCACTAGTTGCTTAATGTTTATCAGTTTATCATCCTCCATTTGATCATGTTAAGCATGCTGGCTTGAATAAAACAAAAATCATGTAACAGCAAGTAATATTGATGATGTGCTGTTGAGATGAACACTGTGTTTTTACTGCTGATTGTTTGTTCCATTACTGCTACAAGCATTAACTTCATAATCCAATATGGTTGTATTACCTTTATCATTGCTAGATCATGTTTGGTTCTTGCCCTGTTTAATACTGCACTACTATAGGTTTTACACATCATGCTATGTTTCAATCATGTTCAAATAAACTGATGCTGTTAGGTTATGCTTGGTGCTGCCAGTTTGAAGTTATCATGATATTGCTGCTAATTTGTTTTCACAATCATGCTGCTAATTTGTTCATGACATGCTGCTACTACTTAGTGATGTTGCCAAAAGCTGTTTGTAAAACCTCAAGTTTGGTGTTTTTCACAAATTTGTTATCATTTACATCAAAGCATGTTAACTTGTTTGCATTAGCTCAAACATAATTCAATATACATTCTGAGCATGTCCATGTGCATTGATCTTGTTTATTATCATTGCATCAAAGTTTTACATATTCAATCCAAAACACAATGTAACACATGATACCACTCATACTACTTTTTGCATAAAGCTTGCTCTTCATCAAAACACCACTCACACACATCACATTAATCATTTGAAGCTTGTACATGTGCTTGTCTTGCTGATTTGAGGTATAGTTTTGAATTTCACCTCTTGACACAAACACATGAATGCAATAACCACTCACTTTGCTCACTTTTGAAACCAACCATAGAATGATGTTTTTTTATCTCACAAGCATGATTTAAATGTCATTTGCAATATGTGTATGAATTCCTTTGAATGATTTGAGCACAGCACCACAATTTCACTCCTTGACACCAAAGGTACAAAAATACACAAAAGCACAAAAACTTGATTTCTGCCTATAACATGTTTTCTGCCAAAACTAATGACTTGTACACCTTATGTTAAACATGTTTGATGAGTTTGAATGATCATATTGTATTAAGAATCATCATGCCAAGTTTTACCTTCTCATATGCATTATTATGTCTACAACTTGCAAATGCTATGACAAATTACATGATATGTGTGTTCTGTGGAATTTTAATGTTTGAACCATCTTATTATCATGTATGTGTGCTGTCTAAATGATTAATTTGACCAGATTTGAGTTAGGACTTCATCTGTCCCTTATCATGCATATTGGTCCATAATGTTCAAAATGCTTCATGTTCACATACCAACTTGAACTTACCTGTTTGTACATGCTATCTTATTATTTCTACAGCTCCACAAGGTCATATGTAATGTGTGTAAATGATTCAAAACATAAAAACTTGACTGTACAAAGTTTCACATCACATTATGCTTCACACACACATATTGAACACAATTTGCAAATTGAGTGCTACATGCTTATATATGTGTTCCAGTTTAAACTTTTTCATCTACACACACTTCATATGATATATTTAAGCTGTTAGAATGGTTAGAATCACACAAAACAATCAGAAACCAAAAATCACTTTTGTTATGCATTTTATGTTATGTGATTTGCAACTTATGGACAACAGTCATAATTACTCATGCCTTGGCTCAATTTGTGCTTGATATCTGTTATATATGATATATGTGATGTGTATGTAACCTTACCTGACTTGTAGCATGTGTATACCAAGCTGTCCAGTTCAATTTGCAAGCTTAAAACCATGAAATTCACACCAGCTATCGTTTTTTTCACAGGAAAGTGAATTTCAAAAAACCACCTATGCCATCCTCTTCCTCTCATTTTTCTACCCAATTTACATATAAAATTTGTCCCGATCCGATGAGCGGTTAGTGAGATACGGTATAAAACGTATTTGGTTTCGATTATGTTTCCATGTCATTATGCATTCAAACACACACACACACCAGTCATCTTTTTTTTTCACTAGGTGAACAATTTGTAAAAACCACCTATGCCATCTTCTTCCTCTCATTTTTCTACCCAATTTACATATAAAATTTGTCTCGATCCGATAAGCGGTTAGTGAGATACGGTATAAAACGTATTTGGTGTTGATTATGTATTTTGCCCAGCCATGATTCAAAATCAGCCTTGTATACATATTGTTTCCATTTGATTAATGGATGTAACAGCTGCCCCAGCGGTAAGAACATGCGCGCAATTATACCTTTCACCATCATGACCAGGGTTCGATCCGGGTGGAGGTCGAACCCTTTTATTATTTTTTCCTATTTTGTACATAAACTTCAAAAATTCGTAACTCTCTCATTTTTTATCGTTTTTCACCCGTTCTTTTTTCATTGTGTTTATTTTAATGTGTACTTTCATGTCATAATTTTATTTTCCATGTTTGATTATTTTTTCACCACGTTTGATTGTGCACAATCCGCGCGTCAACGGTACTAACCCTATTTGGTTGCAGATGAAATTTAAAAGGTTTCCTCTTGTGTTTTCTCAGGAAAATTGATTGTTATCATGTCTATATATGTTTGTCAACATGTTAGAATTTTTACATTGAATTATTATCATGTTTACCTCATCTGTTTGTTAACAGTACTCCAGGTGCGAACTGTCGTCACGGTTCTCGTACCAAAACAATTGCTCTGATTGTCATCATTGCTTTCCATCTTTAATCTTTGTATTGGTTGTCACCATGAATGTTTGAATGATGTTTGTATTTTATTTTATCCCTAAGCGACGGAGCTCGTTAGCTTTCGTCCAGTTGCCGACAATACTGTTCCTCCAAAGGAAGGTCTGTCCACTTGACTGTCAATGTCTTGGACCAAAATCTCTGCTATCCCTTGACTTCGTTAAGTCACCTTAACCCTAGACTAGAAGCCTTTAGACTTTGCTTGAAGTCTAAGAAACCCACCCATACTAGGAGTGTTCTTCAACTAGAACCCTAGGAAAGAGTTCGTCAACTCTGTGTAAGAATCATCGTCATGATTTCTTACTTTCCCCTTTTACAATTTAGTTTAGGGAGTTTTGTCAAACTCCACACAAACATCGTCATGTTTGTTCCCCTTTGAACCTTGATCATCATCAAGTGTTCTTTTCCCTTGTGAGGTGAACTACGATTGCTCTGATTCTATCCTAGTCAGGATACGTAGGCAGAAGGTGCGATACCTTTGCGAGCAAACTTAGAAAACCACTTAGGCCTTTATTTTACTTTTATTCCCAACTCAAACCATAGTGCACAATTCACAAACCTTAGCAAGTAAATGAAGAAAAGGTTCCTGTAGAGTACTACAGATATTTAGGGTGCTAATACCTTCCCTAGATATAACCAACCCCCGAATCCCCGAATCTCTAAAGCGTTGTTGTCACATCGCGCAAAAAAGGTTCTTTCTTTCTTTAGACCTATCCTTTGGATAAATTAAAGACCGGTTGTAAAAGAAATAAGGTTCAAGTTAATTAATAGCTTGATATCAAATTTTCACCGCAACACCTCGCATAAATTACAACTCAGAGAAAATAAAATGCGGAAAGTAAGGGAATTGCAAAGCGACAATATCCTCGCGTAAATTACAACCATAAAATGAAATATGAAAAATGAAGTATTATAACAGTACAGCTGAGAAAGCAATGAATGGACCGACATAAAAATTATACGAGAATAACCGGTAAGGTTCAATGTGAAATTGAAAGTGTCACGTTATACGGTTTTAGGAAAGGGATTTAAACTAAATGAGGAATTTAAAAAAAAGAGTTTGAATTTAAAATGTTAATTTTTAATTTTGCCTTATTTTAATGGATTAATAAAAATCTTATTTTTTTAAAAAAGGGATTTTTCAATTGAGGAATGTTGAATTTTAAAGAAATGTTCTAATTAACTTTAAAAAAAAGGTTTCTAGTTAACTTTAAGAAAAAGTTTTAAAAAAAGGTTTTTTTAACAAAGGGTTTTGATTTATTTTTTTTTTAAAACAAAGGTTTTTCATCTTCAAAAAAGGAGTTTTAGTTTAAAAATGATTTTAACTTAAGAAAGGTTTTAATTTAACCTAATTAAACTAAATTGTAAAATAAAAATAATAAAAAAGGTTTTAACTTTATGAAAGGTTTTATCAACCTAATTAAACCAAAATATAAAGTTAAAATAAAAATAAATGAATGGTTTTAATGAATCTAATTTTCTTAAACTATAAAAATATAAAATAATACTACTAATAATAATAAAACAATTAAATAAAGAAAAAGAAAAAAAATATAAAGCAATTGAAATAAAAATGGGGGAGGGGCGACGTAACTTCTCCATTGTTGTTCTTTTGAAACTTTTCGTTCATTCCTCCCACCATTCTTGCTCTTCCCGGTAGGATTCTGAAAACACAAAGTAAACGGAAAAAAATCTGTTAGTATCAAAATTCTTCACCTTTTTCGCGAGATTTGAAGCGATTTGAGTTGGTTCTTTTTCGCCTCTTTTTCCTTATTTTTCTGCTGATTGAACTTCCTTTTTTCTTGCCACTTATGGATTTCCTTTATTATTATTATTATTAGTATTATTTTATATTTTTGAGTTGGATATGATTGAACGATTTCCCGTATCACGAGTTAAACGAAGGTTGTTTCAACTCTCTATCATATATAAACCCTAACATGTGTTGTTTGCAACTATTATCTCACTATCATATTCAAACTACACTTCTCTAAATTCAGTGACTTGCATATTGAAGCGTTAACGTTATAGGTCTTTCCTGTTTTGTCGTATCTGGACCTCATGTCGTCGTATCAGAAGAGCTTTTTCTCCCAATATCTCATTTTTCTTGTTCCACCATGAAATAATTGAGTCGTTTGTGGAAAACGACTTTTGGTTCTCACGAACTTCCACATCAAATTCATCTAATTATGATAATCACATCTCCTCGGTGACGATCCCTCCCAATAAATAATGACGATCTTCAACACAAGATCATACAACAAGAAAACATTGCACAAATGACCTACAAAAGAGGACTCTTCGAGATTGTTGACAGCAAAGAAGAAATTGAAAAAAGAAAGACATATCATACGGTTCTGAGACAACGAAAAGTTATATTAGATTCCTAATGCAACACTTCCTTTATTGGTGTCTGCCACCATGGGTAACCACTGAATCTCAAGAAACATTATCAATGACAGAAGTTTGTGTGTCGTCATGTATGTCACCGTCGTCATGGGATTATGGTTAGGTAAAGAGGACCTAACACCATATTATTAGCTGGAAATTTCGACGTCAAGGTTTTTTATTTGAAAATAATGAAGCAAAAAAAAACATTAATGAAAAGTTCTTTAACTTCGACAAGAGTGCTTTTAGAGATTCCATTCGAAATGATGGTCCTTTGTGAGAAGGATATGCTGAAGTGAGACTTAGGAATATTTCTAAGTCTGATTGGCATTTCGACAGAAGCTATAAGAGGCTTACGTTCGACGAAGACTTGAATTTCAAATAAGGATAATAACTATCTTTTGTTCTTATCTGTTTCTTGGAAAAGACGCATGGAAAGTTGTGGCAAAATAAGGACATGCAAAGCAAAACGTGTTATTTTTTGGAGAAATGACTATTAATGATAATTATTTTGACATAGTATAAATAGGGGACTAGTGCATAGGATTTTCGTGCGTTCAATTATTGTACAATACTAACAAAATCACTCAAAGTATCTAAGTCAATTGAGAAAAGAGCTTTCATTGAGAATGTATGTCTGAAACACCACGTTTTATTTCAATTGAAAGTTATTTTCAGTTTACTATGTATTCCTTCATTACAATTTTACTTTAAAGTTTCTTTATTGCACCTTTCTTTGCAATTCTGCAAAGTTTATCTTTCCAAAAACTTAAAACAATCTTTCACAAGCATGAGCACCGTCGAAGTGTTCTTGATATTTCTAGAAATGGTTTAAATGATAGATATGTCCTAGGACTCACTGGTTGATCCTGCAAGTAAACTAATTTTTTGGAGACCAACAGTTGTTTATCAATTTTCACGGTAAAAAAATTGGCACGCCCAGTGGGACCAGTCCTATTATTTCAAACATTTTTTTCTATTTTGAATTTTTTTTCCATAAGTTCTTTATTTGTGTTATCTCTCTAAAACTTCGTTGTATGAGACTAAGAAGTTGTAAGATAACCATAAATAATGAAGAAATACATAGGATAAGATACGTAAGGAGGATGGTGAACCAAAATCCACCAAACAACCAAAATCCACCAAGTAACGATGAAGAACCACCCCTTTCATCTTCGACAGAGGGAACTACGGTTCCAGCGTCAGTGTCTGAAATTGTACCATCCACGACAAATACAACGCCTGTGAAGTCGATTGCCCAAAGTGGACCAATTTCATCTTATGTGGGAATACAAGGTCCACCAGTGACCCCCTCCCCTCCAGTGGGGAGTATTTTATTCAGGCCTTATATGCCTGGATTTTCAGTGCCCTAAATAGGTCGCGAACAGCCTTATGGTATGCCAGCATCAGTGATGGCAAGTTTGCATAATTTGTCATCAATGTTCACAGACCCAGTGGTGAATGCAACTTCGCCACTACAAGGATCTGGTTCATGCATTAATAATTTGGGTTGAATTAGTCATCCCCTAGGGACGTGTTTTCCCACTCAAATGCCCAATTTCACCAATAATTATGCAGTGGTGATAAGGCAGCAAATGGACGAAAGCAACCATGAAATGGTCCAAATGCTTGCCTAACAAATGGGTGTTATATTCAACCCTCTAATCCAAAATTCTACTCAAATAAACCAACAAATGGCAGCGCATTGTTGATTTCTTTGGTGTGCCACAACCCCCTCGACAACCTCAAAGGAAATATATGGTAGAAAATCCAGAGGCAGTCTTGGAAGAAGACTCCATTATCAACTAAGTCCAATAAAATGTACCTCAAGCGAATATTGTAAACCAGGGAGTAGGAGTCAAACCTCCCAGGGTCGAACCTCATAGGGTTGAACAACAAATTCCAGGGAAAAGGGAACAAAGGGTAGTCACGGTTAATAGAAACTAAAATGCTGACGAAGTCATCAATCAGTTTCGAAGTGATAATGTGGCAGCAGAGAATAATTTAGGAGCCATGGTCGAAAGAAACATGACAATTAATGGGGTAAATATTGGCCATCATATGCCAAATTACACATCACAATTGTCTGAATATATTCTGCAATCAGAATTACCCCCTAGATGGAAAGTCCCCAAGTTCACTAAGTTTTCTGGGGACACTAGTGAGTCCGCTGTCGAACACGTGGCCAAGCACTTAATAGAGGCAGAGGAAATTTCCAATAATGAAAACCTTAGGATAAAATATTTCCCAAGTTCCCTTAAAAAATGCCTTTACTTGGTTCACGACATTACCAACGAATTCAGTCCATAATTGGACTCAATTGGAAAGATTGTTCCCTGAACAATTTTACATGGGACAGCCAAAAATAAGTTTGAAGGAATTGGCTAGCATTAAGAGAAAATTCTATGAGCCAATAGATGACTATTTGAATAGGTTTTGTTTGCTTAATTTCAGGTGTCTTACACAAGTGCTTGAGCATGAGTTGGTCGAAATGGCCGCTGGTGGCTTCGACTATTCCATTAGGAAGAAACTAGATACCCAGTAGGGGATGGCCTAGTTGGCCGATAAATTTTGACAGGTAAAACGCCTGAAGGCTGAAAAAGTAAGGGAAAATAAGAATAATAGAAAGGAGGGGGTAGCCTATGTCAAATTTTAAGAAGAGGATCAAGAGGCATATAATGACCTTTTAAACTTCGACAAAAGCGAAGTTGACCTTGTTGAACTAAAGCAAAGGTCCACCTTACTCCTGTAAATTTCTAATGTTGTCGAATGGAAAGAATCCAGTCGAACCTGAGAAAAGTGATAGGCTCCCTAAGAAAACTTACACCTTCGACATCACCAAGTGTGATGAAATCTTTGATTTACTAGTTAAAGATGGCCAAATGATAGTGACTCTTGATTCTAAAAATCCTCCTTTAGAACAAAGGGAAAAGAGAGCTTTTTGTAAATATCATAACTTTTTAGGCTATAAAACTTCTCAATGCTTTCTTTTCAGGGATCTTGTTCAAAATGCAATCAAGGAGGGAAGGCTCGGGTCCACTGAAAAAGTAAAGAATCAAATGAAGATAGATGTTGATCCTCTCCCATTGGCGGATGCACACTACTCTGAGCCATCCATGGTTAACATGGTAGAAGTGTCAATGGATTTCACCAACAAAGCTGTTATGGTCGAAGCTGCTGAAGCCTTCACCAAAGAAGTCACTAAAGGCTTCAACAATGAAACCACTGAGGGTTTCACTCAATAAGCCACTGAAGGCTTCAACAAATAAGTCATTGAAGGCTTCAACAAAGAAACCACTGATGGTTTCGCCAAAGGAATCACTGAGGGTTCCTCCCAAATGATTACCATGAATGAAACTATTAAGGGTTTCATTCAGATCGACACACAACTAAGGCCACTGAGGGCCTTAGAGTCAAGCTGCAATAGTTGGACATCACTTAGAGTGACAACTTAGGAGTCAATATCATCCAAGTGACCCAACAAATTTCCATAGAGGTTGAAAAATAAAGCCTCAGGCAGGAAGAATATGTCAGAATGTCTTATCTCAGACAAGATGAAATTCTCGTTGAACTCCTCCACAAATGCCAAAAGAAGAGGAGTGAAGTGATGTTGTGTCCAAGATGTAGTTTCGTCTTTGACAGAAAGGTTGCTGAGAACATGGAGGGCGTTCGACTAGCTAAACATAAAAATAACTGGAGAGATAGCAATAATCACTTTTCCTTCGACAAAAAGGGAGCCCCCAGGAGACATGAGCAAGCTAGACAAGGATTCTCTGGCAATAAACTAACCACTTTTAAGCCCACTGCCGACGCCATAAGGGGCAAGTGGGCCAAACCTGTCGAACGCAGGGAATAAGACCAGAAGAAATGGCAGAATTTCAAAGTGGACAAAGGATCGTCACTAGCATACGATAAGGAGTTCCAAGCCTCAAAAAAGTTGGTTTGGCGCTCTGAAATTTATAAGGGAAAAATCTCATGTCAAGGTCTTAGTGGAGGAGACAACAAAGGAAAAGAAAAGCTGAAAGTGAGGCCACAAAAAAGTTAAAAGTTGAGTCCAGTAGTAACATGCCCATAAAGAAGGACATGAATGAGGATAAAAAGCCTGTCGAAAGGAATTTGTTTGCTGACCAAAAGGAAGATGTGGCAGAAAAATCTGATCAAGTTGTCGTAGATGATGACATGCTAATGGACGACTTCGACTCAAGTTCATAACCGTTGTTGGATATGATTTACAACATAGTGTTCGTACTACCTAGAGAATATAGAGTTACAGAGATGGACGAAGTTGATGATAAAGTCGAAATGGAAGTGGCCAATCACATACCAGTTTGTTACTATGTACTAAACAATGAGTGCGTCGAAGAACATAATTCCTTCTTTGAAAGGCCAGACAAAACCACGAAGAACCATCTGAAACCTCTATTTATTAGAGGTAAAATAGAGAATGTTAGGATCAATAAGGTCTTAGTAGATGTAGGAGTAGCGATAAACTTAATGCCGCATTACATGCTAAAGAAAATTGGAAAGGATGACAGTGATACTAAGCCCTGTAAGAGCAAGATTTGTCTCTACAAGATAATCTCTATGTTTTGATGATAACAATTGAGTATTTGTGAAAGAACCATTTTATGGTTTAATGTTTGTTATGTGCAGGTCATATTAAATTAAATATATTAGACCAAACAAACAGAAGCAACGTGTGCAGCTAGTAACTTATGGAGTTACTTAGTGTGACGTCATGAAGCGCATGTGAGAAGCTAGTTTGCTTATGCATCTGATCACCATCAGTAAAGAACCAAGGGTGCTGGATATTGCAGTTGCAATGCTCTTGTGGTTTCTGCTCTGGAGAAGTGCATATGATCTGAAAGCAAATGAAGCTCAGTGAAGAAGAAAGTTTGTTTCTACATCTGATCATGTTTAGTAAAGAATCAAGGATGTTGGATATTGCAGTTGCAATGCATCTATAGATTCTGCTCTGAGTTATGCATCTGATTTGGAAGCTAACGAGCAACTCTGAAGACTGGTTCTGAAGGTCAAGACTCTGAAGACTCTGATGACTTGAAGTTCTGAAGGCTGAAGGCTCTGAAGACCAAGTGCGTCAAGACTCTGAAGACTGGTTCTGAAGGTCAAGACTCTGAAGACAGGCTCTGAAGATCAAGACTCTGAAGACAAGTTCTGAAGGACAAGACTCTGAAGAAGTGTTCTGAAGGTCAAGCCTCTGAAGAAGTGTTCTTAAGGTCAAGGCTCTGAAGATTCTGAAGACATGGTTTCTGAAGAATTAGTCATGAAGATTCTCAAGATTGTTTCAGAGGAAACTTAGTTCTTGGAATGCTGAAGACTGGATTCTAAAGTGGAAGATTGTGTCAGAAGAAGATTCATCCAGATGCAAGACATGTTACATCAGATAAGTTGTTGCTGTTCAAATCTGATAAATCATGTGCTTATGGAAAAGGACAAGAAAGTGATGTCATCCAACGCGTGCTTATTCTATACGTTGGAATATGACTATTGGAAATAGAAAGGACTTTTCTATCCTCACAGTGTCATTCTTGGAAGCACTATAAAAGGAAGAATCATTTGTTTATTCAAATGTTGTTGAAGTGGCTGATTGCTAGAATTGTTGGCTCTTGCGCTGTTGCGTTACTGCTACTGCTGCAAAGAAAAGAAAAGCTTAATGGAAAAGAAGCCTTAGTGCTCACTTACAAAAAAGCTTTTAAGCAATATAGAAGCTATGTTTTAATAATCTCTTAGAGACTTATTATTAGAATTAGTTTTTGTATTAGGAAGCAAGGAGTTGTTGCTCATTACTTGCTATGTGCTAAACTTGGAGTTATTAGCTTGCTAGGAAGCACCATTGTAATCTCCGACAACACAAATATTCTATTTTAGAATTAGTGGTTCCTCAAGTGATCTAGTGAAGATCAGTATACTTGAGATGACAAGTGACAGTAGTCATTTGTGGAAATCCTAATAGGAGATCTTTAGTGATCGGATTCTATTAAGGTGTCAATGAACGTTATATCCTTGGGGATCCCTGAACGTGTCATTGTCAAATTGTTAGTCACTTGCAGTTATCTTGTGCATCTGTAATCAGTTCGGTTATAGTGGATTAAGTCCTTAATTGATTAAGGAGAAATCACCTTGGAAGGGTGGACTGGATTAGCTTGAGAATTATTCAAGTGAACCAGGATATATGATGTGTTCTTTACTTATACTTTATTATTTATGCTTCCGCAATGTATTTAATATAAGCGCATAAAGCATCAAGTGAAGAAGAAGACAAGAAAAGGAAAAAGTTTTTATTTAGGCATAAACCCAATTCAATCCCCTCATTTCTTGTGTTTATTTCTCACCTTCAATTGGTATCAGAGCTCCGGTTCTGTTATTGATGGATATCAAACACCTAATAGTGTCAGATAAAGATCTATAGGCTATGTGAAGAAATATTTTTGGGGATTTTTCACCGTTCTTACAATTTCAACCTCACATCAGCTTTTGAGGATGATGAGTTCTAAAATCGTAATCTATTTGGTTACTTGAGCAAGTCATTGATTCTGTGAAGTTTGAAGTTTGAAGTGTTGAAGCCTTCAACAACAAATCTCCTCCAGTAGATTCTAGAAGAAGAATGAAGAATCAACTGACAAGAAAGATTCATCAGATAAGAAGATATATCTGTTGAATGCTGATGTAAAATACGTTTGGATTTTCAACATATTTGCTCAAAGATTAAAATCTTCAGTAAGCAAGAAATCTTGATTTCTAAAGATTAATTCTGGTGACCATGAGATGTTTTCAAGAAAGGGATTAGTCCACACTTGACTTTCTCATGATAACTCATTGGAATTTATCTTAAGTAAGAAAAGATATATTGTTGGCTAATGAATCCTATTCATCAGAACGCAATAATATAGTCTGCAGAAAAGGGCAAGTTCAGAAAAATGTTCAAATCTGGTATAAATGATTCTTCAGATTCAAAACATTTGAAAGTTGCTATCCTTGAAGAGTTTCAAATAATTCTGCAGAAGTTTCAAGATAGGCAGTGTTTATCAACTCATCTGGATATGATGAAATTCAGAAGATCTGATTTGAAGAAGCATGAACAATTAAGTTCTGTTAACTTGAGATGTTATCTCAGTTGAACAAACTGTAATTGATCAGATGTTTTCAGGCATTATTTTTTTCAGAAATTCTTAATGAATGTTTTGAGAAATAAAGTTGTGTGGAAAGATACAAGGACAGTAGTCATTCTGTCTAAGGTAAAAAGGATTTAAATCTCTGGTGTTATTCAATCTGAATAAGTCAGTAGATATTCTTTTTTAAGAGCAGATGTTTCTGTTAAACTCTGTTGATCTAACTCTTTACAAGTTAGCTCAGCATTGTAAGAGCAAAATTGTCAGTCAGACTGTGTCTCTTGATACATCTGAGTTTGATGATAATTTCATCTAGATTGGATCTGTATTTGTTTCAAGTAGACAAATTCAGAAGATGTAGCCTGATGGAAGCTAGATGCTCTCTACTCATGAAGATCAGAATATCTATGCTTTGAGGATATCTCTCATGAATCAGATGGATGTTGTTGTGATTAATGAAGACGTTGGAGAATTAGAAGCAGATTGTGTTCCAGCTGAAGAAACAAAAGCTACCCCAGATGCTATTCAATTAGATGCTTCTGAAGAATCAACCATGAGAAGTTTCCTCCAGAATCAAATTTTCTCTTCTAGAAGAGACGTTCATTGAAAAGAAGGATGATTCCAGAAGAACAAGATTCTTTCTTCTCAATGCTTGTTGTCGCTTGCGCGAAAATAAGGTGTCGGCACAACAGAAGAGTCTCCACCTTTCGTTATTTATCCCTCAGAGCGGGAAAGGAAACGATCGGAAAAACCTAACGAAAAAGGGTAAGACAAGGTCGTCGCAACCATTGTCTGGGTTCGGGAGTCGGTTACGCAAGGGGAAGGTATTAGCACCACTCACGTCCGTCGTACTCGACGGGATCCACGCTTGTTGTGATTACTTGGACGGGTTGGTTTTATCTATCTACCTATCAAGGCTGGCTTAAACAGAAAAGAAAATGACTCGGCAAAGCGTCGCACTTTATGCCTACGTATTCTCATCAGAGAACGAGAAATCAGAGTCAACGTAGTTCGACCTACGACAGGTTATGGGGGAAGGTAGCTCGCCAATACATCAGTATTGTGCCTACGTACTCTCAACAGGTATGAGAGATCAGAGCTCACGTAGTTCGGGACACTACGGTTTATTTCCTGTCTTTTACAAAAGAAGTGTTTTTTTATCGTGTTTGCAATTTCAATCGCACTAGAGACTATGACCTGAGAGTGAATGCGTCGCATATCACCCAAAGGGTACCATGCTAAACATCCAGACTGTGGAAAAGAAACTCTCCCACAATCCTTTCTCAGATAACTTAAGGCTCGTAACGTACGAAAGAAATCATTCATGATTACTGTATTTTAAACTGTTTTGAGATGAGAAGAGAACAGGCCCAACTAGGAGGGAGACTATCAAGTCCTACTGTTGTCATGTCAAGGATTCATCCTATGGTTGAGGTTTGAACAGGGAACTCCTAGAAGTTGTCATGCATAGGTTTCAACCTAAAGTTCTATCATCAATTCCTTATCAAAGGAAATGAGAGTCCTAAGGGATCATGTCAATGATACACCAAAACAGACAAAGCATCAGCTCAACAGTAAAATGCATGCAATGCAAGTGAGGGAGTGAATGTGTGTGGGGCTTCAGCCTCCACAAGCTCATCTCAACCTCAAGCCAGAATGGATAACAGTAATCATACTGAAATATAAAACATCATGCTATCAAGCAAAATACAGTAAACTGCAATCATAGAAAAAATGAAATGAAATACCAATAGGCAAACAAACCACATGGGCAAGGGAGCTGGGCTCTACCGAATACCCGCAAGCAAAGCCACACAGTAACAATACAAGCAGAGGGAGCAACTCAACCTCTAGTGCAATCATGCTCCTAGATTCTACCTATTCTAGATATGGACTTATTCTAATGCATCAAACAAGTCAAATAAAACACATCAATACAGTAAAAGAAAACAGAAGAAAGCATATCAACTTCTCTCTCAACTCCAAGCTTCAGCTCTTCCAACAGCAACTCAGTCTTCAGACTTCCATCACTCTTGACAAATATCAATTTGCTTTCCCAGGTTTCCACCCTTCAACATAAGTTTCAACTTATCTTCTCCTTTAAGCTTCAGCTTATGGATCAGTTCCACCTTCAGGCTTCACCTAATCTTCAAGGGTTTTCAAGTATCAACTTGCTCTTGTTGCTCTTCAAGCTTCAGCTAGAATGGCAATACTCAAGGATTCATCCTCTTCCACACTCCTATTCAATTAAGTCTTCATCTTCAAACTCAAGCTCAACATCTCTCAAGATACTCAAACCAGAGGAAATCACTTACTGGATAAGCTGGGGATATTGAACTGCTTATTGACCACCAAAGGTGACCTATAAGGGTTCAACATCAAAGGAATGGTTCCCTCAAAAGTTATACTTCCTAGGTACAATCACTTATCCCTCCAAAGGAGAGAGGTGAATACCATGGAAGGACTTTGAATCATAGGGAGGAATGGAGGTGAAAGATACCATCCATGTTTAAGAAAGAAGTTATCTAAGTCTAAACTCTTCCTAATCCCTAACCCTAAAACAATCAACAAAACAAATAAGATCAAGCTCTCAAGCTCCTCAATGCTCCTACTATGCTCCTCAGTACTCCTCCAAGCAATACCAAGCTCTCCAAGCCCACAAAGCAAAGCAAACAAAAATACAAGCCCACAAGGGCAACACAAACAATCATCAACTACAAAAACCATCTAAAATTAGTATATTACTATATTAAAACCTAATATAATTTCTAGGGTATCCTACATACCTACCCTTAATACCCTTATATGCCCTAATGTCTATCTTGACCTAGAAACCCAAAATTCTAGTGTTATTGTGGACCTATGTTAAGGATTAACCTAATTCTATACAACCTAATGTCATCTAATCAAAACTAATCTAAAATTCATCAAACAATTATGGAATAAATACAGGGGGGAGCTAAAGTCCTAATCTAAATATCCTAAAAGTAATGGCCTAAAAATACTAAGGTAACTAGCTAAACAAAATTCTATAAATTCATGTATCAACATAAAAGAAATAAAAAAGCTATTAAAAGAGAAGATATACAAAAAATATTAAAAATGCATGAAATACAAATATTTTTATTTGATAATTTTCTAGACATGAATATGAAATGGGAGCAAAAATTCCCACCTAAAAATCATTATTTTTCCATTTATTATGATTTTTCAAAGTTTAACATAAAATGGAAGAAAATGAAATTAAAATATGAAACTGGGGTGCAGATAGTAACCAGATGCAGTTCATTTCATCAAGGGGCTAAAAATAGGGGTGTTAATAGTCATACGTGTTAGGCCCAATCATTATCAGAAAATCAATTAGAAAATGAAAAGAAAATAGAAAATGAAACGGTGCGAAAAGCAGTGAAATATAGTTCAAAACCAAGTGGGCCACGAAGATGGGGTGTGAGAAGCAATCCAGCCCAAAGTTCTTTTAATGAAACGCCGCGTTTCATCATACTCAGGGTTTCCCTCTTCAAATTGGAATTAAATCTCAACCGTGAGATCTTGGTCTTGGTCAAGAGTCATCCCATAATCCAATGGCCACGCGCTTATCTTCTACCTCTGGCTAGGGTTCTTGGATAAGCCATGAAAATGCAGGGCACCAAGCTTCATCTTCCTCAAACACAAACTTCATTAATTCTTCATGGAAAATAGAAATTTAAAACCCTATCTTGTCCAGAATTTCATGCTGAATCTAACCATGATCTCAAAATCAATTGAAACATCCTAAATCCTCAAACCCGATCCAAGATCAAAGATATGCTCAATCATCAACTTCAACCATTCTTGCAATTAACTACCTCAGATTAATCACCAACTCACACTGATTGATTCTTGATGTCTAGTTCATTTTATAACTCACCATAGCTCGAGTTCTTGATCATCAAAGAAATGGTGTCCATAACTCAATCTTCATCAATTGCTCTCTAACTCTCCAAAATCCATCTCCTATTTGTCTCTAACATTTCTACCCTAACAATTCTACCTAAAGATGCATAAATCATGGTGTAATGGAGAATTTGCAAACCTGGTATTTCTTGATCAACAGATGGTGAAAACCTCCACTTCAAGCCTTGAAATTCTTCAGAAAGCTTCCTTGGATGAGGATCTTGCTACTGTTTGCAAAAGATTTGAGGGAGAGTGCTTGAATCTCAAAATTCGATTCTGACTTGATACCTTGAAAATTCAATTGCCAACTTCTCAAATCACCATGGATTTGCTCTCAAATTGATCTGCACAGCTTCACTATGATCTATGGAATGTGTTTAGATGGAAAGAATGAATGGAAATGGTTCAGAATAGGGAATTCACTTTCAACTTGCAATGGAAGCAATTGAAATGACCAACTCTCTCTTCTCTCAAATCTTACACCAACCTTGCATCTGAGCAAGTTATACATGTTATATAGAGTGGTTTAGAATCATCTATAACCATCTAGAGCCTTCCCATGAGAAAATGGAAATCTCATGTCATGACATTATGAATTCACTTCTCCTTATGTGCTATCTCATGCCAAGCCTCTTGTAACCTTTTATTATGACTTGAAATTCTCCCCATATGAGATGTATGATGTGTTGAAATGCATAACTAACTTGTTCATTGAGTTTCTTTGAGTTTTGCTTTGGTGCCTTAAGATGCAAGCAAGCCATTTCCAAAGCAGCCCTATGATCTAGGCCTCAAATCAAAACTGTGGCTGAACCATTGTTTTTATAATGTCTTTTAGAGTCAAAATGACCTATTATATGACATGGTTTGGATGTATAACTTGGGATTTCCAATTTTCAATTTCAACTTATTTAACTTATGCCTCCATTTTAGGTCATTTTTATCACTTTTTGATACAAGCCTTTTCAACATCTCATGACCTCCCTAATAGCCTTAAAACATCATTCTAAGCAAGTTTTATGTTGAAGATTTTTCCATTTGAAGCTTGGAAATAGGAGATATGGCCTTATGCTTGAAATGACCTATAATATCCAAATGACCAAAATGTCCTTGACTTGTCAAAGCCATAACTTGAGTTCTACAAATCCTATCAAGGACTTCTAGTACTCTCTAGAAATCTAAGAATATTATCTACAACATTCATGTTGACCAAGAGTTCATAGGAATCATCCTACTAGGGCAAAAGTTGGATGCAAGTTGGGTGACTTTCAAGGACCCAGATTCACATACCTCAGATGACCTGTAATTTGTCAAAGTCATAACTTGAGCTCTACAAATCCTATCAAGGACTTCTAGTACTCTCTAGAAAGCTAATAAGATGCTCTACAACATTAATGTTATGGGGAAGATGAGATGACAATCATATCTTGAGCTAAACTGCCTTGAAGATAGGGATCAAACTAGGGGATTTTACACTGTCAAGCCTTAGAAACCCTAGCTTAAAACTTCTCAAACTCCTCAATCATGATGAGTTGGTATAGGAATAATCCTTATAGCATCTCAATGCATCATTCCATGATCACCTGGCTCCTGGATTAGGTCTCAACCCTTTCCAAATTATCAGTTGACCTAGGGTTGACCCAGTCAAACCCTAATTCCACCACTCATGGATGAATCTTCTGAATTCTTGTGCAATGACCTCTCTAGGCTTCATGATGGCTTTCAAGACACCTCATAAGCTTTATCAAAGCTTCAAGTCCATCCTCATAGCCTCATAATCATCTGAGGAGCTCCCACAACTCTCAAGTTATGAGACACACAACCTTGGTTTCAACCAATCTCTCTGAGGATCTCTTGAGTTCTCTGACAAAGGTATCAACCTTTGAACATTTGAATAACCTTCTTGGATAGCTTCAAAGGCTCATATAACTCTTGCTGGGTAATCATTCCTCTTGATCTACTGCGCCCATATCAATGAGAAGCAGATGATGAATGAGATGAACCACAAACTTGGTAAATAAATGTTGGTCAAATTTTGGGGTGCAACAGCTGCCCCTATTCAAACGGCTTGAACCTGACTGGGTGAGGAGCGAACGGCTCTCATCCAATCAAGGTGCGAGACGGTTGAATACCGATAAACCCGGAAATTTGCCAACTGCACCAGTACACGGTACTCTGATGGGAACAAATCTTCGAAAACTGGAATAATAGCTGCACGGCAACTAGCTGGAGAATTGGTCACACGGTAACTGGTAGTACATAGTCGATCGTGCCATCAGGCATCACGATTCCTTGGGACTCTTCAGGTCAACCATCAGGTTGATCATGCCATTAGGCATTCCAAAAAAAACTGTCGGGCATCAGCCGGACTTCAACCATCAGGTTGATCATGCCATCAAGCATTCAAAGAAACTGTCGGGCATCAGCCGAACTTCAACCATCAGGTTGATCATGCCATCAGGCATTCAAAGAAACTGTCGGGCATCCGCCGGACTTCAACCATCAGGTTGATCATGCCATCAGGCATTCAAAGAAACTGTCGGGCATCAGCCGGACTTCAACCATCAGGTTGATCATGCCATCAGGCATTCAAAGACATCTGTCGGGCATCAGCCGGACTTCAACCATCAGGTTGATCATGCCATCAGGCATTCAAAGAAACTGTCGGGCATCAGCCGGACTTCAACCATCAGGTTGATCATGCCATCAGGCATTCAAAGACATCTGTCGGGCATCAGTCGAACTTCAACCATCAGGTTGATCATGCCATCAGGCATTCCGCATCTGTCGGGCATCAGCCGGACTTCAACCATCAGGTTGATCATGCCATCAGGCATTCCGCATTACTGTCGGGCATCAGCCGGACTTCATCAGCAAGTCGGGAATAGAATTCTTGGTCAATCATGAGCCAACTGGGAACATTTAAACCTCTGCCATCAGGCACTCCGCATCAGCTGAGAGAACTGCTTCATTAACACGGTCAGACTTCAATTATGGAGTCTTCAAGGGAGGTTTCAACTTCGCCGTTAGAAACCTGCTGGGGATGACGCATCGCCGCTGGGGATTCTGGAGAACTGTCAAGTAACTCCGCTCCGGGGGTCCAGAAATCATTTTGGATGAATCAACTCTGCTGAGGACTTCAAGAATCATCTTGGACAAATAATTCCGCCGGGTACCTTCAAGAATCATCTTGCACCGGTAACCATTCTGGAGATTTCAGGAATCATCCTGAGCGAACACTCTGTTGGGGATTTCAGGAATCATCCTGGGCAACCTTTACTGGGGACTCTAAGTATCAACTTGAGCAACCAACTCTGGTGACTACACTGGGATCTTAAGAACCATCTTAAGCAAACGGCCCTGCTGGGGAATTCAAGAATCATCTTGAACCGAAGCCTTCGCTGGGGACCTCAAGAATCATCTTGAGTAAGCGACTTCATTGGTGAGGATGTCAGGAATCATCCTGAGCAATCAATTCTGCGGCGGAACACCTGCAAAACAAGAACGGTAACAACCTAGATCATGTTTATTATGCGTATGCTTCGGCAATGGCACAATGCTCCACGCGGTGGAAATGCTATGCGTTTATGATAAATGTTATGCATTTATGATAAATGCTATGCAATCATGCAAAATGATGCAATCTCGTCAGCAAAATAAATGCCGAGGGGGAATCCTCCTGTCAAGGAGAAAGAACTACTCAGATAGAGGAATCATCCTGCTGAGGAGAACATGGTCGCGTCAATCTCAATTGGACTCCGCAGGGGACACAACTTCAGTTGACTGCTGCGGGGGAATGAAGTTCAACAAGAACTTGGACCTGCTGAGGGAAAGCGATGTCAATCACGGGAATGACCTGCGTGGCCTTCATGGCTACTTCTCTGGAGATAACGACTCCGGTGGGGAAACAACTTCGGTTGTTCAACCCTCCACTGAGGAGAACCAACCATGGCTTGAGCAGCTTCCAAGGATTCGGCTCTCTTGGGGATCTGCAAACTCGGCTGAGGAAGGAGAAATCATTCTGCTTCGCTGGGGAGAGTACGACTCTGGTGGGGAATCTCAATTCCGCTGGGGAAGGAGAAATCACCCGACTTCGGGGGAGAGTACGACTCTGGTGGCGAATCTCAATTCCGCTGGGGAAGAAGGAATCATCCGACTTCGGGGGAGAGTACGACTCTGGTGGGGAATCTCAATTCCGTTGGGGAAGAAGGAATCATCCGACTTCGGGGGAGAGTACGACTCTGGTGGGGAATTTCAATTCCGCTGGAGACTTCAGTCTGGCCTATCAGTTGCTGCACACTTCAGTGGACGAATAGTTTCCTACGAAACCTGCACTTGTGACCCGGTGCTGGGGGATGAACATACGCTTCGACGCCTGATTCAGCTGAGGAGATGGCGTTCCTTCAGGATACATCTGATTGGGGAGAGAATCATCTCTGCCTGGGGAGACATATCAATGCTCACGATCTCGCGTTCAGACTCTGTGGGGAGAGGCTACTGAACTCTGCTGGAGAAAGAGGAATCATCCTTCTTCGGGATGCGCACGGTGCACTGTCTGGAATATGCTACACCTGTAACAACACAAACAAACAGACAAGATACCCTTCTCAAAGGGACCTATCAAGGTTATTATCCCGTGACAATATTCAAGTAATTCATTGTTTCAACAATCAGTGGCCTAAGCCAGTAAGTTTATATATGCGCATTTTATCAAAAACCTCGACGTTCTTTTTCGCAAACAAAATAGATAAATGCTAAACAGACAAACAGAATTGTTGAATAGTATGCTTTTATTGATAACGAACCCCTGAATGGGTAAAAATGTTTTACAACAGATGCAAGCTCCTGGGATGAGGAAGCCGCGCAAAAATAAAACATAAATATACATTAGTATATGCAAATGTCGGCAATGAGGCATAGACGAACACCATGGGTTGATCCCTTTATGACCCACTCGACTTCGATACTTCTCCGACGCTTCAGCCTCAGAAGAGATTGATTCAGATAAATGGTCCTCAGGTCTTCCAAACCACTAAACAAAGAAAGTCCACACGCGGAACGCAGTCATTTGCTTTTTCAAATCCCTAACTTTTGCGTGAACCGCCCTCTGCGGGTTTTCAGTTCACCGGGATACCCCTTTCTGCCGAAGCCGCCCCGTGTAGGTTTTCGACTTCGCGGGTGTACATTTTTCAATTTATATCCCTAATTTTTGCTCGAACCTTTTATTCTGTTTTTGGTTCGCCGGGATGCCCCATTTTTGCATGGACTCTCCTTTTTTGTCCAGCGGGTCGCTTTCAAGCAAAGTATTTTTTAACTGCGTCCGCGTTCACCGGGGATGCAAAATCTTCACCATCCATCGTGGATAACAACAAAGCTCCTCCCGAGAAGACCTTGCTGACGACGTACGGACCTTCGTAATTCGGAGTCCACTTGCCCCGGTGATCGGAGTGTGGAGGAAGAATCTTCTTCAGGACGAGATCACCCGTCTGAAAGCTTCTAGGACGTACCTTCTTATCATAAGCTTTCTTCATTCGGCTTTGGTACAGACGACCAAACGCAATCGATGCTAACCTCTTCTCGTCCATCAGGCTGAGTTGGTTCAGTCGGTTCATAATCCATTCTGCCTCGTCGAGTTTCACATCAACCAAAACTCGCAAAGAAGGGATCTCCACTTCTAACGGTAGGACAACTTCCATACCGTACACCAAGGAGAAAGGAGTTGCCCCGGTTGATGTACGTACCGTCGTACGATAACCGTGCAATGCAAATGGCAGCATCTCGTGCCAATCTTTGTAGGTCACAACCATCTTCTGAACAATCTTCTTTATGTTCTTGTTGGCCGCTTCAACGACGTCATTCATCTTCGGCCGGTAAGGAGATGAGTTGTGGTGTTCAATCTTGAAGCTCTGGCACAGCTCCTTCATCATCTTGTTATTCAGATTCGAACCATTATCAGTAATGATCCGCTTGGGAATTCCGTAACGACAGATGATGTCCCTCTTTATGAATTTAGCCACCACCTGCTTGGTCACATTAGCATACGAGGCTGCCTCCACCCACTTGGTGAAGTAGTCGATAGCTACCAGAATGAAGCGATGACCGTTAGATTCAGTGGGCTCGATCTTGCCTATCATGTCGATGCCCCACATGGAGAACGGCCACGGGGAGGACATGACATTTAACGGGCACGGCGACACATGAACTTTATCAGCATAAATCTGGCATTTATGACATCTCTTTGTGAATTTAAAGCAATCCGACTCCATCGTCAGCCAGTAGTACCCTGCTCTCAGGATCTTTCTCGTCATAGCATGCCCACCGGCGTGCGTACCAAATGTGCCCTCATGGACTTCTTCCATGAGCATACTCGCCTCTTTCTCATCTACACATCTGAGTAGCGCGAGATCGTGGTTTCTCTTATACAACACTCCATCAGGATTGAGATAAAAGTTTCCAGACAGCCTCCTCAGAGTCTTCTTATCCTGGGTTGACGCACCCGCAGGATACTCCTTGGTCATAAGGAAAGTCTGGATGTCATGGAACCATGGCTTGCCGTCGGCGGCTTCCTCGATTGCAAAGACAAATGCAGGTCTATCAAGACGGGATAGTACAATTCTTGGAGCCTCATTCCAAAAATTGACTTTATACATTGAAGCCAACGTGGCTAAGGCATCAGCCATTTGATTCTCCGCTCTGGGCACATGATGGAGTTCCACTCGATCAAAGAACGGAAGCAGCCTTCTGGCATAATTCATGTACGACACCAAATTCGATTGACGAGTCTCCCACTCCCTTTTAATTTGGTTGATCACAAGCGCTGAGTCACCATATACGTCTAGATTCTTGATTCTCAAATCAATTGCCTCTTCTAGACCCATGATGCATGCTTCGTACTCCGCCTCATTATTGGTGACTGGAAACGTCAGTCTCGCAGTAAACGGGATGTGGGATCCATGGGGAGTCGTGATGATCGCCCCTATGCCACTTCCATAGGAATTGACTGCCCCATCGAATATCAATTTCCACTGGGATTTCCTATCTGGCCCCTCGTCGGGCAACGGCTCATCGCAATCCTTCGCTTTGAGAAACATAATATCCTCGTCAGGGAATTCAAATTTCATCGGCTGGTAATCCTCGATCGGCTGTTCGGCAAGGTAATCAGACAATACGCTTCCCTTGATGGCCTTTTGGGACACGTACTGAATATCGTATTCCGTTAACACCATTTGCCATCTGGCAATCCTGCCCGAAAGAGCCTGCTTCTCAAAGACGTACTTGATCGGATCCATCTTCGAAATTAGCATGGTGGTGTGATTGAGCATGTACTGTCGTAGATGTTTGGCAGCCCAGGCTAGTGCACAACACGTCTTCTCCAGCATCGAGTAGCGAGATTCACAGTCCGTGAACTTTTTACTCAAGTAGTAAATGGCATGCTCCTTTCTGCCCGTCTCGTCGTGCTGACCGAGAACACACCCCATACTATTCTCAAGAACTGTCAAGTACATGATTAAAGGTCGTCCAACCACTGGGGGTATCAAGATTGGAGGTTCTTGAAGATACTGCTTTATCTTGTCGAATGCCTTTTGGCAATCTTCATTCCAGATAATCGCCTGATCTTTCTTTAAAAGTTTGAACATCGGTTCACACGTGGCCGTGAGCTGAGAAATAAACCTTGCAATGTAGTTTATTCTGCCCAAGAAACCACAAACTTCTTTTTCTGTTTTTGGCGCTGGCATTTCTTGAATTGCTTTTATTTTCGCAGGATCTACCTCGATGCCTCTTTCACTCACAATAAACCCCAATAACTTTCCGGACCGTACTCCGAAAGTACATTTGTTAGGATTCAACCTCAACCTGAACTTCCTAAGCCTCTCAAAAAGCTTCAATAAGTTGACCAGATGCTCTTCCTCCGTTTGGGACTTCGCAATCATGTCATCAACATAGACTTCAATCTCATGATGAATCATGTCATGAAACAAAGTTACCATTGCTCGTTGGTAAGTGGCCCCTGCGTTCTTCAGACCGAAGGGCATTACCTTATAGCAAAATGTTCCCCAGGGAGTGATAAACGTCGTTTTCTCCATGTCCTCCGGCGCCATCTTGATCTGATTGTAGCCGGAGAAGCCATCCATGAACGAAAACACGGAGAACTGGGCTGTGTTGTCGACCAACACATCGATATGAGGCAACGGGAAATCATCTTTAGGGCTCGCCCTATTCAAATCCCGATAATCGACGCACATTTGTACCTTACCGTCCTTCTTCGGTACAGGCACTATGTTGGCGACCCACGGAGGGTAAGTGGTGACTGCTAAGAAGCCAGCATCAAGCTACTTCTGCACTTCTTCTTTGATCTTAACGACCATATCTGGTCTCGTCCTCCTAAGCTTCTGCTTAACGGGAGGGCAATCTTCTCGCAGCGGCAAGTGGTGGACCACGATGTCCGTGTCAAGTCCGGGCATATCTTCGTATGACCAAGCAAAGACATCACTATACTCTCTTAGCATCTCGACCAATCTCTGCTTGACGTCACTCTGCAATGCGGCCCTTATCCTGACATTTCTGACGAACTCTTCAGAACCTAGATTCACGAACTCAATCTCCTCCTCATGAGGCAGAATAACTTTTTCCTCTTGTTTCAATAAGCGGGCCAACTCTTCAGGAAGGTCTTCGTCTTCATCAATCTCTTCTTCGGCTTGATAGATCGGGCAATCGAAGTCGAAGTGAGCCGTAGAAGGTCCGAGTCGATGTTGTCGCGGTGAAATTTGGATGTCAAACTATTAATTAGTTTGAATCGTTAATTCAATTTGCAACCGAACTTTGATTTGTCCAAAGGAAGGGATAAAGATCGAAATTCCCACAATGTAATGCAAATGCAAGCTAGATTGTTTAGGTTCGGGGGTTGGTTAAACTTAGGGAAGGTACTAGCATCCTAAGTTTATGTAGTACTCTACAGGAACCTCTTGTTTTATGTTTGTTTATTGCTATGTGTTTATCTGCTTAAGGGTATAAAGACCCTAGTGGTTTATTTCTAAGTATACTCGATAAGATGTCGCATCTTATGCCTACATATCCTTACGAGAGTGGAATCAGAGTATTTGTAGTTCACCCTAAAGGGTTAGAGGAGTTCTTTGACTGTGGTCAAAGTTCCTACGGGTTTAGGGTAGTTGTTTTGATTGGGTTTAGGAGAAGAGATGAGTCTTCATGTTAAGGGAGATGTAACCACCACAAATGTAAAGGGGGTTTGTAGGAAATGGTCTTTGCATCGTCTTAAGAAAAGGTCTTACATACTCGGATGGTCGCCAAGTATGCCTTTATCGCTCTTAAGGCAAAGTTCCTACATGTTTCATTGTATTGTTGTGGAGGTGGAGATTATATCTCACTTAAGATGATTAACATCTATTCTCTATCGTGTTTGAAAAGTTGTATTGTTTGTTTTGTCTAAGTTGTAAAAGATAAAATCAAGGTCCTTCCTATGGGGTAGGTCCTAAACTTAAATGATCAACTTGAATGGAATCAAGGATCAGAGGGAATATGATGCATATGATGTGCAACTACACACAACGTTGAATTATGTGTAGGTTTTTCCTTTGGACGGATGCAATGCGACAAGATATAATGACTTGCGGTAAAGATAAATTGCAGAAAGTAAATGCGGAAATATAAACCATACACGAACGCATGAAAGCGCTAGGTGAGTGTGTGCATTGCGGATAAATAAGAACAGATAAGAATAAAGCATACATACGCATGAAAGTGCTAAGTGAATTGTGTAAGTTTCGTGAGTGAGTGTGATTGATTTTAATTGTAGGATTGATTGCGGGAGAAGAAATTGTATTTGATTTGAATTATGAGAGGAGTTGATTGATTTTAGTAAAAAGTTGTGTTTGATCTTTCAAATAAAAGTTATATTAATTATTCTCTCTATTTATTTTATTTGTAAAAAAGGTTGTATAAATTACTTGAGTTATAAGAAAATGTACTCGCTTTTAATGAATTTGATTTTTATAAAAAAAGAAATAAAATTAATTATGTTAATTTTAAAAAAAATTGTAGTAATTATTATTTTTATTTAAAACTGATTATAATAGGTATTTAGTTAATTAAAAACTAAGATAAGATTTAGTTAAATAAAAAAACTGGGTTAATTAACGAAATAAAACAAAAATTAAGTGACTAAGCAGATTAATTAAGTTTTAAGAGATAATTAGAGGTTTAATTAGGGTAATTAGGTGATGGTTAGTGGATGCGTGGTGGTGTTAGTGATTAACAGATAAAACAAAAACAAAATGAACACAGTAAACCCTAGCCCCAAATTCCTCCCCATTCTCCCCGTCGCGAGCCTTTCCTTTTCTTATTGTCATGTTCTTTCTCCAATTTCTTATTCTCATAGTGATTCCTATCTTGCCCTTCTCTCCATTGCGATTTCCTGCACAATCAAACAATCCACAAAGATTAACGTTAGAAAAAGATATACCCTTTCAAGTTCCGATGGTTCTCTCGCCGGCGTGGTGATTGGAGGATGCTTCATCGATTGGTGTTTGGTGATTGTCGGAAGTGAGAACGGCGGTCGACGGGCTTAAGGCGGCGGCAGCTTTGAACGGTATTGTTAATGAGCGGCGGATGGCTCCCGGAGATTCGTCGGTGATTGGAGACAGGCGATGCTTCCTCCGTGGTTGGTCGCGGTGGACTCGCGATGGAGATTCTGAAAAGATGAGTTCTTCTCTTTCTCTTTTTGCAAAAATTAATCCTTTTTTAGGTTTTCGATTTGGAATTGCTTTGCGAACTGTTGTGGATTTTGTCTGTGTGTTTTTCGTTGGATTTCTCTCTGTCTCTTTTCTCATCCCAATTCTTCTCTCTTTTATAGGCTGAAGAAAAGATCTTGGAATTCAATGCTGATATTAATCCCGTAATGAAGTTGTCCGCTCCGATTTTGAGAATTAACTCAATCTGTTCTGATTTTGCAGGAAATGGCGTAAATGGGAATTATGAGGCGTTATCATGTCGGTAGACCTTCCCCTTTTAGTGAAATCAACCTCAGCGGGAAAACGAGATAAGTTCCCCTTTTTCAATTCCTAATTTAGGAAATAAATCATGGTTTTCATTGGAATTGATCCCTGCTCTGCTTTTACGTTGTAGGCTTTGTTTAACTGATACTTAATTACTGAAGACAACTTCTACTAATGACTTCCGTTGACCTCTTGTTATCCTTTTTGCAGTAGTGAAGGCGGGATCACGGCATGGAGTTTAGCGGCTTCTTCTGGTGGTGCAGTCATGATCTTTTTGAGGAGTACTCATGCTAAGATGTCCCTGATGGTAAGCTTGAACTTCTATCCATTGCAACAATTGCAGATGTACCATAAGTGGATTAGACGAAGCAGAGACTTGACTGGGTAAAGACATTGGTGTACTTCTATCACGAATGGAAGGTGAAATATGTCGCTTGTGCATTCCTCCATCCTCTTCATTTATTAACCGTTGAATAACAGGGTCAAAAGATGTAAACAGGCGACGACAACGCTTTGGCCAAGTTTTTGCAAACATTCTGTAGCACATCCTTGCAGTAGACCGTACCTCACTCATTGTATCTGAAATGCAACGCTTAATCACACCTTCACATAACTTTGCTGAATGAAGTGTTTATGGTGCTGCCAAAGAATCATTCACCAACTATGCCATCAAGAAGGGTGATTAAGGTGTCCTGAGAAATTTGTGGCGATAGGTGGGGTGACATTGCTACGTTGTTGGCTCAATTTAATTCTCCTCTGAATATCCTGCTCTGACTTAATTCGAATTTTACTCAGGAAAGAAGAGAAAGCATTCAAACTAGCGGTCTGGTCACCAAGACTACCACAGAGCATCAACGGGCTGCCTAATCTTGATATAGGTGATCTCGAAGGTTGTAATTTACACATTGTCCTGAACTTTTATGCTTGTTCTAATGACCGCGATTTGCCGGCTTTGGTTTACGTTGGTGGAAGATACATTTTAAGTTTGAATGATAATTCAATCTTTTATTGTGAATGCAGGCTACAAAGATATGCTCGAGTTGTGGAAGCTTGAAGTTGTTGGCAGCTTTTGAGTCCTTGACGATGTGGTTAAGATGATTGATTGTGTCTGATGTTGGCAATATGGTGATGCCATCCTGTTGCCTTTGGAATTCCTCTTGCAGGTGGTTACATCCCCTTCTCTTATCATGCTTCAAATCTCTCAATTTAACTGTAACTAACATGTCAACAACGGTTTTGGAATGACCTTGATTCACATGTATTTTCATCTTCTCCTGAACACGTTTGCCGACGTATGAATTATGTCGGTAATAGCAATACAATTATGAAATGAGTTTCTATTTAAGTGTGATTGTGTTGGAAGTCCATTAACTGTGTTGGTGTTTCGGTTTACAGGAAATGGTGACCGAGTGCTGTTGTGGTGGTATGGTGACGATACTCAGATAGTGGAATAACTACATCAGTTTGCAAGGGAGTATAAACATCTTGGACATCAAGAACAATGAGCATCAGTGGCTGCTGCAACGCACGTTTCGAGTTGTAAAATGAATTGTTGAGCCGAACGTTGCAACTCCCACCTGCGTACGAGGACCTTCAAGAAGGTCTGCAATAACTTAATTCATGGCAATGCAAGTTGCAGCTGTTGCGCCAGTTTGAACAACATTCATTGATACATCAACGAGAGAGAAATACACAGCGGGCATTGGCTCACGGATCATGAATTCTTTAGTAGCAACAAACTCAACTGTTCCTTTACATAGCTCAGGCTTTTCGTCAGCATCTCTACGTCGACCATCTGGACCTAAATTACAGTGGTAGTCCCGTGGAGTTTCATCACTAAATCCACATAAATTGCAGATAAAGCGTTTTCTCATTTTTCTTTGGTTTGCAGGTAAATTCTCTGCCAATCATGTTGTTGGAATCGTGAGTCTGCAACATCGGTATGTTTATTAATATACACCGTTATTGGATTGCCCTCCATGTTTTCTTCGCACATGGCTTTCTTCTACGAATAAATTCTTAGTTCCCTGATATTGCTCCATCATTTTGCAGTTCACGCGTTAAATGCCCGTCAACCCACCTATTTTCAAAGCATCGACTCTCTTCGGTGTTTTTAGAGTATGTTGGCCTCCAAGTGCTAAGTCCGAGATAGACTGAGCTACCGCCACCGTGACGGAAGCAGGAATTAAGTCAATGTGGTTTGATAATCGCAGGTAGTTAATTCTGTTCTTGGTAATAACGTATAGCTCATACACGACCTTTCCTCCTCTTCTTTTTGAAAGTATTGTAAAAGTATTTGGATAGGCTTGTGAACGAAATTGGTCACTGATGCGAGTCTTTGATGAATAAAACATAATTAATAGCAGGATATCTTGAATGATATACTGGAGATGTTAATTGATATCTTTGCTTCATTGTAACAGGTGATACTTCTCCGGTGGCTCCGGCGCACTCGTAGTTCGACGCCGCACTTCAAAAGTTTAGAAGATAATAGGGAGTTGTACCTTGAATTATTGGGAAAAGTTGTGAACCGCAGTGATATAATGGCTTCAAGAAATATTGCAAATTGTGAGATTAAAATTGTTGTGTGCTGTACTACCCCTTTCTCAAGACATGTTTGAAGTTTAGTTTGGTCTTTAAATGATATCATATTTGGACTTGTTATTTATCAAACAGTTTTGACAAAAGTTGCACTTGTCTTGCAGGCCCTTTTCATCAAATCTCAACAGCTGATATTACTCAAGGAACCAACTAAATAGCAGGTTTGATGCTGTGATGGCGAATCCGTAATGTTCGATCAATTTCTGTTGGATATTTATGCTTTGGTAACACGTTCCAAAGAGGCCACAGGAGTCATGATCATCAAGATGGCAGCAGGGAACCGAGATTCAAACATTGTCGTAGCCGTCGCGGGAATGTATTCAACTGATCTTAATGTAATCCCGCACTCCTCGGGCAGTTTAGATATTAGGAACTTGAATCCAATAATGACTAGGACCACCTTGTAATCGTTAATAAATCGAAGGGAACCGTCTCAGTGCGGTGTATGTGAAAATGCTGAATTTTGTAATTTGGATATTGTATCTTTGGTTTTAAATGTGAAAAGCTATTCTTGTATTCAAAAGATGGTAAAACAGGAAGCTGATGGTAGTTATCAACTATAATGGTGCCACCCTTTTTTCCTCATATTTAGGGCCTCTTCCAACCGTGTTGCAAGCGTAACTCAATATCATTGGCATTGTCAATTCTTTGCCTTTTATTTGTCAATGAGGCTGAAATAATTTTATGAAGTTATATTTGTATATGAACACAAGTCCCTAATATTGAACAAGCCATGAACATATCAATAAAAGAATCGTTGTCCGCGGGAATAACCGATGGCGAGTTGAATTTCTCCATTTAGATCCTGAAGCAAAACTTAATCCCTTTTCTCGTTCGAACCTTGCTCACGTGGTTTAGAGTTGGAAATCATAACCTTGTTACGAACAGATCAAAATAATTTAATCTTGAACAAGTCCTTTTATTATTCGAATCCCAAGTTAAACATGCTCAACAACCCTATAACCAAATACCACTTCAAACGTCCTCTTTAAAACTTGTTATTTCCCAAGTATCAACTGTGATCCCTTTAATGAAAGTTTTAGACAAACTTTTAGATAATTCCAAATGCCACTCAAAACTTGCCATGAAATTTCACTTGAAGCCAGTGGGTGAGAACCCTCTGAGATCTCAGAGAATAAACCTCGTGTGGATCGTCAGACCATAATAAACGAGGGTAGATACTTTCCGCAATAATTCAGCACAATCTGTAGGCGCTAAGGGGGACATAAGGTTTTCACGACTTCCGAACTTTCTTCAGTGTCCTAACTTCACAAAACAAAACAAACGAGTTGATTAAAATGGTTAGTTATTCATAATGATTGACCTTGAGAATGAACGCCATCTCCACTCAAAAATTACTGCGTCTGCACAAATTGGTTAGTCGCTTAAATATTAAATATTAAAATAAAGTCAAATAACAATAGAAAATGTGCAAAAAGAGAGGGGATCTTATGGTCAAAAATTAGGGTGCAACAGATGCCCCTATTTAAGTTACTTCTATTCGGAGGTATGGAGATTGAAATCTCCATCTCGACGAGATAGGAGGGACTTAAATACAAACATTGCACGAATTTTTAGCCATACGAAGCCACCGAATGCAAATGATATGCAATGATATGAGAATGCAAGACGAAAGATACTGTGGAGAAATGGCGCCACAGATGGGAAACTAGACACAACACACCGGAAGGATAGGCTCAACAGAGCGAGACTCTATGGGGAAAGATTGACAGTCACGAAATGTCTGTAAATATGTTGCAAAGGCACTAGTGAGAAAAAAAAATCCAATTGAAGCTCCTACTGCATATGTCAAATGTAATGATTCCAAGATATCAGTCGGAGAAGTCTATGTCGAGTCTGGTAACTTCATGTAAGGATGCTTTTGTCAAAGCATATATTGTCAAGAACTTCTAGGGAATCTGCTGTCGAGATTAACCAGAAAACGAAATGGTACTACCTACTGTCGAGGTCTGCTGGGAATCTACTGTCAAGATTAACCAGGAAATGAAATAGTACTACCTACTGTCGAGGTCTTTTGGGAATCTACTGTCAAGATTAACCAGGAACTGTAAGATGTTTGAATGATTGTTGTTGTAGACTGTAGTGAAGGTGAGAAAATACTTAGAAGGGGGGGTTGAATAAGTATGACAGAAAATAATCAAAGATAAAAACTCAAGTATTTTTATCCTGGTTCGTTGAACTCAACTACTCCAGTCCACCCTTTTCAAGAGTGATTTGCCTTTCTCAATAAGGACTTAATCCACTATTCAAATCAACTGATTACAAATAGCAACACCTAAGAACAACTGTTCTTAGTCTTCTCAAGAGCTACTGATCTAACCTAGATCCTCTTAAGGAAAACAACACCTAAGAACAACTGTTCTTAGTCTTCTCAAGAGCTACTGATCTAACCTAGATCCTCTTAAGGAAAACTTCCTTTACAAATTAATGTAATACAATGTAAGAGTAATAAAATGCTTCTATGAAAGCTATAAACACAACTGTGTTATTTCTCTAAGTTTAGAACAATGTATGAACAGCAAAGAATATGAGAGCTTGAGAATTTTTCGCGTGAGAGTGTTCTTGCAATGATTTCGTCACTTGAAGAATGAGCTATGATTTCCTTTATATAGCCACTTGAATATTGGAGAGAATATTTTACCGTTGGAGAAGATATTTCCAATATCAAATAGTACTGTCCTTTGTACTATTGCAGCAGAGAGACGGCGCACAAAATGTGGGTGTAGCAATTGTCTGCTGAGCTGTGAATTTACCATATATGGAATGTATCAGAGGAATAATCTTCTTGCAGAGATTTATGTCTATCCCAATTAAGGAAAGATTTGCTGGCATATTCCAACGGATATATTAAAATAATCTTCTTCAAATAATTCTTCAGATAGTTCAGATCAACAATCAATATCAGAGTCTTCAGTCTTCAGAATCTTCTGGAAACTTCAGAGCCTAAGATGTTCTTCAGATGTTGCTGAATCAGAGTCTGGTGCAGCTGTGTGCTTGAAGCGTAACATGCTCTTCACTCAGATCAGAGTCTTCTCTCATTCAGAGTCTCTTCACTCAGAGTCTTCTTTCATTCAGATTCTTGATAATATATGCAGCGTGTTGTATCTTCAGAATCTTGATGACTAAGCTCTTATACTTCAGATTCTTCTAATCTTCAGATGCTCTTGAGCCATTCAGAATTTATTGTTCACATCAACTTTGCTCTTTAAGATTAAAATCTTTTGTGCCTGTAGAAAACAGTTTAGAACAAATTTAGAGAGTATAATTCTTGTATACAAATTATCATTAATGTTATCATCAAAACATAGAGATATTACTAAGACACAATCTGTGCTCTTACAATCTCCCCCTTTTTGATGATGACAAAACATGAGAAATTTGTTCAATAAAAATATGAATTAAAATTACTCCCCCTGAGATTAACAATCTCCCCCTGAAATGAATACTCTAATGGAATTAGATACTTCCCTTTCTGGTTGAGTACATTTCAGATTCAGAGCCTGATTGAAGCCTGGTTGAAATATGTTTGACTTCTAGAGTCAAAGCTTGATGCCATATTAAAGCTTGATGCCAGATGAACAACTTCAGAACACCTGGTTGTTTATCTTGCCATTTCCTGTCTTGAGTTATCTTTTAGATCATAGTACTCAAGGTTAGATATCAGAGTCTGGTCTACTCAGATTTAGCTATTTTTGATCAGGTTCTGAAAAGATAGATCTCAGGAAAAACTTCAATGAAATTTGTCAGATTTTTTTAATAATATCTGGGACACTTAAATTCAAAGAATGTTAGTAACATGTCTGACTTAGTTCAGATAATTGCTTATAGATTTGAACAATCAGATTCTATTTTGTTTCTCCCCCTTTTTGTCATAATCAAAAAGGATTTTAAAAGACAGTAAAGATGCAGAAGAAACACATATCCAGATAAGCAAAAAGATCATTGTCATTAAGTCAAGAGAACATCCAGATTCAGATAAAAGCAAACAAAACATATCAGAAGAAAATCAAAACAAAGCAAAACATGAAAAACTTGTGCAAAACATCAAGTAGGTTTAGCAGATGAGGCTTGTTGAGAAGCAATGAGTTGCAGCAGTGCTGTAATCCTTTCTGAATTTTCATCTTGCTTAGCCATCCAAGTTTTCATTTCTTTATTTGTTTTCTTTTGATCAACCATAAAATCCTTAAGTTCTTTGACATCCTTTTGAAGATCTGTAGATTCTGAAACAGTAGATTCTGAAACAGTCTGAGTAACATCAGGTGCAGGAATTTCTGGAGGTGGAGGAGCTTCTAGAAGAAGAATAGGAGGAGTGTTTCTCTTAATCCGTTTTTGATAAGCAGCAAACCTTACTTTTGACAATCTAAGACATTGAGTCCTGATTTTCAAAGCCTCCCTATTCAGTCTGTAAAGATATTTCTTCCAAACAGCGTTAGCAGCCTCTTTGTCCATAGTAGTCATGCAAACATCCATAATGTCAGCAAAGTCTGAAACATTATCCTTATCAAAATCTCTTAACAGAGTATAAACACGTGATCCCAATTCTGCTTCATCAGGGATTCTGGGTTTTCTTGGTTGGGTTAGTTGTGTTTGTGGTGTTTGTTCAGAAGGTTGAGGTTGTGAAGATGGATGTTCAGATGTTTGTGGTTCAGAAGGTTGAGGATTGATTTGTGGTTCAGATGTTGGTTGGTTGGTTTGTGGTTCAGATGTTTGTTGGTCAGAATGTTGTGGTTGAGGTATTGAGGGAATTGGTTGGGTTTCTGTTGGTTGTGGAGTGTTTTGGATTTCAAGAGGTTGTGGAGTGAGAGTTTGAGTTGGGGAATTTTGTGGTTGTGGTGTTGTTTGTTGAGTTTGTTGTGGAATTTTGTGGAGAGTGCGTACTGGTTCTTTGAAAGTGGTAGCATTCTTGGTAGTAACAGCGTTTGAAGTAGATGCCATTGTTGACGATGATGAAGAAGATGAAGGTTTCTGAGTTCTTTTAGGGTTTGCAAAGAGAGAGAACAACAAACAAAAGCGCATATGTGTTTGAGAATGTGAAAAGTGTGAATGTGTTATGAGAATGGTTTATATAGACAAATAAAGCAAGCATGGGAAACACAACAGACACACATAGGACACATACGCACGTTTGCATTAAATGAAAAGTAATCATTTTTAATTATGATATGACATTTGGGGGAAAATCAAGACAGATTGAGATTTTCAAAGCAATACCTTAAACGTCATAATCAGTAGGTGTACTCCATCTTTTCAGATTCTGAGTGACACGTGTTTGCTTGCATGTGATTCTATAACTCTTAAGAAATGAAACGTTATCAACTTTCAGATCCTCTGAGATGGTCAGTTCAGAGTTTCACACAAAAAAAATTCACAGATAAATTAAACAAGCAAGACAGATGAAATACTTCAGAGTGTTAAACACTTAGCATCTGAGAAGTTGACTCTGAGAAATATTACTCTGGACAAAAATCCATACAAATATTTTTCAGAATAAACTTAAACCTATCTTCAGCAAGGGGTTTTGTGAAAATATCTGCCCATTGATGATCTGTATCAACAAAGGCTAAATTTATTACACCCTTCTGAACATAGTCTCTGATGAAATGATGTTTAATCTCTATATGTTTGGCCTTAGAGTGTAAAATTGGATTTTTGGATAAACATATAGCAGAAGTATTATCACAGAAGATAGAAAGATTACTCTCATAGATTTGATAATCTTCTAGTTGACTCTTCATCCAGAGCATCTGAGTGGAACATCCAGCAGCAGCAATGTATTCTGCCTCTGTGGTTGATAGTGCAATTGTTGGTTGCTTCTTGCTGTACCACGAGATCAGATGACTTCCAAGAAACTGACAGCTTCCAGAAGTACTTTTGCGCTCAACTCTATCTCCAGCATAGTCAGCATCACAGAATCCAACTAGTGAATATTCGTCAGATCTTCTGTAACACAAACCAACATTAGCAGTACCTTTCAGATACCTTAGAATCCTCTTAACAGCAGTTAAGTGTGATTCTCTAGGATCTGATTGGAATCTAGCACATAAACAAACACTAAACAGAATGTCTGGTCTAGAAGCAGTCAAATAAAGAAGAGATCCTATCATACCTCTGTAGAGTTTCTGATCTACCTTCTTACTTACCTCTTCCTTACCTAGAGTGCTTGTAGGATGCATTGGAGTCTTTGCCATTTTGCTATCCAGCATGTTAAACTTCTTCAGAAGCTCTTTAACATACTTGGTCTGATGTATGTAGGTGCACTCTGGAGTCTGATTTACTTGGATTCCCAGAAAGAATCTCAGTTCTCCCATCATGCTCATCTCAAATTCTGCCTGCATACATTTAGCAAACTCCTTTCCAAGCATAATATTTGTTGATCCAAAAATAATATCATCTACATAAATTTGACAAATCAACAAATCTTTCTTAATGGTTTTACAAAATAGTGTGGTATCCACTTTTCCTCTGATGAAATTTTTCTTCAGAAGAAAATTACTCAACCTCTCATACCAAGCTCTGGGAGCTTGTTTTAGTCCATAAAGAGATTTTTTCAGTTTGTAAACATGATCTGGAAAATTTTCATTTTCAAAACCAGGAGGTTGGTGGACATACACTTCCTCTTCTATAATTCCATTAAGAAAAGCACTTTTAACATCCATCTGATAAAGAGTGATGTTATGTTGTGCAGCAAATGAAATAAGCAAGCGTATAGACTCTAACCTTGCAACAGGAGCATATGTTTCTGTGTAGTCTATGCCTTCTTGTTGACTGTAGCCTTGAGAAACCAGTCTTGCTTTGTTCCTTTCAACTTCTCCTTTCTCATTAAGTTTATTTCTGAAAACCCATTTTGTTCCAATGACATTGAAACCTTTAGGTCTTGGAACCAGATCCCAGACTTCATTCCTTGTGAATTGATTCAGCTCCTCTTGCATAGCTAAAATCCATTCATTATCTTCCAGAGCCTCATCAACAGATGTTGGTTCTATAATTGACACTAAGCCACAGAAGGAAGATTCAGAAGTTCTGAGAAATGCTCTTGTCCTTATTGGATCATCTTTCTTTCCAATTATCACATCCTCTGGATGAGAAGCTTTCATTCTGGAAGAAGATCCTCTGACTGTTGGTCTTTCAGAAATATGCAGATTGTCAAGTTGGGAAGTTAGAGGCGTAGCATCTGGGTTTGCTTCAGAGTCTTTGTCTTCAGTCTTGTCTGCCTCTGAGCCTTCAGAGTCTGTGAGAATAACTTCTCTATCTGCAGAACTTTCAACTTGCTTTGGCTTTTCAGAGCCAAGCTTATCATCAAATCTAACATGAATAGATTCTTCCACAATCTGTGTTTCAGTATTGAATACTCTGTAGCCTTTAGAGCGTTCAGAATAACCAAGCATGAAACACTTCTGTGCTTTGGAATCAAACTTGTTCAGATGATCTTTAGTGTTAAGCATATAACAAATACATCCAAATGGATGAAAATAAGCAATGTTGGGCTTTCTGTTTCTCCACAATTCATAGGGAGTCTTTTCCAGAAGAGGTCTTACAGACACTCTGTTCTGAATATAACATGCTGTATTTATTGCTTCTGCCCAAAAGTATTTTGCCAGATTTGTCTCGTTGATCATGGTTCTGGCCATTTCTTGCAATGTTCTATTTTTCCTCTCTACAACTCCATTTTGTTGTGGAGTTCTAGGACAGGAGAAATCATGTGCAATTCCTTTTTCAGAAAAATATTTTTCAAAATATTTGTTTTCAAATTCACCACCATGATCACTTCTGACTTTAATAATTTTGCATTCTTTTTCAGTCTGGACTTGATTGCAGAAGTCAATGAACACAGAATGAGACTCATCCTTGTGTTTTAGAAACTTTACCCATGTCCATCTGCTGTAGTCATCTACAATGACTAACCCATACTTCTTGCCTCTGATGGATGCAGTTTTCACTGGTCCAAACAGATCAATATGAAGTAATTCCAATGGTCTAGAAGTGGAAACAACATTTTTTGGTTTAAAATGAGATTTTGAAAATTTACCCTTTTGACATGCGCCACACAGAGCCTCTGAATTGAACTTCAGATTAGGGAGTCCTCTGACCAGATTGAGTTTATTAATCTGAGATATACGTCTCATATTAATATGTCCCAATCTTCTATGCCAGACCCATTGCTCATCATTCACAGATAAAAGGCATTTTACATTTTGAACTTTAAGTTCTGAAAGGTTAATTTTGTAAATGTTGTTTTTCCTCTTTCCACTTAATAGGATTGAACCATTCTTTTGACATACAGCTTTGCAACATTTTTGATTAAAGATGATATCATAACCATTGTCACTTAATTGACTTATGGACAATAGATTATGTTTCAATCCTTCAACTAACAGAACATTAGAAATAGAGGGTAGGTTACCATTACCTATTGTACCAGAGCCAATGATCTTGCCCTTCTGGTTCCCTCCAAATTTCACGTCCCCTCCAGATCTAAGTTCCAGGCTTTGGAACATAGACCTTTCGCCCGTCATATGTCGTGAGCATCCAGAGTCCAGGTACCATGATTGGTGTCTGGATTTTGCTGCTAAGAACATCTGCAACAGGTATTATTTTACTTTTAGGTACCCAGATCTTCTTGGGTCCTTTGGGGTTAGATGTTATGTGGTTTTGCCTAAACTTCTGTTTTTCAACATAATGTTTATTCTGGCTAGCCCTTGGCTTAAACACATAAGTACTCTTTTCAGAGCTTGTATGTTTAATATCATTCAGATGACCAAACTTAAAATGAGAATACAGAGGAGTCTTCTTGATGAAGAGTTTATCAACAGATTTTGGATTGCTTCCAGAGGAAGATTCACATCCAATGCCTCTTCTGTTGTTCCCACTAACACCATAGATCATAGAAGCCATTTTGCTTCTGTCTATGCTTTTAGTGAGGAATCTTTTAAAACTGGAGTCATATTTTTCTAAAATATTTTCACTTGACTCTGTTTCAGTATCAGATTCTTGTTGAGTTGTTTCTAAATCATTTTTGAGTTTTAAATTTATTTCTTTCTGCTCAACAAGTTCTGTTCTCAGAAGATCAATCTCAGATTCAAGATTGCTTTTCAGCTTCTTGTATTTGAGTTTAATCTTGCTGTAGCTTTCCAACATGTCAGATAAACTTTCAACAAGTTCAGCTCTGGAGAGTTCAGAAAATACCTCTTCAGAGTCAGAGTCTGATTCTGACTCAGATTCAGATGATGACGTTCCTTCATCTTGATCATTTGTGTTGGCCATCAGCGCAACATTTGCACATTCTTCCTCAGATTCAGAAGATGATTCAGATTCATCCGAGTCATCCCATGTAGCCATCAGAACCTTTTTCTTTTTATCAAACTTCCTTTTGGGTTTTTCCTTTTGAAGTTTGGGACATTCACTCTTGTAGTGTCCAGGTTCTTTACATTCATAGCAAGTGGCCTCTTTCTTGCCAGATCTTCTGTGTCCAGAAGATTCTCTCTTTTGATCAGATCTTCTGAAGTTGTTGAACTTCTTCCCTTTGTGCTTCCAGAGTTTGTTGATCCTTCTGGACAGCATGGATAGTTCATCTTCTTCTTCAGAAGAAGATTCCTCAGAGCTTTCTTCATTTACCTGCAAAGCTTTAACAGATTTGTTAGATTTAAAAGCTAAGGATTTACCTTTATCTTTCTTCTGGGGTTCATCTTCCTCCAGCTCAATCTCATGACTTCTCAAAGAACTGATGAGTTCTTCTAATGAGATTTTGTTCAGATCCTTGGCCAGCTTCAATGCAGTCACCATAGGTCTCCATCTGGTAGGAAGACTTCTGATGATCTTCTTGACATGATCAGATGTTGAGTAGCCCTTGTCCAGAACTTTCAACCCAGCTGTTAGAATCTGAAATCTGGAAAACATAGTCTCAATGTTCTCAGATTCTTCCATCTTGAACGCTTCATACTTCTGTATCAGCGCCAAAGCCTTTGTTTCTTTCACCTGAGAGTTTCCCTCATGAGTCATTTTGAGAGACTCAAACATATCATGAGCAGTGTCTCTGTTGGTAATCTTCTCATACTCTGTATGAGAGATTGCATTAAGAAGTATGGTTCTGGCTTTGTGATGATTCTTGAATTCTTTCTTCTGCTCCTCAGTCATTGACTTTCTATCAATCTTTTTGCCATCCTTAGTAGGATGTTCATATCCATCAATGACTAAATCCCAGAGATCAGCATCATACCCCAAGAAAAAACTTTCAAGTCTATCTTTCCAATAATCAAATTTTTCTCCATCAAACATTGGAGGTTTGGTGCTGATTCTGTCTCCTTCATATTTGTTGCTTGATGTAGGAATATCACCCATATTAGCAACCAAATAAATAACAGAGTATTCTTCTCACTGGATCTTTATCTGTCACGGTTAAGTGAATGCACACGCAGAACCGGAGCTCTGATGCCAACTGAAGGTGAGAAAATACTTAGAAGGGGGGGTTGAATAAGTATGACAGAAAATAATCAAAGATAAAAACTCAAGTATTTTTATCCTGGTTCGTTGAACTCAACTACTCCAGTCCACCCTTTTCAAGAGTGATTTGCCTTTCTCAATAAGGACTTAATCCACTATTCAAATCAACTGATTACAAATAGCAACACCTAAGAACAACTGTTCTTAGTCTTCTCAAGAGCTACTGATCTAACCTAGATCCTCTTAAGGAAAACAACACCTAAGAACAACTGTTCTTAGTCTTCTCAAGAGCTACTGATCTAACCTAGATCCTCTTAAGGAAAACTTCCTTTACAAATTAATGTAATACAATGTAAGAGTAATAAAATGCTTCTATGAAAGCTATAAACACAACTGTGTTATTTCTCTAAGTTTAGAACAATGTATGAACAACAAAGAATATGAGAGCTTGAGAGTTTTTCGCGTGAGAGTGTTCTTGCAATGATTTCGTCACTTGAAGAATGAGCTATGATTTCCTTTATATAGCCACTTGAATATTGGAGAGAATATTTTACCGTTGGAGAAGATATTTCCAATATCAAATAGTACTATCCTTTGTACTATTGCAGCAGAGAGACGGCGCACAAAATGTGGGTGTAGCAATTGTCTGCTGAGCTGTGAATTTACCATATATGGAATGTATCAGAGGAATAATCTTCTTGCAGAGATTTATGTCTATCCCAATTAAGGAAAGATTTGCTGGCATATTCCAACGAATATATTAAAATAATCTTCTTCAAATAATTCTTCAGATAGTTCAGATCAACAATCAATATCAGAGTCTTCAGTCTTCAGAATCTTCTGGAAACTTCAGAGCCTAAGATGTTCTTCAGATGTTGCTGAATCAGAGTCTGGTGCAGCTGTGTGCTTGAAGCGTAACATGCTCTTCACTCAGATCAGAGTCTTCTCTCATTCAGAGTCTCTTCACTCAGAGTCTTCTTTCATTCAGATTCTTGATAATATATGCAGCGTGTTGTATCTTCAGAATCTTGATGACTAAGCTCTTATACTTCAGATTCTTCTAATCTTCAGATGCTCTTGAGCCATTCAGAATTTATTGTTCACATCAACTTTGCTCTTTAAGATTAAAATCTTTTGTGCCTGTAGAAAACAGTTTAGAACAAATTTAGAGAGTATAATTCTTGTATACAAATTATCATTAATGTTATCATCAAAACATAGAGATATTACTAAGACACAATCTGTGCTCTTACAATCTCCCCCTTTTTGATGATGACAAAACATGAGAAATTTGTTCAATAAAAATATGAATTAAAATTACTCCCCCTGAGATTAACAATCTCCCCCTGAAATGAATACTCTAATGGAATTAGATACTTCCCTTTCTGGTTGAGTACATTTCAGATTCAGAGCCTGATTGAAGCCTGGTTGAAATATGTTTGACTTCTAGAGTCAAAGCTTGATGCCATATTAAAGCTTGATGCCAGATGAACAACTTCAGAACACCTGGTTGTTTATCTTGCCATTTCCTGTCTTGAGTTATCTTTTAGATCATAGTACTCAAGGTTAGATATCAGAGTCTGGTCTACTCAGATTTAGCTATTTTTGATCAGGTTCTGAAAAGATAGATCTCAGGAAAAACTTCAATGAAATTTGTCAGATTTTTTTAATAATATCTGGGACACTTAAATTCAAAGAATGTTAGTAACATGTCTGACTTAGTTCAGATAATTGCTTATAGATTTGAACAATCAGATTCTATTTTGTTTCTCCCCCTTTTTGTCATAATCAAAAAGGATTTTAAAAGACAGTAAAGATGCAGAAGAAACACATATCCAGATAAGCAAAAAGATCATTGTCATTAAGTCAAGAGAACATCCAGATTCAGATAAAAGCAAACAAAACATATCAGAAGAAAATCAAAACAAAGCAAAACATGAAAAACTTGTGCAAAACATCAAGTAGGTTTAGCAGATGAGGCTTGTTGAGAAGCAATGAGTTGCAGCAGTGCTGTAATCCTTTCTGAATTTTCATCTTGCTTAGCCATCCAAGTTTTCATTTCTTTATTTGTTTTCTTTTGATCAACCATAAAATCCTTAAGTTCTTTGACATCCTTTTGAAGATCTGTAGATTCTGAAACAGTAGATTCTGAAACAGTCTGAGTAACATCAGGTGCAGGAATTTCTGGAGGTGGAGGAGCTTCTAGAAGAAGAATAGGAGGAGTGTTTCTCTTAATCCGTTTTTGATAAGCAGCAAACCTTACTTTTGACAATCTAAGACATTGAGTCCTGATTTTCAAAGCCTCCCTATTCAGTCTGTAAAGATATTTCTTCCAAACAGCGTTAGCAGCCTCTTTGTCCATAGTAGTCATGCAAACATCCATAATGTCAGCAAAGTCTGAAACATTATCCTTATCAAAATCTCTTAACAGAGTATAAACACGTGATCCCAATTCTGCTTCATCAGGGATTCTGGGTTTTCTTGGTTGGGTTAGTTGTGTTTGTGGTGTTTGTTCAGAAGGTTGAGGTTGTGAAGATGGATGTTCAGATGTTTGTGGTTCAGAAGGTTGAGGATTGATTTGTGGTTCAGATGTTGGTTGGTTGGTTTGTGGTTCAGATGTTTGTTGGTCAGAATGTTGTGGTTGAGGTATTGAGGGAATTGGTTGGGTTTCTGTTGGTTGTGGAGTGTTTTGGATTTCAAGAGGTTGTGGAGTGAGAGTTTGAGTTGGGGAATTTTGTGGTTGTGGTGTTGTTTGTTGAGTTTGTTGTGGAATTTTGTGGAGAGTGCGTACTGGTTCTTTGAAAGTGGTAGCATTCTTGGTAGTAACAGCGTTTGAAGTAGATGCCATTGTTGACGATGATGAAGAAGATGAAGGTTTCTGAGTTCTTTTAGGGTTTGCAAAGAGAGAGAACAACAAACAAAAGCGCATATGTGTTTGAGAATGTGAAAAGTGTGAATGTGTTATGAGAATGGTTTATATAGACAAATAAAGCAAGCATGGGAAACACAACAGACACACATAGGACACATACGCACGTTTGCATTAAATGAAAAGTAATCATTTTTAATTATGATATGACATTTGGGGGAAAATCAAGACAGATTGAGATTTTCAAAGCAATACCTTAAACGTCATAATCAGTAGGTGTACTCCATCTTTTCAGATTCTGAGTGACACGTGTTTGCTTGCATGTGATTCTATAACTCTTAAGAAATGAAACGTTATCAACTTTCAGATCCTCTGAGATGGTCAGTTCAGAGTTTCACACAAAAAAAATTCACAGATAAATTAAACAAGCAAGACAGATGAAATACTTCAGAGTGTTAAACACTTAGCATCTGAGAAGTTGACTCTGAGAAATATTACTCTGGACAAAAATCCATACAAATATTTTTCAGAATAAACTTAAACCTATCTTCAGCAAGGGGTTTTGTGAAAATATCTGCCCATTGATGATCTGTATCAACAAAGGCTAAATTTATTACACCCTTCTGAACATAGTCTCTGATGAAATGATGTTTAATCTCTATATGTTTGGCCTTAGAGTGTAAAATTGGATTTTTGGATAAACATATAGCAGAAGTATTATCACAGAAGATAGAAAGATTACTCTCATAGATTTGATAATCTTCTAGTTGACTCTTCATCCAGAGCATCTGAGTGGAACATCCAGCAGCAGCAATGTATTCTGCCTCTGTGGTTGATAGTGCAATTGTTGGTTGCTTCTTGCTGTACCACGAGATCAGATGACTTCCAAGAAACTGACAGCTTCCAGAAGTACTTTTGCGCTCAACTCTATCTCCAGCATAGTCAGCATCACAGAATCCAACTAGTGAATATTCGTCAGATCTTCTGTAACACAAACCAACATTAGCAGTACCTTTCAGATACCTTAGAATCCTCTTAACAGCAGTTAAGTGTGATTCTCTAGGATCTGATTGGAATCTAGCACATAAACAAACACTAAACAGAATGTCTGGTCTAGAAGCAGTCAAATAAAGAAGAGATCCTATCATACCTCTGTAGAGTTTCTGATCTACCTTCTTACTTACCTCTTCCTTACCTAGAGTGCTTGTAGGATGCATTGGAGTCTTTGCCATTTTGCTATCCAGCATGTTAAACTTCTTCAGAAGCTCTTTAACATACTTGGTCTGATGTATGTAGGTGCACTCTGGAGTCTGATTTACTTGGATTCCCAGAAAGAATCTCAGTTCTCCCATCATGCTCATCTCAAATTCTGCCTGCATACATTTAGCAAACTCCTTTCCAAGCATAATATTTGTTGATCCAAAAATAATATCATCTACATAAATTTGACAAATCAACAAATCTTTCTTAATGGTTTTACAAAATAGTGTGGTATCCACTTTTCCTCTGATGAAATTTTTCTTCAGAAGAAAATTACTCAACCTCTCATACCAAGCTCTGGGAGCTTGTTTTAGTCCATAAAGAGATTTTTTCAGTTTGTAAACATGATCTGGAAAATTTTCATTTTCAAAACCAGGAGGTTGGTGGACATACACTTCCTCTTCTATAATTCCATTAAGAAAAGCACTTTTAACATCCATCTGATAAAGAGTGATGTTATGTTGTGCAGCAAATGAAATAAGCAAGCGTATAGACTCTAACCTTGCAACAGGAGCATATGTTTCTGTGTAGTCTATGCCTTCTTGTTGACTGTAGCCTTGAGAAACCAGTCTTGCTTTGTTCCTTTCAACTTCTCCTTTCTCATTAAGTTTATTTCTGAAAACCCATTTTGTTCCAATGACATTGAAACCTTTAGGTCTTGGAACCAGATCCCAGACTTCATTCCTTGTGAATTGATTCAGCTCCTCTTGCATAGCTAAAATCCATTCATTATCTTCCAGAGCCTCATCAACAGATGTTGGTTCTATAATTGACACTAAGCCACAGAAGGAAGATTCAGAAGTTCTGAGAAATGCTCTTGTCCTTATTGGATCATCTTTCTTTCCAATTATCACATCCTCTGGATGAGAAGCTTTCATTCTGGAAGAAGATCCTCTGACTGTTGGTCTTTCAGAAATATGCAGATTGTCAAGTTGGGAAGTTAGAGGCGTAGCATCTGGGTTTGCTTCAGAGTCTTTGTCTTCAGTCTTGTCTGCCTCTGAGCCTTCAGAGTCTGTGAGAATAACTTCTCTATCTGCAGAACTTTCAACTTGCTTTGGCTTTTCAGAGCCAAGCTTATCATCAAATCTAACATGAATAGATTCTTCCACAATCTGTGTTTCAGTATTGAATACTCTGTAGCCTTTAGAGCGTTCAGAATAACCAAGCATGAAACACTTCTGTGCTTTGGAATCAAACTTGTTCAGATGATCTTTAGTGTTAAGCATATAACAAATACATCCAAATGGATGAAAATAAGCAATGTTGGGCTTTCTGTTTCTCCACAATTCATAGGGAGTCTTTTCCAGAAGAGGTCTTACAGACACTCTGTTCTGAATATAACATGCTGTATTTATTGCTTCTGCCCAAAAGTATTTTGCCAGATTTGTCTCGTTGATCATGGTTCTGGCCATTTCTTGCAATGTTCTATTTTTCCTCTCTACAACTCCATTTTGTTGTGGAGTTCTAGGACAGGAGAAATCATGTGCAATTCCTTTTTCAGAAAAATATTTTTCAAAATATTTGTTTTCAAATTCACCACCATGATCACTTCTGACTTTAATAATTTTGCATTCTTTTTCAGTCTGGACTTGATTGCAGAAGTCAATGAACACAGAATGAGACTCATCCTTGTGTTTTAGAAACTTTACCCATGTCCATCTGCTGTAGTCATCTACAATGACTAACCCATACTTCTTGCCTCTGATGGATGCAGTTTTCACTGGTCCAAACAGATCAATATGAAGTAATTCCAATGGTCTAGAAGTGGAAACAACATTTTTTGGTTTAAAATGAGATTTTGAAAATTTACCCTTTTGACATGCGCCACACAGAGCCTCTGAATTGAACTTCAGATTAGGGAGTCCTCTGACCAGATTGAGTTTATTAATCTGAGATATACGTCTCATATTAATATGTCCCAATCTTCTATGCCAGACCCATTGCTCATCATTCACAGATAAAAGGCATTTTACATTTTGAACTTTAAGTTCTGAAAGGTTAATTTTGTAAATGTTGTTTTTCCTCTTTCCACTTAATAGGATTGAACCATTCTTTTGACATACAGCTTTGCAACATTTTTGATTAAAGATGATATCATAACCATTGTCACTTAATTGACTTATGGACAATAGATTATGTTTCAATCCTTCAACTAACAGAACATTAGAAATAGAGGGTAGGTTACCATTACCTATTGTACCAGAGCCAATGATCTTGCCCTTCTGGTTCCCTCCAAATTTCACGTCCCCTCCAGATCTAAGTTCCAGGCTTTGGAACATAGACCTTTCGCCCGTCATATGTCGTGAGCATCCAGAGTCCAGGTACCATGATTGGTGTCTGGATTTTGCTGCTAAGAACATCTGCAACAGGTATTATTTTACTTTTAGGTACCCAGATCTTCTTGGGTCCTTTGGGGTTAGATGTTATGTGGTTTTGCCTAAACTTCTGTTTTTCAACATAATGTTTATTCTGGCTAGCCCTTGGCTTAAACACATAAGTACTCTTTTCAGAGCTTGTATGTTTAATATCATTCAGATGACCAAACTTAAAATGAGAATACAGAGGAGTCTTCTTGATGAAGAGTTTATCAACAGATTTTGGATTGCTTCCAGAGGAAGATTCACATCCAATGCCTCTTCTGTTGTTCCCACTAACACCATAGATCATAGAAGCCATTTTGCTTCTGTCTATGCTTTTAGTGAGGAATCTTTTAAAACTGGAGTCATATTTTTCTAAAATATTTTCACTTGACTCTGTTTCAGTATCAGATTCTTGTTGAGTTGTTTCTAAATCATTTTTGAGTTTTAAATTTATTTCTTTCTGCTCAACAAGTTCTGTTCTCAGAAGATCAATCTCAGATTCAAGATTGCTTTTCAGCTTCTTGTATTTGAGTTTAATCTTGCTGTAGCTTTCCAACATGTCAGATAAACTTTCAACAAGTTCAGCTCTGGAGAGTTCAGAAAATACCTCTTCAGAGTCAGAGTCTGATTCTGACTCAGATTCAGATGATGACGTTCCTTCATCTTGATCATTTGTGTTGGCCATCAGCGCAACATTTGCACATTCTTCCTCAGATTCAGAAGATGATTCAGATTCATCCGAGTCATCCCATGTAGCCATCAGAACCTTTTTCTTTTTATCAAACTTCCTTTTGGGTTTTTCCTTTTGAAGTTTGGGACATTCACTCTTGTAGTGTCCAGGTTCTTTACATTCATAGCAAGTGGCCTCTTTCTTGCCAGATCTTCTGTGTCCAGAAGATTCTCTCTTTTGATCAGATCTTCTGAAGTTGTTGAACTTCTTCCCTTTGTGCTTCCAGAGTTTGTTGATCCTTCTGGACAGCATGGATAGTTCATCTTCTTCTTCAGAAGAAGATTCCTCAGAGCTTTCTTCATTTACCTGCAAAGCTTTAACAGATTTGTTAGATTTAAAAGCTAAGGATTTACCTTTATCTTTCTTCTGGGGTTCATCTTCCTCCAGCTCAATCTCATGACTTCTCAAAGAACTGATGAGTTCTTCTAATGAGATTTTGTTCAGATCCTTGGCCAGCTTCAATGCAGTCACCATAGGTCTCCATCTGGTAGGAAGACTTCTGATGATCTTCTTGACATGATCAGATGTTGAGTAGCCCTTGTCCAGAACTTTCAACCCAGCTGTTAGAATCTGAAATCTGGAAAACATAGTCTCAATGTTCTCAGATTCTTCCATCTTGAACGCTTCATACTTCTGTATCAGCGCCAAAGCCTTTGTTTCTTTCACCTGAGAGTTTCCCTCATGAGTCATTTTGAGAGACTCAAACATATCATGAGCAGTGTCTCTGTTGGTAATCTTCTCATACTCTGTATGAGAGATTGCATTAAGAAGTATGGTTCTGGCTTTGTGATGATTCTTGAATTCTTTCTTCTGCTCCTCAGTCATTGACTTTCTATCAATCTTTTTGCCATCCTTAGTAGGATGTTCATATCCATCAATGACTAAATCCCAGAGATCAGCATCATACCCCAAGAAAAAACTTTCAAGTCTATCTTTCCAATAATCAAATTTTTCTCCATCAAACATTGGAGGTTTGGTGCTGATTCTGTCTCCTTCATATTTGTTGCTTGATGTAGGAATATCACCCATATTAGCAACCAAATAAATAACAGAGTATTCTTCTCACTGGATCTTTATCTGTCACGGTTAAGTGAATGCACACGCAGAACCGGAGCTCTGATGCCAACTGAAGGTGAGAAAATACTTAGAAGGGGGGGTTGAATAAGTATGACAGAAAATAATCAAAGATAAAAACTCAAGTATTTTTATCCTGGTTCGTTGAACTCAACTACTCCAGTCCACCCTTTTCAAGAGTGATTTGCCTTTCTCAATAAGGACTTAATCCACTATTCAAATCAACTGATTACAAATAGCAACACCTAAGAACAACTGTTCTTAGTCTTCTCAAGAGCTACTGATCTAACCTAGATCCTCTTAAGGAAAACAACACCTAAGAACAACTGTTCTTAGTCTTCTCAAGAGCTACTGATCTAACCTAGATCCTCTTAAGGAAAACTTCCTTTACAAATTAATGTAATACAATGTAAGAGTAATAAAATGCTTCTATGAAAGCTATAAACACAACTGTGTTATTTCTCTAAGTTTAGAACAATGTATGAACAGCAAAGAATATGAGAGCTTGAGAGTTTTTCGCGTGAGAGTGTTCTTGCAATGATTTCGTCACTTGAAGAATGAGCTATGATTTCCTTTATATAGCCACTTGAATATTGGAGAGAATATTTTACCGTTGGAGAAGATATTTCCAATATCAAATAGTACTATCCTTTGTACTATTGCAGCAGAGAGACGGCGCACAAAATGTGGGTGTAGCAATTGTCTGCTGAGCTGTGAATTTACCATATATGGAATGTATCAGAGGAATAATCTTCTTGCAGAGATTTATGTCTATCCCAATTAAGGAAAGATTTGCTGGCATATTCCAACGAATATATTAAAATAATCTTCTTCAAATAATTCTTCAGATAGTTCAGATCAACAATCAATATCAGAGTCTTCAGTCTTCAGAATCTTCTGGAAACTTCAGAGCCTAAGATGTTCTTCAGATGTTGCTGAATCAGAGTCTGGTGCAGCTGTGTGCTTGAAGCGTAACATGCTCTTCACTCAGATCAGAGTCTTCTCTCATTCAGAGTCTCTTCACTCAGAGTCTTCTTTCATTCAGATTCTTGATAATATATGCAGCGTGTTGTATCTTCAGAATCTTGATGACTAAGCTCTTATACTTCAGATTCTTCTAATCTTCAGATGCTCTTGAGCCATTCAGAATTTATTGTTCACATCAACTTTGCTCTTTAAGATTAAAATCTTTTGTGCCTGTAGAAAACAGTTTAGAACAAATTTAGAGAGTATAATTCTTGTATACAAATTATCATTAATGTTATCATCAAAACATAGAGATATTACTAAGACACAATCTGTGCTCTTACATGTAGTTGTAAAATTGTTGTTGTAGATGTAGAACTTCCCCTTGCGTCATGGTATGGGAACCATGAGCCGGTCTCGGTCCCTGCCCAAAATGATAGAAACTCGTGAGAGCATCTTCACAAAGAGGGGTTGTAGATGTTGTAGATGTAATTTGTAATTGTGAAGCTTTGGCTGTAAGCCATAATGTCACTGTAGATTGTATATGTTGTTGAAGACTGTAGATTGTAGAACTTGTAGATGTAATTTGTAAATCGTAGATTTGTAGAATAATTTGTAGTTGTAGTTTGTAAAGCTTCACCGGGGATCTTCGGAAGAGATGTGAGCCGGTTGAATTGTAATGTATGTCTTCTCAAATAAAGAGAGACTATTGTGATAAACTTCTTCGACTTCTTCGGGGAGATGTCACTTGGAGGGAGTAAACTTGTGTAATGAGCTCACTGGGGAATAGATTCCTGAAGAGTATCTTGTTGTAGTTGTAAGTGTGTGAACTTCTTGAGGTGAACGTTTCTCAAATAAAGAGAAAACATCTGTGAAGTCTTCGATAAAACAATCTGGTGGATTTGATGATCTTGATGACCCATTGTGGATGTACAAACTGTCTTGAGGAGACTGTCATTTGTCGTTTTAATAGAAAACCTGATTAAAACGAGTTGCTCAAATAAAGAGGTTGCTCAAATAAAGAGGTTACTTGCAAACCAGATGTAGATTGTTGGAAAGATGTCTTGTAATATTGTTGGAGAGATATCCGTCTTCAATAATTATCTTCATGAAGACCTTTTCTGAGGAGAACAGTGCAAAATAAATGCACACTTGATCCATATTCAAAAGTTGAAAAATGTCCGAAAAAAAAGTGATTGTCAAGGACCGAAGTTCAATTCAGGAACAACTGAAGAGAAACTGTCAAGCAAGACTCGACCATTGAGGCATGAACTCAAATGGGGATATACTAAAGCAAACGTCTTCCACGAGGATCAAACTCTGTGGGGAAAATGGAAATATTGCGCTTTTCTGCCTAAGGCTGACAATTCTACTTGGAAGGAAAAGACATGCCCAACTACTCGGGGATAAACACGACCAAGGCGACAGAATAACAATACACACAAAGATGCACAAATGCAAATGTTATGTTGTCTACTTATATGATGTGTGTATGCTTATGCTGACAAAACAGACAAAAGCAACGAATGGAGATAGGATAAACATCTTGAAACAAACATCCGACCAATCTTCAAAATAGAAGTATCACTGGGGATATACGAAGAACCGGATATAGGATCTTAATCCTGTTTCAGAGCTTCACAAGCCTCTATTAGGGAATAGAGATCAATCCATTCGGGGATATAACAACTTAATCTTGCCGGATAACATGGTTGTTGAATACGTCGTAAAAACTTCACGGGGATGAAATAAACATCCGCCTCGCTGGAGAAGATTAACATTGTAGAGATCCACTAGGGTGTACAGTAACAACCACTTCACTGGGGAGATGGAGTTCAAGAAGATCTATTGAGGAGTAAAATACGTCCACTTCACTGAGGAAGGTGAAGTTGGAGAAGATTCACTGAGGATTAAAATAGCATCTACTTCATTGGGGAAGTGAAGTTGGAAAAGATTCACTGAGGATTAAAATAGCATCTACTTCATTGGGGAAGTGAAGTTGAGCAAATCACTAGGTGTTCTTGCATCGAAAAGTTTCATCGAAGAATTGTCATGACCACAAAAAATAAAATTTATTGGGGACATGAAGAATGTTATAAGAACAAGGTAATTCTGGCTTGATGAATTGTGTAGTAGTCGCCATTTTGAACAAAACTTGTTATGCGGGAAAGATAATCTTCGCGTCTCAATTGCCCCAAGTCATATGGATATGAGAAGAAGTTATTCCAAGAGGATTTTACAGAAAACAAGGCGTCCCACTGTTTTCAAACTCTTAGAGAGATTCGCTGAATCTCGACATAACGGACCCTGATTGGTGGTATTATGACGAGTCTTCAATCTTGCTCTAAAGGTGAAGTCAAACCTGAGCAGACCATTTGGAAACAAACTTGCCCCAGTTTAGCAGAGTCTTCGAATTCCAATAGGATACACTTGATGATGATGCTTGTATGTAATTTTCTATGATATCAGGCCGAATTAACACGCGTGAAATGTTATTCCTGAAACTGTTAATGCAACATATGTGTCTGTCTTGAAGTTTTGAAAAAGAGATATCACGACCACTTGTGACAAAGTCACTAGTTAGGACATGAATTAATTTATAAGCCAATATAAATAGTTGAGCATAACTCATAGGAGTCAGGAAACGTCGTCTCATTGAGTATGCTTTCGAAGTAAACCTTACTTCAATTAGGACTTTCAAGGGTTATATCGAGGTTTAGTTTACGTTTTGTAAAACAAAAGGAATAAGGGTCAAAAGCTTATTTGTGCCCACCCAAATTTTTGAAATTTTAAGTATTCAATCGAGCTGACTGAAAATTCCCCTGCCCCAGGTTTAAAAATGAAGTTGGAAAGGGTTTGGGAGAAATAAAGCAGATCCTCAATCAAGGTTTGAAGGAGTTAAAAATGGATTAACTTCCTTATGTCTTTGGTGTTTAGGAGGTTTGAAACAATGCCTTACATCATCAGTAGGGTTTTATTCGAAAGCATACATCGAGAGATCCTACGTTTTACTTCATCATCCTCCTCCCAATTCTTCACCGAAGTGAGAAAGAAATCGGGTGATTTTGGCATTATAAAAAACATTTTTAAAGAGTGAAATGAATGGGTTTCCTCAAGACAAACATTTATTGCATTACTTATTTAAAATAAACAAGTTCTCACATGCTAATTATGCTTTTAACCAAAGAAAATAAAAAGAGCCAATAAGCAGACAAAATAAACAGCTGATCATAACGGCGTTCCATTCAAGACTGGGTTTCCTCCTTTGAAAATCAGCACTTCATTATCAATCATTTCTTGTACTTTCCCTTGGAAAACTTTACATTCTTCAATCGAATGCCCCAACGCTCCATCATGAAATTCGCAACTGGCGTTCGGGTCGAACCACGGTGGACGAGACTTCATAATTCTAGTCTTTCTGGGAGTCATTACCGAGTTTTTAGCAAAATAAGACCATAGCTGACGGTAAGTCATTGGGATAATATCAAACCATCGAGTTTCTTCTTTCGGAGAATTCAGAGGTGTCTTCTGATTCTGAAACCGTTTTCAAACCTGACGATTTTGATGTTGATCTGGAGATGTCATCCTTCGCTTACGAGGTAGTCGTTGCTTGCGCTGAGCAGTCACTTCATACTGATGTTGAGGATGAGGTGCTGGAACCGGCGGTATTTGAGAGGAATACCAAACTGCATTAACATCAATGCTTCTTTTCTCTAGGGAATCATCAACTGAAACCTCTTCATTAGCTTGGTCGTTCAAGCCATCTTTAATTCTTCCACTTTTGAATGCATTCTCAATGTTTACTCCGACTTCTATAACTTTGGAGAAATCTGATGGTACAGCGCCTACCATCCTGACATAATAAGAGTCCGGCAGTGTTCTTAGAAACATCTTGGTTAAATCTTTCTCTGGAAGTGGTGGACGAACTTGGGCTGCCAACTCTTTCCATCGCTGAGCATATTCCTTGAAAGATTCATCGTCATTCTTACTCATGTTCATCAATTGATCATTGTCTGGAGCCACGTCCAAATTATAATTGTACTGCTTTATAAAAGCATCGGCTAAATCTTTAAAAGACTGAATACGACTCCTTTGTAGCTTCGTATACCATATCAAGGATGCCCCAGATAAGCTTTCTTGAAAGCAGTGCATCATCAGCTCATCGTTGTCAATATAAGAAGCTATCTTCCGGCAGAACATCGTCAAATGATCTCTTGGACAACTAGTGCCCTTGTACACTTCAAAGACAGGCATCTTAAACTTCGGAGGAATAATTATACCTGGAACCAGACATGACTCACGAGCATTAAAATCAGACGTATCAACTCCTTTTATCATCTTTAATTGCTCTTTGAGATCACAAAGTTCTTTCTCCATTGCTATAAATCTAGGATCGTCCACCTTCATCTTAGCATGAACATTCTGAAGATTCGGTACAGGCTGTGGAAATTGGGAAACTCTTTTATCAACTTGACCAACCAAATTATCTTGTACGGGCTGAGCTCGCGTAGGAACATCCACTTGTTGAACATTATCATCAAAAGGAAGATCGAATAGCGGATTAGTCACAACTCTGAAGTCGGTCATAGAATCCATATCTTTGTTCTCTTTACTATCCTTCAATAATACTTCGAGCTTGTTCAGATGGTCGAGATATCAACTGACAGACAAAGACAGAAAACCGAATGAGGACACAGAAGAGAAGAGACACATGCACATGTCAATGCTAAATGCAGGATGTTAATGCAAGAATGAGAGGTTTCATGGAACTCAAGTTCTTATAAACATTACAGAGTACCAAAGAAAATCATTTTAATATTTTTTTATGTATATATTTTTTTTATCGGGTTACAAATAAATATCCTTATAAGAGTCCTAACATAATAGCTAAATAAAATCTAGTAAAGCCCTAAGGAAGTCCTTCATCGCGCTTGTTGCTTTGTCTCCTCCACTTGGATCTCCTTGAAGGTAAGCTCGTTCATGATCAAAGTCTAAAGAGTAGTTTGATAGAGGAAAATAAATCCTCCATCCCTTCTTTTGCTCTTGTTGGAAAATGAGAAATGGATCCCTTGTTTACTTGGATGAGAGTCTTTTGAACTTCTAATGATACTCCATGTTAAGGGAAGCCTTCTATTGATCTTCAATGATAAGGAAGTCTCTTGTATTTGTCCTTTGGAGTTTCTTGATTCTTCAATTGATGCCCCTAACTTCCTTAGGTCATCCAAGCTAGGACTCTTAAAAGAATATTTCAAAAATATTTTCTATTTGTAATCTATGTTGGTTCTATAATGTTTATAAATGAACTAGGAGTTCCATGAAACCGATGCAATATGATGCTTTATGGATGCAACAAACACAAGTAAGCACATAAGGACATAAAGAATAAACAAATAAGGGGAACCCTAGGTTTGCAACGAGCATGGAGTAAGGGTATACCCAATCCCAAAGGTTGTGAACTAAAGGTTGATTGTACCTGTAGAACAAGGTTCTAAAGAGGTTCCCAAAGTCATTAGCCCATCTTTCGGATATTATCAACTTCTCAACTGACTTGAGGATTAATAATATTCTCAAGAGAACTTCTTTTGAGTGTAGCTTCGCGTAGCACTATTTCGGGACTTACTCCCTCATAGCCTCGCACTACATCCTAGTAAGGGCCAAAGTGGGGTTAAAGGTAACTACGGTCCTTAGTATCATGGACTCCAATTGAGAATAGTAAAAGTTTTCACGACTAAACTCGTTCAACCGAACCATTTTCAAAAGGGTCTCAACTAAGCGGGATTCTCGAATCAACTTAGTCGGGACTCACTCCCTATAAGCCTTATCGAATATATCACCATCATATCTTAATTTCTCTCGAGTCCGGGTGTAGGACTTTGTCTCACCACTCAAGGATAACAACCCAATAAGAGATAAAGAACACAAATAAATAAATAAGTAAGCAAATATATACAACAATAAACAAGAGAAAAACAGGTTAGGGAAACCCACTAAGGGAGTCCCCAGTGAAGTCGCCATTTCTGTCGCGGTGAAATTTGGATGTCAAACTATTAATTAGTTTGAATCGTTAATTCAATTTGCAACCGAACTTTGATTTGTCCAAAGGAAGGGATAAAGATCGAAATTCCCACAATGCAATGCAAATGCAAGCTAGATTGTTTAGGTTCGGGGGTTGGTTAAACTTAGGGAAGGTACTAGCATCCTAAGTTTCTGTAGTACTCTACAGGAACCTCTTGTTTTATGTTTGTTTATTGCTATGTGTTTATCTGCTTAAGGGTATAAAGACCCTAGTGGTTTATTTCTAAGTATACTCGATAAGATGTCGCATCTTATGCCTACATATCCTTACGAGAGTGGAATCAGAGTATTTGTAGTTCACCCTAAAGGGTTAGAGGAGTTCTTTGACTGTGGTCAAAGTTCCTACGGGTTTAGGGTAGTTGTTTTGATTGGGTTTAGGAGAAGAGATGAGTCTTCATGTTAAGGGAGATGTAACCACCACAAATGTAAAGGGGGTTTGTAGGAAATGGTCTTTGCATCGTCTTAAGAAAAGGTCTTACATACTCGGATGGTCGCCAAGTATGCCTTTATCGCTCTTAAGGCAAAGTTCCTACATGTTTCATTGTATTGTTGTGGAGGTGGAGATTATATCTCACTTAAGATGATTAACATCTATTCTCTATCGTGTTTGAAAAGTTGTATTGTTTGTTTTGTCTAAGTTGTAAAAGATAAAATCAAGGTCCTTCCTATGGGGTAGGTCCTAAACTTAAATGATCAACTTGAATGGAATCAAGGATCGGAGGGAATATGATGCATATGATGTGCAACTACACACAACGTTGAATTATGTGTAGGTTTTTCCTTTGGACGGATGCAATGCGATGCGACAAGATATAATGACTTGCGGTAAAGATAAATTGCAGAAAGTAAATACGGAAATATAAACCATACACGAACGCATGAAAGCGCTAGGTGAGTGTGTGCATTGCGGATAAATAAGAACAGATAAGAATAAAACATACATACGCATGAAAGCGCTAAGTGAATTGTGTAAGTTTCGTGAGTGAGAGTGATTGATTTTAATTGTAGGATTGATTGTGGGAGAAGAAATTGTATTTGATTTGAATTATGAGAGGAGTTGATTGATTTTAGTAAAAAGTTGCGTTTGATCTTTCAAATAAAAGTTATATTAATTATTCTCTCTATTTATTTTATTTGTAAAAAAGGTTGTATAAATTACTTAAGTTATAAGAAAATGTACTCTCTTTTAATGAATTTGATTTTTATAAAAAAAGAAATAAAATTAATTATGTTAATTTTAAAAAAATTGTAGTAATTATTATTTTTATTTAAAACTGATTATAATAGGTATTTAGTTAATTAAAAACTAAGATAAGATTTAGTTAAATAAAAAAACTGGGTTAATTAACGAAATAAAACAAAAATTAAGTGACTAAGCAGATTAATTAAGTTTTAAGAGATAATTAGAGGTTTAATTAGGGTAATTAGGTGATGGTTAGTGGATGTGTGGTGGTGTTAGTGATTAACAGATAAAACAAAAACAAAATGAACACAGTAAACCCTAGCCCCAAATTCCTTCCCATTCTCCCCGTCGCGAGCCTTTCCTTTTCTCATTGTCCTGTTCTTTCTTCAATTTCTTATTCTCATAGTGATTCCTATCTTGCCCTTCTCTCCATTGCGATTTCCTGCACAATCAAACAATCCACAAAGATTAACGTTAGAAAAAGATATACCCTTTCAAGTTCCGATGGTTCTCTCGCCGGCGTGGTGATTGGAGGATGCTTCATCGATTGGTGTGTGGTGATTGTCGGAAGTGAGAACGGCGGTCGATGGGCTCAAGGCGGCGGCAGCTTTGAACAGTATTGTTAATGAGCGGCGGATGGTCTCCCGGAGATTCGTCGGTGATTGGAGACAGGCGATGCTTCCTTCGTGGTTGGTCGCGGTGGACTCGCGATGGAGATTCTGAAAAGATGAGTTCTTCTCTTTCTCTCTTTGCAAAAATTAATCCTTTTTTAGGTTTTCGATTTGGAATTGCTTTGCGAACTGTTGTGGATTTTGTCTGTGTGTTTTTCGTTGGATTTCTCTCTGTCTCTTTTCTCATCCCAATTCTTCTCTCTTTTATAGGCTGAAGAAAAGATCTTGGAATTTAATGCTGATATTAATCCCGTAATGAAGTTGTCCGCTCCGATTTTGGGAATTAACTCAATCTGTTCTGATTTTGCAGGAAATGGCGTAAATGGGAATTATGAGGCGTTATCATGTCGGTAGACCTTCCCCTTTTAGTGAAATCAACCTCAGCGGGAAAACGAGATAAGTTCCCCTTTTCGATTCCTAATTTAGGAAATAAATCATGGTTTTCATTGGAATTGATCCCTGCTCTGCTTTTACGTTGTAGGCTTTGTTTAACTGATACTTAATTACTGAAGACAACTTCTACTAATGACTTCTGTTGACCTCTTGTTATCCTTTTTGCAGTAGTGAAGGCGGGATCACGACATGGAGTTTAGCGGCTTCTTCTGGTGGTGCAGTCATGATCTTTTTGAGGAGTATTCATGCTAAGATGTCCCTGATGGTAAGCTTGAACTTCTATCCATTGCAACAATTGCAGATGTACCATAAGTGGATTAGACGAAGCAGAGACTTGACTGGGTAAAGACATCGGTGTACTTCTATCACGAATGGAAGGTGAAATATGCCGCCTATGCATTCCTCCATCCTCTTCATTTATTAACCGTTGAATAACAGGGTCAAAAGATGTAAACAGGCGACGACAACGCTTTGGCCAAGTTTTTGCAAACATTCTGTAGCACATCCTTGCAGTAGACCGTACCTCACTCATTGTATCCGAAACGCAACGCTTAATCACACCTTCACATAACTTTGCGGAATGAAGTGTTTCTGGTGCTGCCAAAGAATCATTCACCAACTATGCCATCAAGAAGGGTGATTGAGGTGTCCTGAGAAATTTGTGGCGATAGGTGGGGTGACATTGCTACGTTGTTGGCTCAATTTAATTCTCCTATGAATATCCTGCTCTAACTTAATTCGAATTTTACTCAGGAAAGAAGAGAAAGCATTCAAACTAGCGGTCCGGTCACCAAGACTACCACAGAGCATCAACGGGCTGCCTAATCTTGATATAGGTGATCTCGAAGGTTGTAATTTACACATTGTCCTGAACTTTTATGCTTGTTCTAATGACCGCGATTTGCCGGCTTTGGTTTACGTTGGTGGAAGATACATTTTAAGTTTGAATGATAATTCAATATTTTATTGTGAATGCAGGCTACAAAGATATGCTCGAGTTGTGGAAGCTTGAAATTGTTGGCAGCTTTTGAGTCCTTGACGATGTGGTTAAGATGATTGATTGTGTCTGATGTTGGCAATATGGTGATGCCATCCTGTTGCCTTTGGAATTCCTCTTGCAGGTGGTTACATCCCCTTCTCTTATCATGCTTTAAATCTCTCAATTTAACTTTAATTAACATGTCAACACCGTTATTGGATTGCCCTCCATGTTTTCTTCTCACATGGCTTTCTTCTACGAATAAATTCTTAGTTCCCTGATATTGCTCCATCATTTTGCAGTTCACGCGTTAAATGCCCGTCAACCCACCTGTTTTCAAAGCATCGACTCTCTTTGGTGTTTTTAGAGTATGTTGGCCTCCAAGTGCTAAGTCCGAGATAGACTGAGCTACCGCCACCGTGACGGAAGCAGGAATTAAGTCAATGTGGTTTGATAATCGCAGGTAGTTAATTCTGTTCTTGGTAATAACGTATAGCTCATACACGACCTTTCCTCCTCTTCTTTTTGAAAGTATTGTAAAAGTATTTGGATAGGCTTGTGAACGAAATTGGTCACTGATGCGAGTCTTTGATGAATAAAACATAATTAATAGCAGGATATCTTGAATGATATACTGGAGATGTTAATTGATATCTTTGCTTCATTGTAACAGGTGATACTTCTTCGGTGGCTCCGGCGCACTCGTAGTTCGACGCCGCACTTCAAAAGTTTAGAAGATAATAGGGAGTTGTACCTTGAATTATTGGGAAAAGTTGTGAACCGCAGTGATATAATGGCTTCAAGAAATATTGCAAATTGTGAGATTAAAATTGTTGTGTGCTGTACTACCCCTTTCTCAAGACATTTTTGAAGTTTAGTTTGGTCTTTAAATGATATCATATTTGGACTTGTTATTTATCAAACAGTTTTGACAAAAGTTGCACTTGTCTTGCAGGCCCTTTTCATCAAATCTCAACAGCTGATATTACTCAAGGAACCAACTAAATAGCAGGTTTGATGCTGTGATGGCGAATCCGTAATGTTCGATCAATTTCTGTTGGATATTTATGCTTTGGTAACACGTTCCAAAGAGGCCACAGGAGTCATGATCATCAAGATGGCAGCAGGGAACCGAGATTCAAACATTGTCGTAGCCGTCGCGGGAATGTATTCAACTGATCTTAATGTAATCCCGCACTCCTCGGGCAGTTTAGATATTAGGAACTTGAATCCAATAATGACTAGGACCACCTTGTAATCGTTAATAAATCGAAGGGAACCGTCTCAGTGCGGTGTATGTGAAAATGCTGAATTTTGTAATTTGGATATTGTATCTTTGGTTTTAAATGTGAAAAGCTATTCTTGTATTCAAAAGATGGTAAAACAGGAAGCTGATGGTAGTTATCAACTATAATGGTGCCACCCTTTTATCCTCATATTTAGGGCCTCTTCCAACCGTGTTGCAAGCGTAACTCAATATCATTGGCATTGTCAATTCTTTGCCTTTTATTTGTCAATGAGGCTGAAATAATTTTATGAAGTTATATTTGTATATGAACACAAGTCCCTAATATTGAACAAGCCATGAACATATCAATAAAAGAATCGTTGTCCGCGGGAATAACCGATGGCGAGTTGAATTCCTCCTTTTAGATCCTGAAGCAAAACTTAATCCCTTTTCTCGTTCGAACCTTGCTCACGTGGTTTAGAGTTAGAAATCATAACCTTGTTACGAACAGATCAAAATAATTTAATCTTGAACAAGTCCTTTTATTATTCGAATCCCAAGTTAAACATGCTCAACAACCCTATAACCAAATACCACTTCAAACGTCCTCTTTAAAACTTGTTATTTCCCAAGTATCAACTGTGATCCCTTTAATGAAAGTTTTAGACAAACTTTTAGATAATTCCAAATGCCACTCAAAACTTGCCATGAAATTTCACTTGAAGCCAGTGGGTGAGAACCCTCTGAGATCTCGGAGAATAAACCTCGTGTGGATCGTCAGACCATAATAAACGAGGGTAGATACTTTCCGCAATAATTCAGCACAATCTGTAGGCGCTAAGGGGGACATAAGGTTTTCACGACTTCCGAACTTTCTTCAGTGTCCTAACTTCACAAAACAAAACAAACGAGTTGGTTAAAACGGTTAGTTATTCATAATGATTGACCTTGAGAATGAACGCCATCTCCACTCAAAAATTACTGCGTCTGCACAAATTGGTTAGTCGCTTAAATATTAAATATTAAAATAAAGTCAAATAACAATAGAAAATGTGCAAAAAGAGAGGGGATCTTATGGTCAAAAATTAGGGTGCAACAGATGTCATTTGTTATGTGAATCCTGCAATAACAAGGGTTAAGTTTAAAACAAGGATTTGCAGGTTAGCACAAACCCCATTGCCATTTTACTGTTTTTCAAAACAAATATAAAACAGGAATAACAGAGATCACAAAATTTGAATACGAAGAAAACGCCTTTGATTTATTAACAAAATGCATGTACATAATCCAACAAGGCCCTGACAATAAAACCGCTATGCCCCGGGTAGGACATAGGGTTGTACAATGATTGGAAAAAAGTAAATCATTACTCTTCACTTGTCATCTGGATGATATCCTTGATGGTCCAATTGTTGAGGCCCTTGCCCGGCTTGCTTGGATGTATCCAAGAGTCGAGGTCACAATCGTTATCCCCGCTGTCTTCAGACACCGTGTTGATGCTTTCGAAGATCACTCCGCCACTGGTAAATTGGATCGGCCCTTTACCTCGAGACGCGCTGCTAGACGAAGAAGAAGAAGCTTCAGCTCCAGGAGAATACCCCAACCCAAACTTGTCCTGCTTGTTGGGTATCTCCAAAATTCGCCCCCAGCCTGGGGTAGATCCAGCTTGGACGACGACCCGAGCTTCCTTGAAGGAGGAGAGATTCATCTCTGGCTTTTCTGTGACTACAGGAGCTACTTCTTTTACCTTGACAGCTTCGAACGCTTGACAAAGAGTTTCATGGATTTCGCCATCCATTTCCACATACTTAAAGGACGACAAATGGCTCACCATTATGTCTTCCTCACCACACACGGTTACTATGCTTCCCCCGACAACATATTTGAGCTTTTGGTGCAACGTGGAGGTCACGGCACCAGCAGCATGGATCCACGGTCGACCCAAGAGACAACTGTAGGCAGGCATGATGTCCATAATATAAAAGACCGCGTCGAACGTTTCCGGACCGACTTGGATCGGCAGGGTCACCTCCCCGAAAACGTGGCATTTAGTTCCGTCGAACGCCTTCACAACCAGATCACTGGGTATGTAGAGCACTCCACGAGTGTCCAACTTCATTAACGCCTTCTTCGGAAGAACATTAAGCGACGAACCCGTGTCCACCAGCACGTGCGACATGATTGTGCCCCTACACTCTATTGAGATGTGCATGGCGCTATTGTGATTCCTCTCTTTTGGCGTCAGCTCTATGTCCGTGAACCCTAGCCCATTGCCAGCATTCACATGGGCTACAACCTCTTCTAGCTGATTCACTGATATTTCTTGCGGTACGTAGGCAGTGTGTAACACCTTCAGCAGCGCGTTGCGGTGTGCTTTAGAACACAGCAACAGGTTCAAGATGGAAATCTTCGAGGGCGTCTGATAGAGATGGTCTACAATCATGTAGTCACTCTTTTTGATCAACCGCATAAACTCCTCGGCATCTTTGACAAGCAAGTATTTTCCTACCCCACACGGGACTTCTTCGACGACTTTGCTTTTACCCTTATCGGGCGCATCAGCTCTGGCCGCTTTATCTGCCACAACCTCTGGTGGTGCAAACACTCTTCCGCTGCGAGTAATGCCACTGATTCCTGCGAGGTTCTCCACAGTCAACCCATACGGTTCCAGCTCTAACTTCTGTCCGTTGCAATAGACTTCAGCCCCATAATGCCACGGAACGGCGTTAGTACTCTCGAATGGTATCGGCCCAACTTTGGTAATAGTAATTGTAGGTGGCCTGGACGCAGAAATAGTTATTGGCCGGCGAGGGATGGTGATGGTGGCGACTTCATCGGCCTGCTTCAACACTACCTCTCCTGATCCACCTTCAGCCCTCCGGCTAAACTGCAGAATCCCCTCAGTCATCAGACTTTGAATTCCTTCTACCAACTGCTCACATCCATTAGAATGTGTGGCACAGTCCATGCATAGTTCCCCGCACCCTGGAAAGAACCCTCTTTTCAGCAACTTAGCTTTAACGAAGCTAAGCAGCGTCTTTAGATCTTTGACATCAGTCAACAGATCTGCACTCTCTTCTTCGATAATGGCGTTCACTCCGCCTCCCCTATGATTTGGCATAGGATTCTTCGTGACATTGGGCACATTATCGGAGAAGTTGATGATCTTGGCATCTACCAGGTCCTGCACCTTGTGCTTGAAGGCTTTGCAGTTCTCGATTGTGTGGTTTGGTGCCCCTGAATGAAAATCGCAAGTGGCATTGGCGTCGTACCCTGGTGGAGGTGCCCCTGTCAAGGGAGCCATCGTCCGCTTCTGGACCAATTGTAGCTAAAGCAAAGTCTGCAAGAGTTGCGCGTACGACATGGGCGGTGCCTCGAAGTGACGGTTTGCCAAAGATGCCCGATTCTGGTACTTTCTATATCCCTGTTGATTCGGTTGCTGCTGCGGAGCTGCCAGGATATTTATACTGGCTACCTGCTGCTGAGGGCCTTTGCCCTTCCTTCAAGCGTTGGTCACAGCACTCGCATCTCCTTCTTGCCTTTTACCAGCATAAGGTTTCTTTCCACCTCCTCCAGCTGAGGATGACTCACCTTGAATTTTCCCGATCTTGATTCCATTCTCGACGTGCTCGCCCATGATAATGAGAGCTGAGAACGTCCCAGACATACCGCTGACTAACTTTTCATAGTAGACCCCTGGGAGGGTGGCTACAAACATTTGCACGAGCTCTCGTTCAACCATCGGCGGCTGAACCCGAGCTGCCAACTCACGCCACCGCTGGGCGTACTCCTTAAATCCTTCATTATTCCTCTGTGACAGGCTCTGCAGCTGGACTCGGTTTGGGGCCAAGTCGCTATTGTACTGGTAGTGGTGCACAAACGCTTCAGCGAGATCCTTCCATGTGCGCACACTAGTGGGCTCCAGACCCATGTACCACTCGAGGGATGGCCCGGAAAGACTGTCTTGGAAGAAGTGCATTAGCAACTTCTCGTCTTCGAAATGAGCAGACATCTTCCTGTAGTACGATCTCAGGTGGACACGAGGGCAAGTGGTGCCCTTATATTTTTCAAATTCAGGTACTCTGAACTTAGGAGGTACCTTGAAATCAGCAATTAATCCCAGCTTGGACATATCAACGCCCAAAGTATTCTGATTCTCGATATCTCTCATTTTATCTTCAAGTGCTTTGAATCTGAGCCGCGCTTCAGCATTCAGCTCCCCTTCAGCACCTCTTTGAGAGAACACATCATCTTGATGATCCTCAAGCCATGGCTGAGGCACCAACAGATTCCCGACGCCTGCATTGCCGTTGCCCGGCCCGATATTGACATTAGCTCCCAGACTCCCATTACCGACGCCCGCCGTATTAAGTCCGATGTTGGCCATCATGTTGCCATTAGCACTGCCATTGCCCCCGGCCACGGGGACACCATTCTGTGGAGTTTCAACTGGTGGAGGAGTAGGCACGGTCCCACCGTGGAGCACACCGTTGCTATCAACCCTGGAGATCAAAGGCTGAACCAAAGTTCTGAGCTGGTCCTGGCCGTTGGCGACCACTTGCATGAGCTCCATGAAGCGATCCATCCTTTCACGGAGCTCCTGAACATCTGTTTGCACTTGATCCATGATCCTGGTATGATTAGCTCTAGTCGGATAACGGTGAATTAGTCTCTGATCAATCCTGGAACCCCCGGAAACAACCTGGGACAACCTGTAAACCTGAAAAACCTGGTAAACACAGAAGGGTTAGGAAAAACAACAAAATGCTCATCATGCAAATGCTTCATGCAAATGCATGCGTGTGTCTGTGTGTTAGGGAGATCTCCCCCGATCCTAGTGCCTGAGTGCCAGTGTTGATAATAATAAGAAGAAGTTCGGGTCCAATCATGGAAACAACAATTTCATATATAAAGAAAGCCTATCAAGGCGGTACATAGCATCAGCGAGTACAAGATGAATCAACAGCGTGACCTCAGCCAACAAGCCTGGTGATGGTCCACATACAACAATGATCAAAACAAAAGGAATACAAATAGTCAAGTACGACTACGGGCGCAATACTCTCCTAACAACTCCTTCGTCTCTGGATGATCCGGCAGAGTGAGCAACCCCTCGACGAGTAACTCCCTTTGCACAATGGTATACTGAAGGCCTTCGACCGAATCTTCCCATGCTCCTTCGCCGAAGCAATCTTCTAACTTCCGCTTCTTGGACTCAAACGTCAGCTTGCGCTCCTTCAGGTTAGCGAGAGCTTTGTTGAGCTGGCCTTCGGCGGCGTATCTGCGGGCAGTTTCTTCATCAAACCTCTGCTCACTGTCCTTCACCTGGGCTTCCAGCTTGGAGATCTGTAGCATCAGCTTATCCTCCCGCTCTTTCATGGTGGCCAGGGAAGCCTTCCAGTGTTGGTTGAACTTGGATATCCTCCGATATGCCTCGTCCAAGTGTTGTTTCTTCGTAGCCAGTACGTCATTGACAGCTTTGAAGTCTCGACCCATGCGCTCACGCTCGGCTATCTGCTTAGTCAAGTCTGTACCTAGCTGGTTCACCAATTCTGTCTGCCTTTTGAAAGAATAAACGACTTCGTTCCTCTCGCTTCGGAGCTGAGCTAATTCCTTCTCCAGTTCTTCATTCGCCCGCTTCAATTCATCCCGCTCAGCCAACACCTGATTATGCTGCTGAATGGGCACAGTAGTAGGCTCTTCAATCATTGGAGGACTTTCTGGCTTGGCATGAGGAAACGGCATCCCTATAGCATCTACTCTGGCTCTGATCCAAGTCAAATACGGAGGGTAGGCTTGACTGTTGCTTTTTCCCAGCAAAGGCTTCCCTCGCTTACTAATACCATTCCACACGCGCTGAAGCTTGGACAACAGATCCCCCTCTAGAAGACCAGTGAGGTACAGAGATTCCTGTACCTCTTCATCCTTCGGCGGAGTTCTTAAAGCATACGCGAACTGGCGGACCAACAACGACGGATTATAGTTTATACAGCCCTTCCTACCTATCAAAGGCACATTTGGAAACCCGCTGCAACTGAAGATCACCTCAATACCCAACCTATCTCTGTCGAACCAGTCAATATCCTCTGCAGATAAACTCATCAGACGCTCGGACCATTCAGCTGTGGCTGCAGACAAGACAAAAGGACCCCTCTTGGGCAGATGGCTATCAAGCCATTTGTACAGCAAGGGTACGCAGCATGAGACATTCTTCCCCCTCCTGTTCTCGTTTTTATAGTGGATAGAATGGTAGACATCTCCGATCAAGGTAGGGACTGGATTCCCTGAAGCAAAGATGTGAAATGCATCAAAGTCTACAAAATCGGGCATATTAGGGAACAAAATAATGCCATATATGCACAGAGCGAGGATGGCATTGAATGCGACCCAACATCCATCCTTGGCACACTGCTGAGCCTTACCCACTAGAAACTGCAAGGAGAACCCAGGAACCTTGTTCCAACTAGTCAATACTAACTCGGAGGCGTCCAGATGAAGTGAAGGAGCTAGACCATCCAGATCAGGCTCAACATCCATATGAACAAAAGGCATCTGCCTCTTGATAGGCACCCCTAGCAAATCAGCATATTCTTCCAGCGTGGGAGCGAGGACAAAATCCTGGAAAGTGAAACATCTCAGCGGAGGGTCGTAGAACTGCAGCAGAGCGTGCAACCCATTCAACTCGAACGCAGAAGGTTTATGAACCAAACTGAGCAACCTGTCGTAAGATTTTCTGAACTCATCCCTCACAGAATCATCTGCTAGAGCTATCAAACCAGTCAACTTAACCACATCGAGGGAAGGGAACTTGTAAGCCACGGTCTTCCTCAGAGAATCCATAACAATACAATAGGAGGCAATAAATCCTGGATCGGGGAAAACGGTACCTGCAACACAGACACACGTTAATGAAATGCAAATGAATATGCAAACTAATGCAAAAATGCAATCATACAATAAGAGGTCCGGGTAGCTGGTGCTGTGGAGATTCTGTATCAACAAAACCATAATCTTGCTCTATCAAGAACAACCATTGCATCTGATAATAAGAGAACCCCGGTGTAGGACCACAAATTTGTTCTGCCAAGAACCACCATCTGATATACATAGGATCATAATTCTGCTCCGTCAAGAACAAATGTCTAATAATAAGGACCTCTGATGTAGGACCAAGAAATATCTGCTGATGAGGTCTTCAGACCCCAATCAAAAACCTGCTCTATCAAGAACAAACGTACAGCTGCTGATGAGATCTGTAGACCCCAATCAAAAATCTGCTCTATCAAGAACAAACAACATCTGCTGATGAGATCTTCAGACCAAAACCTGCTCTATCAAGAACAGACGAATCTGCAACTGAGAAACCTCGGTATCAACAAAACTGATTCACTGTCAAGAAAACCAGGTAGTCTGAAGGTCAAGGTTTCCTGCAATAAACCCAACCCTGCTCACAGGTATGGACCTAAACTGACTCAAGTTCGGCATCCTATGCGTTCATCAGCGTCACAGACATTCAAGAGGGGTGATACGATACCCAGAAGGTGTGGCATCATCAGCTCATGAAGCGGCCTCACTCGGCTGAATCACAAATGATCGGTCCCCAGAGTCGACAATCCACCAAACCAGCAACCGTCTCAACCCAAAGGGTTGAAAGAGAAGCCAACCGGGTGAACCTCGTCTGAGCGTGGATTTCATGAGACACTAGTGCCTGCAAAGCAAGCACGCGCCCACTAATTTCCACAACTAATGTTATGGTGCACTCAAGCCTGGGTCTGGCTTCTCACTCATCAGAATGCCCCTTCCCACAACAGCACAGATAATCATATTATACTGAAAACAAAATGCGGGAAATAAAGTGCGAGAAGTAAAATGCGATAAATAAACGCAACCCAACAAGTAAACATACAAGCGTTAGGATTGACTCTCGCAGGGAACCGTTGGAGTCCCCAGCAGAGTCGCCAGCTGTCGCTTGCGCGAAAATAAGGTGTCGGCACAACAGAAGAGTCGCCACCTTTCGTTATTTATCCCTCAGAGCGGGAAAGGAAATGATCGGAAAAACCTAACGAAAAAGGGTAAGACAAGGTCGTCGCAACCATTGTCTGGGTTCGGGAGTCGGTTACGCAAGGAGAAGGTATTAACACCCCTCACGTCTGTCGTACTCGACGGGATCCACGCTTGTTGTGATTACTTGGACGGGTTGGTTTTATCTATCTACCTATCAAGGTTGGCTTAAACAGAAAAGAAAATGACTCGGCAAAGCGTCGCACTTTATGCCTACGTATTCTCATCAGAGAACGAGAAATCAGAGTCAACGTAGTTTGACCTACGACGGGTTATGGGGGAAGGTAGCTCGCCAATACATCAGTATTGTGCCTACGTACTCTCAACAGGTATGAGAGATCAGAGGTCACGTAGTTCGGGACACTACGGTTTATTTCCTGTCTTTTACGAAAGAAGTGTTTTTTTTATCGTGTTTGCAATTTCAATCGCACTAGAGACTATGACCTGAGAGTGAATGCGTCGCATGTCACCCAAAGGGTACCATGCTAAACATCCAAACTGTGGAAAAGAAACTCTTCCACAATCCTTTCTCAGATAGCTTAAGGCTCGTAACGTACGAAAGAAATCATTCATGATTACTGTATCTTAAACTGTTTTGAGATGAGAAGAGAACAGGCCCAACTAGGAGGGAGACTATCAAGTCCTACTGTTGTCATGCCAAGGATTCATCCTATGGTTGAGGTTTGAACAAGGAACTCCTAGAAGTTGTCATGCATAGGTTTCAACCTAAAGTTCTATCATTAATTCCTTATCAAAGGAAATGAGAGTCCTAAGGGATCATGTCAATGATACACCAAAACAGACAAAGCATCAGCTCAACAGTAAAATGCATGCAATGCAAGTGAGGGAGGAAATGTGTGTGGGGCTTCAGCCTCCACAAGCTCATCTCAACCTTAATCCAGAATGGATAACAGTAATCATACTGAAATATAAAACATCATGCTATCAAGCAAAATACAGTAAACTGCAATCATAGAAAAAATGAAATGAAATACCATCAGGCAAACAAACCACATGGGCAAGGGAGCTGGGCTCTACCGAATACCCGCAAGCAAAGCCACACAGTAACAATACAAGCAGAGGGAGAAACTCAACCTCTAGTGCAATCATGCTCCTAGATTCTACCTATTCTAGATATGGACTTATTCTAATGCATCAAACAAGTCAAACAAAACACATCAATACAGTAAAAGAAAACAGAAGAAAGCAGATCAACTTCTCTCTCAACTCCAAGCTTCAGCTCTTCCAACAGCAACTCAGTCTTCAGACTTCCATCACTCTTGACAAATATCAATTTGCTTTCCCAGTTTTCCACCCTTCAACATAAGTTTCAGCTTATCTTCTCCTTTAAGCTTCAGCTTCTGGATCAGTTCCACCTTCAGGCTTCACCTAATCTTCAAGGTTTTCAAGTATCAACTTGCTCTTGTTGCTCTTCAAGCTTCAGCTAGAATGGCAATACTCAAGGATTCATCCTCTTCCACACTCCTCTTCAATTAAGTCTTCATCTTCAAACTCAAGCTCAACATCTCTCAAGATACTCAAACCAGAGGAAATCACTTACTGGATAAGCTGGGGATATTGAACTGTTTATTGACCACCAAAGGTGACCTATAAGGGTTCAACATCAAAGGAATGGTTCCCTCAAAAGTTCTACTTCCTAGGTACAATCACTTATCCCTCCAAAGGAGAGAGGTGAATACCATGGAAGGACTTTGAATCATAGGGAGGAATGGAGGTGAAAGATACCATCCATGTTTAAGAAAGAAGTTATCTAAGTCTAAACTCTTCCTAATCCCTAACCCTAAAACAATCAACAAAACAAATAAGATCAAGCTCTCAAGCTCCTCAATGCTCCTACTATGCTCCTCAGTACTCCTCCAAGCAATACCAAGCTCTCCAAGCCCACAAAGCAAAGCAAACAAAAATACAAGCCCACAAGGGCAACACAAACAATCATCAACTACAAAAATCATCTAAAAATAGTATATTACTATATTAAAACCTAATATAATTTCTAGGGGATCCTACATACCTACCCTTAATACCCTTATATGCCCCAATGTCTATCTTGACCTAGAAACCCAAAATTCTAGTGTTATTGTGGACCTATGTTAAGGATTAACCTAACTCTATACAACCTAATGCCATCTAATAAAAACTAATCTAAAATTCATCAAAAAATTATGGAATAAATCCAGGGGGGAGCTAAAGTCCTAATCTAACTATCCTAAAAATAATGGCCTAAAAATACTAAGGTAACTAGCTAAACAAAATTCTATAAATTCATGTATCAACATAAAAGAAATAAAAAAGCTATTAAAAGAGAAAATATACAAAAAATATTAAAAATGCATGAAATACAAATATTTTTATTTGATAATTTTCTAGACATGAATATGAAATGGGGGCAAAAATTCCCACTTAAAAATCATTATTTTTCCATTTATTATGATTTTTCAAAGTTTAACATAAAATGGAAGAAAATGAAATTAAAATATGAAACTGGGGTGCAGATAGTAACCAGATGCAGTTCATTTCATCAAGGGGCTAAAAATGGGGGTGTTAATAGTCATACGTGTTAGGCCCAATCATTATCAGAAAATCAATTAGAAAATGAAAAGAAAATAGAAAATGAAACGGTGCGAAAAGCAATGAAATATAGTTCAAAACCAAGTGGGCCACGAAGATGGGGTGTGAGAAGCAATCTAGCCCAAAGTTCTTTTAATGAAACGCCACGTTTCATCATACTCAGAGTTTCCCTCTTCAAATTGGAATTAAATCTCAACTGTGAGATCTTGGTCTTGGTCAAGAGTCATCCCATAATCCAATGGCCACGCGCTTATCTTCTACCTCTGGCTAGGGTTCTTGGAGAAGCCATGAAAATGCAGGGCACCAAGCTTCATCTTCCTCAAACACGAACTTCATCAATTCTTCATGGAAAATAGAAATTTAAAACCCTATCTTGTCCAGAATTTCATGTTGAATCTAACCATGATCTCAAAATCAATTGAAACATCCTAAATCCTCAAACCCGATCCAAGATCAAAGATATGCTCAATCATCAACTTCAACCATTCTTGCAATTAACTACCTCAGATTAATCACCAACTCACACTGATTGATTCTTGATGTCTAGTTCATTCTATAACTCACTATAGCTCGAGTTCTTGATCATCAAAGAAATGGTGTCCATAACTCAATCTTCATTAATTGCTCTCTAACTCTCCAAAATCCATCTCCTATTGGTCTCTAACATTTCTACCCTAACAATTCTACCTAAAGATGCATAAATCATGGTGTAATGGAGAATTTGCAAACCTGGTATTTCTTGATCAACAGATGGTGAAAACCTCCACTTCAAGCCTTGAAATTCTTCAGAAAGCTTCCTTGGATGAGGATCTTGCTACTGTTTGCAAAAGATTTGAGGGAGAGTGCTTGAATCTCATAATTCGATTCTGACTTGCTACCTTGAAAATTCAATTGCCAACTTCTCAAATCACCATGGATTTGCTCTCAAATTGATCTGCACAGCTTCACTATGATCTATGGAATGTGTTTAGATGGAAAGAATGAATGGAAATGGTTCAGAATAGGGAATTCTCTTTCAACTTGCAATGGAAGCAATTGAAATGACCAACTCTCTCTTCTCTCAAATCTTACACCAACCTTGCATCTAAGCAAGTTATACATGTTATATTTTGTGGTTTATGTTAGAACACAGATTGGTTCCTAATAATAACTCTTTGTTTTGATGATAACTGTTAGGAAATTTTATATTTAAGAATTATATACTCTAAAATTTGTTTGAGAGTTTTACTGCAGATTGAAATGAAATTAACTCTCTAGAAGCAAATCTGTATTGTATACAAGAAGTTATCCTGACTCTGAAGCGTCAGATGCATCTTACAGAATATTTTGTTTGCTCTTTACAGAAGATCCTGAGCGTAGTCTCCAGAAGGATCTGTAGCAAGAATCTTCAGAACATTCTGAGTCAGAAGCATCTGAAGATAGTCAGAAGCATCTGAAGCTGAAGCATCTGAAGAAAAGAAGAATATTGTTTGAAGAATTTCTCAAAGCATAATTCTACAAAAGTTTCTGAAAGTACTAACGCTGCCAAGTACTGAAGTTCTGTGTCAAATATGCTCTGATGATCAACACGCTGAAAGCACACATGCTGCAGAAGACTCTGATACAGCAAAGTTCTGAATATCATTAGAAGATTCTGATCCATTCAGACTCTGAAGAACTTGCTGAAAACTGAAGAAGAAATATTCAAGAATATATCTGTTGGAGTTAATCAACGTCTCTTTCCTCTTTTGTGCTAGACACAATTACATAGACAAAAAGGATTTTTCTGTGTTATCTACTTCAAGGAAAGGTCACTTGATGTGAAGACAAAAAGGCTCAGACCTTTTTGGGACTCTCTTTTCAACGCTCAGCATCCTTGGATCAGCTGCCTATAAAAGGAGAACTCCACCACATTCTTCAGTTACACAATTTGCTGAAAAGAAATCATATTATTCTAAGCTCTCATTCTCTCATATTCTTCTTAGAATTTCTTGTACTTAAACTTAAGAGAAAAATCACTGTTGTGATAAAAGCTTTATAGAAGCATTAATACTCTTGTATTTAATTTACATTGATTGTAAAGGTTTTTCCTTAAGAGGATTCAGTTGGAATCAGTAGCTCTTGAGAAGACTAAAAACAGTTGTTCTTAGGTGTTACTATTGTAATCAGTTTGATTTAATAGTGGATTAAGTCCTTGTTGAGAAAGGCAAATCACTCTAGGAAGGGTGGACTGGAGTAGTTGTTTAAACGAACCAGGATAAAAATAATTGTGTGATTATTTTTTAAGGCTTAATCTTTCATACTTATTCAACCCCCCTTCTAAGTATTATCTCACCTTCAGTTGGTATCAGAGCCTGGTTCTGAGTGTGCTACCACTTAACAGTGTCAGTAAAGATCCAGAGAGAAATACTTTGATATATATTTATTTGTTACCATGGATGATAATTCAATGTCCAATATTAACAATAAATATGAAGAAAGGGATAGGATTAGCACCAAACCCCCAATGTTTGATGGGGAGAAATTTGACTACTGGAAAGACAGAATTGAGAGTTTTTTCCTAGGATATGATGCTGATCTATAGGATCTAGTCATAGATGGATATGTCCATCCCACAGATGGGAATGGCAAAAAGATTGACAGAAAATCTATGACAGATGCTCAGAAGAAAGATTTCAGAAATCACCACAAAGCCAGGACTATATTATTGAATGCAAATTCACATATAGAGTATGAGAAAATTACAAACAGGGAAACTGCTTTTGATATGTTTGAATCCCTAAAAATGACTCATGAGGGAAATTCTCAAGTTAAGGAGACAAAAGCTCTGGCTCTGACCCAGAAGTATGAGGCCTTCAAAATGGAAGACTCTGAATCTGTTGAAGCCATGTTCTCCAGATTTCAGATACTCATTGCTGGGCTGAAAGTTCTGGACAAGGGATACTCTACATCAGATCACGTAAAGAAAATCATCAGAAGTCTGCCTACCAGATGGAGACCAATGGTGACTGCCTTGAAGATGGCTAAAGATCTGAACAAGATCTCTCTAGAAGAACTCACCAGCTCACTGAGGAGCCATGAGATTGAGCTTGAGGAAGATGAACCTCAGAAGAAAGAAAAAGGTAAATCTGAAATCTAACAAAACTGCTAAAGCTTTGCAGGTCATTCAAGAAAGCTCTGAAGAATCTTCTTCTTCTGAAGAAGATGAGTTATCCATGCTGTCCAGAAGGATCAACAGACTCTGGAAGCACAAGGGAAAGAAGTTCAACAACTTCAGAAGATCTGATAATAGAAAGGAATCTTCTGGACACAGAAGATCTGCCAAGAAAGAAGTTGTGTGCTATGAGTGTAAAGAACCTGGGCACTACAAGAATGATTGCCTCAAACTTCAGAAAGAAAAACCCAAGAAGAAGTTTAACAAAAAGAAGAAGGTTCTGATGGCAACGTGGGATGACTCAGATGAATCTGAATCATCTTCTGAATCAGAAGAAGAATGTGCAAATGTTGCACTGATGGCCAGAACAGAGGATCAAGAGGAAGGTACCTCAGGATATGAATCAGATTCTGAATCTGATGATGATGCAGAAGAGGTAATGGCTAAACTTACCAAAGAAGAACTCATAAAAGTTTTAATAGAAGTTCTTAAAAGTTATAACAATATCAAACTCAAATACAAGAAGCTGAAAAGCAATCTTGAATCTGAGATTGATCTTCTGAAGACAGAACTTGTTGAGCAAAAAGAAATTAATCTGAAAATCAAAAATGATTTTGAAATAACTCAACAAGAATCTGAATCTGAGACTAAGTCATGTGAAAACATTTTAGAAAAATATGACTCTAGCTTTCAGAGATTTCTCACCAAGAGCATAGACAGAAGCAAGATGGCTTCCATGATCTATGGTGTTAGTGGAAACAACAAAAGAGGTATTGTATATGAATCTTCATCTGGAAGCAATCCAAAACCTGTTGACAAACTTTTCATCAAGAAGACACCTCTGTATTCTCAATTTAAATTTGGTCACTTAAATGACATTAAACACACAGGCTCTGAGAAGAATACTTATGTGTTTAAACCCAAGGCAAGTCAGAATAAACATTATGTTGAAAAACAGAAGTTTAGACAAACCTACAAACCAACTAACCCCAAAGGACCCAAGAAGATCTGGGTACCTAAAAACAAAATAATTCCTGTTGCAGATGTTCTTAGCAGCAAGGTCAGGACACCAATCATGGTACCTGGACTCTGGATGCTCACGACACATGACAGGAGAAAAGTCTATGTTCCAAAGCCTGGAACTTAGATCTGGAGGTGACGTGAAGTTTGGAGGGAACCAGAAGGGCAAGATAATTGGATCTGGCACTATTGGAAATGGTAAACTTCCCTCTATTACTAATGTTTTACTTGTTGAAGGGTTAAAGCATAACTTATTGTCCACAAGTCAATTAAGTGACAATGGTTATGATATTACCTTTAATCAAAAATGTTGTAAAGCTATTAGTCAAAAGGATGGCTCTATCCTATTTAGTGGTAAGAGGAAAAACAACATTTATAAAATAAATCTTTCAGAACTTAAAGTTCAAAATGTTAAATGCCTCTTGTCTATTAATTAAGAGCAATGGGTCTGGCACAGAAGATTGGGCCATATTAATATGAGACGTATATCTCAGATTAATAAACTTAATCTTGTCAGAGGACTCCCTAATCTGAAGTTCACTTCAGATGCTCTTTGTGAAGCATGCCAGAAAGGGAAGTTTTCAAAAACATCTTTCAAATCAAAAAATGTTGTTTCTACTTCTAAACCACTAGAACTACTTCATATTGATCTGTTTGGACCAGTGAAAACTGCATCCATCAGAGGCAAGAAGTATGGATTAGTCATTGTTGATGACTTTAGCAGATGGACATGGGTAAAGTTCTTAAAACACAAGGATGAGTCACATTCTGTGTTCTTTGACTTCTGCAAGCAAGTCCAGAATGAAAAGAATTTCAAAATTATAAAAGTCAGAAGTGATCATGGTGGTGAATTTGAAAATAAATATTTTGAAAAATATTTTTCTGAAAATGGCATTGCTCATGATTTTTCCTGTCCCAGAACTCCATAACAGAATGGGGTTGTAGAGAGGAAAAACAGAACTTTGCAAGAAATGGCCAGAACCATGATCAATGAGACAAATCTGGCAAAACATTTTTGGGCAGAAGCAATCAATACAACATGTTACATTCAGAACAGAGTGTCTGTTAGACCTCTTCTGAAGAAGACTCCTTATGAACTATGGAAGAACAAAAAGCCCAACATTTCATATTTTCATCCTTTTGGATGTATTTGCTATATGTTAAACACTAAGGAAAATCTGAGCAAGTTTGATTCCAAAGCACATAAGTGTTTCATGCTTGGATATTCTGAACGCTCTAAAGGCTACAGAGTATACAACACTGAGACACAGATTGTGGAAGAATCCATTCATGTCAGATTTGATGATAAGCTTGGCTTTGAAAAGCCAAAGCAGGTTGATAACTCTGCAGATAGGGAAGTAGTCTTTATTGACTCTGAAGTTCCAGAAGCAGACAAAATTCAAGTAAAGGACCCAGAAGCAACTCCAGATGCTATTCCCTTAACTTCTCAGATGAATAATCTAAACATTTCTGAAGAGTCAACTGTCAGAGGATCATCATCCAGAATTAAAGCTCTCATCCAGAGGATGTCATTATTGGAAAGAAGTATGATCCCATCAGAACAAGATCCTTTCTAAGATCATCTGAAGCATCACTATTTGGACTAGTGTCAGAAATTGAACCATCTTCTGTAGAAGAAGCTCTGCAAGACAATGATTGGATTATTGCCATGCAAGAAGAGCTAAATCAATTCAGCAGAAATGATGTATGGGATCTAGTTCAAAGACCTCAAGGATTCAATATAATTGGTACAAAATGGGTCTTCAGAAATAAGCTAAATGAGAAAGGAGAAGTTGAGAGGAATAAGGCAAGGCTGGTTGCTCAAGGGTACAGTCAGCAAGAAGGTATTGATTACACTGAGACATATGCTCCAGTGGCAAGGTTAGAATCTATACGCCTTCTTATTTCCTTTGCTGCACAAAATAACATCACTCTGTATCAGATGGATGTTAAAAGTGCCTTTCTTAATGGTATTATAGAAGAAGAAGTTTATGTCCACCAACCTCCTGGTTTTGAAAATGAAAAATTTCCAGATCATGTTTTCAAATTAAAGAAATCTCTATATGGATTAAAACAAGCTCCCAGAGCTTGGTATGAGAGATTGAGCAATTTTCTTCTGGAGAAGAATTTCATCAGAGGCAAAGTGGATACAACATTATTCTGTAAAACAATTAAGAAAGATCTTCTAATTTGCCAAATTTATGTAGATGATATTATTTTTGGATCAACAAATATTATGCTTGGAAAGGAGTTTGCTACATGTATGCAGGCAGAATTTGAAATGAGCATGATGGGAGAACTCAAATTCTTTCTAGGAATCCAAGTTAATCAAACTCCAAAATGCACTTACATACATCAGACAAAGTATGTTAAAGAACTTCTGAAGAAATTCAACATGTCTGACAGCAAGCTGGCAAAGACTCCAATGCATCCTACTAGCTCACTTGGCAAAGAAGAGGTAAGTAAGAAAGTAGACCAGAAGCTCTACAGAGGTATGATTGGCTCTCTTCTTTATCTTACTGCTTCTAGACCTGACATATTGTTCAGTGTTTGTCTGTGTGCTAGATTCCAATAAGATCCTAGAGAATCACACTTGACAGCTGTCAAGAGGATTCTAAGGTATCTAAAAGGTACTTCTAATGTGGGTTTGTGTTACAGAAAATCTGATGATTTCAAATTAGTTGGATTCTGTGATGCTGACTACGCTGGAGACAGAGTGGAAAGAAAAAGTACTTCTGGAAGTTGTCAATTTCTAGGAATAAATCTAATCTCCTGGTACAGCAAGAAGCAACCCACAATTGCACTTTCAACCACAGAGGCTGAATACATTGCTGCTGCTGGATGTAGCACGCAGATGCTCTGGATGAAGAGTCAATTAGAAGATTATCAAAATTTTGAAAGTAACATTTCTATCTTTTGTGATAATACTTCTGCTATATGTTTGTCCAAGAATCCCATTTTACATTCTAAGGCAAAACATATAGAAATTAAGCATCATTTCATCAGAGACTATGTTCAGAAGGGAATCATAAATCTAGCCTTTGTTGATACAGATCATCAATGGGCAGATATTTTTACAAAACCCCTTGTTGAAGATAGATTCAATTTTATTCTGAAAATATTGGTATGGATTTTTGTCCAGAATGATATTTATCAGAAGCAAATTGTTACAGATGCAAAATGCTTAAATGCTCTGAAGTATTTCTTCTGTTTGTTTATTCTATTCTGATCAATATTTCTGATGTGAAACTCTGAACTAATCATCTTTAGAAGATCTAAACTTTGGCTAACGTTTCATTTCTTAAGAGAATTCAGAACAGCATGCAAGTAAACACGTGTCACATAAAATCTGAAGAGGTGGCGTGAACATAACTGAAGAGACGTTTGAGGTGAAGTTTAAATAGTAAGAATCTTGGTTTTCCCTCCAAATTGTCAGAAGCATTTAATGTTTTGAAATGATTTTTATTCTCTTCATTTAATGCTTGTCCAAACGTGCATTTTTCTGACTGTTGATGTGCCTAAGTGTTTTAGTATAAATACTTGTCTTGTGTTCACTTTCACACTTTTCACTCTCTCAAAATTACATGCGTTTTCATTTCCTATTTTCTCTGCATAAAAACCCAAAACCTAAGTGTTTGACTAAGCATTCTTCAATGGCGTCTTCATCTTCAACAACTGCTCAATTCCAATCTACTATGGCTGCTATGACTTCAGAAAACTTGGGTGTTGCTCCATATTCTCCTCCCAAAAGAACACTTCTAACGCCTGTTGATAAACTAGAAGTTCTATGTGAATCTATGGTTGAGTTTGATTCTCTGGCAGATAATGGGTTTGAGTTTCGTTCCATAATTAGAGCTCAAGGATGGGTTAAGTACTTTGATAGGCTGTTTGGACCAGTTTACCCTCTCCTTGTGAAAGAATTCTGGATTCATGCATCTGTTTACCCCAAATTCATTTTATCTTCTATGCTGGGAAAAGAGATTATTATCACAGAAGATCTGATAAGAAAATTGATAGGATATGAAGAAACAGATGGTGTTTCTCACTTGCCAGCTGGGCGTGTGGACACGAATGAGGTTTATGAAGAAGTTATGACTGCTGGTCAAGCTTCTAACAAATTCAAAGATCTGAAACCTGATTACAAGATCTGGGCCAAGATCTTCATGGGATGCATCCACCACAGGAAGTCAACCAACTCTCCAGACTATGTCAATAATGAACAGCTCTATTTCATGTATTGCCTTAGTCTGAGCACCAAGGTAGATCTTCCATACATTCTGTTTATGCATCTGTGGAATCATATCAATGCATCTAGAGAATCTGTGAAAGAGAAAGGACAGAAGATCAGACCTTGGATCCCCTTTGGAAGACTGCTCTCAGATCTTCTTACTGAAAATGGCTTGGTAACTGCTCTGTATGCTGCTGGAGTTATAGAGGAATTAGAGTTTATAATGGGAAAACCTCTGAACGCTAAAAGTCTTCTGAGACTCAAAATTGTTGATGAACTCTCTACTGCTCCCAAGAGGCTGAATATGTCTGAATTGAATAAGAGGGTTCCTGTAGCTGACTTTCCTCTATTCTTTGCTGAAGAACCCAGACATATAGTGCTTATGTATATTGAGGAATGCAAGAAGGAAGGAATACCTGTTCCTGCCAATGTGTTTCAGCTAGTTAAACAACCATTACCAGATGCAGGATAAGAAGAAGCACCACTTCAGAGGAAAAAGACTCAGCCTGTAGAGGAATCTGAACCTGTCCAGAAGAAAGTCAAGATTGCTGAGAAGCCCAAGAAGCTCTTGAAGAGAAAAGATTCTGAAGAAGCTGCCTCTGTCCCTGCCAAGAGGATTAAAGTAAAAGGTACTAAGTCATCTGTAACTTCTGAAAATCTTGTTATTAATGATTCAAATATTAAGTCTGTTCCAAAACCACCTGCTACACAAACCACTTCTGTTACTGCTCTTAGTTCTGTTTCACCTCACAAACAAACAACTGTTTCTGTATCAAAACTATCTCAACCCAAAATACACATCAAACACTTTGTTCCACGTCAACAACCATCAGATCCACAACCAACAGATCATCAACCATCAGAACAACCACCATCTGAAAAACAAACATCTGATCAACAACAAACCTCTGAACATCCAGAAAACCAACCAAAAGCAGTTCAACCAGAAAAAGCCTCTGACAATCCACCATCAAATAATCCACCTTCTGAACCTATTGCACCTATTACTTCTGAACCTACAAAAGTAACTTCTGCTCCTGTTTCATCAGAACCATCATCCAAACAATCTGACATTCCTTCAGAACCTACTAACACTTCTGAACCTCACATCCCTGAGACAGAAGTTCTTGATGTAACTCCTTTAAAAACAGTGTTTCAAGTATCTTCTACCTCTTGAACACCTACAACATCCTCCAACTCATCAGAATCAGAAATCCACCCAGATTTTCTAATCTCTCCATCTGCCAAATACTCTGAGATAAACCAATCTGAACCCGAACTTGAACCTACCATACCTTCTAAAACTCCCGTTCCAGATCCTATGCCTCCACCTGCACCATCATCTGAGATACTTATTCCCAATTCCAATCCAACATCATCTGGGATATCTTGTGCCCAAGTTTCTTCTCTTTTTCATAATCTATCTTATGGTTTCAAACTGAAAGATTTTTATGATAAAGTTGAACCTTCTGAACCCCTCAACCCTCTGAAACCTAAACTCAGACAGGCTCTTCCATCTGTGATTCTATCATATATTCAATCAATGAACAATGTAGGATCCTTAGCAACCATATCTGCAACATCTGGTAAAGCTGTTGTTTCAGCTCTGCAACTTGCATCTGATAACACAGTTGCATCTGCTGAACCACCAAAATCTGCTTTTAAACCTTACTCAAATGCACCTTTTGATGTTGTTTACCTTCACACAAGACCAAAACCTCACTTGCTTAATGCTTTAGTCAGATCTAAAGAAAAAGCTCCTGAAATACCCTTCATTCCATATTATCCTCCTCCTCTGATTTCCATCCAAAAATCACTTTTTCCACCAACTCCCCAACCTAAACCTATCACTCTGGAAACCTTGCTACGACCTTTGCCCAGACTTAATATTGATCATTTATTTCAAACATTTTTGCAAGAAATACATATGTCTTTAGGTACTGTTCAGAAGAAATGCTCAGAAACAATGGATGCCAATGAATCTGACATCATCTGGAAAGGATTCATCAATAGATTCAACACTGTAGCTTCAAATCTGAAGAACGTATGTTCTGATGAGGCAAAGCTCAGAGCTGAAAGCACTCTATTCTGGACTGTCAACAAAACAGAACCTCTGCTTCGTTTAGATGCTCCTCCACCTTCGATAGAATCTACTGCTAATGCATTGACTATGACTCTAGTAGAACCCTCTTCAGGATCTACAGAACCAATGACAATTGACTCTGTTTAGGCTGCAGAACCTCCACCTTCTTCATCTGAGATAAAGACAGAACATCCAGACTTTGGAGACAAGATTGCTGCTCTAGAGGCTGGACAGTCTGAGATAAAATCCTGGATGGCTAAGCAGGACAAGAAGTCTGAGGATATGACAGAATGGATGTCAAAGCAAGATGAGAAAAATGAAACTATGACTAAGTGGATGTCCAAGCAAGAGCAATCCTCCTTTGATATTACAGATCTATTGATGATGCTTTTGTCCAAACACTCTTAGATTTTTTTCTAATGTTTTTGCATCTGTTGTTTGCATCTGTCCCTTATTGTTATATCTTCTGATGATTACCTATGTACTCTTGCTCTGATATTTTGAATGAATCAAGTTTTCTCCATTGAATTATCTTATTTATTGTTTCTTTTATTTGTCTTTTTAAAAGTTTTTACTTTTTGCTTATGACAAAAAAGGGGGAGAAAATAAAGATCTGAACTGTTTAATATAACTTCACCAGAATGAATCTTCAGACATATCTATTCTATCTAACATTTAACTTGACTATTTCAGAACATTTGATAAGAACACTCTATAAAAGAAACTCTGAGTCTCTCAGATCATTTGTCTATTATCAAACTCTGAATCTTATATCTGTAAGACATTTTGACCCTAAAATGTTATAAGAACAAACAAGATCTAACTCTGAAGATTACTCAAGACAAAAGAGAAGTTTCTATTCCTTTTTCATATTTAACTCAGGGGGAGATTCATCATCTCAGGGGGAGTTATAATTCTATTTGTTCAGTTAAATAAAATTTCTGATACTTTTTGTCATCATCAAAAAGGGGGAGATTGTTAGAACACAGATTGGTTCCTAATAATAACTCTTTGTTTTGATGATAACTGTTAGGAAATTTTATATTTAAGAATTATATACTCTAAAATTTGTTTGAGAGTTTTACTGCAGATTGAAATGAAATTAACTCTCTAGAAGCAAATCTGTATTGTATACAAGAAGTTATCCTGACTCTGAAGCGTCAGATGCATCTTACAGAAGATTCTGTTTGCTCTTTACAGAAGATCCTGAGCGTAGTCTCCAGAAGGATCTGTAGCAAGAAGCTTCAGAACATTCTGAGTCAGAAGCATCTGAAGATAGTCAGAAGCATCTGAAGCTGAAGCATCTGAAGAAAAGAAGAATATTGTTTGAAGAATTTCTCAAAGCATAATTCTACAGAAGTTTCTGAAAGTACTAACGCTGCCAAGTACTGAAGTTCTGTGTCAAATATGCTCTGATGATCAACACGCTGAAAGCACACATGCTGCAGAAGACTCTGATACAGCAAAGTTCTGAATATCATTAGAAGATTCTGATCCATTCAGACTCTGAAGAACTTGCTGAAAACTGAAAAAGAAATATTCAAGAATATATCTGTTGGAGTTAATCAACGTCTCTTTCCTCTTTTGTGCTAGACACAATTACACAGACAAAAAGGATTTTTCTGTGTTATCTACTTCAAGGAAAGGTCACTTGATGTGAAGACAAAAAGGCTCAGACCTTTTTGGGACTCTCTTTTCAACGCTCAGCATCCTTGGATCAGCTGCCTATAAAAGGAGAACTCCGCCATATTCTTCAGTTACACAATTTGCTGAAAAGAAATCATATTATTCTAAGCTCTCATTCTCTCATATTCTTCTTAGAATTTCTTGTACTTAAACTTAAGAGAAAAACCACTGTTGTGATAAAAGCTTTATAGAAGCATTAATACTCTTGTATTTAATTTACATTGATTGTAAAGGTTTTTCCTTAAGAGGATTCAGTTGGAATCAGTAGCTCTTAAGAAGACTAAGAACAGTTGTTCTTAGGTGTTACTATTGTAATCAGTTTGATTTAATAGTGGATTTAGTCCTTGTTGAGAAAGGCAAATCACTCTAGGAAGGGTGGACTGAAGTAGTTATTTAAACGAACCAGGATAAAAATAATTGTGTGATTATTTTTTAAGGCTTAATCTTTCATACTTATTCAACCCCCCTTCTAAGTATTATCTCACCTTCAGTTTAGAATCATCTAGAACCATCTAGAGCCTTCCCATGAGAAAATGGAAATCTCATGTCATGACATTATGAATTCACTTCTCCTTATGTGCTATCTCATGCCAAACATCTTGTAACCTTTGATTCTGACTTGAAATTATCCCCATATGAGATGTATGATGTGTTGAAATGCATAACTAACTCGTTCATTGAGTTTCTTTGAGTTTTGCTTTGGTGCCTAAAGATGCAAGCAAGCCATTTCCAAAGCAGCCCTATGATCTAGGCCTCAAATCAAAATTGTGGCTGAACCATTGTTTTTATAATGTCTTTTAGAGTCAAAATGACCTATTATATGACATGGTTTGGATGTATAACTTGGGATTTCCAATTTTCAATTTCAACTTATTTAACTTATGCCTCCATTTTAGGTCATTTTTATCACTTTTTGATACAAGCCTTTTCAACATCTCATGACCTCCCTACTAACCTTAAAACATCATTCTAAGCAAGTTTGATGTTGAAGATTTTTCCATTTGAAGCTTGGAAATAGGAGATATGGCCTTATGCTTGAAATGACCTATAATATCCAAATGACCAAAATGCCCTTGACTTGTCAAAGCCATAACTTGAGTTCTACAAATCCTATCAAGGGCTTCTAGTACTCTCTAGAAAGCTAAGAAGATGATCTAAAACATTCATGTTGACCAAGAGTTCATAGGAATCATCCTACTAGGGCAAAAGTTGGATGCAAGTTGGGTGACTTTCAAGGACCCAAATTCACATACCTCAGATGACCTGTAATTTATCAAAGTCATAACTTGAGCTCTACAAATCCTATCAAGGACTTCTAGTACTCTCTAGAAATCTAAGAAGATGCTCTACAACATTCATGTTGTGGGGAAGATGAGATGACAATCACATCTTAAGCTAAACTGCCTTGAAGATAGGGATCAAACTAGGGGATTTTACACTGTCAAGCCTTAGAAACCCTAGCTTAAAACTTCTCAAACTCCTCAATCATGATGAGTTGGTCTAGGAATCATCCTTATAGCATCTAAATGCATCATTCCATGATCACCTGACTCCTGGATTAGGTCTCAATCCTTTCCAAATCATCAGTTGACCTAGGGTTGACCCAGTCAAACCCTAATTCCACCACTCATGGCTGAATCTTCTGAATTCTTGTGCAATGACCTCTCTAGGCTTCATGATGGCTTTCAAGACACCTCATAAGCTTTCTCAAAGCTTCAAGTCTATCCTCATAGCCTCAGAATCATCTGAGGAGCTCTCACAACTCTCAAGTTATGAGACACACAACCTTGGTTTCAACCAATCTCTCTGAGGATCTCTTGAGTTCTCTGACAAAGGTATCAACCTTTGAACATTTGAATAACCTTCTTGGCTAGCTTCAAAGGCTCATATAACTCTTGCTGGGTAATCATTCCTCTTGATCTACTGCACCCATATCAATGAGAAGCAGATGATGAATAAGATGAACCACAAACTTGGTAAATAAATGTTGGTCAAATTTTGGGGTGCAACACTTGTCAGCAAAGAAGCTTTTGACTATACAAAAGATAGGTGCTTCTGTGACAAGGCAGTAGCTGAAACTAGCACTCTAGGAAAAGGAGAGGCTAGTGAAGTCAGATCAGAAGCTGTACAGAAAAGTTCTGTAACAACTGATTTTGCAGAGGTTCTATTAATCAGACATCTACTCCTTCAATTGTTAAGCAAGGCTACAGAGGCAAGGTACACAAGCTACAGAGGCAAGTTACAGAAGAATCTGATGAAGCAACGCTACAGGAGATTCTGAAAGTTGTTGAGAAGTAACTCTACAGAAGACTCTGAGCAGATGGTTTAAAGCAATTGTTTTTGATCCTACAAGTGGTAACTCTGGGCAAAGAGTATAAAGCAATTGGTCAGAAGCTCTGAGGTTCAGATTTTGCATGGCTCTGAAACGTCAGCAACATAGCTTACATCTAGATAACAAGGACACCTGAAGAATGAATATCTAGTTTGATCTGAAGAGTCCCTCTGGATGAACTATTTGATGAAACATTCACTAGAGCTAATCTGCATAGATCTGAAGCAGAAAATCTAATGCAAGGAATCATTTCCATCAGTTGGTATCAGACTCTTATCAGTCTCCAACCTTCTGTTGATAATCAGAAGAAATTACTAACATAACAAAAATAGTTATGGTTAGAAAGTCTGATGTAGAGAATCTCGTTAGAAGATTAAGCAATAGCTTTGAAGAATTCTAAAGCTAATTCATAAAGGATAAATTCTTGGTGTAAGAAGATATAGCTTTCATCTGGAAACAAGTTATTTGGAAGATAAAGAAGCGTGATCTTTAGTATCAAATTGGATGATCTAAAGATGAAGACCAAAGGAAGAATCTGGATTGTGTAATTGCTGATCAAGTTGAATCAAACATCAGAAGAGATATACTTCTGAAGAAGTTGTTTCAATTCAGATGAAGAACGCAGCAGACAGAAGGATAATCTTTCAGAGAGTAGCCATCTAAGACTCTCATGCATTCAACGTATACTCTGAGAAAGAAAGAGGTTAGTAAAATGGTAGTATCAGAAGCTCTACAAAGGTATGAATTGTACTCTTCTGTATTTTACTGTTTCTAGTCCAAATATTTTTTTTAGTATATGTGCATGTGCTTGATTCCAATCAGATTCTAAAGAATCCCTTTTAACATTTGTTAAGAGATTTCTAAGGTATCTGAAAGGTACTACTAACGTGACTCTGTGTTGCAAAAAACTAGATAACTATTTTTAGTAGGTTTCTGTTATGATGATGTTACTAAAGACAGAGTTAGTTGCAAAAGTACCTCTGGATAGCACTCTCCCCTACAAAAGCAAAATATTGCTGATGCTGATTGAAGTATCAGATGCTCTAGATGAAGTATCAAATGAAGGACATTCATTTCCATAAGATTGAAGAATCAGAATGCACATTGTTGGCACATCACCTTCAATTGATATCAGATGTTTACTCAAAAATCTGAGCAAATATGAAGTTGTAGACCATCATAAGATTTGGATCATCTGGAGATCTGGTTAAAAGATTAAGTTTTGAAGATGGCCTGTCAAATCAAACGTTGATACTTCTGATGTATAGTGTCTTGATGTTGAAGAAACAAGCTGAAATAGTTTCATTATTTCACACCTTCAATTGGTATCTTATATCTTCAATTAGTATCATATCTCTGACATCCAACCAGAAGCAAAGCATCAGATAACTCTGAGCAAAACTTCAGAAGATGTTTGAGTGAAGATATAAAAGGTTTTGGGCACAAAATTATGAAGCAAGATTCAGAAGATTCAGAGCCAACTACTAGCACAAACCTCTAAATTTCTCACCTTCAATTGGGTATAAAACCTTTCAAAAGAAAGAATCAAAGCAAGGCCAGAACAAGCACTTCAACTCTGGAACTTGAGAATTCTTGAGATATTTCTTCAATTGGTATTAGACTCTGAAATTGGATAGATTTCAAGTTATTCTAAGGACTGGAATAATTAGTATCTAGATCAAGCCAGAAGGAAGAAGGAATTTCAACTTTCTTGTTTAAATCTAGCTGAGGAAGATTCCAGAAAAGAAACTTCCAGATTAGTACAAGAAGCTGAAGATGCTAAGAAGACTAAGCAAATTGTTATAGCTGGTTCTTCTTCTGAAATTACTCTTGTACGTTGAGAACGTGACATTAGTAAGTATAAAGGAGATCACAAGCTATGAAGGATGTACAAGTTGTCAGACAAAGATCTGCTGATCAGAAACTTGTCATTAATCCTCGTCAGAGCATGCTTCTACAAAATCTGAAGAGTTGTCACTCTCTAAGAAGCAGGGGGAGATATAGAAGATGAAATCTGGAAAAGATATCAACCTACCTTATTGGTATCAATCTGTGAGAAGTAAGTTCTCAGGGGGAGAAATGAAAGATGATTAAGTTCTCAGGTGCTATCTCTCAACCCCAATCTTTTTAAATTTCTGACACTAAAAAGAGAGAAATATTTTTTCCTAAAATCTATTTTTTCAATGAAAAACTCTAACTTTTTGATGATGTCAAAAAGGGGGAGAAATGAAGATGATTTTGATATAATCTGGAAAATAGTATATAACAGGGAAAATGAAATGGGGAGAAATGAAAGATGTTTTTAATATAACTTAGGGAGAAATGGAAAACGTTTTGGAAAAATAGAATACAACTTTGATATATTCTATAACCTGAAAGAGAATGCAAAACATATAAATTGCGTTTATTACTAAATGTGTGTTTGATGTTTTTCCGAGGAACTCTGAACAAGTTCACTAGGCATTCTAAACAGGAGAATTGAAAGAAATCTGAGCTCAAATGAACTGGTGTTCATATAATAGAAGTTATACACTTCGTGAACATAGATTCAGAATCAGATGGACCCAATACTGTTCAGAGATTTGAAAGTTAAAGTCATCTGGAATCAGAATGTTTAGAAGATGTAAATTGTCTATGAATATGATAATCAGAGCACAAGAATCAGAAAGCTTCATAGAAGCAAGATTTGGATTCAGAATCAGAATCATGAGTATCATGTATTGGTGTTAGACTAAGAACCAACATGGGTGTCAGACTCAGATTCAATATTGGAATCAGATTCAGAAGTAAACATTTTATTGGTTTCTATTGGTATCAGACTGCTTCAAGAGATCAAAAATCTGAGAAGAAAGCAAGTATGAGAAAGCAAGAATCAAGACTGTATCAAGATCAGAAGATCCAAATATCTGACATACTGTAATCAGGGGGAGTTCTCCCAGGAAGGTTCACAAGTCAGGATATTTGATTTTCACCCAGTCTGAAACTCAGGGGGAGTCTCCCATGTGTTGAAGATCAAGAGAAAATGCTTTAGAAGATTCTGAAGTTATATGACTCTGATACGATGCTTAGAGAAGACAAGTTCTAAAGATCTAAAGATGAAAGTTCTGTTGAACTAGTCCAGATGCTGAAGACTTATGCTATCTTATATCGTAGGGAAGTATTCCTTCTATTCTACTCTATTTGATTATGTTTTATCGAATTTATTTTTTGTAAGTCTTGGGATCAGAGTATGTCTCTAAACAAGCATAAAAATGTTTTAAAGGTTAACACATTCAGGGGGAGCAATTGCTTAGAACTCTGAATAGGTTAATGCTTGGTGATTACCCTGTATAAAATGTTCTATCAAAATACATGTTTTTGTCATCATCAAAAAGGGGGAGATTGTAAGAGCAAGATTTGTCTCTACAGGATAATCTCTATGTTTTGATGATAACAATTGAGTATTTGTGAAAGAACCATTTTATGGTTTAATGTTTGTTATGTGCAGGTCATATTAAATTAAATATATTAGACCAAACAAACAGAAGCAATGTGTGCAGCTAGTAACTTATGGAGTTACTTAGTGTGACGTCATGAAGCGCATGTGAGAAGCTAGTTTGCTTATGCATCTGATCACCATCAGTAAAGAACCAAGGGTGCTGGATATTGCAGTTGCAATGCTCCTGTGGTTTCTGCTCTGGAGAAGTGCATCTGATCTGAAAGCAAATGAAGCTCAGTGAAGAAGCAAGTTTGTTTCTACATATGATCATGTTCAGTAAAGAATCAAGGATGTTGGATATTGCAGTTGCAATGCATCTATAGATGCTGCTCTGAGTTATGCATCTGATCTGGAAGCTAACGAGCAACTCTGAAGACTGGTTCTGAAGGTCAAGACTCTGAAGACTCTGAAGACTCTGATGACTTGAAGTTCTGAAAGTTGAAGGCTCTGAAGACCAAGTGCGTCAAGACTCTGAAGACTGGTTCTGAAGGTCAAGACTCTGAAGACTCTGAAGACAGGCTCTGAAGGTCAAGACTCTGAAGATAGGTTCTGAAGGACAAGACTCTGAAGAAGTGTTCTGAAGGTCAAGACTCTGAAAAAGTGTTCTGAAGGTCAAGACTCTGAAGATTCTGAAGACATGGTTTCTGAAGAATTAGTCATGAAGATTCTCAAGATTGTTTAAGAGGAAACTTAGTTCTTGGAATGCTAAAGACTGGATTCTGAAGTGGAAGATTGTGTCAGAAGAAGATTCATCCAGATGCAAGACATGTTACATCAGATAAGTTGTTGCTGTTCAAATCTGATAAATCACGTGCTTATGGAAAAGGACAAGAAAGTGATGTCATCCAACACGTGCTCATTCTATCCGTTGGAAATAGAAAGGACTTTTCTATCCTTACAACATCATTCTTGGAAGCACTATAAAAGGAAGAATCATTTGTTTATTCAAATGTTGTTGAAGTGGCTGATTGCTATAATTGTTGGCTCTTGCGCTGTTGCGCTACTGCTACTGCTGCAAAGAAAAGAAAAGCTTAATGGAAAAGAAGCCTTAGTGCTCACTTACAAAAAAGCTTTTAAGAAATATAGAAGCTATGTTTTAATAATATCTTAGAGAGTTATTATTAGAATTAGTTTTTGTATTAGGAAGCAAGGAGCTGTTGCTTATTACTTGCTATGTGCTAAACTTGGAGTTATTAGCTTGCTAGGAAACACCATTGTAATCTCCGGCAACACAAATATTCTATTTTAGAATTAGTGGTTCCTCAAGTGATCTAGTGAAGATCAGTATACTTGAGATGACAAGTGACAGTAGTCATTTATGGAAATCCTAATAGGAGATCTTTAGTGATCGGATTCTATTAAGGTGTCAATGAACGTTATATCCTTGGGGATCCCTGAACGTGTCATTGTCAAATTGTTAGTCACTTGCAGTTAGCTTGTGCATCTGTAATCAGTTCGGTTATAGTGGATTAAGTCCTTAATTGATTAAGGCGAAATCACCTTGGAAGGGTGAACTGGATTAGCTTGAGAGTTGCTCAAGTGAACCAGGATATATGATGTGTTCTTTACTTATACTTTATTATTTATGCTTCCGCAATGTATTTAATATAAGCGCATAAAACATCAAGTGAAGAAGAAGACAAGAAAAGGAAAAAGTTTTTATTTAGGCATAAACCCAATTCAATCCCCCCTTTCTTGTGTTTATTTCTCACCTTCAAGCCCCACAACATGGTTCTGTTGAAATATGAAGGGAAAATGGGTACGACCATGGGTGTAATACAAGTAGAACTCACAGTTGGCACTATCACAAGGCCAACAATATTTATGGTGATTGTTTAAAGGAAAATTACAATCTACTCCTTGGTCGAGAGTGGATTTATGGCGTAAGCACATTTCCCTCTTGTCTACACTAACACATCTCCATCTGGCGAAATGATGGAATTATGGAGAGCATAGAGGCTAACCAAAGCTACTACATGGCTGAGGTTAATCAGGTCAATGGGCGACACTTTGACAAAAATCTAGCCCATATTGCACCTTGCAATCCGTATGGTTCGGCCTGACCCCTACTGAAAATGCATTGTGTTCCCTCTACATGCATCCAACCCATGGCTTCCAATGGGATAAAGAGATAGTAGGCGAAGAAAACTTCTTGTTTGGAACGGAAGGAATCCAACCAACTGGTTAGGGAAGTGAATTCAGTGGCGATAACTGAGTCAGAGACACTGAGACATATTTTGGCTTACATAGCTGAAAATAAATTAAAAACGGCTTTAGAGGGTGAAGTGAAATACATGGTTGTCGAAGCCAAAAACAATGAAGAGCACTTTGAAGGTCCTGGAAAGGACTTTGATCCAGAACCACCTGATTCATGACGTATACGCAGTTCCCTATTCTCTACACCAGCGCATCTCCATTTGGAGAAGTGATGGAATTGTGGAGAACATAGAGGCTGACCAAAGCTACTATATGGCTAAGGTTAATCAAGTCAATAAGCGGCACTTCGAAGAAAAAAAATAGCCCATATTGCACCTTGCAATCCAACAGGGTTCAACCTGACCCCTATTGAAAATGCATTTTGTTCCCTCTACCTGTATCCAACAAATGGCTTCCAATGGGATAAGAAGATAGTAGTAGAAAAAAACTTCATGTTTGGAACTGAAGGAATTCAACCAATTGGTTAGGGAAGCGAATTCGATGGCGATGACTGAGTCATAGACACTAAGAAAGATCTCAGCTTACATAGCTGAAAATAAATTAAAAACGCCTTTAGAGGCTGAAGTGAAATACATGGTTGTCGAAGCTAAAAATAATGAAGAGCACTTTGAAGGTTCCGGAAAGGACTTTGATCCAGAACCACCATACATGGATTAAGGTGAAGTGCAGGGCCAAAGGCTTGACGCCATTTATGATGACGAGCCTTTGGGTTTTGAAAAGGATCTGCTAACGAACAACATCAAGATGCTGACGCAAGACGCTTTAGAAGAAATTGATCTGGGAGAAAGGGCAACAAAAAGGCCAACATATATCAGCGCCAACATTACCCCACAACTTAGAGTCGAAGTAATCCAACTGTTGAAGGAGTTCAAAGACTGCTTCGTATGAGATTACAACGAAATGCCTGGTTTAAGCAGAGATCTGGTCAAACTGAAGCTTCCTATAAAGCTTGGGAAAAAGCCAATCAAGCAGACTCCAATATGTTTTGCACCTAAAGTTCTATCAAAGATCAAAGAGGAGGTCGAAAGGCTTCTAAGATGCAAATTCATTTGTACGACCAGGAAAAAGTCATATTGACCATCTTCGGAAATCATTAGAAGGAATGAGGAAACATGGTCTAAAAATGAATCCTCTTAAATGTGCTTTTTGTGTGCAGGCATGATATTTTTTAGGCCTTGTGGTTGATAAGTGCTAAAATGTATTGATTTTGAGTGTGAAAAATTGGCATTTATTGACTTGATTCGTTGGTTTTTCGTTAATAATCTCCCATATTCGTGTATATTTTGTACATTTTACATTATAGTGTGTAAAATGCATTTTTGTGTATATATTATTGAGTTTGACAGTTTTCATATGTTTTTTATAGGTAATAATGCATGGTTGAAGTACGGACCTATTTGAGCCAAAAAGGATACTTCAAAATGCAGTTTTGGCCAATGTTTTGACGCAACTCGCGCTTAGCGCATTTTTGATGAAGAGGCAGTAGCTAATGACCCTTGACTTTGCTTAGCGCAGGCAGGATCGCGCTTAGCGCGCTTTAAGACGATTTATGTGTATTTTAAGTGAGATCTTGCTTAACGCGGTTGTAAATAAACTTCATTCTTCTTAATTTTAGTTTATCTTATTTTTGTAGGTTTTCAAACAAGGATATTTTTTATTATCATATAGAGCATTGAATAAGCTTTCCAACGCTTCCGACAGTGCGTCAATCGGAGTTACGGTTCGAAGGTTATGAAAAAAACAAGAATTGTGATTTTGCTGATGGCGTTAAGCACCCTCATAGCGTGCTTAGCGTGGTTCGCATCATTTCAGCCCCTATTTAAGTCACTTTTCAGCATTTTTTTAGGTTACGTTGTTGAGAACATTTTACCCTAACTTCGTCAAAAAAAAATTGTGAGTAGAGTAGCTTAGAAATAACATTGAAGGGTGCATCTTGACGATTCAGAGGCGAGTCCACTTCAATCGAAGTTGACAAACTGTGAGATTTGTGTTTTTCCTCCTTCTTCTCTATGTATTTTTCATTTGTTGGGATTTTTTATGTAAGTTTATCTCGATTGTATGTATATTTATGGATCTTTGTATAAAATCTCTTTTACAACTCTTTAGAGATGTCACCTTTGATTTTTTATTTAATGGGTTTGAATTGTTATAGACATATACCATTTGAACTCGATCTAAGATGAACACTTGTTAGATTCTAAACTCTAGACATAGATTTAGATATAATATTCACGTGGGTATAAGTTCTTAATGCTCTGTGTTGTTAAGTTACGTGAGACATCACCAATGAGACAATACGGTTGACCTTTCGACTTTGCGTTAGACGTAACCTCTATTATGAGTGATATGTGATGATATTGACGAGTGACTTAGGTTAAGTGCATTTGATCCATATATTTTTTAGTACATGAATGGTAGAACGAAATACAACTTCTGACGAGTTTTCTCATTTATTAAGAATGTATTTATTTTCTTGTCTTATGTTTTCCTTTTGCATTTTTATCTCAAACAAATAAACCCAAGCTTAGAGACGTAGAGATTATTGAACGACATTCTTTCCCTTGCACCGATCCCTGTGGAGACGACAAAACTGGGTACCTAATTAATTTTTGTTTGCTTCTTTATCGCACCAACAAAATGGTGTCGTTGTTGGGGATTTGTTTTAATATTGAATCACATTGCGATAATTTTTATGTTTTTAGATTTTTTATATACTTGTTTATAGTTGTTTTCCACAAGTGATTGTATATGTGTGTTTTCTATCATGTTTATGTGTTTTTGCATATTTTTGTTTTTGGTTTATGTTTGCTCAAGTGTTGTGCAGGATTATTTAATAGTAGTCGGTGAACTAAATAACATGGATGAGCTTGTACGTAAATAAGGCGTCGAGCTTACGACGTGAAATAAGCGCTTGTTGGGAGAAAACCCGATGATTCTTGAGTTTGTACAGTTTTATGTTTAGTATTATAGTCAATATAAAGTGAGAATTGTTGGATTGTATGAGAAAAAGAACTTGAAAATCGAAGTTTTCCTGTCCGCGCTTAGCGCACCTTGTTTTGCAAAGACAAATCTCTCATTTTCCATCCACTTTCACCAATTTAGGTATTTGTGTTTAGTTAGTTTTAATTAAATCTTTTAGGTTGTTAGAATAATGTTTGTGTTTGCTCTCAAGTGTGTTTTTTATTAGCTTGAGGATGCATTTTGTGATTTTCCAAGTTTGATCGTTTCAGCTTGCGAATGTATGATTTTGATATTGTTTGAAGTTTGTACTTTGCAAGGTACTCGTTTATCGCTTTCTAGAACATAGCATGATTAAGAGACTTTTTATTTGTACAATTTTCATGTCATTCATTCTTTTGCCATACTTGTTTAGTTTTGAATCACTTTAGAACAAAACCCTTTTTGTGAGGAGTTTTCCATTGTTTACTATATGCAGGAGACTAACATTTTTGTTTAACTCAGCTTTATTATGTTTAATCTTGTATTTGTGTTGATTTGTATGATACCACTAAAATGATCAAGGCATTTTGTTTGATTTTGAGCAAAACCACTTGACCAAATAGTCAATCTACCTTGTGAGTGAGTGAGAATTTGCTTACCCCCTTTGAGCCTTTGTTAGAATCCATGTTGATGTTAAGTTCATTTTTGTATGGATTCTAATACTTTTTTTGAACTATGACCATGACTTGTTATTTGAATTTTTTACCTTTGCCTAATAAATTTGAGAGCATTCATGTCACTGTGTATGATTGTATTCAAGTTGGAGAGAAGAGGTTGGTTGCTAAGAGGTTGAGAAAAAGAAAAAGTTTGAAAAAGAAAGAAAAGAAAAAAATGAAAAAGAAAAAGAAAGAAAAAGAAAAAAAATGAAAAAAAGAATAATGGTGTGCTAGTAAGTTGTGTGGAATGGTGTAACGATTTGGAAAATAGAAAAAAGTGATTAGAATTGGTGATTGCTTTAGATTGTGAGAAATGATCACTCTCATTTTATTTGGCAAGTTTTGTTTCTTTTACCTTGAGAAAAATAATTGTTTGTTACCCAAGCCACATTACAACCCTTAAAGCCCTTGTGATTTTTGCTTATATACGGTTCAATGTGAGTTTTTTCTTGACGAATGCATAATTTAACTTGTTGTTAGCTTGATTGTTGGGTGAGAGTTAAACCTCTCATGTTTTTTTTATTCATCTACCGATGAAGTGTGTGTTGGTTGTGATTCATTTTTTAACATTATATTGTCTTAGAATTTTTGAATTTGTTTTGTATTTAGGAGTTGTTTCGTTTTCATGTTATCGTTGTAGTTTAATGGTAAGTTTTGCTTTGCATGTACGTTTTTATGTTGAACCAAACATTTGCTTTTGTGTTTTGAAACATGTTGAGTTGTGATTGCTTGGTTGTTACTTTTGTTTCTTTGAGTTGTTCGATCCTTGTTTGAGGACAAACAATTTTAAGTTGGGGAGAGTTGATAAGTGCTAAAATGTACTGATTTTGAGTGTGAATAATTGGTACTTATTGACTTGACTCGTTGGTTTTCCGTTAATAATTAATCCCCCATGTTTGTGTATATTTTGTACAGTTTACATTATATTGTGTAAAATACGTTTTTGTGTACATATTGTTGAGTTTGACAGTTTTCATCTGTTTTTATAGGTAATAATGCAGGGTTGAAGTATGGACCCGTTTGAGCCAAGAGAGATGCTTCAAAATGTAGTTTTGACCAATTTTTTGACGGAAACTCGCGCTTAGCGCAATTTTTAGCGCAGATTCGGCTCGTTTTTTATGAAGAGGCAGTAGCTAATGACCCTTGACCACACGTAGCATGGGCAGGATCGCGCTTAGCGCGATTGTAAATAAATTTCATTCTTCCTAATTTTAGTTTATCTTATTTTTGTAGGTGTTCAAGCAAGGATATTTTTTCATTATCATATAGAGCATTGATTAAGATTTCCAAGTCTTCCGACAATGTATCAATTGGAATTAAGGTTTGAAAGTTATGAAGAAAACAAGAATTATGATTTTGCTGATGGCGCTAAGCGCCCTCATAGCGCGGTTCGCGTCATTTCAACCCCTATTTAAGTCACTTTTCAACATTTTTTTAGGTTATGTTGTTAGTAACTTTTTACCCAAACTTTATCAAAAATATTATGTGAGTAGAGTAGCTTAAAAACAATATTTGAGGGTGCATCTTGATGATCCGGAGTCGAATCTACTTTAATCGGAGTTGACAAACCGTGAGATTTATGTTCTTCCTCTTTCTTCTTTATGTATTTTTCATCTGTGGGGGTTTTGTATGTAAGTTTATCTTGATTGTATGTGTATTTATGGATCTTTGTATAAAATCTCTTTTACATCTCTTTAGAGATGTCATCTTTGATTTTTTACTTAATGAGTTTGGATTGCTATAGACATATACGGTTTGAACTCGATCTAAGATGAACACTTGTTATATTATAAACTCTAGACATAAATTTAGGTCTAATATTCGCGTGTGTATTAGTTATTAATGCTCTATATTATTAAGTTGTGTGAGACATCACCGATGAGACAATACGTTTGATCTCTCGACTTTGCGTTAGACATAACCTCTGTTGTGAGTGATACGTGATGATATTGACGAGTGATTTAGGTTGAGTGCATTTGATCCATATATTTTTTAGTACATGAATGGTAGAACGAAATATAACTCCTGACGAGTTTTCTCATTTCTTAAGAATGTATTTATTATCTTGTTTTATATTTTCCTTTTGCATTTTTATCCCAAACCAATTAAACCCAAGCTTAGAGACGTAGAGATTGTCGAACGACATTCTTCCCCTTGCACCGATCCCTGTGGAGACGACAAAACTGGGTACTTAATTAATTTTGCTTGCTGCTTTACCGCACCAACAGTGGTCCATAAAAAAGGAATCAAAATCAACCAAAATAAGACAAATTTCATCATGGAGGCGAAATCACCTCTGACAAAGAAGGAATTGCAGTCATTATTGGGAAAGATCAACTTCTTAGGGAGGTTCATCTCAAACTTAAGTGGCAAGACTCAAGCCTTCTCACTTATGCTTCAACTCAATAAAGAAGGTTTCGAATAGGGGAAAGTGCAACAAGAGGCGTTCGAAAATATCAAGGAATACCTTATGCAACCTCCAATTTGGCACCACCTTGTGGGAATAGAAGCATGAGATTATACATATTTGCATCTGATAAGACTTTAGGGAGCATGTTGGCTCGAGAGGATGAAAATGGCATTTAAATAGCCATTTACTACCTTGGAAGAGTCTTAAATGATGCAGAAACTAGATATAGTATAGTCGAAAAATTATGTCTATGCATGTATTTCTCTTGTATAAAACTAAATCATTATATAAAACTAGTTGATGTTTATGTTTCATCTTACTTCGATTTGGTGTTGGTTGGCTTGAGGTAGGAGCTGGTTGTGGTTCGCTTGAGCTTGCAACTGGTTATGGTTGGCCTGAGGTAGTAGCTGGTTATGGTTGGATTGAGCTAGCATCTGGTTGTAGTTGGCTTTGGGTTTCCTGAGTTGAAGTCACAACAGTTGTAGGAAGCTTGCAAGTGGCCTTATTGTGACCATCCTTATGACACCTACTGCATTTGATACCAAGTTTTTCCATTTTGAGTTGTGTCTCATTTCTCACTTGTTCCCCAACCTCCTTATTCCTTTTCTTTTTAGGTTTACCAAGCGTCCTTTTTATGGGGGGTGGCTGCAGGTCAACAACATCTATTTTAGTCAAAAGAGATTCTCCATTAATTCTCCATTAACTAGATGAATCACTGGTGCATAGCAAGCCTCAAACACTCATTTTTGTAATAATCAGCCACAAAATCATCTAGTTGTAAATGTTGGTCCTTCATACCTGAAACTGCATGACAACATGGTAGCCCTGTCAACATCCACCTTCTACATGAACACTCATGCTTTGATAGATTAACAACAAACTTTTCTTCTATGAGTGATACATGCCTAACCTTGTAGTCTACCTCACCTGTGCGCCTATTACAAATATAGAAATCAATTATGGACATATGCTATATCAGTTGTTTGTTCTTTGTCTCAATAAGTATGAAGCACTACCTAATAATCCAATTGTTTGTTATTTGTGATTCCTTTTCCAACTTATTTTTGATATTTGGCAGAATGGTATCAGCATATTTGTCAATCTTTTGTCTGTTAGACTCCCACCTTTGCACCAGGTACACTCTTATCTCTCCAAGCATAATTACAATATGCTTGGCTTTTGCAGCTACAAATACTGAGTTAAAGGTTTCTGACATGTTGTTCACCAAAGTATCATACTTTTGACCATTTCTAAACCTTGATTTGCTCCATAACCTTGGTGGGATCTTCCAAAGGTGCTTGAATCCCTCTTCATTAACATTGTTCATTTCACGCATAATTTTTTCCCAAACATTTGAGTGACTTGCACTAACATCCTTCCACGTCAATTCCTTTAATTTGACACCAGGAAATTTCTTTCTGAAATTGCTATATAAGTGCCTAACAAGAATTACACATGTCAAACATCCACATCAGTAACTAGTACAAGAATAAAACATATCAAATCTGACTTAACAATAATTTTTACCAAACACAAAACTTTTGGTCAACTTCTGGCAGCAACTCATCAAGTGCAGGCAACAACCCCTGTATTTTAGGCCAACCAAATCAAATTTAAATGTCTTGCATAATTTAACAAAAAACAAATCATTTATAAAGAAATAAATACACACCTTTTGTTAATCACTTATAAAGGTATATGTCTTGCATAATCTGACACCTCCCAAATCAGTTGTCAATAGATTCAATAACCAACTCCATGAATCTTTGGTTTCTCCCTTAACTACAACAAATGTTATTGGCAGCATCTGGTCATTTAGGTCTCTCATAATGGTTGCAAGAATTTGTCCACCATAGTAGCCTTTAAAAAAGCACCCATCTAATCCTATGATATGTCTGCACTTAAAGAAATCATCCTTGCAATCTTTGAGGCATACATAAATCCTTTGGAAATGTGAATTCAAATACCTCTCAGGATTCTCACTACTTTTCTCTCAACCTTGACTTGGTTGACTTGTAATTTTCACATTTGAACCAGGGTTTGCCCTTAACAACTCATGACCATAATTATGGATTCTTGTATATTGCTCCCCAAGTGAACCATCAATAATGTCAATAGCATGTGACTTAGCTCTGTATGCAAGTATCTTATTGATCCCTACATTTCACTTTTGTTTTATTTTCTCCATTATATTAGTCAAATTCAAATTAGGATTCTCTCTTACATTAATTTGAATATTTTTTATCTACCATTTGGAATTTGGGAACCTAACCTTATAATCCCTACTGCATGTGTGCTTGTCCATAATTTTCTCAACTACCAAGTATTATCATCTTGTAATTTTGCACAGTATGACTCCCATGGACAAACTTTCTTACATATGACTCTCATCCTCTTGTTATCATTTTTTTTTAAATTTGAGGTTTCCACCTTAATGAATAACATAAGTTCTAATTGCCTCTTTAAAGTCTTCACTAGTAGCAAAATAAGTCCCTAATTCCCACATGTAATGATCCATTCTTTTTGGAAGCTTGAAAGTTGGAAAATCATCGTTTAAAATCTCATCATCTTCACTATCATAATCATGTGATAACTCATCACTATCATACTCCTCAATGTCACTCAAACCTCTAAAGATCTCATTTGTAACATCACATTCATTCACATCATCAAATGCATCACTACCCTTGATTGCTTCTTCCACCTCTCTTTGTTTCTTTGGTCTCCCAGGCTTGGCTTTGCCTTTCCTATTACCTTTTTCTTTACCCTTTCGCCTCCTATTTCCCTTCCCATTTCCTTTACCTTTTACTTTGCCCTTCCCTTTCCTTTCCTTTCATATTTATCAATAGCAATTTCTTCAGCAATTCCAATTGAATCCTCACCAGAATCCTCAAAGTTCACATTCAACACACTATCATCTTCACAATCACCACCATGTTTTTGGTTACATTCCAACCCCTCATCTTTTTGGTTACATTTTGGTCCCTGATAGATACAAATAAGTCCCTCATCTACTAAATCAGTTTGGACACTTACCAGATAAGATATGCCATCTAATATATCATCTTCTTGGTTACATATAATATGATAAGTGGTCTCATCTAAAGTAATATCCACTATTTCATCTTCAAACACAATGTCCCCCTCAAAGTTAAGATCATGACATGACTCTTTTTGGTTACTGCCATCACTTGTCCCATTTACATTAACATCCTTAAATGAACCTTCTTGGTCAACTGCAGCTGAATCTTCTACACTAGTGGGCCCTCATTCATCACATTATCATCTTCAATATCACCATTATGTTTTTAGTTACATTCCATCCCTTCATCTTCTTGGTTACTGATTGGGAAAATAACAAGTGTACTATTTCGCCTGTTGTAGTTAAAATAAGGGATTTCTCCCCAATATCAATTGAACAAAAAGACTTTGGGGGGTTTTTATGAGGGTTGTTACAAACAGTAATGAGTTCATTGCAAGGAAAATAGAGCAAATAAAATAGTAAACGGAAACAGAGATGAGTAGATTGCTAGGGGTCTGTGAATGATTCTTCCTGCAACAAATTCAATTTATCAACACAATGACCTAATTCACAATATTCAATTACCGGTTCTCTAGGGTATCCAATCCTAAGTCCTTGGTGAAAAGATCTTTAAACACATAACCTAATTACTATGTCCATAGATAATTATCGTTATGTTCAAGCATTCGATTATCAAGAATGTCTGATTATGATAAAATATCCCTAGTCCTAGGTAACATTTATTATCACATGCACTTATTCATATTAACAAACAATCGCTATCCAGCTAAAATTGTTTATAAAAGATTAGAATCAGTTTGTCCGACGGGTAAAGCATTAAGAACAAATATAAGAACAACTCAAAACTTATGGAAAAAAAATAGTCATTGCATTATTAAAAAGCATTCATTGCATTCAGAATCAGGGTCACCCTATAGCAATTGGGGGTTTAGATGCTCATAACAATAAAGGAAAATGAAAGAAAAGAAGTTGTCATTATAGAAAATCAAAGGAAATCAATCTTCAATTGTGAAAACTCTTGAAAATATGACTCAGTGGCGAAAATTTGAGTTCTCCAACCTCCAAAACACGTTTTTTCTCTCTCTAAATGTTCACCCCTGGAAAAATCGCGTTCTGGGAGTAAATAGTCAGCTTCTGGGCTTTGGAAATTTTTGGGCTTCATTACGCATAATGACCTAGGTGTTATGTGTAACGCCCACGAGAACACCCCAAGTATCATACTCGTAACCACTTTTTAGGCCATCTGCGCAAACTGATACGCGTAATGACTTGTCTGTTACGCGTATCAGCAGAGGGTGAATTTTTCCTTTTCTCTGTTGATTCACGTATCCTACGCGTATAGGTGAGGTCCATACGCGTAATAACTAAGGCATTATGTGTATGGACAACAGAGTCTTCAATTTTTCATTTTCCTTCTGCTTTCTCGTTCCGGCTCGATCTTACATCTCGCATTTGATCATCTAAGCTTCCAAACCTGTATTTGACCTGAAAAATACCTAAAAGCGTAAAATATCCTCGAGAAACTCAAAATCCACGACACGCTACGACAAAACCTAATTACGACTAAAACACATGTAACTTCATACAATTTACCTGACTTATTGATGATTACCAGATGATTTCATGATGATTATATAGCATAAATGGTGACTGATCAGTTGCATTTTGGTCCCTGATAATTATTTTGGCTACAAATAAGTCTATCAAATACTAAATTAGTGTGAACACTTACAAGATAAGGTGTGCCATCCAATATATCATCTTCTTGGTCACATATAATATGATCAGTGGTCCCATCTAAAGTAATATCCACTATTGCATATTCAGACACAATTTCCCCCTCAAAGTTAAAATCTTGATATGACTCTTTTTGGTTACTGCCCTCATTGGTCCCATCCACATTAACATCCTCAAATGAACCTTCTTGGTCAACTCAGCCGAATCTTCTACACTAGTGGGCCCTCATTCATTAAATTTGTCACCTAAATTATTCAATTCTTCAATGGTTCCCAGGTCAGCAAAAGTTCATTTAACACCATTATTAAATTCATCCAACATGTCATCTTCTAAATTGTCGACTTCTACAACATTGGGACCCACATTATTTTCAAGATGCAATATCTGCTCTTCCCCATACACTGGATGCATTACATATAGATGAACATTCACATTGATAAATGCAATCGTTTTCATTATATTTGTTCATGCGTCATCTTGCAACATCACTAGCTCATTATCATCCATTGCATCATAATACCACAAGCTCTCAACTTTTGGGTAACCTAAGTCTTTTAACCCACCCAGGATCTCAAAATAACTCCAAAAATCCGGGTCAACTTGCTAAATCTCCTCTAACCCCTTGTAACATAAACTATTAAACTCACCAAACACAACCCCATGATGGATAACACACTCAAACCTATCACGCATGACCTAATCACATCAAATAACTCAGAAATGAGACTTCGAAGTATAAGAAATTGTTAAACATTTGCTTTTTAAAATAGTAAGTTCATGCACGTACGTTGGCGTTGAAATGAGACAATGGTTGAGTTGCTAAGTATCGTCTTCTGCTATGTTCCAACAGTCGTCGTCTTCAACCACCGAGCTCTTCTTCTTCGCAACTCTAGTTTTTTTTTGATAATTAGAATGAAACTATGAAACTGAGAGAGAAAGTTAAGATTTTCAGGATTTTATGTTTCTAAAAATGAAAACAAAAATTACTATAATAATGATTGAAAAAATGTTTTTAATGCCACATCACTATCTCACAATACCACATAGATGTCTGTTAACGTTTTTCTAATAAAATTAACCGAAATGATTTGTTAGACTAATAGAGTTGTATTAAAAGACTATATTATAACGTTTTTGAATGGTAGGACTAAATAGAAACAATAATTTTATTTAAGAGACTAAAAATGAATTAAGCCTTAAAAAAAAGTGATGGAAAATTTGGGCTAAGAAACACACCTAAAAAACCCTAATATGTTATCTCTTCATATATAAATACATCCATTAGAACCTCATCAAAAACTTTGACAGCAGCTTGGAAAGAATAACAGGCGGAAGAAAATGCAGATCTTTGTGAAAACACTCACCGGCAAGACTATCACCCTCGAGGTGGAGTCAAGCGACACCATTGATAATGTCAAAGCTAAGATTCAGGACAAGGAAGGTTCGGTGTAACTTAAAAACCAGATCCATTTTTTTTATTGTTTTCTCGTATTCGTTTTTGTTTATCCCATCTTGTTTTTGAATTGTTTAGGCATTCCTCCGGACCAGCAGAGGTTGATCTTCGCCGGAAAACAGTTGGAGGATGGCCGCACCCTCGCCGACTATAACATCCAGAAAGGTTCGGAATTTTCAAAATCGATTTAATCAATGAACCCTAAATTTCATGTTTTTTTTGCTGAGTGGCCGAACCCTAAATTTGTTTAGATTGAATATTTGGTGACTGAACCCTATTTGTTTTTTTGTTGAATGACTCTTTATTAATTGGTGAGGCTTATAAGATCTGTTTTTGATTTTGCAGAGTCAACACTGCATCTTGTTTTGAGGCTTCGTGGTGGTATTATTGAGCCATCTTTGATGGCATTGGCCAGGAAATACAATCAGGATAAGACAATCTGCCGCAAGTAAGTTTATACAATCCAAGCTTTATGTTATTAGTATTGGAAAGTGTAAAATTGTATTTTTTTAATTTTAGAATTAGTATTTGCAAGAGTAATTGCCATGTTTAGGATGGCTAGTTTGATGATTGATGTATTCAAGGTGATGCATGTAGTTAGCCTAATGTATTAGTGAAACACTTAAATTGCCGACAAGTAGAAGACTATACAACATTAAAAAAGAACAATCTGATTATGTAAATTATTGCTCCTGTGGATCCAATTTAGTGTTATGTTTAGATGTTACATAGTCCAATTGAGGTTGTTTGGAAGTATGTTAAACTTCACCATATGTGTTTGATATTGCCTTTAACGATTTCTTTGGTGTGAACTTCTTCTAACGATTTCTTATGTGTGAACTTCTTCTAACGATTTCTTATATGTGAACTTCTAACGATTTCTTATGTGTGAACTTCAGAAACCAATGATTTTGAAACATTTTATACTCTTTATAAAGTAATGAATAGTAGTAATTGCCATGGTGGTGCATATTGGAAAATAAATATTAGAAACCCTACATCTTATTTGATACTATAGGTCTACATAGTTACTTTGTAGTATTCCGTTTTATGACAGGAGACGATTTGAAATACAATTGTCTTGCCCATGTATTATCAGAAGTGAGTGGTCTAAATTGATGTATGCTTACTGATCATTGTGCTTACAGGTGCTATGCACGTCTGCACCCTCGTGCTGTCAACTGCAGGAAAAAGAAGTGTGGACACAGCAACCAGGTAGAATAATCTCTCTGGGTTATTGCTTGTATGAATTATTGAATGTAATTCACGTATTATTATTTAGTCTTCATGGATTACACTTTTGTATTGCAGTTGAGGCCCAAGAAGAAGATCAAGTAGACTGTTCTGATTGCAGGAGGGATTTTTTTGATGTCATGGATTACTGGAGAATGCATTTCGATAATTAGCTTCTTAGTATTGTATGAAGTTTGTTGGAAATTAAACTGACAGTTTCTGTCCATGATTTTGTTTTTGTTTGAGACAGATCTTTATCAATTATGCTACTGTTTGTTATTGTGATGTCATAATTTTCTTTTTTTAAAAAATTGTGTGAAACTTAGATGCAAGTTTTGATACTTTTTTTTTAAAACTTTTTATTTTTATTTATTTAAAATTTATTTTCCCTAAAACAAATTATTTAAACATTATATATACATCTGCAATATACAACCATTTTGAATTTGATGTCATCAGTGGCCTGTTCTTGGTAAATAATCATCTCTTTAAAGACAGTTTCTAAGTTGTCTTTATAATTTCTTTCATGTTAATTGAGTGATTTTAATTTCTTTAGTTTCAAACCATTTTATGTTGTTTATCTTTTAGTTGGGAATAATTGTTTATCTTTTAGCGTTTAGTTGGATTATCTTTTAGTTGTTTATGTTTATCTTTTGTTTTATACCTATTTGACAGCATCTATATTCAGCTATGAAGTTTTCATGTTCATGATATTACAAGATCTTTTTTAACATATTGATGATGTTACTACACGATTTTTTTTCTCTGTTTTTCAATGGTAGGAGATATGTTTTCTTAAATATGCAATTTAAATAGATGAGTTAATTGATAATAAATCTGTAGTCTTGAGTGGGTAAGAAACTTTTAATTTATGCAATTTAAACAGAGTTGAACTCATTTATTTGTAAACCTAAAATGAGTTTAGAAGTTTTAAATCTTCCATTTTGAAAAAAATTAAGTGATTTTTGTATATATTACTTTTCTGACTGGGCATGGCTATTTCTCACAATAGAAATATTTAGCGCTGTACTAGTAAAATATTCTAAGTAAATTCTTATAAAACATAAAAAATTATGAACATTACTATATGATTGTCCAATAGTATGTTGGATGAACGCAGTTCATGTTTTTGAAATTACAAACTCATCACAACACGCACATAAATGCAATAAGAACCACAATTGCTTTAGAAGTGTTTGATTCGGGTTATCTTTCCTGAGCCATGCCAGTAGAAATGAAATTGTTCAACAATTTGTCCTGTTTTTCACGTTATGAGATGATAAAAACCATGTGGCTTTGTCTTGTCATTCTCAGTCTGCAATTTGTGCTGCTGAGGCTTGTTGCTATTATCTGATATATGAAAAGAGAAGTCACGTAAAATGCCAATATTGACAAATTTTATGAACCTTATAACATCTGAAAGGATGATTGTTAAACTGAATAGCATGTATACCTGGTTTGGAAAATATTTTGGATCATCTTACGAGGTGATTCCTGTGCCGCATACTCCAACTGAAGAATCTCGTCTGAGGAGAGGCGCCAACCCAGAGCACCCAAGTTTTCCTCTGCCTGTGTTATTGACTTGACTCCAGGAATTGGAATTGTACCTTTGCATATACACCAATTTATTGCAACCTGATACGACAAAGCGATACATTATACAATGATTTTATTAAACCGGGCAAGGTTGGTAGAGTAAGTGTTCAACATTGATATTCGTAACGCACCTAGGACAAGGACAATTATATGGGTTGGCTGGTAGTTCTTCAAAGTGAAGTTTAGAGAGCCTTTAAAAAAGTAAGTTATGTTGGCAAACACGACATTAAAAACGTGATTGAGTTGGTATTAAAGATTTGTCTTTTTTGGTGGTTGATCCTGATAATGAAGAGTGAAGTAGGAATAGCTCTGATGTTGTGGACAAGTTAAGCATCAATGATGTCTGATATCATATAATCCTTAATTGAGTAATCTTTTACTTTTCTGTTGAAAGAGTTTTTAGTATTGTCATTTGGAGCTCAGAACAAGGACAAGGAGTAGTATTGTACAAGAAAGATTTGATCAAGAGACCGAAGAGAGATGTTTATAGTCTGAATATGACTGCCAAATTTGATAAAGTTATGTTTCCAGAAGATGGGCCAAGCCCGCGGGGCCTAGCTTTGCAAAAGTGGATGGAACTGTATGTAAGCATGCACCTTATTAATGTGAAAACTACAGAACTTGTTGAAATGCTCTTGTCAAATAAATGTGAGGAAAAGAAAATCTACCCAATGGAAAGAACATTTATAGCACTATCTGTTCATTGACCTCATTCAGTGGTGGTCCCGCTGGAATTCAAGTGATTGATATAGTTCCACAATAAGTGTGGATGAGTGTTGTAAACTTCAGAGTAACGAGTTTGATTCCTACTGTTAAAAAAAGAGCTCTAAACCACTAATGCAAGATATGCTACTGCATAATACATAGTACACCTTCAGGCTTCAAACATATTTAGTTGCCTCAAACTAATAAACAGTCAAAAGAAGTCGATGAGAATTTTAGTACTACCTCTGGGCAAAGTGATATTCATACACAAAATGTAAACAGGGCGTAGTGGGAAAAATAGGAAAAAGATTACCTGTGACATGGTTTTGCGTCTTTTATTTGCAATTTCTCTCAAGGAACTCAATAAAGGATCCAGTCCTGGAAGTATTTGCTTAAATAGCAATCCCCTGTGATTTGCAATTAATAACAAAGGTACAGCGAAAAGAAGCTAATAATGCACTAAGCTATAATCTTAAACGCCAAATAGCGGTCTAAAATGTTTGCCTAATTGTCAACACACCTTGGCCCAGTTGGAAGTTTGGATGCCGAGTATTTCCCAGTAAGCATTCCAAGCCCCAGAGGACTATAAGCAATTACCCGAATACCCAGAGAATCACATATACTTTTGATCTCTAGTTGTTCTTCCCCCATGCTTAGCAAAGAAAATTGCACCTGAAATGTTGAAATTACCATAAAGAATATTAATGAAAGAATAACCAGAAGAGTATTACAATTACTGAATGGTTATAGCATACTGATAGCATAATTTGCAGGATTCAGAATCACTACTGTTTGGAGTTATCCCGGTAACTTATGTTCATTTAACTCATACCTCACTCAGAAACTCAATAAGGTATGATACTATATTTTGTGTCTTGTTTTAACAATTAGACCATGCTTATTTGTCACTACTGAAATTAAAATGAATTTCTCCAAAAACAATTTGATTGTTAAATGTTATTACATTACTAGACGTAACATTATACCTGGGCTGAGCATAAGGGAACTCCACGTTCTTTCAAGTAATCATGTATCTTTAAAAGCTGCTTCGGTCCATAATTACTAACTCCAACAGCTTGAACTAAACCCTAAATGGCAATAAATATGAAGATTAAATGTTGTTGTATTGAAGAAATCAAAACTAATGCTTTTCTTCTAGTAAGAACCGTTGAACAATTTGTTTATGCTCTTCAGATATGTGAAAATATGAAAATTGCAAGTAAATATCTATACCACCCAGAATGTCTTTATCTACACATTGCATTACAGACTTCAATTATGGTACTTTATACAGGAAAAAAAACATTTATAAGTAACCTCCAAGTCAAAATTTTAAAGAAGGGTTCACTTAAGGTCTTTATTGTGATTCTACTATTAACCATGAATTATTGTAACCTTGTCATACATTGCCACTAAACCATCCCAAAGTGCTAATTCCTGGAAAGGAGCATAATTTGCAGTTGACCAATGTAGTTGTCCTATCCCAATTTGCTCAATCTGCATCCTATCTAGTGATGCCCTGAAAATTTATTTTATTCAAGTTCAATAGCATAAGGAGAATATGTAAAACAGATATTTCCGTGGAAGGTTGAATATGAAGACTACCTGCAAGCATTCACAAACTGCCCTGGTGTAAGGCGCCATGGATAAGCAGCAAATTTTGTAGCAATCACAATTTCACTCTTGCTCCCCTTTTTCTCTAAGGAAGTGAACACACAATTTGATGAACAAGAAAAGGAAGTCAAAGAGTTCAATACAGTGTGTATTATGTTTTTCCACTAAGGTTCTTCAGATTAATTTATTTGAGCTTATCTGATAGTATAAACACTTGTAAAAGTGTTTGGGAGAGCTTACGGAAACAATTTACGATATCCATTACGTTATTTTCAGAAATTCTCTAAGATAGCTTAGTAAAACGACTTATAGCTCAATAAAAGCAGTTTGGCTTTTGATAAAGAAAGCTTATACATAAGCAATTATATGATAAGCGTTTATACTCTAAGCGCATAACTAAGTTATTCATCCAAACATGGCCTAAGACATGCTTCATGATATCTATTTCCTACTCACATTTATTTACACAGGCAGGCTATTCAGAAAAGCAAAGGCATAGTATACATGTAGTGGAAGATGAATGAACCTCGAAAATCTCGAATGAACTTCCCAAGGAGTTTCTCGCTCTGGCCATTAAACCTTCCAGTCCCATAAGAATCAGCAGTGTCAAAAAGATTAACACCATTCTCCACAGCCATGTTGAAGACTTGTTGAAGGTCATCATCCATAGATTCCTTATACCCCCAAAGAATCTGATTTCCCCATGCCCATGTTCCAAAACCCATTGGAGAAACAGTAAGAGGCCCCATCTTCACCTAAAAAAAAGCATGCTGGTTAGCACAGTCATTACAACAAACACCATACGTGCATCATTGAAATTCAATTTGAAAGGGAAATAGAGAATAGAGAATACAGTACCTTTTGTGTGGATGGCCATAAAGAAGGGAATTTAAAAGGAAAAGATGGTAAGGGGTTAATGTTTGATGAAGCAACAACGCAGCAAGAAGCTGAGAGTGCCATTGCTATGAGTGAAAGCAACAACACCGGTTTTGGATAATAATTTGATGGAAAAAGTAAAAAAAAAAAAAAATTTGAAATGACAGCTGTGGGATTTGAACCCACGCCCTTTCGGACCAGAGCCTAAATCTGGCGCCTTAGACCACTCGGCCAAACTGTCTTGTTGTTTGGTTTATCCGAGATAATGAATCTATTATAAAAATGGCAGGGTGGTGTTGTTACTTTCAAACTGTTAATGAAAATGAGGTTATGGAATATGTTTGCTGGTAGACAAGAACTTATATTAATTTTATATCTTGGAAATGTGTAACTCACTCAGTTTCAGTTTTTAATGTGTACACGAAGATAAGAAAATGGATATGTTTGTGAGGTGGAGTTCATTAAAAGCAAACCGAAGAAGGATATTCTATTGGATCATTGGATTTACTAAGTTAACTATGCATCCATCAACTATCATTCACTCACCTTTGATTCATTATTGCCTCTGATTTTACTTATAAAAAAACTTTATTTTTTTAAATTTATTGAATAAGTATATGTTATTCAATACATTTAAAAAGTAATTTTTTTATAAATAAAATTAATTTATTGCAAAAATTGAAAACTAACCTACAAATCATTTACTAGTCTAATATTATTTCTATATTAGGATATTGCGATTATGGTTAGCATGACTCTTAGACCGTGATTACCAAAACATCCTTACATATATTTGTATGATAAAACATACAATTTATTTATACATATTATATACTTTCTAACTCGAAATATGATCATTAATTTTTTAGTTGGTTGAAGAACTCTATAACGGTAGAAATAGTAACACAAAATTGCACAGTGAAAAGTAGAAGCAACTTTGGGAGGAAACTTAAAGTCGAGCTAGTGCAAATAGAAGATCTCGAGTAACCTATTTAAAATCTAAAATTTATAGTATCAAGAAAGAATAAATGAAGATGAAAGACTATTTGATCAAGAAAATAACAAACTTAAATTTGCAGAAAATCCAATCTCTACCACAAATATAATCATTCAAACCTTAAATGATTTAGATTTTGAGTATAACCATATTGCGGTTAACCTTTATAATTAAATCTCTCTCAGCTGGATTGACTTACAATCTCAACTATTGAGTTTTGAATCTAAAATTGAACAATTCGCTAACTTCAATAAGTTCACTCTAAATGCCTCAACAAATGTAATTAAGAAAATAGATCACCAAAAAAATTAAAGAGGCAACAAATCTAGATTAAATGGATACCAGAGAGATTCCAACATCAAAGATTGAGGAGATAACTGGGAAAGAGGCATGACTAGGCCAACATGTAAGGTATTACAAAGTTGACCATACAATTTTGTATTTTTTCCTACATGTTTGAGAAATCCTACTCAAGGTCAAGCCACTCAGTAAATGGTAACAAACAAGGTGAACAAAATGGCTTCCTAGGATCACAAATCCATGTTCAAGACTATGATTAATATTTTGACAGCGGTGCTAGCCAGGGTTGACCCAATCAATCTGGAGGCTTCGTTATAATTTTAAAAATGGTCATAAATAAACAATGGTAATTATAATAAGGAAAAATAACCTTTTTCGTCTCTTAACTTTAACTCGGGGTCTAGTTTGGTCCCTTAACTTTAAAAAGTGGCAAGTTGGTCCTCTAACTTTTAAAATAATGTCACATTTATCCTTCTGTCTGTTTCCGTTAGTCAAAGTTTGAAAACAATTGCCACGTTTGTCCAGGTGGACTTGATGTTGTTGACGTGGATATGAAATGTCTTAAAACAAAATCCCTTTTGAACTGGCTTTCCATTACCTAGAAGATAAGAGGATCGATGGTACGAGTAAACTCAATGAAGCATTGAAGATGATTCAAGGATTGTTCCAGACGCGAAGGATTGAGGGCGAAGGATTGAAGACAATTGAATGAGACATTATCAAAAGGTTAGTTCGTTTCTCTCTGATTTAGGGTTTACGAATCTCATAAGACAATATCTGCTAGAGGTTTAGATTTAGGGTTTATGTAAATTTTGTAGTGTAAACTTAAATTATTTAGATAATATGATTAGGTATCATGGATAAATACATAACTCTCAAAATTCATCATAGTGGTGAGTTCACTGATGAAAGTCGTAGTGTATATGAGAATGAAGTAGTAGATGATTTGAGAGTAGATGTAGACAAATGGAGTTATTTTGAGCTAGTTGGTGTATTGAAAGACTTAGGTTATATGGAGCTTGAAAGACACTTGGCAACTCAGAAAAGTAATTGACAAACACAGTTGTAGTAGAGAGTATAATGTGAACCTGATGAGTACAAAGTGGTTGAGTAAAAGAATTCAGAATAGCTTGAAAAACAATCCAAGGTTGAGTATAAAGGATATAAGGAGAAGGCACAAAAAAAGTGGAATGTTGAGCTCAACAAAACCAAAACTATAAGAGCACGATTTGCAACTAGAGATTATGTTAATGGTTCTTTTTTGAGAGATTACACAAGGGTCTATGACTACTGTCATGAACTGTTAAGAGCCAATCCAGGGTCAACAATTAAGATCAATGTTGAGCCTGTACAAGAAGGTGTTGAGGATTAAAGACCATATTTTAGAAGGCTTTACATATGTTATGCTGCGTGTAAGGAAAGCTTTAAGTTGTGCAGGCATGTAATAGGTCTAGATGGATGTTTTGTTAAGGGGTTGCGTGGATGGCAGATTCTAGCTGCCATAGGGAGGGATCCTAATGACCAGATGCTTCCCATAGCATATGCAGTTGTAGAGAGTGATAACAAGAATAGTTGAACTTGGTTTTTAGAGTTGTTAATTGATGACCTTAGAGGCAAAAATTAATGCATGACTTACACCTACATTGTATGTTATGCTATTGCAGGGTCTGCTACCTACTATGGATGAACTATTTCAAAGGTGGAACACATGTTTTGTGTTAGGTCCCTCTATAACAATTTTAGAAAGAGATTTCCTGGAAATATGTTGAAGGACATAATATGGAAAGCTGCCAAGTCAACATACCCACAAGCATGGGAAAGAGAGATGAAGGGAATGAGGGCCATCAAAGAAGACGCATTTAAAAATATGATGAAGACCCCACCGAGGTTTTGGAGTAGATATTACTTTAGGATTGAAAACAAATGTGATGTTGTTCTCAACAACATGTCTGAATCCTTTAATAGTGTCATTCTTGATGCAAGGGAAATACTTCTAATCACTATGTTGAAAGACATCAGAATATACATGATGGAGAAATGGGAAAATAACATAATAAGATTTGGCACTTTGGATGAGAATGATATATTGCCCAATATTAGAAAGAAACTTGACGTCACAATCACATACACCAACAACTGGCTAGTAAGGTATGTAATATCAGCATACATTAATTCTTTAGGATGTCTATAACATACAATCCAAACATGTGACTCATATATTCTGTTTGTTTAATTATTTAGGATGTTTGATGAACATATATTTGAAGTAAGGCACTTGGAAAATCAAGCTGACAAATTTGTTGTGAACCTGAAAGATCATATATGTTCATGCAGAAGATGGGAACTCACAGGACTCCCATGTGTTCATGCTTTGTCTGCTATGAAGAGTAGGAATTTCAAAATTGATACTTACATTCTAGATTATTATAGGGTTTTAAGGTACAAGGCAGTTTATAAGCATGTGATCTACCCTGTTAATGAATCAAACTTGTGGGTTAAGACACCATATCCAAATGTGCAACCACCCAAGTTCAGGAAGATTCCTAGTAGACCTAAAAAGAGGAGGAACCTAGAACAAGGTGAAATTAATGGGTCTGATTGCAAATTGAGAAGAACAAGTTTTATGGTGAAGTGTAGTAGGTGTAAGAAAGCAGGACACAACAAGTCTACATGCAAGGACACAACAACTCAGACTACTCAATAATAAACCAAACCCTCTCATACTCCAACTCAGATTGCTCAACAATCAACCCAACACACTCCTACTCTAACAACTCAGCCTACTTAACAACCAAGCCAACCCTTTCAGAACACAACAACACACACTGCTAAGGGAACTTCTACTAAAAAATCTAGCCAAGCATCTCAGACTTCTAAGGGAAAAGCTGCTCAGAAGACACATGGACCTGCTAAAGGCAAGACACAAAAGTTGTCTGTTAGGAAGCCAACAAGACCTTTTGTACCACCCGGACCTACAACTAGGTTGAGTGCTATCAAGAATGTTGTTGGCCTAGTAACAAGGAGGTCTAATCCAACAAAGAGGACCACGCCAAAGAAGAACATCTAGATATAATTAGGCTATCATGTCATGTGAAATCACTTTATATTTTGATGTATAATTAATTTATGTTTTTTGCTGTTGTTTGGAACATGTGTATTATAAGTTTATGTATCCTGCTGTTGTTTGGAACATGTGCGGAATTACTTTATTTATTTTGTGGAACATGTGTATCAGTTTGTGGACATGTTATGAAATGGAATCTGTCATAATATTGTGTTAAAAGCACAACCTATTTATGGAACTGTTATGAACTTTATGTTAAAAGCAGAACCAACTTATAGGTCATAATGATTATGGACCCGTCATAATGTTGTGTTAAAAATGCAGACCAAGTTAAAAGCAAAACCAACTTTGATAGGTCTATAACAGACCAAGTAAACATAAAAATAGAACATACCAAATAGAATTTATAGGTCATTGTGTGCTATATAAAACACTTATAGATAATTGTGTGTTAAAATCAAGATAATCTTTAATAGACCAAATATTGCATTCATGTAAAAATAACATAATCTTTAACAATGCAAACCAAGTTAAAAGCAGAACCAACTTTGACAGCTCTATAACAGACCAAGTAAACATAAAAACAAAACATACCAAATAGAACTTATAAATCATTGTGTGTTATATAAAACACTTATAGGTCACTGTGTGTTAAAATCAAGTCAATATTTAACTATTACATTCATGTTGAACTGATACAATTCAAAACTAAAACTGATACATTCATGTTGAACTGCAAAAAGTAAAATTAAAACAATCCAACTATTACATTCATGTTGAACTTATACAATCCAAAACTGATACAATCTTTAACTGAACTTAAACCTAATTCTTACAAACAAAAGATAAGTTAATTCTTACAAACAAACCATAACATAGTACTTCCAAACAAACCTTAATACCCTAACTAATTCTAACAACTAATACAGTAATAATCATCACAAACATCAAATTCAAAATCTTTTTGCACTTCATGATATTCTTCATTTCACTTTCAAGTTTCATCAACTTTTTTCCTAATTCTTTATTCTCCATTGTCACTTTTTCAATGTCTTTTTTTGCTTCAGCAAGTCCCTTAGTTACCACACCCATCATATGCATCCAAAATTGCACCTTCTCATCACCCACCCCCTCATAGAACCAACCAAAGAAACCACACCCAACTTGCATACCTCCCTGAAATTTTCATTGTTTAGAGGTTACCTACAAAATTTAACTTAAACAGAACTTATTAACAAATTAAAAAACCTTGCATACCTTATAATTTGGACAACCCCATAAATTTTTTCCCATATTCTTAACAGTAGTTTCCCTTTGAAAAACAACCATGTCTTCACAATGACATATGGACTTCCATCGTGACCTACTACAAACATCCGAATTTCCACTTTCCTGTTTCAACATGGAGGACGAACAACCAGATTTCATGCTTGTCCAAAACAAAAACCCTAGGTTAATTTCGGGATTTGGGATTGGGAAGGAGAACATAAAAAATACCAAACAATATGGGAATGAGAGGAGGAAGGAGATGGAAACAACATGATGAAGATAACTTGCCAAGTCATTTGCCACGTACACAAAATGAACGGATGTTTGGGGACAACTAACGGCGAGGACTCAATTGACACCATTTTAAAAGTTATAGAACCAAGTTGCCACTTTTTAAAGTTAAGGGACCAAACTAGACCCCGAGGTAAAGTTAAGGGACGAAAATGGGTATTTTTCCTTATAATAATTAAAAATGACGTATAAAAATACAATTATATGTTAATAAAAAATAAATTTAACTATAATCGTTTTGATTTTTGATCTATCTCATTTTTTTATGTATTAGATATTTATTATGGTATTTTTTATATATTGTGTTTTTATTATAATTCTTTTTATGTTTATCAATGAAAAAAATTGTGGGGCTCCTAAAATTTAAGACCATGTATAGTAGAACTTGCTGCTCCAATACAGGGCCGACCTTGGTGCAATCAATCATGTGACACATCAAACTGACAAATTTTAAGACTTAGACGAAGACTTCATTAGTTGTTGAAAAATGGTGAGAATTTGAAAATTGTGGCCAAATGTTCTTCAGAACTTAAGTCACTCAACTTACATGATGTATCATATGTCCCAAATATTTTTTATGTGTCTAAACTTGCTGATAAGAATAACAATATTGTTAAGTTTGATGAAAATTGTTGCTTTGTGAAGGACAAGTTGATAGGAAAGACAATGCTAAGAGGGACACTTAAAAATGACTTGTACTAACTCTCATGGATTTGAAGTACTTATGTTTATGTCAAAGAAAGCTGGCATTAGAAACTTGATCACGCAAATAATAAAATCCTAGACATAGTCTTAAAAAGAAATGTGAAACTATCATCGAGTGATCATTTTAGTTTTTGTGAGACTTGTAAATATGAAAAAAAAGCATTTTCTACTCTTCAAAACCTATTCTTCCCATGCTCATGATACCATATAGTCGATTCTCTTTGATGTACGAGGCCCTAAACAAATAGTGTCATCTTGTGGTTTTAAATACTATGAACACTTTATTGATGATTTTAGTAAATTTACATGAATTTATCCTATGGAACAAAAACTTGAAAATGTATAAGCCTTCATCCAATTTAAAAATTTGGTAAAAAATTAAGACAATCCATTGTGATGCTGGTTATGGGTACAAACCTATATATAAATAAATTTGCAATAGATCCATGCATACAATTTGTAATGCCATGTCCCTAAACATCTTAGCAAAATGATGCAAAAACACATTGATGAGTTGGATTATCCTTGCTTGTTGAGGCTTAAATGCCTTTCCAGTATTGGTAGAATGCTTTTTCACATGCATTATACCTACACCAACCACTTAAAATGAGAGTCCTTACTCTTTAATATATCACAAGTTTTAACATAGTCTTTTTTATAAACAAACTCAGTTAGCACAAGAATTCTCCTATTGTTGATCACTGCAAGGGATGACAAATATTCTTAGATATCAATCATTAAGAATTTCTTGCACGTTAAGCCATTCACCGACCTGGACTTAGTAGGTTCCTTATATGCATATAGGGCCATTATTGTTGATGACATAAAATCTATGGTTGGGCAATGTGTCTTTTTTGGTGAAACACTAGTTTCTTGGTGTTTAAGAAAACACAAATTGGTTGATCTCCTTGATTAATTTAACTGCTGAAATAGCATGACCTCAATCAATACTCACTAAGCTCAAATTTACATTACTTAGAAAACCTAGTCAATGGTGTGATAACTTCAATGCAAAAGAATTAACCTTTAACCCAATTATGCGCGCGCACACATGTTCAAAACACATTGAAATTGACGTCCACTTCATTAGAGACCAAGTATTACAAAATAAAATTGTTCCATCATATGTTTCCACAACAAATCAGATTGTTAAGTGTCTCACTAAACCATTGAGCGATACACGATTCAATCAACCTAGAGATAAATTTGGAGTGATTCCCTCATCATTGGGGGGGGGGGGGGAATTCCTTGATCGTGGAATCATATCATTGACTATAATTAAGTATTACTTTTTTTTAATGGCAAAACACACACACGCGCACAAACACAAACACACACAAGAAAAAAGATAACTATAAATAACAATTTATAGTAGTTGCAAACGAATACGCATTCTGTACAAGAAGTACCTAACAAGAACAAAAGCTACAAAATAAAAAAAACACCTCATAAACAAAATAGACTCGATCAAAGAGACAACGAATTTATCAACAAAAAATCATAGAAAAATATGGTCAGCCCCTAACAACGAAGAAACACCAATTAGATCCCAACAACAAGACTAAAAAACTCCCAGAAGAATCCTCCGAAAAGAAAGACGATATAAGCCGCTATTGGTTTAAACACGAGATAGGGTTCTCCAACCAACTAGAGAAAAGACATGAGTTCAAAGACTTATCGAGATGCCATTTCTAGGGTAGAGCAATGTCTATATCCTCCAAGTGCTTTGCGTCTATAACTGTCCCTAAAAAAATCAAATTGTTTATGATTTCCAAATAAACCATACCACTGAGTGCCAAACCATAATCAATTCACCTGTAATCTTAGAAGAAACATCTAAAATAACAAAAATCTTAAAAAGAGACACATTATTCTTTAGAATGACTAAAGACCAATCTAGTCACCTAAAAATTTTATACTACAAATACAAAAGTGACAAATAAATGTGAACCAAACTCAATGGACGCCTCACACGAACAAGTGACAAATAAATGTGAAATAAACTCAATGGACGCTGCACACGAACAACCGCAACCCCCACCCTGATCCAAAATACCCCCACATTTAGATCCAAAATACCCCACATCTTTGCAAATTTTCTCTACAGATAAACCTATTCAGAAGGAGCTATATTAAAAGTATGGCCATTATGGCATCATGTAATAAAATATACTTTCAATTTATACACATATACTTCGTAACTCTCCTAACTCTCCAAATAACTATTTTCACTTAAAAAACATGTATTTTAGTGGTGGTTGTTGAATATGTTCAGCTAGTATCGCCAAAACTAAAATAAAAAATAAGACTTACTAGTAGAGTTTACTCTTAGTGCAATAAATGTTGCATGATCTAGTTTTATCATCTTATTATAGGACAAAATTTAAATACTGTCAAACAAAGTTGATCATTTATCAGCTGCATTTATTCAAAACTCAATGTAAAAGGCAATTGATCATTACTATAAGCTAGGAAATTAAAATATCAATTATCAATTCCTTCATAAAGTCAAGCAATATCTTATTCACAATACTATTTATTTTAAACCTATGTCATATGTGTGTCCAAGTCATAAGTTACAACGATCATACAAATTAACATGGTGATATCTAAAGTCATAAAAAAAGGCAAATCTAAGATTAGAAAACCAGAAAATAAAAACAGACACTCACACGGTCACACTGACACAAGCAAATGGTTGGAAAAGACATGCAAGCATGTGCATTGCACAAAAAACAGAGAATTTTTACATTATTTCTTCTTCTTCTTCTTCTTCATTCCAAATCTCTAAACAAATGAAAACTGAATGAGGCTATTATAATTCTCTACCTATCAAATCAAGCCTACAAAACTTCTTCATTTTTGAGATTTGAGACATTCTTCTTGAACATGCATGTTTTTTTGAACCATTCTTTGTTCCTCCTTCTAGAAAACACCAAACATTGCAACATAGAAGAACATGGTGCAATGCAATTTTCTAAGTCCAAAAATCCAACCACTGAGAACTACTGCATGACTGGTCTAAGATAACACTTGGATCAACATTGTACCATTTTTCAAGCGCTGTCAATGGAATTTCTTCATTTCTCAAAACCTGATCTCCTATGTCATCAACTTTCTCAGTCCTTGTTAAGCTTCCTTCATTTTGTTCATCTGAATAAATTACCATTCTGTCCTCCAAACCCCCGTTTGAAAACCTTTCCTTTGTTTCAGTTTCAGCCATACAATTTCTATATCCATTTCCTGATCCACCATCTTCTGTGCTATTTTCCTTAGCTTCCCTTCCACCATCATGAGATGTTTCCACCATATAACTTAACTTCTGAACCTGCTTAAAAAAAAAATCAAATTATTAACTTAATGTCAAGCTTATAAAGCTCAAACTCGGCTCGTTTAATCAGTCGAACTGAGTTCAGTTCGACTGAATATTTAACGAGCCGAGTCTGAATAGTTCACATCAACAACCATTTACACGACCAAAACTAACACATACCTCTGATTGCAAAGACTCTTTCTCTTCCTTTAGAGACTGAAACTTAGAAGCTAAATTATCATATTCAACTTTAAGTTTTCTATATTCTTGTTCGATCCTCTTTGATTTCCACCTCGCTCTTCTGTTTTGAAACCATATAGCAACCTGTCTAGGCTGCAAACCAAGATCTCTAGCAAGCTGCATCTTCTTCCTCGGCTCCAACTTGGATTCTGACTCAAATATACATTCTAGCGACCTTATCTGTTCATCACTAAACCTTCTTTTATTCTCCACCTTCTTGTTTTTCTTCCTTGAACTCAAAGATGATGTCTCCAAACAACTCATACTAGTTTCAACACCTTCATGAATATTCTCTTTTTCCTCCATCATAATAAAAAATTTGGTGAAACTGAATTGGGTGCAGAATATATATTTATATAGCCATAAAAGAAACTATGTCAAGGTTAATTCTTTCACGTTATAGGAACTTGTGTAGGAAGAATCATAGTGATGACTTGTGATATTAGAAAACGTGTGGTGTTTTGTTTACTATCTTTTTCTTCTTGGTTCTAATGGTCCTATATATTTCATTTGTAGAAGGAACTCTTAACTTGTTATGAGTTGTCATATTCAAGTTACACGTCTCTGTTGCTTTCAATTCTTAATTAGTACATTTTATCTTTATATGATTAATCAAGTTATGAATGTGTATTAGTGAGAATTTGTTCTAATTTCACAATTTTGGCATTTCATTAGTACCTAATGTTTAGGATTCTTGACAAGATGCTCTTGTTGCTATAAATATTGGTAACATTATTTTTCTTGTGTGAAGTGATCATCTAAAATACTACATCTATAAATCTATAAATGATGTTTTAGACTTTGAAGAAATGTTAATTAAGAAGTCACATGATTATAAAGAATGGGTCAATAATAATAATAACGAAGTTTAAGAATGAAGATGTGATTTCAATTATCATAAGTGTTTGAATATGATGTTTTATGTTGTATTGTGATTTTAAGTTCAAGAAAATTAGAGGTTACTTTGTTACGCAAGGACTTGTGTTTCTGTCAATAGTAGGATTAAATGTATTTTATCTTTTTGTGGTGAGACTAGAAAATGTTAACTTAAGTCGTTGTTGTTATAAGTTGTTTTCTGAGGTTAATTAGGTGTCAAGATATAATTAGGACGAGGCAACTTCTACACACATCCCTTAACACATAATAGTTGTATGATAAATCCTGTATGACGGATACCTCACAACACAATTATGTTCAACATGTGTCGGTTATATGAACAAAGATGGAGGATGAGAACAAAGACGTGAACGAGAACAGGACCGTCTTTGAGGGCGTGTAAGGCCGTCTATAACACAGGACTTCACACTTTTTCATAATTAAGCTATGAAAGAAAAGACTTTCATACAAATATTTTATAATTAAATATACCTCATAAACAATTTTATTTATTAATGTAAGATATTGATATTGGGAAATTGGCAGATTATTAGTAGTTACTACCAGAATTATGCAAGTTACATGTAGTGAAAAAAGCTATAGAGTGAGGTTTTAGATAAGAAGATAAGAAGAAGAGTTGAAGCAAACAGAAAACAAGATAAGGGTCAATAAATATCGCCTAATACAAACAAAATATTGTCATGATGTGGAGTTAAATCACAGAAAGCAAGTTTTTACATTTATTACCAATAATCACACTAACTAGTGTTAGTAGTACTAAAGAACACCATTTACTTGATTCCTATTTTGTTTTATTGTTGTGTCATATTGGATGTCTTTATCATGTTTTAGTTTCGCTTTACACATCAATAATCTTCGTCTACGGTTAATCACATTTGATAATTGGTTGGTCTATGTTGGTGTTTGGTCAAGTGTCACTTGCGCATGTACAAGCAAAACAAAAAACTCATAGGTATAGAAGCTATGATTCCCCTATACTTAGGATCATTATTGCACGCCTCGTGCCAGTAATTGTGAGTTGTTGGATTTGTAACATTTTGAGAAACAAACTTATGCAGTGTAAATAAAAGGAGATTTCGTATGCAAATAGAAATTTGACTTATTGTAAAAAAATTATGAAAATTCATCTTTGTAAATATTAAAACACCTCTTCTTTGGAAATTTTCACGGTCCTACCATTCTTTTAGGAGAAAATTTCTTAACTACCATTCTTTTCCACATATATCCCAAAATACCATGTTTCCAAAAAAACAGGATTTTTGTTTGTGAAGAACCGCCATTTGAATGGGCGGAAATGCCTAATTTTAAAAGCAACCGCCCCATAAATGGGCGGAAATGAGCATTCCCTTTTTTTTTTTTTTTTTTTTTTTCGTTTTATTTTTTTAAATATAATTAATATATATATATATATTAAAATTAATATATATTAATATATATATATATATATATATATATATATATATATATATATATATATATATATATATATATATATAATATTATTAATATATATATATATTAATATTAATATATATTACATGCATAATGTTATTAATATATATTAATATATATTAATATATATTAATATATATTATTAATATTATTAATGTATATTATTAATATTATATTAATATATATTATTAATATATATTAATATATATTAATAATATAATATTATTAATATTATTAATATATTAATATATATTATTAATATTATTAATATATATTAATATATATTAATATATGTTAATATATATTGTTAATATAATATTATTAATATATTAATATATATTAATAATATTAATAATATATATTAATATATTAATAATATTAATAATATTATATTAACAATATATATTAACATATATTAATATATATTAATATATATTAATAATATTAATAATATATATTAATATATTAATAATATTATATATATATATATATATATATATATATATATATTAATATATATTAATTTTAATATATATATATATATATATATTAATTATATTTAAAAAAAAAAAAGAAAAAAAAGAAAAGGGAATGCTCATTTCCGCCCATTCATGGGGCGGTTGCTTTTAAAATTAGGCATTTCCGCCCATTCAAAGGGCGGTTCTTCACAAACAAAAATCCTGTTTTTTTGGAAACATGGTATTTTGGGATATATGTGGAAAAGAATGGTAGTTAAGAAATTTTCTCCTAAAAGAATGGTAGGACCGTGAAAATTTCTCTTCTTTGTTCCTCATTTGTTAAAAGAATATTTTTTTTCTTTCTAAATTTCTCTCAAAATCAAGCAAACAATATTAAAACTTCTTAAATCATCACTGGACAATAACAAAGAGCAAGTACACCAACTTCAAAACTCCTCACTTCTTGTAAACTTTTTATTATTGTATTAAATTTTTTTTTTATAAATTTCTAAAACTTGATGATTAGGTATTGAAATACATAGTTCATACATGTTTGATAGTTGATATATTATGAGAAATGTGTTTCATAATTAAAAGTAATGACCAATGCATTATTTTTGGAGTCTTGGCGGTATTAGTGCCATTGACGAAAATGAAAGTTGCAGAAAATTTTAGAGATGCATCTCCGTATTTTTCAACGTTTGAATTCCCAAAAATCGGAATTGCCTCTCCGTATTTTATTAGTATGCACTTTTTTTTACTTTCTTGCTTGTAGAGATGCATGTAGTAATTGTGTGACACTTATCTGGTTTACTTACATGAATTATGGCCGATAGAGACAACAAATTGATGCACGACAGAATTGCACAACATGCATCTATCTGTTGCGGTGAGAATTGAATATCAAGCTATTGATTAACTTGAATTCTAAATCTTTTAAAAATTCACCACCGATCTTTAATTTATCCAAGGGAAAGGGTAAAGATCGTAGAAAAACTCTAAGTTTGCAATGTAACAACAATGCTAAGAGATCGTGGGATTCTGGGGTTGGTTATACCTAGGGAAAGTGTTAGCATCCTAAGCATCTATAGTACTCTATAGGAACCTCTTGCTAGTATTTATGTGATTTATTTGTTATTGTCTTGTGTTTGGGTTGTATGGTGAAAGATGGGAACCTAAGGATTTATTTGCTATTGTCTTGTGTTTGGGTTGTATGGTGAAAGATAGAAATCTAAAGTGCATTTTAGGGTTCTAGGTGATCTTGTTCGATGGTTTAAACATTCACAAGGTTAGGTCATGGTGATCATACAAGTCATGTGTCATGTAAGAACATGTCATTAAAGTTTAAGGCTACTTATGAGCATGTGGACAAAGATGATGAAGGCATGGATTTGTGTACATACAAATGGGCTTTAAAGTGAGCAAAAATCATGGCGAAAGTTTAGAGAAAAAGTTCAAAACTATACATGAAAAGAAAAACATCTAACATGGTAAAGAAATGCATTCAAGTACCATAAATTCAAAGAAAATTCATGGAAAACATGTTATTAACAAGGTGCAAGTTTCAAACATGGTATACCACACTCATATAAGTCAACATGGCCAAGAGTAAGCAAGGAAAAAGTCAAACAAAACACTTAAGGACCTAAAGAAACTCTAAAAAAATGAAGACTTTAACCACCCATAAGCATGTGAAAAATAAATCTTTTGTGGAATTTTAAAATACAACAATAAAATAGTCAAGATAAGGAGCAAGTAGGAAAAAAAGGGACTAAAAAATGTTTAAGGAACACCAAGTTATGATCTATTGAAGTTGTGAAGAAAAATAGAAAAATAAGGTGTTCAAAAAGAAATGGAATGGTCTGAGATGGTGTTGAACATATGCCTTGTTGATGATAGGTTAAAAACATAACCACTGGGCCAGTTGCTTGGCCCAATCATGTAAGGCGCACATTAAAATAAAAGGGAGAACCACTTCAGAAAGAATAAAAAAAGAAAAAGCCAAAAGGAACTGGGGCGAGGGGGATTCGAACCCCAGTCCTTTTGGTCATAACATTCACACATAACACGCTTCTGCCACTGGGGTGGCTTATACATCCAATTATAATGTGGCAAGTAAATAATATATTTAAAAACTTGACCTAAATGCTAACATGGCTTCATCTTTCTCAGCGTGAAATCTCCACCATTTCAGTTTTTTTTTTAAAACTATAACTCAATGAAACGAGATAATTTAAAAATGAAAGTTGTGTGTTTTTTAACAAGGATTTCAATGGTATTAATCAAATATATTTAAGTTGACTCTAAATCAAAAAATTATCTCTACAACCTAAGAACCCTAAAATGCAGTTTCACATACATATTCACAAACATTGATCATAAGCAATAATTAAATGATGGAAAACACTATAAACAACATGACTAACAAGTTTGTAAATAAAGGTGGATCAGAATATTGCATGATTTAATGGGTTGCAATTAAAAGTACTTACCTCTTGAAGTAAAAATTCAAATTTCTATATAAGCTGTTACAAAAATTGTTTCTTGATTTGAAAAGCTTCTTTGGATCCTCTAGAAAGTTTTTGAATGCTTGGACTCACTTGGAACTGCTCCTAACCAGCTGCACATTCCTTGTTGTAAAATGATAGAAATGTGATTTTGATTTTGAAGCAAATGTGTTTACAGTCATGAAATAAGGGTTTGGACAACTTAAGACATGTTCAAGGATTGATTTTCAATGATCAAAGTGTTTAGAAAGGGTCAGAATAAAGACTTGGCTTGGAAAATGCAGAAAGTCAACAAAACTTGGTGTGAGAGTTGACTTTCTGATTTCTAACGTTTCTGATGAATGTGATGGTTTGGACACCCTTATTAGGTGTTTTGTGGTTTGTGCGAATGATTGGATTAAAGGTTTTGTGACTGGAAAAGGTTTTGAGTGAGGTTTTGCAAAATGATGATTCTTGGTTTCAAGTGGTGACTTGAACACCAATTCTGATATGAGAGAGTTTTGGTATGCTTTGAGGTGTGTTTTTTGTTGTTATTTTGAAACAAGAATTAAGCCTTTATTTATAGGGCTAGGGTGAGGATCAGGTTATGCATAATTGTAACTTGATGGTTCCATAGTTTGGTTGGAATTCAATTTGATGGTTCCAATGCAAGGTTCAAAGATATCTTGAGTGGTTGGAATCTTTTAGATCTTACTTCTGCAGAAGAAACAAGTTGGGGTCTCAAGGAAAACCAACTTTGTGATTAAAGTCACTTTTCAAGAGTGGCATTGTGACCTTTATGGCCAAAACCTCCATAAATGGAATGAAATTTGAATTAATGCTTAAACCTTTGTGCGGTGCCTCAAAAACTAGTACAAACTTCTGATGAAGTTATATTTATAAGCAACAAGGCCTGCAAAGCAAGATAATGCAGGTTTGGATTGATTTTACAACTTGCATCTTGGTGAAAATGGCCAAAACTTAATGTGTGGAAGGCCATCTTTCTCTCTTTGAAACTCCTAACTCAAAAATGATACGGAGGAGTTCTTGTACTTTTCGAAAATCCCCAAACATTATCTACAACTTTCATGTTTGATGAATTTCTTGAATCCCAAGGGATCATGGTGAAAACTAACTCCAAAGATTGGTAAGGAACACAATCTGCCTCAAAATTTTCCTAAGTGTTTAAACTTTTTCACAAACTTGATGGCTCCATAACTCAAAATTTAAGCACTTTTTGGAGGTGGACTTAAATTGACAAAGTTGTAGTATGTCATGAGGGCTTCAATTTGATATTTGGAACATAAAAATTGGATGTGTATATTGAAAGTTATGATTCTTCAAAGTTGGCACCAAAACTAGGGTTTTTTCTTATACTTAGAAAAAAATTCAAGTTTCTCAACTTTGCCCCTTTTGCAAGAAACCATTCAAATCTTGATTTTTCATGCTAAAACTCATTTATCAAACATGTATTGATGGAATTTAGCTTGATCACCTCAATTTTGACCAAAGAACCCAAAAGTCAAAGGGTTGACTTTGTCAAATAAAGCTTATGTATCAGATGAATTCAACTGTGTGATCTTCAATGATCTTGCATTTTTGAATCTTTCAAACATCATGGATGGGATACAAGGATGTATTTGAGTGTATTTCACCATTTCCCAAGACTTGGGATCATGCTTTGATCAAAAGTCAAAGGCACAATTCACTTTTCCATACAAAACCTTAATTTATGACCAGATGAAATTGAGCTTCAAAGAACTGGTAATGAGACCAAATTAAACTTGATTTTTGATTATAAAAGGCCTCTTGAGTGTATGCAAAATTTCTAGGTTGATGATCAATCCAATACATTTACTGATTAGGTGAAGATCCTCTTGGTTTTTCTTGTGCCAAAACCCCTAATTTAGATGAAACAATGCAAAGGAAAATTGAACAATACTAGGGTTGACAATGCAATGTGATATGTTCCCATAATGATGAGAACATCTAGGGTAAAAATATAGGGTATGACATTTACGGTGAATCACAAGATGTTTAATGTATTTGTAGAGAGACGACATACTGAGACCTCATCATTTCATCTACCACTTGGTGAGATGTCTATCACACTCGACAAGTGTTGTGTCTGCTGCATCTTCCGATTAGGGGGAAAATTTTAAATCATGGGAGGATTAACAAAGATGAGGCACTTGATTTGATGGTATAAAATCTAGGAGTTGACCTAGATGCTGGCTTGGGGGAGTTTGAAAAAACCCAAAAGGCTCATGCTAGGTTTAAATTCCTAAAAAAGGTATATACATATGAGCTGCTTAGAACAAAACAAGCTAGAGGTTATAGGAGCAGGTGGGGTAGCATATAATGTTATCTATGAGAGCATAATTGTTATATTCTTCCATTTTTGTGGACAAGAGTGCCACTTATATGGATATCCTCTACCTACGATACTTCGAGGACTTTGAGCAGATCCATGAGTACATCTGGGGGACCGCTTATTTGGTCTACTTTACTCTAAGTTACCCGAGGGTTGTAGGTGGAAGAATAAGCATGTGAAAGGAAGCTTCATACTTTTGACGGTAATATTTATTGGTCTTTTAGTGTTTGTGTGCCGTTTTCATTACATTTTTGCAACACCTTTACTAATGATTGGTGTGTTCTAACATATTTCAAGGTTGGATCCTCTATCACTTCCCAAGCATCATCAGCTGGTTGTATGTATCAACCTATACCGAGGATATGCCACATGCTTCTACATTTGTCCCGCTCAGAGGGAACCAGGAGACAGAGGCATTTTGGGTGTATCTTGATCGGTTGGTAGTAGAAGATATGCACTTTAACACCCATGTCGATTACCGTGAGACACAACCATTTAAAGACATAGTATTATACTCAAATTGGTTAGCTTGTGGTTCATGTATGACATTTTCTCATCTCCCTAAGTGCGTCAAGCGGCAGTTCAGTTGCACCCAGACTTTTCCCAAACACCCTGCTGTCTTTGCTCCTCCCACTATGACACGTAGAGATATGGATGCCACGTATGTGATTATCTTAATCATATGGTTTCGGAGGAGGCATCGAGTACCATAGCTGAGAGCGATTGGAGCTATATATATGGGTACGTCAGGCAGTTCTTCAGGGTGTCACATCCATATATGGTGCATGCTAGTTGATCGGTAAATTAGCAAATGTACCAATCTGCCAATATAGTAATAATGGGAAATCCCAAAGTATCAATCTCAAGGAATGCGTGGTGATATAAACTTATTTCTTTAGTTAAACAAAAGACTTGGGGGCTTTAACTTGGAGTTTTTGTTGTAGAGAAATAAAATAACAAATAAAAGTAACGAGAGTAGTTGAACAAATTAAATCTATATAAGTAAACATGCTAAGGAAGGTGTATGATCAGATTCGTTAACTATTCTACCTGGCCTTGCAACAACTTATATAAAAATATTAATTACCAATTCTTAAGGGTGTTTACTCCTAAGTCCTTAGTGAGAAAATCTTTAAACATTCAAATTAACTCCTATGTCCATTGTGAATTAGAGATGAATTTAAGCACTTTTTTTTATCAAGAACAATTTGGTTTCTACAGCGTATCCATAGTCCTAGGTGATATGTACAACATGATACTTTCAAATGAGCATTAACATTGACAGTCCTTCCTAACAGTTATCGTAAATCAAATCTCAAATTTTCTGAAAGAGAAAGCATTAAGCACAAATCAAAAGTAAATCAAATAGATAAGAAATCGTTGCTATCACAAGATTCAAGTAGAAATCATCAACAAATCCAGATAAGGGATACCCTATAGCATTTAGGGGGTTTAGCTACTCATAGAGTTCAAGAAAAACATTATAAAAGTCGTAAGCGTTATAGATCAATAGATGAAATAAGTCTTCAATCACGTAAAGCTCATGAAAATCTTGATCCACCTTGAAAATTTGATTTTTCCAGCCTTCTAAACGTGTCTTTATCGTAAAAATAGTCCAACCCTAAAAAACTTGCGCTCCCTGGATAAATAGATCAATTGTGGGCTTTTTTATGCAGTATTGGGTCTTTCCATACACATATGGCATCCTCTCATATGTGTATGGCATCTTTATACACATATGGCCCAAGGTGAGGCGTATGACCGATCTGGACCCATCACTTAATGGTTCGACCAGGTCGTTGGTTGCTGATGCTGGTGCGCCATACGCGTATGGGCTACCTAATACGCGTATGGGTAATGACCCTATTTTAATGTGGTGCTGGATGGGCCATACACGTATGATACCCTCATACGCGTATGGGCAGTTGGCTTGAAATTTTATCTTTTTTCTTCTACTCATGCATTATGGCTCGGATTTTGCTATGATAATCTTTCCTTTGTTTCTTCGGACTTGTAAACACATAAAAATCTACCCCAAATTCATAAAATAACCAAGAAATAATCAAAGCATGTGAGATAAAGACGTGTTAGGAATTTTCTAAAAATAGACCTAAACTACCATATAACTAACAACAATTCACATGTTTTTGACGTCTAAGTGATGATAAATCTAACACAAATGGTGACTGGTCATAACCCCAAACTTAGCTTGTTTCTTGCCCTCAAGCAAATTTTAACACAAATAAATTATGTCACCCTCAAATGAACAAAAAATGTAAAATACCACCACACCTCTAAGATCTTCCATGGTTCTTTTTTGTTTCTACCTTCAGTTTGGCTTGATTAGTGAGGTTGAATATTCTGTCGCACCTACACTTGATGGTACTACTTCACTCGTCAGATCAATTCATACTCTCACCAAATCTCTTGGGCGTTTATGTGTTATTCACAATACATAATATCATGCAATAGGCTTGAATAAATTCTCTTTCGATTACCAGATGCAGAATAGACACACTTTTTGAGGTCTTTCATGATTATAACGTGGCTAATGTATCCGTGCTGGAACTTTTATTGTACTTGCCTTTTTAGGGATAACTATCATGGACTATTCAGCTTTTGGATTTTTCTTTGTTTCTCGGTATCCAGCTGAGTTCTCCTTCTGGTGAGTGCTTTTAAGATATTTTTCTTCATTTTTTCCAGATAAGTTGATTTTTCAAATTTTCTCTCTTTTTCCAGGTGCACCCATCTTTACCAATGCAACATAACTACCCCAAACTTAAAGGTTGCTATTCCAATAGCAACCCTAAACTTAGAATGGAATATAAATCCTAAAACTCAACACAATAACTTTGAAAGGGTGTGGAAGTGTTTGGGCTATGAGTTAATAATGTGGTTTCACACCTCGAAAAATGAGATACGGCCTCACGATGCGCAATCGCATGCACGCGGGATGAACTTATCACAGTCGCCACCGAACTTTATTTATTACCAAAGAGAGAAAGGGGAAATATCGATAAAACTCATAAACGAAGGGGATATAAAAGGATAGGATATGATTATCGCAACCAAAACCGGGTTCAGAAGTCGGTTATGCAAGAGAAAGGTATTAACACCCCTCACATCCGTTGTACTCAACGAGAACCATTTAGGTTGTCTATGCACAAATGGGTGTCGTTATCTAACGGTTACTTGCTATTGAGAAAAATTGAGGGTTTTTTATTAGGGTGTTCGCTATGACTTCGTAGTCTCGTGCCTACATATCCTCATAGTGCAATAAGAAAGTCAGAGAAATCGTAGTTCAGAGAATTGTGGTTTGTTAGTTTGTGTTTTGTTGGATGACGAATACTCGAATGGTCAAGTAAGGCAACTCGTATCCAAGTACTCGAGGAGAGAAAACAAAGGCTCTAGACCATCTTCCTTTTCACCTTTAATGAAATGGTATTTAATTGGGATTATGTGTTTTAAATTGTTTAGGAAAAATGGTTTGACGTTGGATTAAGCATTTGATTATCATTGCGAGATGATTATGAAAATGGTTTAAGTGGAGAAAGGGAAACTTTGATGGTGACGCATGAAGCGATCGACTTACAAATTGTTAAAATATGTTCGAAATTGAATCGAGAATTATTTCATCCTTTTTTAAAGTGGTTGTATATGATTGGGTATTTATTAAAGAAAAAGGCTTGGTGTTGACCAAGTTGATTTTTTTTCAAAGAATTATTTTTATTTGTGAAGGTTAATGAATGTTAAGCGATTGATTTCGATTTGGAAAAGTTTTGATATGATTTTGAAAAATGTACTTGGTGTTGATCAAGCACCTTTGATTTTAGTATTTTTGAAAGGTTAATTTTAAAGGTCATTTTATCTTTTTGGATTAAAAATTATGCATCAACTAAAAATACTAAAAAAAACAATAAAAAAAAAGATAAGAGAAATAATAAAAGGGAGGGGGCACACTATCAATAAAAGAGGTAAAAGAATTAATAAACTAAAGGAAATAGAAGAAAAAACAACAATAAATAAATAAAGTAATAATAAGAAAACAAATAAATAAAAATATACAAAAGACAAAAATAAGATGAAAATTGGGGGTGTAACTAGAAAAATGCTTTAGACTCAAAGGAGGGGACCTCAAAAGGGTGTGTTGAGCAATTAGAGGGAGTGGGGAGACTTCATCTTCCCCAAACTCACATTTGGCTACTATTCCCGTAGCAACAAAAATGGTGAAAAAAATGTTTCATTGAAACATAAAAACATCATAACTTTATCAAATTTTCACGAAATTAAGCAAATAAATAATAAAAATTTATCTACTCAATCTAACAAACACAATGATATAGTCAAAATCATCAAATTAATAACAAAAAAAATTAAAAATTAACAAAAATGCAGCAACATGTATTGCTTGATTAGATTCTTTTATCCACCCTCATGACAAACGGATCATGAATTCATGCTCGGAATAATGTTGAGAAGCTATTGGATACATTATTTATGTAAAAGAATCATCAATTTTTATTTTACTCTTTTTTGTTCATAGAGGTTCGAGAACACTTTAAACTCTTGATTTTGAATAAATGGAGTTTCCATAGAAAATAGAGGATGATTAAGATACTAATTAAGTGCAACAAGAATACCCTTGTGATTATCTTCCACATCCTTCTTACTAATGTAAAGAGCTTCAGCAATAAGAGAAAACTTTGGACAACTGGTGGTGTAAACGAAAGGAACTTGACTCTTGATCTCAACCCCCAAGATATGAGAGTAATCCTCAAGTGTAGGTGCTAACTAATAATCCTGAAACGTGAAGCATCTTAGTGGCAGGTCGTAGAACTGAACAAGTGTATGAATGACAGTAGTATTGACTTCAGTGTTGAGAATGGACAAAATATTTCCATAATCATCTCTGCAAATACCCTTGTTATCTACAACAAAATAGGATGCCAAACCCCTCAAAGTCTTCAGCTTAGGCTCCACAAACTTGTAGCTAAAGATACCTATGCAACCAGTACTCATCTTCTATGACTATGCCAACAAAGAATAAGCTCTCGAATAACCTGGAAATGCACATGCAAAAAAGTTAATGGTTATGATGAAATGACATGCAACACAAGGATCACGAAGCTAAGCACAATCTGAATATCTGCATATAATTCTGTGTCGGTGCAAAAATCTGACGGGTGTGAGAGAACAAAAGGTATGAAGAGTCTTGGTTTCCTGCAAAAACCCAATATCCCTCTCATAAGTGTGATCTAGACACAACAAGGTGGTCCCTAGAAAGGTCTTCCAAACCATAAGACTCAAATGAAAACCCCTGCCATAGCAAATTCTCGTAGGATGGAAGTATTCTCAAACGATGCAGTAAATAACGTAAAGATAAAGTAAGTAAAGCATAAAAATAAACACCCAAACAAGCAAGAAAGCAAACAAAACTAGGCGAGACCCCAACTTGCAAGCACAAGGACTCCCCAGCAGAGTCGCCAGCTTATGATAACGGGATTATACCTGAGTGAATCGCACACTCAAAGATACAATAGAGTCGCCACTGAACTTTATTTAGTCCTAAAGGATGAGGAACATATCGATAAAACCCAAAGAGAAGAGAAACGGGAAAGAGGGTGAGTTATGGGAGAGGAAGGTACTAGTACCTCACGCATCCGTTGTACTCGACGAGAACCATTTCACTTGCTTCTAGGCTTGGATGAGTTATCTATCGAAAGGCTTCTAGCTAAAAAGGAAAAAAAGAAGAAGAAAGAAAGAGAGAAAAAAAGAAAGAAAGTGCTCGCAGAAGATTGAGGTCCTCGTGCTTACATACCCTCATAGTGCAATGAGAAAATCAGAGCTTAGTAGTTCAAGGAACTAGGAAAGGAAAGAAGGCCTGGACGAACTAGAGAGAAAGAAGAATGGAAGAAGGTGGCTCACCAAGATTTTGCAATCTTGTGCCTACGTACCCTCGTAGTACAATGAGGAAGTCAGAGCCTACGTAGTTCAGGGAACCAGGACGAAGAGAGAAAAGGAAAATGGTGTCAAAACCTAGAGCGAAAAGAGGTAGAAAGACTCTACTTGAGAACACAGAAAATGGTGTCAAAACCAAGAAAGAAAGATAAAGGAAAGCTCTGCCGAGGAACTCAAAATAGAGGTGATAACTCCATTGGGGAAGAAACAACATAAATGGTTTCGGAACCAAGAGAATAAAGGATAAGAATCGAGATAAAGATAAGATCCACATAGGATTCGGTGCATTAACTGACAAACAGTGATCAACCTAAGAAAGATAAGAGCAAGACTCTGCAGGGAGAGCAAAAGGTTGGTGTCAACAGTCGGACTGTGATGAACCAGAAGAAAGAGATTATTGAACCAAGATAAGGTGTCTGACTCTCTAGAGGAATCGGTGTGCTAACTGATAAACAATGGTTAACCGAAGAGAAAAAAGGAGTTGGTTTTAACCAAAGGACGGTGATCAACCAGAAGTGCGGGTGTGAAACTAAGCGAAGGTTGTGACTCAAAGGACGGTACACTGACTGAACAAGCAGTACTTCATCAAAAAAAGGGTATTTGAACCAAAGAACGGTTACTAACCCAAAGGTGTGAGTGTTTGAACCAAAGAAAGGTTGCTAACTGCAGAGGATTCAGTGTTTAACAGACTGATTGTGATTAATCGAAAATATTGAGTGATTAACCAAGAGAAGATGATTAACTCAAGAGAGACTCAGTATGTTAACAGGCGAACTATGGTTAATTGAGAAATGGATGATTGGTTCTAACAGGTGGTTTGTGATTGACCAAAAGGTGAGTAATTAACCAAGAGAAGGTGATTAACCCAAAAGAAACTCAATATGTTAACATACAGACTGTGGTTAACTGAGAAAAGTTGGTGTTTTAATTGACAGACAGTGATTAACCAAACAAGAAGGAGAGAGAGAGAGAGAGAGAGAGAGAGAGAGAGAGAGAGAGAGAGAGAGAGAGAGAGAGAGAGAAGGTTGCAAACTCTGATGGGGACTAGGTTTTTAACAGGAAGACTGTGTTTAACCAAAGAGGAAGAATTAAGTTCGCTAGGGAAGAAGAGAAATAACTATAACCAAAGAGTGGTTGATTAGTCAAAGAAAGGACTGATTACAAATCTCTGGGGAAACCAAGGATGGTGACTGACCATAAGAGAAAAGTGTGTTGAATTGAAAGGATGAAGCTAATCCAAAGACAAAAGATTAAGGTACAAGTGATGAAGGATCGACTCGGATGAGAAACAGGAGAAACCACAGTAAGGAGATAAAGGCGAATATTCCAGGCACAATGTCATTCGTCCCCTACCCAGAATAATCAGAACGAGTGTAGGAATTCTCCACTCTCATTCCTTCTCTAATCACCAAAGTGTAATGCAAGAAACGAAACCGACAGTGTAACGGTGCAAACTTGTATAGTGCTCAAACGCGTTGAAAATCCTCAACTCCACGGGGGAAAAAGATGACAAAGCTCTAGAAGATCTAAAGGAAAAGAAAGAGGGAGGATCAACTAATCGAAACAAAGTTTTGATTAATTAATAAAAAAGGAGTGCTATGTTAGCAATTTTCTACAGAGATGAAAAATCATTAAAGCAAAAGGGTGAATTATTGATTATACAAGATTAAGCTCATTCCTCGAAGAACAAACTTAATGCATACATGAATGGAAGTGAAAAACAATACCAAAATCATGTAGTATGCATCACAAATAAAATATCATGTGATAAAAGAATGCAAGAATGAACAAGATCATAAAATTCCAAAAATGTGAACAAATGCGTAATCGATAAAATCGAGCATCAAAAAGTTTACAAGCATGTTTCATACAAAAGTTAAATGACTCATAAAACATCCCTAAAAATCAATCATAACAATCCATGGGAGTTGAAGATGAAAATAATGTCAAACATACTTGAAAAATGCACAATAATGGCATTTTGGAGCAGTGTTAATCGATTAACACTTTGCCAGTGCAAAAGTGTTAATCGATTTTGCCAATGCAAAAGTGTTAATCGATTAACCCTTTAAAAAAGGTATATTTTTGCTAAAAACACAGTGTTAATCAATCAACACTAAAGCAGTGGCTGAAAATTGATTTTTCAAAAGCACTTTTGGCCACTTATGATTTGTGCAATCAGTTACATACTAGGGCAAACATTTATGCATGAAAAACAAGTCCAAAAAATAGAAAATAATCATCAATTGAATCAATTAACTCATCAAGAATAAGGATCAAGCAATAGCATAATCAATTTACACACAAAAATTATCGGAACTACATCGCAAACGATACGAAAGCTATCGAAACAGTAAAATGTGAAAAATCCCAACCTATAAGGCATAGATTTGCCTTAGATGTTATTACAAATGAATTGTGATGAAGATAATCAAAGAAATCCAGAGAAATCATAATTTGCAACCGAATCATAGAGAAGCCGAGCAAAATGCGACGAAATCTCCAAATATGAATTTGCACCAAAGAAGCTTGGAGTAATCACTTGAGATGAATCAAAAGCCAATAAAACTCTAGAAAACCAAGTAGAATTGCAAGATGATGATGGTTAAGCTCAAGAGAAAAGCACTTCCAATATAGAAGTTGCTACTCTTTAATGGTGAATTTGAGCTCTAGTGTGGTTTGGGAAGAAAGTGAAGATGAATGTGCGTAAAAGTTGCAGAAAGTTCAGAGAGAATGTGAGAGAATTGAGAGTGATGAATGTAGAAATTGAGAAAATGATTGAGGTCCTTTGTGAAATGGTGTAGCTTTGTTTATATAGAAAAGAGGTTTGGAGTTGCTAGGTCGGGAATGAGCTTTGGAACTAGCTTTAAAACTAGCCTTGGAGTTAGTTGGACTCAACTCACTAAGTTGGAAGTTAACTCAATTAGTTAGGTAGTTGACTCGGTAGCAATCCCAATGCAAGTTAAAATTAAAGGGTTCTCATGCTTGTAAATAAAGTTACATGGTAGTCTCCATTCAAATTGATGTATTGGAGTAAATGTCTTGAAGTGTTTGGAAAAGTCTTGAAATGTATAGAGATGTCTCGAGTGTTCCACACAATGCTAGAACTAAGTAGACCTTAAAATAGTAGAGTACAAGTTGCTGTCCTGAAAATGTAGTAGAATCTACATTTTTTACAAGAGTTAATCGATGAACCCATTTGTACTAGCAAATGATTAATTGATTAACCAGACCAAAACTTTCCCAATTTGCCTAAAAAATGGTGCTATGGCCACAACTCCGATTTTTGACCTTTTTCTTTGATGAATAAGCATAACCACCCTTGTTTTTTTGCTTGTGTTGATGGAATGTTGTCTTTGTGAGGATGTGATTAATCGGGCTTGAAAAGCCTGAATATTCCTGCAACAAAAACCATAGAGAAAAAGTGCGAATGCGTATGCCAGCGGTGCAAATGCCCATGCTTATACAAAAGGCAAAAAGGGAGGTAAAATTTTGGATTACGGCATCTTTACATAAAAAAGAACCATGAAGGGCTCAAAACCATTACATAATAAAATCCAGAGTTATGATAAATCTTTAAAAAAAGGACTAGAGCTAAAATGGAAGATTAGCCTTCATATTGAAATACTTCGCCCTCAGAAGCTCTTTCCGCTTTTCACAAACAAACTTGGTCGACCTCAGGGTCTCTATCTCTGTTTCCAACTTTTGGGCTTCATCAACATGTCTCCGTCCAATATCGAGCTCTTCGGTCACCTTAGAATTGTCGAATTTCAGAAGTTCAACATTTCGTTTCTTAGCATTTGAAATTTTGATATGTAGCTCTTTTATTTGTTCCTCCCAAGAGGCGATATCTTGATTATTACTTTCGATCTCAACCTTGTTTTGTTCTTGAGCTTTCTCTAAATCTACCAATTAGTTAGTTGACTCGGAGGCGAAGTCCCACACAGCTGCTGTAGAACCAGTATTACTTTCAATATCTTTCGAAACTTGCGTTATTTTGTTAAGTTTAGCATTAGCATGCTCGATCATGGAATTCAACTCCAGGATGACGTTCGCAACTTCAGGAGAAGCGGTTAGAATACCAACCTTTTTAAGAAAATGGAGAAGTTGAGTTGGACTCTAGAAGTCGAAACATGTCACCTTTAAAATTCTTCTCCTTGATCTTCGAAAGTATTTCATTCGCAGGATTATTTGAGGATTGACCACCTGATACTGAGGAAGAACTAAGAATCTTCTCAGACGAACTCCCTCTAGAACTGATAAGAGTTTTTAGGTATTCACGAGGGTTGTTTTTTTTAAAGCTGCCAGTTCTTCTGTAGAAAAGGTTGAAGTGGTCTTATTCGAATCCTTTACATTCGCCAGGGTAGGATCAGGGGTTGGTTTGTTGGCTGTACCATCACGAGTTTCCTCCTCCTCTTCTTTGTCTTTGCCTTCATCTTCCTCAACATTGTCTTCTTCATCCATAAATTCTTCAATATGAGGCATGGAATAGTTTTGGAACAAGGAGCAATTTTCCAGTTCTTCCATATTATCGTCTTGATCTTACAGGATGGCATCTAGGTTTTTGACTCTTGGGGAGCCATCCTCAAATTCATCTTCGACGCAGACTTCAGTTCACTCTACCTCTATATTATCCTTAGTTGTCTCTGCATGGGTTTCTTTCTCTAGGTCACCTTCACACTCAGACCCACTGGTGTCAGAATTTTGAGTTGTAGTTTTGGGAGGTGAACTGATTAATTTCACTCATAAAGCTTTTCTCAAAATCTTTGGCAGAAGTAGGATGATACGTAGTGAAGCTAGCGAGATTATACTTGAGTGAATCGCACACTCAAAGATACAACAGAGTCTCCACCGAACTTTATTTAGTCCCAAAGGACAGGGAAAATATCGATAAAACCCAAGGGAAGAGAAACAAGAAAGGGGGTCGGTTATGCGAAATGAAGATACTAGCACCTTAAGCATCCGTCATACCTGACGGGAACCATTTAACTTACTTCTAGGCTTGGATGGGTTATCTATCTAAATGCTTCTAACTAAAAAGAAATGAGAGAGAGAAAAGAAGAAAAGAACGTGCTTGCGGAGGATTGGGGCCCTCGTGCCTACGTACCCTCATAGTGCAATGGGGAAGATAAAGCTCCGTAGTTCAAGGAACCAAGGAAAAAAAGAAGATCTGGATGAACCAGAGAAACAGAAGAAGAAGACGGAGGAAGGTGGCTTGCCAAGATTTTGCAATCTTGTGCTTACGTACCCTCATAGTGCAATGAGGAAATCAGAGCCTATGTAGTTCGGGGAACTAGGATAGAGAAAGAAAGGAAATAGAGACGGTGTCAAAGCCAAGAACAAAAAGAGGGAAGAAAGACCCAACTGGAGGATGCAAGAGCAGTGGTGTCAAAACTAATAAAAAATAAAAAAATCTATTGAGGAACGCAAAAGCAAGGTAAGAATTCTGTCGTGGAAAGTAGAAGAAAAGAGATGACTCCACTGGGGAGAAAACAAAAGAATGGCGACGAGGCCAAAGAAAAGAGACAAAAATAAAGATAAAGGGTAAGATCTACAGAGAACTAGGTACATTAACTGTCAGGAAGTGATTAACCAATGATCAACAAGAGAAAAATTCTACGGGGAAAGCCAAAAGGTTGGTGCCAATAGGAGGACTGCGATGAACCAGAAAAAAGAGAGTAAGGAACCAAAGAAAGGTGTTAACTCTGAGGGGATTACATTATATTAACTGATAAACAGTGGTTAACTAAAACAATGGAGACATAAAGTGGTTTTAACCGGAGGACGATGATCAACCAAAAGAAACAGGTGTGGAACCAAGCAAAGGTTATGACCTGAAGAACGGTACGCTGACTGAACAAACAACACTCGACCGAAGGAAAGGGTATTCAAACCGAACGAAGGTTGCTAACCCAATGCTGGAAGTATTTGAACCAAAGAAAGGTTGCTAACTGCAAGGGATTCGGTATCTAACAGATGAACTGTGATCGAGCGAAAAGAAATAAGTAATTAACCAAGAGAAGGTGATTATCTCAAAAGAAAACTAGTTTTAACGGACGAACCATGATCAACCAAGGAACTAGTGGTTAACCCAAAGAAAAATTAATGTTAACAGACAAACTGTGATTAACCGAGGAAAGGAAAATGGTGTTTAACTGACAGGCAATGATTAACCAAAGAGGAAGGAAAGAGAACCAAGAGAAGGTTACAAACTCTAGTGAGGATTAAGTTTCAACAGAAAGACAATGTTAAACCGAAGAAAGAAAAGGCCAACTTCGTCGGGGAAGAAGAGAAATAGGTTTTAATCAAAGGAAGGTTGATAAATCAAGCAAGAGTATTGAATAAAAAATCTCAAGGGAAACCAAGGACAATGACGACCACGAGAGAAAATTGTGCAAGTGATCAAGGATCAACTCGACTGGGGAATAAGGAAACCACAGTAAGGAGATAGAGGTGACTATTCCAGGAACAGGGTCATTCGTATCCTACCCAAAATAGCCAGAATGAGTGTAGGAATTCTCCACTCTCATTCCTTCTCTAACACCAAAGTGCGGTGCAAGAATCGAAACGGACAACACAACGACACAAAATTTGTACAGTGCTCTAATGCGTTGCAAATCTTCAACTTCGCGGGGGAAAGGAGAGGACAAAGCTTAAGAAGATCCAAAGGAGGAAAAAAGGGAAGATCGACTAATCGAAATGAAGTTTCGATTAATTAATCAAAGGGAAAATATGTGCTAACAATTTTCTAAAGGAATGAAAAATCATTAAAGCAAAAGGGGAAATTGTTGATTGTACAAGATTAAGTTCATTCTAAAGAGGAACAATCTCAATGCAAGCAATAATGGAAGTGTAAAACAGTACCAAAGCCAATTATCATGCATCACAAACCAAATAATCATGTGATCAAAGATTATACAAAAATGAACATGTTCATACAATGTCAAAAATACAAATAAATGCGAAATCGATAAAATTGGGCATTGGGAAATACACAAGCATGCTTTAAGCAGAAGTTAAAACATCCATACAATCAAAATTATCAATTCATGGGAGTTGAAGGAGGAAGAAATGCCAAACATACATGAAAAATGCACAAAAATGGCCTTCTGGACCAGTGTTAATCGATTAACACTTTGCCTGTACAAAAGTGTTAATTGATTAACCTTTTAAAAACAGGCAGTTTTTCTAAAAAATGCATGGTTAATCGATTAACACTTTGCCTGTGTAAAAGTGTTAATCGATTAACACTGAGACAGAGCCTGAAAAATGAGTTTCCAAAAGCACTTTTGTCCAATTTTGATTTGTGCAATCCTTCACATGTTATGGAAAACAATCATGCACGAAAATCAAGTCCAAACAACAAATAAGCCCTTATGGAATCAATTAGCACATCAAGAATGAAGATTAAATCATGACATAATCAATTCGCAAACGAGAAAAACATCGAAACTACATCGCAAACGATAGGTAACAATCAAAACAGTGAAAAAGTGAGAATTAACCAACCTACAAGGCTGAGATTTGCCTTGGATGTTGTTGTAAAGAGAATGTGATGAAGTTACTTAAAGAAATCCAGAGAAAAAAACATTTGCAAACGAACTGTAGCGAAACCGAGCAAAATTCGACGAAAACTCCAAAATTGAAATTACACCGAATAAGCTTGAAGTAATCACTTGAGATGGATCCAAATGCAATAAAACTCCAGAAAAGCAAAAATAATTTGCAAGGTGATGATGGCTAAGCTCAAGATAAAGAACTTCCAATAAAGAAGTTGTTACTCTTTAATGGAGGTTTTAAGCTCTAGTGAAGTTTTGGATGAAGGTGATGAAGTTTATGAGTAGAAGTTGCAGAAAATTCAGTGAGAATGTGAGAGAATTAAGAGTGATCAAGTGTGAAAATTTAGGAGAATGATTGGATCCTTTGTGAAATGGTGATGATTTTCTTATATAGAGTTTTGCTTCAGAGTTTCTAGGTTCAAAGTGAGCTTTGGATGTAGCCTTGGAACTAGCGTTGGAGTTAGTTAGCCTCAACTCACTGAGTTGGAGGTTAACTCAGTTAGTTAGGTAGTTGACTCGGTAACCATCCCAATGCAAACTTGAATCTAAGGGCTCACAAGCTTGGAAATGAAGCAACACGGTGGTCTCAATCCAAATTAATGTATTGGAGAAAATGCCTTGAAGTGTTTAGAAATGTCTTGAAGTGCCTAGAGCTGTCTAGAATGTTCCACACAATGCTAGAACAATGTAGACCCCAAAAATGAGAAGTGGAAGTTGCTGTTCTAAAAATGCAGCAAATTCTGCAAATTTTGCAAGGGTTAATCCATTAATCCATTTGCACTAGAAAATGGTTAATTAATTAACCAAGTTAAAACTTGCCCAAATTTACCTGAAAATGATGTTGTGGTCATGACTCTGATTTTCGACTTCTTGCTCTGATGAATAGGTGTAGAAACCTTCATTTTGTGCTTGTTTTGATGATGTGATATCTTTGAGAGGATGTGATTAATCGGGCTCGAAGAACCTGAAAGTTCCTGCAGCAAAGATTACAAAGAAAACATGTGAATGCGTATGCCAGTGATGTAAATGCACATGTTTATGCAAAAGGCAAAAGAGGAGGTCAAATTTTGGATTACGAAAGCTGCCCATATAATCGACTTGAACTTGAATGCTCGAATTGCGCTAGCTCTTCGATAATTCGAGGTGGAAGAGGATTAAATAAAAGAGTAGCTTGAAAGATTTGGCCGACAATGACCGATGGGAAAAGTAAAGAGAGGCTTAAGAGAAAAGTTTGGTTGAGATTCGCTGGGGAGATAAATCAGTCAAAAGGGAAGTATGCCATGATGCATATGCTATGATGCTCAATAACCACATGATGCTTGATATCATACTATACTGTGGAAAAGGTTGAGATGTCGTGTTGCGAGTAGGAAGATAAAGCTTGTAGCAAAACGAAATCGACATCCTCCGGTGGGGAACAAAAATCTACGGATGACGACGACATCACTGGAGAGAGATTAGAAATCTCAAGCTTCCAGGCCATTACCAGCATTACTGCTGGAGAGGAAGGAACTTTCTAATTACAGCTGACTCTGGCTGGAGAGTGAAGGAATCATGGCTGATCTTCAACTAACCGACTCTTCACGGGGAAGAACAAAGTCAGGATGATCAAAATGAAACGAAGCACAATCACTGCTGGAGAATGAGAACTTCGATTTGTTGGGGTGTTGTGAGAAATTCCGCTCTTACTAGGGAAAAGCGAACAAGTCTCTGCTTAGGGGATATGGCTCTGCTGAGGAAAAGAAAGATAAATCCTTCCAAAGAACCAATTTGATGCCCGTTGGTGAAATTATGGCTCTGTTGGGGAGAGGAAAAGTACACAATCCTTTCAAAGAACCATACTGGTACTTGCTGGAGAAAACAAACAGCCTTCTTAACCAACCATGACATTGTTCACCGGAGATCGAGATTGCAAAGGAAAAAGATCCTAAACTTTTGTTTGAAAAAAAGTCTTGAAATGTCTAAAAGAATAATAATAAATAGACTATTTAAATAAAAAAAAAAGATTAAAAATAGATGGAATTAAGATCAGAAAGTATAACTACTCAAAAATTAAAAAAAAAATCTAAAGTTTTTATTTTTAAAAAAAAGAATTGTTCTAACCTTAAAATAAATAATGATTTTTAAAGAAAAACCAAGCGGACCAAATTCCTCTTTGAAACCTAACAGAATAATGCATTGCTATAATTTAAAGTACTCTTTTTTTAAAATAAAATAAAACAATTCCCCTTTTCCATCAACTTAAATGCATCATCATCATATTGTTTTATTAATAAATTAGAGCAGATTTGAGTATCAGTTGTCAATACGGTTTGACCTCTTCAAACTTAAGTTCAAAATTCAAAACATAAAGCAAATAATCCTCTGCACATCAAACCAACAACTCTTAAAATTCCCAGAAACTTCCATAAACCAAAGTTGGAAAGTAAAATATGGGACATAATCAAATGGATAAGGATCAAAACCGAACCCGAAAAAATAATGGCCAAGACACCCTACATTGTTCAAATCTGATGCATAAACTTAGCAATAGGTATACCAATTTACGTCGATGTTACGTAATGCTGCAAAATCGAAACTAACTCCAATCGAAACAAACTTCAAAATACCACTGCACAAGTGTTTACGACAACCATGTTGTAGATTCGATTGACAAGTATGTCGGTAACCAGAATTTCAAGTATGCATCAAACTGACAAAATTGTCAATAATCCAGGAATTATTCTATGACTACAACACATAAACTCAAACATAAAATTTCCAAAAACTGATAAAACAGGACAATATGTTGATATTGTATCAGAACTAAAAAAATCATACAGGAAAAAAAATCCAGGATATGCCTAACATTGAACCTTAACAGAACCACCTGAATATTACCGACGTCACGTCGGATATTCGTCAAAGTTTTAGAACAAAAAAAACAACCATAAAATGCCTTCAAAACAATGAAAAATAACACCAATCGAGCCTAATTGGGCGCTGAATACCGTCGAACCAAAAAGGATACGGAGATTTACTGGCGCCGACTTCCAATTTTGTACTCATGTGAACTGGGTTGTCATGATTTTGGGCTTTGCTTGCCACGGCTATTACTCCTTATCTTCCTTTTCATTCTCGCACCCACAAGTGTTAATGCTCCTGCTTGAGTTCAATACCACTTAACGAATACAAGAGCTGCTGCCAATGTCGTCGAGATGTGCACCTTCGTTGTGGTCGCGAAGTTGTTCTTACAACCGCAACGAACAGATCCTTGTTGCATCACAACCAAAAAAACCAAACTTTGAAGCTTGAACATTCCTTCGTGAAACCTGGTGTGAATCCTCCTCATCAACCTTGTTGCTCGTCCCTACAAATCTAACATCCTCTTTCTGTATCCACCAACAACAATCAAACTTGCATAACATGTACACTAAAACATTAACCTTACATCGAGACGCAAACGGAGGACTGACTTGTCACTGTTAAGGCTCGAAGCATCTCAGAACCGTCCAACTGTCAGAGCTGCGGTGGTTGTGGTCTGAAGTTGCTGTGTTAAGCTATGTCATCATCGCTTAAACATAATCAATTCCAATCATTCGAAAGGTTCAAGCACATCATAGCATCAGGTTATCAGTATGAAAAAACCTTTATGAAAAAAAACACAAAACAAAATAAAATATGACACAATTAAGTACAAACTATGAAGTTATCGTAATACTCTAACAAATAATAGCAATTCAGCAACAATAATAATGAACATAGTCTACAAACTTTGGTTCCTGTTGAAATTACTACCAACAGAACAGGTCTTCACTTCTACGCAGCGGAGTTTTCGTCAAATACCGTAAATGCCACATGTTGTTCTTCGCGTCGGTTCCAAGATTGGGGTAACAATCGGGTAAACTCGAGTTGCTGATAGTCAAAACTGATGCACTAAGTTTCACACCTGAGATGCCAAAATCGTTGTTGGCTTCACATCAAAACCATACGAGAGTTGTGTTGTTGATGCCATCGTCAGAAAATGAAAGTGGCGATGCCTATGCGTACCATGATGCTTCAAGCTATGGCTGCATAATCAAAAAACGGTATTCTACAATGTTAACAAGAACATAACAGATTTATCTCCTTAAGTCAAAAGGTCACAAACCACACAAAAACCAGTAACAAATAAATTGGAAAACAAGTTTATCAAAATCAGAACCGACAGAAGAAGATCTAAATCGATGACATGAACTCAGCTGTTAACACGTGAGTTTTTGCTTTCTTTTCCTCCGAGTCTGAAACGATAGAAGCTTGCACGTTGAAAGCCTGACATTGATTGAAGCAGTCGAAGTGAGTGTTCTAGCGGGAACGGTGGTTTCGTTGTGGTTTGAGAGTGACGAAAGGGAAAGATACGTAGTGGATCCGATTTTTTTGAGGAAGAGGGTTCCACGGTGGGAGAAAAAAAAAGGTCTATATTTCGTTGATGATGGTGGAGGTTTGTAAAAATGGCGGAAAACAGAGGGATTTTGAGGGGTTTCGTGTGAGAGTTTGTAAAACGATGATGATTAAGGTTCTGTAAGAAGAGAACGAGGGATTTGAGGGGGTAAAAGGTGGTGGTCGGCGATTCGATGAGGGATTTGAGGGTTTTAGAGGCGGAAGGGAACGGAGTGGCGGCGGTTAGGGTTTGCCAAAAAAGGGAGATGAACAGTGATGATTGAGAGGGGAAGATAGGGTTTGGCGGCTGACTCAGTTTTAAGGGATGATGAACAGTGTTTTAGGGTTCCTCCCCTTAGAAGATGAAACGACCCCCTTTTAAAGCCAAGGACTCCTTCTATTTTCTTCATGGGCCAGAAACGCAGTCCCTCAATCCTGATCCTCTTCTTACTTTTCTTTCCTTAAGTTTTCCTTAATAATTTCAATAACATAACTATAAAAAACTAATATATTAACATTACTTAATTAATAACCACGTCTAACTAATTGATTAAACTATAAAGAACTAGTATAATGTTAAATAATACAAATAAACTAATATAAATCTAATCAGTATTATTAACATAAATAATCTAATATATATACAAAATACTATTATTAATAATATTTTAAAAAGAAAAAAGTTTAGAAATCTAAAAAAGAGTTAATATTCACAGAAAAAAGTCGTTAAGCCACGTGTCACGCTTTTATTGGGCAAAATAACGATTAAATTTGGAAAGCACCCAATTGCAAGCGGGCACGTGTCTAAATAACCAGAAATAAGCGGGTAATGTAAAACATGAAAGAGTAATAAAAAACGCAAACATTTGAAAATGGGTAAGACAAATTTAGGGTATGACATCATGAAACTTGATTCTCATGTTAATTGTCGCTTCAATATTGTAGATGCATGCTTCATACTCAGCCATATTGTTGGTGCATTCAAAGCATAATCTGGCGGTGAAGGGAAGATGAAAACTGTCGAAGAGATGAGGATAACACCAATTCCACGACCTTTAGCATTGGAAACACCATCGAATACGAGCGTCCATCGCGCCCCTAGTTCTTATACTATGTCAGGGTCTGGAGTCTCATAATCTCTTATGAACAGAACATCCTCGTCGGGAAAGTCAAACTTCATCTATTGATAACCTTCCATAGGTTGATGCGCAAGGTAGTCAAACAAAATGCTCCCTTTTATTGCTTTCTGGGTAACATGTTGGATGTGATACTCAGTTAACAACATTTTCCACAGAGCAATTCGTCAAGAGACATCAGGCTTTTCGAAATTGTACTTTATCAGATCCATCTTGGATATCAACAAAGTAGTATGGAAAATCATGTATTGCCTTAGGCGTCAAGCAACCCAAGTCAGAGCACAACAAGTTTTCTCCAATAGTGAGTATCTGGTCTCACAATCATTGAACTTCTTGCTCAGATAATAAATTGCATGTTTTTTTATGCCAGTGTCATCATGCTGAACTAATACATATCCCATTGATTCATCGAGAACAGTGAGATACATGATTAAAGGCCTACCAGGAATCAGAGGTACTAAGATCGGTGGTTCTTGCAAATACTTTTTTATCTTTTCAAAAGCTTCTTGACAATCATTATTCCATTCAACCGATTGATTTTTTCTTAGCAATTTGAATATTGGTTCACAGGTAGCCGTTAGATGAGAAATGAATCTGGAAATGTAATTAAGTTGGCCCAGAAACCCACAAACTTCTTTTTCTGTTTTGGTAGGAGGCATGTTCTAAATTGCCCGAACCTTATCAGGATCAACTTCAATGCCCTTCTGACTTACAATAAAACTCAAAAGTTTTCTCGATCGAAGTCCAAAACACTTTGTGGGATTCAACCATAACTTGAACTTGCGAAGTCTATCAAACAACTTCTTTAGATGGTCCAGTTGATCATCTTCAGTTTTGGATTTGGAAATCATATCGTCCACATAAACCTCAATCTCTTTATGCATCATATCATGAAAGAGGGTTGTCATGGCACGTTGGTATGTTTCCCTTGTGTTCTTTAGACCAAATGGTATGACTTTGTAGCAATATGTACCCCATGGAGTAATGAAAGTAGTCTTCTCCATATCGGCTGGGAACATCTTGATTTGATTATATCCTGAGAAACCGTCCACAAAAGAAAAGACAGAGAACTGTATAGTGTTGTCTACCAAAACATTAATATGAGGCAGAGGGAAATCATCTTTTGGGCTTGTCTTATTTAGATCTCAATAATCCATACACATTTAGACTTTCTCATATTTCTTCGAAACTGGAACAATGTTGGCGATCCATTCAGGATACTCAGAAGTGGCTAGGAACCCAACATTGAACTGTTTCTTTACCTCTTCTCTGATTTTAAGTGCCATGTCGGGTCTGGTCCTTCTGAGCTTCTGCTTGACAGGAGGACATTCAGGCTTTAGTGGCAAGTGATGTTCAAAGATGTTAGTATCCAACCCAAGCATATCTTGATAAGACCAGGAAAAAATATCAACATACTCTTTCAATAACTTGACCAACTCGAAGTGTACATGCTTAGCGAGGGATGCCCCAATCTTGACTTCTCTTCTAACATCATCAGTACCAAGATTGATAACTTCCACTAGCTCTTTGTGTGGATGAATCTCTTCCTGCTCGTGCTCAAGGAGCGTTGCTAGTTCAATCTTCCTCACCATCTTCTTCGGCTTGGTTAATTGGAATCCCAAAATTACAACGAATGTTTGCCAAGTTGTTAATAATGTAATTATTTGTTCTGCATGTTTATGAATATGTTTAGAATGAAGCTATTTGAAAGGTGAAAAATAAAAGAAACTTTGCCATTTGTTTATTTATGGAAAAGTAGAGAAAAGGAAGAAAAGAGAGCATGATTTGAATGCAAAAAACTTTTATTTATTGATTGCATAATGTTTCAAAAGCACGAGGCCTTTACAAGCTATCCACTCGTCTCAGGCGAGGACGAGGGAACAGGAAAATAAAATGCATTACATATATGTGGGAAAAACCACGGAAATCACAGTAGATGTCCAGTTGTTGATCTTGAAACCTGACAGACATTTGTGCACAAAGCTTGCACTTCGGTTGCTAGGACCTGCATCGTCAATAGCTGACACGATATCCCTCTCTTGGAATCTAGTGCTTGTGAACTTGATTAAGCTGCTTTTTTGATGACTGCATGAACTAGCTTGTTGCTCAGGATGGTAGCCTAGTCCAAAGCGATCATGTTTTTCAACCACATTTAGGATTTACCCTCAGCCAGGCAAGGCACCTCTCTCAATGGTCTCTTTAGCACTCTTGATAGATGACATGGCCATTTTTGGTAATCTACCAGAATTGATAGAAGCGGAGCTGGCATCTTCGAACTCGAGATATTGCAATGACACTTTAGCTATGCCTTCATCAGTCTCAACATATCGGAAGGATGATAAATCACTTACTAGCAAATCTTCTTCACCACAAACGATGACCATCTGATCTTCAAACATGAATTTCAGTTTTTGATGTAACGTAGATGTAATTTCCCTTGTGACATGAATCCAGGGTATACCCAATAATACACTGTATGCAGGATTGATATCCATCACTTGGAAAGTAATGGTAAACAAATGCGGTCCGACTTTAATGGGTAAATCCACTTCGCCAATGACTTGCTTTCGAGAACCGTCGAAAGCTCTGACAATTAAAACACTTGGTCTCATCTTGCTCCCTTCTACCAATAATTGACTCAGTGTGCCCTTAGGCATCACATTGAGAGAAGAACCGGTATCCACAAGAACACGAGATAACAAATAGTTCATACACGTCACTGAGATGTGTAATGTTCTGTTATGGGCAGTACCTTCAAGAGGCTACTCTGCTTCGTTGAAACCCAAATACCTACTTGTAGTTATGTTTGCGACGACATCGTCAAATTTTTCTATTGGAATGTCGTGCATCACATGAGCAGTGTTTAAAAATTTCAACAAAGTTGATCTGTACGCGGGCGAGCTCATAAGTAAGAGCACGATAGAAATCCTCAATGGAGTTTGCCCTAGCTGATCCACAATCTTAAATTCACTCTTCTTGATCAGTTTCAGAAACTCTTGATCATCCATGACTTCTTTGCTCTTGGTGATATCCGCAAATGGAGTGATTGGAACTGATGCAGCAGTTGATGCCCCTTGTTGCACAACATGGATTGTTGAAGTAGATTTCTCCTTAAAAGGAACAACGGTTGGAACTTTTACTGGCTTAGATACAAACTTCGAAGCAAATACTCGCCCGCTACGAGTCATCCCTCTAGTGGCAGTAACGTTTACAATTTCAGATTTTGAGAACTGAGTTTCTCGACCCCCCAAAAACACAGTCAAACCATACTTCTAAGGAACCTCCTTTGAATTCTGATACAGGAACAACTTAGGAACATAAACAGTGATAAGCTGAATCTTCTTTTTAGAAGCTTCCATAGGAACCTTCCTGTATACGATCGTGAACGACTCGATAGTAGCTACCTCTTCCACAGACTTGGATCTGGCAAACTGAACTACACCTCAGTTCATCAAAATCTGAATGCAGCCCTTCAACTTCCGACGCTGATTAGGATTATCATCACAAATCTGGCACTTTCTATGAAGACCCTTCAATAATCCTTGCTCTTTCAGCTTCTTGATCATAACAGTCATCGGAGTTTTCACTTCGTCGACATCTCTGATCAACTCAGTCCCTTGACCGCCCTCAATCATATTGACCACATGTCCACCATGAGTAGGCAAGGGATTAATTTGTATATTAGAACGTTCTTCAGAAAATGTTAGGATTTTCTAGTCGATAAGCTCTTGAACTTTGGCCTTGAGAATAATGCAGTCTTCGGTAGCATGTCCTATGTACCCAGCATGGTAAGCACATGATGCATTCAGATTATGCTTAGGACCAAAAGGAGGAATTGTAGGCACAATCTCTTTGAGAACAATTTCACTTTGATGAATAAGATAAGGAAATAATTTTGTATAAGGAATTGGAATTCTGTCAAAATTTATTCGCTTACGCTTGTTCTGATTGTTGTTATTATGTTTGCTCTGATGTTGATTTCTATTGTTTTGCTGAGACTGTTAACGTTGAGGTTGATTCTGATTTTGAGAATTTTGAACTTGAGGATGATACTAATATGGCGGTTGTTGATACTGAGGGCATCGACATAAGGATAAGGATAATATGGCATGGGAGCCATGGGAACCTGATTTTGAGGAGAGGCCTTTGCCATCATAACATTCACTTCACCTTCCTTTTTCTTAGAATAACTGCTATGAGGTTTCTTGGTTGGTTGTTGAACAGCAGAACCAGCAATCCTATCAATTTTCAACCCGTTCTCAGTTCTTTCACCAATAGTCACGATATCAACAAAATTTGTATACAAACTGCCCACCATTTTATCATAATACAACCCTTGCAAAGTGCCCATGAAAATGTCAACCAATTCATTGTCAGAAAGAGTAGGTCACACACAAAAAGCCATCGCGCGCCACCTATATGCATATTCTTTGAATGTTTTAGTTGTACACTACGACTGATTCTGCAACTGCAATCTGGTAGGAGCTAAATCAAGATTATATTTGTATTGTTTCAAGAATGCCTCTGATAGGTCTCTCCACGAGAGAATCTTGTTGCGTTCTAAACCCATATACCAATCTAGAGAAACTCCAAATAAGCTATCTTGGAAACAATGCACCGGCAGTTCATCGTTGTCGATATAGGATGCTATCTTCCTACAGTACATAGTCACATGACTGCGGGGACAACTTAAACCTTTGTACTTATGCAGCTCTGGAATGTTAAACTTCTACGATAACACGACATTAGGAACCAAACACAAGTCTTTGGCTTCCATGCCAAAAGCAGAATAACCTTCGATAGCTCGAATTCTCTCATCCAACAATTTATACTCAACAGACCTGTTATGATCGGCAGGTCTGATAAGGGCTTGAGGATTTGGAAGCTGTGATGCGACTCGAGCAGGTATCTGCGGAGAAGCAAACTAAGACAGAAATACCAACCCAGAATTCAACATTTGACCAGCATTCGACCCATTTGAAAACCATACGGATAACTGGTAGGAAGTATTGTAGCAGCAGAAGATGCCATAGGGTAGGGCATTCCAGGATGAACATTTTGAACCATAGTTTGGGCAGGCTGAGACAAAACCGGAACATGAATAGGAAGACCCCTATACACATGCTCATCTTCGTCAGGAATCTCAACATCAACAGACACAAGAGTCTGGAGAATCTGCGCCTGAGGGATCTCGTGATCATCATGATTCACCATAAAAGGTGGAATCGGAGTAGGCATGCCTAAGGATAAGCAGCAGAATTACCATAGGGCATGGGTGCAACAAAAGGTTGATACAGAATAAAAGCACTACCATCAGCAACGTGAGGAGTGAAATTCGGAGGCATTCCCCATGGGAAAGAAGCAGGCATTCTATTCAAACCAGGTTGAGCAGAAGGCACATTGACAGAAGGCTGAACAACAGTCTCAACTGGCGCTTCGACAATAGCATGAGAAGAAGCAATGGTAAGAGTAGGAATCACCACAGGAGTGAAGACAGTAACATCGGTAACAGTTGCAACAACAGAAGTAGCAGCATCAGTGTCCTTCTGAGCGCGAAGGAACTCCATAATAACATCCATGTTAGTATGGAACTGATCCATCCGACCCTAAAATTGAGCCAAAGTCTCCTTGTAGGCGATGTTCTCTTGTTCAATATCAGCCATGATCTCGGACTTGTTTGCACGAGTGAAATAGCGATGCCGAGTCATCGTCTTGCTACAAGGCTGAGATGGACAGTGTAAGCACATGGTTTTCGGATAAAGGGCAAGCATATGAATATGATCGAATGCAATATATGAAAAATAAAATTTTAAATACATATGCAAAAATTAATTGTTATGATGGAATGACATGCAACACAAGAATCACGAAGCCAAGCACAATCTGAACAATCAAATCTGCACAATCTGAATATCTGCATATAATTCTATGTCGGTGCAAAAATCTGACGTGCGCGAGAGAACAAAAGGTATGAAGAGTCTTGGTTTCCTATAAAAACCTATATTCCTCTCACAAGTGTGATCTAGACACAACAAGGTGGTCCCTCGAAAGGTCGCCAAAACCATAGGACTCAGTTGAAAATCCCCCGCAGTAGCAAATTCTTGCAGGACGTAAGTATTCTCAAGTGAATCACGATCTGGGATGTGGCTCTCGTGACAACCCAAGACACAAAACGCAAGTATCACAAGTGTCCATGTTCTAGCTTATGTGTATGCTCAAGCCCAGTGTTATGACTTATCTCTCCAATAATATCTACCCATCCCATCAATAATAGAATATAGCAGATATCCAGAATATGCAACATATGAATTTTTAAAGCAATAAAGAAATGCAGTAAATAACATAAAGATAAAGCAAGTAAAGTATAAAGATAAACACCCAAACAACCAAGAGAGCAAGCAAAACTAGGCGAGACCCCAACTTGCGAGCGCAAGGACTCCCCAGCAGAGTCGCCAGCTAAAGCTAGCAGGATTATACCTGAGTGAATCCCATACTCAAAGATACAACAGAGTCGCCACCAAACTTTATTTAGTCCTAAAGGATAGGGAAAATATCGATAAAACCCAAGGGAAGATAAACGAGAAAGGGGGTCAGTTATGTGAAAGGAAGGTACTAGCACCTTCAACATCTATCGTACCCGACGGGAACCATTTTGCTTAATTCTAGGCTTGGATAAGTTATCTACCTAAAGGCTTATAACTAAAAAGAAAGGAGAAAGAGAGAGAGAGAGAGAGAGAGAGAGAGAGAGAGAGAGAGAGAGAGAGAGAGAGAGAGAGAGAGAGAGAGAGAGAGAGAGAGAGAGAGAGAGAGAGAGAGAGAGAGAGAGAAAAGAAGAAAAGAACGTGCTCACGGAAGATTGGGGCCCTCGTGCCTACGTACCCTTATAGTGCAATGAGGAAGTCAGAGCTCCGTAGTTCAAGGAACTAAGGAAAAGAAGAAGATCTGGATGGACCAGAGAGACAGAAGAAGAAGACGGAGGAAGGTGGCTCGCCAAGATTTCACAATCTTATGCCTACGTACCCTCATAGTGCAATGAGGAAATCAGAGCCTACGTAGTTCGGGGAGCTAGGACAGAGAAAGAAAAGGAAACAGAGACGGTGTCAAAGCCAAGAACAAAAAGAGGGAAGCAAGACCCAACTGGGGGATGCAAGAGCCGTGGTGTCAAAACCAATAAAGTACAAAAAACTCTGCTGAGGAACACAAATGCAAGGCAAGAACTCTGCTGGGGAATCTAGAAGAAAAGAGATGACTCCACTGAGGAGAAAACTAAAGAATGGCGACGAGGCCGGGGAAAAGTGACAAAAATCAAGATAAATAGTAAGATCTATAGAGAACTCGGTACATTAACTGTCATACAATGATTAACCGATGAATAACAAGAGAAAGATTCTGCGTGGAAAGCCAAAAGGTTGGTGCCAACAGACGGACTGTGACGTACCAGAAAAAAGAGAGTAAGGAACCAAAGAAAGGTGTTAACTTTGAGGGGATTATGGTATATTAACTAATGAACAGTGGTTAACCGAAACAAAGGAGAAAGAAAGTGGTTTTAGCCGAAGGGAGATGATCAATCAAAAGAAATCGGTGTGGAACCAAGCAAAGGCTGTGACCTGAAGAACGATACGCTGACTGAACAAACAACACTCGACCGAAGGAAATGGTATTTGAACCGAACGAAGGTTGCTAACCTAAAGCTGACAGTATTTGAACCAAAGAAAGGTTGCTAACTGCAAGGGATTCGGTATCTAACAGACAGACTGTGATTGACCGAAAAGAAATGAGTAATTAACCAAGAGAAGGTGATTAACTCAGAAGAAAACTATTTTTAACGGACGAACCGTGATCAACCAAGGAACAAGTGATTAACCTGGAATGGTGATTCACCCACAGAAAACTCAGTGTTAACAGACAGACTGGGATTAACCAAGGAAAGGAAAATGGTGTTTAAATGACAGGCAATGATTAACTAAAGAGGAAGGAAAGAAAACCAAGAGAAGGTTGCAAAATCTGGTGAGGATTAGGTTTCAATAGAAATACTGTGTTAAACAGAAGAAAGAAAAGGTCAACTTCACTGGGGAAGAAGAGAAATAGGTTTTAACCAAAGAACGGTTGATCAATATAAGCAAGAGTATTCAATAACAAATTCCAAAGGAAACCAAGGGCAGTGACGACCACGAGAGAAAAGAGTGCAAGTGATCAAGGATCAACTCGACTGGGGAACAGGGAAACCACAGTAAGGAGATATAGGCAACAATTCCAAGCACAAGGTCATTCATACCCTACCCAAAATAGCAGAATGAGTGTAGGAAATCTCCACTCTCATTCCTTCTCTAACACCAAAGTACGGTGCAAGAAATGAAACATACAGCACAACGACGCAAGATTTGTATAATCAAAAGATTGTCAACTTTAAGGATTAGGCCTTCCTTTTCTGAGATAACCATCTTCAGAATTAATTGTCGAGATCAGTATGAGAATCATCTTCACCTCTATTCTCGGTGATTTCTTCCATAATATGGAATGATGAACCCACTTCACCAAGTGAAGGATTGTTTATTTGAACGCCTTGAGACGTGAATGAGATCATCTCGGAGTCATGCAGAGTCTGAACCTTGATCTCGAGCACCTTACAATCTTCAATTGAGTGCCCCTGCGCCCCAGCATGGTAGCCGCATCGGGCGTTGGTGTCAAAGCCTGGTGGGTATGAAGGGACCACTAGATCTATCTCCTTCGGCATTATCAATCCACCTTTGACCAAATCTAGAAATAACTGACTGTATGGCATTGGTAGTAGAGTGAAATGAATCTCTGGCTTCCTTGGTCTTTATCAGGCGTGCTGACGCGACTAACGGTGATATGACCGTTGATACTGAGGAGGTCTTTGATTTGGAGAAGAATATTGCCTTTGTGGAGAGAATGGCATCTGACGAGGAGACCCAAAAGATTGTTGACTCTGAATAGTTGAGACGCATGAGCGTTAAGGCTGAGATATCAGATACTCCCCAATGGAATTATTTTCTTCCTCTCATTCTTTTTGAGAACTGAAAACTGATTCACTCTCACTAGCTGAGATGTTCCTAGTGCATTGGATTTTTCCACTCTTAATACCACCCTCTATGCGCTCTCCAGCTATTACCAAATCAGAGAAGTTTGATGTCACAATGCTAAACAGCTTCTCTCAGTATGGGCCTTGTGAAGTATCCACAAACCATTCAACCAATTCCTTATCCAAGAGTGGTGGTTGAATGCGAGTAGCTATTTCTTTCCACCTCTGAGCATACCCTCTGAAGGATTCATTGTATTCTTGAGATAAACCTAGCAATTACAGGCGGATAGGAACCAAGTCAATATTGTAGCTGTATTTCTTCACAAAGGCACTAACTAGGTTTGGCCATGATTGAATGTTGCAGCTCTCTAGCTGCATGTACCAATTCAGTGGTGTCTCACTCAGACTACCTTGGAAATAATGGATCATGAGCTTGTCATTACGAACATGTAAGGTGATTCTTCTACAAAACATCACCAAATACTACCTTGGACAGTTATCCCCTTTGTACTTCTTAAACTTCGACGTCTTGAACTTAGGTGGCATCACAAGATCGGGTACCAAACACATGTTCAAAGCATTCAGATCAGCAGCGTCACGACCCTGAATAACTTCAAGCCTTTCTTCCAACACACTACATTTATTCATAATCTCAACTTATCATGGGTCCTTGGTTTTCATCACAAGGACTGCCTCTTGAGAATATGGCACCAGAAATGCAAAATTATGATAGTCCGTATCATCAAGAGAAAAGGAATGTCCATCTCGGACAATGGTATTTCTTGTATAACCTAGTTCCCAACAGGAGTCTGCACAGGCTGATCTTAAACAATATTGTTCATAAAAGTTCTCTGAATATTGTCATCTCTCTTTGCCAAGGCTGTCATAGCTTCCACAATCTGATCCAACTGATCTTTCATCAATTCAAATTCCGCTCTGGTCAAAAAATGGCTATGCTCTCCTGAGTTCATGATCCTTAAAAAGCTACTTCAAGTCCAATGCTGGCTTCGGGAAGTTAACTGGGTTACAGACAAAGGATGGATAAGACTAAAGGCTGAGAAATGCAAATGCAAATGTGACGACATGCACATGATATGCAAAATGCAAGCCAGATGGTTTTAAGGAAACTCAAAAGCAAGTTGCAAACTTTTATGAAAAAACTAAAAGTTTCATTTCAAAATCCATGATCTCAATTAATTTTTGCAAAGGAAAGAACATCTGAATTCCTTGAAACTGAAGGGTTACTCATGAATGCATAAATGTGTGGATGAATGTATGCATAAATACACGTATACACATATTCACATATATGCTGACAAGCAAACAAAGGGCCTAGGTTTGAAGATCACGAGCATGGAGCCATGGTCTACCCATCCTAAAAGGTGTGTACTAAGGATTCTTGTATTTGTAGAATAGGGTTCTAAGAAGTTAACAGATTCAACAACCCATCTTTCAGATATTATCAATTTCCCAACTATTCGATAGTCGATAATATTCTTAAGAAAGTCTCGTCTGAGTGTAGTATCACGTATTAACTATTTTGAGACGAGTCCCTCATAGTCATCACACTACATCCTAACTAGGCCAAAGTGGGGTGAAAAGGTAACTAAAGGTTCTCAGTGTCACGGGCTCCTAGGTCGAAAGTAGTAATGTTTTCACGAATACTCGTTCAACAAAACTACTCCCAAGAGGGCCTCCACTGAGCGATGGTTTCTCAAGTCACCTTGGTCGGAAATCAACTCCCTATAAGCTTTCTCGAATATACCACCATCCTACCATAAGTGCACTCAAGTACGGATATAGGATTTATCCTCACCATTCAAGGTAACAATCCTGCATACAGAAAAAACCAGGCACAAAAGATATATATTCAGATATTTACAAATATACAAATATACAAGCAAGCAAACATATAAATAAAACAAATAGACACAAGGTAGGCTTAACCCTCTTAGGGGAATTCATCCCCAGTAAAGTCGTCATTTCTGTTGTGGTGAAAATCAGATATCAAGCTATTAGATTAACTTGAATCACAAATCTATGAAATTCACCACCGAGCTTTGATTTATCTAAAGGAAAAGGGTAAAGATCGAAGAAACCCTAAGTGCGCTATGTAACAACAAAGATAATAGAATCTAAGGTTCGGGGGTTGGTTATACCTAGGGAGGGTGTTAACATCCTAAGTATCTGTAGTACTTTACAGGAATCTCTTTTTAGTATTTGTGTTATGTTAAAGTTTGCTTGCTAAGGGAAAAGTGTGTTAAGGTAAAGACCTAGGGTATATACACTAAGTATGCACGCAAAGACATCACATATTATGCCTACGTATCCTAACTAGGATGGAATAAAAGCATTCGTAGTTCACCTAACTAGGGGCGAGGAACTTTTAACTGTGGTCAAGGTTCCAAGGGTAAGTAAGTTTTCATAACCATAACACTTACATGGAGTGTGGCGACTCCAAATCTAAGGTTGGATTAAATAGGGAAAGTAAGTGTTCATCACCATGACACTTACATGGAGTGCGACGCCTCCAATCCTAAGGCTAGGATAAAGGGAAAGGTAAACTAGTATCTATCGTGCGGCGGCAAAGGAAATGAGATTGGGTTGTTAGTTTTTAGTGGCTAGAGGGCTCGACAAGATATCACATCTTGTGCATATGTATCATGACTTGGAATAAGGAATCAGAGCCTTTGTAGTTTTCCTAACTAGGGATGAGGAACTCTTGATAATGATCAAGGTTCTAGAGGGAAGTAAGTGTTCATAACCATGACACTTACATGGAGTGCGGCGACTTCAATTCTAAGGCTAGGATATAGGATAAGACTCTAAAAAAGTCTCGAGGAAAAGATGGACAAGGCTATTCTAAACATGACATGGAAGTCAACAGGGGTGATCCTTTCCTTTGAAATGGGGAGCGACAACAAACAACAAGGATGGAGCTTTAATCATAGATGATAACAATCAAGCACGAACAAGAGAACACCAAACACTCATCAATAACTCATGACCAACATTATAATGTCAAGAAAGTATAAGAAAACCTCAAGAATAAACCAGTCAACAAGGCAAGAATTAATCAATAATTTTCTCAAGAATCAAGTCAAACTACAAGCAACAATGATTGATCAACACTTAATTCAAAATTGGCATCAAAAACTTCGAGGGTATCAAGGATCAAATTCAAAATTAAACATCTAGAATAAAATCAATGATTGTCAAAATTAACCTAAGAATCAAATAAAATCTAATTAAACCAAATTCTAATTAAATCGTAATCTAATTAAAAGTTAAATTACTAATTAATTTAAAATCTAATTAAAAGATAAATTACCAATTAGTTTAAAATCTAATTAAAAGCTAAATTACTAATTCTACTTAAAAAATAAATAAAATAATCTAAATAAATTTAGTTAAAACTAAAATCTAATTAACTAATGAAAGGTGCAAGGAGAATTGGCTATGTGCAGAAAAAGAAAACATATTGGGCTTGACACAGGAGACAAAGAGAAAGCAACACAAGCCCATGAGGAACAAGAATTGGGTCATGGGACCTGATCATGAGGTCTAGAACCGACCCAGTTTATCTCTAAAAAGAGGGAGAACGAGTTTGTCAAAGGTAACCCTAGTCTACCTCATCTCTTTCCTTCTTTCTCTCACAATGATTTTTTCTTTTTGTTTTTGAAAAAAAAACACCTCAAATGGAAGACTCAAAGAAATCTTAGTAAAAAATCTCTCTCAAATTTGCTCCCTTACTAACCGATAGTGTGACCCTCTTCACCCTCTCTTCTCAACCAGATCATTATCTCTCTCTGTTTATTTCTCTAGATCTCACTTTCGTCTCGAAACTAGGGGTGGTGTTTATGAATTGTAGCTGAAGATCTTGAGGGATAGTCCGAAAAAAAGGGTGGTGGATTTTTGATTTTGAGGGAGGAAATTTTATGTTGTGGTTGCAAATAGGTGACGATGGAGGATATGGTGGTAATGGTTCGAAAGCCTTCGAAGACGAACAAGGAGCTTGTTTTTTTTTTGTTTCTTTCTGGTGAGTTTAAACGATGGAGGGTTGAATATGGTGAATAAGGATTTTGAGGTGAGCTTGAAAGAGGTTCTCTAAAGGTTTAATCTCTTTTTTTCTCTCTTTTAATTGCTCCCCTCTTTGAATTGCTCTCTTCTCTGTTTAAATCGGTTCCACAAAATTTCTCATATGTGAAGTCATTGTTGCTTTTTTATTGCAGGTCTGTGTGAGCCGTGTGAAGTTGCAGGATAGCAGTACTTTTGACTTAGAAGAGGCTTTTGAAGTAGCAGGGTGTGCAGAATTCGAAAGTTGTAGAATTTTGTTTCAAGATATTGGCTTGTTGCGCCCAACAATAGTAGGCTGAAGTGTTGTTTTGTTTTGGTTTTGGGTTGTTTGTGTGAGCTGTGTGCTAGCTGCAATAGAGCAAGTGGTATTGATAGGCTGAGCTTTTGAAGTCTTTGATGCAGGGTATTTTTTGGAATGTATATGTTTTTTTATGAAATAGTGAGCAAGGTCATGTGGCAGTATTGTACAGGATGTACGATCAAGGCGTGTAGCATGATATGTAACATGTTGGTCATTGTTTGTGTAGTCTTTGGTGTAACATGAATTGAGAAATGCGTATAGTAGTGTTTGTAAAGGTTTGGATTATTATGCAACATTTTGGCAATTACGGGGTCAAAGGTGTAAGATTTTTAAGAATGAATTTTTGATTTGGGAAAAAACAAATTAATTAAAATAATTAAGTTAATTGAAAGAGATAAATAAAGACTTAAATTATAATTAAATTAAAAACTAGGTGAATAATTAAAGGACTAAATTAAAAATTTCTAATAATAAAGATTGAATAGAATAAGGATTATCTCAACTATAATTTTTGAAAAAAGAGAAATAAAAAATAAAATAACTAAAATCAACTAAAAATTTAATTATCTAAACAAATTAATTAATTAAATAAAATACTAAACAAAATTAAATTAATCTTAAATTAGTTAAATAAGCAATACAAAATGATAAGTAAAGAAATAAAATAAAATATAATCCAAATATCTAGACAACTTAACTTAATTAACAAAACTAGAAAATAGATAAATAAATAAATATAGATAAATGACAAAAAATAAAATAAAAGTTAACAAAATAAAATTAATTCTAAATTACAAAAAACAAATAAAAAAATGAATAAAAAAGTCGGGTGCCGAAGTTCCCGAAAAAGAAAAACGACTGCACCAAAATCATCAGCGCTGAATAAACCCCTCGGAAACATACAACATTTCGTCCGATTTCGAAATAAATCTTATTCGCTGAAACAGTTTAAACTATCCAAAATGCGACAGATTCTGCTGTAATTCCAATAAGTTCATTATGGCTGATAACATGGGCAGTATGCGAAAAATGATTGACCTAAAATGATATGCGAAAGATCAAAGAACCTAAGGGTAAAATTTGGGGTATGACAGGTATTAATGTGGTTATCAATCAAAAGACAATTGCCAAACTTTTGAGAGCTCAAAACTTTAGAAGGTTTGTGGTGGGTACCAATGACAACATTCATGAAGAAGATGGAATCAAATGGAGTCTATTTAAGAATGTTGATAAATGTTTCTTCTATGACTTTATAAGAGTCAAGAATTTGAAGGATGATTTCAGGGTTTTGTTCAAGATTCTTATTGGTTGTCTGATTCCTAGATAAGGAAGTACTTATTAGATCTAATGGGATCATAAACACTTCCACTTCTACTTGAAGAATAAAGATAAGATAAATCTATTTGCCTATATTTTCCATCATCTGTGTAAAGTAATCAGAGATAGAACAAAGCTTCACAAGAAGAATGTGCCTTATGCTAGATTGCTGTCAGAATTGTTCTTTCAGGGTCGTGTAATTGATGCCCTAAAAAACATGCCTAATAATGGGGGATATGGAGGAAAATTATGGAAATATCTTATTTGCTTGTGTTCTTGGTAACATGAAGCTTTTGAAGAAAGGAAGTATTATTGCTTTAAAGGTACCTCTTTGTGTTAGATGTACTAATCCTGACTATCTTGAGGATTATCCCAACATCACCAAGTTGGATAATCTAGAAGTAATCAGAAACTTCATCATTCAATCTTTGAAGGAAGGAAAGGCAATCAAACTCAAGGATATTCCTGACAATCCTATTGAAGTGTTTAAGGCATCTAACAAGAGAAAGCAGGTGGGTTCAAATATTCATAAACCCTATAAGAAGAAGACTATTCATCAGAAAGAAATTGAGAAAATAATTAAGGAAGTAGTTGCTGCGACTGAAATAATGCCCTCAAAAACCCCCCAGAAGGTTGCTTCTGTATCTATCATATCAGAAGGTCCTAGAAAGAAGAAGAGATTGAGGAAATTGGCTGAGTTGGAAGTAGAGGAAGAGGAAGAAGAAGAGGATGAAGGTGCACCCTTGATTAGAAAGAAAAAGACTGCATATGTCCCTGTTCAAAAAGAGTAAATTAGGCCTAGCTTGATGTGTGCACAACTTTTGGCATCTTTGATGTTGGATAAGTGTTTAAAACCTGCAGAACTCACAGTTGTTGAGAACCAAGAGGCTGCTACTGCTGGTGGGTTAGAATAAGCTGAAGTCCAAAGTTGCAGAGGTTATGACTGGTTTGAAGTTTGTTGTGTTTGAAGCTCCTAGTCCTCTTGAAGAAATTGTCTCGGAAGCTGTGGATACTTCAAAATATTTTAATGTTGGTAGAACAAGTATTAATATGAATCTATTATCAGAATATGTTTTTGATTACTCCACCCATAACAGAAAATCACCACCTTTACCAATCCTCTCACCTGTTCACTCTCCTATACAACCTTCATCACATATTTCTGAAGCAATGGGAGATCAGAACCAATTATCTTTTCAAACTATGTCTGGTAAACCTATTATTGACATCCCCATTAGAACATTCTCTTCCAAATATCGACCCTCTTCACAAACTTGTTTTGCTTCTGAAGCTGAACATGTAACTTCTGTTCAACCAAAAATTACCCTTCCTCAAAGAACACCTCAACCATATACTATACCATCACACTAAACTTAATATTCACCCCCTGTACCCCTCAAAGAGAACTTACCCCTGTTCAGAGTCAACCTGAGACTGAAGTTGTATCTGAAATTCAAAGTGAAACTGATAAATTTTTTTAGGATTTATCTTTGGTTTAGTTTACTTTAAATTATGGTGTTGATTCTGAATAGATTCCCTTTGACTCTCTTCATCTTGAAATAGCCATTGACCTGCTTGTCTATTTAAATCAATCCTCTGAACTTGAACCCTCTCAAATAACTCATCCATCAACCTCATAGACTATCCAAACCAATATGGTTGTAATAAAAAAATGTCTTAGTGGATGATACTCAAAATTTAGTCCTTGATAAGTCCTTTATTTCATACCCTATAACATACTCTGCTAAATGGGATTCTATTCATACTTTTGTTACTACAACCATTCAGAATTTGAAGGAAACAACTTATGAGTCATCGTGCTCTAAACACGATGCTTTAGAAAAGAATATGAACTTAGTTGCTTCACCACAACAAATCAATGCTGATAAGCAGAAGGAAATGGATGAAACAATAAGGTCTATTGATTTTAGACAAGATTCAATGTACACAGATCTTAGAGCCATTTTGGATTTATTGAAGAAACCTTGGTTTTAAGCCTATATAATCTTTTTTTATCTTGTCTTTTGAACTATCTTCTTTTTATCCTTATTATATATATGTCACTTTGTATTCATGTTATTCTTGGTTTATCTGTCTTATGGCTGACCGTGAATGCTTATGTTTTACCTAAAGCTATATTTATATGGGATTTTTTAAATAAAAGTATGATATACTCTTTGCGTGGTTATTCTTTGAATTTTTTCTAGGAACTTTTGATGAGCAAATGCATTCATTAAAATATTAAATATTCATAGTCAAAATTATTGCAGGCTAAACACAAACTATTTCATTAATTTTTGGGAAATATTACATTGTTCTAGATTACATAATCTTGTCTAAACCAGAACAATAATCCCTTACTACTACAGAATCCTCATACTCAGGCACCCACTTCTCACTTAGTTTGTCAGAATCATAATAATATATCCTCTTTGGAACTCTCTTCTTCTTATTCTTCTTCTTCTTCTTCTTTTTCTTCTTCTTCTTCTTCTTCTTCTTCTTCTTCTTCTTCTTCTTCTCCTTCTCCTTCTCCTTCTCCTTCTCCTTCTCCTTCTCCTTCTCCTTCTCCTTCTCCTTCTCCTTCTCCTTCTCCTTCTCCTTCTCCTTCTCCTTCTTCTCTTCTTCTTCTTCTTCTTCTTCTTCTTCTTCTCTTCTTCTTCTTCTTCTTCTTCTTCTTCTTCTTCTTCTTCTTCTTCTTCTTCTTCTTCTTCTTCTTCTTCTTCTTCTTCTTCTTCTTCTTCTTCTTCTTCTTCTTCTTCTTCTTCTTCTCTTCTTCTTCTTCTTCTTCTTCTTCTTCTTCTTCTTCTTCTCGTTCTTCTTCTTCTTCTTCCTTCTTCTCTCCTTCTTCTTCTCCTTCTTCTCCTCTTCTCTTCTTCTCTTCTTCTTCTTCTTCTTCTTCTTCTTCTTCTTCTTCTTCTTCTTCTTCTTCTTCTTCTTCTTCTTCTTCTTCTTCTTCTTCCTTCTTCTTCTTCTTCTTCTTCTTCTTCTTCTTCTTCTTCTTCTTCTTCTTCTTCTTCTTCTTCTTCTTCTTCTTCTTCTTCTTCTTCTTCTTCTTCTTCTTCTTCTTCTTCTTCTTCTTCTTCTTCTTCTTCTTCTTCTCTTCTTCTTCTTCTTCTTCTTCTTCTTCTTCTTCTTCTTCTTCTTCTCTTCTTCTTCTTCTTCTTCTTCTTTCTTCTTCTTCTTCTTCTTCTTCTTCTTCTTCTTCTTCTTCTTCTTCTTCTTCTTCTTCTTCTTCTTCTTCTTCTTCTTCTTCTTCTTCTTCTTCTTTCTTCTTCTTCTTCTTCTTCTTTCTTCTTCTTCTTCTTCTTCTTCTTCTTCTTCTTCTTCTTCTTCTTCTTCTTCTTCTTCTTCTTCTTCTTCTTCTTCTTCTTCTTCTTCTTCTTCTTCTTCTTCTTCTTCTTCTTCTTCTTCTTCTTCTTCTTCTTCTTCTTCTTCTTCTTCTTCTTCTTCTTCTTCTTCTTCTTCTTCTTCTTCTTCTTCTTCTTCTTCTTCTTCTTCTCTTCTTCTTCTTCTTCTTCTTCTTCTTCTTCTTCTTCTTCTTCTTCTTCTTCTTCTTCTTCTTCTTCTTCTCTTCTTCTCCTCCTTCTTCTCCTCCTTCTTCTTCTTCTTCTTCTTCTTCTTCTTCTTCTTCTTCTTCTTCTTCTTCTTCTTCTTCTTCTTCTTCTTCTTCTTCTTCTTCTTCTTCTTCTTCTTCTTCTTCTTCTTCTCGTTCTTCTTCTTCTTCTTCTTCTTCTTCTTCTACCTCCTCACTTGCAATGCTTCCCGGGAGATGACTGACCTAGACGACATGGCTAATTCCACCGGTTGCTATGGTGGTGGTGATGGAACTTCAGTGGGACCAATGCTAATCACTGTCTTGATAGGAGAACTTATTATGCTTGAGAAGAAAAGAGTTGGATGAAAATATGAGAAAAATGGTTCTGATAGTCTGCTTTTATAGTAGAGGTTAAGTGTCTTGAACGTTGCAATGGGAAAGTGAAACATCCGAGCCGCTTGCAATGATGACTTCTGGTGGTTGATATTCTTGAATGAAGCGTGACATCTTAAGAAATCTAGAAAGACATTTTAACCATTTTAGTTGTTTCTCAATATTGAGAAGTGTAAAGGGTGTTCATACTATGTTTTTACCAGAATTAATCCTTCCCATATATTTCCTTGTATTAAGTAAATACTTTGTCTTCTTCTATGCTGAGATGTCTAAACTTAATTTTTGTTGATGACAAAAGGGGGAGAAAGTCATGGAAATATTTAAGAAGAATATAAGTATTTTCTATTGCTTGTAATTTACCTGAACCCTAAATTATTCATTATTTTGGGTAAATTCTTTCTATTGAACATATTATTTTTAAATGATAAATTTAATTAACGTAGATAGGACTTAAAGGGAGCTTACGAACCTCAACTTAAGAACTATCAGAATAAAGGAAAAGCTTACAAACCTCAACCTAAGGGATGTCAAACTCAGGCGGAGCTTACAAACCTCAACCCGATGTTAGAATCTGTTAATTAAGTTATAAGGTTCAATTAACATAGATAAGGAGTTAAGGTGTGCTTACAAACATCACCTTAATGGACTATCAAACTTATGGGGAGCTTACAAACCTCACCTTAAAGGACTGTCTAACTTAGGGGGAACTTACAAACCTCAGAGTCTGATGTTAGACTGTGTTAATTAAATCATCAACCATTATTCTTAAATACATTTGTTTATCATCATAAAAAAAGGGATATTATTGGAACAATATTTATTTGTGCCTTTAAAAGGTTTTGATGATAACAAAGTATTGAAAGAAGAATTGGGTTCGCTAACATATATACAAGTGTGCAGGATCATAAACTAAATAATTCAATATTAATCCTGTTGAAAGCATTAGTGAATAAGCAATACTCAAATTCTGGCTGACCATAATCTGAATATGTTCATCAGACTCTGAAGGCATCCGACTCTGGTCTCATGACCCAGCTTTTGATGATAACTCAATTTCTGAAGACGTAGAGAGCAGGTGATCCGTACACTGCACCAAAGCAGACTTGTCATATCAGAGCTCTAGATTTATGGATAGAGTTAACCATGGTTTGGTTTCACAAGGATCAAGGATGGTTATGTGACCTCTTCAGTCTGTACTACATTTTGGTAGATATTTAGTTACTCAAAAGGTGTCATGGATAGTGCTATTATTCAATGGATAAATCTTCTGACCAGATGCAAGTCTCCAACGTGTCTCTTAGCATACTTCTTCACTACGTTTGTTGTTGTTCAAACCTCTAACGACTCTTTTTCTGTCTCTACAAAAGGAAGCTGAATACTCAAAGGAAGGTTACAACATCATAACATATAGAAAGATCTTAGCATAAACCTAAGTTGTTATTGTAACTGTTATAGCATAAGATCTTAAGATTTCTTATCTTAGATTTATCTTAGAAATCTTAGAAAGATTGTAAACCTTAGTGATTGTTGCATAACTGTTATACGTAGTGATTGTAAACCTTAGCTTTCCCATCCTCAGGGGTAGGGTCAAAAGACCGAACTTTAATTTTATCTTGGAAAAAGATGCAAACTCACATGTCTTCTTAGAAAAACAAGTTTCTCAACAAGCCTAAAAGATAACTCTTTCTACTTTGGTTATGTATTGTATACCCTATTACTACATGCAAACCACATGAATCCGTTAAAATATTTGTGAAACAATTGATCGTATAACTTGTAACTTTAGTTGAAAGGGAACCACCTCCACTCATGTTCATCTGGTTGGTTAGAAGAAAATTATCCGCCCTAGGAAGTTAGGTATCCTAGTTGTTCAATCAACTAGAGATTCCAAAATAATCCTCCTCAGTAAAATGGGATGAGATATGCTTCAAAATAGTGATAAATTTTGGGTTTGTCTTCTCTCTCAAAAGTACTTTCTTGATGGTGATCTAGTCTATCTTTCTTCTAAGAGGTTCATCCATCAAAAACTCTATTATCAAAGAAAATAATCATTGATCAAGTAACTATAAACACAAAAAGGGGAGGGGGAGAGTGAACAATAATAAAATTAAGAAAAAGAATGTAGAAAATGAGATATAATAGTTTTAAATTAGAAGTGTAAAACGGAACGACGAGAAGCTCTCTATTTGTATTAGAAGAATTACCTCAAAAAGGAAATAATCCATGAACATTTTTAATGTTCTAATCGATTTACCCTAGTTGTTAATCGATTAGACAAGTCAAATATGGAAATGTTTTGAATTACAATGTCATTAATTGATTTGGAGGCGTTACAAATGAGTTAATTAATTAACCCTAATATGCTAATCAATTAATTAATATAAAAGTTCTCCTTATTGATTAAGAAAGCCAGTAACCAATTAAGGATGCATACACATTTTTTTCTAAATGGTTTATAAACTAAGAGAGGCTTCAAAACATGTTTGAGTGTGTGTGTATATGTATGTGTGTGTGTGTGTGAGTTGTCTTAGTATCTCAAGAGTTACTCTTATACCTTTATATTAAACTAATCACTCAAACACACGCTAAGTGTAGAACCAAATGATCTTTCACATTTATTCTCTTTCACAACTTTAAAGCCTCAAGTTACCTTGTTTGATTCAATATTGATTTAGCACTTTATTTGGAATTTAACTCTTTTAACTGATGAGACTTGAGATAACTTATTTGGTAAGACACTATCATTAAAGGTTTATTGAATACTTGATTGAACACCATTTGACCTTAGGTGTTGTCATCATCCAAACCACCAAGATCATCTAACGATTGCAGACACTTATACTTGCAATCACAGATCCATAAGAATGTGTTAGAATATGGTTTTGAATGAAGGTTGAGATCAGGATCCTCAACTTACTGGTACAGTAACTGGTTTTATCTTGCCCCTGGCTTCTCTTGTTGATTATGTTCACATACATGACATTGCTCTAATTTTCAAATATGATGCATCACCTCCCCACATTTAAAACTTGTATACTTAACTCCTTCCTCGCGTTGCCACTGAGCTCAGCACCAAAAGCCTCAACTTCAACCCTAAATAGAAGATTTTTTTCATTTGGTTTGATCATATAAATGGTACTTACATTACTAAAAGTGGTTACCCTTGGATCATAAGAATTTCATGATTATGTCAATTCCACTTAATCCTGGAATTAGATATAGAAAATATGCCTACTTGAAAATATAAAATTCCTCTTTCGACTTGCTTGTCACAACTCTCTTCCCATACTCTCTATATTTCACCATTGAAACACGACCTCCTTGGCTATGTGCTCTAGATGTGTCCTTGAAGAGGATACTTTCCTCTAATGTGTTTATGATTGTATGGATTCAAGAAATTTTTGGTTGCACCTTGTGTTTAATCATTCAGATTTCTTCTTGACCTAATATGATCATCCGTGGATAAAAAATGATATATAGGATACCCACCATGACCTCTTTATTGCTTGGAATTTTGTGGGCTTGGAAAACCATAACGCTATTGTAATTCTCATGAAATGATTCCTAGGTATAGACTCTCCTTGGCTGCCCACTCTATGGCAGATTATTTCATTATGTTTTGATGTGTTCAATTATTTTTGATCAAAAATGATTTTTCTGTTAAAATTGATAATAAATTAATATTTATGATTTATAGTTTTCATATTTAAACATAATTTTTAATTTAATTTATTTTGATAAACTCACTTATCATACATATGGTAACCGTGTTAAAATCAAGAAAAGAGTTAATAATACTTTCTCCGATCTTATTTTAAACAATTTTTTTTATATCTATTGAATAATTGACATATTTAATTTAATAATAGATCATTTAGATTAATCATTTGATAAATCAAAAAAATAAATTGTCTTTTAAAAGACAAATGTCTATAGGAGATCAATTCAAACATAATTTTATATTTGAATCATCTTAAATAAAATTAATACATAATTAATTAATTACATGCTGTGCAAAACCATACATGCAGTGTGCAATACTGTAACCAAAGTCCAGGAAAATCAAATGGTAAAGGTAGGACACAAGTTCACGAGTCTTGTCCAAGTCCAGGAAGCTGGGGCAGGACCAAACCCTTAAATCCACTACCATTTCTTTCTTTTTCATCTTTTCAATGCTAGAAACTACGTGGGGGATAGATAGTAGCTAGATGCATTCACCATCCATGCCAACTGAAAATGACACCACTTTTGTCTTGAAACGGCCATGATTAACCTTGCTTTCCGTTTGGGCAAGTACATGACGAATTCATCTCACAATCTGCTCTTCATGTAAACGTCAAGCTATTCAATTTTACGGCCATGAGGGTCCCTCTTGCTTTTTAAGATAGGATAGGTGTCAATTAGCCTATTGTACCAAATGGATGGATGGCACTTAAACCAATTTGTGAGCAAAGTAAGTTAGGTGTATTAGGTGACTCAAAGTCCAACATGAAGTGATTGCTCTTCCAATCATCAGTTGCTTCTGTTACTCTTAGATTCTTTTAATCATTGTGGAAAGAATGATAGATAGTGGAGAAAAGAAAAGAAAACATTGGCAGGCATAGGAATCAAGAATCGTATGTGATATCAGCAACAAAACTTTAAATATAGATAGTCATAATCTATTCTTGTTTTGTACTAAGTTTTACACATTTTTTAAATGAAGGATTGAGTGGATGATTTAGTAGTAGGAGTAATGTTTTTCAGTAAGTTTCATTTACTGAAAATTATTATAAATATACTTTATTTATTTTATTACAAGTGCTTTAGCCAATGCGCGTTTAATAAAAAAATATTGTTACGTATTGTATTAAACATACTTGACTTTATCTTATAAAAGACAAGATGGAAGCCAACAAATTGATTTTATTATAAGTGATTTTGCTAGTTTTGATAAAACTCAATTTAACAAGAACATTAAAAATATTAGTTTTGACAATGAGAGTAAGTTTACATATCTTGATTTTTATGTTAAGTTTGGTATTATTCATTAAATATCTTGCATTGAAAGATCACAACAAAATTCTCTCTTGTGTAAAGAAGCACCGAAATATTTTTAATGTTACTAGAAGTTTATTATTTCATGCTAACCTTTGAAAAGTATTTTTTGTCCATGGGCGTCTAACATGCAATTCATTTGATTAATAAGTTACTATCAAATTTCATTATAATTTAACTCCTTATGAGTTGTTGACATAATTTTATTAAAGGTTATTAGGAAAAACTCAAGTTTTTATATTGGTTAAAAATACAATTTATAAATGGTTTATATAGTGATATCTTTCACCTTACTAACCGGTTTTATAGGATTGAGTTAGACCAAATTATAATTCTACCATGGTATCAAAGCCTATCGGTTTGGGCTACTCCCCATTTATATATGCGCACCAAACCCAAAAAAAGTGTTGAACGTGAGGGGGTGTATTGGAAAAAACTTAAATCTCACATTGGTTAAAGATACAATCTACAAAGGATTTATATAAAGTGACACCTCTCACCTTATCAACCGATTTTGTAGGGATTAGTTAAGACAAACTCTAATTCTACCGAATGTTTTTTATTCTTTATTTTGTTTCCACATTTCAATGAAATAAAACCAACTTAGATTTTAGGTTAAGAAAGATATATTTTTTGGTTAAAAATTGAACATAAAGTTTGATCACTTTAGGATCACACGATAAGAAATTATTTTTAGTTGTTTCTAAATAGTACAAGTTTAAGATTTTCTCCTTTAATATTTTTATTAATAATTAGGCCGACACACATCACTGATAGAGTACAGTATTATCCTTATATAGATTATAACATTTTGACTATACAATAATATAAAAAAATCGTTGTTAAATCTGAAAAAACTGTTGCCTTTATCTATAAGAACAATTTTTAAGCCGTGTCAAACCATGACATTGCTTTAACCTTTCGCATTGGTTTTTGTACCAAATGCCAATACTTTGGAGATAACCGTGTTTTAGGTTTCTTTAGAGAATGGTTCCCAACAAAACAAATAAACATTAGTAATCTACAAAATTTGTGTTAGAACTTCAATCATTGGAACAAACAAACATAAGAATGGGGAAAGTACTATCAACTAATAAGGTAAATCAAATATATTTTCACAACAAATAAATTAAATTAGAAACTAGAGTAAAGATAACTTATTAGTAATGAAAGGCTCGAAACACTTTAAGGTTTGAGAAGTTTTAACCAAACAAAGTATTTAAATATTAGGGTTCAAGACCTATAAAAAAAGAAAGGGTTGGTATACACAAAGAAAAGAGAAAGTTAAAGGAGAACTTGTACATGTTGAAGGAAACTCGTACGATACGAAAAGAGAGCTCATAGTTGAAAGAAACATAGCTCTGAAGTGACAAAGTGTACATACAAAATCTAATTTGTAATGAAAAGTCGTACACACATGAGAAGAATCGTACATACGATTGAGAAGAAAAGGGTTAAGGTTATGATTTGAGAGAACAATCGTACGTACACATGCGTTATGATCGAGGATTTAAGAGAAAGAGAAGTAAGCTCTGATTGAGAGTTTGGGAGAAGGATAAACAAGCTCTGGTTAAGGGTTTGGGAAAAGAACATACAAATTTGATGAGTTGGAAGGGAAGAAATTTTAGTTTTAACGCTGAATGAATTTTCACGTTCGATTCCAACAAAGAACTTTAAAAAAAAATTGTTTTAATAAAACAAAGGAGAATGGTCTCCTATAATAAGTATTTTATTAAAATAATTAAAATATATATATTAGAACTATTTTAAATCATTGCTAATAAAAAATATTCTCTTTGTTATCTAAAAGAGCGACTTTGGGCCATTGCATATAATTTGTAAAAAATATATATCCTACTACAACGAAATATAAGATTTGTTGTCTATTACTCTCTACGAGAATAATATTTTTACCTCCCCAAAAAATAAGCATTGTCATAGGGTAAAAATATTGTAGTGGTATCACCTTATGATTCCGTTGTTTTCTATTGATGAGGTTTGCTCTGTTTGTCACTTGACAAGTTTGGATACATTTGAGGAACACACAGTTCATTTTAAGGAACTTCTAGGCTTTTAATACTGACATGCCTTTACTAGAGATGTTCTATTTGATATATTTCGGTAGAGTATATGAGAAAAAAGAGGTGCTTGTAAATTTCTTGGTTGATCCATAGGAGTGGAGATTGACACTTATGTCAACATATGGTTTGATGTACACTTGGGTAGGAGGGAAATATGCATGTGTGGACTTGACTTAGATTTCTCCACTGGTGGGACTACGGATTGAAGGTTTTACTCTAGGAAAAACGTCCCTCAAAGCCGCTTCAAATAAAGTGGTCAAACATAAGTAAATGTGTCCCCGACAATTAATATACTTTTATAACATTTATATTTGACACTTTTGATTTCTAGCACCAGAGGCGTATGATCTTTTACAAAGAGTCCTTTCATAATAATGTTGTGTCTCCTAAATCGATGTAAGTAATTTTTAATAGGATTCATTTTACTATCCAAAAAGGAGTAGCGTCATTACTTGATGTTCGTTTATCTTTATATATATATATATATATATATATATATATATATATATATATATATATATATATATATATATATATATATATATATATATATATATATATATATATATATATATATATATATATATATATATATATATATATATATAGGATGTATCATATGAGAATGTCATTTTTATGTGAGAACATGAGAATGAATCCAAACCATTAGATTTTAAAATAAATGGTAGAGATTATTTGTGATTTTTGTTTCTCTCTCTCTCTCTCTCTCTCTCCTCCATTATTAAAATAAATGATGGATGAGAGAGGGAAAAACTGATAAATAATCTTCACCATTTATTTAAAAATCTAATGGTTCAGATTCATTCTCATGTTCTCATATAAAAATGAGATTCTCATATGATACGTTTCATATATATATATATATATATATATATATATATATATATATATATATATATATATATATATATATATATATATATATATATATATATATATATATATATATATATATATATATATATATATATATATATATATATATATATATATATATATATATATATATATATATATATATATATATATATATATATATATATATATATATATATATATATATATATATATATATATATATATATGTTTTCGTCACCACTTCCTACGTGACCATGTATTTGAGCAGGTTGAGCAGGTTGATAGTAAAATCAACTTGTGGTATCTTTATAAAACCTCTTGCGATCGAGCCACTTTGTAACATCCGAAGGGAATTGGTGATACTTGATATCTCAAATCTTGTCTAAATAAGAATTGTTGCATGCACTTTATATACTTTTACTCTAACTTTCCTTGAAAGTTTTATTACATAAGAGTGCATCCTTTATCAACTCATAAGCGATGTAATATTGTTCTATTTTTTTTTTCCTTTTTTAAGTAAGCTTTTCTTTTTGCATGTTGCTTATGTTCTAAATAATTGATGTTCTTTATGTATGAGATAGTTCATGAATGTTCACTTCCAAAAAATTATATTGATATATGTAAATTATATGCTTATAGTAACTTTGTGCTATTCCATCTATATGCTTGAAATATACTCTTGGTGCATTAACTTGTTATGTAATATTTCATGAACTATGGTTGAACATGTTATATGTAAGCAAAAATCTTGTCGTGTGTCATTGTTATGATAACATCTCTATTTTTGGTTTGAGTGGTGATACATTCATATATCGTCTGGCTAGAGCACATGTGTGTGCAACATTTCAGGAGCACCGATGGCATATGTTACATAATTATGTCGCTTTTGTAGCAGTTCAAGAGTTTTAGATTACATTGTATCCTTCATTTTTTATATTTGTGTTATGTTATTGGCCATAAGTTGTGACAACTATGTTATATTGTTGTATAATATGCTTATTTATGTTTAGGCATTCTTTTTCAATATGACAATCATTCTATGTGAGTGTTATCATGTTGATCTTATTATATTTGCAAAACACCTTCGTATGGTATATTGGCTTGTATGTGATATAATATACTTATCATGATTTGCTTTTCATCTTTTTGATGTTGTCAAAGGGGGAGAAGCATCTACAAGATGAAGTTGGATGCATATATTCAGAGGGAGTCTTCAGAAAGACAATAAACGTCACGAAATACATCGTCTCAAGTTTTGCCATCATAAAAAAGGGGGAGTATGTGAGTGAAAATTTCTGCTAGATGTACTTTGAATGATGTCAAAATTAAGATTCTTTAACATTAATGTATATTGCACGATATCCTCTGATTCTATATGTGCATCTTAGCATTAGGAAACATTAAAATATTTTGGAAAAGGTTCATACTTAAAAAATGCATTAAAAATAAAATTTTATGAAAAACATTCAGTATGTGTCGATACACAGAATCTTCAGGTTGAGGGATTTGAACTTGAAGATTTTGGTGCCTTCCTGGTGAGTTTAATGAGTTTGAGGGATTTGAACTGATAGTCTGATAGGTTTGAGGCTGATTTGGGAGTAAGGGAAATTAGGCCTTCGTGGCAAGAATCTGTTGTTGAGGTTTTAACCATATATGGTAATTGATTATGAGAATTGTAATGACTGTGAGGTATTTGTAAGAAATTATGGGAATTGAAGGCGTAAATATGATACGGGATTGGCCTAATAAGTCGTAGATTTTGTGCCATTATTGTAACACCCCAATTTTTAGTAATTATTTTATTAATTAAATTAATTAATTAATTATGTGATTTTAGGCCTAATTGAATTAACTAATTTATGTGATTTATTTGATATAATTGAATTAGTTGATTTATTGAGTTTATATAAATTATTTGATTTATTTGAGTTGTTTGGATTAATTGAATTATTGGACATATTCGAAATAATTGATTTAATTTTATTATTTAACTTATATGATATATTCTAATTTGTAGAATAATATAGAATTGTTAGATTAATTGATTGGGCCTATTTGGGGGTGTGAATAGACATGAGTTATTAAGCCCATTGGGATTACTAGGTTAATTAAAATTGTGAGAATTATATAAAATAAGAGAATGGGATAAAAGAGAATAGAAAGAAAGAAAAGATAGAAAGGAGAAAAGAGGCAAAGAGAGGAGTGGAGAAGAAGAGGAGGAAACTCAAGAGAAAGAGCAAAAGTTCAACAAATTCAAGGTAAGGGTGGGTTTTTGCATATTTATTGGGATTGTTTGATAATAATTAGTGGGTAGAAATATGTTTAGGTTAAAATTCCCAAATTATCCATGAAATTGGAAATGTTAGGTTTTGATGATAATCCTTGAAAATGTGATAAATAATTGTGTTGGAATTGATATGTTGATAATTTATAGAGACTCATTCAATATTGAAGTATCCCATTTGAATTTGAAATATATTTATTTATTTTTGCGGAACAGTAGCACAAGCCTTTTGAAGTGAAGGTGGTTCCTTTAGTAACACTACTGTAGTGAAATAATGTTAGGATTGCAATGTGATATTTTCTTTCCATTAAGAGGTGTAGCAACATGTTGCACCCCAAAATTTGACCAACCGGGTCTCGTATCTGGCTCGATGTTTCGACGCATAATCGCATTCGCATCTGCATATTGCATACAATGCATTTTTCATTTGTTTTGATTTTATCAGGGATCACAGCTCTCGTCTCGTGTTTCGGGTGTTTTTAATCAGTTTAATAGGTAGAATCGATTTTTGGGATATTTCGGTGCCCGTTTATTTTTACCGATTATTTTTGTGTCGTTCGGTGCTTATTTTGTCCCTCTGGGAATTATTGCGATTTTTCTGGATTTTATTGGCTATTTTTAGGATTTAATAGATTTTAATCATTTTAGGATTTAATAGATATTATAGAATAATATAAATTTTCTTTTAGAATAATTGAATTTTTGAGTATATTTTAGATATAGGATATTAATAGATTTTTTTTCTTAAATAGAGTTAAATAGATTTTCCTTTTTATTTTCTTTTATAGAGTTTATAATAAAAGATTAGTAGGTTTATTAGAGTTTTTTAGTTAGGAGTTAATTAGATTGATTAGATTAATTTGAGTTTAGTTAATTAGGGTTAATTAGTTTTTATTTTCATTAATCATGATTCAGTTTTTGATTTTTTTATATAGCATTTTCGTTTGGGCCTCAGTTCAGTTCATCCAGCCCAATGCAGTCTTTGTGTCCAGAATTATCCAAATATCTACCAAAGTCCAGATTTGTCCAAGTTTCGTCCAGCAGAATCCAGCTTTTTCCAGAAGGTTCTGGAACGTCCCAGAAGTTCTCAAGCTATAAAGGCACCAGCACGCCAAGTGTTGGCTAGAGGGCTGGCCCACGTTTTGTCTTCACGTCCACACACCTCATCCCACTAAGCCTCCCTCTCACGCCACGCGTAAGCCATGCGCACAGCCTCTCCACTATCAGCGCCACATGTCCTTCTACCAGCCTTCACCGGTTGCATGGCCGGCGGCCATGCAACCACCCTACCAGACAATTTCCGGCCACCGCCCCCTCACCGGAAAATCCCCAGATCTCAACAACATTCATCTCCTACCTCCAGATCCCAGGCACCTTCATCCAACCTCCGATCCACTTCCGGCCGCCGCGAATCTTCCCAGAACGGCTTGAATCTTCAACACATGTTCATCCCCAGATCCAGAAATCTTCAGAAGGTTCCACCATATCTTCGAATCACACCACCTTCAGATCATCAACATCACAAGAACATTCAAGGTAAAACTCCAGAAGTTCATCATCCATCAATGCCTCCAGAAAAACTCTCCAAGAACATGCAAGACCTTCAACCGTGTTCATCCTTGATTTTTCCAGAAATTCATCAGAACGATGAATATTCATCATCAGTCTTCATACATTTTCCAGAAGGTCTTCAAAGCTCCACCGTGTTCGGCCATCGTTTCCAGATCAACAATGCGTTCACCTTTGAAGATCGTCTTCGACATACATTTCAAGAACAATCATCGTCAACAAATGTTCAACACAACTCGTTTCAGTTCACCATTGAACTTCGTCTTCTTTAGACCTTCAACAACCTCTTCGAGATTTCCTTCAAAAAGATCCCCAGATCTTCAACAATCTCTCTAATCGTTTTCCCCAGATTCATGCACTTCTTCAGGACTCACACTTCCATCATCGGTCTTCAACTTGCATGAACTTCAAAGCCTCACCAATATCCGTCAATGAGGATCATGAGGATTATTGTGAGTTTGCTAGGTTCTGTTCATCGTCTGGTTTCAGTTCTCATAGGAAAGAAAAGGTTGAGCAAAGGATCAGGGAGGAAGAGACGAAGATTGAAAAGGAGACGGAGAAGGTTCATAAGCGGAGGGTTGGCGGCGGCGGAGAGAGTTAGAGAAGAATCTAGGGTTTTCAGAATGGAGATGGAGAGAGGGAGAAGGAGAGGATGGGTCAGTGGGATTGGGTCAGGCCCAATCAACTTTTTTTGGAACCAGACACCTCCCCTCACGTTTTTTGGCTGAGAGTGGGCCTCAGGCCCAACGAAACCAATTGCTGATACACTCCCAGTTTCCACATCTCACCCCCCTCCCAATGGTTTTTTTTCTGAATTTCGATTGGGCTGGGCCCAATCTCAGTTTTTGTTTTTTTATTTTCTTTTAACACCCCTGTAATAACTGATACCCCCCTCCCTTTTTTCTTGTACTTTTTTATTTTTATTATTTTTCTTTTGTTTAAAGTTGTTAGAAAAAGAAAAGAAAGAGAATATATTTGAAAAATAGAAAAAGATTTGAAAAGAAATATTATAAGAAAATAGAAAGAAAAAGTATATTTGAGAAAAAGAAAAAGAAAAAGGATGTGAAAATATAGTGGAAAAAATAAATAGAAAAAAATATATAGAAAAGATATGAAAAATATGAAGAAAAAAGAGAAGATATTGAAAAGAAGAAAAGAGGAGAAAATATTCAATAGAAAAATATAGAGAAAAATATGTGAGAAAGTGATTGAAAAGAAGGAAAAAAGAGAAAAAATATTAAAGTAGGTTTAATATTTTTTAGAGTGCATTTTCTTTTAGGATATTTCCATAGAGTTTATTTTCTTTTTAGAGATAGAATTAGAAGCCCATTTGTTAGGGGGCTATTTTTCATTCGATTTTTTAGGATAGAATAGGATAGTCTTTCCTAGGAGATTTATTTTCAGTATTCACTCATTGTAACCATTTTTTCAGAGATTAATAAAACGAGATTTGAGCTGTGGTCCCAAAGTAGCCGAACTACAGCTGCTCTGATTCCTCGTACCAGACGAGGATATGTAGGCATAGGATGCGATATCCTAGCGAGCACCCTAACGACTAACCTTTTGTTCTCTCACGGCTGTGCGATCGAGACTTTCCCGCTGACGATTAATTGTTACCCTTTTTCTCTCTTGCCCGAGTGCATTTGAGACCCAGCCATAGTTTTGACCATAGGTTCCCGACCCTGTGAAGCCAGTTGTTTTTCTCACTGCTGTGTGAGAATATTTGTTTAGCCGTAGTTAGCCTGAACTACGTAAAGCTCTGATCTTCCATGCAGTGGAATTACGTAGGCACAAGACGCGAGGTCTTGACGAGCCAATTTCCCTGTAGTCCCGAACTACGTTGACTCTGACTTTCTCTCGAGAATACGTAGGCATAGAGTGCGACGCTCTATCGAGTCAATTCCCTTCTGTTTAGATTTAGCAGCCGTAGATAGATTGTTTTGCATCCTTTAGACAACCCAAGCAAGCGTGGATCCCGTCGAGTACGACGGACGTGAGGGGTGCTAATACCTTCCCCTTGCGTAACCGACTCCCGAACCCAGGTTTTGGTTGCGATGACCATACCTTTTCCCCGTTTTTTGCGAGGTTTACTTCGAGCGTTTCCTTTCCCGCTCTGAGGGATAAATAACGCACGGTGGCGACTCTTCTGTCAGCCGGCGCCGATTTTCGCAGTAGCGACAGCTGGCGACTCTGCTGGGGACTGCGATAGTTCCCTATGCATGTGGGATCCAACGTCCCCTAAGAGAGAGTCAATCCTAGCGCTTGTTTGCTTGTCTATTCGGTGTTTATTTATCGATATTATCTGTTGCTGTTGGGGTGTTACGGGTGTTCTATGATATTGAGATAAGCCGGACCTGGGCTTGAGTATGAGTATGCACCTAGATATAGTTGCGGATAAGTAGTAGACGAACCTGTCTGCTGAGCAGGCACAGTTCCCTACGAAAATCTGCACTCGGACGAGATTCTTGCAGAGGTGCTCCTTTCCGGTCCTGAGGATCTGAGGGGAGTCCAGACGTGAGGATTGTCGACTCTGGGAACCGATCAATTGGAAGTTAGCTAAGTGAGGCCTCTTCATGAGATGACGATGCCACTCCTTCTGGGAATCGTATCATTCCTCATGAAAGTCTGTGACGCTGACGACCGCATAGGATGCCGTACCTTATCAGATATAGGTCCACACCTGTGAGTGAGGGGTTTTTTTGTGTGCAGGAAACTTGACTTCCAACCTACCCGTTATTCTGGTCTTCTCTTCAGAGCAACCGTGCTCCGTCAGCAGTGCAGCAGTATTTAGCTTGTGTGGGAGCTGTGATCCCGTGTTTGTTGCATTGCATTGCATTTGCATAGGCATCTCCGCATCATATTGCATACCATTCGCCAGCTAGTCAGATCTCTTATCCAGCCGTTATTTTGGTTCTGAAGGTGAATATTGAAGACGACCAAGAGGTTGAAGCAGATTTAAAGCAGAATTGATCAGAGTCAAGCATCGGAGTCAGCTGAAGACCATTGGTAGCTATGTCAGAGAGAAGCTTCCAGTTTGTTGATACCTTGTCAGGTTTCACCGTGACGTCCAATCCTCTGTATGGATCCCCGCACGACGAAGACTTTCCGCAAGTGAACAACCTTACTGCAGCTCAGCTTGTGCAGCCATCTGTTGAAGACCAAGGTCTGCGTGAGCAGTGTGTTGCCTGAGGTGAACGTTCTCCTTCTGTTGATGTCTCAGACTACCAGGGTTTTGCCTTCCCTGTGCCAAAGCCCCGAAAAGAGGTCCCGACAGCGAAGAATGAAGACCCATTAGCTCCCGTGTATGCTGAAAGGTTTCGCGCATTAGAAGAGAGATTCAAAGCCTTGAAAGGTAAAGACGCTGTTACTCCTAGTGCTGCAGATATGTGTCTGGTTCCTGGCCTAGTGTTACCTCCGAAGTTCAGAATGCCGAGGTTTGAAAGGTACAAAGGAGATAGTTGCCCGAAGCAACATTTGGTGATGTTCTGCCGAAGAATGACTTCATTTGTGCACAATGACAAGCTGATGATTCATTGCTTTCAAGATAGTCTGACTGGGGCACCTCTGAGTTGGTATATGCAGTTAGAGCGTGATCAGATTCGATCATGGATGGATTTAGCCAGAGCTTTTCTGAAGCAGTATGACTATAATCTTGATGAAGCTCCTATTCGCATGCAGCTGCAGGAATTGTCTCAAGGGAACAATGAATCTTTCAGAAAGTATGTTCAGAGATGGAGAGAATTTGCTGGTAGAGTGCAACCACCGCTCCTAGACCAAGAGCTGAAAGGCATGTTCGTGAACTCCTTGCAGAGCCCGTACTTCGAAAGAATGCTTGGAACCGCACCAAATTTCTCCGAGTTGGTAAGGACGGGAGAGCACATCGAGTATGGTGTAAAGACTGGAAGAATCCCGAATGTTTCAAAAGGTCAGGCCAGTGAAACTGAATCTCTCTATAGCTCTCAATCTGAAGATGAAGCTATGATCAATGCAGTCCTGACAGATGTGGGATATCCTCAAGTCGAATCGGTGAAATCTGATGGTTCCCCGTCTTCTCAGCGGTCAGTATCTTCTGTGTCTCGTTATTCTGGACAGACAACTGTGCCTGGGGCACCACATCAGGAACCTTATGTCGCTTCCATTACAAATCAGCGAACTCATGGTCGAGGTTATCAGAATCAGCGTCAGAACCAGAACCGACCTCGCAACAACTTGGAACGAAGGAATGCTCCTTTTCACCCGGTGCCGATGCCGTATAGCCAGTTGCTACCATCTTTGATCCAGAAGTCTTTGGTGGAGCCGAAAGCTCTTAAGCCAGTTCCAGAACCTTACCCTCCTGGGTATAATCCCCACGTTCAGTGTGGTTATCATGGTGGCTCTCCGGGGCATTCAACGAAAGATTGTAAAGCATTTCAGGCGAAGGTACAGCAGTTGATTGATCAGGATCGCATTTCCTTTCGAGAAGGGTTTCTGTTTGTTCATCCCAACCGTTCAGCTGTCTAAGCTCGTAGACTCGGAAGGTATTCTCCAGCAAAAGCCAGTGGTTCAGATAGGCGGGCACCTCAGCTTTGGCAGTTATATATCATTTGCATTTGTAGTTTCTTTTTCTGTTAGTTACTACCTGCTTTTAAACATTGTATGTTTTGAATGGTGATAATAATAAAGTGACTATGCATTTTTCTGAATTAGTCATGTCGCTGTCGCTCATTGCATTGCACTGACACTTGCATTTTTTCACTCCACTTTATCACTGTAACTAGCAAAGTTAGGAGGGAGGATGATGAAACTGAAACTCATAACCAATGATTGTATGCTTTCAGATAAGACCTTACCGATGACGTACAAGGCATTGTTTCAAATCCCCTAAACACTGGAGATATAAGGAGTTAGTCCCTTGTTAACCACTTCGAGCCAGGAAGTAGAAGTTTTTTCGGACTTTTTAACCCTTACATCTTAACCCGGGGCAGGGTAGTTGTCAGTTAGCTTGACCGAGCGTTCAAGTCTTACAGAGGAGTGTTGTCTTTCGAGGACCAATATCAGTTTATACCTTTCAAGAGGTCAAATCTCACCAATCAGGAGTGAGACAGTTACAATCCTTTCGGAGCAATCAAGACAACCAGTGTCACACGACTTTGTTCCAAAAGAAAGAACGAAAAGAAAGCCCGCTAAGTAAAAAGAAAGAAAAGCTGAGAAAGCTAATACTTAGGCAAAAATCAGGGCATCCCGCTGGACTTCAAAAGAAGACGAAAAAATCAAAAAGAACTCAAAATGAGTCAGTCCAGGCAAAAATTAGGGAATCAAAAGAATGAAAAAGAGGGATTAAAAAGAAAATTTTCCCCAGCAAGTCACAAAGTCGTGTACACAGACACCGAAAGCGAAGAAGGAGTAACTGTCACTCCAGAAAAGCATTGTGAATTCCTTAACTGTGGGTCTTACCATTCAACATACCTCTCGAAGAGACGAGCGCTTGTGCCAGGTTAACTGAACCTTAGGATCGGAGATCATCACGTAGAAGGGGTGGGTACAAATAAAAATTTGAGCCGAATATCCTTTGTTTCACAAACCGTGAACCCGACCACGATACAACCCTCAAAAGACCTAATTGAGGTAGGGTTAGTCTGAAGCGCATTACGATAAGGTTGAGTAACCTGACTCCTTCTTGACTTGCTAGTCACATCCTTGTTGTATTTTTCACTGACCGCGTAAGCACTACGTTTGAACTTTGTTTCATTCGTCACTCAATCATATGCATGTAAATGAGTGACAGCTCAAATTTTTTCAAAATCTGCATAACCATTGCATTAAGATTACCATTCATAGACAAACAATTTTAACTGCAGGTTAGTAGTTGGCATGAAAGAAATTCCAGTAGGAATAATCAAGCAGGACTGAGTAATCCAGCAGTCTGAACCAGCATGGTGAATGTTGCGAAGCCTAGTGAATCAGAGGCATTGACTGCCGGTGAGTTCGGAATCAGTCAGTCTGAGGACCAGTCCCGAAGTTTCAGTTAGTCAGGGGCAGTTTGTTTGAGAAGCAGTTGATCAGAAGTGAGTCTTCTCGAGAGCCAATCAGGGGCAGTTATGCAGAGCGTTGAGATTTGAAAGCAGATACTTCAGGTAGATAATCAGATCAAGTTAAGTCGCTAGAACGCTCATTCAGGGACAACTCATCGCAGAGAATGTTGAAATCAACTGGGTTGTTAGGTGTTGAATTCTTTTGTCGTGCAGATGCCGGGGCAAGTATTCTCGAAGTCGTCTCGTAGCAAGTTGTTCAGAGCAGGTATTCCCAAGAGCTAGATAGGGGCAAGTTGCATTGTACTGGAGCAAGTTGTTTAAGCCAGTCTTTCTATCCCCAGCTGATTGTACTGGGGCAAGTTGTTCAAACCAGTTTGTTTATCCCCAGCCGGAGTTGAGTATCGGGGAATCATGTCAATACCCTTATCAAAAACCTGAACCTTTCAAATAAGAAGGTCTTGTTGTCGTTGGATCATTATCATGCAGTTTAAACCTGTTGCGTGTCAGTAACCAGTCGATTCCAAAGTCCAGTTATCGCCTGGCAAATCGGTAACCAGTTCTCGTCTGACCCACCCTTTCGTAAGTACCAGTTCCCGTCTGGTGCAGTTTATTGTAAGTATCAGTTCCCGTCTGGTTCAGTTTATTGTAAGTATCAGTTCCCGTCTGGTGCAGTTTATTGGTAACCAATTCTCGTTTGGTCACCGTTTCTTCAAGAGTTGTATCAGTTCTCGCCTGGTACATGTCATCGCGTAATCAGTTCTCGTGTGTTTTACCCTATGTGTTATACCAGTTCTCATCTGGTGTACGTCAGCTTCCAGCCAGTTCTCGCCTGGTTGTCTATACCTCAGTCTGTTATCCAGTCAGCCCGTCTGATGGTCAAAAACCAAATCAATTCTCGTTTGATAACCTATTTTCCTATCAGTTCTCGCCTGGTAGTCTACCTTTGAATGCTAGTTCTCATCTAGTATTTCCATATTTTCCACTGTGTACATAATCCGTGTTTACTCTAAACCAGAAAAAACAAAAAAAACCTAAAGGTATCTGACACAGTATTTCCCAATGACTCGCATGTTGTCATGTTTCCCGATACGAAGCTCGACGGATGCCAGCGCTCCGAGCAATGTTTGAATTCCTCGTGGATGTTGTTAAATCAGAATTGCCACTCTTCAGCAGATGAAAGTTGCTTATTATCCCCGGAAGAGTCGAGATCGTGTTTTACCCCGTATCAGAGTAGGATCAGGAGTATCCTCAGCAGATTAAGATTGATATCCTTGGTAGTAGGAGCATTTCCAGCAGTGTGCTGCGCGTAATCAACCTCAGTTTGGGTCAATCCCCGCAGAGTATAATCAGTTGTCAATGTTTGAAGAGAGCATCCCCGAGCAGAGTTGTTCTTTCTTTCCCCAGTAAAGTCACCAAGCAGGGTTGCTTTTCCATTTCTCCAGCAGGGCAGTTATCCCCAGCGGATTTGATTTCCCGTTTTCAGCATTTATTTTGCTGAAATGATCCTGTGACTTCGGTTCATCCCCAGTAGAGTTGGCGTTACCTTCGGCATTTATTTTGCCAAGTGGTTTTCAGACCTGGTGTTCTCTGGCAGCTCGAGCCTGCATTAGCATTCGCATATATAGTCATTGCATTTGTACAAGCATATAGCATATCCATGCCGTCTGGGCATCGCATTTTCAAACAGAACGCATAGCATTTACGTGTCATATAGGGCATTGCATCATTTTCAAGCATACGCATGTCGAAACATAGACCAGGATGGTTACCTATTGGATTTCGAATTTGTTCACCTGCAGAGTTGTTTGGTTCAGCTTCTTGACTTCCCCAGCGGAGTGATTCTTCACATTTGGTTGTTACGTCAGCATCGGAAAAAAACAACAACAACAACAACAAAGATTGACATATCGAACTTCTGAAGCTGCCGCCTTCGTCAGAATGGGTGCCGAGCAGTCCATTCAGAATTCCCCCAGGAGAATTGTCCTCAAGTTCGCAGTGAACTGTGAGCTGACCAGATTTGATCCCATGAGAGAGATGGGAATCAAGTCGTTTGCTTTTCCGAAGCATTATTTCAATACTTGTGGCGTTACACAGGTGTTGAAAAGGAGAAGAAAATGTTATCAGAAAATTGACCAGTTGTTGCCATGACAACCAAACTTCAGTTTATTGGAAGCCATTCCTCAAGCAGCTTTGCAGTATATTCTTGCGGTTGGCAAATTTCAGGGTTTCATTTGTATTCAACCGTCATCTACCTTGAATGTTTGAAGGCTGAGCGCTCTTCACCCATTCAGGTCGAAGTCGCTTGAATAGGGGCAGCTGTTGCACCCCAAAATTTGACCAACCGGGTCTCGTATCTGGCTCGATGTTTCGACGCATAATCGCATTCGCATCTGCATATTGCATACAATGCATTTTTCATTTGTTTTGATTTTATCAGGGATCACAACTCTCGTCTCGTGTTTCGGGTGTTTTTAATCAGTTTAATAGGTAGAATCGATTTTTGGGATATTTCGGTGCCCGTTTATTTTTACCGATTATTTTTGTGTCGTTCGGTGCTTATTTTGTCCCTCTGGGAATTATTGCGATTTTTCTGGATTTTATTGGCTATTTTTAGGATTTAATAGATTTTAATCATTTTAGGATTTAATAGATATTATAGAATAATATAAATTTTCTTTTAGAATAATTGAATTTTTGAGTATATTTTAGATATAGGATATTAATAGATTTTTTTCTTAAATAGAGTTAAATAGATTTTCCTTTTTATTTTCTTTTATAGAGTTTATAATAAAAGATTAGTAGGTTTATTAGAGTTTTTTAGTTAGGAGTTAATTAGATTGATTAGATTAATTTGAGTTTAGTTAATTAGGGTTAATTAGTTTTTATTTTCATTAATCATGATTCAGTTTTTGATTTTTTTATATAGCATTTTCGTTTGGGCCTCAGTTCAGTTCATCCAGCCCAATGCAGTCTTTGTGTCCAGAATTATCCAAATATCTACCAAAGTCCAGATTTGTCCAAGTTTCGTCCAGCAGAATCCAGCTTTTTCCAGAAGGTTCTGGAACGTCCCAGAAGTTCTCAAGCTATAAAGGCACCAGCACGCCAAGTGTTGGCTAGAGGGCTGGCCCACGTTTTGTCTTCACGTCCACACACCTCATCCCACTAAGCCTCCCTCTCACGCCACGCGTAAGCCATGCGCACAGCCTCTCCACTATCAGCGCCACATGTCCTTCTACCAGCCTTCACCGGTTGCATGGCCGGCGGCCATGCAACCACCCTACCAGACAATTTCCGGCCACCGCCCCCTCACCGGAAAATCCCCAGATCTCAACAACATTCATCTCCTACCTCCAGATCCCAGGCACCTTCATCCAACCTCCGATCCACTTCCGGCCGCCGCGAATCTTCCCAGAACGGCTTGAATCTTCAACACATGTTCATCCCCAGATCCAGAAATCTTCAGAAGGTTCCACCATATCTTCGAATCACACCACCTTCAGATCATCAACATCACAAGAACATTCAAGGTAAAACTCCAGAAGTTCATCATCCATCAATGCCTCCAGAAAAACTCTCCAAGAACATGCAAGACCTTCAACCGTGTTCATCCTTGATTTTTCCAGAAATTCATCAGAACGATGAATATTCATCATCAGTCTTCATACATTTTCCAGAAGGTCTTCAAAGCTCCACCGTGTTCGGCCATCGTTTCCAGATCAACAATGCGTTCACCTTTGAAGATCGTCTTCGACATACATTTCAAGAACAATCATCGTCAACAAATGTTCAACACAACTCGTTTCAGTTCACCATTGAACTTCGTCTTCTTTAGACCTTCAACAACCTCTTCGAGATTTCCTTCAAAAAGATCCCCAGATCTTCAACAATCTCTCTAATCGTTTTCCCCAGATTCATGCACTTCTTCAGGACTCACACTTCCATCATCGGTCTTCAACTTGCATGAACTTCAAAGCCTCACCAATATCCGTCAATGAGGATCATGAGGATTATTGTGAGTTTGCTAGGTTCTGTTCATCGTCTGGTTTCAGTTCTCATAGGAAAGAAAAGGTTGAGCAAAGGATCAGGGAGGAAGAGACGAAGATTGAAAAGGAGACGGAGAAGGTTCATAAGCGGAGGGTTGGCGGCGGCGGAGAGAGTTAGAGAAGAATCTAGGGTTTTCAGAATGGAGATGGAGAGAGGGAGAAGGAGAGGATGGGTCAGTGGGATTGGGTCAGGCCCAATCAACTTTTTTTGGAACCAGACACCTCCCCTCACGTTTTTTGGCTGAGAGTGGGCCTCAGGCCCAACGAAACCAATTGCTGATACACTCCCAGTTTCCACATCTCACCCCCCTCCCAATGGTTTTTTTTTCTGAATTTCGATTGGGCTGGGCCCAATCTCAGTTTTTGTTTTTTTTTATTTTCTTTTAACACCCCTGTAATAACTGATACCCCCCTCCCTTTTTTCTTGTACTTTTTTATTTTTATTATTTTTCTTTTGTTTAAAGTTGTTAGAAAAAGAAAAGAAAGAGAATATATTTGAAAAATAGAAAAAGATTTGAAAAGAAATATTATAAGAAAATAGAAAGAAAAAGTATATTTGAGAAAAAGAAAAAGAAAAAGGATGTGAAAATATAGTGGAAAAAATAAATAGAAAAAAATATATAGAAAAGATATGAAAAATATGAAGAAAAAAGAGAAGATATTGAAAAGAAGAAAAGAGGAGAAAATATTCAATAGAAAAATATAGAGAAAAATATGTGAGAAAGTGATTGAAAAGAAGGAAAAAAGAGAAAAAATATTAAAGTAGGTTTAATATTTTTTAGAGTGCATTTTCTTTTAGGATATTTCCATAGAGTTTATTTTCTTTTTAGAGATAGAATTAGAAGCCCATTTGTTAGGGGGCTATTTTTCATTCGATTTTTTAGGATAGAATAGGATAGTCTTTCCTAGGAGATTTATTTTCAGTATTCACTCATTGTAACCATTTTTTCAGAGATTAATAAAACGAGATTTGAGCTGTGGTCCCAAAGTAGCCGAACTACAGCTGCTCTGATTCCTCGTACCAGACGAGGATATGTAGGCATAGGATGCGATATCCTAGCGAGCACCCTAACGACTAACCTTTTGTTCTCTCGCGGCTGTGCGATCGAGACTTTCCCGCTGACGATTAATTGTTACCCTTTTTCTCTCTTGCCCGAGTGCATTTGAGACCCAGCCATAGTTTTGACCATAGGTTCCCGACCCTGTGAAGCCAGTTGTTTTTCTCACTGCTGTGTGAGAATATTTGTTTAGCCGTAGTTAGCCTGAACTACGTAAAGCTCTGATCTTCCATGCAGTGGAAGTACGTAGGCACAAGACGCGAGGTCTTGACGAGCTAATTTCCCTGTAGTCCCGAACTACGTTGACTCTGACTTTCTCTCGAGAATACGTAGGCATAGAGTGCGACGCTCTATCGAGTCAATTCCCTTCTGTTTAGATTTAGCAGCCGTAGATAGATTGTTTTGCATCCTTTAGACAACCCAAGCAAGCGTGGATCCCGTCGAGTACGACGGACGTGAGGGGTGCTAATACCTTCCCCTTGCGTAACCGACTCCCGAACCCAGGTTTTGGTTGCGATGACCATACCTTTTCCCCGTTTTTTGCGAGGTTTACTTCGAGCGTTTCCTTTCCCGCTCTGAGGGATAAATAACGCACGGTGGCGACTCTTCTGTCAGCCGGCGCCGATTTTCGCAGTAGCGACACAACACACACTAAGTAGTAAATGGTGATCATGTAGTGTAGCACCCATAAATTATAACAACATGATTTTAGTAACATTTAAAAATAATACTGCCACAGTTCATAGACTAATGAAAAGTGATATTTATAATGACTTTTCTTTTAGTTCCTGTAGCGATATAATAGAACAAGGCAATGAAATAACAAGATTAAGATGTGAATCTCTTTTCAATGTTGTTCTGTAGCAATATATAATAAGCATTGAAATTCTATTTAAATAGTAGTTTGATATAAAAGGTAATTGAAATTCTATTTAAATAATAATTTAATATAAAAGGTAATTAAATTAATATAAAATTAGCTAATTTACATGCTTCACTTTGTAGATATTCTATTGGGTTTTGTTGCCGTAATTTTACAACATGGCTAAATTATTTGCTTCACTTGTAGATATTTTAATCTACAAAACAATTATAAGTTATATAAAAATATTGGTTACTTTTTTAAAAATAAAGCATTATTATTGTTCAGAGTATTAATTGATGTAGGATGATAGTAACTTACTATTCATCCTTTTAAACTAGCGAACTATCCCGTAGCTGCCACTTGAAGTTACCGAAAAACAATGTTGCTATAGCCTAAATTACCTATATGATTGTAGCACCATTTCTTACATTTTAATGATATTTTAATAAATAAATATAAAAGACATGATATTGTTTTTAGTAGAAATTAAGGAAGTGATACCATTATAGGATACTGTAGCGACCAAACAAGTATATGAAGAATGTAATTTTTCTTCTTCCAATTCAATACACTGTAGCAGAAAACTTTTGGATTAATATAATATTCTTAATTTTCATTTTCTATACTATATTATATATATATATATATATATATATATATATATATATATATATATATATATATATATATATATATATATATATATATATATATATATATATATATATATATATATATATATATATATATATATATATATATATATATATTTGTTGGAACTGTAGCGTGAAATTTTCCAATCTAAGGTGTTGTAGAGAGGCATTTAATAGGATATGGTGATTCTTTTTCACTACCAGAAAGTATAGCACAGGAAGCTCATTTAAAAACCTGTTATACTTTCTAGAAATTGAAAGTAATAAATCCTAGAATTAGGAAGATTGTTTCATGTTACCATGTAACTAGTGAAGATATGATTATTTTATGAACTTAGGAACTATACTAATTGATGAATTTATCAATGAAGATTATATATTAATTATTATATAATCTTTACTATATGATTTTGATTATTAGTTAAGATATAGACTAGTATTTAATTATTAGATAATTTTGAGTGATTATATAAACAATTCAAGGGAGTGTGATGATCTAGTTATTATTATGTTGTTTTTAGTTATCTTATGGATAATAAATTTAATTATTGATAATGGATTGATTTTTTATGTTTAACTGGTATCGTGTGTTTTGTTAATTGAGGTTGGATTGTGTAGTACTTGTGTATGTGCAAATGTGTGGTAATTCAAGTGTGATGAATTATTGAAGATATGCTTGAACGTTAAGATTAGGGAATGGTCTTAATTGCATATGAATGTTGATTTGCATACGCATCATTTATGTCAAGAGACAATGTTTGTTAGTTCCGGGGGAGCTAGTGACTTGTCCCAAACCTAGAGCGAGGTTTGAAAGCTTAGGGAATGGGCTTTTTGTGTGTTATTGGTCTAGGGAACGAACCCGGTTTAAGTGTAAAAATCGAAAAATAATAACGAGTGTTGGTACCACATGGCATGAGTTGCATTGAGTCTTGCATTGAGTCTCATTATGTATATTTATGTGCTATGAGATTACGTGTGATATGTGGAACTGATAAATTGGTGAATTATGGAGTTGTGTGTATATACTTATGAATAGTATGGTTACTTGAATAATATTGTGTTGATAAAACTTTTGAAGTGTGAGAATAATAGTGATTATGTTTGTATGCCTTAAATTATATATTATCTTATAATTTCAATAATTATGTGAATTCTCACCCTTCTGTTGGAATGATGTTTTATACGACATCGCTCAGGTATTGAGGAGTAGAGTTGCTTCTAGCACGAGGTAGCCGTTGGAGTAGCTTGAGTTGTGTCTTTATTTATTTTGGGTCGAGTCATGCTCTGATTATGTAACACCGGGGAATATTTTGATTTCATATTTGGAGAGATATTTTATGTACTCTACTTTATTCTGTTGTTGTTATTTTGAATTATATGAAGAATTGACTTTTAAGCCTAAGTATTAAAAAAATGAGATGAGCATGAGACTTTTATTATGTCTATCATGATTAAAGCAAATCCACTGCTACATGTTAATGTGAAGGTGTATGAAAGCAGGAAGTTATTTTTATATTATTGAGCATGACAGGTGTTGTGTGATGTTTTGAAAAGTTATGTGACACCTTTTTGTGAAATGCATGATAATTACTCTGATCTATTTATATTTATTCTGAGAGGTTAGAAGGGTGTTACAATTATCGCCGTAATACCTTAGGAATGATTTAGGGATATTTTTGGGGCATTCAGGAAGGAAATCGTATGGACCTTTGGACTGACTTTACTACTGTTGCGTAGCAGCAATTTGTTGTAATCGCGAGTTTGCACGACGAACACTGCCCTGGACTCGCACGACAAACTTGCCAGCGAACGTAGCAGAGTTTCGCGAATTATGTTCTGGTTCAGTGATGTCTTGATGTTTTGATGCTGTGATTTTCCTGATGAATTACTATGAGTATAGATGTGATTCCTATGTGATTAAATGAGTGTACGATGAATTACTATGAGTGTAGCTGTGATTTCTATGTGATTAATACATGACCGTATGATGAGTACCCATGAGTATAATTGTGATTCTTATGAGATTAATACATGATTGCATGATGAATCGTCATGAGGAACTGTGATGATTTGTGACGTTGATTCCATGAGGTTTTGATGATTCTGTGATGAAGTTATTCTTATGATTATTTTAATGAATGATGATGCACCTAATGAGTTTATTATGAGGATGATATTGACGTGTGCATCATGCATTCATATGCATTTCAGACTTCGGTCTAGGACCTTGATTCTTGTGGCTTCAATCCTATTGTGCGGATGTGAGGTATTTTATTGTACTCCGGTTCTCATGTATAATCAATCCTACTGTTGTGGATCTGTGGAGGGTTGATAGCCCAATGTCCTTTGAACTTTGTTGACTGGTACCATATGCATGAGTCTTGTTGCATTTGCATTTATGTGATAATTTGGTGTAAATTATAATGTTATGGCCTTTGATGTTCCTTGACGATTATGATGATGTTGAATAGGAAAATGACGATGTTTTATATATCGATTCCTATATTGATTATTATGAATCATTTTACTCACTCTTCCTGTTTGAATGTTGCCTCCACGTGGGTAACGTGCAGATGACTAGGTTAAGCCGTGGTTGTCGTCGAGGACTTTTTGAAGTTTTTAGGTAGTTGGCCATTGTGGTTGACTTAGAGGGTCTTGCCCTGATAGTGTAACATCGGGTTGGGGTCTTTTGAGTTGAACCATATTTTATTGATTATTGTTATTTTGATTAAGTTACTGCGCAAGGAAAACTTTGGATTTTTGCCTTTTTGAGTTCCGCTGCCTTTTGAGTAATATTTTTGAGTAATTTTGGGAAAACTCGTCCGACCAAGTTATCTAATGTTATTTCCCTAGTATGCGACATGTGTGTGAAAACACTGTCGGTACACGTTTATTTTCTAACCTTTTTCTGTAGAAGTGGGATTGAATCAAGTGGGGGAGAGTCTCGTGCTTCTCCAAGATGCTTCAAGTGTGGAGCGGTGGCTCAGTGTGTTGTTGAATGCTCTTATAATTTGGTAAAAGATGGTTTATGCCCCATCATGATTTTCGGCTATCTATTGATTTATTGAGGAACTGATCACCCTTAATCTCTTGTTGATAGTAGATGGGGTCATGTTGGATTAGATAGACGTGTCTTGCAAGCTTAGATGGTGTGTGCAGTGAATTATTTTGAGTTAAACTAAGTGCTTACATATTGTTTTAGTGAGTCGGTGCAGAATGGTGCTGAGATGTTTATTTTGATGGAAACTTTGAGTGTTAATGAAAGTAGGGAAGTTGGTTGTGTGCCAATTATTTGTGATTATCCAGAAGTTTTTCCTAATGAGATAGGTGATTTACCGCTAGAACGTGAGGTGGAGTTTACGATTGACTTAGTTCCTGGAACTAGTTTGGTAGCGATGGCTCCATATCATATGTCCACATCGGAATCGAAGAAGTTGAAGAGTCAACTTGAAGATCTACTTGAGAAGAGATTCATTTGTCCGAGTGTCACCGTAGGGTGCACCAATTTTGTTGGTTAAGAAGAAAGAAGGTTCTATGAGGCTTTGTATGGATTATAGTCAATTGAACAAGGTGACTATCAAGAATAAGTATCCACTTCCAAGGATTGATGATTTAATGGATAAGTTGATTTTTGCAAGTGTGTTCAGAAAGATAGATTTGAGATCTGGGTATCATCAGATTCGTGTGAAGGCTAAAGATATTCAGAAGTCTGCTTTTAAAATAAGGTATGAACATTATGAGTATTTCGTGATGCCATTTGGTGTGACTAATGTGTCATGTGTATTTATTGAGTATATGAACAGGATTTTCCATCCTTATTTGGACAAGTTTGTGGCTGTGTTCATTGATGATATTTTGATATATTCGAAGAGTAAAGAGGATCATGTTGAGCATCTGAAAATTGTGTTATCAGCATTGAAAGAGAAGCAGTTGTATGTAAAGCTGTCAAAGTGTGAGTTTTAGTTGAAGGAAGTGAGTTTCCTTGGTCACTTGATCTCGAGTAGAGTTATTGCGGTTGATATGTCGAAGGTTGAAGCTGTATCACAATGGGAAGCTCCAAATTCTGTTTTTGAGATTAGAAGTTTTCTTAGGTTGGCAGATTATTATCGAAAATTCATTGAAGGATTTTCCAAGTTATCTTTGCCATTGACGTAGTGGACTAGGAAGGTTCAAGCTTTTGTTTTGGACGCAAAGTGTGAAGACAATTTCAAGAGCTTTTGAGAAGGTTGACAACAACTCATGTTTTGATTTTGGCGAATCCGGCAGAATCATTTGTTGTATATTATGATGCTTCGTTGATGAGATTGGGAGGTGTGTTAATGTAACATCAGCAGGTTTTAGCTTATGCTTCAAGGAAACTTAAAGTGCATAAGAGGAATTATCTGATGCATGATTTAGAGCTGGTTGTTGTTGTGTTTGTGTCAAAGCTTTGGAGGCATTATTTGTTTGGTTCAAGATTTGAGATGTTTAGTGATCATAAGAGTTTGAAGTATTTCTTTGATCAAAAAGAATTGAATGCGAGGCAAAGGAGATGATTGAAACTTCTGAAGGATTATGATTTGGGTTTGAATTACCATTCAGATAAAGCAAGCGTGGTAGCTGATGCATTGAGCAGAAAATCTTTGCATATACCGATGGTGATGGTAAAAAAAAAGTTAAAACTGATTAAGAAATTTCGTGATATGAGTATGGTTTGTGAAGAGACTTCTTATGGAGTTAAGCTTGGTATGTTGAAGCTTACTAGTGGTATTCTTGATGAGATCCAAGAAGGTCAGAAGTTTGATTTGAGTTGGTAGATCGGTTGAATTTGATGAATCAAAGTCGAAGAGCTGATTTTTGGATTAATGAAAATGGTATCATGAGATGTCGTGATAGAGTTTGTGTTCCAGATGTTGTTGAGTTGAAAAAAAGTATTCTTGAGGAAGGACATCGAAGTAGATTGAGTATCCATCCCGTTGCTACGAAGAGGTACCAGGATTTGAGGAAATTGTTTTGGTGGCCAGGAATGAAGAAAGAAGTGGCTGAGTTTGTGTATGCTGGTTAGACTTGTTAGAAATCGAAGATTGAACATCAAATACCATTCGGTCTGATGCAACCGTTGAATATTCTAGAGTGGAAATGGTATAATATTTCCATGGATTTGGTGTTGGGTTTGCTAAAGACTGTAAGGGGGAATGATTCTAATTAGGTAATTATGGATAGATTGACTAAATCAGCTCATTTCTTACCAATAAGGATTAATCGTTCTATGCTGAAGTTAACTGAGATGTATATTGAGGAAATTGTGAAGTTGCATAGAATACCGTCGAGTATTGTGTTCGATAGAGATCAGAGATCTTCATCGAGGTTTTGGGAGAGTTTGCAGACAGCTTTGGGTACTAAGTTGAGATCGAGTTCTGCCTATCATCCGCAGAAGGATGGAAAGACAGAGAGAACTATCCAATCCTTAGAGAATTTGTTGAGAGCTTGTGTGTTGGATCAAGGTGGATCGTGGGATAGTCATTTGTCGTTGATTGAGTTTACCTACAACAACAATTATCATTCTAGTATCAGAATGACACCGTATGAGGCATTGTATGGTAGGAGATGTAGGACCCCTTTGTGTTGGTATGAATCAGGCGAGAGTGATGTACTCGGACCTAAGATTATGCAAGAGACGATTGAAAAGATCAAGATGATCCAAGATAAGATGAAAGTGTCGCAGAATCGTCAGAAGAGTTACCATGATAAGAGAAGGAAAGCACTTGAGTTCCATGAAGGAGATCACCTGTTTTTGAGAGTTACGTCGGTAACTGGTGTTGGCTAAGCTTTTAAGTCCAGAAAGCTCACACCGTATTTTATTGGTCTGTATCAGATTTCGCAGACGGTGGGAGAAGTAGCATATCAGATTGCTTTACCGCCGTCGCTTGCAAATTTGCATGATGTCTTTCATGTGTCTCAGTTGAGGAAGTACATTTCAGATTCGTCACATGTAATTCAGATGAATGATGTACAAGTGAGAGATAATTTGACTGTTGAAGCATTTCCAGTTCGGATTGTTGAACGAGAAGTGAAGCAAGTGCGAGGTAAAGATATTTCCTTGGTAAAGGTAGTTTGGGGAGGACTAGCTGGGGGGAGTATGACTTAGGAACGTGAGGATCAGATGAGGGAGTCGTATCCGACTCTGTTTCTTTAATGTAATTTTTGAGGGCGAACATTCTTTTTAGTGGGGGAGAGCTGTAACACCCCAAATTCTTGGAATATCTATTTAATTTATTTAAATATAAATATTCGCATTTTTGGTGATTTTCGGTGGTTGGTGTGAATATTGAGAACTATGGATTTTGAGTTATTTATTTAAATAATAGTATATAATATGAATATATTGGTATTATTATTAACTTAAATAAATATAAGTGAATTAAGGGCAAAGTGAACATTTGAGGATGAGTTAGTAAGGGTGAGGTTGGAAAGCCCAATTTAAGGCCCAAAGTTAGGTTTAACAAAAAGGAATTTTGAGGGAATTAGGATTCATTCTTGTTAGACCGTAAAAAGAAAAGAAATAGAGGCCAGAGCTTTGAGGAAGAGGATTAAGGCAAGGCTTCGCGAGGTTTCCAAGAATCAAGGAGAAAGGCTTAGAGTCAGAAATAAAGGTATGGGGAGTACTGCCTTCACTGTTTTCAATATGTGATTAAATATGTCTAAAGCCGATTTAAGGGTTTAGGGATTTTGAGTATTGAATTGTTGTTGCCTTTCTGGTGAATTTAATGAGTTTGAGGGATTTGAACTGATGGTCTGATAGGTTTGAGGCTGATTTGGGAGTAAGGGAAATTAGGCCTTTGTGGCCAGAATCTGTTCTTGAGGTTTTAACCGTATAGGGTAATTGATTATGAGAACCTTAATGACTGTGGGGTATTTATAAGAAATTATGGGAATTAGAGGCGTAAATATGATACGAGATTGGCCTAATAAGTCGTAGATTTTGTCCTTTATCGCCGTAATACCTTAGGAATGATTTAGGGATGTTTTGGGGGCATTGGGGAAGGAAATCGTATGGACCTTTAGACTGACTTTGCTACTGTGTCATAGCAGCGATTTGCTGTAATCGAGAGTTCGCACGGCGAACACTCGCCCCGGACTCACACAACGAACTTGCCAGTGAATGTAGTAGAGTTTCGCGAATTATGTTCTGGTTCAGTGATGTCTTGATGTTTTGATGTTGTGATTTTTCTGATGAATTACTATGAGTATAGTTGTGATTCATATGTGATTAAATGAATTTATGATGAATTACTATGAGTATAGTTGTGATTTGTATGTGATTAATACATGACCACATGATGAGTACCCGTGAGTATAATTGTGATTCTTATGAGATTAATACATGTTTGCATGATGAATCCCCATGAGGAACTGTGATGATTTGTGATGTTGATTCCATGAGGTTTTGATGATTCTATGATGACGTTATTCTTATGATTATTTTGATGAATGATGATGCACCTAATGAGTTTATTATGAAGATGATATTGACCTGTGCATCATGCATTCATATGCATTCCGGACTTCGGTCTAAGAACTTGATTCTTATGGCTTTGGTCCCATTGTACGGATGTGAGGTATTTTGTTGTTCCCCCATTCTCGTGTAGAATCGATCCTACTGTTGTGGTTCTATGGAGGGTTGATGGCTCAATGTCCATCAAATTTTGTTGATTGGTACCACATGCATGAGCCTTGTTGCATTTGCATTTATGTCACAATTTGGTGTAAATTATGATGTTGTGGCCTTTGATGTTCCTTGACGATTATGATGGTGTTGAATATGAAAATGATGTTGTTTTATATATTGATTCCTATATTGATTATTATGAATCATTTTATTCACCCTGCCTGTTTGAGTGTTGCCTCCACGTGGGTAACGTGCAGATGACCAGGTTTAGTCGTGGATGTCGCCGAGGACTTTTTGAAGTTTTTGGGTCGTTGGCCATTGTGGTTGACTTAGAGGGTCTTGCTCTGATAGTGTAACATCGGGTTGGGGTCTTTTAAGTTGAACCATGTTTTATTGATTATTGTTATTTTGATTAAGTTACAGCGCAAGGAAAACTTTGGTTTTTGCCTTTTTGAGTTCCGCTGCCTTTTGAGTAATATTTTTGAGTAATTTTGGGAAAACATGTCGTTTGCGGAGCATTGACTATATTTGAATTATTGAGAAATATGCGCCCTTTTGAGATGATTTTATTGTGTTCAATATTTTACTCTGATAAATATGATTGATTTTCCATTATATTTGTGGGGTAGAAAAGGGTGTTACAGATGGGCCATTGAAGATTTAAAAGGTATTAGTCATACAGTTTGCATGCACAAGATTCTAATGGAGGATGATCACAAACTAGTTGTTCAACCCCAAAGGAGACTTAACCCCACCATGAAAGAAGTGGTTCGAAAAGAAGTGGTAAAGTTGTTAGATGCATGTCTTATCTATCATATATCTGTTAGCTCATGGGTTAGTCTAGTGCATGTGGTACCTAAGAAAGAGGGAACTACAGTCATCATGAACGAGAAGAATGAGTTGATTCCTACAAGGACATTTACTGGTTGGAGAGTGTGCATGGATTATAGGAGGTTGAACATTACAACAAGAAAATACCATTTCCACTTTCCATTCATTGATCAAATATTGGGAAGGTTGGCTGGTCACGGTTATTATTGTTTTCTTGATAGATACTCAGTGTATAATCAGATTGCAGTTGCTCCTGAAGATCAAGAGAAGACAACATTCACTTGTCCCTATGGTGTTTTTACTTATAGAAGAATTCCAATTGGGTTGTGTAAAGCGCCAGGCACATTTCAATGCTGCATGACATCCATTTTCGCTAACATGCTTGAAAAGCATATGGAAGTGTTCATGGATGATTGTTCTGTCTTTGGGCCTTCTTTTGATAATTTTTTGACCAACCTATCTCTTGTTTTAGAAATATTCCAGAAAACCAACTTGACTCTCAACTAGGAAAAATGTCACTTCATGGTGTGTGAAGGTATAGTTTTGGATCACAAAATTTCCCAAAAAAGAATTGAATTGGACCAAGCAAAAGTCGAGGTGATATCCAATATTCCACCTCTAATTAATGAGAAAGGTATAAGAAGTTTCTTGGGACATGTAGGTTTTTACCGCAGGTTTATAAGAGACTTCTCTAAGATAGCCAAACCTCTAACATGTTTATTGGTTAAGGAGAAACCTTTTGTGTTTGATAAAGAATGTGCCGAAGAACTTGAGACATTAAATAGTAGATTAGTGTCGACACCTGTTGTTATTGTTTCTAATTGGTCTCTCCCATTTGAGATCATGTTTGATGTAAGTGATATTGCAGTGGGGGCAGTATTAGGACAGTAGAGAGAAAAGCTTTTACATGTGATCTATTATGCTAGTCATGTTTTGAATCCTGCTCAGTAGTTTATGGTTTTGATAAGTTTAGGAAATATCTGTTAGGATCTAAGGTTGTTGTTTATACTGATCATACTCCTTTGAAGTATTTGTTTGCTAAGCAGGAAACTAAGCCGAGACTACTGGGATGGATCTTGCTCCTTCAGGAGTTTGATGTGGAAATTCGGGACAAAAGTGGGTGTGAAAACACCATTGCTGATCACCTATCTCGGATGTCCCTGATTGATGAAACATAAGAGAAGTGTCCAATCAAGGATGAGTTTGCTGATGAACAGATCCTGGCTGTTACTGGTGTTCCATGGTTCGTAGACTATGCGGATTATTTGGTAGGTGGTGTGATCCCTAATGATTTTGATTATAATAGAAATAAATTTTTATTGCATGATTGAAGGTTTTATTTATGGGATGACCCATTTTTATACAAGAAAGGAATAAACAAATTGATTAGAAGATGTGTTCCTGAGGAAGAACAGAGGGACGTCCTTAGATCATGCCATGACTCAGAATACAGAGGACATTTTAGTGGTGATAGGACAACAGCAAAAGTCCTCTAGTCGGGGTTATACTAGCCCACACTGTTCAAAGATGCCCAAGACATAGTCAAAGAGTGTGACAGATGTCAAAGAACATGAAACATTTCCAAGAGAAATCAGATGCCTTAGAATGCCATGTTGGAGGTCGAGCTGTTTGATGTTTGGGGCATAGATTTCATGGAACCATTTCCATCGTCATTTGGAAAGAATTACATTCTTGTAGCGGTGGATTATGATATAAATGTGTAGAAGCGGTGGCCTTACCGACTAATGATGCTAAGGTGGTTGTTAAGTTTCTAAAGGAAAACATCTTTGTTAGGTTTGGAGTACAAAGAGCTTTGGTAAGTGATGAAGGAACTCATTTCCTAAATCGTCTCATGGAGAAGTTGCTTAAGAAATATAATGTGAAGCATAAAATCGCCATTCCTTACCATCCTCAGACTAATGGCCAAGGGGAAGTTTCTAATCGGCAGCTCAAGCAAATCCTAGAGAAGACTGTGAGCTCATCTTGAAAGGATTGGGAAACCAAGTTGGATGATGCGTTGTGGGTATACACCGCATTTAAAACACCAATATGTATATCCCCTTATCATTTAGTTTATGGAAAAGTGTGCCACTTACCTTTAGAGTTGGAACACAAAGCGTTGCGGGCCTCAAAATTTCTGAATTATGATCTCTCAAAAGTGGGAGATTCCCGAATCCTTCAACTCCATGAGTTAGAAGAATTTCGAAATCGAGCGTACGAGAACGCCAAATTATACAAAGAACAAACAAAAAATGGCATGATCGAAAGATTCAAAGGAAGGAATTTTGGGAAGGACAATTGGTTCTTTTGTTTAATTCTAGGTTGAAGTTGTTTCTTGGAAAGCTAAAGTCGAGATGGTCTGGACCGTTTGTCATAAACAAGGTGTTTCCTTATGGTACGATAGAATTGAAGAATCAGACGAATAGAGATACTTTTAAGGTAAATGGGTAGAGAGTGAAACCGTCTTACCAAGGACAAGAAATTGGCCTTGGGGAGAATGCTCGCCTCAGAGGATAACATGACTGACCATCAAGCCATGTGAGTTAAATGAAGCACTTCGTGGGAGGCAACTCACGCTTTTAACATTTAAGTTATTTTCTTTGTGTGTTTTTATGTTTCTTTTTCAATTCACAGGGTTTTACAAGAGAAGCATATGTACTGGATATGGCTTAAGGCTTGGATTTCGAAGAAGGAAGTTGTACTCGGAGGGAACGAAAAACGGGGTTGAAAAGAAAACATTTTGAGAGAAGTCAGGATCCTAACATGGCCACCCGTGTCAGCTGACAAGACCCCTGTTAGGGCATACAACCAAGAGGGAGCAAAATCATCACCAATTTCCAGCATGCTGACATGGCCATCCGTGTCAGCCCTCCTGAAGCCAAGAAAATTTGTTGAAAAAAATGGGAAGTTCATTACCCTGACACGGTCGGTCGTAGCGCGTGACATGACCCATGTCAGGGCCACGATTTTTTTTGAATTTTTTGGGGTTATCTTCTCTCTCATGGACCCCACCACTTAAACCCCATCAAATTTCATTCCACCCACAAAAATCAGATTTGCCTTATCATTCCCTCATCCTAAACCCAAAGTTTTCATCTCGTACCTCTCTCTCTCTCTCTCTCTCTCTCTCTCTCTCTCTCTCTCTCTCTCTCTCTCTCTCTCTCTCTCTCTCTCTCTCTCTCTCTTCCAAACAAAAACCTAACCTCCATTAAAAACCATCACAAAGCTCTCACCTTTCCCATCACCATCACCTTAAATCCTTAACCACCTTCATAAAACCTTCATCATTTTTTGGTCTCATCCTCATTACGAGTTCCATTTTTCTAAATTCACTGTTCAATTTTTTCTTAAAATTTTCAGGTACGAAAATGCCCCCGAGAAGACTTGTCAAAGGTAAGCAGCAAATGGCTGGAACCTCTGAGCCACGAAAAAGAAGCAGCCGTACACCAAATCCGTACAATATTGTCTTTGAGACACCATAGCAAGAGGTGAGGTATTCGACACATATGAAGAGAAAAATAACTTTCAAAGGTATATGTGCAAACAAACCTTGCTTGATTCAGGCTTGAAATTTGAGATAGATAGGATGTTTCATGTGTTAGGGCTATTAGAATTTATGCATCTGGAAGCACCGATGAGCGCATTACTCTGTAATTTTTTACTACCCTTGATTTTCAATTAGAAAAGAAATGACTTGGCTCTTCAAAATACTACTATGGTACTCTAAAATTCCTTCTTTATAATAGTGACCATGAGTTTTTTGTAGAGGAATTAGGTGGCATCCTCCGATTGCCCCTCTACGGGCCCGACGCTATTCTAGATGAGTTTGTTGCAAAATATTTTTGGGCTGCTATTACAGATAGGACAGATTACAAAGTCGCAACTGCAAAGGCCTCAGGTATTCAGAACCCATATTTCTGGAACGCCCAAAAAGGGCTTGTATACACCTTGTTTGGCCTATGATCGGGGGATTTTAGTTGTGTTTTCCAAACTATGTTTGTCGTTGGTTTCACATTGTTTTATCTCTTTTTCTAGTCTTTGGTTTGTTTTGTCATAGTTATTTGCAGTGTTTTCGCATGAGTCTTAGTTTAATAACTTTATTGCTTTTGCCGCCGATGCGTTTGATTTGGTTTCTCTTAGTGTATTTTTGGCAGGAATCGGTGGCCGGACATCCGCACTGTTTCGAAGACAAAGAAAAGCCGAAAAAGCACAAGTCAGAGGCATGACACGGGTGCCCGTGTTGCACAACACGGCCCGTGTCATGAGGGATACGGCCAGGAGGACACGGGTGAAAAGGAGAAAAAAAGAAGAGTTGGAAACAGAAGAGCAACACGGGTGCCCGTGTCACACAACACGGCCCGTGTTGCAGCCCCTGATGCTTTTTTCTCAGTTTCGAGTTACAGCAGCCTGACACGGCCACCCGTGTCACACAACACGGCCCGTGTCAGGGCCACTGATGAGGAAAATGCTGTTTTTATTATTTTCCACTATTGAAGCCATTTTGAAGGGCATTTTAGACATTTTATCATGTAATTTGAATTGAGTTATATTAAGCCTTATTTTGGAAAGAAAGGAGGCACGTTTTGATTAGGATTGAGAGGAGAGAACTGAAGCCGGAGAATTCAGAAGAACAAAGGATCGATCAAGAGCGGAAGCAATTGATGATCCAAGTCTCCCAATTTCAATTGTAATGATATTCTCCTTTTTAATTCTAATTACTTTTATGTTGACCAAGAACATGAGTAGCTAAACCCCCAAGTTGTTAGGGGGTGATCCTCAATGCGATGTAATGACATGTATTTAATTATTCTACGAGACTTATGTTTTTACCTTAATATATTTGATTTTGCATTAACCTTATTCGTATTCCTATTGGAAAGTAGAATTCGAATAGTGCTTAGGCTTAGTCTGGAAAGTTAACCTAACACTTTTGCAAAATAGTATCACGGTCGATATTGCTTAGGGATGAGGATATCCCGTATCACGTATTTTATGGTCGGAGTTATTGCTTGATGTTTTTCAGGGACACTGAGGAATTAGTGAACAGGAAAATCATCAAAGGGTTGCCATTAAGGAATTAAGGCAACTAAAGTGGCCAACTGATAGATTAAGGTTAATAACGAGTAAAGTAGAATAATCATACAGAGTCTGCACTCGTATTGTCTCCACTCCCCTAACATTGTTCTTAGATTAATTAATTCAGTCCGTCTTTACTGTGAGATTACTCTGCTACCAAACAAACCACTAGACCTTTTGTTCAATTGAATTCTAAAGATTCTGTTAATTACTACGCAGTCCTCGAGATCGATACTTGGGACGTTTCCCTTATTACTACGATTGGTAAAAATAGTACACTTGCTATTTTCCCGATCAAGTTTTTGGCGCCGTTGCCGGGGACTGCCAAATTAACATTGTGTTTAGAATCCAAAAGAAATTTTGTTGCTCTGCGACTAAAATTTTATTGTTTACTGCATTACTTTTATCCGTTTATTATCTAACGCTTGTCTAATTGTGTATGCGAGGTCAGGCCTCAGCTAAATATTCTTTTGATACAGAACCAGAACGAGCATTACACGAAAGACGGAGATTAGCTAAAGTTAAAAGACTGGAAGAAATAGAGGAAATTATATCCGTGCAGAGCGACTCCGAGGAGAGAGAGACACCACCTGAGACTGTTCAAATGGCTGGAAATCCACCTCAGCCTGAAAGACTGCTAGGAGACTATGGAGGGGCCAATGCTCAACCGAACCGGATGACCATTGTGAATCAACCGGTGAATGCTGCACATTTTCAGCTACACCCGTCCACCATCCGTTAGTTGGAGAGCAAGCCGTTCGCCGGAAGAATCAACGAAGATGCAAATAAACATCTTCAGAGATTCCTCACAACCACCACCTCACTGAAAATAGAAGGCCATTCCGAAGAGGCTAAGAGATTAGTTATGTTTCCGTTCACACTCACTGATGATGCGAAAGAATGGTTTTACTCGCTTCCCGCTGGGAGTATCACAACATGGCAAGAGATGGAAACTGCGTTCCTGAATGAGTATTTCCCTGCATCAGTGTTCATCCGAAAAAGATACGACATTGTCAACTTCAAGCAAAAAGAAGGAGAATCTTTAGGGGATGCATATAAGCGGTTTAAGAGGTGTCTTACAGCATGTCCTACTCATAACCTGGACGCCACGGAGCAGATGCAAAACTTTGTTAATGGATTACGACTCAAAACGAAACAGCTCATAGATACTGCTGCCGGTGGCTCAACCAACTTTTCAACAGCCACAGGTATCAGAAGGATCATAGAAGCAATCGCCGCGAACGAGCACCTTGAGGTGTATGATCGCACGGTAAACCAACCGGAAGGTAAGATTGATCTGAAGCTGGCAGACCAGGTTGTGAAAATGGAGGATCAGATCACCGCTGAGGTAGAGAGAAGGTTAAAGAAAATGAATGTTGAAACTCAGGCAGTAGCACAGGTTGAGCCATTTCAAGTAGCACCTTGTGAAATATGCGGTGGGCCACACTTTACAATGCATTGTGTAGCAACCCAAGAGCAAGTGGAACAGATTAATATGTTGAGGCAAAACAATCCTTACGCCAACACATATAATCCTGGTTGGAAGAATCACCCAAACTTTTCATGGAAAGATCAACAAGGTAATGTGCAAAAACCTATTCAAGGCCAACAACCGTATCAACCTCAGCCACAGCAATACCAGCAGACACCGTACCAACCTCAATATCAACCACAAGCGCCTCGAAAAGCTGATTGGGAAGTGGCCATTGAGAAAATGGCCGCCCAAAGTTCTCAATTTCAAGAAGAGACAAGGAGTAACTTCAGGAATGCTGGAGCATCAATAAAGAACCTTGAAGTACAAATGAGTCAAATTGCCCAACAGCTAGCAAGTTCACAAGCGCCGGGTACACTTCCAAGTGCCACAGTACCAAATCCGAAGGATCACCACCAAATTAAGGCGGTGGTAACAAGAAGTGGAAAGGCCAAGGAAGTAGGAGAATAGGAAACGGAACTAAGTGATCCGATGATTGAAGTGGAGCTAGAAATTAAAGAGAATGAAACAGTTGAGGAAGAAGTGGTGACACCGGTACTGGTAACTAAAGAAAAAGTGGTAGAACCGAAACCAGTGATCAAGTTACCATACCCCTCAAGAAATAAGAAGAAAGGACAGCAAGAGAAGAATTTCGAGAAGTTCCTGGAGCTGTTTAAGAAGTTGGAGCTGAACATCCCATTGTTGGAGGCACTAGAACAAATGCCCACCTATGCAAAATTCATGAAGGACATCATTGCTAAGAAGCGGACGAGTGAGTCCGAACCTGTTATTCTAACGGAAACGTGCAGTGCTATTTTGCAGGGTCTGAAGATTCCGGTCAAGAAGAAAGACAGTGGAGCTGTTACTATCCCATGCACTATTGGTGATAGGTCATTCAATAGAGCTTTAATTGATCTGGGAGCAAGTATTAGCCTCATGCCCTTGTCTATCTACAAAAAATTAGATATCGGTGCGGTTCAAGACACTCGGAGGACCCTCCAGTTTGCTGATCATTCAGTTAAGCGGCCATATGGAGTGGTTCAAGATGTACTAGTTAAGGTAGATAAATTTGTGTTCCCGGTTGATTTTGTGATCCTAGAGATGCCGGAAGATGAAGAAATGCCATTAATTTTGGGCCGACCATTCTTGGAAACCGGGAGAGTCATGATAGATATGGAAGGCGGCACCCTGACTTTGAAAGTGTATGACGAGGAGTTAAAAATTGATGTTAGTAATACCATGAAGCATAAACAGGATCGGGGCACCAGCAGCAACATACAAGTGCTAGAACAGGTCGTAGAGAGCGAACATGTGGAGAGTGTGACCCAACTGCCTCTGGAGAGAGTGCTAAGCATGTCAATCTTTAAGGAAGACAAAGAAGTAGATGAGAATGACATAGAGGTAGTCGAAATGTTGGACACTCGACCATTCCAAAGGGGATCCCGACCACACCGATGGGAGGACTTGCGGCAACCTATAGAGCTTGAGGGTAATGACGAAAAGCCTAAAGGTTCGGAATTGAAACAATTGCCGGAAAACCTCAAATATGTGTTTCTAGACACCGAGGAAAAGTGTCTCGCCATTATCAGCTCTAGTTTGAAAAGTGTCCAAGAGAAACAACTAATTGGGGTTCTAAAAAAATTTAAGAGTGCTATTGGTTGGAAAATAGAAGACTTAAAGGGTATAAGTCCTACAGTTTGCATGCACAAAATTCTTATGGAAAAGGACCATAAACCGGTTGTGCAGCCCCAACGGAGACTGAACCCCGTTATGAAGGAAGTCGTAAGAAAGGAAGTGGTGAAATTATTGGATGCTGGGCTTATCTATCCTATATCCGACAGTTCATGGGTGAGCCCTGTTCACGTGGTGCCTAAGAAAGGAGGTACAACTGTGGTGACGAATGACAAGAATGAGTTGATTCCTACGCGTACCGTCACTGGATGGAGGGTATGCATTGATTATAGGAGACTTAATTTAGCCACCAGAAAGGATCACTTCCCGTTGCCTTTTATTGATCATATGTTAGAAAGATTGGCTGGGCACGATTACTACTGTTTTCTAGATGGATACTCCGGATACAACCAAATCGCGGTTGCGCCGGAGGATCAAGAGAAGACAGCTTTCACATGCCCGTACGAAGTTTTTGCTTATAGGAGGATGCCATTCGGGTTATGTAATGCCCCGACCACGTTTCAAAGATGCATGACTTCCATTTTTGCGGATATGCTCGAGAAACATATGGAAGTCTTTATGGACGATTTTTCTGTGTTTGGCTCATCTTTTGATAATTGTTTAACGAATCTTTCACTTGTTTTGCAACGATGTCAGGAAAGTAATTTGATCCTAAACTGGGAAAAATGTCATTTTATGGTTCGAGAGGGCATTGTGCTCGGTCACAAGATCTCTCATAAGGGGATCGAAGTGGATAAAGCCAAAGTGGAAGTGATTTACAAGTTACCACCGCCGGTGAATGAGAAAGGCATTCGAAGTTTCTTAGGCCATGTGGGTTTCTACCGTCGTTTTATAAGAGATTTTTCCAAGATAGCAAAACCATTGACGTCCTTGTTAGTCAAGGAAAAAGCATTTGTTTTCAGTAAGGAGTGTGTTGATGCTTTCGAAAATCTGAAAAACAAGTTAGTTTCAGCACCGATTGTAAGTGCCCCTGATTGGTCTCTTCCGTTTGAGATCATGTGTGATGCTAGCGATATCGCTGTGGGGGCTGTGTTGGGGCAGCGGAGAGAGAAGTTGTTACATGTTATTTATTATGCTAGTCATGTTTTGAACCCTGCACAGATGAATTACGCGACCACCGAGAAGGAGTTGTTAGCGGTGGTGTACGCCTTCGATAAATTTAGGCAATATTTGTTGGGTTCAAAAGTGATTGTTTATACTGACCATGCTGCATTGAAATATCTTTTTGCTAAACAGGAATCGAAGCCTAGGCTCTTGAGATGGATTTTGCTTCTTCAAGAATTTGATGTGGAGATCCGCGATAAGAAAGGATGTGAGAACACCGTGGCTGATCATTTGTCGCGAATGTCACCAATTGAAGAAAATGAAGATAACCGCCCTATAAGGGATGAGTTCGCTGACAAACACATTTTAGCTATTTCCGGTGTTCCATGGTTCGCTGATTATGCGAATTACGTGGTCGGAGGTATCATACCCGACGATTTTGACTCTAACAGAAAAAAAAAGTTTGTTCATGATTGCAGGTTTTATTTATGGGACGACCCTTATCTCTATAAAAGAGGAGTGGATGGTTTGATCAGAAGATGTGTACCTGAAGAGGAACAGAGGAAAGTGCTTACAGCTTGTCATAATTCGGAATATGGAGGACATTTCAGTGGTGACCGAACCGCTGCCAAATTTCTCCAATCGGGGTTATACTGGCCCTCAATTTTTAAAGATGCTCAAGAGCTGGTGAAAGAATGTGACAAATGTCAGAGAACGAGAAACATTTCGAAACAGAATCAAATGCCCCAAAATTTCATGCTGGAAGTGGAATTGTTTGATGTGTAGGGGATAGACTTCATGGGGCCATTCCCACCATCCTCTGGAAAGCACTACATTTTGGTCGCAGTGGACTATGTGTCAAAATGGGTTGAAGCCGTGGCTCTGCCTACTAATGATGCAAAGGTGGTAGTCAAATTCTTAAAAGAAAATATTTTTGCCAGGTTTGGAGTTCCAAGAGCGTTGATAAGTGATGGAGGAACTCATTTCCTAAATCACCTTATGGAGAGACTCCTTCAGAAATACAATGTGAAGCACCGGGTAGCCACCCCGTATCATCCCCAAACAAGTGGTCAAGTGGAGGTATCTAATCGGCAATTAAAACAAATTCTAGAAAAAACTGTTAGTTCGTCGCGGAAGGATTGGTCAACCAAGGTGGATGATGCATTATGGGCATATCGTACAGCGTTTAAAACACCCATAGGCATGTCACCATATCAACTGGTCTATGGAAAGGCTTGCCATTTACCATTAGAGTTAGAACATAAAGCTTTCTGGGCGACAAAGTTCTTGAACATGGATCTATCGATATCCAGAAGCTCGAGGATTCTTCAGTTGCATGAGCTGGAAGAGTTTCGTAACCAAGCCTATGAAAATGCCAAACTGTACAAAGAAAAAACAAAAAAATGGCATGATCAGAGAATACGGAGAAAGGAATTTTGGGAAGGACAGCTGGTCCTCCTATACAACTCCCGGATGAGATTATTCCCAGGAAAGTTACGATCTAAATGGTCGGGACCATTTCTGGTTCACAAAGTTTTTCCACACGGCGCAATCGAGTTGAAGAATCAAGCCAACGGAGACACTTTCAAAGTGAATGGGCAGAGGTTAAAACCATATTATCAAGGTGATTTAACCGGCCAGGTGGATGTCGTTCATCTTACCTCGTAGGATGAACGCCCGTCGAGCCATGCGACGTAAAACGAAGCGCTTTGTGGGAGGCAACCCACACATTTTTGCTGCTGTTTTCTTTTTTTTTGTTGTTTCTGTTTTATTTCAGCTCGCATGTCATCATGAAAAGAGGACACCGGATAACGGGAGTGAATAATGCTGAGAAGAGGAGAATCAGAGCCCTGACACGGGTGGTCGTGTTGCACAACACGGGACGTGTCAGGAAGAGGTTGCAGGTTTGTGGATTTTGGGCCAAACAGCAGGGTGACACGGGTGCCCGTGTCCCATAACACGGCCCGTGTCACATACACCAGGAAAGAAAAAGAGAAGAAGCAGAATCAGGGAATCTGAACAAGTCAGGGGTGCAACACGGGTGCCCGTGTTGTACAACACGGCCCGTGTTGCAAGCGCGTGTTAATGAAAAAAAAGGGGATCCCAGGAGGAGCAACACGGGTGCCCGTGTTGTGCAACACGGCCCGTGTTGCAGAGCGTGCAGTTTTAAATTTTTTTACCGTGTGGGGCCCTCCTATCTTATTCCCCACTAACTCCCTTTTAACCCTTTCATTTACCCTCTTTACCTCATCATATTCTTCTTCTCTCTTTCACCTTCTTCACAAAACCCTAACACTCCATAGCCTCCTCCCCACAAAAGCTCCATTTTCACCAATACCCACTCATCAAAACCACTTTCCCTCTTCACGAAAAACGATCCCCTCATCATTGTGGTCATTCCTAAGGTGACGTTTTTCTCTAACGGTGATTTCGAATTTTCTGTGTTGCTTCTGTTTTGCAGGTTACACAATGCCTCCTCGTAGAGATACCGGAAAAGCAGTGGCGGAAACTTCACGCCCCAGAAAGAGAGCACACCGTATGGCGAACCCTCACGGCATACTCTTTGAAGACCCGGATCATCAGCGAAAGTACTCTAACATCATCAAGCGTAAGCTCATGCCCACAAGGTATATCTGCAACACTACGCTTGATAGTCTAGGGCTCAGAATAGAGGTCCATAGGATGTTTCACACTCTGGGGATGTTAGAATTTATGCAATTCGAAGCGCCAACTTATGAGCGCATAACTGTTGAATTTTTGAGCACTTTAGAGTTTCAGTTGAAGCATAGGTGGACGGGGGTAGAGGAAGAATATTATGGGACACTGAGGTTCAGGTTATTTGATACTGACCATAGCCTGACCATAGCCGAGTTGGGGGACATACTGAAGCTCCCCAATTTTGGTCCCGGAGCCCCTCCGGGTAGTTTTAGTGCAGGGGACTTTTGGAAGGCTATTACAGGTAGAACTGACTATGTCGCGAAAGCGGCAAAAGCTTCTTGTATCCATAACCCTTGTTTCAGGTACGCTCAAAAGGGATTGGCGTACACACTGTTCGGTAGGGGTGATAGCACAGGGGTAGCGACTCAGAGGGAGTTGTACTTCATGTACGGCATGGCCAATCACGAGCTCATTAATGTAGCTGCCTTTGCAGCTGATCACCTGAAGAGGGTTGCTAATGCGCCTTCAGGCGAAATAAGTGTAGGCGGTATGATTACTCAAATCGCAAATCACTTTGGCCATGGTGCTCTCTTGAGAGAGGAACCCACTGTTACCGGTAAGACGAAAATAGATCTTGCCACACTGACGGCCCAAGGTATGATTCGTGTCTTTGATAATTACTATTCCTTGGTAAGCCGAAACAGTCATCTCCTTGCTTTACCTGCCCCTGACTTTATTAGTATTCAAAATGTGAATAACTGGCTATATGAGAGCCCTCTGCAGGATGAAGAAGACCAATTTTATGATGGTACAGGTGCAGAATTCTTTGAGGATGAAGGCGATCAGGTGGAAGAAGCGCTTATACCGCCTACTCGATTTTCACCCCATCAGGAATCAGGCCCAGGCTCGTGGAGCTTATCGAAAAAGGAATGGGACTGGATGGAGAATGAGATGTGCCATCTCCGAAGTGAGCAAACGAGGCAAGGCGAGGAGCAGACAAGACAAGGGAACGAGCAAATCCGACAGGGCAGGTTGATCAGTGAAATGCACGAATGGATGCGGCAGATGATGCTGCGGGACCAACCTCCTCCATCATGATGAACTCTGTGAGTCCTCTGCTACTTGTGTTTCAACAGTGGGGACACTGTTGAATTCAAGTGTGGGGGTATTTTATTGTGTGTTTTGTTTTTGTTGTTTTCTTTCTCTGTTATTTATATTTCTGTGTGAGTTTGGAAAGCATGATCGGAATACCCGTAGTGAAAACCCCCGATGTTGAACTATTAAAATAAGAACTGTTTGGTTGAACTGTTTTCGCGTGAGGTAGGTGATGAGAAAGTATAGAGAATGCTTAGAAAAAGTTTTGTGAGGAGGAAATCGGAATAATCTTGAGAAGTAAGTAAAACACAAACACCTTAGTCTCCCGAATAGGAACGAGTTCGACGTGTAGATTTGTGTCATAGTGCTTTAATCTGAGAAGTACCCCGAGTAGTTTTCCTTGACAGGCGAGCTTAATCAATAAGAATCGTATGTGCGAGGTTGATCGAAAAGTATATGAAAAAAAAAACAAAAAGCACAGAGAAAAAGGGGCAAATGGGACGACCGATCCTTCTAAGTTGGGTAACCCTCACCCGGTTATTCAGCCTAACGGCGGTCGAACCTGAGAGCCATCCAAAACAAAAAAAAACATAGTAATAATTGTGCCAAAAAAAAAGGAAGAAGAAGAAAATATAATACTTGATCATCTTGTACATGCGAGGAAAAATCATAACTGCCCTTATAGTACTGTTCGAATGAAAGGGAGGAAAATCGAAAAAGAAGACTTAAGTACAAAGCATAGTCGGAGAGGTTACCAATTGGGAGATTGAGGGCGGTGGTTTTGCTACGGTTTAGTGTTTATGTGTTACCTATTTTGACAGAGTAAGCTGAGACTACTCCTAATGGGACTTGGAATGAGAATTTCACGTATGAGTATCATTACCGTAACTCACAGTTCTATGGGCGTTTATGTGGAAAGATTTATAAGGTTCGATTTGATGAGCTTTTTGCTCGAGGTCAAGCAAAAGTTCAAGTTCGGGGGAGTTTGATCGGGGGATTTTAGTTGTGTTTTCCAAACTATGTTTGTCGTTGGTTTCGCATTGTTTTATCTCTTTTTCTAGTCTTTGGTTTGTTTTGTCATAGTTATTTGCAGTGTTTTCGCATGAGTCTTAGTTTAATAACTTTATTGCTTTTGCCGCCGATGCGTTTGATTTGGTTTCTCTTAGTGTATTTTTGGCAGGAATCGGTGGCCGAACATCCGCACTGTTTCGAAGACAAAGAAAAGCCGAAAAAGCACAAGTTAGAGGCATGACACGGGTGCCCGTGTTGCACAACACGGCCCGTGTCATGAGGGATACGGCCAGGAGGACACGGGTGAAAAGGAGAAAAAAAGAAGAGTTGGAAACAGAAGAGCAACACGGGTGCCCGTGTCACACAACACGGCCCGTGTTGCAGCCCCTGATGCTTTTTTCTCAGTTTCGAGTTACAGCAGCCTGACACGGCCACCCGTGTCACACAACACGGCCCGTGTCAGGGCCACTGATGAGGAAAATGCTGTTTTTATTATTTTCCACTATTGAAGCCATTTTGAAGGGCATTTTAGACATTTTATCATGTAATTTGAATTGAGTTATATTAAGCCTTATTTTGGAAAGAAAGGAGGCACGTTTTGATTAGGATTGAGAGGAGAGAACTGAAGCCGGAGAATTCAGAAGAACAAAGGATCGATCAAGAGCGGAAGCAATTGATGATCCAAGTCTCCCAATTTCAATTGTAATGATATTCTCCTTTTTAATTCTAATTACTTTTATGTTGACCAAGAACATGAGTAGCTAAACCCCCAAGTTGTTAGAGGGTGGTCCTCAATGCGATGTAATGACATGTATTTAATTATTCTACGAGACTTATGTTTTTACCTTAATATATTTGATTTTGCATTAACCTTATTCGTATTCCTATTGGAAAGTAGAATTCGAATAGTGCTTAGGCTTAGTCTGGAAAGTTAACCTAACACTTTTGCAAAATAGTATCACGGTCGATATTGCTTAGGGATGAGGATATCCCGTATCACGTATTTTATGGTCGGAGTTATTGCTTGATGTTTTTCAGGGACACTGAGGAATTAGTGAACAGGAAAATCATCAAAGGGTTGCCATTAAGGAATTAAGGCAACTAAAGTGGCCAACTGATAGATTAAGGTTAATAACGAGTAAAGTAGAATAATCATACAGAGTCTGCACTCGTATTGTCTCCACTCCCCTAACACTGTTCTTAGATTAATTAATTCAGTCCGTCTTTACTGTGAGATTACTCTGCTACCAAACAAACCACTAGACCTTTTGTTCAATTGAATTCTAAAGATTCTGTTAATTACTACGCAGTCCTCGAGATCGATACTTGGGACGTTTCCCTTATTACTACGATTGGTAAAAATAGTACACTTGCTATTTTCCCGATCAGCCTAGGTGATAGTACTAGTGTGGCCACTCAGAGAGAGCTATTCTTCTTGTATGCCATGGCCAAGAATGAGTCGATAAATGCCGTCACCTTTGTGGCTGATTATTTGCGGAGTGTTGGTCGAGCAGACTCCGGTGGTATTTTTGTTGGGGGTATGATTACCCAGATTGCTGAAAATTTTTACCATGCTTTATTACCTAAGGAGACTCCTGTTGTAGGTAAAACTAAAATCGATATGACTTCTTTCATTCAACAGGGCATGATTGCTATTGCTCGTGACTATTATGCTATGATGATCCATAACAGATTTATCATTGCATTACCTGACCCTGACAGAGTAGGTACTTATAATTTTGCTAACTGGTTATATGCGAGTGTTGTCTCTGAAGAAGAGAATGACCACAATGCTGAAAATGTGTTTGCAGGTGAAAATATGGATGAAGATGCTCACCCCTAAGAGCAGTTTGTACCACCTCACCAAGAGTCGACCCCACAAGGTGTCGAGTCATCTTCTATGAATCAAGACCAATGGACATGGATAGAAACTGAGCTCGGTGAAATAAGAACTGAGCAATCGAGACAAGGAGTAGAACAAAATTGACAAGGGGCTATTTTGGATGAGATGCAAACCATGATTCGACAATTAATGTTGCATTTCCCCCGCCTCCTTAGTAATATCCCTGTGAGTTACCTCTCTCCATCTTGTTCTAAAACATTGAGGCCAATGTTTAGTTCAAGTATGTAGGGGGGGGGGGGGGTATTTTACTATTTTTGTTATGTGTGTATGTTATTATTTTTCTCTTTTACCGTTTTCTATTTGCTTCCGTATCTTGTGTGTTGTGTGTTTTAAGTGTTGCATGTGCTTGGTTTAACTGTATGGATAAGTGAGGAATGTAGTGATAATGGATGACAAGGATCACTCCACTGGCTGCGGAATTACCCCCAAAGAGTTGATACTCCTAAAGGTGATTGTACGCGACTTTCTCGAGCTCGACTAATAGAGAAACTTGTGCATCCAAAGTTAAGTGGGAAGTGACATCAAGCGAGAGGTACAATTGATCCCGTGATCTTTACCCAACATGGTGAGAGTAGAAAAAGCTAAACACATTATTCATCATGAGAGATGATTCGGGTATGTCTCTATCACTTCGAGTTTGCATAAGTTCTTTTTGAGTATCACTGCATGGTTACACACACTGAGGCACATTATTTCTATTTATTCCTGAGCCTTTCTAGCCATCCCTTTTGTTTTTTCATTATTACCCTTTGTTAATTCTGTTGAGCCTGTATCGTGTTGTTTGTTTTTATCACCACATTATCATAACCCATGGCCAAATCATTTCCATACCTTAGTCAGATAAGTGTTTTTGTTTTTAACTCTATGGTTCATTTGATGTTTGGGGTAGACACACCTATGCTAAACAAGGTGAGTACAAAATGAAAAAGAGCCAAAAAAAAGGAAAATGAAAAAAAAAATCTGATCGCACAAAGAAAAAAAGCACTCACCAAAGATACTTAATGGATACAATAATTACACAAAAAGAAGAAAAAAAAGAAGTAAACTGAGTAGTTAAGTGGATTAACAAAATAAGGTTGTGTTTGAAGATTCCCCATAATAACAGTTGGAATGAGCCAAAGTGAAAGGAAATGTAACACTTACTCTGAGCCCAAAAGTTATTTTCCCTCTTTCGTATCCCACCTTAACCTAAGCCCCGTTACAACCCTAAAGACCTCAAATAGTGTGTGTTGTATGCATGTGATATGAAATTAGAATTTATTCAAGCTTATTCATCTAACCCCAGGAGTTTTGATGAGAGTGAGAAATAAGATGATAGGTAAAGTAGTACTTTGATGTGGAGGTGTAGCAGAACTATCGACTAAGGAACGCATGGGACTTTGAAAGAAGAAGCGAAAGTGGTTGTGAAAAATCTCAGTAGTATTTTGGTAAACAATGAATTTTGAGGGTGACATGTTGTATTGTCTTAAGCATTGCTTAAGGACAACCAACGAGATAAGTTTGCGATTGTGATCGATCACCATTTGTACTATATTTTCATCACTTATTCGACGAGAATCCAGGTATTCCGTGGCACTTTGTACTTAGTTTGTTATCATTTGAGTCAATTTTATTTACCGTAAGTTTTCTACATGTTTTACTATTTTAAGCTTTATTTCAAGTTTTGTGCATTTTATGCTTTGGTTTTCTGTTTTTGATTTTTTTTCCAGGACTAAGTAATAAATCCAAAAGACTCGGTGCAAGAAAGTAGAATATCCGAAGTTTCGATGGAAGATTGGATAACCTACAAGAGGAGCAACACGACCACCCGTGTCACCTGAGACGGACCGTGTCAGCTTGGAAGATGAAACAAGATCAAGAAGCTAAGAACTCATGGTGTAACACGGCCATCCGTGTCACCTGACACGGGCTGTGTTAACTTGGAAGTTAAAACAAGATCAAGAAGCTAAGAACCCGTGGCGTAACAGGGCCACTCGTGTCACCTAACACAGGCCGCGTTACAAGGTCTGGGACTGCAAAAGGAAAAATCAGAACTCAGAGGCGCAACACGGCCACCCGTGTTTCCTGACACGGGTCGTGTCAGCTTAAAATGTCGATTCTCCTATTTTCTTGTTTTTGGCCCAAATGTTGATCTGCGGGGGTGTTTTGGACATTTCTAACCAGTGCTATTGGATTTTCACTATTTAGACGAGTTTTTACAAGGAATGAAGGGACTTTTGACAAAAAGGAATTTCATGATTCAAGATTGGAGAAGACAAGGTTTTTGGAGGGCATAGATTTTCATGAGCAGAAGCAATTGATGATCGAAGTTTACTCCCAATACTTGTAATGTTTATTTTTTATCTAGTATTTCCCTTGATCAGTATGAGTAGCTAAACCCCCCAATGCTAAGGGGGTGTCCTTGATTTGACTCTTTAAACTACTTTGATTTCCTATTTTGATTTATATATTTGTTTTTCTTAATCAATTTAATCGTTCAATGTTTCTAATGCCTTCTCTATCAGACCAATAGGGATTGATTAGCGATTAACAATTAGAATGAACCACCATTGTTAATGCTTTTGTGCAATTACACTGTAGTAGATATCACCTAGGACTGGGGATACCCTATAGCAACTAGTAAATTCTTGATAACATAAATGCTTGATTTCATAATAAATTCCTAAGGACTTAGAATTTAGGATGAATGATTAGAGGTTTTCCCACTAAAGACTTAGGGAAAAATAGACTAAAGAACCAGTAATTAATTATTTTGAACTTGTTAACAAAATAAGGATTCATAGTTGTTACATGACAAATCATACACCTTGCCCAAGCATGTTTCTCATATTTGTCAAAACCAATTTACTATTTTGTTATATTTACTCATTGTTAATTCATAATTTTCAAAACAATTTAAAAACCCCCAATATGCTTTGTTTAATTAAACAATAGTTGAGCTCAATATATGCGCTCCTCCTTGAGATCGATACTAGGGATTTTCCCCAATTATTACTACATTGGAGAAAATAATATACTTGCTATTTTTTACAATCAGTCGACACATATGAAACAATTTTCCAAATTCACAATTGTTTTTTCTTCTTTTGCAGTCCTTTTGCTTCCAAACTTGCATACATATAAATACTGGATACATGCATCATTTCTAGTAAGGGTTCTAGAGTAAACCTATACGTAAATCGAGATTTCAAAGCATTCTCATTATCTTTAACCTCTCTTCTATGCATACACACAATCAAACTACACATAATAATTTTTTGATTGGGTGACCATCTATATTAGGGTTGATAACATTCAATTAGGTTATTGTACTGAGAATATTGGATTGAGAACTTTGAGGATTTCAAATAAGAAAATTGAGTTGGGGTTTTCCTTCAAGATCGCTGAGGATTTGAAGGTTTTGGACAAGATTACGCAATTCGGCTCCGATCGAGTGAAATCCTTGGGACAATGGGTGCCTTGCAAGGGAGTAGCGTGAGAGGGTGAATCATGTTGGTAAATCTTTGGTTTTAACAAGTGTGCGCTTGAGATTAATCCGACTGAGTGAAAATCTTGAGACAAGAAGTGTCTTGCAAGGTAGTAACAAGAACTAGTGAATTGAAGAGACACTGTGGGTTACTTGATCATGTTTTATCAAGGGTTTTGGAGGTGGTAGAATCAACAACAAACTCAGGGTTTGTAGGGCTAGAGTTCTTCATCTCTTGTATACACACATTTGCAAAGTAAGATATATTATAGGCAAAAATAATGTCTAGGTCCTTTGAGTTATTTTAAAATATCAAGTTAGTCCTTTAAGTTTTTTTTGTAACGCTTGGTCCTTTATGTTAAGTAACATTTGCGCTGTTGACCTTTTTAAAAATTTCCGTTACAATAAATTGCAAACTCATATACCATCTGAACTGGTTTTTCGCGTTGATCACGAATATGCAATCAAATTTATTAAACAAGTTACGGTTCATGAGAATCAGGGAAAAAATTGGACAAATATATAATGAAAAATCGTTCGGTCCAACAAAAATACACAATCAAACGCAAATTTAATTACATATTCGTGATCAGCGCGAAATACCAGTTCAAATGGTATATGAGTTTGCAATTTATTGTAACGGAGATTTTTAAAAAGGTCAACAACGCAAATGTTACTTAACATAAAGGATCAAAGCGTTACAAAAAAATCTTAAAGGACTAACTTGATATTTTAAAATAACTTAAAGGAGTAAAACAATATTTTTGCCTATATTATAATATCTCAATTCAAATTCGAATTGAGGGCAGGCGTACCCATAAAGAGGACGATTGGGGAACTGCCTAAACAAATCCTTGTATACTCTCTCTCTCTCTCTCTCTCTCTCTCTCTCTCTCTCTCTCTCTCTCTCTCTCTTTTTCTTTCAATTTTGTGTTTTCAAATTATTGAATGCATTGTTCGTTTGATCAATTCATTTGGGATTTATTTTTTATCACATTTTAAATTAGGTTGTATTGATATAATCATAATCCGTTTGATTGTGATTGATGATAAAAGACAAAGGTCTGCATCTCAATTGAAAAAGAAAATAAGTTTACACCTATCTTCTTCTTCTCAAACCCCAACTAATCATACTCAAACCCCTACAAACCATACTCAAACCCCTATAAACATACTTAAATCCCTGCAGACCTTACTGAAGCACCTTCACAAGCATATGTTGATCAAGACTTTGGCTTGAGCATGTTTTTCAAGATAGACCCCCGAGACTTAGCAACATTGTTGAATGATGAAGATATTGGAAATGATGTTATACTTGACATTCAACCAATTAGTATTGATATTAGTCCTGTCAAACCAATACCTCATGTCAAACCAACCCCTTATATCAAACCAATCCCTCATATTATGCCAAGCTCATCAAAGTCAAGTGGTCTCAGAACCTCCATTGGTAGTGTTGTATTTTGTCAATGTATTATCCGGATTAATTAGTGTTGTATCACTTGTATTTTCAAAGCTTGTTTGTAATGTAATTTCTTGAATGGATCAATGTTCTATGGAAATGTTTCAAAATCTATGGTGCATTGTCATGTTTTATGTAATGTAAAAAATTAGAACAAAATATGGCAAGATATGGAAAAATTATGGAAAAAGTTAGGCCAAGCTAAAGTAAAAATCAGGCAAAATTAGGCCAAACTATGTCAAAATTTGGCCAAACTATGTCAAAATTTCAATAACAATTTGTCTAATTTTAATGCAGAGTTTAGTCATAATTTGTCTAACTTTTATGTATAGTATTGCTAAATTTTTTTTTAATAATAAACAATACAAAAGGGTCACAATTTCTGATATTGACAAAGAACAATGACATTATACTGTGATAATTAAAACAACTAATCACCAACATTACATTAACCATATATGTCTTTGCATTTCTTTGAATGCAATGTGTGTTTACACTTATCAACAACATTCCTCGCTGATTAACATTCTAAGGCACAAGCTCCTTCAATAATTACATTCATTACAAAGTAAATGTTAAACATAACTGAAATTACAAAGACATAACAATTTGTATTTTCCAGCAAAAGTCTCTGAATTTAGTTTTTTCTACAATTTATTGTACTTTTTCTTTGAAACTTCATACAACTCCTTCAATAAATCCACAACTTCTAACTCATTGATCTTGCTCTCATCAACATTTCCAACATCATAAACATCTTTTACTTACCTCATGTTTTCAATCCATATAAATAAATCACATGAATTATCGCCCTGTAAACAAATGTAAACTAGTTTAAATGCAATACAAATTAAATATCAAAGATGTAACACTCATCTAAATATGTTATACCTGCAAAAATGAGAATCTCCAAAAAAACTCTTCATTTGTTAGGGTCGTTCTTGCAATCATAGTACACTATACGAGCATTTTTTTAAAGGGACATCATACGAGCATGACACCCACATAATCTTCCATGTCAGCTTTTTAAAAATGAAGAAGACATAGAAACATGCTTGGTTCGCCTTGATTTCAAAGATGATATTAAAAGATAGTTTGGTTTGCTTTGAGATGCTGGACTAAGATGAAATGTAGATGTGGTTCGCCTTGTTTGAAGTTTGCACGTCTACGTGCAAGTTGCATGAAATTTTGGAGAGAGAGAGGGGGGGGGGGGGTAAACACGATTTGGGGAAGATGAATTTAAATATAAATATATATATATATATATATATATATATATATATATATATATATATATATATATATATATATATATATATATATATATATATATATATATATATATATATATATATATATATATATATATATATATATATATATATATATATATATATATATTCTAAAATAAAACAAAATTATTGATATTCATATTCCATGCTGTAAAATAATTTAATCCAACAAAACCTAACATGGCCATCTGTTTATTTGTCTGAGTGTCAAAATTTAGCCAAGTGTCCTCCCAGGTCTGCTACCATTAGAGGAAGTTAATGGAAGGGACAAAAATGTGAACAAAGAACATTAGCAGAACTACTGTTTGAAGAAAAGGAGACTAAAGTTGAATTATGAGGTATTTAGGAAGACCCTTAACATATTTAACCTATAATTATGTTATCCTTGAATCTACATATTGTTACGGTGAGAACCGGATGTCAAGCTATTGATTAACTTGAATCTTAATTCATTAAATTTGCAACCGAACTTTGATTTATCCAAAGGAAAGGTTAAAGAAAGAAATACTTTTTGTGTGATGTAACGACAACACTAAGAGATTTGGGGATCGGGAGTTGGTTATGCCTAGGGTAGGTATTTCGCATCCTAAACATCTGTAGTACTCTACAGGAACCTTGCACGTGTGTGTGTGTATGATAAGATTGCTATGGTTATGCTATGGTTTGAGATTTGGGTACAAGTTTAGGTAAAGACCTAAGGATAATTCTAAGTTTGCTCGCAAAGATATCGCATCTTATGCCTATGTATCCTAACTAGGATAGAATCAGAGCAATCGTAGTTCACCTCACTAGGGATAAATGAACACTTGATTATGATCAAGGTTCAAAGGGGAACAAACATAACAATGCTTGTATAAAGTTTAACAAAACTCTCTATTCTAAGTTGTACACTTAAGATTGATTGAATTTGACAAAATCCAAGGGGGGAGTAAGTAATCATCACCATGATTCTTACATAGAGTTGACAAACTTTATCCTAGGGTTCTAGTTGAAGAACACTCCTAGTAAAGGTGGGTCTTTTAAACTTAAGCAAAGTCTAATGACTAGTAGGTTCTAACTTAACTAAGTTATGGTTCAAGATGACTTGACAAAGTCAGAGGGAGGGTAATGAGCTATCTATGACCCAAGGGTCAATAGAGAGACTTTCCTTTGGACATAAGGACGCAAACAACTTGATGTGAACTAGAAATTTCCATCACTAGGGAATAACTTGACAAAGTTGAAGAAATAAATCAAGAACATGTAACAACATGTAACAATAACCAAGATCAACATTTAACATCTTAACAAAGATCAAAAAGTAAAGAGGTAACAACCATCAATGCAAGCAAGGAACATGTGTAACAACAACAAGTTCAACTATAATATTCAAACAAGATTAATGCAAACAAGTGAAAACTTGAAGAAAGAATGATATAAGGATCAAAAGTGATCAAATTTAATAACATAAGACCAGCTAATCATGGGTTGATGACACTCAAACAAGCAAGAATACAAGAAATGTTACAATAGTTCAAGTATGAATTCACGATTTCATAGGGAGAAGTAAACAAGTTTCATGGTAACAACCAAGACAAAAATAAAACCCTAGCATGTCCTTGTTCTAACAAGACACTTAAACAAGTAGAATGAAACATGAAAAGCATATTCAAGAGGTTACAACATCAAGAATCATGTCAAAGTTCACAGATGAAATTCAAAGCATACCATGTATATTCAAGCATTCACAAAGGAAATAAACAAACCCTAAACATGTTATGGTTCTAACAAGACACATCAACAAGTAAAATGAGGCATATTAAACACATTCAAGAGGTTACAACATCAAGAAACATGGCAAAGTTTACAGATGAATTTCAACAGGTCATTTTCACAAAGATATATTCACAAAAGCAAGTATGAACATGGTAAGGCAATGAGTCAAACATATTTGAGCATTTAAAAATGTTAACAAATATATATGAATCATATAAGATCAATATCACAAGAAAAATCAAGTTATAAGTTTGAAAAAGTTCAAGAACACCAAGGTAAAAAACCCTAAAAACACATGTTTTTCAAGTGGGTCAAAGTCTTTCTAGGATAACAATCCTTGAATTATTTATTCACTAAATGAAAATAGGCATGATAACGAGTAGTTTTCAAAAATAATGGCATCAATAGCACAAACATTGAGCAAGTTATGATCATTGCAAGTTGGTACACCAAGAGGGCAAAAACTAGGGCAAGGCTAGGTCACAAACTAAGGGTCATTTGTGTGAAGGATTGAAACTCAGTCAATTCTTAACCAAATTAAGTAAAAATATTGAAAATTTTGTGTTTTTGAACAAGGAATTCAATGGTACCATTTTTTTCCCATACCATACACTCACAAGAAAATTCGATAGCATCAAGTTTAGGGCAAGTTTGGTGACAACCAAAATCATGAACATGTGAACAGTCATTTGTAGTGGCGTGCTTGGTGAAAAAAGTGTACAAACATCACATATACACCATATTAATATGTTAGCACAAAAGAAATCAAGAGATGCACACATGGTTTGGCAGATTGGATGCAAAATGTAAAAAGTGATTAGGTTGGGCCTAGCTTGTGACCAAAATTTGACAGTTCAAAAAATACATGTTTTGATACAAGAAATGGTTCATAAATGACACATAACATACTTAAGACATGTTAAAACAATGTACAACACCAAATCATAGCTAAAAGTCATGGTAGCATATGAAATGCAAGTGAAAATTTCATGTTTTTTGTGTTTTAGGCTTACCTCTTGAAGCAAGCTTGCAAAATAAGAAAACCAGAGACTTTGAGTGCTTCTACAAGGTATACAAATGCTCCTAGGATGATGAGAAGATGTTCCAAATCAAGCTCAAGCAAGTTGATGGGTGAAATGGCTTGCAAGTGAAGAAAAACCACCAAAATTCAATGATTTTCAAAGACATCTCCTTCAATCCTTGTTACAGAAGTGTGGATTGATTATGGACAACTTCTATATGTCAAATATGAAGTTCTAGAGGTCTTAATGCTCAAGGAAAGTCAAGGGACCAATGGTTGTCCTTTAAAATGCAGAAAGTCAACAAAATGAGGTTTTGAGGGTTGACTTTTGGATTGGATGAGTTTCTAGCCAAGGTGAGGGTTTGGACAACTCTAACACCTCATTTTTTATGTTTTTGAGGCTTGGTTTGAGTTTGAAAGTGTTTGGAAAAGGTTTTAGGGGTGAAAGTGCAAAAACAGATTTTGTGCACTTTGGAGTTTTTATGAGATTTTGCAAGAACTTTGCAACTGTGGGAAAGAGGGAGTTTCAGCTGGGTTCAAGCATATAAATGGTGTATTTTGGATGTAGGAAGTGATTTCTATTTATAGGTAAATGCTTTGAGCAAGAGGTATGTGCAGAAGTGAAGCAAATGTCAAGTTTAGCCTTTGTAACTTTGAAAATCTTGGAGTTTTCCAATGGACTATTTCATTTCTGACCTTGAGCCATCCTAACAAGAGCTTCTCCATAACCTATAGGTCATTTTCATCATTCTTGAAGGGATATGAGGTGAGTGGTTGCAGCCAAGTTGGTGGTTTGATGATGGTAGCCACCATTTTTCTCTTTCCACACTATTCACTTTTGCAACTTGCATTTAAATAATGATTTTATCCATTTCTCATGCCAATTTCATGGGAGTTGATGCTAAAAAATTTAAAAAACAATGTAATCATCAGAAATGGGGCTTAATCCTTGATTAGAGTGGATTTGGGAAGCTTTGGAATCAACTTGCCCATGCTGAGTTGGTTTTGCAATAATGAGTTTTTGCCAACTTGTGGAGCTTGGTTCTCTCTAACCATGAAGAGTTATGGAACCCACTTGTGTTTTTATGAAAGCCCTCATTAGGTACCACAATATGTTTAATGTAGTAACCCAATCCACTTGAAACTAGGTCAAAAACCCTTGTGAAAATGTTGCAAACTTGACTTATAAGTCAAGAAATCTTGAAATTTCTAAGTGTATTTTCTCCCTCTTGCCTTGTTTTTGCTCATAACTCAAAATTCATGCTTTTTATGCTCATGAATCACTTTTGAAGAACTCATTTAGACCTTTCCAAAAAGCTTTGAACCACTCCATTTGGATGTGTGGTTAAGAAGTTATGGCCTGACCCTTTTCAAAACCCTAATTTCCCGACTTCTCGATTACTTCTCAATTCTTGATCAATTGGTCACAAAACTTCATTATTAGATGTTAAATAATGTTGGGAACATAGTTGGATTCAATTTTGGGTCAAAACCCTGTTGGTCAAAGGGTTGACTTTTAAGTCAGACGAACCGAACGATCGAAAACCTCTTAATCGACTGTCGGTTTTCTGGGTTCCATAAGGCCTTGAAACTTCTTATGTAGACTTCATTATGTTATATGATACTTATGGACCATGATTCAAGATTTTGAACACCTTTTAGATCAAAAGTCAAACTACAGTTAACTTTCCCAATCAAAAACCCTAATTAGGGTTCTTGTACTGCCCTGTTCTTCTTCCTTGGGTGACAACCTCAAATTGGATTCATTCTTGATCCAATGTGATAACCTTGATGACATGAAGATTTGTTATGTGGAGGACCAATCCAAAACTTTGACTGATCAACCCCTTAAAACTCTGATTTCTAATTGTGTGAAACCCTAATTCACCTGTATCTTGACAAAGATAAAACTTGAAATAGGTTATGGTTAGATAATCTATGTTGACGCTCCTAGAATGATGATGGAATCTAGGAGTCAAAATTTGGGGTATAACACATATGACCCATTTTATATCTGTAACTGAATAACCATAATAATGTTAAATCTTTTAGTATGATATGGTATTAATTGTAAATTTTTTTTACCTTTTCACTTTCCCTTTTCGAATCATAAATGTTATTCACGTTTTTCCATAAGTACTATCATTGCCCTCCACTTTCTTTCTCCAATAAAACTCTTTTTTTATCTCTTTAATTCAATTATTCCTTTTCCTCATTTCTTTCAATTGTATCTTGTTAGACGACGACAACTTGTCTAAAGGGGGGGGGGGGGGGGGGTGAATAGACCACCAATCCAAAAATTACCAAATAAAATATGGGTTTTAAAGTTGTTTGAAAAAGAGTGCACGCGGAAGTTTTTGGTGTGGATCGACAAAAGTCGTCTACACGAACCTAGTTATTGGAACTCGAATATGCAAAGCAAATTATGGAATGACAAACACAATAATTGAATTCAACCTTTAATCGATTATCATGTTATTAATCGTTTAAACTAATTACTTAGTAATGCTATTTCCAATTATAATGAGAAAAAATATTGAACTATGCAATTTATCAAACACTTGGTGTGCAACAGAATTTTCAGAATTTCCTTTGTGTTGTTGTTATTGATATGAAAACCACTTATAATCAAAAGTGATTATAAGTTAATCAAGAATCAAGTTAAAATAGAAAGATTACAAGAAAATTCTTACGAGTCGATCGATCGTTCAATGCTATTTGATAAATTGCGTAATGAAAATTAAAGCGAGTAAATAGATAATAGAGAGATCGACATGAGGATTTATTTACGCAGTTCCCCACTTTCGTCCTCGCGCGTGGGTACGTCTGCACCTAATTTCCGATGTGAAATTAAGATACTTTCTTACTATGCAAAAAGTCGATATACAAGAAAATTTTTCAGAGCAACCATACATACACAACCGGTTCTGATGTTGATTCAACCCCTTTTCTTCTTTTGATCTTGAGTAAGACCAAGACAACAATGGATTCCAATTGACTTGTCGATATTGCTACTCCTTTGCATTATTTATCTCTAAATTTTTCGCGCACGATCAATTGCACTAATTGTTCCACAAGACTTCAATTCGATTCACCGTTCTTCGCTACTTCCTTTGCGTTCTTTATCTCCAAAGGGTCCTTTGCATTCTTTATCTCCAAAGGCTTTCACAATGTTGCAATCCTCTCTTGAACGTCTTACACGAAAACCCTCAAATCTTCACTCGATCTTGGAGGACAAACCTTCGGTTTTTCCGGATGAAGACCCCTACAAATATCAACCCAACATCTCGGCTACACAAGAACCCAATTAGACCTTATCAGGCCTTTACCTAGTTGGCGCCCCAACAAAATATTATTATGTGTGATTTGTTGTGTAGACATAGGACGGAGGTTGAAGATGATGAGCAAATGTATGCTAATTTTATGGTATCACCAGTTTGGAATGAAGCATGAATGAAGTATTTATAGTTTTGGAAGTTTGGTGGCAAAGAGGTAATTTTATGAGTAAAAAATATTGACATAACTAACCAGCTTAACAACATGTGTCGACCTGAACAATGGATGTGCCGGCCTAAAATGAACATGTGCTGACCCAAGAGAAACATAACTTATAACTTATTTAGGATAGTAGATGTGTCGGCCTGAAACATGTCTGTGTCGGCACATACTGATGAAATTTCCAGTTTGTGTCGACCTAAAGAAGGAATGTGTCGACCAAAATGAAACAAAAGCTACAGGGTTTAATATTGAGTTACATGTGTCGGCTTGAAATGTGTATGTGCCAACACATGTAATGCATTTTTGTGCAAAAACAAAACAGAAGCTACAGGCTTCAATATTGAGTTACATGTGTCGGCCTAAAATGTGTATGTGTCGACACATGTAATGCATTTTTGTGCAGAAATATGGTTTTCATGCGTTTGGGCTAGTTCAAGGTGGTTTTTGATGATTCCTAAGACCTCTAATGCAAGGGAGACACACATACTCAGAGTTGTTGTCCAATATACCAAAATGCAAAGTAGTTTCAATGTTTTGACATCACGTAAAACTTCTCATGGTGAAGTTTCACTCATATACTCCCCCTTTTTAATGATGACAAAACTTGCGACGATGCATTTCATGTTGTTATTAAAGGCTCCCCCTGACGTTGTGCTTCCCAACTTCATCTCACGTATGCTTCTTTCCCTTTGACATGATCAAAAAGAAAGATAGCTAATCATGAGAAGTATCATATTCCAAATACAAATTCAATTAGATCATTCAGAGGCAATTTTTCATAGAAGAGCAATGATCACATATCGCCATATATATGTAATGATGCAAAATAGCACAAAGTAGAATTCAATAAACAAAGATATACAAGAGCAAAACTTATTAAGTTGCTACAGTTGCGTCACGTATATCACACATATCATAAATGAACTCCCGATGCTGCACACACATATGCCTAGCATAGCGACAAGAACATGTCACCACTCAATCTAAGATGAATAACATTATCAAACACGAGACATGCAACAACCATAATAATTTTTTCAATTAACAGGCTTAAATACAATTAAAAAACAAGTCATATGCTTACATACTTAAGAGCAAACTTATACAAATGTGGAAGAATTAATACATGAAGTCACTATAAGTATATACATAGAGAACACACAATGGTTATCAATCAAAATTTTTGGAATTGAACATTCATGGCTTTCATCATTTGTGAGACTATCAAGCATTTTTAACCAACAAACATCATGTATTAAGAAAACTCTTACTTTCAAAGAGAAATTGAAACAATATTACCTCACTCTTGATTGGATGAAGGATGCACTCACATGAAAGAAAAAGAACTCAAAACAAAACATTAGAGCAATAGTATAGAATGCAAATCACAAGATAGATATTTAAAAGACATTGGGTAAACCAATGATTCCCAATTCTCCACGAATATTGAAAAAGGATTCCGTTGCGAAAGGTTTTGTGAAAATATTAGCAAGTTGATTTTTGCTATCAACATGCTCAAAAACAACATCCCCTTTTTCAACATGATCGCGAAGAAAGTGATGACGAATCTCAATATGTTTAATGTAGTATATGATTCTTAGTTAGATTGATCGCACTAGTGTTATTGCACATGATAGGAGTATGTGAAAGTTTGATGTCAAAATCTAGTAATTATTTCTTAAGCCACAAGATTTGGGTGCAACAACTACCGGCGGCAACATATTCCACTTCAGCAGTCGATAAAGCTACAAATACTTGCTTTTCACTGTGCCAACTAACCAAAGATTTTGAAAACATGTGACAAGTGCCACTAGTGCTTTTCCTATCCAATTTGAAACCAGCAAAGTCGGAATCGGAATAGCCAACCAAACTACAATCGCTTCCCTTGGAATACCATAATCCAAACTTAGACGTACCAATAAGGTATCTAAGAATACGCTTAACTGCTCTAAAATGTGATTCCTTGGGATCCGATTGATATCGAGCACACATGCAAACACTAAATATAATATTAGGCCTAGACACTGTAAGATATAGAAGTGATCCAATCATACCTCTATACTTCTTCACATCAACATCCTTACCCTTTTCATCTCTATCTAAGTTTCCATTGGTTGCCATAGGTGTGTCAATCTCCTTTGCACCGTCCATTCTGAATCTTTTTATAAGTTTGAGACAATACTTGGTTTGACAAACGAATGTTCCACTCGAGAGTTGTTTAATTTGAAGTCCAAAGTGTAATACCCTAATTTTTACCCCTAAGACCTCACATATCATTTGCATTACATACACAAACAAAATCACCAAGCACCCCTGTGTATTTTCTTACTTGTTTCATGTTTGCTTCTGTTTACTAACCCCTAAACAAAATACAAAATATATATTGCAGTCACCTATTTTTCTTTCTCTGTGTATTTAAGGTTTTGCAGGAAGATTCATGGCAAGGGTATGGTTTGGAGTCAAATGTGGCTATTCAGTTATGGTCAAGACCAGATAAAAGTTTAACTTAATCTTGGTCAAACTATTAAGAGATCACTTCAATTGCAAATTGGTTGTGGCAGTGGGCTATTTCTCAAGCAGTGAATGTTCAAGGTCAATTTGTCTTGTGTTGAAATCCATCAGTTTATCAAGCAGCGTTCTATGAGAAGTTTGGTCCAGGTAATCATGATAAAGAGTCCATCAGTTCAAATTGTGTTCATCTGCAGATTTATTTTCCCAGAGATTGATTCAAGTCAAATTCGAAGTGGTTCAGAACTCATTCGATTTTAATTAGAGATTCAGAGCATTTTGACAAAGATTAAAGTTGATGGTTAATGCTTTGGATACAAGTTATTCAGTGGTCCAAATTTGTTCAATCATTTTAATCAGATGCTTTGTGGAAATGTTTTGAATTGATTTTGCATTAAAGTCAAGATTGTATATCCAATTTGATTACCATTTTCTAGCTATTTTTTATCCATTTCATATCCATTAAAATCTTTTTTTTAACCAATTACCCATATATCCAATTATCTTTTCCATATCCAATTATCCAATTTATTTTCAATAACCCTTTTTTTTTCATTCATTGTGGTCATCCATTATCCATCTATGTCCATTCGATTTCCAATTGTCCCATTTACTTTATTTTACCAATTCAATTCAAAAGTCCACATTTTACAAAACTAAATGGTACCATAAAATTATCACAAAAAAAAAGTTTGATGTTGAATTAACTTGAAACAATCCAAAGCCATGAAACTTCATGATGTTACTAAACCAACATGATTTGCAAAAGAATCAAGCTCATGCTACGTGAAATTCATGAAGCCTTGCCATCAACCAAAAACTCATGCACATGTATGCTGTTGTGAAAAATGAAGCTGGATGTTAACGAAAGAGTTGTGTGGATCCAATACCTACATGCTCACAAGTATGTGGCAAGTACCTTAGTTATGGGATAACATGTCTATTTGGAAGCATTTGTTTAGATGAGCAGGCAAAGGCATATTTAGAAACAAAAAGAGAAGTTACAGCCGGTCTTAATTTGATCAACAACACTAATCTGGAGTACTTTCCTGCAAAGCACAAGGCTGAAATTTTCCGGCTGAAATAGGACTAGTTATTAAAGTTGAATGAATCTGAGAATGCAAATCTTGCTTATTCAAATGCAATTAGTCTCTTTAAAACCTACCTAAGGGATGAATAAGTTGGGGAAACTATTGCGAATCAGCTTACAAAGAATCTCATGAAGAAGTTTGGTTGGAATACGCTGTCAGCTGCTTCTTGCATGGTATAAAGTTTGGTGTGTCCAACTCAAGAAGCCATTTAGCTCGTGTTCTCTATCTACTTAGTTTTGACACTCCTAATGAGGCTGTTGGAAGGGAATTTGATAAGTACTATGAACACATTCCACATTGGGTTTGGCTGTCTTGGATTCCACAGCTCTTACTCTCCCTTCAGAGGACAGAAGCTCCTCACTGTAAACTTGTTCTTCTGAAGATTGCAACCTTGTATCCTCAAGCTTTGTATTATTGGCTGCGCACATGCTTGCTGGAACCATGTAATGTTGCCAATAAATCTGAAAATGGAAGAATAACAATGGCTAAGCAAAGAGCACAACGAAGCGTTTCTGGTACTGGTGGAGGTTCTCATGGTGGTGTTGCCGATGGAAATGCAAAAGTGCAAGGTCCAGGTGGGAGTACCTTATCATCTAATAATCAAGCTCACCAAGGCTCCCAGTCCACTGGTGGAATCGGATCTCATGATGGTGGAAACTCGCATGGGCAAGAACCTGAAACGTCCACCAGTGCAGAAAGCAAAATTCACAATGCAAATGACCAACAACTGCAGCAAGGTTCTGCAAGCCTCTGTGAAGGTGGTCAGAACACTTTAAGGCGTCCTGGGGCATTGGGTTTTGTGGCTTCAACTGCCAGTGCCTTTGATGCTGCAAAGGATATAATTGAGGCTCTTAGGGGAAGGAACGCCAATTTGGCCAGTGAACTTAAGGTTCTATTAACAGAAATTGGTTCAAGGACCATGAAAGTATGGGAGACGAGCAATGCCTACCATGATGATGGGATCTGCAGCAATTTTCATAGACTGTGATGAAAGTTGGAAATTGTTGCTGGTGACAAGAAAATGGTCTGTGTATTTATGGGATTTGTTAAACCGAACCTGTCTCCTTCAAGACTTGTTGGCTTCTTCTTTGGCTTTGGGATCTCCCAATGCATATCATCCTAGCCATGCTTCTCAATTGATTCCCAACGTGCAAACCAAAGCGCATACTCTGAAGTCGTCACGAAATAAGCCATCACGCCATTAATTTTACAAGCTTCAGAGTTAATCCTGTGCAATTCCAGCCGAGCCATATACACTTGCAACAACGTGAATACGAGTTGCAAAATTCGCCACTTATCCAAGCCATATTTCAAAGCGGAATCAAGACCGAATAAATCCACGTTATCACATGAGCGGCCAACAAAGGAAAATAAATCAAAACGACATCCATCTCAACACTTCATAATACACAAGCTGCAAATAAAATAAAACAAAATGACATGAATATCTCAGCGAGTCACGCACAACACACAACATTCAAAACGCACAGAAATCTCATGAACGACACTCATTCTCCCTCACTCTCCATCTATAAATACAACCCACCTCTCATTTGTTTTCCTCAAGCTTTCTAGCCAAGGAAACTCTGAAAAATTTTCTCTCATTTCTCACTTTGCAAAATTGTGTCGTTCATCATTCATCTTCTATTTCTTTCTCCAAATTCATATTCAATTCAAACCGAAAACTAACCAGAATCAAAGAAGAAGAAGAGAGTTTCAAGTTCATCACTCATCTGAATTTGAAGGTAGTTTGGAAGAGATTTCACTTTTCTGATTCACATCAGTTGTTAATAAATCTCGAAATCGTTGATACCATTTTGTTCATATCTTGATTTCGATTCGTTCCACGCTAGTTGTGTGTTCTGCCGCTATGTTTTGAAAAAGCTCGAAAATGCAAGCTCCGGCGTGAATAGACATGGTCGTGTGAGGAAGATGATGAAGCTATTCTAGCTTCTGATTCTCTTTTCTTTCCCTTTTATTTTTGTTTTAAAACAATATCCTTTTTTTCTTTTCTTAAGAGCTTGGGCCATGTGGGCCTATAAGTTACTACCACCACCCTTTTTCTTCTTACAAACCTCCTCCTCCTCATTCTTTTTTTTTTTTTTTGAAAAATTTCTTTAAAATTTTTTTCATTCAATTTTCATTAATTTTTAATTCATTTTTTATTATTCTTGATTTGAAAATTCTTTATATTTTCTCTTGATTTAATTTTACTTCATTGATTTTGATAATTTTGTTTATATTACTTTAAAAAAAATCATCATATGAATTGATACATTGCTTGTTTACTTTAGGTGTTGATCTTATCCACCAAGAGAGGTGATTGATATTGATGATGATTTAATTGATTTAAGATTCAAAATGTTGGTTCTTTTCATCTTGACCTCTTTCTTCTTCTTCTTTTTCTTTTGATCGATGAAATCTATGGATCATGGGTTGTTAGTTGTCAAGAATGTTTAATCTTCATTATTTCAAATCTATAGAAGAATGATCATTGAGATAATTTTTCGTACTTTAGAATAGTGATAGATTATCCTTGATTAATCGATGAAAAATCATGGTTAAGATGAGATTGCTACTTCTTTTCTTTTCGTGCGATATTGCTTTCGGAGAGTGATCTACATATCACTTCTCTAGCGTGCATTAACACTAACATTGTTATTGACCGGCCTCAGATAGTCATGGTTTCTACATAAACCCGATTATGATTGCTTAACATAGTGCTAAATTGTCCCATAATCAGAAAATAATCATTTGTAGCTCAAACTTATGTTTGAAAGTCCAAGTATGGTTGATTATTTGTCTTAGGTCCATTACCTATGAAACCTATTGACAGGAGGCTTTGATTTTATCAATCCTCTAATGAGTTTTCATTAACCTTGGCCTAAGTGCATGAGTTAACCATCGTTGATCATTTGTTCTAACAACTAATCACTAACTCACTAACAATATCTTTGTATTGACTTTTGTTTATGTTTACTTCTTCCTCCCTATCTCTCTTTTACTTTTATGCTCCATTATTATCATCTCATATCATATCTTTGGTTACGTTTATGCTATTTTTCTTTTCTCCACTTGGACTATATTTTGTTCAAAACACTAATAAAGGATTAAATCTCTAAAAAACATGGTGCTCTTAATTTTGTGGTTATCCTCTTGGAATGTTCTTAAACCTTGAACCTCTTGGATCATTCTTAGACCCTTGGACTTTGAATTAGATCTCTTTCCCTATGCGTGGAGTATTATGGATCTTTACCTTTATTTTGCTTGCTCATTAGCTTATGCTTCAAATCGGATAGAATTCTTATTTCACTAGCTATGAAGTGTGCTACAATTTGGTTAGATCCTTCTTATCTCTAACTTTTATTTTGCTTTCTAGGGTAGTCACTTCATCTCCTTCCCATCTTAAATTTTCAAAATCTTCTCCTTTTTTTAAAACCTTCTTGTTTTCAAACTTAAAACCACTTTCACAATAAAACCTCGACTTTTGTCAAGTGATTTTCAAAATTTATTTTGTTTAGTAAATGTCAATCAATGTTAATCATATTTTGACAAATTTCAAAAAAAGATATAAAAAACACTTCACCTCATTCAAACCTTTTGTGCCTTTGTGCACTTTTCATTTTAAAACTTTTCATAAAGTTTAGACATAAGTCATTTCTATAGTTGAGATATAATTCTCCTATTCCTCATAGTATTTAAGATGTAGACATTTTCCACTTAATAGTTAAGTGATAGAATTGTTGATTTTAATCCAAGCAAAATCCTCCATGTTTAGGTGATGCAAATATTGTCTTATACATATGGGTGTGTAATTGTAGTTTTCTCCTTAAAATGACGACTTCTCTTTACATTTAAAATCAATCAAAACAACAAAAAAATTGTCATTTGTACCATGAACTACGAGGTTTTGATCCTATATCATGCTAAATCATGCATTAATCTATTTTTGTGAAAACTTTTGTGAAAAGGATAGAGACAATCTTTGTTATTGAGAAAAAAACCACTCGGCCAAAGAAATAACCTTGTGAGGAGTGATCCATAGTAAACCCCTTTTGAGCCTATATTAGGATTCATCCGAAGTATAAATTTAAATACCATTGAAAATATGGTAAATAAATGGATCCTAAATTCTTTTGTTTCAAGTGAACCTAAACCAAAGTTGGTCGCATGTTGATTTTTGTCTATGTCTAAGTAGAGAGTATGATTGCATCAACTATGGTCAAAATGCTAAAGTTGGGGAGAAAACATAATACATCACCTTAAAAATATTAGAGCTAACAAAAAGAAAAATGAAAAGAAAATCTCATGGTGGTGTGTTATAAAAAGAGAGAGAGAGAGAGAGAGAGAGAGAGAGAGAGAGAGAGAGAGAGAGAGAGAGAATAATAAAAATGAAGATTGTTGAATAAAATGAAATGCTCTCTTAGAATAGGCAATCTTTATTTGAGTTCTTGTGATCATGTCCTTTCTCTATAACCCGAGCCACATTACAACCCTTAAAAGACCTCTTGATTCTCAAATTTTTCATGATTTAGGTATGCTGTGATAAACACATGATTCGATTTGATGTTGATTTAATTGTTCGGATGAGTGTAAGAAAACCCTTTTGATTATTCATCATCACTATGATGTGTGTGTAGTTTTGATTCAATTTTTGACATGTATTACTTGGAATTTCTTGGTATATTTTTGTAGCCAACCATTATTATTATTCATGTTTTGTCTAATATCGAAAGTAACTGTATCATAAGAGTATCGTATGCTTTTGAACCATTTGAATGTCATCTTCTAGCACTTGTTTCATTCCTTGCATTCGTAAATTGGTTTGCTTTAACGAAATGACTTTTGTTTAGGGACAAACAAAATGATAAGTTAGGGAGAGTTGTTAGGGACCAATTGATACTAATTTTTATATATTCTTATCGGTCCCTTTTACCAAATTCTTATTAAAATCACACAAGTTTTTATCACAATTTAGTAAACATTCAATTTAAGTTATTTTATTTTATTTTGAATAGATATTTCACTTTTTTTGAGTCTTGTAGAATGTTTTGTCAAGAAAATAATGATATCATAAAGAAACCTCCGGAGAAACACTTGAAGAACAAAGTTTGGCAAAGGAAGTGCTGAGGAAACGCAAAGCAAGCAAGCCTCAAACTACTCAGTTCACGCCGCAACCGCCCTTGGCGTCGCAGACTGATTGGAAGTCAGCCACATGCAAATTGATGACACATGTTATGTCTTGGAAGAGAAACCCACTTTTTGTAGGGTGACGCCCCAGAGCCTATTTATGTACCTTTTTCCTTGCATGTGAAACATCATCATTTCATTTAGAGCCTTAGTATCTTTTAGGCTTGTAAGAAGATCTTAGGGAGATTTCAAGGTGGATTTCTTGAAGTTTTGGGAGAAACTTCATGCATGAAAAACTTCTTGAAGATTATTTTCTGTGTATTGAACGAAGATGATGAGTAACTAATTCCATTCTTGTCAAGATTGAGGTATTAGTTATCTTATGTTGTTTATGTAATATTACTATCCTTGCATGTAACAAACTTCATTTGATATAAGGAATAATATTTTCTCTTTACATAAAAAAAAAATTAGAATTGAATCATTGTTGAGAAAGATAGTTCAATTCTTTATCTAAAATATTTTTTCAAGTAGAGAATAAATTGTAGAGATAGATTTGTTCACTAATTTTCTATTGTGTTAAACATTCAAGATTATTATATCAATAGTTAGATGGAGAGATCGTCTAAGGATTTATATAATAATTATCACAATTTTATTTAGACATAAATATTATTGAGAGGACATTTGAATATTATCAATGGAGTTTGAATGCATGCATGTGATATTAAGAACATATAAAGAACAAAGATAATGAAACTCAATCTTGACAAGGTTTCTAAACTTTATTCTAAAACCATTTTCATTGTCTTATTTGTCTTAATAGAAATAAGAACGATTTATTCACCAACAAACAACTTGAATATCTTTAAACTTACAACAATCGAAATTATAGAACGGCGGTAATAACACCAATCTCTGTGGATACGATATTAAAAATATTTGTCGGAAATATACTTTTTCAACAAGTACCTCTACCTTCAAATCTGTCAGCATGGCGAGACTTTGGAATTCCAGTATACCCTGTTTCCAACAAATAAATTGAACAAAACTCAAGAGCTTCTTCTGTGATGTACCTTTCAACGATAAAATCTTCTAGTCGGTGATGATTCTTTGTATATGCTTTAAATATATTCATGTATCGCTCTATAGGATACATCCACCTTAAATAAATTGAACCACAGTATCTAATTTCTTTGACTAGATGAACAATTAAGTGAACCATAATGTGAAAAAATGATGGAGGAAAATACATCTCTAATTGACACAATATTACTGCAACCTCTTCTTCTAATTCATCTAATTTTTTAAATCAAGAATTTTATTACATATAGAATTGAAAAATAAGCACAATCTGGTTGTAGTTACTCTAACATTTTTCGAAAGGATGCCATAGATAGCCACTAGTAGAAGTTGTTGCATCATGACATGAAAATCATGAGATTTTAAGCCAACTAACTTGAGATCTTTCTTTGATACAAATTTCTTGATGTTTGAAGAGTAACCTTGGGGTACTTTGATATCATACAAATAATCGCAAAAACTTTTTTATTCCTTTTTAAATAGAGTGTGACATGCTGGAGGCAAATACGATATTTTTCTCTATCTTCTAGAGCCAACTGTTTTCGTATACCCATATACACCATATCTAAACAAAAATTCTTATTATCTTTAGTCTTTCCTGGAATATTTAAAAGTCTTCCTATCAAACTGTCACACACATTTTTTTCCCACATGCATCACATCAAGATGATTCCTTACATCAAGTCTAGATCAATATGAAAGATAAAAGAAAACCAATCTCTTTTTTTCAAATATTTCTCTCAACGGGACCGTCTTTTTTCTTTCTAAAGACAACATTAAGGTATTCTTATTGTTGATAATATTCATCTCCAGTTAAAGGTTTATGAGCGCTTTCAAACTCATACTTCCCGTTAAAAGCCTTTCACAATCTACGATAAAGATGATTGAGGTTTAAAAAATTTTGATGCCCAAGGTAAACAGTCATTTTTACAAACTCAAGCTAGTGAAAACAAATATCAGATTCACATATAGGACGTGCTTTATGTCCTTTGACACTATATCCAGTCAAATTACCATATGCGGGAAAGTTGTTGATTGTTCAAAATAACATTGCACGCATCTTAAACTTTTCACCAGAATATGCATCATCAACGTCAACACATTTATCCCACAAAAGTTTTAAATCCTCAATTAATGGACTTAGATAAACATTTATCTCGTTTCCAGGTTGTCTTGGTCCAAAAATCATCATACTTAACATCATATACTTGCGCTTCATGCACAACCAAAGAGATAGGTTGTAAATTGTGAAAAGAAAAGGACACGAAGAATGGTTAGTGCTCAGATTACCAAAGGGGTTCGTTCCATCTGTAGCAAGCCCAAGCCTATGGTTTCTTGGCTCAAGGCCAAAATCCGAAAATAATGAATCAATTTTATTCCATTGCGAAGAATCAGCTACATGGCGAATGCTTCCATCACATTTTATTTCATATTTATGTCATCTAATATTCTTTGCGTCATTCGCATTACCAAAAATTCTCTTTAACCTAGAAATTATTGACAAGTACCATACCACTTTTGTAGTAGGGCACTTCTTACCAACATTGTCATTGTCATCACCATTGTTGTTTTTCAACTTGTAGCGTGACTCACCACATTGTGTACATTGATCCAAATTTCATACTCTTTCCTGTATAATATGAAATCATTAGGGAATTCATGTACTTAGATATACTCCAAACCCATTGGACACAATATCTTCTTGGACTCATAACATCGATTCGACAAATTGTTATCTTCTAGTAGCATTTGTTTCAAAAAATCAAGAAAATCTGCGAAACTTTTATCCGACCACCCACCTTTTGCATTCAGATTAAACAATTTTAACAACACAAACAATCACGTAAAATTGGTGCACCCTTTATATAAAGGCACATTTTTGTCGATACATAAAGTATCATAAATATGTGCTTTCATATAAGACGATTCTCCAATATCACGAATCATATCTTCTAGTCGATCATCTATATCATCATCATCATCTCCATCCATTTGTGACGTCGCATTTTGATTATTATCCACTTCTCCATGTCAAGTCCATGTTGTATAATTTTGACATATTCCATCACAACATATTTGATGTAATATTTCTTCCTTTGACCATTTTCTAATATTCCCGCAAATAACACGAGGACAATAAAAGATACCATTATTGTCAGGAACAATTTTTTTCCAGCAAATTCAAGGATTTCAAGAACTCCTTTCTCATACACCGGACATAACCTATCGAATTTTATCCAACTACGATCCATAATAAATTCTGAAATTTATATCAAAAGAATAATGTGAATGGCAACCTAATGCTACACACATATGCATATGACAATGTCTGAATAAAACATGAACATGAAAACACCAAAGCCGAAACATATTCAGAAGCGTCATAATGTCTGAATAAAACATAAACATATCCAACACAAAAACCTAAAGCATATTAACAAAATATGAATAAAACATGAACATGGCAACATGAACAATACACATGACAATGTCAATACACACAATATCCTATCGAAGAACATTAACATTCAGAAGCATCAGAGAGAGATAACGGTAAATAACTCTTATGAAGAACATAAACATTCAAAAGCGTCAGAGAGCCAGATTGATAATGTATCGTAATTCGGAGAGGATGGTGATTTCCTTTCCATAAATGATACTCGTTTCCAAAGATGGATGATGACGGTGAAGGTTTCGCTATTGATGTCGTCTCGTTCGCTATGCCACCCTTGTGTGTTATGAACGAAATGAAGTACCTGTAATGTTTTAATTTTGTAGGAAAACACTTCACAACGGTTGTAAGCTCTAACCGTTGTGAAATATGAAATATATAACCACGATTGAACTAAACAACCATGGTTGTTATACTTTCAATTTTTAAATAACAATAAAAGTGAAGGGATATGCGCTAATTTTTATTTATAAAATAAGAAAAAATATTTATGTCGGGACTTGAAGCTTATCATCCAAATTCTATGACTACATTTTTTTAAGGAATCGTGATGAAAAGTTTCTTAATAAAATAAAATAAAACATATGCGTATAAAATGTTATATAACGACGGTGGAAACTTGGCCGTTGTAATATTGTGTTACCGAAGGTATTTTTTCTAGTAGTGCTTGTTTCACTAAATCCCTCATCACATGCATTCATGATGGTTAATTTCTAGTAAGAACAAGTTACCATATGAATTGCACTCAATATCATAACAACAATTTCACACATATATGCAAGATTAATAATCATTTAACCATGTATTAACATATCTAAGGCAAACACAACTAACCTCAAAATACCCATCATACAACAAACCTCACTTAAGGCTAAATTCTAAACTATAAAACCCCACCTTTTGAAAGATGAATCCTGGATTTCTTGATGAATGAAGATAATGGTGATGATCAAGCTTTGTTCTTTTGAAGTTTTAATTGAAGAAATTTTCAGTTTAATCCCTCCTCGCAATTCCCACACATGCAAGACGAGAGGTTAGACTTTGCTCTCTCTCTCTCTCTCTCTCACACACACACACACACACACACACACACACACACACACACACACACACACACACACACACACACACACACACACACACACACACACACACACACACACACACACACACACACACACACACACACACACACACACACACACACACACACACACACACACACACACACACACACACACACACACACACACACACACACACACACACACACACACACACACACACACACACACACACACACACACACACACACACACACACACACACACACACACACACACACACACACACACACACACACACACACACACACACACACACACACACACACACACACACACACACACACACACACACACACACACACACACACACACACACACACACACACACACACACACACACACACACACACACACACACACACACACACACACACACACACACACACACACACACACACACACACACACACACACACACACACACACACACACACACACACACACACACACACACACACACACACACACACACACACACACACACACACACACACACACACACACACACACACACACACACACACACACACACACACACACACACACACACACACACACACACACACACACACACACACACACACACACACACACACACACACACACACACACACACACACACACACACACACACACACACACACACACACACACACATGTGGATTCCTATCTTGCATTATATAGATCCTATGTAAAATGTTCAATGTTCAATATGGATTAGAGCTCTTGATTAGGCCTCCTAATCTACACATTAGATGTTAAGTTTTTACTTTAGTAAATAATGGCCTTCTTAAAGAAAATTAGGGTATTATAATTTGTGTATTCATCATGTTAATGATGACTTTCTAAATTTTATATCTTCTAACACATTAGTATGTTCTTGACATTATGGACTTATTGTTGTTCGAATTGAAGCTTTGTAATCTCAGAAAGAAAATTCGTTTTCTTCGGTGGTTCTCTACGGTTTGGTCAATTTGCCTTATTAAGAATGACATTCTCTTTAATGGTGGTCACAAAAGGGTGGTTGAGATTATTTCCTTTGTAATTGAATAGAATATCCCTTGTACTAACTTTAATACACTCATTTACTTATAAAAAAATTAACCAATCTCTAAACAATTAAATAATAATATTTTCTTTTAAAATAAGTAAACTAATATATCAAAAATAAATAAAAAAATTAAAATTAGTTTTAAAAAATAAGTAAAAAATTTTAAACTTTAAAAGAATATAAATACTCAATTTATAGTATCTTTAGCCCTTTCTGTGAATTTGCTAAGCTTTTTCTTTTTATAAATATAAGAAAAATGCAGCTTTAAGTCTCACCCAACAACTACTCCAGCTGTGTTCCAGAAATGTCCACGACCGCCAGACCCCATTCCTTATTAATTCTCTCTCTCTTTCTCTCTCTCTGAGTGAGTGAGGAGTAGCTTTTACTTTTACTTTTCTATTAAAACCAAAATAATGATTATCTTCATCATTGCAATATTTCCTTATATTATAACCAAAATCCATTCTTCAAAGGAATTCAATCAAACCTAGAGTATATGGAAGCTCTGATACTTTGTGGGGAATGCTGCCTGGTCCAAGGACCTTCATTTCATTCAAAAACTTCATTCACTGATACATCATATGGTTTGAGTTTGTTACTATCTCTTTCTCGGACCAGGCTTCATTCCCCTCAATTACACCTTCCTTCTTCATTGGTGGATCGCTTTATTAATCATCAAGAGATTTGACTAACTCACATCACATGCCCTTGTCTTGTCTTCACTTCTCTTCCACAGCTGATCAAAAAGGTAACCATCATTAGGTTTTTGAGTTCTACTAATTCTAGATAATTTACACCTATTTTTGGATCTGAAATTCACATCATTAATTAATTTATTATGCATGAGTACTGTCAACATGTTTCTGTATATTTATATTTATAAGATCTGCTAACTAGCTTGTGAACTTGTGATCATATCAGATCATATCCTTTTTCCTAGGGTTTCATTCCCAACTCCTTAGACTCTAAGGTACGTAAATATATATGCTATATAATTATTTATTTATATGGTATGGTTCAATTGTTTTTGTTCTTCCATATATTTGTTTAAGGGTGTAGGTAGATTTAACATGTTCCTGATAACCTGCACATGTGTCTCAGCTTTGGTTCACTTTCAGTAATTAATAGATAAGTTTCTTTTGAGTGGAATACATTCATTGATGGAGGAGGATAGGATAGTAGTTGAAGCATATAATTCTGTAGAATTAGATTCTATTTTATTCTTTTCTTTTTTTTCTTTCTTTATAAAAGAAAACATCTTTCTGCTTTCTTTTCAGTATTTCTTTTAATTCCTTCTTTATGAATTCTATATATTCCCTTTCTTTTTAACTCATTAAGTTACACTCAACTTAACTAGATTAATTCTTAAGTTAATTACACAGTTAACTCCAAAGAGCTTTCATGTGAAGAATGTGGTTGAGATACTTGTCTAAGAATATGGTAGAAGAAAAAGAGTAAGTTGGATTGGATCCCTAGATGAAACAATCCTTGATCAAGATCAAACTTTATTAAAAGTACAAACTCTTCTCTATAATCTGATATGAGTTTATTTATACATTCATTGTGTGTAAACTAGTAAGCTGTTACAAAAGATTTAAAGGCACATTGGTGTAACTTGTTAATTTAGACAAGTAAAAAGTTAGTGGGTGGTGGAAGTTAGCATTTGCGCTCCTATATTTTATTACAATTGGCACTGTGCTAGGTGGAAGACCATGAATATTTGCAGGTTGTCGCAGGCCAGATTCAAAAATAGTAAATACTTGTAATAAAAGGGACGAGAAATTGGCTAGCTAGACTATAACTTGCTCAATTTTGCAGAAGGAAGGTAATAAAATTCAATTTTGCTCAATGAGGTGTTATGGTTGGGTGGGCATCATGTGCCTCGTCCGCTTGTGTTTAAGAAAAATCCTTATTCTATAAGGATTTGGTTTTCAATGGGGTGGGTAAATTTAAGATGAGATTATTAAAAATATACATATTGAATAAAACTATACATATTGAATAAGTTTGAGATTGTTTAGTTTTTGTAAAAGAAAAGAGAGTTTAAGACCATATAAAAGATTTAACTTTTTTATTACATGATGTATCAGTAAAATCTCTCTAATTTATATTTGACTTTTTATATATATTATTTTATATACAATTGTCTTAAAATGTTTTGAGGAGAAGTTAAATATTTGTTTTGGAGAGTGCGAGTGTATTGGAATCTTGGGATGATTGAAAGTATTTTATGTATTGTAACAATTTTCACATTATGTTATTTTGTAGTTGTCATTTGACAACAATTGTGTTTTTTTCTTCGTTTTTGAAGTTTTCACATTAAATTCTTGTGTTATTAGTGTGTTTTTCTTTTTCTCTATGTATTTGTTTTTTCAAACAATTGATATCTAGAGTCCTAATTTGGTGGGATATAAATTTTTTAGTTATATTCTGTGGTTGCAGTTTTGTCTGATCTACCACATAAGAAAATATATTTTATACTTTAGGTTGGTTGGGAAAAAAAATTTGCTACATAAAAAGGTTTTTGTGCAATGACATAGAGAAATATGATGGAAGAATCAATTTTGTCTTGTGGAAAATTCAAGTAAAAAAATATTTTGATAGAATTAGAATTACAGAAGGTATTAAAAGGAAACATTTTCAACATAACAAGAACATAGAGAAACTAGATTTGAGAGCTTCGAGTACAATCTGTGTGTCTTTGGCTAAGAATATTCTTGTGAATTTCTTCTTACGTCGTTAGCCAAAGAGCTTTAGAAAAAACTTGAAGGGTTATATAAAGGAAATGCTATATCGAATCAGCTGTTGTTGAAGGATCACTTTCATAGCTTGCATATGGATGAGCATACAAAAGTATTCGATCATCTAAGTGTTCTTAATGGTGCTGCTTAAGAATGAGAAATTATTAGAGTCAAGATTGATAATGAAGATAAAACTTTGAGACTCATAGTCTCTTTCATCTTTCTATGAGCATATTAAACATGTTTTGATATATGGGAAGGAAACTTTGAGTTTTGAAGAAGTTGCTAGTAAAATTATTTCTGAAGAAGAAGATTGAAGGATGAGGATAATACTTCATCAAACTCAATACTGACTGCTAGAGGAAGGTCTTATGTGAAGAAAAAAAATTAGAACTGGTGTGAGATGTTGGAAATATGAAAAAAATTAGACATATAAATTATAAGTGTCTTGATGGGGCAGTTGTTGTGACTCGGATACCTTTAAACAAAGTATAAATGGTTTCTTAATGATCAAGAAACTCACAAGGGTTAGGGTTAACAAAGAAGACAAGATAAAACAACAAGGAACAACAAGGATTGGTTATTAAACTGCTATTCTTTCCTTTCTCTTAGAACAAGATTACAAGTATACAAGAATAACAAAATAACCTCTCTCCCTTGAAATTAGGATTTTATCTTCCTATTTTTCCTTATGCCAAGATTGAGAAACTAACATCCTATTTATAATAAAATAGCACACTAACCTAATGGGTTTTTTAACAATTACCCATTACAAGCCAACTTAGGGTACAAACTAACTTAAACAATTGGGCTTACAAGCAAGGCCCAATTCAACATGCTAACAACCCTAGCAATATTGACTAATGCATGTTAGAACAAACTTCGACTACAACACGCATTACTTGCGAACAGACTTCGACTATACTAGAGTTCGATCCAATATCTCACAAATCTCCACCTTGGATCTAACTCTATAACATCAAGAAACTAACTTTCTTCATGCAGCTTTATTAACTGCATACAGTGGAAAAACTTGCAAATGGGCAACGTCTTGGTGATCATATCAACAGCATTATGATCTGTCGAAACCTTCGACACTTGGACTTCTCCACGCTCGATTACCCCTCTGATGAAATGCAGCCTCACATCAATGTGCTTGGTTCGCTCATGATAGGCTGAATTCTTCGACAGGTGTATTGCACTTTGACTATCACATTTAACAGTAATAACTCGACCTTGATGTTTTAACTCCTTTGCAAAACCTTCAAGCCACAATGCTTCGTTCACAGCTTCAGTTAGGGCAATATACTCCGCTTCAGTGGTTGATAAGGCAACGACTTTCTGAAGTGTTGCTTTCCAACTGTTTGTTGTCCCAAACATAGTGAACACATATCCAGAGATAGATTTTCTAGAATCCATACAACCTGCATAATCAGAGTCGACATATCCTTCGATTGCTGCTTTACTATCTTCACCCAAGGCTCCACCATAAATTAGGAATCTATTCATAGACCCATTTATGTACCTTAAAATCCATTTACAACTGACTAACCTGGCTCCAGCAGGTTTCTTGATCAGTTCTCAGGTGTTGTTATCATGAAGAGATTTCATCTCATCATCCATGACCTTCAGCCATTAAGTCTTCTTTCGACTCCTCATAACTTCCTTATAGTCTCTGGGTTCTTCATCTAGAACCTCACTAGCAGAGATTAAGGCATAAGCTATAAGATCTACATACCCAAGTCTCTGAGGTGGCTTGATGACTCTCCTCGACCTGTCTCTTGATAACAGGTAGTCATTATTAGTCTCCTCATCTTCGATAACATTTTCTGCGTCTTCTTCGACTTCATCTGGGGTAAGCAATTCAGCATCAACATGCTCCGCCTCAACAGGAATCTCTCCCTGTTCCAGCTCTTTGTCAGCATCATCAGTTTTCTTGAAAGCCATCTGTGCTTCATTGAAAACTACATCTCGACTAGTGATACACCTCCTGTGACCTGGCTCTAGGCACCATAACCTATAAGCTTTGACTTCTTCAGGATATCCCATGAACATGCACTTCAGAGCTCTAGGTTCGACCTTGTCTTGCCTAATATAAGCATAGGCCACACAACCAAATACTCTCAGTCTGTCGAGACTAGATGGATGTCCCGACCAAACTTCTTCAGGTGTCTTCATTCCCAAGGCAGTCGAGGGACATCTATTTATCAGATAAGCTGCTGTCGAAACAGCTTCCGCCCAAAACATCTTCTTCAATCCAGCACTAACCAACATGCATCTGACCCTTTCAAGGATTGTTCGATTGAATCTCTCAGCTAAGCCATTTTGTTGAGGAGTACCTGCTACAGTCTTATGCCTTGCAATTCCAGACTCAACACAATAACTGTTGAACACTTCGTTGCAAAATTCAAGGCCATTGTCGGTTCTTAACCTCTTAACCTTTCTGCCAGTTTGAGTTTCGACTAGAATCTTCCAACTTTTGAAATTCTCAAAACTTTCATCCTTCGTCTTCTGAATGAATACCCATAGCTTTCTGGAATAGTCATCAACGATGGATAAAAAATACCTTGCACCTGAGTGTGAAAGATTCCTTGCAGGCCCCCAAAGATCAACATGAATGTAATTCAGGGATCCATGTGTTCTTTGTTTGCCTTTGTTAAACTTCGCCCTACAGGATTTACCAAATACACAAGATTCACAAAATTCCAACTTTTCGACTTTGTCACCTCCTAGCAAGTTTTGCTTCCCCAATTCGACCAGGCCTCTTTCGCTGACATGGCCCAATCTCATGTGCCATAATTCTGTCTTCGACATAAGTTTCGTGGATGCAACATTTGTCGAACCACTTACAACCTCAGCCTCAAAGGTATACAAGCCTTGTTTCTTCACGCCTCTCAAGACTTCCTTCGACCCCTTCATGACTCTTAGGATACTTTTCTCTCCTTGAAAAACGTATCCTTTTCTGTCGAATTCACCAAGAGAAATCAAATTTCTCTTCAAGTCAGGTACATACCTGACTTCAGTCAATAACCTTATTGACTCATCATGGAGCTTGAATCTCACAGATCCAATACCTGCAATTTTGCAAGATTTGTTGTTTCCCAGCAGCACAGATCCACCATCTTGATCACATAGCTCCTCAAACAATTCTCTATTAGGAGTCATGTACCAAGTGCAACCTGAATCCATAATCCACTCTTTCCTCGAGTCGCCACTTGAAACCACAAGAGCATTAGATGAGTCGAAGTCATCTTGAACAATGGCTGCATTGCCATTACCTCCATGATCTTTCAGGCGTTCAGGGCACACCTTTCTTATGTGACCCTCCTTCTTACAGTGATAACATCGAATACTAGATGTTTCGTCACTATAAGACTTCTGTTGACTTTTACCTTTCTTCTTGTCGAACTTACCATCCTTTCGCAAGAATTTTCCCTTAACGTCCAAACCTTCATCCACCGTCGAAGGTTTATGCTCCTTTCGTTCGTTCAAGTCCTTAGAATACAAGGCTGATTGAACTTCTTCAAAGTTTAGGGACTCCCTTCCATACAAGAGAGTTTCTTTGAAGTGAGCATGTGTTCTGGGCAAAGCACACAGCAACAACAGTGCTTGATCTTTATCATCGATCTTCACATTAATATTTTCAAGATTAAGAATCAGCTTGTTGAACATATCCAACTGCTCAGCCAACACTTTGTCTTCACTCATCTTGAATGAATATAAAGCTTGCTTCAGGTAGAGTCGATTCACCAGAGATTTGGTCATGTACAAACTTTCAAGTTTCACCCATAATCCCGATGCTGTAGTCTCCTTTGATACCTGTCGAAGAACCTTATCACCAAGGCTCAACAATATTGCGCTGTGGGCTTTCTCGATCATGACCGTCTTTTCTTTTGCTGTTAACGCAACGTCCATGGCTGCCTTACCCTTCAACGCTTCCAAACAACCCTGTTGAACCAATAGGGCTATCATCTTCAAGCACCACAGACCGAAGTCGTTCACTCCGGTGAACTTTTCAATCTCATACTTTGTTGAAGGCATCTTCTCCACGCTCACCGCACCAATTTGTTGTGAATCAGATACCTTTAAACAAAGTATAAACGGTTTCTTAATGATCAAGAAACTCACAAGGGTTAGGGTTAACAAAGAAGACAAGATAAAACAACAAGGAACAACAAGGATTGGTTATTAAACTGCTATTCTTTCCTTTCTCTTAGAACAAGATTACAAGTATACAAGAATAACAAAATAACCTCTCTCCCTTGAAATTAGGATTTTATCTTCCTATTTTTCCTTATGCCAAGATTGAGAAACTAGCATCCTATTTATAATAAAATAGCACACTAACCTAATGGGCTTTTTAACAATTACCCATTACAAGCCAAGTTAGGGTACAAGCTAACTTAAACACTTGGGCTTACAAGCAAGGCCCAATTCAACATGCTAACAACCCTAGCAATATTGACTAATGCATGTTAGAACAAACTTCGACTACAACATGCATTACTTGCGAACAGAGTTCAACTATACTAGAGTTCGATCCAATGTCTCACAACAGTGTTAGAGAAAGACTCTGAGTCAAATACTAGCAATGTCTCCCTCGCTGTGGGAGAGGATGATATTCTTTAAAAATTGTGAATCGTGTCCTCGTGATATTTCTGCTGTCATTGAAAATGACAAGTTATTGCTAGCGGATTAACACATGCGCGTTGATGCAAAGTGGTTTTGAGATTATTTCGATGGAAACATGGAAGTTGCACTTTAAGTTTTCAATCTAGTTTTTGACATGTGGGAATTCTTGAATTGTTTTAACTTCAAGTGAAATATACTCTTCTTTAGGTTAAGTATGATTGTTTTTGAACTATGATCGTCTGTGAAGACAATGTGAAAATTTTTGATCTTGTGTAGCTTTAAGTGACTATACTCTTTATGATGGAGTATGGTTGTCGGTGAAGACAATGAAAACTGACATATTAATTTCAATCAAGGTGGGCATTGTTAACGTTGGTTAAAAATATACCTGTTGAAGAAGTCCGACATCGTTTAGTTTTGTAAGGTAAGAGAGAGTCCAAGGCTATATAAGGGATTCAAGTTCTTTATTACCAGATCTACCAGTAAAAAGCACTTTAGGTTCATATTTGAATTTTTATGTTTTCTCTTATACTCTTGTGTTAGATTATTGTAAGGGGTAGTTAAATATCCTTTTTGGAGAGTGCGGGTGGATTGGGGCTTTGGGGGTGGTTAAGGGTAGTCCATATGTTATTATAATTTTCTAAGACATTAACAAAACCAAAGATAGGTGGTATTCAATTGAAGAATATTCTAGGACCTTGGAAATATGTGTGATTTTTCCCTAAAAAACACCTAATGAAAGTGAATGATTGAAGAATAACGGTCAGCTCACAGAATAATTAGTATATCAACACATGTTTTATTGGAAAACTATTCTTCACAAAAAGGTTTTAGGCCCCCAAAATCCTAGAATCAGACTATAAAATAAAAGAGAACAGAAGGAGATAAGGTACACACTTTTTTAAACCTAAAATACCTCGCACTACTTCTTATAATTATTGACTTGTGCATTAAAGTGTTTGGAGGTGCCTTCAAATCATGAATGAGAAACTAGAATTCAACTACAAATTGTAATATGCCATCAAATTTAAGTCAACCAGTCATGCAGTTAACACCTTAAATCTACTCGAGATTAGATTTGTTACTTAATTTTTAATTTTTAGTGGTCATATAACTTAAATCTTGTCTCATATTTTTTAAATTTTAATGTTAAAATGTAATTAAAATAAACCATTTTGTTGTGTTGCTTATATGATAAGTAACTAATTAATCACATTATTTATTGTGCATGTAATTAACTAGTTAAGTTGGTTATGATTCCACGGCTCACTGGAATTTTGTAAGCCTAATTTATGGTGTGTACAAGTAAACATAATATGGTCATGAATGATAAGTTCTATGTGCATAATCAATTCATTTCTACCGATATGAGATTTCATTTTGATTGCAATAAGGCTTTTACCTTGGTTGAGAGGGCGAAGTAATGTAGTGTGTCATAGAAAGTAACTACTTTTTTCCTCGGACCACTGACAACTGAAGTAAAATGTTTCTTTGGTCATGATTTTGATTTCCATCAGTTAGAATTTTAACCGAGTGGATAGGTGTTACGGATAACTTTTTCCCTCAGATGAAGCTTTTTTAATAGAGGATAAATCTAATGGATCTTATGTCACTTTTATTATGCTAATTACACGTTTGGATGAACAAAATTTATTTTATAGCATAATCATTTGCTTTTTTATCAATATAAATATATCATTAAACATATCCATTTATTCAAAAACAAAACAAATTGCATCATCTAAAGAAAAATCATAACCCAATCAGAAGGAGAATGGTAATGATTTAAAAATGGAGATAACACATGTGTTGCTTCCTTTTCAAATTCTTAACATTCACCATTCTCTTTTCGGGCAACAACTTCACTAGATGATGCAATTTCTTCTTTTCTAAAAAAAATAGTTATAGTTTTATGAAATACATAAATTAATAAAAAATAAATACTTATACTTCAAAATAAGTTTCACTTAGTTAAGCCTAAAATGTCAAGAAAACAGTAATGTGTCATAAGATACAAAATTTGGAAAGTCACCATTAACATGATGAATACCAAATTAAATTGTAATGCCCTAATTTTATCTAAGAGTGTTATTATTTACTATAGTAAGGAACTAACATCTAATGTATAGATTAGGAAGACTAGTCAAGAGTTCTAATCCACATTTAGTGAAGAGTGGCAATGTTTAGGGAATTGGCCTAAGTACTAGGGGCATATTGGACATTTTATATAGGATCTATATAGGGAAAGATGTGAAATTTATATCCATATTTTCTCACTTTTTTATCTCTTTAAAATCATATTTTTGAAGAAGAAGCTCATAGAGAGATAAGGGGAGGCAATTTTGAAGAAGAGGGGGGGAAGATCACGATCAAATTCTAACCTCTCATATTGCATGTGTGGGAATTGTGAAGAGGGATCAAATTAAATATTTCTTTAGGTATAAATTTTTAAAAAAAAACCAAGCTTGATAATCACCATCATTTTCAATCTTCAAGAAATACATGTTTCATCTTTTAAAAGGTGGGGTTCTAGTTTAGAATTTAGCCTTAAGTGGGGTTTGTTGTATGATGGAGATTTCAGGTTATTTGTATTTCCTTAGATATGCTAATGTGTGTGGTTGAATGATTATTAATATTTTGTAGATGTGTGAAATTCCAGTTGATGATATTGAGTATACGGCATGTGATAACATGTTCTTTCTAGAAATTAATCATCATGAATGCATGTGATTAGGGATTTAGTGTAACTTGATTGAAACCCTAGTTTTCAATAAGATTTTTCTCACTTTTTTTATCTCTTTAAAATCATATTTTTGAAGAAGAAGATCATAGAGAGAGAAATGAAGGAGATTTTGAAGAAGAGAGGGAGAAGTTCATGATCAAAATCTAACCTCTCATCTTGCATGTGTGGGAATTGTGAAGAAGGATCAAATTGAATATTTCATTGAGTATAAATTCAAAAAAAACCAAGCTTGATAATCACCATTATTTTCATTCATAAAAAAAATACATTTTCATCTTTCCAAAGGTGGGGTTCTAGTTTAGAATTTAGCCCTAAGTGAGGTTTGTTGTATGATGGAGATTTTGGGTTAGTTGTGTTTTCCTTAGATATGCTAATGTGGGTGGTTGAATGATTATTAATCTTTTGTAGATGTGTGAAATTTCTGTTATGATATTAAGTAAAATGCATGTGGTAACTTTTTTTACTAGAAATTAATCATCATGAATGCATATGATTCGGGATTTAGTGGAACTTGATTAAAACCCTAGTTTTTAATCAGAATTTTCTCACGTTGTTTATCTCTTTAAAGTCAGATTTTTGAAGAAGAAGCTCATAGAAAGAGAAGGGGAGGCGATTTTGAATAAGAGATGGAGAAGTTCATGATCAATTTCTAACCTCTCATCTTGCGTGTCTGGAAAGGGTGAAGAGGGATCAAATTTCATATTTATTTGAGCATGACTTCAAATAAACCAAGCTTGATAATCACCATCATTTTCATTCATCAAGAAATAAAGGTTTCATCTTTCAAAAGGTGGGGTCCTAGTTTAGAATTTATCTTTAAGTGAGGTTTCTTTTGTGATGGGGATTTTAGGTTTTGTTTTGTTTGCCTTAGATATGCTAATGTGTGTGGTTGAATGATTATTAATCTTTTGTAGATGTGTGAAGTTCTTGTTATGATATTGAGTAAAATGCATTTGGTAACTCGTTCTTACTAGAATTAGTGGAAATTGATTGAAACCCTAGTTTTGTGAATTCCCTGGGACCTATGAATGTTATGGGTTGAAATGTTGCATGTCTTGATTGTTTGCATGAGATGAAACATAATGTGTTAGACATCATTCAGAGTAGTTAGTGTGCGTAAATGCATGCTGGAAATTATGTGTTGAAATTAGGACTTTTGATGATCTTCATGTGAATAATTGATTGTATGCTTGAAGATGGATGGATTTTGGAAAGATGGAGGAAATAAATCAATTGATTATGATTGATGCTTGAAAATTTTCTAAATAACTTCAAATTGGTTCTATAGAAAGTTAAATAATCGCACCATTGAGAAAATCGACTCATCCCTTTAAATCTCCTTCAAAATGAAATTTTTTTCAGTAAGAGTTGAACACAGGTTCCTTCCTTCCCACATCAAACACTCATACCAATGGGCCAAGTCTTCACATTTTTTGAATGCTCTTATGCAAACCATGTATGCATATAATAATGCGAGTGAATATAACTTATAAAATGCCATGTGTTTGAGAATTAAACGAGAATAACATGTGATTTATGATGAAACAGTTTGAATTCGTATTTACCTGTAGTTGGTATCTAAAGGTGTATCCCCTTGTATTATTGAACAATGTGCTTGTGTCATCTTTGGAAATTGACAGAAACACTTGGAGGCTCACCAGAAGCAGGATACAATTTACAATTGGTTATAAAAACGTATATGTACACGGCGTATGAATTGTGGAAATTTGTTTGATAACGTGATAACTTAGGTAAAATAAGAAACCTAAGAATAAGGCTATGTGTATGAATACATCTATACTTGCCTAAAAGACATCACTTGTGAATGAGTAAAATCTAGGATGAATAAATAATCAGAAGGTGAGGTTGTATAGAAGTGATATACTTCATTTTCGATACACTTGATTTACCATATGAGATTATATGAATATCTTAAATGGGAATCCGATTCCTATATCTTGGCATATTGGTAGTTTAAAATGCAGGAGAGTGAGTTCCAAAAGTAGGACAGAAGGAGACTTCCTTAGTCATTCTCTTGAGGTTAGCAAGACACAAAGGTAGAGCGGATGAGAGACTTCCTTAGTCATTCCCTTAAGGGTATCCATACTCAAAAGTAGGGAATACATGAGATTCCTCAGTCATTCTCTTTAGGGTAGAAAGACCCAAAAGTAGAGCATATTAGAAACGTCTTTAGTCATTCCCTTAAGGGTAGCAAAACCTAAAAGTAGGGAAGACATGAGATTCCTTAGCCATTCTCTTGAGGGTAGCAAGACCCAAAAGTATAGCAGATGGGAAACATCCTTAGTCATTCCCTTGAGGGTAGCCAGGCCCAAAAGTAAGGCCGACATGAGATTCTTTAGTCATTCTCTTGAGGGTAGCAAGAACCAAAACTATGACATACGAGAAACATCCTTAGTCATTCCCTTAAGGGTAGCAAGACCCAAAAGTAGGGCAGAGATGTGAGAAGCAAATTGGTTGCTCGTCTATTTGATTCAACTTGGCCAAGATTTATAGCTTTTTTTGTTTTACCTGCCAAGGTTAACCATGAAGTCACCTTTTCACTTGTTTATAGAGTTTTTATGCTTCGATATTTAGTTTTACATAGTAACATGTGAGTGTAGTGCTAGTATAACGCGAAGAGGGTAGTAACCCCTTTAAAGCCGAGTGGACTCATATGATAGGAAACTCCACTGAGATTCAGTAATCTCACCCCAATATTCAGTAATCTTTTTTTTTTTTTGCTCTGTATTAGATTTATGGGCATTTTTATATTAATTATAAATGTATTATGTTGTGTGTACGAATTAGTACACGTTTTGGATGCCATTTAGATGATGAGTGTACTCAGTACCAAAATTTGACACTTTACTTAATATGATTCTAGATAAGTATTATGTTAGGTTTTACACAAATCTAGCATATTACGTTATCATTCCAATGAACCATAGCAAAAACAACTCCCATGTACTTTGTGACACTAGGTCATGCTTTGATGCCAAAACCTTGTAAAGACTCTAGTCTTATCCATATTAAGGATGTCTTATATCAAAATAAAAAAATACAATAAGTTGAGTAATCTCAACAACAACAACAACAAGACAACCACAAAAGCAACAAAAAACCCTAAAGGGGGGGGGGGGGGGGGGTGTTATTTCAACAACAGCAACAACAACAAAAAACAACAAAAACAACAACAACACAACAAAAACAACAACAAAATCAATAAATTCTTTCCACCATAAATCTAAACAACAATAACAACAACAACAAAACAATAACATTAACCATTACCTGACACAACAACAATAAAACAACTTACATTGCTAAGTCGAGTTCATGTTTTCATTGATTCGTTAGAGTTGGAGAAGAAATCATAAAGATACAAAGCTCATTAATGGAGGAAATGATGTTTGTGAGTTTCTCTTATGCCTTAAATGATATTTTTTAGTTTGGTTTAGTGGAGAAACATGATTTGATTAATGAAAGATGATGTTTGGAGGTAGAGGATAGCAAGCTCGTCTAGGGCATCATTAACAAAAATAAAAGAGTAAAAGAGCATATGGAGTTATATATATCTTGAAAAATATTACTGACTTACTTTTCCCCATAGTTGATAAACGCAATTGAGAGAAAATATAATTTATTTTTCATTTAAAACACAAAAAATTATTGTTATTGGGAGACGCACTAACTAAGGTGAAACATTATGTGTTTTTAATTAAAAAATAAAATAGGATGAGTTGAATCCTTGACATGCTACGATTTTACCCTCGGTTTGGAATTCCAAGCAATGGAAAATGCAATTTATTATTCATTTACAAATATAAAAAAAAAAAGGAAGGAATTGCATTTTAAATGTCCATTCATTTCTTGATTATTGAGAGAAGATCACAAGATCTATGAAGAATCTTAGAAATAGTTTCTAATGACAACTTTGAAAATGTACTAAATCTTTACAAATAATAATAAAACGGTATGATTGAGTATATACACAAGGATCACATTATCCTACTGATTTGTGATTAAATAACTTAATTGAATAAAAAGTTTCAAATTGATTCCAACCTTAAACTATTAGTTTGACATTGGTTATTGAAATACTTCATTAGGTTGTGACAAAATTTTCCATAATATTCTATTCATACGTCCCTAGTGATAAGGTTAAATTCAACAAAATCTCTAATTTTTTAGTGGATCTAAAATCAAAGCTAAGAATTAACTATAGAAATTCTCAAATGGAGTTTCTCAAATGTACTAGTAGTAATGGAAGTATGAATTTTCATCTTAGCTGCATGCAACATTGCCATAACCCTATTGATAAGGAGAGATGATTTTCATTGAAAACAATAGTCAAACAATCAACCAAGATTTTAGTAATAATTTTAAATTGGAAATTAGTTAGTGCTATTGGACAAGAATCTTCCGCTCTATTCTTCCTTTAACTTTCAGAATTAGGACCAACAAATTCGTATTGAAAATCTCATTAAACTTACCAATAAGGAAGAAGTGTTGAACCAAATTAATGACATCCACCACCACCTCCCAGAAAAATTGAAATAAAACCCAATAAATTCGTCAGGACCAGGTTGAATCACCCTTCAAATACATGCATTCTTACTCTAATGCATTCAAAGAACACACTTCCCTTTTAAATTAAGAATCATAAAACATTTTAACTACAACTAAGCAATAAAAAACTTTAAGAATGAAGATAAGAAAATAACTCTAAAATTCATTGATACAACCAATAATCAAATAACAAATTTAAGGGTTTCATCTAGCTCTACTCATTATAAAAAATGGAGATTTTAGTTATTCATAACAAAGGAAGAAAATATGGAGACGAAAGATTCTTGAGATTTTAGTTATTCATTATAAAAATAGTAATGAATGATTCTTAAGATTTTCCCTTCAAATGGTGTTTTGATGAAATTTCACAAGTGAATTCTACATTACACCCTCATGGTCTTCACCCATTTACAATTCTTCTAAAATATTCATAATTGAGATTTTGTTATGTTGTAGTCAGGCATGGCAATGGGACGGGTCGGGGACGGTTCTTACCTCCACCAAACTCAAACTTGAATCTGCAAGCAATCTTCATTCTCCGTCCCAAACTCATCCGGAATGGATAATTAAAACTGAAACTTGTCCTAAAAGGATTCGGGTATTCTCGCCCCGCCACCACTATTTAGTTAAATGAAACTTTTTAATAAAATTATTTATTTTTTCCAAAATCAAATTACATTACAACTAATGAAATAAAACAATCTCAAAAGATTTCATGCATACATTTCTAATATTTTAAAAAATAAATACAAATCGAAATATTAAAACATTAACCACATATTTAATATTCTAAATTATCATAACTAAATAATAAAATACATATCAAAATAAATGGGGCGGGTTCAGGAATGAGTTCAGGGTGGATACTAATGTCCCGATTACCCGACCCGTCTCTGTATTTAGTAATTGGGGAAAATCCAAACCCAGTTAAAGTGGGTTTTCCCTGTAAAATTCGGGGTGTGTTCGAGTGGGTACCCGTGGGTACGGGTTATGTCGCCATGTCTAGTTGTGGTTGCACCTTTGGGAATGATCTACAATTTTTTTTCAAGATGAAGTTATAACAATGAAAGCTTTTCATATCTTTTTATCATCTCCCACACATCAACCAATGGTTTCGACTTCGATATTTCCTCCTTCCTCTGTTGTGACTCCGCTTTCTCTAACCCCTCTCATCTAAGTGAGTTATCAAGTCATGTAACTCGAAGGAGTCTTCCTCCAACTTTCTCTCTTCACTCGGAGAAACATAATTGCATGTAGGAATATCTTTCATTATTTAATTCCTATTCAACATATGTGAGAAAATATCATTGACGATTTATCCGCCATCGTGTTGTGAAGCCCACTTTTCCAAAACCCTAATTAATTCTTTCTTCTATGTCGATGTCATCATTTTATTTCTAAATTTCATCTCCATGGAGGCATAATCTAGTGTTACCATGGAGGAAACAAAATCGAATATCGGTCTAGCTAACGTAAAGAGTTGAGGCCGATTGAGTAGAAACATTATAGCTTGATACTCACCACCAAAATACACGACCTTCATAGAATTTGCGACGAGTAAAATAAGGAGATAATCCAGGAAATAATATATTATCTAAGTTTTCCCTAATTTGTACAATACCGAACGAGGTAGAGAGCGGAAGTAACGTTTCACAAGACGAAAAATTTGACGTTGGATGAATAAGTACATAGTTTTTCCCAAATCTCAAGTTTAAAACACCGACAATAGTGTCTTCGTTCTCGTCATCGACAACAAGTTTAGATTGAACTTGAGACCCAGGTCAATTTTATCGGGGATTTCATAGTGGGCGCCAATTATTCTTACGAAAAGTACAATATAGTGGAACGTGCTCATATGTATGGACGCAGTAGGTTTTATATATACTGAACATTTGAAAATATTGAATTAAAATCCTCCCAACCCTAGGGATTGGGATATTTATAAGTCTAGCTGGTGGACCAAATTTTTTCATGTGAAACTATCCCATCCCAACTACTTCAATAAGCATAGGGATAGGAAGACTGGTTCTCCCGGTAGTAGGAATAGAAAGACCAATTCTCCACATTAATAGGAAAAAATAGTTTCTTTCTTGTAGTTTTGATCAAAACGGCTCTTTCCAAGACACATAACATGCCACGTCATGAGGTGGTTGGTCTATATGGACATGGGCTTGGATTGGGCGATTCGTAGTGTACCTTATCGGGCTCACCTGTTTCATCTTTATGGCCCTTTCATAACACCATTGGGTTGATCAAATCATGGGTTGTTTCTTTCTAGGGTTCATAAAAGTTATCCCAGTCCAAAAACTTATTGATATAGTTATAGATTAAGTTTCCTTCTCTCATTTTAGACGTATACAATTTAGATTTTAGATAAATCTGAAGTCGGTGTTTAGCTTTGCCCACACTCTAGTAGTCATTAACCAAGAATGCAACATCTATCTTAAGGCATAAGATTATGGTTGTCTGCACTTCAAGATCTAACTCTTCTTAATCATCATCCTTCTTATCTAGAGTTTTTGTTCTTTCCCAATCAAAACTGATGCAACTTTTTTGAAATAAGCAAATTCTTCATTTACATCTTTCAATAAAAAAGATCATATTTCTCATTAAATTTCTCTATTTCATACTCCCTCCGTCCCAAATTATAAGACGTTTGACACCTTTTATGCATATTAAAAAACATAATTATTGTTGTATATATGGAAAAGACAAATTATGCATAACTTTACAATATTGTCCTTCATTTATTATTGATGAAAGAGAAATTTAAAGAATAAATAATAATAAATGATATAGGGTATGTTGTGAAAAAAATCATTAATGTTACATTGAAATGGTAAAGTGACTTATAATTTGAAATAATTTTTTGTAGGGTAATAGAAAGCCACTTATAGTAAATTTGCCTTGGAAAAAACAATTTAAAAATTAATTTTATACTTTAATTAAAGTTTATACACAATTTCCAAGACAATATTCTTAACTTATGTCCCAATGGCACAAGTTAGCATTACCCTTTTTTTTAACACGTGACTTATAATTTAGAATATAGGTAATATTTTCTAACATTGACACGGTTGCACTAGTAAAAACTATTACTTTTACAAAAAAAAAAAATTTACCACTCTAAAATTTTTAACAATTAACTCTCATATTCTCTTAGATAATATAAAATAAATATCGCACAATACACGTATAACTAAAAAGATGACGTTTTTAAAATTACATTACACTAGCGTTCAGACGGGCACTCGTGTGCTCGTCTGTCCGTTTTTTTAATGCGCATGAATAAAAATATAAATGATATTTTTTGTTTAAATAATTTTTTTTTAAAATACAGCATGTGAAAATTAATAATAAGAAGTTATGTGGAAGTTAATAATAGGAAGCTATTAAGTAAATTACACAATAAAGTAAGGGTAAAAATGGTAGAAAAATAGGCTACACCAAAATAAATTATTTCCTTTATATATTACTAGCGTTCAGACAGACACTCTCGTGTCCGTCTGTCCGCTTTTTTAATATTCAGATATTTAAAAATATAAACGTATTTTTTTTTGTGTTTATTTTCTTTTAATTTAAATTTTATATTAAAAAAATGAATGAAGTAGTTGTACAAACTACCATATAATAGTTAATAAAAAAGAAGTTAGTAAAAGAGAAGTTGAATTTTAAAATTAGAAACAAAAGGGTATAATTGAAATAAAAGTAGGCTATACTAATTAAATTCAAGTTTTCTCTTTATATATATGTTATAGACTAGCGTCTAGACGGGTTGTCCGCTTTTTTAATATTTAAACGTTTAAAAATATAAACGTATTTTTTGTGTGTTTATTTTTTAATTTTAATTTTATATAAATTTTTTTAATGAAATAGTTGTGCAAACTATCATATAGAAGTTAATAAAATAAAAGTTAATAATAAAGAAGTTGAATTTTAAAATAAAAATAAAATAATATAATTAAAATAAAAATAAACTACATCAAATTCAAATTTTCTCTATATAAATTATTCTTTTATATCGCACTGTATACTAAATATAGAATCATGAAATGTTATTAAAACAAAATCAATGTTATACATCATTAACTTTTGCATTATTGTATTCTCCTATTTTCTTAATCCTTTCTTTTTTTCTCTTCTCCACATAATTAGGAACTATTCACCATACACAATAAGAATGCTATTTAATTTAGAGTTATAGATCAATAAAAATAACTGTTTGGATTACTAACTTATAATTATGGTTGACTAAGTTTCCTAAAATGTGAAATTTGTGTTATCACATGTGTTAGTGGGACGCACGTGTGCAACACACGCACATAAGGAATATAATTTAGTTTATTTTAAATGGTGTGGAACAGAAAGTGATTCCTAGAAATTTATGGTTATGGCATGCCTTTGTTGGCAGAATCATAAACCAGATTTTACTTTCTCTGCACATTCCCCACTAAAATATACAAACTTTGTTGCGATTGCATTCTTTTTTGACCAACTTCTATTCTATAAGAATATAGTAGTAACTTTGGTGGATGTGGTGATTAAAACAATGTTGCCGTCCAACGATTAGTTTCTTTTAATAAATTCAATTAAATTGCGAGTGGCGTTGGTGGCCAAGTGAAAAAGAATATGCTAATAACACTTGTGTTTTATCATGTTATAGACCAGAGTTTTCAACCCGTTTAACTCCGTTAGGGATCCAGATAGTTTTATGAACAGTAAAATGAGATATTAATACGAAGAAATAAATTTTCATTTCGACGGAGATGAGATTCACCTGCAAAGTTAACATTTGAACATTCAACTTATTGAGAGAATGAAAAATAATGTGAGTGTCATTATTGATTTAAATACTTGAAATTATTTTTTTCTTTATACAGTGAGAGCGATTATAATTATTTGTGTGAGGTGAGGTGTGTTGCTGTTGGATTTAACCCGACGGTATTTGATGTGTTAGTGTGTGAGGCACTTTTAATGAGGAGAGAAAGAGATAGAATAAAGAAATAAGGATTTATTATTGAATTGTTACAAATAATGATACATACTATGCCTATTGATATACAATTCTAATTGGGTTTGGGCTAATACAACTTAGATTATATTTAAATATTAAATCTAATCTAATCTAATCTAATATTTCAACATACCCCTCATAATCCAAGTTGTCGAACCTATGTTAATCATAGTTGTTGAAACGGTATAGCGGCAATCTAAAATATTATTTTTGGAAGAATTTCCTCCAGGATTTATATCGTCTCCACATTGATCGTGCGAGGGAAAGAATGTCGTTCGACAATATCTATGTCTCTAAGCTTGGGTTTAAATGGTTTTAAAGAGTAAGATGCAAAAGAAAAACATATGAACAAGAAAATAAATACATTCTTAAGACATGAGAAAACTCGTCAAGAGTTGTATTTCATTATATCCATCATGTATTACTCACAAAAGAGGTAATGTCTAACGCAAAGTTGAGAGATCAATCGTATCGTCTCATCGGTAGTGTCTCACGCAACTCAACAACACCGAGCATTAAGAACTGATATCCACGTGAATATTAGATCTAAATCTATGTCTAGAGTTTAGAATCTAACATGTATTCATCTTAGATTGAGTTTGAATCGTATATGTCTATAGCAATCCAAACTCATTAAGTAAAAACTCAAAGATGACATCTCTAAAGAGTTGTAAAAGAGATTATATACAAATATCCATAAATATACATACAATCAAGATAAACTTACATACAAAACCCCAACAAATAGACGTACAAAGAGAAGAGAGAAGAATAACACAAATATCACGGTTTGTCAACTTCGATTGAAGTGGATTCGACTCCGGATCATCAAGATGCACACTCTAATTTTGTTTCTAAGTTAAATCTACTCAAGAATGTGTTTGATGAAGTTGGGGTTAAAATTTCTCAACAAAATAACCTAAAAAATGCTGAAAAGTGACTTAAATAGGGTCTAGCGCCATCAGCAAAATTAAGTTTCTTGTTTTCTTCATATCTTTCGAACCGTAACTCCGATTGATGCACGGTCAGAAGTATTGGAAAGCTTATTCAATGCTCTATATGACAATGACAATATATCCTTACTTGAATACCTACAAAAATGAGATAAACAAATTATAAAAAGAATGGTATTTATTACAACCGTGCTAAGCGCCCTCGCGTGATCTCACTTAAAGTACCCTTAAACCGCCTTAAAGCGTGCTAAGCGTGGTCCTACTCCCGCTAAGCGTGGTCAGGAAAAAAAAAATACTCCAACTACTTCCATCTAGTTCCCAACGCACTAAAAGTTGCGCTAAGCGCGAATTCCAGCATTTTGTTGGTCAAAACTGCATTATGAAGCATCCTTCATGGCTCAAATGGGTCCATACTTCAATCATGCATTATTACCTATATAAAAAATGAAAAACTATCAAACTCACTGATATGTACATGAAAACATAATATATACAACAATATATAAACTATACAAAAAGTACACAAAAACAGGGGATTATTAACGGAAAACCAACGAATCAAGCCAATAAGTGTCAATTATTCACACTCAAAATCAGTACAATTTAGAACTTATCAATAGTCGATATGAACTATTCCTAATTTCTTTCTCAAATTCAGGAATCTGTCGATCTTCAATCCTTTGGTGAAAATGTCGACCAATTGTGCTTCACTTGAGCAGTGTCTAACTTCAAGTTCACCTCGATTTACCTTTTCCCTTAAGAAGTGAAGTCTAGCTTTGATATGCTTACTTCTTCCATGCAGAATTGGATTCTTCACTAGATTTATGATAGACTTGTTATCGATCTACAGTACCATAGGTTTCTTCACTTCAACCTCCATTTCTTCAAGCACAGATCTGATCCAAATTGCTTGACAGACAGCCTAGGATCCTGCTATATATTGATCTTCACATGATGATAATGCCACCACAAGTTGCTTTCTCGAGCACCATGAAATCGGGGTACCAAATACTTGAAAGAAATATCCAGTAGTGCTTCTTCGATCTTCCTTATCTCCGCACCAGACAACATATGAATAACATGTAACCATAGCTTCTTTGCTTTCAGAGTCTCGTCGAAATAAAATTTCATAGTTTGTCAATCCTTTTAAGTATCCCAGGATTCTTCTTGCAGCCTTCATGTGTAACACCCTCAGTTCACTTATGTATTGCTCACTAATCCGACTGAGAAATATATATCAGGTTGATTGTTGCATACATATCTTAGAGATCCAACAATCTATTTGAACAAAGTTACATTGACTTTTTCTTCCTCTCCATGCTTCTCCAACTTTAAATTTGGTTCGATAGACGAAGATGAAGGAGTCAAATCATCCATTCTTAATCTCTTGAGTATCTCTTTGGCATACTTTCTTTGATGTAGCCCTATTTCTTGCTTCAACATTTGAAATTCCATGCCTAGGGAGTATGACAACTTCCCCAATCCTGACATTTCAAATTCCTTCTTCATCAGGTCTTTCAACTTCGACAAGTTCTTCAGGCTATTTCCAGTTACTAGCAAGTCATCAACATATAAGAAGATTATTGTTATAGCTTGTTCTAGAACTTGAACATAGACACCATACTCAGATTTGCATTTTGCGAATCCCAATTCAACCAAGTATGATTTAATCTTCTTGTTCCATGTCATAGGTGCCTGCTTTAGTCCATAGAGCGCTTTGTGCAACTTGTATACTTTACTTATTTCCTCCTGAATCACAAATCCAGGAGGTTGTGTGACATACACCTTTTCTTCTAAAGTTCCATTCAAAAATGTTGATTTCACATCTAAGTGAAATATTGACCAGCCTTGCTTGCATGCTAAGGCCACCACTAGTCGAACAGTTTCCAATCTAGTGACATGTGCAAATACTCCAGAGCAGTCGAGTCCTACTCTCTAGAGAAATCCTCGAGCTACCAATATCGCCTTATGCCTTGCTATGGACCCATCAGCATTGTGCTTCAACTTGAACACCCACTTTACTTCGATAGCTTTTGTATGAGCTGACAACTCGACCAACTCCTATGTGTTGTTTCTTTCAATTGCTTGTAACTCTTCGACTATAGCAGACTTCCATTGTTTATCTTTAAAGGATTTGTTATAGTTGATTGATTCAACATCTGCAAGTAAAGTAAAATAGACTAGTTCCCCATCTATTGTGGCTTCATCATCACCAACCACTTCATAGTCTTGAAATCTTGTTGGACGAGCTCTAGTTCTTTGAGGTATCTGACTTGTGCCATCCATATCCTCTTCGTCTATGTCAAGAATGTCAGAAATTGTTTCAACTTCTTCTTCGGTTGGAGTATTAACAATATCTTCGACTTCGACATCATTACTTGCTTCGTCGAAATCATAGCTCATCAATGGCTTGTCATTAGCATTACTAGAATTCCAATCTCATGCGGAATTTTCATTAATCAGAATGTCTCGACTCATCATAATCTTCAGATTAATTGGACTGAACTGCCTGTATGCTCCAGTCTTATGATATCCTACCAGAATCATAGGTTCACTCTTATCATCAAGCTTCCTTCTCCTAGCATCAGGAATATGCTTGTAGCAAATAGAGCCAAACACCTTCAGATGACTCACTGGTGGTCGTTCGCCACTCTACACTTCTTTAGGAACCTTATTCTTCAGCTTCTTGGTAAGGAACCTGTTCATAATATAAACAACAGTGAAACAACTTCTCCCCATAAGGATTTTGGAAAATTCTTCTACTTTAACATGCATCTCGCCATGTCCAATATGGTCTTGTTTCTTATTTATACTATTCCATTATATTGAGGAGTATTAGGAGCAGTTATCTCATGATCAATACCATGTTCTGCACATAATGCTTCAAATATCTTGGATGTGTATTCGCCACCTCCATCTGTTCGCAGAACTTTAATTTTCTTTTCACCCTGGTTTTCGACAAGAAACTTGAATATCTTAAAGATTTCAAATACATCGTCCTTTTGTTTGATCACATAGATCCAGATATTTTGAATGTACTCATCGACAAATGAGACCAAATACTTATTTCCACCAATGGTATGCTCTTCAAAAGGGCCACATACATCTGAATGTACAACTTCGAGTATGCAGGATGATCACATTGGCATAGTCAAAATGAAAGACTTCCTGGACTGCTTTCTGACTAGACAACCTTTGTAGAGTTTGTCGGGCATCTCAAGACTTGCTATACCAGTTACCATATCTTGAGTGATCAATTGATTTAGCGATCTAAAGTTCAGATGGCCAAACCTTAGATGCCACAACCAACTATTCTTGTGGTCGATAACTATTTTTAGACATTGTACCTCAGTTGAACTGATCATAGTCTTAAATGTTCTATTATTCCACAAAAGATATTTCAAGACCAAGTTATTCTAGATGTCAAAAAGTTCCAAGGATTCATCATTCATAACCATTGAGAATCCCTTTTCGACCAGTTGTCCAACACTTAGAAGATTGCACTTCATTCTAGGGACATAAAGTACATCTTTGATCAAGGCGTTTACTCCATTACTCATTTGAATAACTATGTTGCCAGTACCTTCTGCTGGCAACGAGTTATTATCAGCAAGTTTCACCTTACTCTTCTTCGACTCGTCAAAATCTACTAACCATTTTTTATACCAATCATGTGATTCGAACAGCCTGGGTCGAGGAACCAGATCTTGGACTCGACATGGTCATCTACAACTGCAGCCATAACCACCATATCATCATAATCATCTAAATCTTGATGTGAAAGATTCGCTCCTTCATGCTTTCCTTTTTTTGAACCCTTGTCTTTCCTGTACCAACAATGTTTGGCCAAGTGACCATAATTTTCACAGTTATAGCATTGCACACCTCTTTTCTCTACTTTGTCTTTCTGATAGGTATTTTCTTCTCCTCTTTTTGAGGATTTAGAAGTTCTATCATCGATCTTATTCTTGTGAGGATTCGAACAAGACTTCTTGCCCCGAGTCTTGTTGATTTTGCTTTTGAACTTATTGGAACCACCATTTTTATTCCACGATTGCGCCTGCAATGCTTGTATCGAGTTTTGAACTCCTTTTCTTTCAAAAATCCTAATCTCATGCGCATCCGACGAACCAACAAAATCTTCCAGTTTTAGGGTTTCAAGATTGTTGGATTCTAAAAAATAGCTATGACAATGTTGTTAGAACACAGATTGGTTCTTAGTTATATCTCTATGTTTTGATGATAACACTAATGAAATTTTGTATTAAGAAATTATATACTCTAACTTTGTTCAAGTATTTTTGTTGCAGATATTAAATTTAATATTCTTCTGAAAGCAAAAATGAATCTGAACCATGAATTACGCAAGGCTCTGAGCGTCAGAAGCATCTCGTTAGAAGACTCTGGGCGCTGCCTACAGAAGACTCTGAGAGCTGCCTACAGAAGACTCTGAGAGCTGCCTACAGAAGAATCTGAAGCAAAAGCTACAGAAGCATGTGAAGCGTAAACTGAAACCTTTGTATGAAGAGTTTCAAGCACTGTTTTTCAGAAGACTCTGATAGTATTGTTCGCTGCAAGTACTGAGGATCTGATCTCTAAACTCTGCTCTGATTGATTTCACGCTAAAGCACTTTTGCTGTAACACTCTGATACAGCAAACTATGATGACATCAAGACTTTGATCACTCAAGGCTCTGATGTTGATTGCTGTGAAATAGAAGCTTGTTGAAGAAGATTATTCAAAGTTATATCCGTTGGTATATTCCAAACGTCTCTTTCCTCTTTTATGCTAGACACAAGAACTCAGGCAAAAAGGATTTCTCTGAAAGTTCTACTTCTAGGAAAGGTCAAGTCATGTGAAGACAAAAGGCTACAACTACTTTGCAGTACACGGTCTTCAAGCTTGCAACATCTTGGACTTCTTTGTCTATAAAAGCAAGCCTTCAACAACTTTATATAGTTGACGAAAATAGACGGAAGTTAACGAACATTGACAAGTTCATTGAAACTCTCTCAAAGCTCTCATACAATTTATATTTCTTTGTTGAATAGCTTCATTTGTTCTTAATCTTAAGTGTATAAATCACAGTTGTGATATAGCTTTCTTAGAAGCATTTTAAACACTTGTTTAGTTTACATTTGATTGTAAAAGTTCCTTAAGAAGACCAAGTTGTGGTCAGTAGTTCTTGAGAAGACTAAGACAGTTGTTCTTAGTGGTTGATATTATAATCAGTTTGATTATAGTGGATTAAGTCCTTGTGGAGAAAGGCAAATTACTCTTGATAGGGTGGATTGGATTAGTTGAGTTCAACGAACCAGGATAAAAATCATTGTGTTTTTATTGCCATAATATTTTGAAAACCCTTATTCAACCCCCCCCCCCCCCTTCTATGTATTTTCTCACCTTCAGTTGGCATCAGAGCTCCGGTTCTGTGAGTGCTATCACTTCACCATGAACAGAAAAGATCTAGTTGAGAAAACTCTTGATATATTTTGGTTGATACATTATGGCTGAAGCTTCAACATCCAACAACAACATATATGAAGACAGAGATAGAATCAGCACAAAACCCCCTATGTTTGATGGGGAGAAGTTTGACTATTGGAAGGACATAATAGAGAGTTTCTTCCTTGGATATGATGTTGATCTTTGGGACTTAGTCATTGATGGTTATGTTCACCCCACTGATGGGGATGGCAAGAAAATTGATAGAAAATCTATGACTGAAGCTCAGAAGAAGGAGTTCAGAAATCATCACAAAGCTAGAGCAATCTTATTAAATGCTATATCTCATACTAAGTATGAGAAGATCACCAACAGAGAAACAACATTTGATTTGTTTGAGTCTTTGAAGATGACTCATGAAGGGAAATCACAAGTTAAAGAGACCAAGGCTCTGGCGCTGATCCAGAAATATGAAGCCTTCAAAATGGAAGAATCTGAATCTATAGAAGCTATGTTCTCTAGATTCCAGATCCTTCACAGCTAGATTAAAAGTGCTGGACAAAGGCTACTCCACTGTTGATCTTGTTAATAAGATCATCAGAAGTTTGCCCATCAGATGGAGACCAATGGTCACTGCTCTGAAGCTAGCTAAGGATCTGAACAATATCACATTGGAGGAACTGATCAGCTCTCTAAGGAGCCATGAGATTGAACTTGAAGAAGGCGAGCCTCAAAAGAAAGGTAAGTCAGTTGCTTTAAAGTCTAAAAAATCTGTTAAAGCATTGCAGGTTTTAGAAGAAAGTTTTGAAGAGTCTTCTTCTGCAGAAGAAGATGAATTGTCCCTGCTGTCCAGAAGGATCAACAAACTCTGGAAGCATAAACAGAGGAAGTTCAAGAACTTCAAGAAGCCAGATCAATGCAAAGAGTCTTCTGGACACAGAAGATCTGGAAAGAAAGAGGTTGTCTGCTATGAATGCAAGGAACCTGGTCACTACAAGAATGAATGTCCAAAGCTTCTGAAGGAAAAGCCAAAGAGAAAGTTTGAAAAAAAGAAGAAGGTTCTAATGGCAACCTAGGATGATTCAGATGAATCTGAATCTTCATCAGAATCAGATGAAGAATGTGCCAACATGGCACTGATGGAAGGCGTGGAAGATCGGGATGAAGGAACATCTGGATCTGAATCTGATTCTGAATCTGACTCAGAAGAGGTACTTTCTGGTCTCTCTAGGGAAGAACTTATTGAGGTTTTATCAGAAGTTCTGAACAACTATAACCAGATTAAGCTCAAATGCAAGAAGCTTAAATGCAATCTTGAATTTGAGAATAGTCTGTTAAAGTCAGAAGTTGCTGAGCTCAAAGAAAACAATTTGAAAATGAAAAACAATTTTGAAAAAGCTCAACAAGACTCTGAAACTAAGTCAAAATGTAAAAATATTTTAGAAGAATATGACTATAGTTTTCAGAAGTTTCTGGCTAAAAGCATAGATAGAAGCAAGATGGCTTCAATGATCTATGGAGTTAGCAGAAACAACAGGAAAGGAATTGGATATGAATCTTCCTCTGGAAAGGATTTAAATCCAATACCTGTTGATAAACTTATCATTAAGAAGACTCCTTTATATTCTCATTTTAAGTTTGGTCATCTGAATGATATTAAACACACATGTTCTGATCAAAACGTTCCTGTGTTTAAACCGAAAGTTAGTCAGAACAAATCTGTTGTAAAAAGACAGAAGTTCAGACAAACTTTTAAGGCAACTAACCCAAAAGGAACTAAAAAGATCTGGGTAACTAAAGATAAGATAATACCTGTTGCAGATGTATTTAGCAGCAAAGTCAAGACGTCAGTCATGGTACCTGGACTCTGGCTGCTCACGTCACATGACGGAAGAAAGGTTTATGTTCCAAAGCCTGAAGCTTAAATATGGAGGAGACGTCAAGTTTGGAGGGAATCAGAAGGGCAAAATAATTGGCTCTGGTACTATTGACAATGGTAACCTTCCCTCTATAACTAATGTTTTACTTGTAGAAGGATTAAAACATAATCTATTGTCCATAAGTCAATTAAGTGACAATGGTTATGAAATAATATTTAATCAAAAATGTTGCAAAGCTGTCAATCAAAAGGATGGCTCAATCCTATTTAATGGAAAGAGGAAGAACAACATTTACAAAATTAATCTTTCAGAACTTAAGGTTCAAAATGTAAAATGTCTTATGTCTGTTAATGATGAGCAATGGGTCTGACACAAAAGATTGGGGCATATTAATATGAGATATATATCTTATATTAATAAACTTAATCTGGTCAGAGGACTTCCTAAGTTGAAGTTCAACTCAGATGCTTTTTGTGAAGCATGTCAAAAAGGAAAATTTTCTAAATCTTCTTTTAAAACTAAAAATGTTGTTCCAACCTCAAGACCATTAGAGTTGCTTCACATTGATCTGTTTGGACCAATGAAAACTGCATCAATCAGAGGCAAGAAGTATGGATTAGTCATTGTTGATGACTACAGCAGATGGACGAGGGTGAAATTCCTAAAAACACAAGGATGAGTCACATTCTGTGTTCTTTGACTTCTGCAAACAAGTCCAGAATGAAAAAGATTTTAAAATTGTTAAAGTCAGAAGTGATCATGGTGGCGAATTTGAAAACAAATATTTTGAAAAATATTTTAATGAAAATGGCATTGCTCATGATTTCTCCTGCCCTAGAACTCTATAACAGAATGGAGTTGTAGAGAGGAAAAATAGAACTTTGCAAGAAATAGCCAGAACCATGATCAACGAGACTAATCTGGCAAAGCATTTTTGGGCAGAAGCAATAAACACAGCTTGTTACATTCAGAACAGAGTGTCTGTAAGACCTCTTCTGGAGAAGACTCCCTATGAATTGTGGAGGAATAGAAAGCCCAACATTGCTTATTTTCATCCTTTTGGATGTATATGTTATATGTTGAACACTAAAGAGAATATGAACAAGTTTGATTCTAAAGCACAGAAGTGTTTCATGCTTGGATATTCTAAACACTCTAAAGGCTACAAAGTATATAATACTGAAACACAGATTGTGGAGGAATCTATACATGTTAGATTTGATGATAAGCTTGGCATTCAAAAACCAAAGCAGTTTGAAAGTTCTGCAGATAGAGAAGTCATTCTCACAGACTCTGAAGTCTCAGAGGCAGATAAAGCTAAATTAAAAGAGCCAAAAGCAATGCCAGATGCAACTCCCTTGGCTGCTCAGATGAATAATTTGAATATTTTTGAAGAACCTAATGTTAAAGGATCATCTTCCAGAATCGAATCTTCTCATCCAGAAGAAATGATCATTGGGAAGAAGGATGACCCTATAAGAATAAGATCCTACCTTAGATCATCTGAAGCGTCATTATTTAGTCTAGTATTAGTGATTGAACCAACTTCTGTGGAAGAAGCTCTGAAATACAATGATTGGATTCTTGCAATGTAAGAGGAGCTAAATCAATTCACAAGGAATGAAGTTTGGGATCTGGTTCCAAGACCAAAAGGATTCAATATAATTGGAACTAAACGGGTCTTCAGAAACAAACTTAATGAGCAAGGAGAAGTTGTAAGAAACAAGCCAAGACTAGTTGCTCAAGGGTATAGTCAGCAAGAAGGAATTGACTACACAGAGACTTATGCTCTTGTGGCCAGGTTAGAATCTATACGCCTACTCATTTCTTTTGCTGCACAAAATAACATCACTCTTTATCATATGGATGTTAAGAGTGCCTTCTTAAATGGGATTATAGAAGAGGAAGTTTATGTTCATCAACCTCCTAGTTTTGAAAGTGATAAATTTCCTGAGCATGTTTTTAAACTTAAGAAATCTCTTTATGGTTTAAAACAAGCTCCCAGAGCTTGGTATGAGAGATTAAGTAATTTTCTTCTGGAGAAAAATTGTATCAGAGGCAAAGTGGACACAACTCTCTTATGTAAAACATTTAAGAAAGATCTATTAATTTGTCAAATATATGTAGATGATATTATATTTGGATCTACAAATATTACGCTTGGAAAGGAGTTTGCGCAATGTATGCAGGCTGAATTTGAGATGAGCATGATGGGAGAATTGAGATTCTTTCTGGGAATTCAAGTCAACCAAACTCCAGATTGCACTTACATTCATCAGACTTAATATGTAAAAGAGCTTCTGAAGAAGTTTAACATGACTGATAGTAAGTTAGCAAAGACCCCAATGCATCCAACGAGCACTCTTGGTAAGGAAGAGGTAAGTAAGAAAGTAGATCAGAAACTCTACAGAGGTATGATTGGATCTCTTCTATACTTAACTGCTTATAGACCTGACATTTTATTCAGTGTATGCTTGTGTGCTAGATTCCAATCAGATCTTAGAGAATCACACTTAACAGCTGTTAAGAGGATTCTAAGGTATCTAAAAGGTAGTACTAATGTGGGTTTGTGTTACAGAAAATCTGATGAATTTAAACTAGTTGGATTCTGTGATGCTGATTACGCTGGAGACAGAGTTGAAAGAAAAAGTACTTCTGGAAGTTGCCAATTTCTAGGAAGAAATTTAATCTCCTGGTACAGCAAGAAACAACCTACAATTGCTCTATCAACTACAGAAGCAGAATATGTTGCTGCTGCTGGATGTAGCACACAGATGCTCTGGATGAAAAGTCAGCTAGAAGATTATCAGATCCTTGAGAGTAATATTTCTATATTCTGTGATAATACTTCTGCTATATGCTTGTCTAAAAATCTAATTTTACACTCTAAAGCTAAGCATATAGAAATTAAACATCACTTCATTAGAGACTATGTTCAGAAGGGTATTATAAACTTAGACTTTGTTGATACAGATCATCAATGGGCTGATATTTTCACAAAACCCTTTGCTGAAAATAGGTTTAAGTTTATTCTGAAAAATATCGGTATGGAATTCTGTCCAGAATAATATTTATCAGAAGTAAATTTCTCAAATGCAAAATGTTTAAAACCCTGAAGTATTACATCTGTCATTTATTTAAACTCTTCAATTATTATTTCTGTGTGTATCTGAACTGACAAGTCTCAGAGGATCTGAACGTTGGCTAACGTTTCATTTCTCAAAGAGTTTTCAAAAGCACATGCAAGCAAACACGTGTAACTCAGAATCTGAAAAGATGGAGTGCACAATACTGAAAAGACGTTTGAGGTACTGTTTTGAATATTTGGTTTCTCGTTTTCCCCCCAAATTGTTAGAATCATTAATGCTTGAAATGATTATTTTCTTTTTATTAATTGCTATTAAATGCTAAATGAGAACGTGTTGAACGTATGACCTTTTGTGTGCCCTAATTCTTCTCTATAAATTCCACAACTCACAACATATCACACTTTTCACTCTCACAAACACTTATATGCATTTTTTGCTTGTTCTATTGCTTTCATCTAAACCCAAAACCCAAAACTGTTCGTAAACCTAATTCTTCAACATCTTCAACAATGGCTACTTCATCTTCAACCTCAGCTCAGTTCCAATCAACTATGGCAGCTATATCATCTTCTAATCTGGGTGTTGTTCCTTTCAAGGAACCTGTTAGAACAAATCTCACACCTGTTGAGAAACTAGATGTTTTGTGTGAATCTTTGGTGGATTTTGCTTCATTAGCTGAAAATGGATTTAATTTGCATTCCATCATTGATGCTCAAGGATGGACAAAGTACTTTGATAGATTGTTTGGGCCAGTTTATCCAGTCTTGGTAAAAGAGTTTTGGATTCATGCTCATGCTTATCCCAAGTTCATTGTGTCATCTATTCTGGGAAAAGAAATTATGATTACAGAGGATCTTATAAGGAAACTTATTGGATATGAGTAAACTAATGGAGTTTCTCATCTGACTGGACGTGCAACATGAAAGCTTTTTATGAAGAGGTGATTGCTTCTGGAGAACCCTCTAACAAGTTCAAAGATTTGAAGCCTAACTACAAGATCTGGGCCAAAATCTTCATGGGTTGCATTCACCACAGAAAGTCTACAAACTCTCCTGACTATGTGAATAATGATCAACTCTACTTTATGTTCTATCTTAGTCAGAGCAAAAAGGTAGATTTGCCTCATCTGCTCTTCTCTCATCTTTGGAATCATGTTAAGGCATCCAGAGAAGACATGAAGGCAAAACAGGCAAAGGGTAGAAATTGGATTCCTTGTGGAAGGTTGATTTCAGACATTCTGACAGAGAATGGTCTGGTGGAACATCTGCATGTGGCTGGACTGAAAGAAGAACTTACATCCATTGTTGGAAAAGTTTTGAATGCTAAAAGTTTATAGAGGCTGAAAGTAATAGATGAACTTACTTCTGTTCCTGACAAACTCAATACAGAAGATGTAAGCAAACGAAGAATTCTGGTAGATAATTTTCCATCATTTTATGTAGAAGAACCAAAGGAAGTTCTGATCAAGTTTGTTGGATATTGTATGGAACAAGGACTTCCAGTTCCAGAAGGATTTATAAATCGTGAACCAATGCCAGATCTATATGCAGAAGATAAGAGGCAGTGAAAACAAGAGTTAGAAGAAGAAGAAGCTGCAGGCTCACAGCAGAAAAAGCAGAAAACTTCTGAAGAACCTCAAAAGAAGAAGAAAAGAAAAGCTTCTGGAGAAGCTCCTTCTGCTCCTATCAAACGCATCAAGAAAAAAGGTACTAAATCATCCTTACCTATTATTTCTGAAATTGAAATAGAATCA